>CM042030.1:72057511-73307511 GCA_023525975.1 Smallanthus sonchifolius
AAGGGAGCCATTAATCCCTTAGAAAGTCAAAGATGGATAGTTGCAATAGAAACAACATTCGATACTTGTCACTGCAGTAAAGAGGACTAGGTAACCTTTGCCACCAACCAATTGAAAGAGAGAGCCGGCGATTGGTGGGGCGTAGTAAAGAGAGAAAAAGGTCGAGATAAGATCAAAGAGATAAGGTGGGGAGAATTCAAGGAAATCTTTCTGAAGCATTATTTCCCAAGAGCGGCAATAGACAGAATCATCGAGGAGTTCCTTCAACTCCGTCAAACAAACGAATCTGTGGACGAGATTACTAGCATTTTCTTCGATAAAGCCAGATTCTATCCCACATTGTTAATAACTCCTGAGATGTGGATGACACGATACCATCTCATTTTGAAAACAGAAATTAGAGAGTTCATTCATCCGTCCAAGTGCGCGAACTTGGAGGAAATGATTGATTGGGCACGAGGACGAGAAACAGAGCTTAAAAGACAGGAAGAAGAAGACAGGAAGAGAAAAGGAGAGGATTATCCATCTCCTATGCCACTTAGGAGAATTAAATTTAGGAGACCTGATAGTGATTCCTCTCAAAAGAAAGAAATAAGTGATTGTGAAATCTGTGGAAGGAAACATCCTAGAGAGTGCCGGCTTAGGCCTCTCAATTGTATGAAGTGTGGGAAGACTGGACATCTGACACATCAGTGTACAAGTCTAGTAAGATTATTCTACACTTTTTACAAGCCGGGACACTTCAGTAGAGAATTTCCTGAGCTACGA
The DNA here is from genome assembly GCA_023525975.1 of Smallanthus sonchifolius. NCBI lineage: Eukaryota > Viridiplantae > Streptophyta > Magnoliopsida > Asterales > Asteraceae > Smallanthus > Smallanthus sonchifolius. The sequence continues at coordinate 72,058,280 of CM042030.1, forward strand.
TCACAGACTGAAAAGACCGGTGAAGGATCAAGAGTAGTAGATAATGAAATCAAAAGGATCGAGGCTCCGAAACCAAGAGGTAGGGCTTTCCAGATCACGACCGAGGAAGAAAAAGATGTCCTGACATCGTATCAGGTATCTTCCTTTTGAATCCCTTACCTGCTGGTGTTTAATTCGATACGAAAACTAGTCGATTATTTATTTCATTAAGATATGTGAATTCAAGAAACTTCAGTAGAAGTAAATTGGTTAAGGCATTAGAGGTTGAAATCGCAAGTAATAGAAACTGCGTAGTAACCAAAATATGCCAAGACTACCAACTACTAATCAAGGAAGAAGAATATCTCGTCGATCAAATTCCAATGCAAGAATTTGACATATAGACTAGTTATCTTCGCATACTATGACGATTGTATACGATCAGAAGATTATATGATTCACGGCATCTGCAGAAAAGGAAGTTAATATCATTGGTAAACAACGAAACCAGATCATGTTATATACGATGACTTAGATAAATGGCTACGTGAGACAAGGTCACCAAGCCTTCGTAGCTTATATGGTCAATGTAATAGTAAAAGGAAAGAACTGAAGCAAGTTCTAAATAAATTTCTAGAAGTTTTCCCAGACGATCTCCCAGGTGCTCCACCTAAGAGAGAGACATCAAATTCAAAATCAATTTAATTTAGGAAACTAAGTAAGTAGCTAAGACTCCTTACCAATCAACACATACTGGAATGAAGAAATGTATGTCACAACTGAAAAAGTTGTTGGACAAAAGACATAGACCAATAGAATTTCAAGAAGAAGATTACATTTTGTATCTCTTTGGAAAGGTCTAAATTGACATAAGAAACGTGGCAAGATAAGTCCATGATTTATTGGTCCTTTTTAAGGATCATTTCAGAAGAGTGGCTTATCAACTAAAGCTACCTGAAGAACCGAAACACGTTTCACATCTACAGAAGTGTATAACAGATAAGACTGCTCAAGAACCTTTGAAAAAGATAGAGGTTGACAAGAAACTAATATATGTCGAAGAACCTGTAAGATTCTAGACCTAAGAAGAAGTAGTTACAAGTATTAGTGCAATGGAGGCACAAAAACGGATCGAAGATGATCTGAGAGAATGAGGAAGAAATGAGAAACAACTACCCTCAAGTTTAACAGGTTTCAAGGACGAAACCTAATTTAAGGGGGGGGGGAGTTGTAACATCCCAAAACTCCTAAACATAAGATGGGACACGTGTCGGTTGAGAAACGTGGACTAAGAACCCAACCGAGTACGAAACGGGAAGCCTATTCACCTAGAAATATCCCAAAACTTCATATAGGCATATCCCGAGCTAGAAAATGATTTACGAGAGCCATAATATATGAAAATGGGGTGTTTCGACAAGGAGAATATGAAAATAAGGTAAGTCGGACCGATATCCTAAGTATAACAGTCCGACATGTGTTGCTGAAGCATTTCGGGAGGCTTTGACAGGTGTTTTGATGACTCAGCACTCAAGTTGGACCGATATGCTTTACACATCGGTCCGACGTCTGGAAGTCAGACCGATATGATTTACATGTTGGTCCGACGTGGGGAAGTCGAACGGATATGGACTACACGTCGGTCCGACGTGTGCTACAGAAGAAAAAAAGGGGTTTTGACGCGTGTCACCGACTTCAGCCGAAGTCAGACCGACTTAGGATGACATGTCGGTCCGACATGGGTCCCAAATCAGCATATAAATAGATTCTTAAGGCCGTTCAAATGGAGAATCATCACACACAAACACCATACACACACAAACACACACTCTGAGAATGATTAGAAGACCCGGTGTGGCGCGTTTGAGGGCAAGTGTGGTACGCTACGAGTGCGGTTCGGATCCGGAGAGACGTTTAAGCGAGGAACGAGCGTAGGAAACAACCCGAGACTATCGTAAGTACACTGGACCCGTACCTTAGATAAATTTTTATGTGAATTATGTGATTATGTGTTGTGTGCTATATGTGGAACTAAGGTACGGGGAAACAAAGAAAGGTAATGGGAATTAGTCTAAACACTAAACGGATATAATGGAGTAGCCACGACGTATTCAAGGGGTGGTGGATACGCCGCTGGTACTTCCTATATATAAATCTCTTGGTACTTCGTGGTGAAACCATTATGAATTTTTAGAGGTATAGACTAAAAGAAATTAATGAAAATATAGTAAACGTACGGGAGAACTTTAGACCGGTATGAAGTTATCTGACAAACAGAATGTTCTGTCTAAGGAAAGAGTGGTGTATAAATCTCTCCTAGACCCGTCATTCTTTCCTGGGAACATCTCTGTTGGAGGTACTACACTTGAAGGATAATCACCCTGTTTACAATATATGATAAATATGAATAAGAGAAGGCTTAATTCCAAATAAAGGAATATCTGTGATGTATTATAGGGGTGGCGGGTACGCCGCCGGTACACCCTATATATAAACCTTTTTAATACATCATAGAGACGCCTTTACGAGGAATTAGGACAAGAATGGGATAAAAGCATGAGGGAGTCATGATATTAATTAAATGATGAGAAACGCTTAATCTTAAGAAAAGGAATATTCATGAGATGTTAAAGGGGTGGTGGATACGCCGCTGTTACTTCCTATATATAAACCCCTTTAACATAACATGACGAAACCTTTGTAAGGGATTAAAGCAAGATTTAAGATTAAAGCAAGATTTAAGATAAAAGCATAAAGAGATCATGCTACTAAATGAGAACTAGACGAGAATGCTTAATTCTAAGTAAAGGAGTATTCATGGAACGTTAAAGGGGTGGTGGATACGCCGCTGCTACTTCCTATATATAAACCTCTTTAACGTAACATGGAGAAACCTTTATAAGGAATTAGAGCAGGGATAAATATGAAAGTATGACAAGAGATCATGGTATATGTGCAAATATGTAATGTGTGTTAAATGAGAATATGCGAATGCATGATAAATGGTCATGCTATATGTGTAAAGATGAATGTATGATGGGAACGAGTCTTAGTCTTAAAATGGAATAACGGAGTACTCACGAAGTGTTAAAGGGGTGGTGGATACGCCGCTGGTACTTTCTATATATAAGCCTCTTTAGTGCATCGTGGAGAAACCGTTATGAAGTTTTAAGGTAAGGACTGGTTGGAAATTAATTGGGAGGCTGTGAGTCTATGATACTCAAGATCCCAATGAAAAGAGTTGTCCAGCCTACGAGGCAGATCTCTATAATGAATGGAAAAAGGTGTCGAGTCTACGGGACGGAAGGGCCTTAAATATGAGAATGGAAAGGTGCCTAGTCTATAGGCGGAAGGACCCGGTAGAGGTGCCAAGTCTATAAGGCGGAAGTACCTAAAATGAATGATAATAAAATATACGAATGACGTGACCGGAGATACGTCCGGAGATGGTCATGGGGGAGCCAAGAGCCCAGGAAACTTGAACAATAATAACCTAAAGGGGTACCTATTAAAATGAACGATACAGTGTACTTACTTAGCGAAAGCTAATTCAAAAACGTTTTCCAAACACTGCAGGTTAAGAGCACGTGGAATGAGGCTTTCTGAGGACGTGGCTGATCAGAGTTGAAGAATCCATATGTTACACGATGTAATATTTTATGTAAAAACAAAATTATAATAAAATATACCTTTGTCATTATAGTGACAAGGTTTTAAAAAATCTGGGACCGTTTTCCGCATTAAGCTCTGATAAAATAATATAGTAAAAGTAGAGTGTTTCAACAATACAGTGTATGAGTCAACTAAACTATGCTACACTTGTTACAAGCCACGACATTTCAGCAGAAAATATACTGAGCTACGATCTCAGACTGAGAAGACCGGTGAAGGGTCAAAATTTTCAAATAATGAAATCAAGAGGATCGAGGCTCCGAAACCAAGAGGTAGGGCTTTCCAAATTACAACTAAGGAAGCAAAAGACGTCTGACGATGTATCAGGTATCTTCCTCTTGGAATTTCTACCTACTTATGTTTTATACAAGAATTAGTAGATCGTAGAAACTTCAATAGAAGCAAGTTAGCTAGGGCGTTAGAAGTTAAAACCACGAGTGACAGAAACCGCATAGCAACCAAAATATACCGAGATTGTCGATTACTGATAGAATAAGAAGAGTATCTCATCAAGAATTCAATGTGAACATTAGAATAGACTAGTTATCTTTGCATACTATGATGATTATAGGCAATCAAAGATCGTGCGATTCACGACGTCTGCAGGAAAGGAAGATAATGTCATTAACGAAACGAGAAACCAGATTACGTTATGCACGATGGCTAAGATAAATAGCTATTAAAGACAAGGTCACCAAGCCTTCATAGCTTATACGGCCAATGTGAAGATAAAAAGGGAAAGAACTGGAGCAGGTTCCAAATTCCCAGGAGAATTCCAGACGATCTTCCAAGTGTCCCATCTAAGAGAAAGATTGAATTCGACTTAATTCCTGAAGCTAAGCCAGTGACTAAGGCTCATCACCAATCAACACTCACTGGAATAGAGGAATTAGTGTCACTACGAGAACCGTTAGGCAAGAGATACAGACCAATAAAATTCAAAAAAGGAGATTATATTTTATGTCTCATTGGAAAGGTCAAATCCGACGTAAGAAACGTGGCAAGAAAAGTCCACGATTCATTGGTCCTTTTTAAGGATCATTAAGAAAGTCGGAAGAGCGACTTGTCAACTAACTACCTGAAGAACCGAAACAAGTTCCACATCTACAGAAGTGTATAGCAGACAAGACTACTCAAGAACCTTTGAAAAAGATAGAAGTTGACGAGAAACTGACATATGTCAAAGTACCCGTAAATAGAAAAATTCTAGACACAAAGGAAAAGCAGTTACGTCACAAGACCACCAAACAAGTATTAGTGCAATTGAGGCACAGAAAAGGATCAAAGATGGTATGGGAAAGTGAGGATGAAATGAGGAAAAGTTATCCTCAATTATTCAAAGATTAACAAGTTTCGAGAACGAAACCTAAATTAAAGGGGGGAGAGTTGTAACATCCCAAACTCCTAAATATAAGTTGGGACATGTGTCGGTTGAGAAACGTGGCCTAAGAACCCAACCAAGTATGAAACGGGAAGACTATTCATCCGGAAATAGCCCAAAACTTCGCATAAGCATATCCCGGGCTAGAAAATGAGTTAGGGAGTCATAATATATGAAAATGGGGTGTTTCGACGAGGAGAATTTGAAAAATAAGGTATGTCGGACCGATATCCTAAGCATAACGGTCCAACATGTTTTCCTGAAGCAATTCAAGAGGCTTTGGAAGGTGTTTTGATAACTCAGCACCCATGTCGAACCGATATGCTTTACACGTCGGTCCGACATGTGGATGTCGGACCGATATGATTTACACGTCGGTCCGATATGGGGATGTCAGACTGTCACACCCCGAGTTTAGCCCACCCGGGCGCACGACTCACGGTTGGTACATGTTTCTTATTTTATCTCATAAGAGATTTATAAACACAGCGGAATAATTTGATAATTCAGGATCTTTTCAAAAGACGGGGAATCTCTCGTTTCTTTTCATTATAACAGGGGTAAACCCTTATATTATACACAAATGTTTAATTTACAAAACCAAGGTTTTACATGAGCCATTTCTTTCAACTCATGTCCGGGGTGGATGTTCCCTTTTTCATGACATCATTTTCCTTGTCATCATATGGTTAATCAAAATCAATTCATCCTTGGTTACCTGTAAAAACGTTTGAAAATATTTTATCAGTATAAACTGGTGAATACAAGTATATTGGAATCATAATCTGACAAGCGTGAATAAATAGAACAATTTGCCCATAGTTTCTAGTCAATTTACATAGTCAACGGACTAACCACTAGCATAGGTTTATCTGCCTTACGCTTTCGGCGATGGGCTTTACGACGACCAAGGGTTCAACCCCTAGCCCTGTTATAGCGTCTCATCTGTAACACGTGTATATATATGTGACTCTATGGGCTGACTGCTATATGGTAAATCACCTTATGCAACGAATGGTTTTATAAATTCATTCAAGTCAGAGTATAATCAAAACCATTTTCTAGTTTTGAAATCATTTTATAAAAATATAAGTATTCACCTTGACAGATGTTGGACTTAGAAATCTTCTAGAGTGAGTACCCTAGTGGGCAGCGTCTCTGCTTAAGAACCTTTCTTGGTTTCTCCAAATGAGCGTTTCCTAGCTTCTTGGTTACTTCTAGGATGATCCGGTACCTCGGGAACTTAGACGCACGAGCGGGAAAGGTTTTATGAGAGTGGAAATAGCATATAACAGCTAGGATTTCGTTCTTGTGTGGTTTGAAAGTGAACGGCCATTGAAATCTATTTAGAGGCTGATTCCTAGACCCATTGGATGTCGGTCCGACATCCAGCCATGCCCACGTCAGCCCTAAATGTCAACATCTGATTGGACCGCACATATTTTTGGTTCATGTCGGACCGTTATGTGGTTCATGTCGGTCCGACATCATGACACGCGTCAGATTCTAGCGCTGAATCATAGGACACGTGTCATCGCTACAATTTGTGGCTGAGAGGAGGTCGTCGGACCGTTATGGATTGATGTCGGTCCGATAACCGACTCAACGTTCCATTGCGGACCTTTATAAGTATGGATATCGGTCCGATATCCGATCATGTTTCGCTTCATTCCGATATCTGACCTTGTTTTGCTTCGGACCGATATGAAAGGAGATATCGGTCCGATATCTAACCAATTTCTAAATTTTTCATTTTTATTCCTTGATCTTTGATGTAATTGCACTTATGGTCCTTATATTTTTATTATTTTGACACGAAAATTCTACAAATGTTACATTCTCCCCACCTTTTGAAAAATCTCGTCCTCGAGATTACTGGAATTAGGCTTGTAAACGAATCAAACGTTCAGTGAACCGTTCATGAACCGTTCGGCAGGAAGTTCGTTTATGTTCGTTCATTTAATAAACGAACGAACATGAACACAAATGTTTGTTCATTTAATTAAACGAACGAACATGAACACATGTGTCGTTCGTGCATTTACGTTTGTGAACGTTCGTTCATTTATGTTCGTTTATGTTCGTTCATTTACGTTCATTTATGCTCATTCATTTATGTTCGTCTGATTACGTTCGTTTAAATATTCATTCAAATTTATTTATTACTAATATTAATTTAAAATCAATTTGATTTTCATATTTTAAAACCCTTAAGCCTATATTAAAATCAATTTAATATGTTTGTTTACTTTTAAAATGTTAGATACAAAGATGATGACACTTTAAACTTTAATTTACATATTTACGTTTACTTTTAATTGGTGTTCGCTTATGCTCGTTTACGTTCGTTCGTTTGTGTTTGTGAACCGTCCGTTTAGAAATTAATGAACGAACATGAACACACTCATTTTCTTAATGAACGAACACGAATAAGAAATTATGTTCGTTTATGTGTTCGTGTTCGTTCATTTGTTTGGTTAAAGTTAAACGAACGAACAGGAACTCGGTTCATTTACAAGCCTAACTGGAATAGGTGTGGATACTTCTTCTTCATTTCTGATTCTAGTTCCCAAGTATATTTAGGACCACGTCTTGAATTCCACTTGACTTTGACCAGCTTTAATATTTTCTTCTTCAACTTTTTAGTCTGACGATCTTCTATTTGTAGAGGTTGTTCTATGAATCTTAATTTTTCATTTACATCTATGTCTTGTAGAGGCATTATCAAAGATTCATCAGCCAGACATTTACAAAGATTAGATACATGGAATACGTCATGTATTCTACTCATTTCTTCCGGTAACTCTAACTGATAAGCCACTGGTCTAATTCGTTTAATAATTTTGAAGGGTCCAACAAATCGAGGACTTATTTTCCTTCTTCCCGAATCGAACAACACCTTTCCAAGGTGATACTTTTAACAACACCTTTTCTCCAATGTTAAATTCTAGTGGCTTCCTTCTTTTATCAGCGTAGCTCTTTTGTTTATCTCTTGATGTTTTCAATGGTTCTTGTATTTGAGCTACTTTGTCAGCGGTTTCCTAAACAAGTTCAGGTCCTGACAATTGATTTTCTCCTATATCAGCCCAGCATACAGGCGTTCGACATTTTCTACCATATAAGGCTTCGAAAGGTGCTGCCTGAATGCTTGTGTGATAACTATTGTTGTATGAAAATTCCATTAAGGGTAGGTGATCATCCCAACTACCACCTAGATCTATCACACAGGCTCGGAGCATATCTTCTAAAGTCTGAATTATTCTTTCACTTTGCACATCTGTTTGCGGATGATAGGCAGTGCTCAAGTTCAGACGAGTTCCCATGGCTTTTTGGAAACTTTCCCAGAATCGAGATATAAAACGACTATCTCTATCTGAGACTACAGATAGTGGCATTCCATGTAAAGATACAATTTCATTTACATATAGTCGAGCCAATCTATCCATATTGAAGGTTTCTTTTATTGGGAGAAAATGGGCAGATTTAGTCAATATGTCAATGATAACCCAGATAGTATCATTTCCACGACTGGTTCGAGGAAGTTTGGTAATAAAATCCATTGTTATCATTTCCTACTTCCATACTGGTATTTCTAATTGTTGCAATAAACCAAAAGGTTTCTGGTGTTCTGCATTTACTTGAGCGCAAGTAAGACATTTTGCAACATATATGGCAATATCTTTCTTCATGCTAATCCACCGGTAATTGTTCTTCAGATTTTTATACATCTTGTCACTTCCTGGGTGCATCATATATTTTGATTTATGTGCTTCTTCAAGTATTTTTGCTCGAAGATTTCCGGTGATCGGAACCCAGATTCTTTTATTCATACGAAGTATTTCATCGTCTCCTTTAACTAATTGTTTAATCATGCTTTCCATTCCTTCTTGTTCTTATTCTTCTTCTGTTTGAACAGAATGTTGAGCATCTTTTAATTGAGATATGAGATCTACACAAAGTTCAAGTCTGAGAGCACGAACCCGTTTAGGTTTCTCTCTTTCTTTTCTACTTAAGGCATCTGCAACAACAATTGCCTTACCTTCATGATAACAGATTTCGCAACCATAGTCACTTAAGATCTCTAACCATCTTCTTTGTCTCGTGTTTAATTCTTTCTGACCAAAGATATATTTCAAACTTTTATGGTCAGTATAAAATGTAAATTTAACTCCATAGAGATAGTGTCACCATAATTTCGGGGCAAATATTATGGCACCTAACTCTAGATCATGAGTTGTGTAATTCTTTTCCTGAGCCTTTAACTGATGAGATACAGAGGCAATAACAATGTTTCTTTGCATTAACACACAGCCTAGACCGTTGTGAGAAGCATCACAATAGACAACAAAGTCGTTGTTGCCATTTGGCAAAGCCAGTATCGGTGCATGAGTCAGTTTCTCTTTCAGAGTTTGGAAAGCTTCTTCTTGCTTTGTTCTGTAACACTCTAAGTTCTAACACCGAATATATAATTATTAAAACACGCGAAAGCAATCGTCCCAAGAAGATTTTTTTTATTTTCTTCATGTGTCACGAAAACCGACCCCCTGCCCTTCGCGTGGCGCGAGGGAGTCCAAAAAGGGCAGGTCCAGGAAACCAGGTCTTTGCGTGTCGCGAAGACTAGGCCCTAGTTTTTCGCGTGGCGCGAAGAGCCCTTTTTCACAGAAAGTTTCTGGATTTTAGCAGCTTTCAACACTTATCCAATGATTTTCCAAACACTAACCCATTTTGCCTTAAAATTTTCCCAACATCAAGAAATGGGTTCAAACATTGAAAACCACAACTTTTGTACCTAAAACTACAAATTCATATATTGCTTTACAAACATTTGATGAACAACTAAGTTTCACCCAAAACCAATAAAAGCGCATACGAGAATCCCACAATTGTCATGGACTTGACCTTGATTACACCGGAGCTTTTCCTACATGTCACCACATATAAAACACCATTAGTAATGAAGACAAATCATAACAACATGGTAAAGTATTACCATTTCCACCCATTCACCCATTTGACCCGTTTCCATCCAATTACCCCTTAGGCGACATATCACTTGCATAACAACATACACGTTCCTTTCTTTCCTAAAACCATCTCATGTTTGACAAATTTTTCCTTTCCATTATGGCACACGACTATAACTCCTTTACATTTCCAACATGGTTCTTAGACAATAATTTTCACCACAATCCCATTATGATAACTTTGACCATAACCTCACCACATTTCCATTATGGTTCATAGACCATAACTTCATAACCACATTTCCATTATAGTATTACAACTATAACTACATTCATTCACATGTTCATACATTTTCATACACATTCATTACACATAACATAATATACAAACATACTACACAAGTATCAACATTTGTCAACAATACTAAGTAAGTGCAAGAGCACTTACCATTCGGGTTTTAAGATCCGTTCCCCCTTCACGCTTTGCAATTTGATTACCTAAAAATATTCACCAAGTTTAGTAATCTATTATACTTCAAAATCACATTTTAATTGGGTTCACAAGCCAGTCTTCTATTTCCAACCCAAACTAACCCGTTTGGGCTATACTGGTATCCAAACACCCTCTTTCCACCTAAACTCATCTACTTGAGTTTCATTACCATTTCCTTAACACTAATTTTTCATTCCATCATTATCATTAGGTTAATTTGGTGTTCATTCAAGTGCTTAACATCAATTAAACACTTATCTCAACCTCAATTTAACATTCTATCATCATAAATCAAAAACCCCCCAATTCATCACATATGAACCCTAATTTCTCAAAATCTAAATTAAAAGGTTCTAGAATGTTATTCACCACTCTTTAACTTTAGTTTAGCTAGATTATCAACAATCTAACACCAATTTAACCCCATGCATCATAATTTTCGGATTTCACCCAAAACCCACCAAGAACACCATAAATGGTGGATTCAAGAGATGAAGGGAGAACTTACTTGATGTTAGGAAGGTATTGTGTGAATCAGCATCTTAATCCCGAGCATGCAAGTCACCAATTTCGTTCTTGATCAATTTTCTCCTCTTTCTCCTTTTTCTCTTGCAAGCATCGACCCCCACACCCCGAATGAAAATCTGAATTTTGACTTCATATTAGTCAAATATGGCAGATTTGCCATATTTTCAATTTCAGTCCCTCAACTTTCATATCATCCATTTTCATGCCAAAACTAGATAAAAACTAACATAACCCCAAAATTAACTTGAAACCCACTTGTTTCAACTTATTTCTAAAATATTATTTCTGCCATAATATTAAATAGAAATATTTATTTATTTGAAACCAAACCCGGATTTTGGTTCGTTACAAATCACCTCCCCTTATTTGGGTTTCGTCCCCGAAACCCGACTTCACATAAAGAGGTTCGGATAATATTTGAGCATCTCCTCCTCGGTTTCCCAAGTCATTTCCGCTCCCTTTTTATGTTTCCACCGCACCAAAACTTGGCTAATCTCTTTATTGCGTAAACGCTTCACTTTTCTATCCAAGAGTGCCACCGGTTCTTCAACATAATTCAACTTTTCATCCAACTCAATATCATCCCATGGAACAAAAGTAGACTCAACCGCCAAACATTTTCGCAAATGAGACACACGAAACGTGTTATGAAGTCTACTTAATCCCTCCGGTAGCTCCAAACGATAAGCTACCGCACCCACCCTTGCTATCACCTTAAACGGTCCGATGAAACGTGGACTCAACTTCCCCCGTTTCCTAAACCGTATCACCCCTTTCCAAGTCCCCCACTTGAAACTCAATCGCCCGCTTTCTATTATCCGCATAGGATTTTTGGCGATCCTGGGCCGCCTTTAAGCGTGCCCTTAATTGGTCAATACTACTAATAGTTTCCTTGACCACCTCTTTGCTACCAAGTTCCCGTTGACCAATTTCACCCCAACACACGGGTGTTCGACATTTCCTCCTATACAACGCCTCAAAAGGCAGCATACCAATGCTAGAATGGTAGTTGATGTCGTCCAGACGGTCTATATAAAAACTAACAAAACCTAACCTAGACTCCTAAGTAATAATAGGAATACCTAAGAACTAAACCGCACTGTCAGGCAAGTGTACCTATCGAGTGTAGCACAACTTAATGGTAAACCGAGTTATCGAGACATTACGAATAACAAAACTAGACTCTGACTCAGACTAAATATTGTATTGGTTTGGGGGGTTTACTACACTAAAGATTAACTAAGAATGCAATAAACTAAGGTCAACTCAACTAACCAGACAAAGGACAAAGGTAATATCAAGAATGAGAAGAATATCACCTAGGTCGGAATCCTACTTACAAAGCACAACTTCTATCGGTTATGGAAACTATAATGGATCTGGGTTTCTAAGGAAACAACTCTAGACAGCTTATTGGATACCTAATCACTCTCAAGGTGTCACCAACTAAGGAACCTAAAGATGTACTAACTCACCAGATTGTTGGATCACTTCTCAGGTATTTCCAACTATGATAAAGTGCCCTAATAGACATATTACCTCTCAGTCTCTCCGTCTACCAATACACTCGAAGAATGCACGGGGTAATCTCAAGATAACAACTATGACACGAATAGAAACAATCACTAGACACCTAATACCGGCTTCCCCTCAGACAGCTGACACTCAGATTCCTATGACGAAGACTAAACGACTAATTCTCACCTCTCGGGTATTGAACTAGGATACACATTTAATTCTAATCAGCAATCAAAGACAACTACTTATGGCTACTACGTCTAGCAAAGCACCCTAATCACAAACCCTAAGATCTATGACCAAGATACGAAGATCAAACTGGCAGAAAACCACAATCAACGTAAGGAATTGAAATCAAACACAAGATCAGAACTAAACATGCAATAACATCACAATTATCAACTCAAGATCTTTTACAAAATCATAACCCATTAATTGGATCCAAAAACCGATAAAAATCCAAACATTAACAAGTATTCATCATTAACCTAGGCAATATCAAAGTTTTAGCCTAGGATCATGCTTAAACAACCAAAACAAAAGTAATAAACAAGATTCATGGTTTCAAACATTCAAATCAAAGGTAATAATCCAATCTTGTAAACCGAATACGTAAAACTACAAACCCGGGATACAAAGATGCAAGCTTTCCTCTTTAATTGGCTTCCCCGGCCTCAAAATCGCCTCTAAACCCTTCTCTGGACGGCAAAAGATCGAACTTCTCTCATAATGTGAACCAAAATCTATTTAAATTCAATTTTTAGGGTTTTGCAAAAATTAAAGCTCCCGCGTACCGCGAGAAAATAACCCAAGTCCTTCGCGTACCACGAAGGACAATTTAGTCGCGCCCGGTTTCTGGTTTCCTCGCGTACCGCGAGAGTTCCTTCTTCCTCTCTCGCGTATCGCGAGAGATCAATTTTCCACATTTTCTTCTTTAAACTTTTGGGCTTCATTCTCTAGCTCGATTTCTTCATGATATTCACTTGTAATTCATACGAGCACCTGTAAACATAACAAAGACTCAAATGTACATTAAACGACTCAAAACAAATACAAAACTAAGTAAAACGTACAAAACACTAGGAATAAAGATGTGTGCTTTGCACTACATCAAACATCCCCACACTTAAACTTTTTTCATCCTCGAAAAAGCTGCAAATGGAATCATAACTCAAATCTAACTTACCAAACATCAATTATCAATTAGCAAAATATACTCACGTGTTAAAAAGCAATAATTAGTATTTCTGTCCGATTAAACCCAACACCAACTTTCAAGCCCCCGTAACGTGTTTTAACTCATATTACCAAGCATATCAATCAATCTGTGTGACTCACACTTAACAGTAACAGCTCTACCTAATCCCGTCTCATGGTCATATCTAGGCGCGGATCAAACCATATAGATTTACCCTACCACGTTAAACTAAAATTTACAGGTTTTTAGAAATCAGATGATCAATGAATGAATGGATGAAATATGAGCAATAATCAAGCAAATTAGCTTTCGTCTAGAGGCGTTTCAACCAAGTCACTATCCCGGAAGGTAACACATAGACTAAGTCATATCAATGAAGCACATAAGAATCAACCCAGTGGTGTTTCAATCAGGCTGGAACCCGACGTGTGACACGTAGGCGAAACTTAGATTTCAATTAAATAAGCTCAAGAATTATGGAATTATGGATACGGGCGCCACCGAAACTCGGATTTATTCTCATAAAAAGAGAGTGTTGTGCCATGAAATTTCAAAAAACCTCTAAATTTTAACTTAACTTGGTACCTATCAACCTATATTGACAGTTTCAGTATTACCGATACTCTAAGATGAATACCCACAAGATATCATGATTTTATTCAATTATTTCCTAAGTAACACTCACAGGATATTTAAGCTATACCAAAACATCACTAATTAAACACGTTTTCTATTATTTAACCATTTAAACTCAACAAGCATATTAGTTATACTATCATTTTCCATTTATTTTGTAGTTATTTCCAAGGACATTTTTCAAAATCTTTAATTTTTTTGTATTTTTGAATTTTTATAAACAAACAAACTAGACTCAACTAGACACTCACATCCCCACACTTGAAAGACACATTGTCCTCAATGTGAAGCAAAACACAACTAAAAATAAAAATGCAAAAATAAAACAGATAGGAGGCGACTTAGCTGGTAATGATATGATCTTAAATAAAATCCAGCTTCGTTCTTCCTCGTGTGCACCGTATAGCATTTCGGTCGCAGTTGCACATCAGCTGTCGGGTTGCCTTTACAACTGGAGATTTAGTACGGGCAGAATGACAAAACCTGCAAAATAAACCTCACACAAACCCGCAACATTAAACTGACTCAAATTAAAATAAAAGACTCGACTGACTCTGGATAGAAGCAGGGAAACGTACCTGATGGGTGGCAAACACATAGACATGAACGCCACAGCAAGGTGAATCATCGGATCAAAACGGTTTCAAGTTTCCCATAGTAATGGTGGATGGTGAGTGATATGATGGTGATAACGAAATAGATGAAAGTGATGATTATTGATGAATGATGAAATGATGGATGATGAAAATAGAGGTGGTGTGATATATGATATGATGGTATGTGAATGGTGGATGTGGAAAACCATGGAAAACAAGGAAAAAGGGAAATTCCAGAATAGCCCCGCGTACCGCGAGGCATCAGGCGGCCACCCCTCGCGTACCGCGAGGACCATCTGGTGACAGAAAGTTTTGAGGGTTTTTATACTTAGCCAAATTTTCACACCTCAAAATTTTCTACACCCAAATTTCATAAAAATCTATTCCAAGCATAAAAACATACGTAAAAATACCTAGAACTTCATTCCCGATGATTTTCCTCGCCGAATCAAGCGCGAATTCTTGCAAAACATGACACAAACAAAACACACATACAGAAAAACACATAAAAAGACACGGACTCAAACCAAGTAATGCACACAAACTCTACATCCCAGGCACTTTCCCGAGACTCAAACAAGCCTATCAGGAGGCTTCTCCTTGATCCTAACCGGTACCACCTTCATCCTTCGCGGCCTACCGGTTCTCCATAATCTCAACAAACAAAAACTCCTACCAAACCTCAAATGTGTATCATGTATAGCACTCAGATCCTTCCACCAACACTTAAACCTACCAGGTCTGAAGATAACACTGTTCAAATACTCCAGCAAGCGGTCGCCTCTAAACATCCCCACACTTGGGGTTTTCATTCTCCTCAAACTAGATGAATCTATCAAAGCACGGTTTCTCTCACAGGGCGGCCTAGATTTAGGGGATGACTCGGCTGCTATCCCCTCAGTATGAACAATAGAAAAGGTCAAAGGCTCAATGTGTGGCCTCTAACCTCTCGCCGGATCCTCATGATCCTCAACAACCTCCACGGGTGCCTCATAAACTATCTGCTCCACTTGTGCTAATATCTCACTCAGACTGTAATCATCATCGTCAGCACTTAGGAACGAGGACCCTAGTAACTTCCTCTCAAACTCCTCTAACCAATCTGGAGGCTCCTCTATCATTCCTATATCTAAATCATCCTTTATTGGATTAGAGTCCCGATGATCGTCCATAGAGGCATCAAGCATGCACATGGAGTGGCTATGCTTGCCAACATCCTTCGCGGAGTTTGTAGCATCGAATGTAATAAAATCATCCCCCACACGAAGTGTGAGTTTCCCGTCGAAGACATCAATTATCGCCTTGGTGGTACGTAGGAACGGGCGTCCTAGGATCAGTGGGACTTTGTCATCCACCTCCATATCTAGGATGACGAAATCCATGGGGAATACAAACTTACCGACTTTCACTAAAACATTCTCCACAATTCCCCGTGGATACTTGACAGAGCGGTCAGCCAAAGAAATGGTCATATGCGTCGACTGCAGTTCACCTAGGTCTAGCTGCTTATAAACAGAATATAGCATCAGATTGATGCTAGCACCCAGATCAGCCAACGCGTGGTTTAGATACAAACCGCCAAACATACACGGGATTGTGAACCGACCCGATTCCGCCATCTTCTCTGACAGTTTGTTCTGCACCACAGCAGAACATTGCTCACTAAGTGAGACTTCAGAGATCCCTCCTAGTTTCTTCTTGTTGGAAAGAAGATCTTTGAGCAACTTTCCATACTTAGGCATATGCTGGAGGACCTCTATAAATGGGAGATTGACCTTGAGTTGTTTGAACATATCAAGGAAAGTACCGTATTCCCTAGCGTGCTTATGTGGCAAAACACGTGCTGGATAGGGGATACGACTCAGGTCAATCTAGGGGGACTTCATCTCCTCTCCCTTCTTCTTCTCCACTGCCCTCTCGGCAGGCTTCTCCATCTCTATCTCTTCATCCACCGGCTCTTCTTCTTCGACAACCGGTGGGCTCTCCTTCTATTCGGCCCTATGACTTCTTGTCGACACGACTTTTTCTCGGGCTCCTCTATCCTCCTAGCATCGATCTCAGCAAATTGAGCTCTCTAGTCTACTTTATTCACTTCCTCTACCGAAGGTATTCCATACTCAATGGAGTGGGAGTCATCCTCTACAACCTCTTTCTTCTCCACACTCCTAACAGACATGGCCATCACTGAAGCGTTTGAGCCCGAAGATGGGCCTCCTTGTCTACCCTTCAGGCTCTGAGCGATGTCTCCTACCGTGCGTTGCAAATCCTGGAATGCTGACTGCTGATTCTTCAATAGAGTGACATGGCTATCCAGTCTTTGCCGAGCATCCCTATCATTTTGCACTAACTGAGCAAGCAACTGTGTCTGATTCTCTATTATCTCCTCAATCTTCCTTGTGTTGACACTGCTTCCTGGACTTACTCCCCCTACAGCTCAACCATACTGCTGCTGGCGACCATTAAACCCAGGCGGGTTATTTCCAGATCTCCATCCCGAGCCAAAAGAATTGTAGTTGTTGTACCCTCGGTTCTGGTTCTGGTTGCCAGCATAGCTCACATGCTCCTGATTATTTACGGGGCAATCTCGGGTGTCGTGGCCTCCTCTGCACACTTGACACCGCTGAGCACTGAGCTTCAGCTCCTTAATCCCGTTAGCCATTGAGGCGAGTGCAGCAGCCACGCTAGTCTCAGGAGTGACCTGATGCACACCTCTAGGAGAAGAGACGGGTGCTCTAGCACTAGGAATGGAAGTCCTAGTAGATGGATACTGTTGTTCGGCTTGAGCGAAGCTATCGAACATTTCCTCGCACTCATCAGGCTCGAGTCTCTCCGTGATATGGCCTCCCGCAGCTGTATTGAACATTTGCTGCTTCTCGAAGGTGAGACCATTGTAGAACTTCTCCACTAGTGCCTAGTCAGAAATACCGTGCTGGGGACATCGGCTCAACAGCGCGTTGAACCGCTCCCAGGCCATGTGATAGGGCTCGTCGGGATCCATCCGGAAGGAGTAGATTTGATCCGTAAGGCAAGCGGCCCTGGAAGGTGGATAATACTTCTTAAAGAACTTGGCTTTGAGATCATGTCATGTGGTGATTGAGTTGTCTGGGAGAGTGTCGAGCCAAGTAGATGCACGACCATACAGGGAGAATGGGAAGAGACGCAAGTAGATTGCGTCCTTAGATACACCAGTGAGATTGAAAGTATCACATATGCGCTCAAAGCGGGACACATGTCCCGGTGCATCCTCATCCTCGAAGCCATGGAATTGGGTGGTATGAGTGATCGTACTCATGACATGTGATGGGATCTGCCAAGAATTGGTGTTCAGTATAGTGGGGCATGTGATCGAAGATCTCGCGCCCGTGACCCCGTCACTGGCCCTCTGGTGTACTATATGCCTCGCTGGTGGGTCAGCGTCATTTGTGGAAAGGGGATTGGCTAGTAGGGCGTACGTGGGTGCTGCACAATGCTTTCAAACGCTCCCGGAAGTCGCGGGTGCGCTCGTGTAGCTCTCGCTTGGGCTCTAGGAAAGCTGAGAATGATGGTGATCCCTACGAACGAGTATGGTGCATAAACAGAAAGACTCTAGAAGGAAACAGAACAAAGACTCAAAGACACACAGAAAGACTCGATTCTAAATTAGACACTCAGATAAGACTCCCAAGTAGCACAGAAGATAAGCACACTCACAGGACTCAAAAGAAAGAGAAAATAAAATAGACCAAAAATCACTAAAAGAACTAGTCAAAGCTAATATTGCTATTGCCAAGTGTCCCCGGCAACGGCGCCAAAAACTTGATGTCATCCAGACGGTCTATATAAAAACTAACAAAACCTAACCTAGACTCCTAAGTAATAATAGGAATACCTATGAACTAAACCGCACTGATAGGCAAGTGTACCTATCGAGTGTAGCACACCTTAATGGTAAACCGAGTCATCGAACCCTAGAGACACTACGAATAACAAAACTAGACTCTGACTCGGACTAAAGATTGTATTGGTTTGGGGGGTTTACTACACTAAAGATTAACTAAGAATGCAATAAACTAAGGTCGACTCAACTAACCAGACAAAAGACAAAGGTAATATCAAGAATGGGAAGAATATCACCTAGTTCGGAATCCTACTTGCAAAGCACAACTTCTATCGGTTATGGAAACTATAATGGATCTGGGTTTCTAAGGAAACAACTCTAGACAGCCTAGTGGATCCCTAATCACTCTCAGGGTGTCACCAACTAAGGAACCTAAAGATGTACTAACTCATAAGATTGTTGGATCACTTCTCAGGTATTTCCAACTATGATAAAGTACCCTAATAGATAGATTACCTCTCAGTCTCTCCGTTTACCAATACACTCGAAGAATGCACGGGGTAATCTCAAGATAACAACTATGACACGAATAGCAACAATCACTAGACACCTAATACCGACTTCCTCTCAGACAGCTAACAGTCGGATTCCTAATGACGAAGACTAAACGACTAATTCTCACTTCTCGGGTATTGAACTAGGATACACATTTAATTCTAATCAGCAATCAAAGACAAATCCTTATGGCTACTACGTCTAGCAAACCACCCTAATCACAAACCGTAAGATCTATGACAAAGATACGAAGATCAAACTGGCAGACAACCACAATCAACGAAAGGAATTGAAATCAAACACAAGATCAGATCTAAACATGCAATAACATCACAATTATCAACTCAAGATCTTTTACAAAATCATAAACCAATTAATTGAATCCAAAAACTGATAAAAATCCAAACTTTAACAAGAATTCATCATTAACGTAGGCAATATCAAAGTTTTAGCCTAGGATCATGCTTAAACAACCAAACCAAAAGTAATAAACAAGATTCATGGTTTCAAACATTCAAATCAACGGTAAAAATCCAATCTTGTAAACCAAATACGTAAAACTACAAACCCGGGATACAAAGATGCAAACTTTCCTCTTCAATTGGCTTCCCCAGCCTCAAAATCGGCTCTAAACCCTTCTCTGGATAGCAAAAGATCGAACTCCTCTCATAATGGGAACCAAAATCTATTTAAATTCGATTTTTAGGGTATTGCGAAAATTAGAGCTCCCGCGAGAAAATAACCCAAGTCCTTCGCGTACCGTGAAGGACAATTTAGTCGCGCCCGGTTTCTTGTTTCCTTGCGTACCACGAGAGTTCCTTCTTCCTCTCTCGCGTACCGCGAGAGATAAATTTTCAACATTTTCTTCTTTAAACTTTTGGGCTTCATTCTCTAGCTCGGTTTCTTCATGATATTAACTTGTAATTCATACGAGCACCTGTAAACATAACAAAGACTCAAATGTACATTAAAACGACTCAAAACAAATACAAAACTAAGTAAAAACGCACAAAACACTAGGAATAAATATGTGTGCTTTGCACTACACCAGTAGCTATTGTTGTAAGAAAATTCCTCCAATGGTAAATGGTCGTCCCAATTACCCCCAAAATCCAAAGCACACGCTCACAACATATCCTCGAGCGTTTGAATCGTCCTCTCGCTTTGACCATCCGTTTGTGGATGATAAGCGGTATCTAGTCCCCATATCCTCATGGAATTTCTTCCAAAAATGAGAAGTAAACCTCGTATCACAATCCGATACAATCGTCACCGGTACACCATGTCGTGACCTAATTTCCTACACATAGATTTCCGCCAATCTATCCGATGTAAATGTTTCCTTTATTGGAAGGCATTGTGCACTCTTTGTCAACTGATCTACTACTAGCCAAATAGCATCATAACTCTTTCGTGTTTTAGGTAGTTTAGTGATTAGATCCATGGTTATATTCTCCCATTTCCAAAGCGATATTTCAAGCGGTTGAAGATTTCCATACGGCTTTTGGTGTTCCGCCTTTACCCTTAAGCATGTGAGACATCTTTCCACATACTTAACAATATCACGCCTCATACCCGGCCACCAAAAATGACACCTCAAATCATAAAACATTTTTGTGGCCCCTGATGGATAGAATACTTGGATTTATGTGCCTCATCTAAAATAGTTATCAAAACATCTGACAACTTAGGTATCTAAATTCTATCAAAGCATGTTTTTAACCCCGAACTATTCTCCCCAAGTTTGTCAACATAAGAAATCATCCGTTCCTTCTTCAAATCCCCACCAAGTGCTAACACTTGAGCATCCCGGATTTCATCAATAAGAGATGATGAAATCGTCATCTTGAATGACTTCACCTTAATAGGTGCATGACTCGTCTTCCGGCTAAGAGCATCCGCCACTACATTCGCTTTACCCGGATGATAAAGTATCTCACAATCATAGTCCTTGACCAATTCAAGCCACCGCCTTTGCCTCATGTTAAGGTCCTTTTGGTCGAAGAAATATTTGAGACTTTTGTGATCCATGTAGATCGTACACTTCGCCCCATATAAATAATGCTTCCAAATTTTGAGCACGAAAACAACGGCCGCAAGCTCTAAATCATGAGTATGGTAGTTCACCTCACGAGTCTTCAATTGCCTAGACGCGTAGGCAATCACTTTCCCCCTTTGCATTAAAACACACCCCGACCCCGAATGCGAGGCATCCGAAAACACAACAAAATCTTCGGTCCCGTCAGGCAAGGACAAGATGCAAGGACAAGATAGGTGCCTTAGTCAATTTTTCTTTTAAGAGTTGGAAGGCAGATTCTTGCTCGGAATCCCAAACAAACTTAGTCTCCTAACGCGTTAACTTCGTCATCGGCAAGGCAATCCGAGAGAAGTTCTCAATAAATCGCCGATAATAGCCCGCCAACCCCAAGAAACTTCTAATCTCCGAAGGCGTTTTCGGCGACGACCAATCTTTCTACTATTTTGAATGGGTCGACTGTAATCCCTTTTTCATTAATCACATGGCCCAAGAATTGAATTTCGCGCAACCAAAAGGCACACTTGGAAAATTTAGCATAAAGCTTCTCCCTTTGCAAAACTTCAAGGTATTCACGTAGATGAAAGGCATGATCGCCTTCACTCCGTGAATAGATGAGTAGGTCATCAATAAATACAATTATAGAACAGTCTAGGAATGGTCTACACACCCGGTTCATAAGATCCATGAAAATCGCGGGCGCGTTAGTTAAACAGAAAGGCATAACCGTAAACTCATAGTGACTGTAATGGGTGCGGAAAGCGGTTTTTGGAATATCGTCTTCTTTCACTATTAACTGATGGTACCTGGACTTCAAATCAATTTTAGAGAACCATGACACCCCTTGAAATTGGTCAAAAAGGTCGTCAATCCGGGGTAATGGGTACCGGTTCTTCACTGTCAACTTGTTTAACTCCCGATAATCCATACACATCCTCATGCTCCCATCCTTCTTTTTAACAAAGAGAATAGGTGCACCCCAAGGCGAGACACTTGGGCGTATGAAACCTTTATCAAGTAGTTCTTACAATTGCTCCATTAGCTCTTTCATCTCCGGCGGTGCCAACCTATAAGGTGCTTTGGCTACCGGCTTAGCACCCGGTATCAAATCGATCCCAAACTCTACTTCCCTCTCCGGTGGAACCCCTGGTAACTCATCTGGAAACACATCCTCAAACTTATTCACAACCGGAACATCGCGAATTTCTTTCAGTTTCTCGATCACATCCGCAACACAAGCCATATACGCCTTGCACCCACGCGCCATGTACTTTGTTGCCTTCACATAAGAACACAATCATACTTTACCTTTCTTTTCACCTTCTATGTAAATGGACTCACCCGACGGGGAGTCAAGTTGTATCGCCTTAGGTCCACATAGAATATTTGCTTTGTTCTTCGACAACCAATCCATACCCACTATTACATCAAAATCCCCTATGGTCATAGGAATTAAATCTATAGGGAACGTTTCACCCCCGCCCTTAACTTGCAATTTTTATAAACATCGAATACTAGAAAGCTCTTATCATTTGCCACCTCGATTTCTAAGGGTTCGTCTAACTTGCTACTTAGAAAAGAAGAATGCCTAACAAATTTCAAGGAAACAAAAGAACGACTAGCCCCCGTATCAAATAGAACTATTGCAGGTAATGAGTTAATCTTGAATGTACCTGACACCACTTCCAGGTTAGTCTTTGCCTCCTCCGCCGAAATGTGGAAAGCTCTACCCTTCGGCTTTGGCATCTATATCCTCTTTTCGCTCCCACCTTGGTGCTTTAACTCGGGACAATCCGCCCTATTGTGCCCGAGCTTATGCAATTGTAGCATATATGAATTTGGCTTGAACATTGATTAGCCATATGCCGGTTTCCCACATTTATAGCAATTTGACGTTCCCTTCCTACATTCCCCAAAATGATCCTTTCCACATATCTTGCACCCCCGTGAAGAAAACTTGCTATACGGCTTCTTTCTAGGGCTCCCGCCCTTTATCTTCTTCACTACCTGATCCACAATTTCTCGTTTCCTCTTTTCACATCTGTCTTCGTGCCTCCTCAACTCTACCTCCCTTTCCCGACACCTGTTGATCAAATCGACAAGTGTGGTAAAAGAGGAAGGAGATATGCTATCTCTAAACTCCACTGTCAACATAGCATAGAATCTTTCAATCTTTGCCTTCTCAGTCGGCACCACGCCCGGACAGAACTTGGCGCGATCAAAGAAGGTCCCTGCCAATTCATCAATCCTCTCTGTCGTTTGCCTCATGAGTAAGAACTCCTCATACATCCTGTCGACTGCAGCTTGAGGGCAATGATACTTAAGAAAAGCCACCTTAAACTCCTCCCAAGTCATGAAGGTAACACCCAACTCACCCCCTCTCCTTTTGAAGATTTAACAACCATTCCTTTGCCTTCCCAGTCAACAGTGGCACACTGAACATCACTATGTCCTCGTTTTGCATTTAGTTGTTTCAAAGTTTGATTCCATGTCTACCACCCACCTGTGGCTAAGGATCGGGTCCACCTGTCCGTTATACTCCTTTGGCTTGATTACCATGAACTCCTTAAGAGTACAACCTTGTGGTTCCTTCTCCTTCTCTTTCGATAACTCTTAGAAAGTGAGTTTAATAGCCCCTCTCATTTTATCCATCAACAGAGTTGTGGATTGCTCAAAAGCCTTGGCCACTTCTTCCTTTATTGCATCATGGATTCTAGGATCCAATGGCTCTTCATTCTCGTTTGTTATCTCTTAACTGTGAATTAGAATATAAACAACCTTAATACCCTCATTCTTTCTGTAATCTCCAGGAAATTTCCCGCTTTTATTTTAACTTTTCCGGCAATGTAAGTTCATTATTTTGGTGAATCGCATTTATGAAGAACCTTAATTACCTACTTCAAATTCATAAGTAAGAAATATTTATGTTATATGCTTTGTAAATAATTGTCACCATCCTATTCCATAAATATATAGGTACATACTAAGTCATTTCTAAAACTATATATATACACACATGATATAAACAATTTATTATGAAAATATAACATTGCTAGTATTTTTAAATTACTAAAGGTAAATAAAACAAATAAATATATAATTATATCTATAAACATATTAAATATGAATTATGATGAAATGAAGTCATGAACATAAAATTTATGAGCACTTAAATTGAAATATGTTATGAAATTAAAAACTATTTTTCATATTTTGCAATCTTAATCCCTATAACAAATTAAATTTTGTAAATAAGCCCATGATACTACCCTATAAATAGACCCTCATTCTTCCCTCATTCTCACACCATATCAAGTTCTAATCCCTCTCTCAAGATTCAAAGTCGTTTCCATATTCATAAGTAAGTTCTTCTTATATTCTTGTTTGTTCATACTTTTCCTTTAAAAATCTCTCATAACTAGCTAGATCTATGATCCCTAACATGTTTATGTTATAATCATAGACCTATCCAAGATCAAAAGCCCTATTTTAATTAAAATTGTGTCAAACTTTTATTTAAAAGCTTGGTTGATCATTCTTACTCCTTTCAATTTCAAAAATTATGTTTTACTAAAAATCCTTATTTTCAAGTTAAATTATTTGATATTCAATTTCTATCTTTACTTAAACTTATATTTTCACTTTAGCCCAAATACTTTTCAAACACAAACTAAACTTGGTTAAGTATGCAAATAGAGTAAATTTCAAACCAGTATGTAGTTATCTGGCAAACATTAAAGTTCTTGCTAGGAAAAGACGTGGTTCTGATCCGACCAACTCTTTCCTGGGAACTTTTCTGTTGGAGGTACTACTCTGGAATGATAACCATTCTAGTGTACAACAACCACTTTCAACAAATTATGATTATGATTATAAACTCATTTCTTTATAAATATTTATACAAACTTTTATATAATTTATTTTTATTATATGAGAACGTTTTAAACTCAATTCTATACTTTTAATTAATAATTATTTATGGTTTATTATTAATTAATTAAAACATTATTATACTTTAAATTTTGGTTTAATTACCAACTAATTAAATCATTATTTTTAACACTTGTTTTTCATAAATCAAATGAAAGGTTTCATTCATTTATTTATTAAATTATTTAATTACTCAACTAATTATTACTCATTTATTTATTCATCTATCTATCTATTAATTTATGCAATTACAAATAAAAGAAAACTAGTCATTTATTTATTTGTGTATTTATTTACAAACAAAAGAAACCTAATTATTTATTCATACGTTTATATAATTATTACAAACAAACAACATCGTTATTAATTTTTTCACTTATTACAATACAAATATTTATCAAAGATTTACATAAAATATTATTTGCAACTCAAATAATTATTTTATTATTAAAATGAGGACACTCACATCAATCTCCTCGCACAATAGGATTCTCTATTTCAGTTTTACAAATCATTGATATATATGTTCCATCAAACATAGGTTAACCTTGTGATTAGCTAGAACATTTGTGCAATATACTTGTGTGACATCCAAGCTACTCATTGCAAGGTGAGTTTACATAGCCCCTTTTTACTGTTTTTGCTTTTGGGTTGAAACATGTTATCAACTTTATCTATTTAAACAATTCAATATCTATGTTCTTGTGCTTGATCTTTATGCTTTAAATTTGAACTACTTGGTGACCATTGCATGTGTTTCATGCCAGTACATCCATTAACTTGCAGCCCAAGCCTAAGGTAGTACCTAACATGATCATTTATATGGGAAACTGAAACTATAACTTACCACAAGACCTTGGCAGGTTTTGTTCGGTATCAACTATAACTTGGAGTATCCGCTTGCTCCCTTTTTCAAAATGGCAATCAGTGGGATTGCGTATCTAGTTTTCTATTATCAGGCTTGAATTGTACGCTTGGAACCTTGTATGTTTTCACATATATGCTTTAGACATGCTTTGAACATATTGAATTGTAAACCTATACTTAACTTTTGTTTGGTGTCAAAACCTATGTTACTCACCAACTACTTGTAGTTGACATTTACTCACATGTTTCAGGTGCACCAGTTTGAGGACACTACTTGATCACTTAGGACATTGGACCTAGCTCTATTAAAGATTAAATTCAACTTATGTCATGTTTGAACGCTTTATTATCCATTTCTACTTGTAACGGATGCGTTTAATTTTGATGAATAAATATTGTCACATTTAATAGATGATCGTGTGCTTATGAACAACCGCGTCAGCCCCGGCGTATAATCCGCCGCCGGCCGGGGTGTGACAGATTAGTATCAGAGCCATGGCTATAGGGAATTAGGTTATTAGACACACATGACCTAGACTATAACCTAGGAGTCCCCAAACATGAGTTTAAATCATGTCTTTTATTAGGAACTCCACTTTATACTCATTTATACACATACTTATCTACATCTATCTATTTCTGTTTACATGATACAATTACATGAACTACAACATTCCAAGGACTACATGGATTTATTTAAAACCATATGGATTACTTGAAACATATTTCTAGACTATATCCTATAACCTTAGGATACCCTTATGTAAGTATCTTACATATTATCTGGTGTATTACATTGCATGTACAATACAAATTTTCTTATGTACTATATTACTTGATAACCTACATGTTCACAAAAACTGCTACTCCTGTAATACCTCATTTGTTACACTATTTGAATTGTCTGCACAATACCTATTTGATATTACTAAATTCTATCATAAGTTTTGACATATACACCTCCATTTTTACACATCATCACTGATCACTCATGGAAAGATTTAAAACTCCTAGATCCAATACCTATTAAAATTTTATAAAGTTTTGAGTTCTGAAAATTAGTAGAGAACATGTGCAATCTGGAAGGGTGAATTCTTGTACTTTAGGTCTTCTATCTAGGAAAGCATTTCATATAAATCCAAATCAACCGAAGGATCCGTATGCTTTCCTGGGAATTCCCGAAGTGAGTGTTCACCTATAGGCTAAAGCATGTCTTCTTGAAAGTATAAGGACTTGAATCACTTTGATTTATCGTAACATACATTCGGCTATACACCAGATGAATGCAATCTAAACATCATCCGCTTAATTATTATAATTTGGTACACAAGTCTAAACCCTCTATTTTATCCTTACACTTAATCATATTTAAGACAACTATACCTCTTCATCCTTATGCCTTAGAAATTTTATCACCCTTATTATCATTTACAAAGGATTTAAACTCTTAGCCCTTACCATCTGAGGAAAAGAAGCTGCTTCAATAGGTGAAGCACACCCTTGAGCCACAAGACACAATCCCTAACGATTTTCACCATAACCATGAGTTCAAATAATAATGTCACTTGTATATGATGGCTGGAAGAGTGGGTGTAAGTCCATGAAAGATTCTGACTAGGGAAAGACTGAGTACTTCAGTGTGTCCTTTGTGACCCACCTCTCTTTCCTGGGAATCCTTCTCGTGGGTACACTACTTATAGGTCAAGTGTTACTCCTAATATTATTATAAGAGATCGATGTTATGATTAGTCAAAATTTTAAATTCATGAATACCTTTGTACTTAACAACTTACCATTACACTTACGACCTTTTCGTGCTAGACATGGTCTCTTACCCTCTTCATTCCCCTAAGAATCACCCCAAATCAGAGTCAACACAAGAGGAATACTTTGGGTCCCCATCACCAGACAACCAGTCACCGGAATGACTAGTTGCTAGATCCATGTTTGACTGCATAGCAGATTGGCTTAGGAGCAGACTTGAGACTCCGAGAAGCTGAATCACCTCGGAGAAACCTTATTTAACACCTAACCTATACCATCCAGATCCAGGAGCAGGACAAGACAAGGAACCTACCAGTGCGTTAGGAGTTCCACCTGATGTCGCTCACCTATATGTAAGGACCACAGAGTTTTTAAGGCAAGGAGTGGAGACCAGGGAATACTTGATGCACATACGAAAATTACTAGGGCTGACGCCCGGTTTGCAATACAAATAACTACAACGATGTTCGTCTTGGTACTCGTCTGCTTCCTGGTGGAAAACTACCTGAGATGTTAGCCGGATACCCTATTTCGCGTCTTCTTAAAAACTTAAATTGAAACCCATATTCTGTACCTAAATATAAATGTTAATTTTTTTTTAACTTTCCTTAATGATTGATATCTAAACCTTCTTTGTAAACTAGTTATCTTGTTATTTCCCCGATTTAACTAATATAGTTATTTTGTTCAAACAAAACCTTTATCAAACTCTTGGTTTATAGATTTTATCTAGAGTATAAACTATTTACAAACCCCCTTAACCTCGCAAAGAAGCTTAATACCAGTCTTGTACAAATGATTTTATAAAAGTAATAACAAGTATTTTATCCTTTTTATGATGACTTGATTAACTATTTTATTATGACTTGTTATTTCGTTAAACTAATTATTATTTAAATTTTGGCTTATTTATTAAATAATAAGGCCATTATTATCTTTTGAAACATTTGCTTTATGATAATCAAATTAAAAGGTTTTTATTTATCCAATTATCCATCCGCCCAAATTATTATTCCATTTATTAATTTACAAACAAGAGTACAAATTTCAAATTACTCGTTTATTTATAAACAAAAAACATAAATTAGATATTCATGTACACATTATGCTGAATATCTGCAAAACCTTCCCATCACCTTGCACCTTCCGGAATGTATGAGCTTACTAGTCATTTCAAGGTGATGAATCATTTCGCGTAGACGTTAACCACCCATATAAACCTCAACGAAAATGGAAAACTTAAAACCCAACTACCTACATGATAGATGAATGTCAAGCAACATGCCTGGCTGCAAAACTCGATCACCTACGAAATTTGATAGCTTACGTTACTCATGAGAGTTGATTACTTACATATGAACGTTCACATTAAACGTGAAAACCAATTTGTTTACTTCATAGACGAAACTTAATTAGTCACATTATACACGAAACTTGGTTGTTTGCAATATGCATGATACTAGATTGATCACATCACACTTGAAACTTACTCGTTTGCAATATACATGCTACTAGCTTGTTCACATGATACAGATACTTGGTTGTTTACAATATATATGATACTAGATTGATCACATTATAGACGGAACTTGATTACTTGCAACATGCACGACACTAGATTGTTCACACGATACGTTATACTTGGTTAATTACAATATGCATAGTACTATATTATTCACGCTATACATGAAACTTGAGTGCCTACATTGCACACGAAACTAGACTGTTTACATTGTTTACAATAAAGTGCCCACTATATACATGAAGCATGATCGTTCACTTTATCCATGAAACTTGATAGCTATAAACTTTAAGCTACTCGGGGTTTGACGTATTCTTGTTCAAACACGAGAAAGCTATAAACTTTGAGTTACTCGGGGTTTGACGTATTCTTGTTCAAACACGAGAGAGCTATAAACTTTATGGATAACCTGGAGGGTGTGCCATCTACTTAGGGCACCCATGTATGGGGTTGTGCCAGTCTTTACTCCCTGATTGACTTTACCATCTAGACACACAATTACTCACTAGTAACTCATGTATGAAAACAATAATAAAGTAAATGTTTTTGATATTTCCCCCACCTCTGTACCCACACGTAATAGAACGATCTATACGGACCATACGGCGATTTGAGTAATTACGGGTGCACACGTAATTATAAAAATCAGCACATGTAAAACATAGTAAATTTTGTCGTGTGCGATGACATAAAACCTATGGTGAAATACACTAACGAAACTAACGGAATATGATAATGGCATAGTAGATATACCGCTGGTACATCCTATATATATATATATATGTGCTCATGTCATATTGTAAGAAGTAACGTTGTCCGTATTCATGTAGGGATTTCCTATTACTCTGACCTTGACTAGTAGTTTTGAAATCCTTATCCAGTGACATCACTCGAACATCTTAGACTATATCTTAAACAAGTTTAGATCTTAAAGTTTCCATCATCCTCATTACAAGTGATGCATTCCATCATTTGAATCCAAAAAAAAAAATCATTCTCGGGCAATCTTTTCCTTATTTCCACTCAAACAAAATCCACTACCACCATCCATACCTCACACGATGACCTGACCTAAAGCTTGTCATCAACTATACTCCTCAAACCGAAAAGCAAAGCTAGTTGAGAATCCAAACACATGTCTCTTCCTTAGACCCTTCTCCTAAATAATTTCGGGACGAAATTTTCTAAAGTAGTGGAGACTGTAATCTCCAGGAAATTTCCCGCTTTTATTTTAACTTTTCCGGCAATGTAAGTTCATTATTTTGATGAATCGCATTTATGAAGAACCTTAATTACCTACTTCAATTCATAAGTAATAAATATTTATGTTATATGCTTTGTAAATAATTGTCACCATCCTATTCCATAAATATATAGGTACATACTAAGTCATTTCTAAAACTATATATATACACACATGATATAAACAATTTATTATGAAAATATAACATTGCTAGTATTTTTAAATTACTAAAGGTAAATAAAACAAATAAATATATAATTATATCTATAAACATATTAAATATGAATTATGATGAAATGAAGTCATGAACATAAAATTTATGAGCACTTAAGTTGAAATATGTTATGAAATTAAAAACTATTTTTCATATTTTGCAATCTTAATCCCTATAACAAATTAAATTTTGTAAATAAGCCCATGATACTACCCTATAAATAGACCCTCATTCTTCCCTCATTCTCACACCATATCAAGTTCTAATCCCTCTCTCAAGATTCAAAGTCGTTTCCATATTCATAAGTAAGTTCTTCTTATATTCTTGCTTGTTCATACTTTTCCTTTAAAAATCTCTCATAACTAGCTAGATCTATGATCCCTAACATGTTTATGTTATAATCATAGACCTATCCAAGATCAAAAGCCCTATTTTAATTAAAATTGTGTCAAACTTTTATTTAAAAGCTTGGTTGATCATTCTTACTCCTTTCAATTTCAAAAATTATGTTTTTACTAAAACTCCTTATTTTCAAGTTAAATTATTTAATATTCAATTTCTATCTTTACTTAAACTTATATTTTCACTTTAGCCCAAATACTTTCCAAACACAAACTAAACTTGGTTAAGTATGCAAATAGAGTAAATTTCAAACCAGTATGTAGTTATCTGGCAAACATTAAAGTTCTTGCTAGGAAAAGACGTGGTTCTGATCCGACCAACTCTTTCCTGGGAACTTTTCTGTTGGAGGTACTACTCTGGAATGATAACCATTCTAGTGTACAACAACCACTTTCAACTAATTATGATTATGATTATAAACTCATTTCTTTATAAATATTTATACAAACTTTTATATAATTTATTTTTATTATATGAGAACGTTTAAAACTCAATTCTATACTTTTAATTAATAATTAAATATGGTTTATTATTAATTAATTAAAACATTATTATACTTTAAATTTTGGTTTAATTACCAACTAATTAAATCATTATTTTTAACACTTGTTTTTCATAAATCAAATGAAAGGTTTCATTCATTTATTTATTAAATTATTTAATTACTCAACTAATTATTACTCATTTATTTATTCATCTATCTATCTATTAATTTATGCAATTACAAATAAAAGAAAACTAGTCATTTATTTATTTGTGTATTTATTTACAAACAAAAGAAACCTAATTATTTATTCATACGTTTATATAATTATTACAAACAAACAACATCGTTATTAATTTTTTCACTTATTACAATACAAATATTTATCAAAGATTTACATAAAATATTATTTGCAACTCAAATAATTATTTTATTATTAAAATGAGGACACTCACATCAATCTCCTCGCACAATAGGATTCTCTATTTCAGTTTTACAAATCATTGATATATATGTTCCATCAAACATAGGTTAACCTTGTGATTAGCTAGAACATTTGTGCAATATACTTATGTGACATCCAAGCTACTCATTGCAAGGTGAGTTTACATAGCCCCTTTTTACTGTTTTTGCTTTTGGGGTGAAACATGTTATCAACTTTATATATTTAAACAATTCAATATCTATGTTCTTGTGCTTGATCTTTATGCTTTATATTTGAACTACTTGGTGACCATTGCATGTGTTTCATGCCAGTACATCCATTAACTTGCAGCCCAAGCCTAAGGTAGTACCTAACATGATCATTTATATGGGAAACTGAAACTATAACTTACCACAAGACCTTAGCGGGTTTTGTTGGGTATCAACTATAACTTGGAGTATCCGCTTGCTCCCTTTTTCAAAATGGCAATCAGGGGGATTGCGTATCTAGTTTTCTATTATCAGGCTTGAATTGTACGCTTGGAACCTTGTATGTTTTCACATATATGCTTTAGACATGCTTTGAACATATTGAATTGTAAACCTATACTTAACTTTTGTTTGGTGTCAAAACCTATGTTACTCACCAACTACTTGTAGTTGACATTTACTCACATGTTTCAGGTGCACCAGTTTGAGGGCACTACTTGATCACTTAGGACATTGGACCTAGCTCTATTAAAGATTAAATTCAACTTATGTCATGTTTGAACGCTTTATTATCCATTTCTACTTGTAACGGATGCGTTTAATTTTGATGAATAAATATTGTCACATTTAATAGATGATCGTGTGCTTATGAACAACCGCGTCAGCCCCGGCGTATAATCCGCCGCCGGCCGGGGTGTGACATTTTCAATACCTTAGGTAACCATCTTACATTTACTCTTATTAGTAATAAGTATATATATATATATATATCTACCTGTATACATATTTACATATATAATCACCTTCACTTAATCCTTGCAAATTTTCATTGTTATATGGTTATCATAAAGACCCTTACACATATTGTCTTATTAATCACATTGGCCAGACATGTTTAATAATATAATATGCCCATTTGTAATTATCATATCCATACAACAAATCACAAGACAAGTTTCGGCACACATAACACCTTGTCATTCATACATATGCATATACATAACCACATTATTCATAACATTACTAACCTTTCACTTCCAAAAGCTCCGAGTCTCGGTCAAGTCCTTCTTGGATTCTCGTATCATTCCCCCATATCAAGAGCATCCGGTTTGAGTTCGGTGTCACGCACACCAAATCCCTCAAACCATTGCTGTGATACCAAGTTGTAACACTCTAAGTTCTAACACCGAATATATAATCATTAAAACACGCGGAAGCAATCGTCCCAATAAGTTTTATTTTTCTTCGTGTGTCGCGAAAACCGGTCCCCCTCCCCTTCGTGTGGCACGAGGGAGTCCAAAAAGGGCAGGTCCGGAAAAACCAGGTCTTCGTGTGTCGCGAAGACCAAGCCCTGGTATTTCGCGTGGAGCGAAGAGCCCTTTTTCACTGAAAGTTTCTGGATTTTAGCATATTTCAACAGTTAGCCAATTCTTTTCCAAACACTAACCCATTTTGCCTTAAAATTTTCCCAACATCTAGAAATGGGTTCAAACATTCAAAACCACAACTTTTGTAAAAAAACTACAAATTCATATATTGCTTGACAAACATTTGATGAACAACTAAGTTTCACCCAAAACCAACAAAAGCGCATACGAGAATCCCACAATTGCCATGGACTTGACCTTGATTACACCGGAGCTTTTCCTACATGTCACCACATATAAAATACCATTAGTAATGAAGACAAATCATAACAACATGGAAAAGTATTACCATTTTGTAATATCCGTACTTTCCACATCATCGTTTATTTACATTTTGTACCCTTGTACTTTTATTTTTGAATCCATTGTAACCCGAGACTTATGATCAATGAATTTATTGGGTTTATTCAATTACAGGTTTACAACATACATTACATTTATACATATGCAAGACAACATCATACGTGCAATATTACAAAATTATATATTACAAACACGCGTTTCACTTTTTTTACATTTATATTCTCGTTTCACGTCCATACACGCTCGGTTTATTATTATTATTAGTAGTAGTATTATTATCATTATTATCATTAGTACTATTATTATTATTATTTCATTTTTTTCTTTTTAAAAAAAGAATCACCTCCCTTTCAACCACCAACTCCCAACTAACTCATTTAATACCCCAAACCCTAATCCACACTTATAAATACCCACTCCCTTTCACTCCTTCACCCTTACACCCTCCAAATTCTCTCACAAATCTCTCCAAGTGCTCCATTTCTTCCAAGATTTTTTGGCAGAATTTTATAAGGTAAAAACCTTATTTTTCT
Source organism: Smallanthus sonchifolius (assembly GCA_023525975.1). Classification (NCBI taxonomy): domain Eukaryota; kingdom Viridiplantae; phylum Streptophyta; class Magnoliopsida; order Asterales; family Asteraceae; genus Smallanthus; species Smallanthus sonchifolius. The sequence goes on from CM042030.1 coordinate 72,092,974, forward strand.
TCAAGTTTCTTCCTTTTTTTTTCTTAACAATTCTTCCTTCACCCTCTTGGATAAACCTCTAGAATCTTATCATTTGTTTACCTTGGTAAACATCTAAGATAAGTCACCATTTGAGGTCCAAGTTGTGGTCTTTCAACTAACATTTCTTCTTCTTCATGTTCTTGTTTGGATATTTTACATCTAGTTGTGGTAAAGCCAAACCAAGCCTCCATCAAAATTCTATGATGGAAGCCTTGTGCTAAGGTATTTGGATGAAGTAGATGAACATAGGTTCATCTACCATAAGACATCTAATAGCCACAAGGTGTTCAAATCCTATACATAAATATTATAAATAAATCTAACAAGGTTTGTGGATTTCCCAACCTTTCTCTTGGCCACTTCAAGTGGTATATTACTAACTATACTAACTTTTGACCATCCGAATTCCTAACTAAGTTAGGGTTTGTGTTTCGGTCCGCCGTCGGCGATGCATGACCAACTTGATACTATTATACATATATATTATTTATTATTTCTTCTCCACCGAACTTATGCCTACGTTACCTTTTAGGTTAACCGGCATTCCCGACTCTTCACCTTCCCGTTCATCCTTTCGTTACCACGCCAAACCGTGAGTTTCATACTTGCCCCTTTTACATTTTTGCACTTTGGTACTTGAAAACATGTACATATTTAAAACACATACACTACAAGATTCACACTTTATTCAAACACAATTCATTAACATGCTCATGTGACAACAACTTGACTACATGCTTAAATACAACTTGTTAATACAATAGTTCATTAATTCTTGCAAAACCGCACTTAACAAGTGTAGCGCTATAGGATTGACACCCGTCGGCTTTTCGTTACCTTTATGGAGCCCCCGATCTTGTTATGTTATTTTTTTTCGACTAGTATTCTTTGGATGCTAGGTATGCTATGTCAACAATAGGTTTGAACTATATCATTACAAATTGTATGAACATTAGTAAAGTATGTCTATGCATGTGAATTGTTGCTTTAAACATGATTATTATATGTATGAAACTTGTATGAACTCACCAACTTTATTGTTGATCAAATATTATTTTACATGTTTTCAGGAGATGTTTGATGCTACCATGGAAACGGAATCTAGGGACTTTGCCTTAGATATCAAATTTAAATATTTTTGTCTTTTGTTTATCAATGTATTTCCTTTAATTGAAACAATTGTATTTGAAATTCTTAGTTTAATGAAATCGGTTAAATTTATATTTCAACAATAGTGCCACGATGCCTTTGAACAATCCTACACGTCACGTTCGGTGATTCCGCCGCCGAATGGGTTGTGACAGATTGGTATCAGAGCCGTGGTTATAGGGAATTAGGAAAATTGCTTATTTGACCTAGCCTATAACTAAGGACCCGTTTTAGACCATTCCTTATGACTCTTAATACGCTTGTTCTACCACCTTTGCTTCTTACTTATTCTTTGGACTAAATACACCGTCATGGATTTCAAGACATCAAGACACTCATATTTCACCAAAGAAACGAACTCACCAAAAGAGGGTAATTCCTCATTCGGTGATAAGTTTCACTCCGCCTAAGACTTAGGAATTTACCATCAAGTTAGGTGTGAAAACCTCACATTGACGGTAAAAGAATTCCACTCACAAACGCTCTTGGGAAACCTTACCGTTAAAGTTAGGAGTGATTTCCTATCTCAAACGGTTAAGGCACCAACCCTATACAAAACGGAACGACACCACCAAACTAGGAGTGAAATCCACAATTTGGTGATTAGTTCCACTCTTAAAATTTTCAATCTCGCCAAAGTCTCGGCTTTGCTATTGACTAGGGCACGTAGTAACCGGAAGGGTAAAATACCGTTAACCGAATTACCGGCGAGAGTATTTTATCTATTAGGCCAAAACGTGTTTCCCGAACTCAATAGAAGGTTTGACCACTTAGGTTAGTCAACGTTTTCGTTAGTTCAAGAGCCGAGCTAACGAGACACTCCAACTTTTTACAAACAAGCCTCTCTTTTATATTTAAACTATTTTCACTACTATTATTATACTAACTTGGTTCGATCTCGTGGACGCTCGCTTTTCGCTACTCGCCTTACTAACTTCAAAATGCTAATACATTCGAGAACCAATTAAATTTATGCTCTTTCATCGTCACATGTTTGTTATATACACTATTTCCATACATGATTCACATGACCAAACGTGCTATTACATGAAATTACTTGATTACTTGTGCCATACGTGAAATTTACATACTCATATGACAACAATTCTTATGCAAAACCATTGATCTAAGTCTCACAACCCCCTTTTGTAGATGTCTTCATCTCGCCACTCTGCTACCGCCAGGAACAACAAGAGGGACAAGCGTTTGGCCGCACTCGTGGCCAAGCAAATGGCCCAAGTCATCCCTGGCGTCATCCAGAACCTCACCCCCAACGGATCGGTCGAATCCAACACCGAAACTCCCAACTCCCACGCCCAACACTACCGAACCTTCCTTGCTTGTCGTCCCGAATCTTTCACGAGACTCGAAGGTGCAACCAAGCTCCTTAGCTGGTTTGCGAGCATGGAAAACACCTTCTCGGTAAGCGAGACCCCGGACCACCTCCGGACTCGCTACGCCGCTAGCCTCTTCAAAGAGCAAGCTCTCGCTTAGTGGGATAGCGAGAAGGAGCTCGACGAGGAGATCGTCACCCTGTCTTGGAAGGAACTCAAAGCGTTTATGCGCGAGGAGTACTGCCCTCCCCACGAGTTGCAAGCACTCGAGGAGGAGTTTTTCACCCTCAAATAGGACAGCGGTGACAATGCTTCCTACAACCTCCGCTTCCAACAACTCTCCGTCCTTGCGCCTCGCCAAGTTGACACCATAGAGCGATCCGTGGCCAAGTACATACAAGGCCTCCCGTCCGTCATCAAGGACACGGTCGCCGCCGCCGAACCCACCAACCTCGCCAAGGCCATGCGCGTTGCGGCCGCTTTCTCCCGAAACCGTGTTCAGGATGGTACTTTAACCATTCGGGGCACCAAGAAGCACGCCACCCAAGCCACCGTTGAGCCCACCGAACCCAAAGTCACCGAACCAAAACCCGCCAAAACCCCTACTCACCAAAACAACAAAAAGCGCAAGTCCCAAGCCCGGAACTATGCGGTTGTCACCCCCGTTAACCAAGTGCCGATGAACCAAGACCCGACACCCCAAAAGAAACCGTATGGTGGATCTTACCCATTATGCAACACTTGCCAATACCACCACCCAAACAACCTCCCATGCCGAAAATGCACCTCGTGTGGCAAATTCGGACACCTTGCCAACCTATGCCGCAACCCACAACAACCCCAAAACACCCAAGCTCCCCCACCAAACCGAAACCCACCGGCCATCACAAATGGTCGGGCTTGCTACCGTTGTGGTGATCCAAACCACATGAGCCCACAATGCCCACAAAACCAAAACCAACACCACCACAACAACAACCCCACCAACAACAACAACCGCAACCAACCACCCAACCAAAACCAACCCACAAACCCAAGAGGCCGTGCTTACAACATCAATGCGGCGCAGGCACAAACTGATAACGACGTGGTGAACGGTATGTTTCCTATCAATGGTCGATATGCTTCTGTTTTATTTGATACCGGTGCGGATAAAAGTTTCGTATCGCTAGAATTTGAACTTATGTTAGCTAAGACCCGATCTAAGTTAGAGAACTCCTTCACTGTCGAAATCGCGGACGGAAAATCCACCTTTTGTGACACGATTATCCTCGATTGTACACTCGAACTTAATGGTCATCCCTTCTCGATCGATCTCATACCCATGCAATTGGGGAGTTTTGATGTCATAGTAGGCATGGATTGGCTTGCCAAGAACCATGCCGAAGTTGTTTGTTTTGAGAAATTCATCCGTATTCCCCTTCCATCAGGTCAAGTTTTGCAAATCCATGGCGAAAGGCCATCCGGTGGACTCAAACTCATGTCCTGCACCAAAGCCCAAAAATATTTACTAAAGAACTACGTGGCCTTTTTGGCCCAAGTAGTGAAAAAGAAAGAAAAGGGCAAAGGTGTAAAAGACATTCCCATCATTTGCGATTTCCCCGAAGTCTTTCCCGAGGACCTACCCGGTCTTTCTCCATCCCGTGAGGTCGAATTCCGAATTGATCTCATGCCCGGTACGACTCCGATTGCCAAAGATCCTTACCGCCTTGCACCCTCAGAGATGCAAGAACTTGCCGGTCAACTTCAAGAGTTAGCCGACAAGGGTTTCATTCGTCCGAGTTCATCCCCGTGGGGCGCTCCCATTTTATTCGTTAAAAAGAAAGACGGATCATTCCGCATGTGCATCGATTATCGTGAGCTTAACAAACTCACTATCAAGAATCGGTATCCTTTGCCTCGCATCGACGATCTTTTCGACCAACTCCAAGGTGCGTCTTGTTTTTCCAAGATCGATATCCGTTCGGGATATCATCAACTTCGTGTTCATGAGGACGACATTCCCAAAACCGCATTTCGAACCCGATACGGACACTACGAAATTATGGTGATGCCTTTCGGGCTAACCAATGCACCCGCGGTTTTCATGGATCTCATGAACCAAGTGTGCAAACCGTATTTGGAAAAATGCGTAATCGTCTTCATTGATGACATTCTCATCTATTCCAAATCCCGATCCGCCCACGAGGAACACCTTCGCTTAATATTGGAGTTACTAAGAAAAGAACAACTTTACGCCAAATTCTCCAAGTGTGAATTTTGGCTTAAGGAAGTCCAATTTTTGGGACACATTATTAGTGATAAGGGTATCCATGTGGATCCAGCCAAAATCGAAGCAATCAAGAACTGGATTGCTCCAAAATCTGCTACCGAAGTCCGCTCACTCCTTGGTCTTGCGGGCTATTACCGTCGTTTCATCGCCAACTTTTCCAAGATCTCCGTTCCTCTCACCGCATTAACTCATAAAGGGAAACCCTACGAGTGGGGCCCTAATGAAGAGGAAGCTTTCCAAACACTTAAGGATAAGCTTTGCAATGCTCCGATCCTTACTCTTCCCGACGGAAACGATGACTTCGTGGTGTATTGCGACGCCTCTAACATTGGTCTCGGTTGTGTTCTCATGCAACGAGGCAAGGTCATCGCTTACGCATCCCGTCAACTCAAGATCCATGAGAAGAATTACACGACTCATGATCTTGAACTCACCGCCGTCGTCTTTGCTCTCAAGCTTTGGAGACACTACCTTTACGGTACCAAATGCGTGGTCTTCACAGATCACAAGAGTCTCCAACATCTTCATAACCAAAAGGATCTAAACATGCGCCAACGCCGAGGGATTGAAACAATCAAAGATTACGAATGCGAAATTCGCTACCATCCCGGTAAAGCGAACGTCGTTGCCGATGCCCTCAGCCGAAAGCACCATGTAAAGTTCCTTTGTGCTCGTATGCAACCCGACATCCATGTCCGCATTTGTTAAGCCCAACATCTTTCGGTCACCGAAGGCGACATGTACAACGAAATGTCTTGTGGTGCCGAACTCCAACTCGAGACCAAACCCAACGGTTTACTTTATTTCATGAATCGTGTTTGGGTTCCCAATCGTTCCGATCTTCGTTCTTCCATCATGCATGAGGCTCACAAGTCTCGGTATTCGGTCCACTCTGGTACAGACAAAATGTACAGGGATCTGCGTTCTATGTACTGGTGGCCCGGTATGAAAAAGGATATCGCGCTCTATGTGTCGAAGTGTAATACTTGCGCTAGAGTGAAAGCCGAGCACCAACGCCCATCCGGTTTGCTCGTGCAACCGGAGATTCCAGTTTGGAAATGGGAGAGCATTGCTATGGATTTCATTACCAAACTCCCATTGACATCCTCTCGTCATGATTCCGTTTGGGTTATCATCGATCGTCTCACCAAATCTGCTCACTTCATTCCCATCCGCGAGAGCTACCCCGTTGCAAGGCTAGCTCAAATCTACATCGCGGAAATCGTTAGTCGTCATGGTGTTCCTTTGGACATCATATCCGATCATGACAGTCGTTTCACCTCCCGTTTTTAGGAATCCTTTAATGAAGCCATGAGTACTCAACTCAATCTTAGTACGGCTTACCACCCTCAGACGGATGGTCAGACTGAACGTACTATCCAAACTCTCGAGGATATGCTTCGATCGTGTGTCATTGATTTCGGTGGTAATTGGGACGTGCACTTGTCTTTGATCGAGTTCTCTTACAACAATAGTTACCATACCAGCATCGGCATGGCTCCATTTGAGGCACTTTATGGTCGAAAATGTCGGTCACCCATTTGTTGGACCGAGATCGGCGAAACACAAATTACCGGACCCGAGTTAATCCAAGAGACCACAGACAAGATCCTCAAAATTCGCGACAACCTACGTACCGCTCGGAGTCGACAAAAGAGTTACGCCGACCGAAAGCGCAACACGGTTACTTTCGAAGTTGGAGATTTCGTTTTCCTTAAGGTTTCACCATGGAAAGGAGTCTTTCGCTTCGGGAAGCGAGGAAAACTATCCCCACGTTATGTTGGTCCTTTCAAGATTTTTGAGAAAGTCGGTTCGGTTGCATACAAACTTGATCTCCCTACCGAGCTTAACAACATCCACCCCACCTTCCACGTCTCTAACTTGAGAAAGTGCTTATCAAATGAAGATCTCCAAGTTCCACTTGAAGACGTTCAGATCGACCCAACAATGCACTTTGTCGAGAAACCTGTTGAGATAATGGATCGTGAAGTCAAACAACTCAAGCGTAGTCGTATTCCAATCTTTAAGGTACGTTGGGAAGGAAAACGTGGTGCAGAATTCACTTGGGAACGTGAAGACCAAATGAAAGCCAAGTACCCGCATCTTTTTTCAGAGTCTTCCTCATTAAAGAAATTTCGGGACGAAATTTTCTAAAGTCGGGGAGACTGTAATATCCGTACTTTCCACATCATCGTTTATTTACATTTTGTACCCTTGTACTTTCATTTTTGAATCCATTGTAACCCGAGACTTATGATCAATGAATTTATTGGATTTATTCAATTACAGGTTTACAACATACATTACATTTATACATATGCAAGACAACATCATACGTGCAATATTACAAAATTATATATTACAAACACGCGTTTCACTTTTTTTACATTTATATTCTCGTTTCACGTCCATACACGCTCGGTTTATTATTATTATTAGTAGTAGTATTATTATCATTATTATCATTAGTACTATTATTATTATTATTTCATTTTTTTCTTTTTAAAAAAAGAATCACCTCCCTTTCAACCACCAACTCCCAACTAACTCATTTAATACCCCAAACCCTAATCCACACTTATAAATACCCACTCCCTTTCACTCCTCCACCCTTACACCCTCCAAATTCTCTCACAAATCTCTCCAAGTGCTCCATTTCTTCCAAGATTTTTTGGCAGAATTTTATAAGGTAAAAACCTTATTTTTCTTCAAGTTTCTTCCTTTTTTTTTCTTAACAATTCTTCCTTCACCCTCTTGGATAAACCTCTAGAATCTTATCATTTGTTTACCTTGGTAAACATCTAAGATAAGTCACCATTTGAGGTCCAAGTTGTGGTCTTTCAACTAACATTTCTTCTTCTTCATGTTCTTGTTTGGATATTTTACATCTAGTTGTGGTAAAGCCAAACCAAGCCTCCATCAAAATTCTATGATGGAAGCCTTGTGCTAAGGTATTTGGATGAAGTAGATGAACATAGGTTCATCTACCATAAGACATCCAATAGCTACAAGGTGTTCAAATCCTATACATAAATATTATAAATAAATCTAACAAGGTTTGTGGATTTCCCAACCTTTCTCTTGGCCACTTCAAGTGGTATATTACTAACTATACTAACTTTTGACCATCCGAATTCCTAACTAAGTTAGGGGTTTGTGTTTCGGTCCGCCGTCGGCGATGCATGACCAACTTGATACTATTATACATATATATTATTTATTATTTCTTCTCCACCGAACTTATGCCTACGTTACCTTTTAGGTTAACCGGCATTCCCGACTCTTCACCTTCCCGTTCATCCTTTCGTTACCACGCCAAACCGTGAGTTTCATACTTGCCCCTTTTACATTTTTGCACTTTGGTACTTGAAAACATGTACATATTCAAAACACATACACTACAAGATTCACACTTTATTCAAACATAATTCATTAACATGCTCATGTGACAACAACTTGACTACATGCTTAAATACAACTTGTTAATACAATAGTTCATTAATTCTTGTAAAACCGCACTTAACAAGTGTAGCGCTATAGGATTGACACCCGTCGGCTTTTCGTTACCTTTATGGAGCCCCCGATCTTGTTATGTTATTTTTTTTCGACTAGTATTCTTTGGATGCTAGGTATGCTATGTCAACAATAGGTTTGAACTATATCATTACAAATTGTATGAGCATTAGTAAAGTATGTCTATGCATGTGAATTGTTGCTTTAAACATGATTATTATATGTATGAAACTTGTATGAACTCACCAACTTTATTGTTGATCAAATATTATTTTACATGTTTTCAGGAGATGTTTGATGCTACCATGGAAACGGAATCTAGGGACTTTGCCTTAGATATCAAATTTAAATATTTTTGTCTTTTGTTTATCAATGTATTTCCTTTAATTGAAACAATTGTATTTGAAATTCTTAGTTTAATGAAATCGGTTAAATTTATATTTCAAAAATAGTGCCACGATGCCTTTGAACAATCCTACACGTCACGTTCGGTGATTCCGTCGCCGAATGGGTTGTGACACATTTCCACCCATTCACCCATTTGACCCGTTTCCTCCCAATTACCCCTTAGGCGACATATCACTTGCATAACAATATACACGTTCCTTTCTTTCCTTAAAAACATCTCATGTTTGACAATTTTTTCATTTCCATTATGGTACACGACTATAACTCCTTTACATTTCCAACATGGTGCTTAGACCATAATTTTCACCACATTCCCATTATGATAACTTTGACCATAACCTCACCACATTTCCATTATGGTTCATAGACCATAACTTCATAACCACATTTCCATTATAGTATTACAACTATAACTACATTCATTCACATGTTCATACACTTTCATACACATTCATTACACATAACATAATATACAAACATACTACACAAGTATCAACATTTGTCAACAATACTAAGTAAGTGCAAGAGCACTTACCATTCGGGTTTGAAGACCCCGTTCCCCCTTCACGCTTTGCAATTTGATTACCTAAACATATTCACCTAGTTTAGTAATCTATTATATTTCAAAATCACATTTTAATTGGATTCGCAACTTATGTGGTCTAAATTATACATATATTTCACATCATTTGCATCCCATTTATTGTTAATTTCTCTATACATTGATTGAATTTGCCGCTTATTTAGCTTCTATTTAAATTCTAGGGAACTCCTGGCTTAAAATGAACAAACAAGCAAATAAGTGGTGAAAAATAAAGAAATTAGACAACTCAGAAGACCAAGCACGGGCCGTGCCCCATAAAGCACGCCCCCGTGCCCCATCTTGCAGAAGAAGACAGAAGTCTCCCAGACAAGCATGGGCCGTGCCCCATTAAGCACGCCCCCGTGGTCAACCTGGAATTGTACCAGTATACCTTTGTCCGCTGACCAGGTGTAACATGGGGTCGTGCCCCACCAAGCACGCCCCCGTGCCCAGTACATGTTCAGTACGTTCGCGACAGGAAACAAAACGGTTACACTGTGGTCCCAGCACAGGGTCGTGCCTCACCAGGCACGGGCCGTGCCCTATTACTCAGACAGTATAAATAGAGCCTCTTGGGCTCATTTGAAGGGAGAGCGATTGGAGGAAAATTCCACCCACTTAAACACTCGGGAACCAGACTTGGGAGACCAATTGGAGGCTAAGGAAGATCCATTTCATCATCAAGATACACCTAGAAGATCACTACACCACTCCACTTGGAAACTTTGGTTATATCTTTGATCTCATTATGAATTGCATGTATTCCATTTGTGTTGTTGTTTGTAAGCTCACTATGAGCTAAACATCTTTTCAATCATCTTAGTTTGATGAAGCTTAATTAATTATGTTATGACTATGGCTAAAGTATTTTGTTAATGCAATGATAATATTGTGTTAATTTCTTGATGGAGTTGCATGTCTAAATGTTTATGAATCAACTAAAGGTTTATAAATGCGAAATTATATCGTGTTAGAAAACCTATAAGACTACCATTTATTTATAACCTTACTATCTTTTGGTATGATGTTATAGCTAAAAATTATGAATGAATCTTTGAAACCTTTATTGTGAAATAAATATTAAGGCATGTAAACCCGTTAATCGTGTTTGGAAGAAACTAAGAGAAATGTTATTATTCTTCTTGAACAATAGTTATGTTAATGGTAGTATTGATGACTCAAGCTTAAAGTTTATATGACTTTGTTCTAGAATTTCATAAGTTAAGAAATTACACCATTTTATCTAACTAAACTAATCTTAAGTGGGCAACATGTAATCTTCTCATTGATGTCTTTCTTAATGATTATAGGATTAAAAACTTTGACAAGATTCTAATTCATTCGCTTCAAAGAACATTAACATAATCACAAACTTTGGCCGTATAATTTCTTTCAACATAATTAATAAGCGGATTCTAAACTAAGATGTTTCTCTCTCACAAAAATATTTGTCACTTTTAATCAATTAAGTCTTGGCAATTTTCTCAAAAATTATTATTGTCATTTTAGAAAAGAGTTTACAAAAAGAAATTCAAACATCAAAATATTTTCTCTACTAAATCAAACAATTGAAGATCTGGATTGAACGTTAAACTGTGTCCATGGATAGACATCCGGTTCTTATCAATTCTATATTACCAAGCGACAGGTGCACTTGCCTTCGTGTGTGTGGTATAGTTTAGGTGAAAACCAATTTTAAAAACCGACATTTGTGTGAAAAATCATTATTAAAAATATATATACTTCACACACATCAACAACCCAGTCTTCTATTTCCAACCCAAACTGACCCGTTTGGGTTATACTCGTATCCAAACACCCTCTTTCCACCCAAACTCACCTACTTGAGTTTCATTACCATTTCCTTAACACTAATTTTTCATTCCATCATTATCATTAGGTTAATTTGGTGTTCATTCAAGTGCCTAACATCAATTAAACACTTATCTCAACCTCAATTTAACATTATATCATCATAAATCAAAAACCCCCAATTCATCACATATGAACCCTAATTTCTCATAATCTAAATTATAAGGTTCTAGGATGTTATTCACCACTCTTTACCTTTAGTTTAGCTAGATTATCAACAATCTAACACCAATTTAACCCCATGCATCATAATTTTCGGATTTCACCCAAAACCCACCAAGAACACCATAAATGGTGGATTCAAGAGATGAAGGAGGAACTTACTTGATGTTAGGAAGGTATTGTGTGAATCAACACCTTAATCCCGAGCATGCAAGTCACCAATTTCGTTCTTGATCAATTTTCTCCTCGTTCTCCTTTTTCTCTTGCAAGCATCGACCCCTACACCCCGAATAAAAATCTGAATTTTAACTTCATATTAGTCAAATATGGCAGATTTGCCATATTTTCAATTTCAGTCCCTCAACTTTCATATCATCCATTTTCATGCCAAAACTAGATAAAAACTAACATAACCCCAAAATTAACTTGAAACCCACTTGTTTCAACTTATTTCTAAAATATTATTTTCGCCATAATATTAAATAGAAATATTTATTTATTTGAAATGAAACCCGGATTTTGGTTCGTTACATGTTCCCCATTCATACTTTATTTTCTTACGAGTTAAAGTAGTCAGAGGAACTGCAATCTTTGAGAAATTCTGAATAAATCGTCTGTAATATCCTGCAAGACCCAAGAAACTAAGACTTCTGTCGGAGATTTAGGAATTTCCCATTTGGATATGGCTTCAATTTTGGATGGGTCAACTTGAATACCTTCTGCATTCACTATATGACCCAGAAATTGTACTTCTCTAAGCCAAAATTCACATTTAGAGAATTTAGCATACAATTTCTCTTTTTTTAGAAGTTCAAGTATTATTCTAAGATGATTTCCATGATCTTCCGCAGTTCTAGAACAAATAAGTATATCGTCAATAAAGACAATAACAAATTTATCTAGATAGGGCTTACAAATACGATTCATCATATCCATAAATGCAGCAGGAGCATTAGTAAGTCCAAACGGCATAACCGTGAACTCATAATGTCCATATCTGGTTCGAAAAGAAGTTTTAGAAATATCTTCTTCTTGAACTTTCAGTTGGTGATATCCTGATCGAAGATCTATTTTTGAAAAATGGCAAGCGCCTTGTAATTGATCAAAAAGATCATCGATTCTAGGAAGAATATAATGATTTTTAATCGTTACTTTGTTTAGCTCCCGGTAATCAATGTACATCCGCATTGTACCGTCTTTCTTTTTAATGAAAAGAATTGGATCACCCCAAGGAGATGAACCTGGGCGAATGAATCCTCTCTCTAGTAATTCATCTAATTGATTCTTCAATTCCTTCATTTCAGTTGGGGCTAAACGATAAGGAGTTTTGGCAATAGGAGTTGTTCCTGTACAAGATTGATTTTAAATTCAACTTCTCTTTCGGGTGGTATACCAGGTAATTCATCTGGAAATACATTTGTATAATCAACTACTACTGGTACATCTTCAATCTTTTTTTTCTTTTGTACTGGTAGAAATATGCACCAAGTATGCAATACATCCTTTCTAAAGGTATTTACTTGCTTTCAGCATTGAGATGATTCCAAGAGGTTGATTTTGTTTGTCGCCATAGATTGTTAAAGGTTTTCCATAAGTAATTTAGATTTCTATGGTCTTTTTATCACAAAGGATATGGGCTTGGTTACGGGCTAACCAATCCATTCCTAAGATGACATCAAATCATGCTAATGTCATAGGCATTAATTGTACAGGTAAGATGTGTCCTGATATTGTGATAGTACAATCATTTAGGAATTCAGAAATTTTGACTAAATTTCCTTCGACCGTCTCTACTTCATAATTCTTATCTAATGGAACTAAAGGCTTGTTCAATAGATTACAAAACTTATAATCTATGAAACTCAAATTTGCACCAGAGTCAAATAGTACTCTAGCATAAATATTGTCAATGAGGAATGTACCCGTGACTGCTTCTGGAATAGCTGCAGCATCACGAGTATTAAGTATGAAAGCTCGTACATTTTTCTTGTTTCCTTCATTGGCCTTTGCCTCACTAGATCTTGCTTGATTAAGCTTTGGGCAGGTTGATTTAAAATGGCCGATCTCTCCATAATTGAAACAGGAGATACTTTTATTTCTTGGGCAGTTTTCAAAGACATGCCCGTTCTGCTTACAAAAATGGCAATAGTATTTCTTGAAGAAGCATTCTCCAGTATGCCTCTACTTGTAGATTTTGCATTCAGGGATGGAAGAATTAAATCCTCCTTTAACAAGCTGATTTCTTCTCTACCAAGGAGAATTATTTTTCTTGTTTTCTGTAGCCTTCTTGGCCACTTCCCTTGCCTTCCTTTCTTCCTGATTTCTTATCATACCATCAGTTAGAATTCCTCCTAGCTATACGGTAGATGAAATGGTCTGAGGCATAGTAGCCTTGACCATGTCTCTGATTTCCTCTGCAAGACCCCAAATATATCTCTTGATAAGATTGGGTTCAGGAGTAGATAAGTGTGGAACCAAACGAGCATACTCAAACATCTTGGAGACATACTCCTAATGTTTAGTTCCTTCTATATGGAGATTTAAAAATTTGGTTTCTATTCTCTCTCTTTCATTTATGGGACAAAATCTTTGAATTACCATTTCTTTAAATTCCTCCCATTCCATGGCATAGGCTTTATGTCTACCCATGGCTTGAATAATGGAATTCCACCATTCCAACGCTTTATCTTTAAATAAATTTGATGCATAAAGCACCATATCTTCATCAATACATTTGCTTATGGAGATAACAGATTTAGTTTTCTCCAGCCACCTCAGGGCTGTCATTGCTCCCTCATTTCCAGCATACTCCAAAGGTTTATATCCTTGGAATGCACGGAACGTACATCCCTTCCTTCTCTTTCTTTTCTTGTTAACTTCTTCAGAATCAGAATTAGAATTATCTCCGTTTGAACTATGATTTTCTTCACGATGATTATTTTTAGATTCAGCCACTTTATTTTTCATTTTATCTTCCTTCAAGGCTTTCAGAATTTTAGGAAGAGCTTCCTCTATTCCTTCTGCAACCATTTTCTTTATTTCTACTTTTCGTTGCAGTTGTTCAGAATTTTCATTTTGAATTTGTTTGCTCTTGCCCCTTGTATTACAAGAAGGACCTTGTGTCGATATTCTATTCACACGAGGAATTTTATTAATTCTCGGAATATATATTACAAAGATAGGAAAGGAATTTTACATATAACCATGGTTACGGGCATTTTCTAACATTTGTCTTAACGCTTTATTCTGGGCGTCTACAGATGCTAATCTATGATTTTCTCTTTCCAATTCTGCTACTCGTTCCTGTAAGGTTTTAATATGATCATTATCAAAACTTTCCTCATTTTTTTGAGGATTTTGTATATTTGTAGGCTCATAACACTCATATGGCCTATTTGAATCTTATCTTTCTTCTCCTTCAGGAACAAGATTATTTTCATAAGGGATTTCAGGTAGTCCCTGATAATAATAATAATAATAATAATAATAATAATAATAATAAGGATTATTATAAGGATTTTTTCCATAATCAGTATTTCGACTAGCAGCTGTGATAGCAGAATGAAAACTGACGGAAGGTAAATAGGGATTTATCGGAGGAGTAGATATGTACTTCCTGAATGTCTTGAACTTGTTCCAGTTTCTAAATCCGTTTCATTTGTAAGCTGGAATTCATATCCAGGTGGAGCATATTTTTAAACATAGAAAGGACCTTTTCCTTTTCCAGTCATCTGAACAGAACAAAATACTTTTATTTATACTTTACATAGTAAATTATACTATTTATTATATTTTGTAGACTAGGGTGGTTATCATTCCAGAGTAGTACCTCCAACTTCAATGTTCCAAGGAAAGAATGACGGGTCTAGAAGAGATTTATACATCATTCTTTCCTTAGACAGAACATTTCAGTTTGCTAGATAACTACATACTAGTCTGATAGTTACCCTTAGGTCTAGTTAATTTACTCTTTCTTTTTATCTTTTCTTTTCTTTTTCTTTCTCCGGTTGACGAACCCTTTCCTTGAGCTGCCTTGATTCTTTCTTGACTTCATCAGTTTCTCTTAAGGTACGATCAAGGAATTCTATGGGCGTTCCAAGATAGGCTAAAGAATAATTATACTGAGGAGGGGGTTCACGAATACCAAATAATATGTCGTTAAACACATTATGGTATGGATCATCAGGACCATCAGCCGGTTCTTCAATGTATTCCTCTAACATTGATGGAAGAGTATAAGGATTTTCTTCACCAATTGGATATATGTATGGGTCTTGAGTTTCTATTTCAAGTTCTGCTTCCTCAGGTATTTCTTGGTATACCTCTTCCATTTCTTCTGCAGACACATGCACATGCTCGGTCGGAGTTCGTACACGCATCCTTGGCTTAATAGACCGACTGGGTCCAACTTCATTTATGTTTACCTGATTAACTAGAGGTGGAGTATTAGTTCTCTAGTTCTCAAAATCCGAAGTAGCTTCCATCCAGGATGAGCTAGATTGATTTTGATGATAAGATTCATTGTCAAAGACAATGATAGGATCAGAAAGGGATTCACCAGTATCAGGAATGATTACAGGATTTTCCATGGATCCGGTAGGATGATAACGTTCTTCTTCAGATTGTCCGAAGATATAAGCATAATAACTATTTCCAGACATCTGTATAGTTATCACTTAATTGTCATAGAGATCTACCTACTTTTCTAGCAGGCAGTCTATACTGGTTTAAGCTTAGATACCTTACATGAGTATCTTAATTTGCTAAACCAAATAATATCAGAATCAAGTTACAGCTTAGATACAAATCTCTAGTATCTAATATGCTGAAACAAATGGCTCTGATACCAACCTGTCACACCCCGGGTTTAGCCCACCCGGGCGCGCGACTCACGGTTGGTACATGTTTCTTATTTTATCTCATTAGAGATTTATAAACACAGCGGAATAATTTAATAATTCAGGATCTTTTCAAAAGACGGGGAATCTCCCGTTTCATTTCATTATAACAGGGGTAAACCATGATATTGTACACAAACGTTTAATTTACAAAACCAAGGTTTTACATGAGCCATTTCTTTCAACTGATGTCTAGGGTGGATGTTCCCTTTTTCATGACATCATTTTCCTTGTCATCATATGGCTAATTAGATTCAATTCATCCTTGGTTACCTGTAAAAATGTTTGAAAATATTTTATCAGTATAAACTGGTGAATACAAGTATATTAGAATCATAATCTGACAAGTGTGAATAAATAGAACAATTTGCCCATAGTTTCTGGTCAATTTACACAGTCAACAGACTAACCACTAGCCACACCAAGGACCTTGGATATATTTTTAGGTTTATCTGCCTTACGCTTTCGGCGATGGGCTTTACGACAACCAAGGGTTCAACCCCTAGCCCTGTTACATCGTCTCATCTGTAACACATGTATATATACGTGACTCTATGGGCTGACTGTTATATAGTAAATCACCTTATACAACGAATGGTTGTATAAATTCATTCAAGTTAGAGTATAATCAAAACCATTTTCTAGTTTTGAAATCATTTTATAAAAATACAAGTATTCACCTTGACAGAGGTTGGACTTAGGAATCTTCTAGAGTGAGTACCCTAGTGGGCAGCGTCTCTACTTAAGAACTTTGCTTGGTTTCTCCAACTGAGCGTTTCCTAGCTTCTTGGTTACTTCTAGGATGATCTGGTACCTCGGGAACTTAGACGCACGAGCGGGAATGGTTTTATGAGAGTGGAAATAGCATATAACAGCTAGGATTTCGTTCTTGTGTGGTTTGAAAGTGAACGGCCATTGAAATCTATTTATAGGCTAATTTCTGGACCCATGTCGGACCGATATCAATTGGATGTCAGTCCGACATACAGCCATGACCACGTCAGCCTTAAATGTCAACATCTGATTGGATCGCACATATTTTTGGTTCATGTCGGACCGTTATGTGGTTCATGTCGGTCCGACATCACGACACGCGTCAGATTCTAGCGCTGAGTCATAGGACGCGTGTCATCGCCATAATTTGCGGCTGAGAGGAGGTTGTCGTACCGTTATGGATTGATGTCGGTCTGATAACCGGCTCAGCGTTCAATTGCGGACCGTTATAAGAATGGATATCGGTCCGATATCCGATCATGTTTCGCTTCGGTCTGATATCTGACCATGTTTCGCTTCGGACCGATATGAAAGAAGATATCGGTCCGATATCTAACCAATTTCTAAATTTTTCATTTTTTTTCCTTGATCTTTGATGTAATTGCAGTGATGGTCCTTATATTTTTATTATTTTGAGACGAAAATTCTACAAATGTTACACGGACCGATATGAATAACACGTCGGTCCGATATGTGCTGTAAAAGCAAAAAAAGAGGTTTTGACGCATGTCACCGACTTCAACCGAAGTCGGACCGACTTCAGCCGAAGTCGGACCGACTTGGCTTGACATGTCGATCCGACATGGGTCCCATTTCAGCCTATAAATAGATTCTTGAGGTCGTTCAAATGAGAAAATATCACACACAAACACCACAACACACACAAACACCACAACACAAACAAACACTCTGAGAAGAAGTAAAAGACTCGGTGCGACGCGTTTAAGTGCGAGTGTCGTACGTTATGAGTGCGGTTCGGACCCGGAGAGACGTTTAAGCAAGGAACGAGCGTAGGAAACGAACTGAGACTATCGTAAGTACATTGGACCCGTCCTTAGATAAATGCTTATGTGAATTATGTGATTATGTGTTATGTGCTATATGTGGAACTAAGGTACGGGGAAATAAAAGAAGGTAATGGGGATTAGTCTAAACACTAAACGAGAATAATGGAATAGCCACAACGTATCTAAGGGGTGGTGGATACGCCGCTGGTACTTCCTATATATAAACCTCTTTGATACTTCGTGGTGAAGCCATTATGAACGTTTAGGGGTATAGACTAAAAGATAGTAACGAAAATATAGTAGACGAACGGGAGAACTTCCGACTGGTATGTAGTTATCTGACAAACAGAATGTTCTGTCTAAGGAAAGAGTGGTGTATAAATCCCTCCTGGACCCGTCACTCTTTCTTGGGAACATTTCTGTTGAAGGTACTAATCTGGAAGGATAATCACCTCAGTTTACAATATATAATAAGTATAAATAAGGGAGGACTTAATTCTAAATAAAGGAATATCTGTAATGTATTAAAGGGGTGGTGGGTACATCGCAGGTACACCCTATATATAAACCTCTTTAATGCATCATAGAGACGCCTTTAGGAGGAATTAGAGCAAGGATTAGATAAAAGCATGAGGAAGTCATGCTATCAAATAAATGATGAGAAACGCATAATCTTAAGCAAAGGAGTATGGGACGTTAAAGGGGTGGTGGATACGCCGCTGGTACTTCCTATATATAAACCTCTTTAATATAACATGACGAAACCTTTGTAAGGGATTAGAGCAAGATTTAAGATAAAAGCATAAAGAGATCATGCACGAAATGAGAATTAGATGGGAAAGCTTAATTCTAAGTAAAGGAGTATTTATGGGACGTTAAAGGGGTGGTGGATACGCCGCTGGTACTTCCTATATATAAACCTTTTTAACGTAACATGAAGAAACCTTTATAAAGAATTAGAGCTGGAATAAATATGAAAGTATGACAAGAGGTCATGCTATATATACGAATATGCAATGTGTGTTGAACGTGAATATGTGAATGCATGATGGATGATCATGTCATATGTGTAAATATGAATGTATGATGGAAACAAGTCTAAGTCTTAAAATAGAATAATGGAGTACTCACGAAATGTTAAAGGGGTGATGGATACGCCGCTGGTACTTCCTATATATACGCCTCTTTAATGCGTCGTGGGAAAACCGTTACGAAGTTTTAAGGTAAGGATTGGTTGGGAATACATTGGGAGGCTGTGAGTATAAGATACTCAAGATCCCAATGCAATGAGATGTCCAGCCTGTGGGGCGGGTCTCAATGAATGAATGGAAAGAGATGTCCAACCTACGGGGCGGGTCTCAATGAATGAAATGAGATGTCCAGCCTACGAGGCAGGTCTCAATAAGAAATAAGTGAGAAGAGATGTCCAGCCTACGGGGCGGGTCTCAATAAGAAATAAGTGAGAAGAGATGTCCAGCCTACGGGGCGGGTCTCATGAAAACTCGGACAGGAGGTACGTCCGAAGATGGTCGCGAGGGGGTTAGCACCCCCATTAAAATATACGAATGACGTGACCGGAGGTACATCCGGAGATGGTCACGGGGGCGCCAAAAGCCTAGAAAACTTGAATAATAATAAGAACCAAAAAGGGTTCATAATAAAATGAACGATGCAGTATACTTACTTAGCGTAAACTAATCCAAAAACGTTTTTCAAACACTACAGGTTAAGAACACGTGGAATGAGGCTTCCTAAGGACGTGGCTGTTTGGAGTAGAGGTGCACAAAAGAACCGGAACCGGAACCGATCCGATGGATTATCCGAAACCGGATCCGGCTAGAACCGGTTTTTTTAGAACCGGTCCGGATATTTTGAGAACCGCCGGTTCCGGGACCGGTTCTGGGTTTTTTGACGGACCGGATAAAAATCGGATATTTTGGAACCGGTTTTTTTTGGATATTTTGGAACCGGTTCCGAACCGGTTCTAGCCGTTGGGGTTAAAAAAAACGGCTATATAGCCGTTTTATGCCCGTTTTTTTTTGTTTTTTTTTTGTTTTTTTTAAATTTAGTATAAATAGGTATTGGGTGTATGGGTTAGTTCACCACAACATTCTAGCTCTCAAAACTCAAAAACGCTCTCAAAACGCTCACTTTAAGTAAAAAAAAAACGCTCTCATGGCTTCCGCCGAACGTGTACAACATGTTGCAAAACTAGAAGGCGAGCTTGACGTTGAACAAGAAATACATGAATTCGAAGTAGAACATGGGGGCGGCGACTCCACTTTCGGACGAAGAACAAGCTTACGATGAAGCCCAACGTATCTCAAGCGAAGAAGAATGAAAACCGATGTTACAAAGACTACGACGAAGAATATTGAAAACATAATAAATAATTAATGCTTTGTGATTCAATTATGTTTTTTGTATTTTTTTTGTACGAACTATTGTTAAATAACTTAAAAAAATCTACAAAATAAATAAAACATGTATTTTATAGTGTATCTTTGTTAATTTTTAAAAAAAAAAAAAATTTCCGGAACCGGTGGAACCGGTTTTTTTTATCCGGTCCGGTTCTAAATATCCGATCCGGTCCGGTTCTAAATATCCGATCCGGTCCCAATAGGTTCCAAGTCTCCACACCCGGAACCGGATCCGATCCGGAACCGGTTCTAATGGATCCGGTTCTTGACCAACGTTGACGGAACCGGTCCGGATCCGAACCGGATCCGGTTCCGAAAAAAACCGGTTTGTGCACCTCTAGTTTGGAGTTGAAGAATCCATATGTTACATGATGTAATATTTTATATAAAAACAATATTATAATAAAATATACCTTTGTCATTATAATGACAAGGTTTTGAAAAATCTGGGACCATTTTTCGCATTAAACTCTGATAAAATATTAAAGAAATAAGTCGAGTGTTTCACGTCAAAAATCGAATTAAACCAAAAAACTTTGCCGCCCGAGCGTAGACTACGCCGAGACTCAATTTTCTACGCCAATTGCCTTATGTGCTACGTTAAGCATATGCCAAGTTGCTACGCTGCCATCCAATGTAGACTACGGCAAGTTCACAATACTCTACGCTGGTCTTCCTACGTTTCCTCTTTCTTCATATCTCAATCATCATGCACGTACAAAGCCTAAAACTCGCATATTCTCCTCTGCTACCCTGCATGTACAAAACATAGATAAAGTAACCACGTTCGATGCAAATTTAGGATAAAAACGTAAAGTTACATGCAAATAATGTGTACAAATCAATCATCCATCATTTTATCAATCATAAAAATATTCTCTCATGTTATGTGGGAACAAAGACAGAGAAGGAGCAATACACCAACAAAGACGAGCAATATTTTTTCTTGTTGATACTTGTTTCAATGGACTCAATGCAATCTCAATGTCGAGAATGTCGTTTCATGAAAACAAAAAATCTAAGATATCGTGAAGCAAAATAATAAGCTCCTAATTAAAAACCATCATGCGAGACCAACTTGTGCCAATCCACTCCCTGAAGCGAATGTGGCTACCGTTCAGGAGGATGTAGAAGTGGAAGAGGTCGTGGCCCCAGTAGAGGACACAAGCATGGATGAAACAACTCATGGAAAAGGGAGGTTCATGATAAAAAAAATACCTAAACACAGGCACAGGTCGCCCACTAAGGGGAACGTCTTACAAGGAGCAAAAAACATCTACTGTTAATATGAAATGACCAACAATACTGCCTAGTTGAGCTCTATTAAAAACTAATGAAAGAAAAGGGAAAAAAGGTATAAACAAACCTTAACGAGGGCACCTTGTAACCCCTCATTCACCCTTCATTTGGATACTATTGATTTTAACCATCAACGATGATTATCTGAGGTATGATCAACACTGTCAAAAAAACATAAGAAATATTTAATCAATTATCTCCAATAGACACACTTATTGGTACTATTTTAGATGTTGTTACTAACCTAATGAAGGCGTCGGAAGAACATGCGTCATAGATGATTATTTATGAAATAATTACCTAGATTATCCGGGATAATTAGTGGCAAGAAATGAGATTATAATTCAGAATTACAAATGACTAAATTAACTAATTCTATGATTTGTAATTATAGAATAACTAAGTGATATGTATATATTTGATATATATATATATATATATATATAATTATAAAATTTAATTAAATGTATTTATAAGGGTTTTTTATTCCATTAACCAAAGTTGTTGGTTATTAGTGATTATGAGATAATCACAAAGATTAAATGCGTAATTAATCCTAACCTAAAACCCTAACTTGGGATTAAGTTTCCTAAAGATTTATAAATAAAAAAGTGTAGGCAAGGGATAAAAAAAACGAGTTTTCCGGACTCGCTAACCGGCCTGCGATACCCACGCCCAAGAATATCGCAGGGGGCAATCGGCTCACGGTTCTCAACCAAGGTATAAAAGAGCCCAAAAATATTGAAAAGGTTGAAAATCCTAATCCTCTCCTTCCCTTCTCTCTCTTACGCCGCCTCCACCAAGGCCAAACCGACCGACCTCCGCTGACCGGCCGCCATCCGCCTCCTATTGCACCAGTTGGCCGCCTCCGCCATTCCAGCCGGTGCCGCCGCCGTTCCGCTACCCTCTTGCTCCGCTTTTGCGCCGCCTCTGTGAGACCCGATTACCGGGGTAGTCTCCGTGAGCCGCCGTGTACCATCGGTATCGTCGGGTATGATAACCAATGTTTCGTAGGTGGTGACACCAGGTTATTGGTATAAACTAATAGAGATTCGGTTTTGGATTCAAGAGCATTAGAGACAAACAGGATAGAGATTCGGGTTTGTACGGGTGATTATAGTTGCGGGTTTTTGTTTGTGTAGTCGGATCTAGCGACCAGATTTTTGTCACGTGGTGTTTCGATTTGGTTGTCGTCTTCTACTCGCGAAAGGGTTAACCCTAAACATCCTATGGTTGTGTTAACTGAATATTTGGTTTGCATCTGAACTTCTGGTGGGCGATATAGGGTTTTGGCCTAGATCGGTTTGTGTTTTTTTTTTCGATGCGTGTTTAAAACAATTTTGAAACCTTGCACAAAACGCTAATATATTATCATGTGGAACATGTTCTCTCAACAAATTAATCATTGGGTCATCCGAAGACAAACTCTTACAAGAGTCCAAACCCAAATTCCTTTATCAAAACATTATTTTCTTAGTCTAACAATTTTCCCTCAAAGTTGCCATTTGGATTAGTTTCACTTCCTTGGGAAAAACACATCAGTCATGGATTTCATTAATTCATGGGTTTATTTAGTAGTTTAATTTCAATTCTAGGCTTTCAGTTTCCCAAGATTTTACCATATTTGTCAAATTTAGATTTCCCCTACAAAAATAGGATTTACTAATTATTTAATTGCAAACTTTATTAACTTTTTTCCTATACAGAGTATTTCCTTTTATTATTGTACTTCCCTTCCTCGTCATGATCTCTATTAAATAGAGTCATATCAAAAGGATTAGCTAATGATGCTTTTGATCAAAAATTCTCATCTCCATCGGCATATACAGTGGCGGATGTAGCTAAGGGTCAGGGGTTCAACTTTTTGCGCGCAGTGAAAAAAAATTTACGGTTTTATGTATCCGATTATAAATTACGTTACCCCTTAAATTTTTTTACGTTACCCCTCAATTTTTTTTAAATGCTCAACACTTCATAAAAAGTCCAAAATTACCCCAAGTCTCCACATTTTATTAAACATTTTGAGGTATTAGGTTTTAATAAAACATTTGGTCTTTAGCCAGCACAAATGTTTTATTAAAACCCAATACCTCAAAGTCTCAATTCTCAAACTCAACTTACCCAAGCGGCTGACTTAGAAGAAAGACAGAAAGAGCGGGAACTGTGAGAGCCAGAGACCGACCACTCGACCAGCCACTCGACTTGAGCTGAGACCACCGCCCGATGCCGCCTCTGCCAAACCCCAGTCCTCCTCCTCCGCAGTCTGCCTCGTCAGTCGCATTGTAGGATCGTAAGATTACAAGGTGATTCTATTCTAGTTGATATTGGCGGAAATAATAGCAACCAACAAGGTAAACAAGTAAACAGCAAGAATACTGATAAATGCACTGTTGTATTAAACTTCTGAGATTACAAGATTACAAGTAAAACTCTCAGAAAGCACTATCAAGTCACTAAAAGACACTCAAAAGCACTCTTGCTATGAAGTGTTTACAAGGTATTTATAGTAACTTAGAATCAAGACAGACCCTTGATTCTAAGGATCAGATCGAACACAGACCGTCGATAAGGCTAATCTAGATAACTTTATTGAAACGTCTTCTTTGGCATCATTGTTTGCATGCTTGGAGACGCGCGACATTGTCCTTTATTGGTTGCACCACTGAGGTTCCTTCTGCTTGGAGTGTGGCAGTTGCTTTTGCAGAAAGGTGTCAGAGGCGCTTCACATGGATAGTCAGCTGCAACGTTTGGTCTTCAGTGAATAAGGCTATCAGCAGCAGAGATGAGAATAATACTGCTGATAAGCCCATCAACAGCACCTTGTATTGAACGCTGCTGATAAGCCTATCAGCAGCAACAAGTGTTGAATGCTGCTGATAAGCCTATCAGCAGCAATATGTGATGAATGCTGCTGATAAGCCTATCAGCAGCATTTGTACTTAGAATAATTTGGTAGCAATCAGTCTTTGGTTCTACAAACTCCCCCTAGACTGATGCAACCAAAATTCTTCTAATTACTTTGCTGCTGAAGCTTTTGCATATGGCTGACTATCCTTTCAACCTCATAGCCTCTTGGATCCTTGCTGGGATTGTTCAGTGGAAGTTCAGACAGAGTCTTGATGTCTTTGTGTGGCATTTTGTAGATTGCTTTGCTTGAACATCTCATCTGCTGCTTCTTTACATCAATCAGAGTGAACTCATCCAAATCAGCATTGTAGGACCAAGATACAAATGGAGAGTAGGACTTGAGTGGTTTGATATCCATGACTACATCTTTGATAGGGTTGAAGTAATGTCTGATTGCTAGCATAAGATGTTTCCCTCTCTCATTTGCAGGCTCATGAGCTTCACCCAGCTCCAAAATTCTTCTTAGGTCTGAATCTGGTAGTTGCAGAACTTCATCAACAGACCTGTATGTAGATCTTCTTCTTTCAGTTATCCCCCTGAAGATCTCAAACCTTTGATCCTGTGGATTGTAGACCCATTCAACTATGTTTCTTGAGTCTTCAGGTTCAGATGAGGATTTGGATTTCTTTAGGGGAGGCTGTTGATGAGTGGGAGCTGGGTGGGATGATTTGGACTTGTTGGGTGGAGGAGTGGAAGGTTTGGGGAGGAGAGTGGAAGGATGATGGACTGAGGAAGAGGTAGGTGAGGGAGAAGGCTTGGGTTTCTTTGTCTTTGGTTTTTCTTCTTCTTTGATAAGTACCCTTTTCTTGGAGCCCTTCTTCCCTAGTCTTTCTTCCTCATCCTTTTTAACTTTGAAGTAGAGGGCTTGCAGGTTCATGAAATTCATGGGACCTAGCCTCTTTCCACTATCTCCTCTAGCCTTAAGGAAGTCAATCATGACCTTCCTTTCTTCATGGGTTCTTTTATTCAGTGCAATGGTCTTCTTGGACTGTAGCTTGGCTTTTTCTTCTTCTTCAGCCTTTTTCTTGCTAGCCAATTGACCCTACTGACCCATGAAGGCTCTGTAGACTTCTTTAGTTGATAGTTTCTCAAGGTAGTCTGCATCCTCACCTTGAGAGACTAGAGTCTTTACCCACTCCTCCCTCATTTCTTTAGCTAGTTCAGAATCGGTTATTCTGAACTTAGCTTCTTCTTTCTTCTTTTTCTCCAATTCTTTCTCCTCTTTATTGAACTGTTCCTGCAGTTGACGAGCAAGGGCTGCATCTTCTTCAATCTGGTCAACTGCAGGAATCTTTCTTTTCAGCTCATCCAACTGTCTAGCATACAGCTGGATGGTTTGTTCTCTTAGGAGAATGGCTGTTTTTCTTTCTTGAGCCTTTTTCATGTCAGCCATCTCCTCTTCTTCTCTTTTTCTTCTTTTCTCTTCTATCTCTCTTTTCTCTTTTTGCAACCTCTCTTCTTCTTCATCAGTCATGATTCCCTTTCCTTTGTTTACATTGGATGCCTCTGCTTCAGCTTCACTGATCTCAACAGCAGATGATGATGCTGCTATTGGGATATCTGCCTCAGCTTCATTGGCAAGTTGAGGGATTGACAAAGGATGATCACTTTCTTCATCAAGTTGATACTCAGGACCTTCTATTTCCCTCAGTTGATCCCTAAGAGAAGATCTTGTGCCAGATGCTGCAGATGTGGCTTCAACTTATGGAGTATCTGAGTTGGAGTCAGCATCAGAAGTTGACACAGACTCTTCCTGAGGAATCAGTCCTTCTTCTTCAAGATGGGCTCTGACAGTAGCTATCATTTCCTGGCTTTCAAGAGAGATGACGTTGCAGATGTTTGCCCTGAGCTGAAAAATCTTGAATAGGAAGTCTGAGGGCAGCTGAAGGATGTTCCTGGTGTTGATGATGAGAGAGGAGCCGTTGCTGAGCAGAAGAGTGTGGTCAAGGGACTTAGTGCTCACCTAAGCTAGCACGTCCAAGTCCTTGACCAGGAAGGCATACAGGAATTTTCGAAGGCCCAGAACTTCTTCTTCAGGGAGAAGACTGCTCCTTGTTATTTCAAGATTGCTAGGAGTCAGTCTCCTTTCTGCGGCCACCGAGGATTCAGGATAAGCTACCCGATGTGCTGCTTGTAGGAATCTTTGGAATCTGGGTAGATTATCCTCCATCAGGTCGTAGAACCTGCCAATGGCAAGTTCTGCTGAGAGATCTGCTGAGTTGTTGATGCAGTTTGATACGTATAGCTATAGGACTTGGAGGGTATTGAGAGAGTTCCAGTTCAGCTCTTCTACTCCGCTGAACTCCCATCCAATCCAAAACCTCTCAGCTGATCCATCATACCCCCAAGCTAGAATGGAGTCAAATTCTAGCTTCTTTGATGATCTGAGTAGTTGGGGGGTAGAGGATTGACCAATGATGGCTGCTGCTTCAGGGATGATGCTAAATGGTGTATTTGGTTGTTCTGTGTCTTCAATACCATTCAGCATTTCATCGACAGCCCTGACGACCAACTTCCAGTCTTCAGATTTCTCTTCGTCTTCGTTATCTGTGGCTGGCAAGTCATGAATTTGTACAAACGCAGGCTTGAATAGTGAGCTTTGAAGTACAACCTGCTCTTGAATCCAGTCGTCAAGACTGTCTTTATCTTCTTCCATAGAAACCATCTCCCCCTTTTTGGTTGCATCAGCAGACAGGTAAGCATCAGTTTGGGTGCCTACTGATACAAGAGAGGGAGTGGCTAAAGTTGGGCATTGATGGGCTTCATGCATAGAGACTTGGTGTCTTAATTTGGACACTTCAGCCTCTAGCATAGCCACCCTGGCCGTCAATTCCAAATTATGAAGTTTCAGTCTGTCCTCATCCACTGTTGTGGAATCCTTGGACCCAGATGGGGCCGTAGGCCTAGCCTCAGCATCCCCATCACCCGTGGTTTCTTGGCGCCTGGGATTCCTCTCAGTGAGGGGAGTTTCCAGGGAAACATCCTCACCATGAGTTGTCGTGGTTGAGGTCTTAAGGATGTTGTCACTGTCCTCCTGGTCATGTGATGGACCAGTAGTAGTGACAGCCTCGTCCACATCCACTCTTTCATGACTCCTAGAGTGAACCTTCAGGGTAGATGAACTTGGGATGGGTGTGTTGGAAGCAAGATCAATCAGTACCTCCGAGATAGTGGTAGTTGGAGAAGGTACATCATCTTGATCAGGTTCCTCAACACTTAAGTTCAGAAGTGAAAGGAAGTGCTCAGGGGGCTGTTCTACGGATCCGGGAAGTGATCCTAATCCTAATAGAGAGACTTCCGAAGGAGTCTCCCTAGCAATGTGGCTTTCCCTTATGATATTCTCACTAGAATGTTGTGATTCTGAGTGAGGGTTGTTGGCTTGGGTTTGGGCCTTGGAGGCAAGAGAAGAAGGAGTTCTCTTGCCCCTTTTCCTTGTATATTTGGCTGCAACCGGGGCCCTGTGTTCCAGTTGAGCAATCAAACTGTGGGTGAGTAATGTATGTGCCTGTGCATCCTGAGTAGAATGCACATGGGTTCGATCAAAGGAAACAGTAGTTTGAGTTTGTGGTAGTGAGGTGGAGGGTGTGGGATCAGTATCAGCTGGGTTTGCTGAACTGTCACCCTGGGCACTTTGTACGTTCAGCATTGTAGATAACAATGGAACGTCGGCCCCTAAGAACTTTGATGAAACTGTTCTCATGCTTTGAAAAATGTTGTTCTTATGTCCCAGCATGACATAGATTCTTGCAGTTTTTGAAAGATCTTGGTGCTCAATGTTGAACACTTCCTGTAAGAATCTTGGGTACATAAAGAACTGAGATTTCACCCCTTCTTGAAGGTTGTATCTCAAACCTTCAAGAATGAGGTGGGAAAAATTGAAACCCTCCCCAGTTATCATACCGTGAATTGCCGACGCAAGTCCGGAGCTAAGTTGGTTCCAGCCACTCCTTTTCTGGGATGTGCATTGGAGAAGAGTGTGGCAAAGATACTTCCATTTGGGGCCCATGAGTGCCTTCTCTATTGTATACTCTGTTTGATTCCCAGTGTACCCTATGGATACAAAGGTCCTCATGTATACGTCTCTGGGGTAAGAGATGGCGTCCCCTTCATCTTGAAGCTTGAGGTGTTGGCGGAGCTTTGCTTCAGAGATAATGATTTCCTTGCCGTCTACTGTGCCACTGATTTGGGGAGTGCCTTGGTCAGTAGAAAACACGGCAGAGCTCCAAAAATCTTCCATGTGGGAAGTATAGATGGTTGGATTGACTGTTAGGGCATGGTGAATTTTGGACCGACAAAGGAAGTCGATCATATCGTCGAATCCTTCGGATTTCTTGCCCTTTATTAGGCATGCAGTGAGGTTGTGATATGGGGAAAACTTGTCGTTTGGGTTGTTTATGTCTGCGCCTGCCATAGTTATGGATTTGGAGGGAAGAGAAAAGGGTGTTTGAATGGTGGTTGGTATTTAGGGCTTTGAATGCTGTGGGGACGGGAGAGAAAGTGATGGGAGATAGGTTTGAAATTGAATATGAAGAGGTTGTGGGAACGTTTGAGTTTGTGATATAACGGCAGACGAAGAAAAAGCAACTTTACTTGTACAGTACAACCTGTTTCACTTTTCATTGTTACAGCTGTAAACCACTCGAGCAGTCATGGTAAAGACTGACGATATTTACTTTTACAGCAGGTAAAAGTTAATTTAGACTTGTTTTACCCATCAGCAGCAAACTTGGTTGCTGCCGATGATGAGCTATCCGCTACAAACTTGGTTGCTGCGGATAGTGAAGTCTTTCAGCAGCAGATTTGGGAGCTGCTAATAGTTGTATTCATTCCGCAGCAAAAAGGTTGCTGTTGACCGCCTTAAAGCTGTCCGCAGGAAACTTGTTCCTGCTGATAACTTAAAGCGATCAGTGGCAAAGGTTTTGCTGCTGAAGAGTAAAACTGTCAGCAGTGAAAAAGGTGCTGCTGACTATAACCTTTTATTAAGAACAAAAACATAGACATATTTACAAGGAAAGATAAAAAATTAGAGACATGTCTTATTCAAAGTTCATCATGCCAATTGATTCAACTAGATATCGAAATCTTGCTTCATCAAAAAGTTTAGTGAACAAATCAGCATATTGCTCATTTGTGTGAACCTTGGATAGGACAATTCTCTTTTTCTCAGCTTGATCCCTGATAAAGTGATACCTGATGTCAATGTGCTTAGTCTTGGAATGTTGCACTGGATTATTCGTGATAGAGATAGCACTCATGTTGTCAATGTGAATTGGAGTCTGCATGAAGGTCATTCCATAGTCAAGCATTTGATTTTGGATCCAGATGACCTGTGCACAGCAGCTTGAAGCTGCAATGTATTCTGCTTCAGCTGTTGAAGTAGAGACACATGTTTGCTTTTTGCATTGCCATGAGATGAGCCTTCCTCCCAGAAATTGACATCCCCCTGATGTGGACTTTTTGTCCAAGTTACAACCCCCATAGTCACTGTCAGTGTGGGCATAGAGATTGACATTTCCATTCTTTGGATACCATAGCCCAAGTTTTGGAGCTCCCTTTAGGTATCTAAAGATCCTTTTGACAGCTTGAAGATGAGACACTTTTGGAGCAGCTTGAAATCTTGCGCAGAGACAAACTGCAAACATGATGTCTGGTCTTGAGGCAGTGAGATACATGAGAGACCCTATCATTGCTCGGTACTGATGTTGATCAGTGTCTTGTCCTTCTTTATCCGGAGATAATTGATGGTGCACTTGCATAGGAGTTCTTGCAGCAGAGCAGTCAGCCATCTTGAACCTCTCCAAGATGCTTTTAACATACTTGGATTGACTTATGAAGATTCCATTTGGTACCTGTTTGACTTGAAGTCCTAAAAAGAAATTTAGTTCACCCATTGAACTCATTTCAAATTTGGAATGCATCAGAACTTCAAAGTCTTTGCAGAGCTTCTTTCTTGTAGATCCAAAGATAATGTCATCAACATAAATCTGGACCAACAAAATTTCTCCCCCTTCATCTTTGATGAATAATGTCTGATCAATGGCCCCCCTTCTGAAGTTGTTGCTAAGTAGATATCCAGATAAAGTTTCATACCAGGCTCTTGGGGCTTGGTGTAAGCCGTAGAGAGCTTTGTCCAGTTTTAAGACCTTATTTGGATGTGCAGGATCTACAAAGCCTGGAGGCTGTTTGACATAGACCTCTTCACCAATTTTGCCATACAAAAAGGCACTCTTCACATCCATTTGATAGATCATAAAGTTTTTGGATGCTGCATATGCCAGAAAGATTCTGATGGCTTCCAGACGGGCAACAGGAGCAAAGACTTCATCATAGTCAATGCCTTCTTCTTGAGTGTAACCTTGAGCTACCTGTCTGGCTTTGTTCTTGACTACGATGCCCCTTTCATCTTGCTTGTTTCTGAAGACCCATCTTGTTCCAAAGGCTGTTTGACCAGGTGGAAGATCAACAAGCTTCCAAACATCTTGTCTTTTGAATTGCAGCAATTCTTCCTGCATTGCTTCAATCCAGCTGTTGTGCTTGAGAGCTTCATCAATTTTCTTGGGTTCCACCTGAGATAGAAAGCAAGAGAACAAACAAATGTTGGCTTCATGAGACTTACTTCTTGTCTGGATACCTGTGTGGACTTGGCCAATGATGTTTTCCAGAGGATGCTCTTTGTTTATTCTCTGAGCTGGTATCACATCCAGCCGTATTCCCTCTTCAAGATTACTTTGGTTTAGATCAGGATTGTCTTCAGTTGTGAGGAGAGGAGCTTGAGGATTCTGATCATTGTGTTCCACATTGTCAGCAGTATTAGCATCAGAGGCCTCTTCAGCATGAATTGAGGAGGCTTCATTAAAGATTTCTTGGTCAAAGAGATTGCTGCTTGTGGTGTTGGAAGTGCTGGCTTCACCTGTACTGGCTTCAATAGCTTCTGCCACTGATGGGGGATCAATGGATGGCCTTTTCATCCTGATGTAGGGACTGGGAAAATCCAGTCTGTAGTCAGAAGAAGAGGTTGAGGCAGAAGGTGTTGATTTTGAAGAAGAAAACTCCATATTTGAGAATATGAGGGGCTCAAATATCTGGGTGAAGGAGTCTATATCAAAGAGCCAGTTAGGACCTTTGCCTTGTTCACAGACAACGTGTTCCCTGCATTCCACATTAGCAGATTCTTCCACAATCCGAGTCCTAGAATTGAATACTCGGTAGGCCTTTGATTGAGAGGAGTAACCCACAAAGTAACCTTCATCAGACTTTGCACCGAATTTAGGAAGAACCCCATGTGTGATGAGTATGGTACATGGACATCCAAAGGGCTTCAGGAAGCCAATATAGGGAACTCTTTTGAGCCATAGTTCATAGGGTGTTTTCTGGAGAGGCTTAACAATAAGGACTCTATTCTGCACATAACAAGCTGTGCTTACTGCTTCCGCCCAGAAAGTAAGGGGCAGCTTTGAGTCAGCCAGCATAGATCTTGCTGATTCAATCAGAGTCCTATTTCTTCTTTCAGCAACCCCATTTTGTTGAGGTGTTCTTGGAGCACTGTATTGCCTTTCAATGCCCTTGCTCTCACAGAAACTGTTCAGAGTGTGATTTTTGAACTCTGTTCCTTGATCACACCTTATGATCTTTACCTTCAGATTGCTTTGATTCTCTACCCTAAGAATATAGGATTTGAGAATCTCAGCAGTTTCAACTTTTGTTCTTAGGAAGAATACCCATGAGAATCTGGAGAAATCATCAGTTATCACCAGACAGTATGACTTTTTGCCCATTGACATGACATTCGTAGGACCAAAGAGATCCATATGCAGTAGCTGGAGAGGGGTGTCATTTGTGTTCAATGTCTTGGGCTTGTGGGAACTCTTGTGTTGTTTTCCCTTCAAGCAGGCAATGCAGTGATCATCTAGCTGGAATTCTTTGTCAGGAAGCCCTCTGACAAGATTGTCCTTCACTAATTTATTGATTGTTTTGATGTTAACATGGCTTAACCTCCTGTGCCAAAGAGCGGATTCATCAACTGATGCCTTTGACAGAAAACATGAAACACTACCAGAGGGAGTGACTTCATTCATGTCAAGCACATATAAGTTGTCATTTCTGTTAGCAGTTAGGAGAATCTTCTCTGGAGGGGGTTTAGATAGGCCAGGAGCTAACACGAAACATTCCTTGTCAGTGAAAAGCATCCAATGCTTTTGATCACATACTTGGGAAACACTCATGAGATTGAAGTCAAGTTCTTTAACATAGTTGACTCTTTCAATACTCATCCTTTCATTGGACACAGTTCCTTGTCCAGTGATAGATCCACCTTTTACCGTAAAAAAAAATTGTTTACATGAAAGTACGGTCAAAAAAATTTTTTGATTCATTTACATGAAAGTATGGTCAAAAAAAAATTTTGTTTACATGAAAGTACCGTCAAAAAATTTTTTTGTTTCATTTACATGAAAGTACGGTAAAAAAAAATTTCGTTACCCCTGAACTTTTGTTTTAGATTCGCCACTGGGCATATATGAGCCAAAAGGAGTGCCATCACTTACATAAACAATTTGCGGGGATTAACAAACCCTACATCATCACTATGGCCTTTGTAATCGATTACTCCAACTATTCATATCGAAACATTGATAAGAATTGAAATATTGGCTTCCCATTGTAAGGAATGGGTCACTTTTTATTAAAATAAAAGAAAATAATAACGATACTCTCGTTATACATGGAAAATACACGAGTAGAAAACCGTATACAAACTGAACGGAAAAGAGAAATATAAATACAATTTTATATAAATAAATTATTCGAACCATTTTCTTCATAATATGACTTCAACCGCACCTTCTTGTAATATCCTTGACTCGAGTTTTCACCACCTTGAGTCTTTAACTGTGCTCCTTGACTGCAACAATGAGCACACTAAATCGTTGACGGTTTTGGTTGAGGATTTGTGTTTTTCTATAAAGGCTTTTATAAATAATTAAAGTAATAATTTATTTTATAAATCATCTTATCTTTCATTAGCCACTTATACATTTGATGTCTTAGTATTATAATTTTAGTAGTGTAGTTTTATTGTTGTGTAACTAGGCTAAAAGCAAAACAATAGGAGAAAGAGATATACGAATAAAGATATCTTTTATTCATTGATCAAATGTAGGAAAATTGGGTGTTCGTTTATTTGTGATTGTCTGGATTCTTTGATAATCAAACAATTATGTACTTCACACTTACCAACTTATTTGATTTCTCATTTAGTCATTAAGTAAACTCAGTTACACAAATAGTTAGATATCAGACATTAAAATCACCAACATCAAGTGTGTAATACAATGATATACAATGAGATATATATAGGGGATGAAAACTTAAGGAACAAGCTAGTCTATATAAGTAGTTGTTAACCATAATAATATACGATTATAACATAATCATATTTATATTTATAACATTTATTATATTGTTGTTATAATTATTATTTTTAGTCGGGAATATTATTTTCTAAAACTTCTCATTATATACCTTATACAATTTAGATGGGAGTGAATAGTGACTTGCGATGACCGTCCACGTGGCATTTGTCACGTGGCATGTTATGAATGGCCAATTTTTCCTTTTATTTTATATTTTCATTTTCACCCCTTATAATATATATAATATACATTTTTAACCCGTTTCATTTTTTAATAGTTTTGTTTTTCTGTGATAACTTTCGTTCGTTGCCTTTTTTTTAAATGGAATGCGCCGTTGTTTTTGACTTTTTTTGTGAACGTTCTGGTGTATATATTTTTTCAAAACGGAGTTCTATTCAAAATCGAGAATTTTTTTTGTGTCGTACTCTATAGCGAACGACGTTGCCGTGACAAACCCAACTGCTTATGAGCGAACAACATCGTTAGCGGTGTTGTGGTATTATCGTATCCGGTATCGAGGTTCGCTTTTATGGTTTTCGACGAGACGAAGTGATGACGACCAAACTCTTACCGCGTAATGCGTAGAAAAACGACCGCTCTCCCACTACAAAGCGCAGGGTACAAATACTGGCTATAACTAGAACTAATTTCGATCAGAATTGATTTAACTCGAAGTCTCGAACCAAGTTAATACTCTTCTAAATTTTTTCTGAAAATCAAAGCAAATTTTATTCAACAGGGCTAGCAAAGCACTAAAACCCCAAACAAAGAACCAACAACAAAAACATATAGAACATTCAAGATAACACCAAAACTAGGCATAACTCAAACATGAAACTTAACCCACATCAAAAGGACACCATAATGACCATTCTGGAACTCAACCCTTCAATCTAGCCTTCACCTAAAGTGAACTAAGAACCTTAATATCCACGACCACCTTAGAAGGGGAGACTTGCTTCTCATTAAACAACACATCATTCTGATGCCTATAAATGCACCAACAAGAAACCAAAACAATAGCATGTAGCATCTTCCTTTTACTAGACTCAACAAGAATCGTTTTATGCAACTCCAATATGTCCTTGAAAGAGAAGGCAAAAACGGTGGAATTTTACACCCTTCAATTACTTGAGACCATATGAAATCAGCAAAAGGAAAGAGGTGACCTGTGCATTCACTCAAATAACCACATAAACAACAAGAAGTAGATGGAACAGGGACATTTCTAAAAGCGAGAGCCTCAAGAGTGGGAATCCGATCCATTTCCGCCCGCCAATTAAATATATTAACTTTTCTAGGCACCCAATTATTTCATGGGTATTTGTATAACCCGTCATTACCGGAATCAGAAAAACAAATATCCTTTAGATACTTATCCAAGAAGATTTCCATACCATGAAAACCCAAAACCATCGATCCGGAGAAGACGAGAATATTACCGATGCAAGTAGTTCGGTCAAGTTGTTGAATTGCGTCGGTTCTTCAACCGAAAAAAGATCTTGCTTCCACCGCCAAGACCATGTGACTGCCGAACCATCAATACCCAAACACCAATTAATCATAATCATTTTTGTTGCTCGAGAGCGAACAGAGCAGGAAACCGAAGATACATTAGAGAATCATTAATCCACCTATCAATCCAAAAATGAATATTGTTACCACAACCAACCACACCAATAAAAATTTTACTTAGATCGACATTAAATTGTAACAAATCAAACCGGATTTTATATATACTCTTCCATACTCCCGAGTTAGATAATTTAATCAAAAATGGGCTCCATGGCCTAGGATTATAGTGCAACGATTCCACCAAAGCTTATGTTTTTTAGTTTTTAATCTCCACCACCACCGAGCTAATAATACAAGATTAGTGACTTTTAAAGAAGTAATTCCCAATCCTCCAACCACCTGTGGAGAGGTAACTCTACACCAAGAAACCCAATTAATATTATGCTTATCATCAAAACACCCCCCCCCCAAGAACTCTCTACAGATTTTGTCCAATTTTTTCAATACTTTCGAAGGGGCACTGTAAAGAGAAAAATAATAAATAGACATGGAATCTAAAACCGATTTAATAAGTGTCACCCTACCACCAATGGACAACGTTTTGCCTTTCCAAAAGGATAAGCGGGACCGGAAAGAGTCAACTATCGAATCCCAGTTCCTAGCAATGTTCATATTAGCCCCCACCTACAAGCTCAAATATCGGAAGGGAAAAGAACCTCTACTACATTTTAGAATGCTAGCGATATTAATCATCAGCCCATGTTCAATACCAACCCCATACATGCAACTTTTGGACAAATTCACCTTTAGACCCGAGGCAAGATAAAACCCCTCAAAATACGATTGAGATTTCGAATATTCCCCACATCCCCCGAGCTCAAGAGAATAACATCATCCGCAAAAAAAAATATGGGATAAATGCGGGACCTAATTTGGCAAACTAATACCCTGGAACAGCCCTGTGGAACATGCCATTTTTATGATTTGAGACAAACCTTCCATAGCAATAATAAATAAAAAGGGCGATAGTGGGTCGCCTTGACGAAGACCCCAGAAGCACTGAAACTCAACAGATGAACTGCCATTAATCAAAACGGAAGCAGGTGCCGAAGTTAATAAGCCACGTATCCAACCATGCCATTTGTTAGGGAACCTCATATGCTCTAAGATAGAGTCCAAAAAGGCCTAATTAAGGAATCCAATGCCTTTTCAATGTCTAATTTCATAATCAAGCCTTGCCTTTTAGATTTTTTGAGCCACGTGTAAATTTCATTAAGCATGAGGGGACCATCAAGAATAGACCTCCCCGGAATATAGGTCGATTGCTCATGAGAGATCAAGCCGCCCATTACCTTCTTCAGCCGCGCCACGAGTACCTTGGAAATAACCTTGTTTATGATGCCAATGAGACTAATCAGACGGTAATCCCCGAACAACGAAGGATCTTTACATTTTTTGCAAAAGAGCTATGAAGGAAGACGAACATCCCCAATTGATAATACCATCCTTATGAAATTCCTGAAAAAGATCAAAAAATTATTTTTCACTTAGTGCCAAAATCTTTTTAGAAAAAAGAAATTGAAACCATCAGGGCCCGGGGCCCTATTCCCATCACAACACCAGACCGCGTCTTTGATTTCTTGCTTGGTGAACACATCAGTGAGATGAGAGCCTTCCTCCATTGACACTTTGTCAGGGAAGGGACAATTTAGCCGAGGCCGCGGTCGATCCCTCTCCCTAAACCGTTTACTAAAAAAGAAGAATGCCTCTTCCTTGATTAATTTAGGGTCCGAGATCCATTCACCGTTAATGAGAGTGCCATGAATCCTTGTATTCAAGATGTTACTGTTAATAATACAGTGGAAAAACCTGGATTTTTCATCACTGTCTAAAGTCCATTTGACCCGAGATTTCTGGCGAAGATCAGACACATTCCTATACTTAATCTCAACTAAACTTTTCCTGCAATCAATACAAGACTGTATCTCCGAGACAGAGAGATCCCTGGATTCCGCCAAGACCTCAAAGTACTGTAACTTTTCCTTCAGAGAGTTCAACTGAGAGTTTTCTCTATCCTTTGCCTCCTTCAACCATTCCCGAATCCCATATTTGATCCATTTAAGTTTGACTGCAAGCCTTTTATGCACAGGCCCATCAAAAGTAAAAGACAATGCACGAGAAGAGACTAAATCTCCAAGCCCCTCCATATCAACCCATGAATTAAAAAACCTAAAAGGAGGCGGCCCAGGGTTCCTTTCGATCAATTTCAAAAGCAACGGAGAGTGATCCGTATACACCTCCCATGACAAAGCGGTCAGTGAAGCGTTAGGCCATTTAGGAAGCCGCTACACACCAAAGCCCAGTAAATTTTACTAAGCTTATCTGTCCCACCATAAACCTTAAACCCTAATACTTTTCTAAATAACTCATACAAACTCGGTATAACATTATAACCCGTGACCCGGCCCGATCTACACCTACCTCTATAATTCTTCTCCAGCCATCGCCCATCGGTTTAATTCAACGGACCCAAACACGGTCCAACTTACCAAAGCCGCAACGAGTTTCTGTTTCTGGATGATAAAAAATATAATATAATAATAAAATATATACACTAAATCCTCTCCTCTCCAATAATTCTGCCATCTCTATCTCCCAATTTTCGAAGGAGACGACCTGCTCCAGTTTCAATTTTCGTCAATCTGTTGTGGTTGATCTGAAAATCATATCCACGTATATGGATAGGATTGTCGGCGGAAAGTACAAGCTCGGCCGTAAGATCGGAAGCGGATCCTTCGGTGAAATTCATCTAGGTTTTACTATTGATTTCAGTTTTTGTTGTTCTTGCTTGTGAATTTTGAACTTTTTCTGAAATTGAACTTGAAAGAGTTGAGGTCTTTTGTGCAGCGACGCATGTTGATACGTTTGAAATCGTAGCCGTCAAGATCGTAAGTGTTGCACATGAATTAGTTGCGATTTGTTTTCATTTCAGTTTTTTGATTAGTTAGGTAATTCGATTTTGTTGTTGTTGAAGTGTTTATTAGATTGGTTATGGTGAAATTGAACTGAAAAATTAGCTGCAGAATCATAGTAGAAAGTTGTTGATTGATGCTTTGAATTACTCAATATGATGGTACTATATGTGAAATTGTTTGTGTAGGGTTGGGGATTGAAGTGTTAGAATCCAAATTGAATATGTTTTGAACTGATTTAGCTTTAATTTTTGAACTTTGGTTGTGATATTGCTTTGTGATTCTGCAGGAGAACAATAAGACGAAACATCCACAACTTCTTTATGAAGCCAAGTTATACAATATTCTTCAAGGAGGAAGTGAGTATGCTTTGATAGCAATAGCACAATGCAGATTTACTTGTTTATCTTTTGTTTCATTTTGAGCCATGTGACCGTGTCTTCTATTTAGGAATGATGTTTATAATTTGAATGTTTGTTTTCTCTTGTAGGTGGTATACCTGCCATAAAATGGTCCGGTGTAGATGGAGAGGATAACATTTTAGTACTCGATTTGCTAGGGCCAAGTCTTGAGGACTTGTTTGCGTATTGTGGGAGAAAATTTCAATTAAAAACAGTCTTAATGTTGGCTGATCAGATGGTAACATATTTGAACATTGTACCTCTTATATATAGATGTCAGTTTCTAGGTGGATTTAAGCTTTCATACATTTTGGACCTTATAGTTTTTGTTGAATCATCTGCTGTTTGATTTCCTGTAAAACATTACCATTTCATAGCTACTTGATTCCATTATATTCCTCATTCCAGATGCCTATAGAAATGTTTTTTCCTAGCTGCATTTCTGTTATAATAAGTCAATAACACACTCCTATTTCTCGATAGAGTTTTGATCAGTTCCCTGTTCCAAAGAAATCTATTTTATGTCCATTCACATTTGGAGTAAACTTTGGTGCTCTTGCAATACTTCTATTTTTCGTTACAGCAGGTTAAGTAGCTGATATCTTTTTGCAGATAACGAGAATCGAGTATGTTCATTCTAAAGGGTTTTTGCATCGTGATATCAAGCCTGATAATTTTCTCATGGGTCTTGGTCGGAAAGCAAATCAGGTGAGAATAAGGACCAAACTG
This sequence comes from Smallanthus sonchifolius, assembly GCA_023525975.1. Taxonomy (NCBI): domain Eukaryota; kingdom Viridiplantae; phylum Streptophyta; class Magnoliopsida; order Asterales; family Asteraceae; genus Smallanthus; species Smallanthus sonchifolius. Next base: position 72,132,620 of record CM042030.1, read on the forward strand.
TGACTATCACTGATTGAGAAGTTTATTTTCCATATGTTATCATCGTATGTCCTTTTCAAAATTTTTAATCATGCTTGATTTCTATGTATCCAACAGGTTTATATTATTGATTTTGGGCTTGCTAAAAGATATCGTGATGCAACAACCCACCGACATATTCCTTACAGGTATACTTGTCAAGTCAGCATAGATAGACTTCCTAAGCTGATTGTCTACTTATAGAATGAGATTGATGTGGTTATTTTCTCTCGCATTTCCTTTTTTTCTGGTGAAGTTTGCGGTTTTTTTTTCTTTTGTATGTGAGTGTTTTATTTTTATTACTACTACGACTATTATTGTTACTACTGCTACTAGTATTATTATATATATATATATATATATATTCATTTTATATTTTTTTTGGGGGGAGGGGGTGTGGTATTAGCTTTTCAGCATGTAACCGCCATTAACGTAGTTACTCTTTTCACTAGTTCTCTATGGCAGCTGCAACCAAGTTGTTACTTATGTATATTTTAGTGTCCTCATTTTATAATGCCTTGAACTATTTTTGTAGGGAGAACAAAAATCTAACTGGAACAGCACGTTATGCAAGCTGCAATACTCATCTTGGGATTGGTAAGAATAGCTTTTACTTAACTTGAAGTAAATAGATAGCACCTTCACTATTTTTGTCGGGCCAGGGCCACATATAAATTTACTTTTTGTTGGTCTCTTTTGCAGAGCAAAGCCGACGTGACGATTTAGAGTCTCTTGGATATGTACTTCTATATTTCTTGAGAGGAAGGTAATCTGTTTTGCTGTGTTATGTTGCATCTTTGTAATAAAGTAGTTTCTTCAGCTTGGTTTTTTGTTCATATTTATTTATGTTCTAATGTGCAACTCAAGCATACATTTTGTTGACATAAAGTTTTTGTATAGCCTTCCATGGCAGGGTCTAAAAGCTGCCACAAAAAAACAGAAGTATGATAAAATATGTGAGAAGAAGTTATCAACTCCAATTGAGGTGCATACATGTGATGTATTTATTTCATTGAGTTTATATCTTCATATATCTCTGTATTCTGACTACAACATCAATTCCTGAAGGTTCTATGCAAGTCTCATCCTGTAGAATTCGCGTCGTATTTCCATTATTGCCACTCGTTGACGTTTGATCAACGGCCTGATTATGGATTCTTGAAACGTCTATTCCGAGAATTGTTCACACGTGAAGGTATTTGATGTCTTTGGCAATTGTTTCTTAATCTGTACTGTAGCTTATATATTGGTTTTATGCTGATCAGAGTAGCAATATTCCTACATATGATTTCATGTGATTTGAATTTTAAGTGGCAATTTTAAGCAGAATTGACTGAAGAACACCGATGTTATATTTTGTGATGCAGGATTTGAATTTGATTACATCTTTGATTGGACTATCCTGAAGTATCAACAGTCTCAAAAGAGTAAAACTCAGCCACATGTATTGGTTAGTGTTCTTGCAATTTAGGTCCTTTACTCGTGCATTTATATTTATTTCACTATGCTTTTTGCAAAGTGTATAATTTTCATCATTTGTTCTAATTTGTTCTAATTAACACAATATCCATATTTTGCAGCCAGTCCATGGAGAAAGCAGCAGTGGAGCCATTAGAAAGGATATGGAAAGACATCAAGGTTAGAGATATTGGTGAAGCTTCTTGCATGTATTAGGGATGGTTCCAGATTGTTCTTTGCGTACTGAAGAAGTTTGTAAAGCATAGCAACTAACTTCTGTTTTCCTTTCGATGACAGGAAGCAACAACGCCACTTATTCAGCTGAATTAACAGACCGTATGAAATCAAACACCGCTGCCAGCCCAGGAGTCCGAATGCAACTAAAATCACCAGTGAACAGAATGACCCCTGATAATCCTCCTGAAAGAAATGTGAGTCATCTGTTACAAAAAGAAACTGTAATCATTTACTTAATATATATATGGGCGCGCGCGTTCAATACAGAACCAATTATTACTTTTTGATTTTTGTATATATGGAGACTGAATGCATAATGCTGTTATTGCAGACTTTCAGCCATTCACGACTACCACCATCTTCATCCGTTGACCCAAAAAGACACCCTACAAAACCTGCTTTGCCACCAGACTCTACCAACCCCAATCATGCAGCAGACAGCACAACAGCTCCTTCTAGCAGCTGGATTTCCTCTTTGCGCCGCATATCTTCTGCCAAGTGATATGCTGGGTAATTCATAACTCATCCTTCTAGAGTTGGACTCGTTTACTTTTGAATTGACTAATTCGGGATATGTTTTATCTCTAATGGGTCAAATAAAAAAATAGCGTAAAAGGAAACGGGTCGCCCAGAGTGTATTTGTAATGCATAAAAGCTCCTAAATCGATATTTCTTTTCAAAGAATTAGATTATGATTGAAATAATATAATTTTTGTAATCATTTTGACACATAATTATTTTATAAAAGTAGATAAAGTGTTTAGGGTCACCCGACCCTACCTATACCAATAGTGTACCTGTTGTGACCATGACCCAACACTTCCGACCCACCCATTTGCTGACTTTTGTTGACTCCATATGATACGGCTCTTATGTGTTTTCGGATGGTTTATAGTCAAGATAGTGGTGATGCATCAAGCTTGAATGTGGTGGGCAACAGGTGATCGTTTTTCATACAATTCGATGTTTAAACAAAAAGTGTGTATTGTCGATTTGGATACCGTCAATTCAGCAGCTTTCTTGACAAGCAAGCTTTTGTGCCTTGATGAAGGGAGCAAGATGCTATGAATGTAAATTGAATGGTTCCTGATTTAGAAGCTATATATAAAGGCCAAGGTCATTCATTGATTAAAGATCGCTGCTTCCTTCCTTTGCAGGTGCATAGATTAAAGCCCAACTGTTTTTTTTTTTTTCTAAATTTGATTTCCTTCAACGTAAATCCAAATCTGATTTTCGATTGTCAAGAAAAAGTTGAATGAGTTTGCCTAAGACTTTTAAATGATAAAACAAACAAACATACCAGTAAAATCTCGCTAATAGCAAGCTATTGATAGAGTCGGGGAGGGTGGGATGAGACAAACATTTCCTTTATCCTAAGGGATAGAAAGGTTGTGAAGACCCCCTTTTCCAAAAATCACCTTTACTTGTACACAATATGTCAATATATGGCATATAACATATGTTAGAATTATGATCTTTTACTTATTTTAAATATTTTATACTAATCTTAATTTATATAAAACAATTTAAAAAATGTGATTTCTATTTGTTTGGTAGTATTAAAGATATTTTAAAACGTCAAACCTGCCATACTGAAGAATAGATTTTAACTTATTAACTTACTGGCTTAGAACCCGTGTACTACACACGGGGTGAAAAATATAAATACATAAAAATTTTAAATCTTTATGTATATATTTTACAGGTGTAAAAACGTATTACATACCCTAAGGATAGAAAACAAAATTCAAAATATGTAAAAATTTGGGTTTCGAAAATACTCTAATTACTATTTAATGTAATTTAACTTTCATTTACTATTTGTTTGAAAATAAAAGTTATATAATTAGATTTTAAAGTTTCTTATAATAAGGGATAATTTAAAATAAATTTGTTTTATTAGTATAATCAGTATTTTTTTAAATATATTATTATTATTAAAAGATAGAGGTGTATTTAATAAGAGAGGCGTGAAAAAAATGATGAAAATAAATATGGAGGCGACACGTGGCATGAAAAAACATTTATTTATTAGATACTATAGATATAGATTTAGGTTACCAATTAAAAAATATAAAAAAATGTAGGAACTACCCATAATAATGCAAGAAATCTGATCCAGCCTTATGGTCGAGGCATGCAGGTGCTCATGTTTAGAGCACTTTCTCTTATAAACATTTGGTCGTGTTTACTTGGTGTTTGATATTTGGGTTTTGTAAATATCTTAAACATTAATATAAAGACACTTGGTATGATGTCATTTAACCAAATTAGTGGGACAAAATGCCTTAACTTATTTGCAAGGAGAACGTTGCTCAAGAAAAGAAAGATTGTTTGGTGTTTGTCAAAGAAAAAGACATCCTTTTGTGCCTAACATGTCTTAAGTTCTTGAATTCTTTAGCTTTTAAGTTTTCTTGAAGCCGGACAATGTTTGTACAATCGATTCACTATTGTACAAGCATCAATCACAATCTTTTTGCCTCATTTATGCAACTATCTAAATGTGCTTTTATGCTTGTGACATAAGGTAGAGTAAATTGTGAGCATATGATCATTAATAATTAGCATTCATATCATTTTTTTAAAAATTTTATCGTCATCAAAATCCGGGTACATGAATTTATTGGAATTACACAATATACCATAGTTCAAAAACGAACATACAACGAAAGTCTTACTACAAAACATTAACCAAACAACTGTCTAAACGAAATACTAATCGAAATGTTCAATAAACATACTATGCACCGAATGTCATAGCCGATCCATTGTCACTGGTCAAGCATGATCCTTCCCCTTACTAGTTGAGGCCTCAAACGTCGCTGAAATACACGTCTAAACAAGTCAACTTATGTTGGTGAGTTCTATGATAACATTTCAAAACACACTTTAAAATTCATGTCATTGCAAGTTCCTACCACATTATGTTTACATAACTCACTACAATACACACCTCACTTGGAATACCACGTTTTCTCTAGATACACTGATCAAGTCCGACTCACTACTAAAAAGCTACACACAATGAAAACATGCACACACAACAAACAAGTAATAGGCATGACACACTAACAAAAACACAATTATTAACTAATCAAAATCATGCAAGTAATAATTGAACATTAATCACCGCATGTTATTCATTTCAAAACACTTTAGCAAGTTCCAGCCCGAAACATATTTAAAAATGACTCATAGAAACTCACCTAACTACACTGAACTGTCAACAAAGTTAACATTAGTTCCTTAATCACCAAAAGATAATACATTTATAATATTAATGTTTCACACAACGTTAATGCTCGTCACACAATACTCGGATCATTTGACCCGTTCCCACAATCCAAACCACTAGATTGTAACTCGACACGTGCCCGCCATTTAGCTCGCTTTACTTTCCCTCCATATGACGCTGTCACTCCACTACTGCTGCCAATAGCTTCGGTTGCCCACCGTCGCCGCTATCACCACCATGTGGCGGTCGCGATCATTGGCAACCACTAGGGTCTACGCTTTCTTCTCCTTCTGGTCCGATCACTATTACAACACACATGCATGATTATCGAAGTCAAACTAAAACGAATCCCTTAATAATCAAACGATTATACTAAACGAAAAAGCGAAACGAGAAAATGATTACCTTAACACCTGCAACAATTCTTTGTTTGAACCTCCTGATTGCTCTCACAAAAACTCCAGAGTAAAATAAAAGTACATAACTTAATTTGGGAGGCTGATTAGGGTTTTAATCAGTCTAAACGTCCCCCCAAGTTTAGGTATCGCACTTCTGTTCCACAAGTTTACTTATTTACAAAACAATCCCAAAACTTTGGGTGTTACATATAGATCGGGTGGTTTTTGTCCACACTAAGACTAGAAAATTTCCAAATTATCATCATCTACTGATCATAAGACAACAATACATATTGAAATGAATCATTTTATAGAAAAAAATAATGTACTCCTTCATCTAGTCATGATATACTAGGTTGGCAAATGTTGTATCAAAAAGAAGAAACTTTTTAAACATCTATCATTATCACAATACAAGAGATCTTTGCTTTAAAATTGTTAAAAGATAGGATAAAAATATGAACAAAAATGAATTTAACATTTATCATGATTCATGCATGATCGAATGAATTAAGGCTTGTTTTCTAATCTAGCATATAGGTATTTGGAACATTTAAACAAATATTTTACATATGATATATTGGATTTCATTGATATCCATTATTTTCTATATTAGAATGTTTCAATTCTTGAATAACTTTATTATTTTAAATGATTCGTAGTTGATCACAATTATGAGAACAATAAGCCTACGGGTTAATTTTCATAAAGATAAAAATAGTTAAGGGATTGTATCAAAATTCACCGATACTTTGGTAGAGAACAAATGTCAGACATGACATGCTGCTTTTGAGATCACTTCATGAATCAGTGGATCTAAAATAATATGTTCTCTTGCTTAGATGGGAGGTTGACATCGTCGAACCCTTTGATGATTCGAACTAATGAAAGCACATGGACATAATCAAACTAAGTTGATATGTTCAATGATGTTTATTTAACTACTTTGAATGAGTTTAGAAAGAGAACATTATATGAGATTGATTATCATCCATGTCTCATGTCAAAGAGATGTCTAATACCTAGATATTTTAGGATAATTGGGTTTCCCCGGGGCAACACCTAGAACATCCAGGACATCTCATCACAGGAGGAACCCCCCAACTGGGTAAATCCCCTGACTTGGCCCCTGACTTGGCCACAGACCCCTTTTTTGCTGTTGCCAGGATTCGAACACAAGACCTCCACTATTGGAAGTTTTGGGGCTACCATTACATCAAATGACCAACGGTATTATTATTTAGGTGACTTGATAATATTACACTAGATTTATGTTGTTGCATATCTTTTAACAGTTTTTAAATTGTTATTTTTATTTATACGACATTCATGCAATATATCATCATGAGATGTTTTGAGTGTGTAAGAGTATTCATATTGGATCCCATATACCAACCACATCCTTATAGTTTAAGGAAAAAGAGGTTCTTATCTATTTTTGCACTCCATCCTATGCCAAAATAGGCATGAAATTTAAGGACTTGTTTTTCATTCCTCATATTTAATTAGGGACTCACTATTCATTCTTTTTCTCACATTTTATAAGTGAAAGAAAGAGAAAATAACAATAGGAAAAGAATAAAAAATATTATTTAATTAAATAGAGATAGAAACATAGAGATGTGTGAAGTTTTTAAATGACTAAACAAAATTTAGAGATAATTATGATTTTTAGCTAGTTTATGGATGAGAAGGAGGAATCCAACTTATGAGTGGTTAAATGGATGGCCTTGTCTTGAATCTCTCTCTCGTTATTGTTGTGTTTGAGATTGAGAATTTATTCTTGCAATATACAACCCTCTCTTTCTTATGAATACATATCAAATATAATAAACTTATCAAATCAAATTAAACGGAAATCCAAAACAAATGACTCATAATAATTTATATATTTGTATAATAAAATATGATTTATATATTATGAAAATGTAAGTACACTATTAAAAAATTGAAAATTTACCAACATATCACGTTTAGAAAACACAAAAAGGATGAAAAAGTAAAATTTAGTGAAAAGTATATGGGTTTAAAATAATACACCATTAAACTGTCAATCTATAAGGAAATAGAATAATTCATACAACCCAAGTTAGTAAAACTAGAGCACCTACAATGGTAGATGAAAAAAAACCTAATCAAACGCGCTACATCAGCTATCACATCAAATTTTCACTCATCCTTTAAAAACACCCATTCTTACTCCAACACTACATCCTCATTCAAACACCTAATTTTTTATAAAAAAATAATTAAAGTTGATTGTGTGTGAGTAGGGTTGTAAACGAACCAAACCGAATGAAGCCTTGTTCGTGTTTGTTCGTTAAGCATTTAACTTGTTCATGAACGGTTCACGAACACTAACCGAACGAAATTTCATGTTCGTGTTCGTTCATTAAGGAAATGAATTTGTTCACAAACGGAACCAAACGAAGACTTGTTTGGGACTTTTGATGTCGACTCTAATGTCTTCCGAAATGAACATTTAATAAGATCATTTCAATATCAAGTTTTTTGTACTTGTATCGAACTTACTTTACTTAGTTAATTGTTAGGGTAAAAATAAAATAAAAATTAACGAACATAAATGAACGAACGTTAATAAACGAACATTCACGAACACGTTACCGAACGTTCACGAACACAATTGAACGAATGAGATCTCTGTTCATATTCGTTCATTTAGTTAATCGGACGGAATTCCTTGTTCATGTTCGTTCATTTATTAAACGAACGAACGTAAACAAACTTCCCGCCGAACGGTTCACGAACTGTTTGATGAACGTTCGGTTCGTTTACAGCCCTATGTGTGAGAGACGAGGGCCCACAAACGCACAAAACCGAACGCCCCTCCACCAACGTTTGTGTGTAAGTTTGCTTTTGCCACATATGAACCGGATGGCAAACCAAACATGCGATGGAGGTGCTCTTATACAAGTTTCAAACAATACAATACTAAACTATTAGTACATATGAAAATAAGCTATTTTATACGAGTTAAATTAACTCACGCTTTTTATACGAGCGAGCTCGAAATCAACTCATATATTTATACCAATAACTAGGGGTGTTCACGGTCCGGTTTTGACGGTTTTTAGGTCAAACCATAAGCCAAACCGTTAGTAACGGTTTTTTATTATCGAAAACCGAAACCGAACCATTGAAATTTAAAACTGAACCGAACCAAACCAAACTGTTACTAACGGTTTGGTTCCGGTTTGGGCTCATTGGGCCTTTATACAAGTTGTCCAAAATACGACACATAATATATTAAAAAATGAAGGTTGGTTTCATAATTTCAACACATTTTTGTAATTAATAGATTCAACGCTTTGTTTCTTTTTTTAAGAGTTCCTTTTCGTCCATACCTACTATTAAACTTATCTCATATTTGAGGGATTTTAACTAATCTCATTCTGATCTAAACAAACTTAAATTATGCAATATTGATTTTCGAACACAGAGCTCTGTGGTCGACGTCTATATGATTCTAGCCTTCTAGGAATCTAGTGTATATATGTTCACTTTTCAGTTTGGTGTTAGCTCATTTGTTTACTTAACTCATTCATATTTTTTAAATTTTAATTCAATTAAGTTTAATTAATTATGCCTAATATATATAATATCTTAAAAAATAAAATATATACTAATCATACGGTCTAGTCCGGTTTTATACGACCGGTTTTTGGTATAAACTGTAATCCAAACCGTTCGCTACGGTTTGAAATTTTTGAAACCGACCGACCGAAAGTTAAAGGAAAAAACCGACTGCGAAACCAAACAGATGACCGGTTTGAACGGTTTCACGGTTTTAAACCAAACCGTGAACACCGCTACCAATAACCTGACTTCCAGCTAAGTTAGTTTTACAAGAAGTTAACTTACAGGAGCCGGCGACGTAAAGAGTCCAACGGTCTCGTAGCCTAAAAACGACCTAAAATCTGTATACATGAGACTTATGTTTATTTTGGACGGTTAGGATTGTGATGCTCATCGTAGTATCATGGACCTCACAACACGCTAAGTTAACCCAAAAAATTCATCGAATAACTTTCAGGACAACCCTTTGATGACTACTTGATCAATTTCTCTCGTTGTGACGTCGCTGTTCTTCACCAGTTCTCATCAAATCCAAATCAAATATTTGGTTTACAATCCTATTGAGATCCAATTTCTCACAACAATTCATCACTTGCATAAATCAATCGTTCAATTCGACTTCATTTTGATGGCATTAGTTCTCTCGCGGTGATCGATTGCAATGGCTCATTGGCTCAAAGCCGCTGAAGGTATGCGTGATTCAGTGTATCTTTGCTTTAGTTCGTTTTATCAAGCAATTAATAGCTTAATTTGGTAATAATAATCTGAATTAGTCATGCGCTCGAAATGGCGATTTTTTGTTTAATTTCTAGGATGTAAGGTTGGTAATGCTGGTTTGTAACTAATGATGATTATGATATTGATGCTATAGGATGTGTACTGTTTGATTGATCATTGTAATTTGATAGATTAACCTCTGTGGTTAGGGTAATAGGCTTTAGGCTTTTAAGTTAGGGATCTGGATCCTTGAAGTTATAAATATATGGTTTGGCATCAGGCAAGTTATCATCCATATTTTTAGTCAACCAAAAAAGAAGTCAATATTTAGGTTGCAACTGTATGGAATTTACCTAAAGCAAAGGAGCAAAGATCATGTGTAGCTTCGCAATTGAATGCGTCTATGAAGAGTGGAGCAACATTCGTTGGCTGCTGTAAAAAAATAAGAACCTTAGGATAGCAATTTTACCATGAACATTGAGTGATTCATTGCTTGGAGTATATTTTTAGAAGATACAGATATCGCATCCTGATGGTCTTCGAGTAGCATGCAACTTGGGGTCAATGAAATAGAAGCAGATGGGTTTCTTCCCATGAAGGGACATTGAGAACATTATCTGCTAGTTTATTACAATTTTTGCTGCGGTGTGCCTGAGCTACTCATAAAGTCTAGTTTTATATCTACATATATATATATATATATATATATATATATATATATATTGATGAAATATTTGAGCAAAAAGCTCTAAAATAACAAACTAAGGTTTATATGTTAATTTTAGTAGGACAGGGGGAAGCTTTCATCTCCTGCAATATGACCGTGTTTTCTTGTCTAAAGTGGCATGTCCTTCTCATCATGATTAAGGACCAGCACACCACCTATAGCAAATTCAATTCTTGACTCTTGTTAAATTTGTATCATGTGTCTCATTTTGCACTTGCATGATGTGAACCGGGTTTTGGATGAAAGCTTGTGCTTCTTGTTCTCTCTTTATTACTAGGGTTTATTTTTCTGTTGTTCGTAGCGACTGTCTTTATCCTCTAAACCCTTTTAGGTGGTTTGATCTTGTTTGATACATACAACCTTTATGCATGCAATGCATCGTGTATGTTGTTTATTCTGCTGTCATCAAATCTATTGCATCTTGCGTTTGACCTTAAGTTTTTGGTCAGCAAAAAATAACTGTATGTTTTACGAGTAATTATTTTTATTATTTGTGGGCACACACATATTAGTTATATTATAGTAAGGTAGTATGCTAGGAAAGTAGGAAAATACATGACTACTTGTTACATTATACGTGATTCTATGAACTTGACATTTTTTAAGACTTGCAAAACTCATGGTATGTGTTGCACAGATTTATTTGAAGTTGTAGATCGGAGGGCAAAGCTTGTAGTTGGAGATGAGCAACCAAATTCACAGTCACCAGGTTAGTAAGTGTATCTCTGTATAATGTTTGACATTGAATGTTTACATGTGCATGCATGGTGTATGCATGACGGTCTCTCTAGGCTGTGTGCAGTATTTTTCTTTACATACGTATTTATTTCTTATGTTAGCATAAAACCTGGAAATAATTATGAAACAAGAGTTATTGGTCTCTACATAGGATGTTACACAACTATGGTGTCAGTATTATGCAACTGTATTATTTTTTAAGACATTACACAACAGTATTTGTGTTGATAAATAGTATAAAAGAAAGATATTACATGCACGCTTTTGTAGCCTCTACTTCTGATATCTGCATGATGGTTGTCTATTTGACTTATTTATTTCTTTTCATGATTTTCCTATTGTGCACCATTAAGCTGCCAATGGACAAGGATCTCAAGCAAAGAGTAAAAAGTTAAAAGCAAAGGTATTCTAGATGTTTCTTGTGGGGTTTATATAAATTCATTTGAGTATTCTTGTTCAAAAGTGGTCTGCAATTACACATTTTCAGACTGCAAAGGAGGAACCTTCAAATGAAACGTCTGCTAAGGTTGATACTGCATTAAATAAAACTAGCTCTCGTGCATCACTGCCAAAAGTTTCATTTGTTAAAGATTTACCTGCTGCTTCGACTGATGATAATGGGATTAAAACTAACAGCGAAGAGCAACACAAAGTTAATAATGATTTCTCCGAATCAGATGTTCCTGTGTATAATGAAGATACAACTGAAAATATTAATCAAGAGGCTGTTCCACCAATCTTCAATGGTAATCATGTTGATGCGGATTCTTCAAATTTTGGTGAGGAGATCTTGTCCGCAGTGGTAACTTTTGAAGAGACTGAAGCTGAGAAAAATCATCCCACTGATTCTGTTCAAGATATCTTATTGAAAGATAAAGGAAGTGAGACAGTGATCAACAAAGAGGGATCTCAATCTTTAAATTCAGATGCACCTTCAGAAGTTAATTCACCAAAAGTTAGTGATCTCAAAATTGAACATGAGCTAGATGAAAACAAGTATCAAGAACATAAACTTGTAACTTCCCCGAAGAAAGTACAAGATCAACTTGCATCCCCAAAGAAAATACAAGATGAACTTGGTTCCCTAAAGAAAGTACAAGATCAGCCTGGTTCCACAAAGAAAGTACAAGATCAACCAAGGAAAGTACAAGATCAGCCTGGTTCAACAAAGAAAGTAGAAGATCAGCTTGACGAGGTAAACTGTAACCATATTTTTGCATTCTTTGTTACCAGAGGTGGCAATTTCAACCCATTTACTTATAAATGGATGATTCGTGTTATGTTATATCTTTAACGGATCAAATGATAAAAAAATGTTAGCTAAAAAGGAGGCTGATCAAATGGCTCTAAGTGGTTGACGGCCACTCAAAGTATAGTTAACACATAAAACCTCCTAAATCATTTTCTTCAAAAGAATCATAATTGTCTCGGAATTTATTTTTCATAAATTAAAGTTCTTTGGACAAAAAGTGTTTCAGGTCAAATTTACCCATACCAAGGATTACCCATTTTGACCTGAACCTATTTGGATCAGTTTTCCACCCAGCCCATTTTGCCACGTCTATCATGTTGCATTAATGGCATAAGAGGTTTTGATGGATATCTTTTTCATTCAATAGGCGAAGGGGCTGCTTGAGAGTTCAAAAACTACTGGTCAGTCAAAAGAGGCTAGGTTGGCACGGGTAAGAATAAAAGTTTATGTCATCTTATAGTGTATATAGGATGTTGGTTGTCTACCTATATAATGGTAGAGTGTTGTTTTTTTATGAATGTCTGTATAGTGAGGTTAGTATTTGCCTTCTTATGGAAAAGCGATAGCAAGAATTATGAAACCAATGAATGTGAAGATAATGCTTGTGGCAATTTCTATAGGTTTGTGCTGGGCTTTCATCACGCCTTCAAGAATACAAATCAGAAAATGCACAATTAGAGGAGCTTCTTGTAGCAGAGGTACTGTGTGAATGCATTTGTGCTCCTACATTGTTTATACTTTATAAATCAAAGAAATGCGGTTTATTTTACTTTTTAACAGAGAGAGCTGAGTAAATCATATGAGGCACGCATACAACAATTGCAAAAAGAATTGTCTTCATCAAAGGAGGAGGTGAACAGAGTGGAGTCAAGTATGTTGGAGGCCTTGGGTGCAAAGAATGCTGAAATTGAGGCACTTGCCAATTCCATGGACACACTTAAAAAGCAGACTGCTTTGTCTGAAGGAAATTTGGCATCATTGCAGGTTTATGCACTCCTATCAAGAATGCAAGTTTTACATCTTACTCTTGCCGCTACCTTTTATGTTTTTGTTTATGGACTTAGTTTGATAGTTTTCTACTTTCTCATTGATTCTGAACCTTTTCTGATTTTGATATAATAGAGGCAACCCAGTCTGATCTGTCTTGAATTGCAAACTAAACCAATTAATTGAGATTCCATTTTGTATGGAAATTTTAAGTTTTTTATTAGTCAGGGTTAAATAAATACCAGCCTCGTATTATTTGATTGTTGAAGTGTCGAGCCTGCTTTGAATTGATGTAGATTAAATATATGAGTTCCCCTGATAAAAGCATAAGTAATTCCAAATCTACTTATTTTTTATAAATAAGTCCTAGAGCTTCTTATCATCAGACTCTCTAACAACCTCTTGAATTCCCAGCAGCATTAAACTGATTATTTTGATATACCTTATTTGTCAATCACCATAAAATTAAACTGATGATAACTATCTCCTCTGTATAAGTTTTCTTCTCAAGTTTATTATGTAACAATGTATTACATTTTACCAGGCAAACATGGAGTCGATAATGAGGAGTAGAGAGCTAACCGAAACAAGGATGATGCAAGTAAGAAACTAGTTAAAGTCATAAAGTGATGTGCTAAATGTATTATTTGGGTTTTGTGTTATAATAATTGTTGTGTGATATATTTCTGACATTGTTGACTATGTGATTGTGCAGGCTTTAAAGGAGGAGCTTGCAGCCGCAGAACGAAGAGCAGAAGAAGAACATGCTGCACACAATGCTACCAAGATGGTTTGGATCAACTTCACTTCTGCCTCTTTTATGTTATTCTATATTTTCTTTGATGTTTTCATTCAGTTTATAGAGTCATAATTTTTCACAATAATAGGCTGCAATGGAAAGGGAAGTTGAACTAGAACACAGAGCTCTTGATGCATCCACAGCCTTAGCCAAGCTCCAGGTATCCTGAAGATGTATTTTTTTTTTCTTTTTCATACTCGAGTATTAGAGGTGGTGACAAGGGCGGGTTGAGTAACGTGGGTAAACTGGTCAGGTGGGATCAAACCATAAAACTTTTCATTTTAATTTGTTAATCAGTATTTATTTTGTCAAATATAATTACAAAAAATATACTCTTGCAGTAATGATAATTGATTTTTAATTAAAATGATTTAGGAGATCTTGTGCATAACAAAGTACTATCTGGGGGGTTTTTCGATATGTTCAACACTCATTTGACCCATTTTCTTTATAGCTATATGTGTGTGTGTCTATATATATAGCTTTAACCGTATGACCCGTAGAGATAATAACATGCCCCAAATCAACCCATTCATAAGTAAACGGGTCGAAATTTCCACCTCTATTGAGTGTTATATATGCTTGCTATGATATAATTATGTATTTTGATACCTGGTACATGTTATGTTGTCTGTGTAAAGGGACGATGTCTAACGTCTGTTTGTTCTTAAACTCCTTTTTCTTAAAGACGTAGGATGCATGAATATTGTTGAGTTTATCCATTAGTTACTTCAATAGCATTATTACTTGACTTGTTATAATTACAATTATATGGTGATAGTTTTGAATGGTGCAATAAGCCAGTTGCACACCTCTACTTATTTTTGTCAATGCCTGTGACTATACCATTTCTTCTACTGGTTCCATCTTCCATGTATTAGAGAACTGCTGATGAGAGGACTGCAAAAGCAGCAGAACTTGAGCAGAAGGTGGCACTACTTGAGGTAACCAAAGAAGTCTTAAGGTTTCTCACATGAACATACTTATAATATTATTACCAAGTTCAAACATCATCTACTATCAGGTTGAATGTTCTAGTTTAACTCAAGAACTGCAAGATATGGAAGCTCGTGCTCGCCGAGGCCAGAAGAAGTCTCCAGAAGATGCCAATCAAGTGATGCAGGTAGTAGGATCATTTAGATAATTTATTTGTGGAAGTTCTTACGAGTTTTGGGTTTTCACTTCCTCTTTTTTTATAAAGTAAGGTGATAAATATCCTAGTTCCAAGACTTTTTAAAAGTAATTTAATCAAGAAGGATGCTATTTTCATGCAATTGTGACTGTTGCCCATATCATTTAGGAGGGTACCTTGATTTCCCATTTTCTGAAACTATCTTTTTACTCATAAAAAGCTAAAACACTCTCAGCTTTTATGATGAGATTTTTTTTATTTTACTCTTGTTGAGTTCTTTTGGCTCATATGAGTAGAACATGATAATGTTTCAAAATCTCCTATCACAGATTGGTTTCAACTACACAAGTTTTTAATGCAAGACTGGATTTTTGGAGGTTTTGCCATTTGATAATACTTGAAATAATTTTTCTTAAGTCTGTTAATCATTGCATAATTATAGTTATCAGAAGCTAATGCATCATATAAACTCAGTAATTGTAACCTATCCACATGTTAACATCAAGCTCTGAATGTTTAGATGCAAGCTTGGCAAGAAGAAGTGGAACGTGCTCGTCAAGGCCAGAGAGATGCTGAGAGAAAGCTCTCTTCTATGGAGGCAATTTTCTTTGGGATTTTACTTTAACACCCCTCAGAGTGCCTTTTGTTCCTCCCTTTGCGTAGATTTTGGCTAATTAAAATAATTAAGAACAGTGTTGTAAAAATCGCTAGGCGCTAGTCGGGCGGTGGGGTAGGGCCTAGGCCTAGGCGGGATTAATCGGGGCCTAGGCGGGATTAATCGGATTATAATTTTTATATGTAATTTTCAGTTTTTTATATATATACACACATTTTTATATGTAATTTTTATAAAAATGTTCATTTTTAAACCACACCAAAGGTTTTCGCCGGAAAGTTCAGGTTTTCGCCGGAAATTTCAGGTTTTCGCCGGAATGTTCGCCGGAATCTGGCCGCCTAGGACCGCCTAGGCCCAAAATTCCTCCTTAGCCGAGCGCCTAGCGATTAATCGGCGCCTAGGCGCCACCTAGGCGCGATTTTTACAACACTGATTAAGAACCTAATCCCAAATTTCAATATTGGATATCCTGTATATTCCAAAGTGAAGAACAAATGCCTGATTGGCGATTGCAGGCTGAAGTTCAAAAAATGAGAGTGGAAATGGCTGCCTTGAAAAGGGATGCTGAGCATTATTCACGCCAGGTATTTTAGTTTTTCCTTTTGAGATTATGTGGTTCTTTCAGCTTGAATGCCGTGCTTACTTTATAAAAATCATTCTCTAATTTCCTTTTTTGTATGGGCATGTGTGTTTGTCAGCTTAAGATAAAGACTTACTTTGAGCTTATTTTTCTTGCTTCAGCTTGACCCATAGTATTTTTGTACCTGCTATTTATTTGTTTATGATTTCCTATGAATAAAAATGAGTTTGTGGCATGTTTCATTATATGTTCATTTTTTGAGCTGTTAGTGGAGTTGGTTTAAGGCGCAAATGAATTGAACCGCTAGTATTTCTTTTCTCCAATAGGTGAGGTTTACCTTTTCTAGCCCATCATCCAAATACCTGAGAATACATTAACATTTTCGTAAATATTAACTGAAATAAGAATTGCAATCAGTTGTACCTTCATCAAGTTATCACTTTTGCTGAACCGATCAACTATAGTTTTTTGTTGGCGAGTTATTTGTAGTTATATACTTTCTTGATATACTAGGGTTACTTGTCTTAGTTTCCATTTATAGTCTACGTTTGTATATAAAGTTAGGCAGTAACCTCACAATGAAATCAAGAAATATTTACCAATACTGATCACTAGCAGTTTTAAATATAACACGCTCATCCTAGATTTTGCCTTCTGCTTCGTGACTTAAATCATGAAAATCATACACATAGAGACGACCAAATAAATAAAAAAAATTGAATTTTGATTTTCTTGGTTTCCCTTTAACATTCTTTTGGTGCTTCTGTTTCACTTATTCAGATCTAAATTTTTGCCATGTGCAACGTATTAGATTGATTGTGCTACTGTACAGGAACATATGGAGCTGGAGAAACGGTACCGGGAACTTACAGATTTGTTGGTAAGTTAACATTTTAGTTTCTCGGCGATGAATATTCTGTTAATTAATAATGACTTGGATTGACAAAAAACATGATGATGTTCATCATCAGTATTACAAGCAAACACAGTTGGAGGCAATGACCAGTGAAAAGGCTGCAGCAGAGTTCCAATTAGAAAAGGAGATGAAGCGCATTAAAGAAGCTCAGGTTCATTGTTGTTTCTACTTATTGCATCTTTTATAAATGTAAAGGTGTCAATACAGGCGGGTCAGGCAGATTGGGTAACGGGTCAACATGGTTTAGTTTGAAACAATTCATGTTTAGTACATGTTGAAACAGGCGAGGCCGGGTTGGCTCAAAAACATTTTGTTCTCTGTTTTTATCTTTTTTTAAATAATAAATGCTTTAATTGTGACTACCAGAATAATATTGTTACCATCATAATCCAAAATTTTGAATATAAACGATTAGGAGGTTGTATGCGTCAAAATATACTTTAAGCAACTTTCACCCGTTCGACCTACTCCATATATAGCTAATCTTTCTATTTGACACATTTGAAATAAAAACACAACCCAAATTGCCAATTCATATTTCATAAGCAAATGGGCCAGACTGCCAGCTCTAATAAAATGATTTTTAATCATTTTAGTCTTGAGTTTGCAATAATTGTCACTCGGCTCTAGTTCTGCATATGTACTCAGGTTGTTGAGTTTGGGTTGACCAGGTAGAAGTAGAAAGAAGCAGAGTCCCTCGACGTGCATCAACAACTTGGGAAGAAGACACAGACATAAAAGCCCTAGAGTATGTTGCTTTCTTATTCCTTTTTCATTTTCAAGAACATATTCAAATTATTTCTTTTTACCATTTTACAATATTGTAACTATTTTTTGTTTTACAGTTTCTTCCATTATAAGTATTGATGCATGATCTTATTCCAAGTGTTCTTTGGATTAAACATATTCCTATTTCTTTTTACCCAAAAATAAAATAAAATAAAATTAAAACGCCGAATAACATAATAAATTGTAGGCCTCTCCCCTTTCATCACCGCCACTTGGTTGGGGCAAGCATACAGGTAACTTATTTCCATTTGCCATGCATACCCTTTCTTTTCTTTCCTTGTTTTTTAATCAATCCGTATATGTACCCATTGCAGATTCAGAAGGCTGCAAAAATTTTAGATTCTGGTGCTGTCAGGGCTATGAGGTTTCTCTGGCGATATCCTGTTGCTCGACTTCTCCTCGTCTTTTACATGGTAACAGCATTGTTCCCTTTTTTGTAGTACTTATTTTTATATCTAGATTGCTTCTGCTTTAAGGATATCCTGTCCTCTTTTTGGTAATCTGGGAATCTGAAAAACATGGGAAAATGTCTTTAAATTGCATACAAAGTTTAAAAGAACGGAATCGCGCCTCGAGGCGTTTTCCCTTCGCCTCACGAGGCGTAAGCCTCGAGGCGAACCGAGGCGTAAGCCCGAGGCGGAATTAAAAATTAAATATAAAAATTATATATCTTACAAAAATAAAATACTAAACATCAAACATTGTTTGTATCTTGTTTGTTGACTACATCAACCCCTTCCAAACCTTTCCCAGGTGTGATGTGTGGGAGAAGAATGAGAAATTAGGTCGAATTAAGGAGAAGAATGAGAAAATAGGTCAAATTAAGGAGAACCAAACGCGAATTATGGACTTTTGACCCATTTGAGTTGTGTATTTCGTTAATAGAACGATATACACAGCTCAAATGGGTCAAAAGTCCAGTTAAAAGTCATTTTTTTCCATTTCTACCACTTCACCGCCTCAGCCCCGCCTTGACCGCCTCAGCCCGCCTCAGCCCCTGTGAGGCGTACGTACAAAAATACCTTGTGAGGCGTCGCCTCAGACTCGTTTTTCTACCGCCTCGCCTCGAGGCGCGCCTCGAGGCGTACGCCTCGACCGTTTTTTTAAACCATGATTGCATACTAAACACGCTCCAACATTCTTTTATATATTGTGATGGTTTTTGAGCTAACTTATAATGATATGCAGGTATTTGTGCACCTCTTTATGATGTATCTGCTGCATACCCTTCAGGTATCAGCCAGTCAGGCTTTTAGACTTTAAAACTGAACAATTTGAGTGATGACTTCATTGTTGCTATTAATTTCTTAAATAACCAAAGAACACAAATCATAAGTAATTATCGGCAAGGTACACTTACGGATAAAAGCACTAATGATGAAGCCACATAACCGCCTCTTTCAAAGATTTACTCCCACAAGTGTCAGATGGTCCTTCAATACATAACTAATTTTTAAGTAAAAACTACAAGTACGCATAAACACCTGTATCTATTACTTTAGATGTGACACATAAAGCGGTTATATCACTGTATAACCATCTATTTTTCTATTCTCTCCCACTATATCTGATAAGCTCCACGTACGAGTGTTTATGGGTTCTCACGTTTTTCTACTTAAAATTGTTTTGTATTGAACACACTCACATGTGTCGTACATTTGACTTTGAGTATTAAATTTGATTTATTTTGGTTTCGTTTTTTATCAACCCGAACTAGTTCGGTAAGGCTTCTTGTCGCTTCTGTAGATTAAAAAAATATTAAACTAGAAGATTTTAAAACTAAAAATGCTAAAACATGACTAGGATTGAATTTACAAAATCAACCATAATAACTGAATTACATACATTTTGTTTTTGCAATGAGCAGGAGCAAGCAGACACCTTGTCTTCAAGAGAAATTGCTGAATCTATGGGACTTGGGAATCATACCTTACCCTGATAAGTTTCTTTAGCATCTCAACACTGCCGTTTCAAATGCATAATTTTAGCTTTTTTCTTAATGCAGTATCATCTCTCAGCCCCGTATAATAACTGAATTACCTATATTTCCGTTATCCCCCTTAATTTTAAAATCACGTTTGGAAAGGTTTTATGAATACAAGTGCAGGAGTTTGAAAACAACAAGTTTTTTTTCTTTTCATTCACCAATGCCTTTGATGCACATATTAAGTCGGATTATAGTTGTTCATGTGAGTAACTACAAATAAGTGTAATTTGTGCTGATGTAAAATGAATTGTTGTTCATTTTTTGCTTAGGTTTGGGCCGGGTCAGGTTGGGTTGGGAGAAAGCTAGTGTTTTTTCATGCTCCATCTATATTATTATAATGTTATTGGGGTTGGTGGTCCATAGTAGAGGAAAATCCTTTAGGAATACAAGGTTTGAGAAGGTCATGGTTCAAGTCCCACTTCCATAGGAATAAAGAAATTTGCCTTTGAAAAAAACTATATTATTATGAGTAAACTGCAGTTTTCGTCCCTGACGTTTGTCCCTGTTAACAGGTTCAGACCCTCCTTAACAGTACGGGCAGCCTAATGATTTAATCATCTCCACCAACAAAACTGATCAAAATCATTAGCATTAGCCATATCAATGTAGTCAGACTTACCATTTATATACTTCCTACTAGGAGAGTTGACAAATTCACCACTATGGAAGATTTTTAGACTGAACATAGTAGGTTCATTTGCTGATTAAAAAGAAAAAAACGATGAATAAGTTAAACACTATAAAAAAATACAGAATTGCTAACCTAGAAATAAACCTTACCATAAAGCTCGTATGGATCGAACTCTTGCTCTCCACCACGAACCATCCATAACGAGCCTCACATTGCCATGGAATACTTCAATCGGGATGTATTAGGGTTTCAATCGGGGGTGTGATGGAAGATGATTCAGAAGTTGTAATATAAGAGATGCGAAAAGACGAAAATACCCCTCACGTGAGGGGCACGTGAGGGGGATGTAACGGCAAATTGGACGGGCGTTAGCGCGAGGGACGTAAACTGCTAAGAAATGTAACATCAAGGACCCATACTGTTAAGGAGGGACTGAACCTGTTAACAGGGACAAACGTCGGGGACAAAAACTGCAGTTTTCTCTATTATTATAATAATTGTTAGTGGCCGTGTGGATATATATTTATATTTTAGATAGGGGGAGGTGAGGTGAATACCAGTCGGGCTAGAGCCTAATCTTGTTTACAATTTGATTTAATACATATATGATTATATTACAAATTTAAAAATATTAACTATTAATTTGATAGTAGGAAAAAGTTTTCAAAGTTAAAATCAATAAAAAAAATTATAGTTCGATAATGTCACAAAAGCAAATAAATGAAAAAAGTAGTTTTTCTTTTCAATGCACCTAGTAAATATCACTCGTAACAAAGTTATTGGCAGGATTTAGGGCTGCGCATGGTTCGATTAACCGGTTATGGGTATTTCCATAGCCATAACCAATACTTCGGTTATGGTCGGTTTAGTTAACTATCGATTATGGATTGGTTATCGTTAATTCGGTTAACTAACCACTAGTATGCTTTAGATCACGAGTCTTTGCATATTCAAGTTTCGCAACTATTTTCTTCCATGAAAGTCTCTGTTGTATCAGTTGTCACAGCTTCATGGAACACCTTTTTAACCAAATCCTTGAACCTAGGACCATTCTAGTGGAAAATGAAGACCGAGAATGTGAAAATGGAGTTGTAAAAGTTGGAAAATCACAAACATAAGATGGTTCGATTCGGTTTTGGTTAATTCGGTTATGGAAGAGGGCTTAAGAGAAACCATAACCGAATAGTTCGGTTATCACATTGGCTTAACCATAACCGATCAATTTCATCAGTTATCTGCTAATTTGGTTAATTTTTTCGGTTATGGTTTGGTGTTTGCTCACCCCTAGCAGGATCTGCGAGGGGTGAGGTGAAGGCAAACTTTCCTTCATCCCAGGGGATAGACAGGTTGTTCCTATTGAGACCCAATATTTTTTTTCAACTGATTCTAAATATTTTGTATTAGAAATTAAAAAGAAAAATTATATGAAGGTTGAACTAACGGACGAAAAGACATGGTCGTAATGGTAGTCATTGGTGTTTAAACGAACTTTTTGTGACAAAATGATGTGGACATATGGAGGAAACGGTGGTGCCAGTTTGTGACAACAATGACGAGGATAGTTAATGCGGGTCTGGGGTTTATAATGGTAGTCATTGATGGAGGTTCAAAAACCACCCAATTACACATTCGGTTTTTAATTTCAATAATTACACTTTAGTTCTTTTCATTCAATGTTTGTTTCTGAATTTCATCCTTTTGATGGACGGAGATTAGAAGGGACATTAAATGCGGTACCGTGTAACGCACATGAGGGAAAATTCGTTGTTTTTACTCTCATGCACTATATATATATGTGTGTGTATAAACTCAACCCCTCCATACACGCTCGCTTCTTCTTCCAACGTTTAATCCAACTGCCAGTGACTCTCCAGCGATAGTCCGATTAACCATCTCTACTCATCGGAGAGAGAGGGGAACGATTTCAAGTTACTTGCGCCAACATATAGGTCACAAACTTAACCTTCAAAATAACCATATATACGTGAAATCAATTTCTCTATGACAATTATCTAATAATATAGTTCTCAATATCAAAGTATGAGAATTTATGTTCTAAATACCAAATAATTGAGAATCTAAGTCATCAACACGAAAATGTGAGAATCAAGTCCTTAAGGCCATTCCAAGTGAAGATCATAGTTTTCAAGGCCAAAGTTTCCACTCCCTTCTAATGAGAATCTAGTTCTCAAAAGCAAATAATAGTTTGACCACAAGCTAACACATACAAATTATCCATCACACATATTAAGCACATATAGCTTGGCTCAACAATAAAATCTGCTAAATTGGTTGCACATAATCAAGGAATCGGGCAAACATATTTGTATATCCCTTCAAAATAAACAATTTTAACGGATAACTTCTTCTAAAAATATTTATGTACACACATTAGCTATAAATGTTTCCAAGGTGTTCAAATTAGCTTGAGTATCCTGCATCATATGTTTCCTTTGTTTGTAATGTTTAATTTGTTTGTATGTTTGTAATGATATATTATAAACGTAAAAAAATAATTAATGTTTAAAAAAAGATAAAATACATATATAAATTAAAAATAAAATATAAAAATTATATAAATTAAAAAAAATTAAATATTATATAAATTAAAAATAAACATAAAAATTATATAAATTAAATAAAATACCAAACTTATACGTGGCGTATAGACCAATACGCCGCGTATAGACCAATACGCCGCGTATAGAACAATACGCCACGTATAGGCTTCTTAAACCCCCAAATCTGCCAAGTTTTGAAGCAAAAATATAACCAGTGACCCATACGTCGCGTATGGTTCAATACGCCACGTATGACCCCAGACGCCAGACATAGAATGACACGTGACATTCAATGTCAGAAGACTTAAACCCTATACGCCTCGTATTGCCCTATACGAGGCGTATAAGGTTGCGGCGTGTCCAATTAGTAATATTCCGTGTGTGGTTAGAATCCCCCTAGTAAAAATAGTGAATCGTCATTAAATTGGACTCTTACTATGATTCGAAGGAAGTGGATATCAAAGAGGATTCTAGTCGTTGTCTAAATGGTAGGAGACGACTGGTGATGTTAGGTAAACGGAAGGTGGGTATCGTATGATGACGATATCCAAAAAAATCTTAGTTGGAGGAAGTGTATTTTATTTTTGATGTTCTCATCAAGGTGGGTGGTTCTAACTAGACTATAAGCTCTAACAATTGACCGAGTCATATGTGAATGTAACTCTCAGTATCAAAACGAGTGGTGGTTGGTGTAGTGCTCATAAACGTCTTAGTGGACATTAAACATATCATTTCTTGAATAAGGATATTGGACATTTAGGGCATGATCACTCTTGACTCGACCCTAGTCTTTCGCCTTCGGGATACACATATTATCATATAGACGATAGACGATTATACTTGATCTGAAGACGTATATTTGATGTATTCTTAATTGGACAAAGGCATCGATATCTTATCATATCTATGTGAACCCACACCATTGTGCAAAACGTGAAACTAGGGACACGTTATGTCTCATCATGGAATTAGCTTCCATAGAATGTTGTTTAAAAGTCTTGCTTTCTTGACTTTGAAAGTTTCAGAACATGAGTGGTGGGACTATATACGCATTGCTAAACTTTTAGATTCTACCCTTGAGAATATTTGATGTGCAATTATTACCTGAAAAGTTGGTAGCTTGCACCAAGAGAGAATAAAGGCCCAAATTAATTTAGCATGTCCGCAGGAGACACTATTTCTGGACATATATTCTTGAACTGCAATATACGTTTAAATAAGTGGAAAGAGCAGAAATTATAAAAGAAAAAAGGTTCAAGGTCCTTATCAGTAAGACAAAAAAGTCTAGGGACCATTCCTGTAACTCTCTCTCATATAATAATCTAAACGCGCCAATGTTCAATTCAAGTTAAACATATTTTGCTTCCTCATACATGCCACCACCGTAATCAACCACCCTCCACCGTATGCCGGAGAAACCAATATGTCAATACTATCTCTACCCTCTCTCCTCCTCCTCCTCCTCCTATTACCCTTTCACATAATTTCACAACCCATCACCACCCAAAATGACCAGAACACCCTTCTCAACCTCAAACGCTTCTGGTCCAATCCACCCTCCCTCAACTACTGGAACCAATCCTCCAACCCCTGCAGCTGGCCGGAGATTACATGTATCGCCACCACCATCACCGGAATCAACTTAGCAAATAAAGATATCTACGGAACGGTTCCTCCTAACACATCTTGATCTGAACTACAACTACATCACTGGAGATTTTCCAACGGCTCTCTACAACTGCACCAATCTGCGATACGTTGACCTCTCTGAAAACTTCTTCGTGGGACGAATCCCTAACGACATATCGCGGTTATCACCCAAGCTCCGGTACCTCAATCTCTATAACAATAACTTCACAGGCGACATTCCGGTCAACATTTCAAGATAATCAAAGCTTTCATCACTTCAACTAAACAAGAATCAATTCAATGGTAGTTTTCCAATGGAGATAGGCTATTTAAACAACCTTGAAGAATTAAAATTGGCCTGTAATCCCTTTAAACCATCAAGATTCCCACCGATTTTTACTCAGTTGAAAAAGGTTAGACATTTTTACATGGGGGGAGCGAACTTGATCGGTGAATTACCCAGAAATTTATCCGGCATGACCGCTCTGGAGCTGCTGGATTTGTCTGTCAATCATATCAATGGATCAATACCAAGTGATCTGTTCATGTTAAAAAATTTAACAGAAGTTTATCTTAATAATAATAATCTTACAGGGGGGATTCCAGATTCAATTGAGGCATTGAATATGAAGAAAATTGATCTCTCAGCAAATAAATTGACTGGCAAAATCCCCAATGGGTTTGGGAATCTGATGAGTTTAACGAACTTGACACTCATGTTCAATCAGTTATCAGGTGAAATTCCGGTGGGTGTAGGCCGCCTGCCTGGCTTGCAAGATGTTAGAATTTTTGACAATAAATTATCCGGTCCATTGCCACCCGATTTTGGAAGGTACTCTGACCTGAAGAGATTCGAGGCTGGCCGAAACCAGTTCACCGGAAACTTACCGGAAAATATTTGTTACAGCCGGAAGCTTATAGGCTTGAGTGTTGTGAACAACTGTTTTTCAGGCGAGATACCAAAATCCCTTGAAAAGTGTAGCAGCTTGAAGAATTTTTGGGTTTCTGGGAACAGATTTTCAGGAGCAATCCCTGATGGGTTGTGGAAGGTTTCCATGTTAGAGAAGATGTTGATGAGTGGTAATTCATTTTCCGGTGAACTGCCACAGGAATTGGCGCCAAAATTATCAACACTTGAAATCAGTAATAACAGATTTTCCGGTCAAATTCCTGCCGGGGTATCTTCTTGGACAAGTCTGAGGGTTTTCAAAGCAAGTTATAATCTACTCGATGGTACAATTCCGCAAGATTTGACAGCACTAGCAAATTTAACAACTTTGTTGCTGGATGGGAACCAATTCACCGGCACATTACCAGCAACTATAGTCTCCTGGAGTTCACTCAATACTTTGAATCTCAGTGGAAACCAACTCACCGGTCCGATTCCGGCTGGTCTAGGGTTCTTAGAAGTTCTCACGGTATTGGATTTGTCAAGAAACAATCTTTGCGGGCAAATACCAAGTCAACTTGGCAGATGGCTCGTTTCGCTTGATCTTTCAAACAATGATCTAACCGGAATCATCCCAAGTCAGCTCAATAATGGAGCCTTTGATAGAAGTTTCTTGAACAATCCTGGTCTTTGTTCAGATAACCCATCATTAGGGCTTAAATCTTGCAGTTTCCAATCTAAAACCAGACCATCTATCAAGATTTCAGCTAGGTTTGTGGCAATTATTGCAAGTATAGCAGTGATATTGTTGCTCCTGGCAGTACTAATGACCAGATATGCCATTGTTTTTCACCGGAGAAGAAAGTATGGTTCGGATTCAAATTGGAAGTTCACTTCT
Organism: Smallanthus sonchifolius; assembly: GCA_023525975.1. NCBI lineage: Eukaryota > Viridiplantae > Streptophyta > Magnoliopsida > Asterales > Asteraceae > Smallanthus > Smallanthus sonchifolius. Next base: position 72,159,411 of record CM042030.1, read on the forward strand.
TTTCAGAATTTAAACTTCACAGAATCCACGATCTTGCCTCGTTTGACAGAGAACAACGTGATCGGGCATGGTGGTTCCGGGAAGGTGTACCGGATTGCCGTAAACAGATCAGGCGACTTCGTGGCGGTAAAAAAGATTTCAAGCAAAAAGGAGTTGGATCAAAGGCTTGAGAAAGAGTTCTTAGCAGAAGTCGAGATTCTAAGCATGATTCGCCACTCAAACATAGTTAAATTGATGGGTTGCATTTCATGTAACAACTCGAAGCTACTTGTGTATGAGTACATGGAAACCCGGAGTTTGGACCGTTGGCTACACCAAAAGCAGGCTCCATCGAGCCGTGGACTCAATGGTTCCGTGCGCCATGTGGTGCTTGATTGGCCTCAAAGGTTGCGGATAGCATTGGGGACGGCTCGAGGTTTGTGTTATATGCACCACGATTGCTCACCAGGGGTAGTTCATAGGGATGTGAAATCAAGCAATGTGCTCTTAGATAGTGAATTCAATGCCAAGATAGCCGATTTCGGGTTAGCCAGGATCTTAGCCAAGGAAGGTGAGCTCAACACAATGTCAACCGTAGTTGGTTCATGTGGATACATGGCTCCAGGTATGTTTCATGATATGCTTTATTTGTAAATGTTACTTCCTGTTAACATAATTTATAAACTTTTTTTCACAGAATATGCTCACACAACCAAAGTGAATGAGAAGATAGATGTTTACAGCTTTGGAGTGATCTTGTTAGAATTAACAACGGGGAAAGAGGCCAGCAATGGCAATGAGCATTTATCACTAGCCGAATGGGCTTGGCAACAAGCTCTAGGTGGTGCCCCGATAGTAGATGCTTTAGACAACGAATTTAAGGATCCTGTGTACTTGAATGAGATGACTAGTGTGTTTAAACTCGGCCTCTGGTGTACCAATAAACTGCCAACCAATAGACCCTCCATGAAGGAGGTATGCCAGATGCTGTTACGTTGCAGCATGGAAGCTGGGACGAGGAGGAATGGTGGTGATGTAGCCGAAAATGTCTAAAAACGTGATTTATAGACTCTATATAGCAAAAAAGTGTGATTCTAGATAACAGTAGGGGATCTAAGTGTTCGATATCCTAGTTTAAGAGAGACACAAATCAAGTTTGATATCCTAGTGTATTATCTTGGATCCACCAATGACACGTTAACAAACTTTATTCGACCCCCTACATTTTTTTTCTCTCTCGTTTCTATTATGATATGGACTAAAACTGTATAAGCTCGATGAGGGGCTATAAGCAATGTTGTAAAAATCGCTAGACGCTGGGCTACCGACTAGGGATTAATCGGGATTAGTCGGGATTAATAGGATTGGAATTTATAAGTAATTTTTCAAACTTATATATATACACAAACATTAACATATTATTATATTAGTTCAAAATATCAAATACTTCAAAGATCAAATAGTTTAAATACTTCAAAGATAAAATAGTTGAAATACTTCAAAAATCAAATACATCTAATATTAAATACTTCAAAACTCATCATCGTCTTGTCCATATTAGCACAGGTGGTCGTCGATTTGAATTAGCAGGTAGCGATTAGGTTAAAGCAGCAGCGAGAACAGGTCGGAGGTGGAGAACGGCATTCAGTTTTACGATTAGGTTAAATAAAAACCCATGGATCCATGGATTGGGTCGTTATTTAGGCTTAATTATGTTTAAAACCCACATTTCAATTTGGGCCGATTAATCCCGACTAGGGCCGATTAGGACCGATTAATCCTGATTACCGATTAACTGTCCGACTAGCCCAAATTTACAGGGTAATCCACCGATTACCAATTAATCCCGATTTTTACAACACTGTCTATAAGTAATTACCAATTAGGAGTCCAAGAATTCGTCATGTTGTCATAGTTCATCTACCTGTTCCCCACAAACGTCATGTTTACATCATCTTAAATCATCATGCAAGTACACATTGTTTTCAAAAACAAGTATAGCTAAGTAAGATAAAGGGCAATAATCATAAAACAACCCTCTTATAATTTTAAAACATTATTCAAATCATTAATTTGTTTCTTTCATAAGTTTACAAGTCATGATTCACGCCAATAAGACAAAACTAAGAAGTCTGTTTAGCATATTAGGCATATGTTAATAATGTTGGTTCAGTCCCCTTGAAAACTCACAATCACACACTCAAATTCACGTATATGAGAGCGTAGACAACTTGCAGGAAAGAAAATTATGGAACTCTCAAAATACTTGAACTATGTATCGAAAATAGAGTACAGAAGAAAACAAAATACTACTACTATTTATAACAAAACTAAAACATAAAACACATGCCAATTAACTAAGTCCATGCACTCCTGCTTTCAAGTAACAGATTCCAATGTGCAGCTCCTCAACGGCCATTTTCTGATCACCAAACTCGGTCAACACTTGACTTTGAATTGGCCAACAAAGCATGCAACGTACACATAATTTACATGCTTTTAAACTCTAAAAATCAATTCTTCTGCTGCAAGTTTGGACCCAATTCTGACTCGTATCCAAAACCCGTCTGGCCCGCTTACCCATGAATAAACCGATTAACCCAACAAAGCATGCAACGGAATGACGGATTCCGCCCGTTACCATCAGATTGTCGGCGTTGTGTTCCCCTTCCCCTATCATTTCAAAATGGTCATACCTAGGGTTCCGCAAAGAGGGAGAGTGCCGAACAGCGGCAGCGATGGGATGTCTAATTGAGGTTGCGGTTATTCGCTCCGCGCTACTTCCATCACGTGTGGTGTGGAGATTGAAATGAGAAGAAATGAAAACATCTATCCTTCACTAAAAGATCATATAAATTCTTAAATTTTATTAAAAATTTTAAACTAATAAACTTTTACCTAAGGGGCTTTGTCCTGGCGGTACCCCGGCGACTTCCAAATGGGAGGTCGCCAGTTTGAATCAGGGTCACAACAAAAAAAATACGTATGTGGTCAGGTCATGGGGTTTACCCAGTTAAGGGTTCCTCCTGGGGTGAGCTGCCCTGGATGTTCTAAGTGTTGCTCCGAGAAAACCCAATTATCTTATAATATCCAGGTGTTGTCGTTCAAAAAAAAATTGTATTAGTATTATATATTACACAAAAGTCAAGAATGTTCACAGACGTCGGCGTATGATATGTCATTCGTGGACCTCTCATCTGTCTCCCGTATGTGGCACTTGGTAGTCGAATCGCAGCAGCGGCAGAGGGTTGCCAAGGTGAGACGCTAGCACTACAAGAAAATCCATCTGATATGACGGAGTATTCCTCATACTACCGTCTTTCTTCTTCACGAACAGAATTGGTACACCCCAATGGGATACACTTGGACGTATAAATCCCCTGCCTAACAACTCTTGCAGTTGTGACATTAATTTCTTCATTTCTATTGGTGCTAACCGGTATGGAGCCTTAGCTACCGGCTTAGCTTCAGGAATTAAATCGATTTTGAATTCGATTTCTCTTTCAGGTGGGGTACCTGGAAGATCTTCTAGGATACTTCTCGGAATTCTTTTACTACTCGAACTTGATGAACTTGATCCAGTTCTTTCCCTTTCATTTTTACATCAGCTATTTAGGCTAAGAAGGCTTGATGACCTTGTCTCACGTAGCTACTTATTTTGGCCATCGTACATAGCATGGTTTGGTTACGTCGTTCACCAATGACACTCACTTCCTTTCCTGGAGGCGATATGAATCGTACAATCTTCTGATTGCATATAATCGTTGCAACATGTGAAGATAACCAGTCCATTCCAATGATTACATCAAATTCTTGCATTGGAATTAAGTCAACAAGATATTCTTCTTCTTGTATCAGTAGTCGGCAATCTCGGCATATTTCAGTTACTAAGCAGTTTCAATCACTCGTGATTTTGACTTCTAGTGTCTTAACTAACTTACTTCTATTGAAGTTTCTAGAGTTCGCATACTTTAAAGAAATAAACGATCGACTAGCTCCTGTATCGAATAAAACACAAGCAGGTAGGGAATTCAAGAGGAATGTACATGATACAACGTCAGGAACATCTTTCGCTTCCTCTGTAGTGATCTAAAAAGCCCTTCCCTTTGGCTTCGGAGCCTCGATCCTTTTAACTTCGTTTTCTGCTACTCTTAACCCTTCTCCGGTCTTTTCCGTCTGAAATTTTAGCTCAGGACATTCCCTGCTAAAATGTCGTGGCTTATAACAGTTGTAGCACAATCTGGTTCCACTCATACACTACAATGCAGTGTGTCCTGCCTTCTCACATTTGTTGCAAGTCGTGGACTTGAATCGGCACTCCCCCGGGTGCCTTCTTCCATAAATCATGCAATTTTGGATACTTTTCCTTTGTGAGAAACCACCTCCCGGTTTACTAAACTTAAACCTCTTAAGAGGCATAGGAGAAGGATAACTTTCTCCTTTCCTCTTCCCGTCTCGCTCAGCTTGTCTCTTGAGCTCAGTTTCGCGTTCCAGAGCCCAATCAATCATCTCCTCCAAGTTCGCACAATTGGATGGATAAACTCTCTAATTTATGTTTTCAAAACGAGATGGTATCTCGTCATCCACATCTCTGGGGTTGTCAATAAAACTGGAAAGAACCTAGCCTTTTCAAAGAAAATCCCCGTGATTTCATCTACCGTCTCTGTTGTCTGACAGAGTTGAAGAAACTCCTCAGTAATTCTTTCAATTGTCGCTCGAGGGAATAATGTTTTAAGAAGAGATCTTTGAACTCTTCTCATCTCATCTCTTTGATTCTCTCTCTACCTTTTTCTCTTTGCACTACTCCCCACTAATCATCAGCTCGTTCTTTTAATTGGTTGGTAGCGAAGGTAACCTCATCTTCCTTTTCACAGTGACTTGTATCATATACCCTTTCCATTGAGGCAATCCATCTCTGACTTTCTGAAGGATTAACCGATCCCTTAAGCTCCATCGGTGTACATGTCATGAAATCCTTATAAGTACAACAAGTTGACTTCATATCAACTTTTGGATTTCCTCCTTCTCCATTATGAGTAACTTCTTTATGGTTTTCAAACCAGCTTTCTAATGAATTCTATAGATCTGCTTGTAGGATCGGGAAGTTTGCATCAATTGTCTTTCCTACTTCTATTGCGATTTGTTTTCGGATATTCCCCGGGACTTGCTCAACTTCGTTTTCATCACGATGTGGAGATTCAGCTCTCCTATTGCTTCCCTCGTCACGTACTTCGTCATTTTGATGTTCAGCCATTTGCTGAAACATGATGTCGTTTAATCTCTCATTTGTTTACCCTAATCATAGTCTAGGGTTTTTATATTACAGGCCTTTTATCAGTTTAACCTTATTCAAGTATTCTAGTGTTTCACATAAGGCCCTATCTATGCATTTTACACATATGCACATTCATTCATGCATTTTAATCATGCATAATCACATTCCCGGCTTACTATCTGCTGAAATAAGTTTACATATGATGTTTGCGATATCATGATGGTCCCATACATTAGCTCCAATACTGGCCAGGTATAAGGCAATGTATGTTACGCATCATGATACTCCCAATTATCACATGGAGCTTATCTCATACAAAATTCAGCCCACGTATACTTACACATTTCTGTTTTAATTACTGGAATTTAAACATACATGCTTCCTTGGACGGCCTCGGATTGAATCCCTATTTATATCACGAGCACTTATGGTTTGAGTTTAAGTACCCTTTCTGATACTTAAATCCCTCAAACCGTGCTCTGATACCAACCTGAAACACCCAACTTAATTCTTATTTTATCAGAGTATTATATTGCCAAAAACGGTCCCAGTTTGATAAAAAAACCTTGCCATTAAATGGCTAGGGTAACTTTTTCATTTATAATAGCATTGTTTTACAAAAGACAATGTAATTACATCATATTACACGGGGATCTCTAACTTCGGCTGCTCCGTCCTCAGGAAGCCTCATTCCACGTGCTTCTTTCCTGCAGTGTTTGAAAAACATTTTTGAATTAGCTTTCACTAAGTAAGTACACTGCATCTTTTCATTTTATTATGAACCCTTTATGTTCTTATTATTGTTCACGTTTTCTCAAGCTCTCGGCGTCCCTGTGACCATCTTCGGACGTACCTCCGATCATGATATTTGTATATTTTATGGGTGTGCTAACCCCCTCGCAACCATCTTAGGTCGTACCTTCGGTCCGAGTATTGGCAAGGTTCTTATACTCGTAAGTATAGACCCCTCGCATTTGTCACGAAGACTCATTCATTCCTTAGCCCCGTAGACTTGGAATCTTTTCTCCTTCAGCCTTGTAGGTCTGGAGTTCTCTTTTCAGTTCTCTTCTTTATTATTTATTGAGATCCACCTTACAGGCCGGGTATCTCATTTTATTTGGGACCTTGAGTATCTTAGACTCATAGTCACCCAAATGTATCAAGCATTTTTTTTCATTTCATGTATATGCTTGATTTACTTCCCAACTAGTCCTCACCTTAAAACTTCACAACGGTTTCTCCACGATGCATTAAAAGGGTTTATATATAGGAAGTAACAGCGGCGTATCCACCAGCCTTTTAACAATTCGTGAGTACTCCGTTATTCCATTTTAGGGTTTAGACTCGTTCCATCATACTCATTTATATTTTGCACATATCATCATGCATTCACGTATTTATCATGCATTTCACATATTCGTATTCATCATGTATTCATGCATGGTATATTCCTGGACTCATGTACTTTCATCACATATTCATACTTGTCATATATTGTAAACTAGGGTGATTATCTTTCCAGAGTAGTACCTCCAACAAAGATGTTCCCAGGAAAGAGTGACGGGTCTAGGAGAGATTTATACACCACTCTTTTCTTAGACAAAACATTTCGTTTGTCAGATAACTACATACCGGTTGGAAGTTCTCCCGTACGTTTACTATAATTTCATTACTGTCTTTTAGTCTATACCCCTAAACATTCATAATGTTTTCACCACGAAGAATCAAAGAGATTTATATATAGGAAGTACCAGCGGCGTATCCACCACCCTTTGGATACGTCGTGACTACTCCATTATTCCCGTTTAGTTTTTAGACTAATCCGTCATTACCCCGTACCCTCGTTATATTTATAGCACATAACACATAACTTTTAATCACATAATTCACATAATAGTGCCTAGGGTATGGGTCTAGTGTACTTACGATAGTCTCAGGTCGTTTCCTACGCTCATTCCTTGTTTAAACGTCTCTCCGGATCTGAACCGCACTAGCAACGCACCGCACTCGCACTTCAACGCGCCGCACCGGGTTCAACCATCTATTTGTTATGTGGTTTTTGGGTGATTGTTGTTGCTAGTGAACGGCTTCAACCATCTATTTATAGCCAAAATTCTGATCACGTAACAGACCGTTACCGTTGGTGACGGTCCGTTACTGTTTTCTTGGCCCCTAAGGGCTTTCTGACCACGCAACGGACCGTCATGGCTCATGACGGTCCGTCATGGCCTTAGGGTGCGATGACTCAGTGATATGTGGCTTAAAATGTAGCGTTTTCGCGATTTTGCGGCGTGACGGACCGTGACGGTTTGTTATGGATTTTGGCCTCCGTGACAGACCGTTACCCATGGTAACGGTCCGTTATGATTCCAGCTTCAGATTCTCCGCGTCGAGCTACCCCATTTTCATATATTATGGTTTCCGTAACTCATTTTCTAGCTCCGGATATGCCTATATGAAGTTTTGGGCTATTTCCGGGCGAATAGTCTTTCTGTTTTTGTGTCCGGTTACGTTCTAGCGTCGCGTTTCTTAGCCGACAAGTGTTCCAACTTATTTTATGAGTTTGGGATGTTACATTCGTGCTCAAAATAGTAAACATTTTAAAAGAGTTGGGCGATAGAAAATCACCTTTATGCGAAACGACCCGCTTCCTAGAACTCACGTGCACCTCACGGTTGGCTCGCCACCTTGCATGGCTAACCCGCATCTATCTCACCACCATGCACGTCTACCTCGCTCCATGTTCTCCTACAAGTCGGTATTGGATGTCAACGGTCACTCGTAGCCTCCTCCCGAACCTCCGCTGGCCTCCGGCAGCCGCTAGCCGGCCTGCTACGTCGCCCACGGCCTTCGGCCAGCCCATCTTGTCTCCGCCTAACCTCGCGTCACCCGAACAGCCATCACCCGGTGAAACATCCTGCTAATTTTTATTATTTTATCAGAGTTTAATTGCGAAAAATGGTCCGAGATTAGCAAAACCTTGTCATTAAATGACCAAAGTATATTTTTCATTTATAAATATTGTTTTACATGTACAATATCTTATTACATAATCTAGGGATTCTTCATTCCGTCAGGCCTCATCCACAGGAAGCTCTATTCCACGTGCTTCTTTCCTGAAGTGTTTGGAAAACGTTTTTGAATTAGCTTTCGCTAAGTAAGTACACTGCATCTTTTCATTTCGTTATGAACCCTTTAGGTTCTTATTATTGTTTATGTTTCTCAGGCTCTCGGTGCCCCCGTGACCATCTCAGGACGTACCTCCGGTCACGTCATTCGTATATTTTATGGGTGTGCTAACCCCCTCCTGACCATCTCCGGACGTACCTCCGGTCAGAGTATTCATATCATTCATGGGTGTGCTAACCCCCTCGTGACCATCTTCGGACGTAAGTCCGGTCATAGTATTGGCAAGGTCCTTATACTCGTCAGTATAGACCCCTTGCATTTGTCACGAAAACTCATTTGCCACGAAGGCTCATTCATTTCTTAGCCCCGTAGGCTTTAATCTTTAGTTTTCTTCTTCTTTATTTTTATTGAGATCCACCTTACAGGCTGGGTATCTCTTTTCATTTGGGACCTTGAGTATCTTAGACTCACAGCCTCCCAAATGTATCAAGCATTTGTTTTCATTTCACGTATATGCTTGATTTATTCCCAACCAGTCCTTACCTTAAAACTTCGTAACGATTTCTCCACGCGGCACTAAAAGGGTTTATATATAGGAAGTACCAGCGGCGTATCCACCATCCATTTAGTTCTTCATGAGTACTCTGTTATTCCATTTTAGGGTTTAGACTCGTTCCATCATACTCATGCATACTTGCACGTATCATCATGCATTCACGTATTCATATTCATCATGCATCATGTATTTACATATGCATGTATTCACGTGTTCAACTTTATCACATATCTATACTCGTCATATATTGTAAACTGGGGTGATTATCCTTCTAGAGTAGTACCTCCGACAGAGATGTTCCCAGGAAAGAGTGACGGGTCTAGGAGAGATTTATACACCACTCTTTCCTTAGACGGAACATTTCGTTTGTCAGTTAACTACATACCGGTTTGAAGATCTCCCGTTCATACACTATATTTTCATTACTGTCTTTTTGTGTCTACCCCTAAACATTCAGAATGGTTTAACAATTAAGTATCAAAGAGATTTATATATAGGAAGTACCAACGGCGTATCCACCACCCCTTGGATATGTCATGACTACTCCATTATTCCCGTTTAGTGTTTAGACTAACCTTTCATTACCCCGTACCCTTGTCTTACGCATAGTACATAACACATATCATTTTAATCACATAACATTTTAATCACATAATTTGCATAATCATGTCTAGGGTACGGATCCAGTGTACTTACTTTGTCCTTGGATAGTTGCTAAGTTCGTGCCTCGCTTTTCTAAACTCGAACCGCACTCGCAGCGCACCGTACTCGTAACCACCACGCTCGTAACCGTCGTGCTTGCCATGCCTCGGTATGCGTGTGTGTGTTTGTATTTTTTTGTGTGATTTGTGATGTTTTCATTTGAGCAGCCGATACCATCTATTTATAGTCACCAACCTGGGTCCGTGACGGACCGTTACCAACTCGTGACGGTCCGTCACCGTTTTCTTGGTGACTACGCCTTTGGCGACCACGTAACGGACCGTTATCCTTTCATGACGGTCCGTCATGACCCGTAACGGACCGTTACCTTTCATGACGGTCTGTCATAGGGTTTACAAGCGTCACTTCGCTATGATGAGTCCTTAGACACGTGGCACTCTCCAGATCAAACCCTTGCTTAGCCCGTAACGGACAGTTGCCGTCCATGACGGTCCGTTATAGGCTTAAAAACTCAAATTTTTCATTTTTAACCCTAAACTTTATTTTACTTGTCGTTATTGTTTCTTGAGCCTTGAAATTTGGGATGTTACAACTCTCCCCCCTTAAATTAGGTTTCTTCCTCGAAACCTGTTAATCCTTAAATAATTGAGGATAACTCTTCTTTATTTCTTTTTCACTTTCCCAGGTCATCTCCGACCCTTTTATGTGCTTCCATTGCACTAATACTTGATTGATCGTTTTATGACGTAGTTGTTTCTCTTTTGTGTCTAGAATCTTGATAGGTTCTTCAATATAAGTCAGTTTATCTTCAACTTCTATTTCTTCCAAAGGAACGTGTGCAATCTCATCAGCTAAACATTTCCTTAAATAAGATACATGAAACGTGTTGTGTATCTTATTCAATTATTCCGGTAGTTCTAGCTGATAAGCTACCTTTCTAACTCGTTTAATGATTTTGAAAGGACCAATGAATCATGGACTTAGCTTGCCAAGTTTCTTGAATCGGATTAGACCTTTCCAAGGAGATACTTTTAACAGGACGTAATCTCCTTCTTGGAATTCTATTGGTATACGTCTCTTGTCTGCATATGACTTACGTCTATCATGTGCAGCTTTCAAACGTGTCTTGATTAGGTCTAGCTTTTAGAGGTTGCCTGAACTATTTCTTTGCTGCATAACTCCTTCTGACCAATTTCTCCCCAACATATTGGAGTTCGACATCTTCTACTGTATAACATCTCATATGGTGGCATACCAATACTGGAATAGTAGTTGGTTCAATGCTTCGATTCTCGTCCTTCATATGGTGGCATACCAATACTGGAATAGTAGTTGGTTCAATGCTTCGATAACAGTTTATATTAATTTTCCTCTAGAAATTTCTCATGACCAGTCATTCTTTCTTTCTTAACATTCGCGTCCTTCAATGCTTCGATTTGTGCGTCTCGAAGCTGGTTCATGAAATCAGGAGTTATCACTAATTTATATGCTTTCACCCGAATAGTATGATGCTCTTCCTTGCGGCTTAGAGCATCGGCTACCACGTTAGCCTTTCCGGGTTGATATAAGATTTAATAATCATAATCCTTGACCATTTCTAACCATCGTCGTTGCCTCATGTTTAAGTCCTTCTGGTCAAAGAAATACTTAAGACTTTTGTGGTCGGTGTAAATCGTACACTTCGTTACGTACAAGTAATGCCTCCAGATCTTTAGTGCGAACACCACTGCGGCTAATTCCAAATCATGGGTTGGATAGTTTGCTTCATGTGTCTTTAGATGTCGAGAGGCATTGGCTATCATCTTTCCTCTTTGCATTAAAACACAACCTAACCCAAGTTTTGAGGCATCGGAATATGCCACAAAATCTTCCACTCCTTCTGGTAATGCTAGAATCGAAGATTGCGTCAATCTTTCTTTCAAAGTCTGGAATGCCTTCTCTTGTTCTTTATTCCATTCATACTTTGAATTCTTTCAAGTTAGTTTAGTTAATGGGGTGGCTATCCTGGAAAAATCCTGGATAAATCTTCTATAATAGCCAGCTAACCCCAAGAAACTTCTAACTTCTAATGGGTTCTTAGGTGGAGACCATTTCATTACAGCCTCTACCGAGATACCTTCTTCATTTACAGCATGACCCAGAAATTGAATTTCTCTCAACCAGAATGCACATTTTGAGAATTTTGCGTATAGTTTCTCCTTTTTTAAAATACTAAGTACTTCACGAAGGTGTTGGGCATGCTCTTCTTCATTCTTTGAATAAATCAAGATGTCATCAATGAAGACAATAACAAATTTGTCTAACATTGTCCGGCATACTTTATTCATGAGGTCCATAAAAACTGTCGGAGCATTCGTTACTCCAAAAGGCATCACTACAAATTCATAGTGTCCATAACGAGTTCTGAATGCCGTTTTAGGTACATCCTTCTCTCATCCTTGACTTGGTGATAACCGGATCTTAAGTCGATTTTGGAAAACCAACTTGATCCTTACAATTGATCAAATAGATCATCAATTCTAGGTAAGGGATACCTATTCTTGATAGTCAGCTTGTTCAATTCACGATAGTCTATACACATTCTCATACTACCGTCTTCTTCTTTACAAACAGAATTGGTGCACCCCAAGGGGATAAACTAGGGCGTATAAACCCCTTGTCAAACAATTCTTGCAACTATAACATCAACTCCTTCATTTTTGTTAGTGCTAACCGGTATGGAGCCTTAGCTACCGGCTTAGCTTCAGGAATTAAATCAATTTTGAAATCGATCTCTCTTTCAGGTGGAGCACCTAGAAGATCGTCTTAAAATACTTTTGGGAATTCTTTTACCACTGGAACTTGATCCAGTTCCCTCCCTTTCATTTTTACGCCAGCTACGTAGGCTAAGAAGGCTTGGTGACCTTGTCTCACGTAGCTACTTATTTTGGCTATCGTACATAACGTAATCTAGTTCCGTCGTTGGCTAATGTCACTAACTTCTTTTCCTGTAGGCGTCGTGAATTGCATGATCTTTTGATTGCATATAATCGTTGCAGCATATGAAGACAACCAATCCATTCTAATGATTACATCGAATTCTTGCATCGGCATCGGGATTAAGTCGACAGGATATTCTTCTCCTTTTATTAGTAATTGGAAATCTCGGCATATTTCAGTTACTACGCAGTTTCGATCACTCGCGATTTCGACCTCTAATGCCTTAGCCAACTTATTTCTACTGAAGTTTCTATAGTTTGCATATTTTAACGAAATAAACGATCGACTAGCTCCAGTATCGAATAAAATACAAGCAGGTAGGGAATTCAAGAGGAATGTACCTGATACAACGTCAAGAACATCTTTCGCTTCCTCTGTGGTGATTTGAAAAGCCCTGCCTTTTGGCTTCGGAGCCTCGATCCTTTTAACTTCGTTTTCTGCCACTCTAGACCCTTTTTTTTGTTTGAGATTTTTGCTCAGGACATTCCTTGCTGAAGTGTCCTAGTTTATAGCAGTTGTGGCATAATCTTGTTCCACTCATACACTGCAATGCAGTGTGACCTAACTTCTCACATTTATTACAACTTGTGGGATTGAACCGGCACTCTCCTGGGTGTCTTCTTCCACAAGTCTTGCAATCATGTACTCCTTTTCTTGAGGAGGAATTGCCTCTTGGTTTGGTAAATTTAAACCTTTTAAGAGGCATAGGAGAAGGATAACTTTCTCCTTTCCTCTTTCCATCTCTCTCATCCTGTCTTTTGAGCTCCGTCTCATGTTCTCGAGCCCAATCAAACATCTCTTCCAAGTTCGCGCACTTGGATGGATGGATAAACTCTCTAATTTTTTGTTTTCAAAACGAGATGTTGTCTCGTCATCCACATTTCCGGGGTTGTTAACAAAGATGGACAGAACCTGGCCTTGTCAAAGAAGATCCCCGTGATTTCATCTACAGATTCAGTTGTTTGACGGAGTTGAAGAAACTTCTCAGTGATTCTTTCGATTGCTGCTCGAGGGCAATAGTGTTTTTGGAAGATAGACTTTATTGATACAATCGCACAACGATTCTCGGTCAAAGATTTGGGGCCTCTACACCATTTTCTTGGTATTGAAGTAATTTCCACCACATCCAAGTTATTTCTTTCACAACATCGGCATATACATGACACTCTTGAGCAATTCCATATGACCGGAGCAAAAGATGTAGTAACACCTCTAAGCTCCTCTGATATTCTACACCAAAATGATAGCACTCCCTCAGTTGACCCCATGCCATACAGAAAAATGGTTGGGTCCTTGCATTATCTTGCTTTCACAAGACCCGATATATCCTATTCCGTCAAAAAATTATCCCAATTTATGCACGCTTCACATGAAAATCATTTGCAATCTCTTAAACGAGTGCTTCGTTATCTAAAAGGTACCATTCATTTTGGCTTATTCCTCAAAAGAGGATCACCGCTGCAAGTAACGACATTATCAGACTCCGACTGGGGGAGTACCTTTGACGGAGGACGTTCCACATCGGCGTACATGTTATATCTCGGATCAAATATCATTTCGTGGAGGTCATCTCGAAAAAAATCGGTTTCTAGATCATCAACCGGAGCGGAATACAAAGCTTTAGCCAGCGCCGCAACCGAAGTACTTTGGGTCAACAATCTCCTACGGGAACTTGGGATTAACCCACCTACAACACCAACCTTTTTTTGTGATAACACCGGTGCAACATACTTATGTGCTAATCCCGTCTATCATTCCCATATGAAACATGTAGCTTTAGACTATCATTTCATGCGTGAACAAGTCACAAATGGCTCCTTAAAGGTACTACACATCAACACAAAAGATCAATTGGCTGATGTTCTCATGAAGCGCCTGTCTCGGCAGCCCTTTTTACGATTTTGGTCCAAGATTGGTGTCTCCAACGGAGCCTCCATCTTGCGAGGGTGTATTAGCACAAATCATGGATCACCGTCTGTTAAGGAAACCACAAATCATGGCTCACCATCTGTTAAGGAAATATCAAATACTTTGGAAACCATTCAAATGGCTAACAACATGTAAGGTCAATATTATGTAATTAATTCCTTTATGGCTCCCTTGTATCACTCTCGTGAATATCTCTTTCCATTACTGTACTTGGTCTATAAATGACGAACATATTTGTGAATAATATTAAGTCCTTTTTATCAATTGTTCTATACCATTATAGAAAGCTCCAAAAACCGCAACGAGGCCTTCATCCTTGGCCCGAGATCATTACTAGAGCATTTTTATCGATTGGAGAAGAAGAATCAAGCATAAAACAGGTAACGAAACCCTTCCAGATTTGAGTTAGATATGAGTTTTGGACGTAAAAAGTTTGAGACTTGGATCAAAACGAGGAATTTGGCCAAGAACTTTTGAATCGTCCGAAAACTGGATGAATGGTCTGAAAACGATAACTCGACCGAAAAGTATTTCGGACACAGAATGTTTTCGGACATAATGCTTTCAAACAGAATGTTTTCGAACGAAATAGTTTTCGGGCACAAAGTTTTCAAACGAAATAATCATCGGATGTAAGACGTTTTGAACGAGTTGGTTTTCGGTAGAAAAAGATTTCGATCGAAAAGGATTTCGGACTAAGAGTTTTCGGATGAAATGACCTAGTATTGACTTGTCTAGTTCGTGACTCTTGAACAGATCGTTTAGCCTTCAGCTACCTTGAAGTTTCGTGCTAAGGGAATTAGTCTCTGTAAAGTCACGTGAGTTCAAGAATCCCTATTTTTACTATTTTATGGTGGTGTGCATACTCAAGAATTAGATGTTTATAATAAAAGTATTTTATTACTTAAACATTTGCGAAGAAAGATAAGAACAATAACGTTTTATTTAACTGAACGTTTTGTAAGAAAGAAAGATAAGAAAGATAACGGTTTGTTTAACCTAACGCTTTACAAGAAAGAAAGATAAGAAAGATAACGGTTGTTTAACCGAACGTTTTACAAGAAAGAAAGATAACAGTTTTTTTAACTATATAAGGGAAAGAAAAAAAGAATAGTTTATTTAACTATATGTTTTATAAACAAGAGAAAAAAAAAGAATGATTTATTTAACTATATGTTTTATAAACAAGAGAAAGAAAGAAGAATGGTTTATTTAACTATATATTTTATAAACAAGAGAAAGAAATAAACAAGTCAAATACATTGTCTAATTTGTAAGAGTATGCTTATACGAAAAAAGTCTTGAGGTAGTAGCGTAGTCTTGATGGCTAGTGCTACCTGAAGCCTATGGTTGCAACATGGGCTAAGACCATGACGTTACCATATGAACAACCGGGACAGTGCTCGGCAGGGCACTGTAACGGGTGATGTTGCAACTGGTTAAGATGAGTAACGGCGGTTACTCTAGCGGCGACGGTCGCTAAGTAAGAATGAAGAAGCCCGCTTGGGGGCACATAACAGATTGTAGACGTTAATGTATGACTTAAGGAAATGAGCACAAAGTAAATACGTATGTACTAAAAGAAGAAGAAAGAGATTTTATTGTATTATGTGTATAATATAATATGTATGTTTAAAGGACGTTTTAAAGAAAACCCTTTTTATAAAGTTAAAGAAAGAAAACTTGAACTCACCGGCTTTAGCTGACTATTTTAGTGTGCACATCAGGTAGTAAAGGAAAGAAGCATGTTTAAAGTTGAAAGAGCTTGGAAATGATGGCTGGGTGGCTGTTGCTGATGAAGACTAACATCCCCATTAACTAGTTTATGAATGTTGAACAATGTTATTTGAAAGTTTAAATTGACTCCGAATTATGTAATAGACTTCCGCTATTTACTTTAATGTTTAATTCAAGGTTTAAGAACTATGTTTATGTTATGTTTGCCAACTATGAGAGATACCCGGTTTGGGTCCTTTCACGCGTTAGGCCCCCAAATTTTAAGGGCACCAAAAATTAAATAAACTACTTTAATCTATATTTTAATGTAAAAATATATGTGATAATTTATCAACTTTTGTGTTATTAGAGAGAAATGATAATCTATCAACTTTTGTGTTCAATTTATACGTTTTCACGCTCCATAAAATTGCATTTTAGTAATTTTTATGTATTTAGAAAACTTTCATTAAAAGCCACAATTTTGATGTTCGCTTTTGGCCTCAAAATATGTTGAGCCGCCCCTGTATGTATGTATATATGTTGTATATGTGTGTGTATGTATGTATGTATGCTAGTAATACGAACACGAACCGTTTGGCCCGTTTTGAGCCGAAATGTGTATATATGTATATGTATCTATATGTTTGTATAAATATATATGCATATATAGGTTTGCATTTTTTAATTTAAATGTATTATGTATGTATTTTTATATGTGTATGTATGTATATATGTTGTATATGTGTATGTATGTATGTATGTGTATATATGTATAGGTTTGTATGAATATATATGCATATATAGGTTTGCATTTTTTTTAAATTTAAATGTATTATGTATGTATTTGTATGTGTATGTATGTATATATGTTGTATATGTGTATGTATGTAACCCTAGAACTTGATCCCTTGGGGGAGACATACAAGTTTGTTGGAGAGAATGCAAGTTACTTTATAAGACAAATCACCACTGCTGTTGAGAGAGTTCCTTCATACTATCCAAGTTGGGACAGAGTTTCCAAGAGCGATAAACTTTTAATATTTCGCACACTTCATGTAAGTATAAAATGTAATGTTTTATTTGTATTTCAATTAATTTAATAACTATTAGATTTTTCTAATTACTTGTTTTTGTAGAATTACTTTGATCTTGAGAGCTGGAAAGCTAGTTATCGGTGGAATGGAATAAGAATGAGCATTAGTGAGGATTGTGCTCGAATATATCGTGACAGGAAAACCACTCTAAATTTTTTTTGAAAGAGTTGGTGGTTATGATGATGTTGAAGAAGCTAAAAAACATCCTTATCCAACAGTCGCTCCCGATGATTGGGCCTTACTTATTGATCGGTTGTTCCAAGATCCTGGATATAAGGCCCGCTCCCTCCAAAATTCAGATAATCAAGGAAAACAACCTTATTCAAGTTCTAGTGGGAGCAAGTCATATGCTTAAAGGTGATTACGAGAAGGTAAGAAAAACTATTACTATTATCCAAAGTTGTATTCATAATTCATTTAAATATTAGTAATTGTATTTTTGTTGTTTATAGGTGCAAGAAAGAGAAAGCATGAGTCTTATTGGGGGTTGGAGAGATATGCACACTTCTAAGGGAACATGGGTCAACGATAGGGCGCAACAAGATTGGGTAAGTATATATTATCTATATATTTGTATATGTGTATGTACGTATGTTAGTAATACGAACACGAAGCATTTGAGCCATTTGACTCAAGTCCGCTAAAAGATGGATATTATTTATATGTTTGCATATATATATATATATATATGTATATATATATATATTTATATGTATGTATATTTATATGTATGTATATTTATATGTATGTATAGTTTTGTGTAAAGATATATGCATATATAGGTTTGTATTTTAATTATTTTTCGACATTATGTATGTATTTGTATATGTGTAGGTATGTATGTATATATGTTAGTAATACGGACACGAACCGTTTGACCCGTTTGCATATGTTAGTAATACGAACACAAACCATTTGACCCGTTTGACTCAAATCCGCTAAAAGATGGATATTATTTATATGTTTGCATCAATATATATATATATATATATATATATATATAGGGTAAGTATATGGAGAAAACCCATTGAGTTGAGAAAACTATGAAAACTCTCTATTAACGTATGTAACAGCTAAAAATTGGTGAAAATTTAAAAAAAAATTTCTTTTAGATGGATTCTATATCTAATTTTATAACATTTGGCAAAAAAAAATCAAAAAGCGCCAACTAGTTTTTTTATAAAAATTTTTTTATAAAATCGCTAAACGTTATTATGTATGTAAACGTGATTTTTTGTCATTTTTTCATGTGTTACATATGTTACTGTTGACGTCATACTGGCCCATATTTAAAAAACGTTAATTTCAGTTATTTTTTCAAGATTTTTTTTTTTAAGTACACGGCGGTTTTTTGTTTTTTTGGGTTTTTGGTGACGAAAATAGTAATAAAAAAGGCTAAAAAAAAACATAAGTTACTTTGAGTTTCCATGAGTTTTCTCAACTCAAATAGGTTTTCAATCTAACTTCCCCTATATATATATATATATATATATATATATATATATATATATATATGTGTGTGTGTGTGTGTGTGTATATGTATATATATATATATATGTATGTATAGGTTTGTGTAAAGATATATGCATATATAGGTTTGTATTTTAATTATTTGTTGATATTATGCATGTATTTGTATATGTGTATGTATGTATATATGTTAGTAATACGAACACGAACCGTTTGACCCCTTTGCATATGTTAGTAATACGAACACGAACCATTTGACCCGTTTGACTCAAATCCGCTAAAAAATGGATATTATTTATGTTTTGTTGATATTATTGTAGGTTTATTGTAATTTGAGAAATGATTTTGTTTATTGCGTGTTATTGTAGATTTTGTCTTGGCAACAAGTTCTAGGTGGTGCCCGGATAGTAGATGCTTTAGACAACAAATTTAAGGATCCTGTGTACTTGAATGAGATGACTAGTGTGTTTAAACTCGGCCTCTGGTGTACCAATAAACTGCCAACCAATAGACCCTCCATGAAGGAGGTATGCCAGATGCTGTTACGTTGCAGCATGGCCACTGTGAAGCAGTGTAGACGTTGAGCAACAGTCATATAGTCGTTGCCAACGTTAAAAAAAATTATGTTTTCCAAAAAAAAAGAAGCTTTTTCACCCCCTATTTTAAACTTTTAACACTTTTTCACAGCAAAATTTCATATTTTCTCTATATCTTTTTCCAAAATCATCCAATATTTCTCATGGAAATCTTTGAACTTCCACCCGCTCCATATTGTTCATCAAGTTCCGACGAAGAGGCACTTGAAACATGTACGCGTAATTTCGAATTTCTTACTACGGTTGTGTCCTCTTCATTACATTACGAAGTTGAACGCCCTCCTATGTCAAGAGTTCGTTTGAGTAAAGACTGTGAAGGCGCTCATAATCGCCTCATTCGAGATTACTTCGTTGATAACAACCCAACATTCAACAACGAGATGTTGCAAAGAAGGTTTCGAATGGAAAAAGGGTTATTTCTACAAATTGTTGGTGATACGGAAAGGAATTTTGAGTTTTCTTAAACACGTTATGATGCAAGATGGAAGAGGGGTTTTACAACGCTACAAAAGTGCACCTCAGCTATACGTCAACTATCATACGGGAATGCTCCTAACGCGTTTGATGAGTACCTGCAAATGTCCGAGAGAACTTCACGTGAAAGTTTGCAATTCTTTTGTGACGGTGTTGTTCAGTTGTACGGAAAAGAATTTCTCCATAAAACGTCTTACAACAGCGTTCAACTTTTATATGCGTCACATGAGGACATACATGGTTTAACACAAATGCTAAGGAGCATAGATTGTACACACTTGAGTTGGAGGAATTGCCGAATATAATAGCGTGGGCAATACACGAGGGATGATCACAGGCATCCGGTGATCATGCTTGAAGCGTTGGCGTCCCAGGATTTATGGTTTTGGCATGCCTTTTTTGGAGCCGTTGGTTACAACGACATTAATGTCCTACATCAATCGTCGTTGTTCAATGATGTTGTACATGGATCCACCCCGAGGTGTCCATTTATGGTAAACGGAGTTAAATACAAATACGGTTATTATCTTGCAGATGAGATATACCCTAGTTGGCAACTATGGTGAAATCGTTTTCGTTTCCACCCGATGGTAAACGAATCCGGTTCAAGGCCGCACAAGAAGCGGCACGAAAGGACGTCAAATGAGCTTTTAGGGTCCTAAATCTCATTAGCATATAATTCAATATCCTGCACGACCAATGCATCCTTCTAGAATCAGAAAGATAATGTACGCTTGTATTATCTTACACAATATAATTTTGAAACCGGCAGCCTTTGGGCCGATCTTGTGGAGCATATCGCTGCACTTTCGTTTCCCATTTAGACCACTAGTTGCATTTTTTTATATATTAATGAAATGTTATCTTGTATTTTTTTTTAATGTGGATTTAATTTTATTTTTAAAAATAAATGTGGTTTTAATTTAATTAATGTTGCACCTATTTGAGAAGGTTTTGAAGAGTTTGGGGAGTGGATTCTCACCTATTTGAGAAGTTTGACGAAAAAACTGATGTTGCATTCAAGGACTTTGGGAGTTTGGGGAGCATACCTTCCAGCCTAATAGGCTAATACCACCATCATTTGTTTATTCCAAACGTTCTTTGCAGCCTTGAAACGTCATCGTCTGATAAAAATAAGAGTTGTCTTTGTTAAAAAACCAGTTCTGCCAATGTGGGACTAGTCCATTTGGTAGAGGCTCTTGCCTCTTAGACTGGAGGTCCTGGATTCAAACTCAGGCATGAGGTGAATTATTTGGTGTAATTTAGGAGTAGGCGTAGAGTAGATTTGTCGTTCAAAAAAAACCAGTTCTTCCTTCTGACAGAATCTAAACTCCCTGGCTGACAATCTTTCAAAGTGAATACTTCTTGGAAACAATGGGAAGACAAATGCATGCCAGAACTGCAGTTATCGCCTAGCATACACATCTTTGAGAAACAACAAACATATTTGTGCTTTCCCCCAAATTCACGTCACAAATATTTGCAGATTGTAGCACGATTGGAACTTCGAGAATGATCAATGATTAAAATTTACCAATTATACCCCTCCATTACTAAAAGACCTTTAAAATAATATAGTCATTGATCAATAAATAAATAAATATATATCAATTAAATTGTAACAGAAATACAAGCATGCTACCTTAAAATCTTATTTGCTTTTAATCTGTCATATAACTTATAAGTATTATATATCTAATAAAAAACATAACATGATGAACAGTAAAGTCCACCTAATCAGGTGTTGTCACATAACAGTATTTGGTTGGGATTTTTTTTTTTTTTTTTCAGTTTACCTTATGCCTATATAAGTAGGGAATCAAACCATTAACATGCATTGCTCTTTGCTCTGGTGGGGTAGACGCGTTGAACCCTCACATCCACGATGCGGGTTCGGCCCCCCCACCCCCGTGTTTTTGGTGCGCTGACATCATCTGCTGACATCGTATTTAATTTTTTTATTTAAAAAATAAATATTAAATTTTTTTTATCAAGACCTTTATAATTAATTTTAAACTATAACTTTTAAAATATTATGTTTTTTCAAATTCAAATGTACCGTTACAACGTGCTTATTTTTATCTATGTTGTTCATAACTGAATCACCGCTACGCACGCCCCGCTAGAGCACGCGTGTGTGTTTTTACCGGTTATTTGTAACATGTATAGTTGAATACACAGTTTCCAGTTCTAGAAGATATTAAAAAATAATATCGGTGATGTTCTTAGAAGTTGCTTCTCATATTCTTATATCATCAAATTATGCAACATAGGTAAACTTCCACTTAAATTCCTTTGCTTTTCTACCCCTTGAGAATGTATTATGTGTATATATTACCCCCAAAGTTTGTGTTTACAATTCTATTCGTTGCTAGCTTTTTACCACTCAAGTTTCATCATCCAATAATAAGATTTAATCTTCAAACCTTTAATAGAAGTGAACTTTTCGATACTAAAAGTTAAAACAATAGAAGTAACAATAGTGAATCGTCGTAAAAGTAGACTCATCCGCATTTGGTTGATATAACTTTTAATATTCATCGAGTCTTCAGGTCTTGTAAGGAATTGTTATGATTCGAGGGTAGGAGATGACTTTTAATAAGTCGTCATCGTGTTGATGTTAGGTAAGTGGAAGGTTGATATCAAACCATGATATTTAGAAATCTCTTGATATGCATTATCTTTATAAAAGAGGAATTTTCAGGCATGGACCCGATCAGGGAATTTTTTGGAATTTTAGTGGTATAGAGAAAGTTTTGGTTTCTAGAAGGTTTTTGAAAGTGCTTTGATTTTTAAGACCACCACAGCGATTTCAAACATTCATTGTCGTAAAAACCAAAACACTTTCAAAAACCTCCTAGAAACTATCATGTTTTCTCTAGACCACCTAGAAATCCACCCAATCAGCGATGATTGGTGACATGGATGTCCTATGGTTATCTCTTGGATATATAGTATTGATGTGTGATTTTCATTTGTTAGAATAAGAATATTTCGGCATTGAGTGTGTTGGAAGATCTCTAGGGCATGACCGTGTTTGATTAGACGATAATTTTTAAAATACACGTGACATTATACATCATAATTCATAAGAATACGTGGCTAAGATCTTTCATTCCATTGGAAAAATAGATTTAAACCTTACCTGGGGTTTGTGGCTTTGGGGATCAAACCATTTTTTTAAGGTACTCAATTGGGAAAATGGATTAAGATCAGACTGGCTTTTTTTCATATTTTTAAATTTTAAATTATAAATTATAAATTAATTAATATTTTATTATACCGGTCCCACCAGTGACATATACGACCGATTCAATAAACGTTTAGTTAGTAGAAAACATTTAATAACACTACTCAAATGGACACAGTAAAGGTGTGGTAGTCGGCTGCCTTCCATATTCTTCCAAACTTTGTTGACTTGACTTTGACTTAGACTTAGATGACTCCATATTTTCATATTCTAACCCTTCAGAATCTAAATGTGCATTTAGTACCT
Source organism: Smallanthus sonchifolius (assembly GCA_023525975.1). Lineage (NCBI taxonomy): Eukaryota > Viridiplantae > Streptophyta > Magnoliopsida > Asterales > Asteraceae > Smallanthus > Smallanthus sonchifolius. The sequence goes on from CM042030.1 coordinate 72,182,770, forward strand.
GAAAAGTTATGTTCATTACTAACTGCTAACTAAACTCTGAACATAAAGGGTGTATACCCGGTGTTTGAATTAGCTTCCGTATTTATACAGGATTCGGAGAGGGGCCGGATCGCTTCGTGATCTAATAACTATAAAAAAAACTAAAATACTTTTCAAAGAAGTAGAAACATTTGGTTGTGATTGATAATAGAAAGAGTACTGAATATAAAAGAAAAGAGGTTGAAGGTCATTATCAAAACCTGTGAGATATAATAGTCAAAACCTATATTTTGGTTTCACTTCTGCAACTACCTTGTCGTACATGCCACCACCATAATCAACCACCTTCCACCGTGTGCCGGAAAACTAATATGTCAGCACCACCCCTACCCTCTCTTCTCCTCCTCTTCCTCCTACTGCCCTTTCATGTATATTCACAACCCACCACCACCCAAAATGACCAAAACACCCTTCTCAACCTTAAACGTTTCTGGTCCAATCCACCTTCCCTCAACCACTGGAACCAATCCTCCAACCCCTGCAGCTGGCCGGAGATTACATGTACTGCCACCACCATCACCGGAATCAACTTAGCAAATAAAGAAATCTATGGAACTGTTCCTCCTTTCATTTGTGACCTCAAAAACATAACAAGTCTTGACTTGAATTACAACTACATCAACGGATCTTTTCCAACGGCTCTCTACAACTGCACCAATCTGGAATACCTTGACCTCTCTCAAAACTTCCTTGTGGGACGAATCCCTGACGACATATCACGGTTATCGCCAGAGCTCCGGTACCTCAACCTGTTTAACAATAACTTCACAGGCGACATTCCGGTCAGCATTTCAAGATTATCAAAGCTTTCATCACTTCAGTTAGACCAGAATCTCTTCAACGGTAGCTTTCCAGAAGAAATCGGTTATTTAAACGAACTTGAAGAATTAAACTTGGCTTATAATGACTTTACACCATCAAGACTCCCGCCGAGTTTTACTCAGTTGAAAAAGATTAGATATTTTAACATGGCGGAAGCGAACTTGATTGGTGAAATACCTGGAAACTTATCCGGTATGGCCGCGTTGGAGCTGCTGGATTTGTCTAGCAATCAGATCAATGGATCAATACCAAGTGATATGTTTGTGTTAAAAAATTTAACACAAGTTTTTCTTTATAGGAATAATCTAACAGGGGGGATTCCAGATTCAATTCAAGCACTGAACATGGAGATAATTGATCTTTCACAGAATAAATTGACAGGCAAAATCCCAGATGGGTTTGGGAACCTGATGAGTTTAACGAACTTGACACTCATGTTCAATAAGTTATCAGGTGAAATTCCAGTGGGCGTAGGCCGCCTGCCTAGCTTGCAAGATGTTAGAATTTACGACAATGAACTATCCGGTCCATTGCCACCTGATTTTGGAAACTACTCTGAGCTGAAGATATTCGAGGTTAACCTAAACCAGTTCACTGGAAACTTACCGGAAAATTTGTGTTACAGAGGGAAGCTTATAGGCTTGATTGTTTTCAATAACATTCTTTCAGGCGAGATACCAGAATCCCTTGAAAAATGTAGCAGCTTGAAGAAATTTTGGGTTTCTGGGAACAGATTTTCAGGAGCAATCCCTGACGGGTTGTGGAAGGTTCCAAAGTTGGAAACGATGATAATGAGTGGGAATTCATTTTCCGGTGAGCTGCCACAGGTATTGGCGCCAAAACTATCAACAATTGAAATCAGTAATAACAGATTCTCCGGTCAAATACCTACCGGAGTATCTTCTTGGACAAGTCTGAGGGTTTTTAAAGCAAGTTATAATCTATTGGATGGTGCAATTCCACAAGATTTAACAGCACTTGCTAATTTACAACTTTGTTGCTGGATGGGAACAAATTCACCGGCACATTACCGGCAACTATAGTCTCCTGGAGTTCACTCAATATTTTAAACCTCAGTCGAAACCAACTCACCGGTCAGATTCCGGCTGGTTTGGGGTTCTTAGAAGCGCTAACGGTATTGGATCTTTCAAGAAACTATCTTTCCGGTCAAATACCAAGTCAACTTGGCAGACGGCTTGTTTTCCTTGATCTTTCAGCCAATGATCTAACCGGAATCATCCCAAGTCAACTCAATAATGGAGCCTTTGATAAAAGTTTCTTGAACAATCCTGGTCTTTGTTCAGATAACCCATCATTAGGGCTTAATTCTTGCAGTTCCCGATCTAAAACCAGGCCATCTAGCAAGACTTCAGCTAAGTTTGTGGCGATGATTGCAAGTATAGCAGTGATATTGTTGCTCCTAGTGGTACTAATGACCAGATATGTCATTGTTCTTTACCGGAGAAGAAAGTGTGGTTTGAATTCAAAATGGAAGTTTACTTCTTTCCAGAAATTAAACTTCACTGAATCCACGATCTTGCCTCGTTTGACAGAGAAAAACATGATCGGACACGGTGGTTCCGGGAAGGTGTACCGGATTGCGATAAACAGATCAGGCGACTTCGTGGCGGTAAAGAAGATTTCAAGCAAAAACGACTTAGATCAAAAGCTTGAGAAAGAGTTCCGAGCAGAAGTCAAGATTCTAAGCATGATTCGCCACTCAAACATAGTTAAATTGATGGGTTGCATCTCATGTGACAACTCGAAGCTCCTTGTGTATGAGTACATGGAAAACCGGAGTTTGGACCGTTGGCTGCACCGAAAGCAAGCTCCATCGAGTTGTGGGCTCAATGGTTCCGTGTGCCATGCGGTGCTTGATTGGCCTAAAAGGTTGAATATAGCATTGGGGGCGGCTCAAGGTTTGTGTTATATGCACCACGATTTCTCACCAACGGTAGTTCACAGGGATGTGAAATCAAGCAACGTGCTCTTAGATAGTGAATTCAATGCCAAGATAGCCGATTTCGGATTAGCCAGGATTTTAGCCAAGGAAAGTGAGCTCAACACGTCAGCCTTTGCTGGTTCATTCGGATACATGGCTCCAGGTATGTTTCACAGAAGCGTAATGTGCTTATATTATACTCCTCTATGTAAATGTTACTTCCCGCTAATAGAATATAAAAAACTTTTTTACAGAATGTGCTCACACGACCAAAGTGAATGAGAAGATAGATGTTTACAGCTTTGGAGTGATCTTGTTAGAATTAACAACGGGGAAAGAGGCTAGCAATGGTAACGAGCATTCATCACTAGCCGAATGGGCTTGGCAACAAACTCTATGTGGTGCACCGATAGTAGATGCTTTAGACAATGAATGTATGGATCCTATGTACTTGAATGAGATGACTGGTGTGTTTAAACTCGGCCTCAAGTGTACCAGTAAAATGCCAACCAATAGACCCTCCATGAAGGAGGTATGTCAGATTCTGCTACGTTACAGCATAGCAGCCAGGATGGGGAAGAATGGTGCTGATGTAGCCGATCATTTTCCCCTTCTCAAGCTCGAAAATGTCTAAAAATGTTATTTATAGAGTGTATACAGCAACAAGTGCGATTCTATTAATAGTGGACCCTCATGCACTAAACTGTTTTTGTAGTTTCATAATAAAGAAGATATAGAAAATAAAGTTTGATATTCTAGCGTATTATCTTGGAAACACCACTAATACAGTAATAAAATTTTGTTCAATCCCCTATGCTTTATTCTCTTTCACTTCACTTGTATTAAAATACGTCGGACAAAAAGTCAAACTATGAAAGTTCGATGAGGGGATATAAGGGAGTAAATGTAAAAGGTCAAGGAAAAAAGGATTACCTATTAGGAGTCCGATAAACTAGCTATGCTGTGATTGAGAGGCTTCAATAGTTCAATTCATGGAGTGTGGCTTCAAGGCCAGAAGAGTCATTTGGTACTTGGTAGCTTGATAACCCTGTTTCTTGAACCTTCTTGACCTAGCCACTATATTGTTGTGCCTTGGTTTTGTATTACTAACCTCATGCACATTAATAGAAAACCGATGCAGTCATACGAGACTGATGCACAAAATATTAAACACGAGTAAAAAAATCAAAATATAAAGAAAGAACTAGATTTCAAATGATACACAACAAATAAGAACTCAAATTCCAATGTTATGTTAAAATTTCAAACAATTGGAACAATGATTATGTCTTCTAGATGCAGAGAGATGATGCATCAGTATTGTATTGTTGTATCAGTTTTTTATTGCTGTATATCAGTTTTGTTTAGTTATTAAAAAATATAAATTAACCCCTTTGTGAGTATAGATTATAGACACACATGTATAAAACACATAGACGCATCCTTATAAATGCACTTTTGATTTCCTATTACAGACTGAACTTATGTACAAGAGCACTGTGTAGGCGTGTATAAAGATCAAAGTATTGATATGTTTCGTATCAACATGAAGAATGTTTTGAAGGATTCTAACATCAAGAACTTCATGGGGTCGACCTTGTATTCATCCTCACTATTCAGGATGGCCACTTCTACGTAATTTGTTTCAATCCGAAAACAATAAAAGTTGAAGAAAATTGAAGTGATTGATAATAGTAAAGTAGATGTTGCTTATGATAATAAATACCTTGGGCACCCAAAAGTTAAAATATATTTAAAATCGTATGATGAAACACTTACAAAATATATCCAATAAAATATATACAACATTGTTTTGAAGAGAGAGACGTTGTGTGATTACTTGATGCGTATATCACTCCCTGGTGCTTTAAAAATTATGAGAAAATTACTTGGAAGGTGGTCGATGACTTGGAGGATGATGGAAAATTATACAGAATGTAGTGTTTTTGTTATGAAACATATGGAAACATACTTTGGCACAACACTTAAGTGGTGGAAACATAGACTAGCTAGCGAGTTATCAACACAACAAGCACAACTTCATGACTTGAGATATAATCCCTCTCAAAAATCATATTGTCAGATATAAACACAATGAGGGATGGTGTAATATTTGAGGTTCAGTGACTAGAAATGTTGGATGATCAAGATAAGGAACATTTAAAAGACGGTGTAAAAAAGGAAAGGATAACTGACTAAACATGGTTTAGCCTCACCGTGATAAATATTGACGGCACGCACATGGGTTAAACACATAGAGATGTGTTGCATGCACTTTACTAGCTAGATAGACTACCTCTTGCTTCACTACTCACTCACACCGGAGTACCCCTGACTATGGGATCCCATAGGTAGGCATTGGTGGCGTAACACCAACTGTGACAGTGTTCACGACATCTTGCCAAATCTGCTTCGAGAAGCACCAAACTTATTTCGAGGCGTATGGATCAATCCTAAGAGTCTAAGACGAGTTATATTTATATTGTGGATGGTTTGTCTGAAATGCACAACCCATCACACCTTGGCGCACATGCTAACTACATGTGCTCCACCTATCTATATTTAGTATGCTACTTATCGGCTCCGCCTTTTGATACGGTGTGTCATTGACATGTTTGATAAGATCTACCTTGGGCAATTCTTGTTGTTTGATATTTTTATACCACAATCAGCATGTCAATATTCTTACCAAGGGCCTCTCACTCTCTTTGTTTCTCCCTTCAGTTTCTTCGTTACAAGCTTTATGTGGTTATGTTGCTTAGATTGACAGGGATGTTAAAAGTATACCGTTATTAGATTATTATGGTTAGATATACCTTTCCACGTCACCATATTTAAAATGTTTCTAGACTCACTCTTCAACCTATATATATCTTGTTCTTTTATTGTATCCCAGAATATCAAAAACATAAAGAAATACAATATATTATCTTTGTTTCCTCTTCTACTTTGTTTTATGTTTTCTTTATGTTCTATCTACCCTTTCATGTTTCACTATTGGACTTAAGAATGACCATCAAAAGGCTAAACCATTCAAAAAATGAAACAATGGTTTGGGTCGTGTGTCATCAAGACCACTGACCACCAGGCACCAATGATCATGGTCATGATCACTTGAGGCCATTAATAACTGTATGATGTCTATAGTAGAACATTATGACAAGTTATATATAAATAGAAGTGATCAAAACACAAAAAGTAAGTTTCATATTAATGCTAAAATGTTAACTTGATTGTCAGAGCATTCACCGCTAGAAACCTCACATTGATGCTCTCTTCACTACTAGTGATAACATGTGGAAAGGCCATTCTTGCATGGTAATAACCTACGGATATTTAGTATCATCATCAATATTGACGCCATTTGTCTTACAGAATTAGAGTTCCCAAACTGATTACATTGTAACTTCAATATTACAAGGCATATGTTGGGTATATAAAAATAACTAATAATAGTGCTAATATAGAACTAGCAAAGATTAACCTTTTATTAAAGCTACTGAGTTAGGAAGTATTAGTGATATGTATTATATTTTATATATTGTATTACCTAGTATAGAATTATTTGGTAATCAATGTTAATATTTACCAAAGATAGTTTAGGCCATATTGTATCTATATATTTGGTGAGATTGTCAATGAAAGATCATCGAACATTATTTACCTTCATGGTATCAGAGCCTCTTCTCTGAATACCCTAACCCTAGCCGCCTCCACCTTAAAATTCCGGCAGTCTTGAAATTCCGGCAGAATTCCAACTTCCGATCATCCCTCCCTTCTATTCCCTCGAATCTGTTAACCCTTTCTTCTCTCATGGATTCCAAAAACCTTCATCCAGCTCTCATGATCACTAATATTCGGAATTTCATCCCAATTACTCTCGAGATGGAGAGCGGACAATACATGTCCTGGGCAGAATTATTTAAAATTCACTGCCGTGCCTTTCAAGTTATTGATCACATTACTCCCAAAGCTCATACCGAATCCTCATCCTCCTCCTCCTCCTCTGTCAAACCCTTGGATGTCGAACTGTGGGCACGTTTGGACGCCATTGTCATCCAATGGATCTACAGTACGATATCCAACGACTTACTCCACACCATTCTTAAACCCGATTCTACTGCTGCACAGGCATGGACAGCTCTTGGAAATATTTTTCAAGACAATCAGAACGAGCGAGCAGTCTACTTGGAACACAAGTTTGTTACCACGCGACTGGAAAGCTTCCCAAACTGCTCTGCATATTGCCAAGCCTTAAAAATGTTATCTGATCAGTTAACCAACGTTGGTGCTCCAGTAACGAACCAACGTCTGGTTCTCCAACTCATTGCTGGTCTAACTGAATCTTATGAAGGAGTTGCAATGATGATTCAGCAGACAAAACCTCTCCCTGAGTTTTATGAAGCACGGTCACGGCTTATCATGGAGGAAGCTCGAAAAAGCAACCAGGCTGCCAGCTCAGCCGCCACTGCTAGTGCTGCCCTGCTTAACCAGGCCACTCGCTACCCTGATCAATACCGCCAACAGCAAAATCAGCCTTTACCTGCTGGTTATCACCGCGAACAAAGGGGACGTGGCCGTGGTCGTGGCCGGAATAACAGAGGTCGCGGAGCTGGGCCTGGATACACTGCTAGACAGCCATGGAGTCAGCAGCCCAATAATTCCAACTGGGGCTCTCACCCAAATACATGGCCCTCTCAACAACAGACTCAACCACCTGCTTATTGGGCTCCACCACAGCCCAATTACACTCAGCAGCCCAGTTATCCATCTTGGGCTCCACCAGCGACATGCCCTTACCCCACTGCAGCACCCAAGTCCAACCATGGGCCAGGCCCATCTGCTGCCAATCAGGGAATTCTAGGCCCCAGACCAGGAGCACAGGCATATGCTGCATCAGAGGCCAGTTTTACCCCAACTGATCTGGAACAAGCTTTTCACACTATGTCTCTAACACATCCGGATCAAAACTGGTACATGGATACTGGTGCCACCTCTCACATGTCAAACAACCCAGGTAAATTCTCCTCTTATGTCAATAAGGGTATTTTTCGGAATGTAATTGTAGGTAATGGCGCTCAAATTCCAATCCACGGAACCGGTACTCAAACCCTACCCCCGCCTTACCCACCTTTAAATCTTTACAATATTCTTCACGTTCCTAACCTTGTCAAAAATTTATTGTTAGTTCGTCGGTTGACAACCGATAACGATATTTCTATGGAATTTGACAAATTTGGTTTTGATGTGAAGGATTTCCAGACCCGAACTCCGCTGCTTAGGTGCAACAGCACGGGAGATCTCTACCCGCTCACTCTCACTCCAACATCCGAAGTCACAAGTCCATCTGCTTTTGCTGCCATCACCAGGGATCTCTGGCATCACCGCCTTGGACACCCGGGATCTCCTATCTTATCTAGTTTAAATAAACAATTGTCCTTTTCTTCTCGTAATGTAATCAATTCTACGGTTTGCAAGTCTTGTATTTTGGGAAAACATATTAAATTACCTTTTCATTCTTCTACTTCTGTGACTTATGCACCATTTGATATTATTCACAGTGACATTTGGACCTCTCCCGTTTTAAGCTCGGGAGGTCACAAATACTACTTATTATTTTTAGATGATTTCACTAATTTTCTTTGGACCTGCCCCCTAGCCACTAAGTCTCAAGTTTTCCCAACCTTTGTTAAATTTCACCAACTGATTAAAACTCAATTTAACACCACTATAAAATCCTTACAATGTGATAATGCCTGAGTAATCATCCACCAAGTTCGGAACGAGTTGGAACAACGGGCACCAGAAAGTTCCCAAATGGTGAATCAAATATTCTGAAATTTGCTTTGGACCCATCTTGTTGAGCCTGTGCAATTGCATTATTCTTAGCCTGTTGAATCCTCAAATCAACCGCTACTCCGGATTGAGCTACATTAACCTACAATTAAGCATTCATTATTCATATAAGGACCTATAACAATCCAGAATAGCGCAAAAAGACCAAACACGGAAAGAAAATGCATACCACTGACTTAATTGTTGCTGTTGAAACTGCAGGATCTTCCTTTTCTGTTGGTGAAGGAGCGGCCCTAGAATTAAACCAATTCCAGACTCACTATTATTTATTTATTTATATGCCACAGGAGAAACTTATCTCGAAAAAATGAACTTTAAGTGAAATAATAACTGTTTAGACTCCTTTAATCCGAGCAATTGATAACCTAGACCAACAAATATACATACAGAAATTCCAGTAGAATGTTATAACTGCATTCAACTCGGTATATTCAAAATCATCACACAATCAGTTGCCAGGAGCGGTGAATTTGGATGATTTTGACCTAACATTTGGATAAAATCAGATCATCAATATTAAACAAATGGCAATCACGTAATTACGATTTAGAATTCCACGATAATAGTCAGGTTTTTGTGCATTTCAAGTGCATTTGAACTTCATAATGATTTACTGATCAAATTTCCTCATTTTGAAGACAAAAATTAAGAGTTATTTGTTTTAACGAAGAACAAGCAATGACAGAAAAATTAAAAATGAAAACACAACAAAAGAATTCGGAGGAGATTACTAACCTGCGAGGAGGTGGACGGAAAATTTTCCTCTTCTTCGTTTCAGGTTCCATGACCAAATTTTCTGTTCATAAACCCTAAATCTAGAGGTGAAAAGCCCAAATTTGAAGCAATCTTTTTAGACTAGATTAGTTTGGGTTTGTTTATATGAAAACTTATTAGATAAATTTGAAAATATCTTTATATCCTTTTTTTCTTTTGTCTTTTTTCTTCTTTTTTTTTGGTTGTAGTTAACAGATTTCATTAAGAATAAATAAGGACGATTACAATATCTTTTTTTTATATCTAACGTTGAAAAATTTACATATATTTTATTTAAGTTAATATAAACTAAAACAAATTGATACTTAGATATTTTATTTGAAATGAATTTAATGAACTTTTAGATTTTTAGAAAGCGAACTATAGTATGCTTTTAACTCGTAAGACGTGGGACCATGAGGCTATGTGTAATGGTCTTGTTACCAGGCGTAACCGATTGATGTGGTGGGCATGAAACACTGCATCTCCCCTCTATAAGAAGGGGTGTGGGGCGCTTCTGTGAGTGTGGTCACGACGTGGGTGGAGATCGTCTGTGCATGTTTGGCGTGGACGAATGAGATGGGGGCGTGGGGGGCAAAGGGCGTTGACCCATTACACATAGCCTGAGCATCTTAAATATTCGTGGTTGAAGTTTTTCATATAAGAAAAGTAATACAATCAAAACCCTGAAAATGACTAATATAATCATGATTTAATCATTAATTGTTGTTTTGAATTATGTATAATACTTATTTATATATTTTTTGATTAACTACTTTTAGCGATTTAATTTAATTAAGAAAAAAAATATTTTGAGCAACAATTTTAAAATGTAAAGAGGGTGAGTCATATTACAAAAAGATACGTAAATGAAAAGAAAGGGTAAGCTCTCTTCTCTATTTGGTTGTAATACTATGCCCATCAAAGTTGGCTAACGTTTCTTTAACTTTAAGCTTGTTTGTTCGATCGAACTCGTTGACTCCACGTCCACCAAAAGTAGATACCTTTCGTCACCTTTGATTCCTGTAACCAAACCTTTTCTTTAGAAAGAAAGGGAAAAATCCGCAAGTATGATAATTGTATTAACCTGATATATTAGCTAATTAAGAAGTGGTTATACTAGTCTTGCATTTTAATATCAAGAAAGAGATTAAAGACTTTTAATATGAAAGAGCCTTGGCAATAAGGATCTAGCTTATAATAATTGATATAAGATAATATTTATTCAAGAATAATGTAAAGACATGAGAAAGTGATGTACCCAATCATAGTAAGTATGATGCACTATATTACTTGTAATAGACACGCCATTTGCTTTCATTGTAAGGTTCACATATGACACTCTCTCATAAGATATCTTATAAGGTAGTCTCATGCGAGTTAGATATTTGTTACACAAGACACCAAAAACATAAGTGGATGTTTTAACTTTGAATGTGAAGTTGTGCCATCACCATTCACCAATACAAAACATTATTACTAGATCCATTTTGGTATATCATGGTGTAGTTTGAGAAAAGTTCGAATAGCTTGGAAAAGTTTCAAAAGCTTAACAGTAGATATTATAGTCGAGTCGTGTATCAACTGTCCAAATTGGACATCAAATTTGTAATAAGAACTGAACAAATTTGAAGAACCAACCAATAAAAGAACTATGGTCGATGAGAAGGCTCGATCGTAGATATGACATGCTTGTGCAATTTAATCAGGACAATCTTCAAAATCTCAAGTCAACAACGTGTCTCGCATTCTTCGGCACACAAGGCACATCAACGTAAGGATAAGTAAAATTTATTTAAATTGAGCCTGTTGTGGCAGGCATTGAATCTACTTTTAAACGTGCTTAAATGTGTGGGTTCCTGACATATTCTTTGAGAGTGTCTCAATGATTAACTAAAGGTGTGTGTTAGAATTGCTTGCACTTCTGGGTGCCCCACTAGTCGGGAATTAGGGCCTTTCATGATGAGTCAATGGCAGGACGAAGCTAGTTATACATAATTCAAAATCTTTTATAAAAGTATTTTAACATGTTTTAAAGTCTTGAAATTGTAACAACATACTTTAATGCAAGACCTCACCACTTGGGTATTTAACACAAGTTTTCATTTTAAACCATGCCTAAAATGTTTAAAAATACTTCTCAAAGAACTGGAACTTTGGTGTTTTTTAAGATGTCAATCCCTAGTTAAATACTTGAAAACTCAAAAAAGAGTAAAAAAGTGGTGTGAGAAGGCAAAGGTGATGACGATCGTGGGGCCTCTCTAACTTTTTGCAAGTTGTTTGTTCACTCGGCTTAAAATAAGATTTTTTTTCTCAAATTTGACCCACCTTTTTGCACGCTAAAACCCTAAACTTTTAAGTCATGTCTAAGTGATTTCAAACTTTTTTCTTAGATCATGTGGTATGGTGGCGTGATAATGTTCCATGAGCTTTGCTCACACCGGCCGCTCCCTCGTTTTCGTGAGGGGGGTGGTGAGGGTTACCCGTGAGAATTTTCACGTGAAGGAGAGGCAAGTTTCTAAAGATCAAACGACTCTTTTTTTTTTAAATGTGGCTGTTAGCCAACAGTCATTTTTTAAAAAAAATAATTTTTTTATTAAATAACCACTATAAATATACCTCATTTACCTAATTCATTGCACAAATAATCACACCACTCTCATACAACTTTATACATTTTTTTATAAAAATGTCTTCATCTTCAAGCGACGAAGCCCGGAATATGATGTTCCGTGCTTTCTCAACGGCGGCGCTTCAATGGTGGGAAGAAGCTGGATCCTCACAACCTTTCAAATGAAGGGCTCGTCTTAACCGTGATCGGACAGCTGCTAACACACTTCTACACAAATACTACTTTGTCGAAGGATGTACTTACAACGAGGTGCAATTTAGTACCCGGTTTAGAATGAGCCGAAATTTATTTTTAATAATTAAAAATGATATGGAGAGAGAGGTGTCTTGGTTCCGCCAACGGGTTGATGCAAGAGGTAGGATTGGGTTTACGTCCGTGCAAAAGTGTACCGCTGCGATTCGTCAAATGTCGTATGGCACCGCTAGTGATTCGTTCGATGATTACTTGAAGATGTCTCCCCAAACTATTAGGTCTTGTATTTACAAATTTTCTAAAGTTATAATTAAATTGTACCATAAGAGATATTTACGTAAACCGTCGGCTAGCGACATTCAACAATTATATGCGGCCCATGAAGCTAAACACGGCTTTGTCGGGATGCTCGGTAGCATCGGTTGTACGCATTGGGAGTGGAAAAACTGTCCCAATGCGTGGCGATATCAGTTTTCACGCGGGGATCATCCTCGTCCTAGTATTATGCTTGAAGCTGTGGCTTCATATGACTTATGGATTTGGCATGCGTTCTTTGGCGTTGCGGGTTCCAACAATAACATTAACGTTCTTAATCAATCGCCTATATTTGACGATATGATAAACGGAACCGCACCTGACTCATCTTTTGAACTTAGAGGGACACTTTACCAACGTGGATATTATATTGTTGATGGAATATATCCCGAATATGCTACAATTGTCAAGTCTCTTACATGTCCCGAAGGTATTAAACGTACCAACTTACAAAAAAGCTCATGATGCGGCAAGGAAAGATATCGAACGAGCGTTTGGTCTCTTGAAGAATAAGTGGCATATTATCGAACGACCGGCTCGATCTTGGTCTCAAACAAGAATTAGGAACATAATGTATGCTTGTGTAATTTTGCATAATATGATTTTGGAGGACCAAGAAGTGGCAATTTGTCAGTATAACCCAAATGAAGATGAGCCAACATACGAAGAAATTAATGAAGATCAAAAACTAAAAAACCGTCAACAAATACAACACCGGGATATTCATGACGCACTAAAATCGGACTTGATTGAGCATATTTACGAACGTTCTCAAGATCATGTATTTTAATTAATTATTAGTTTTTTATGTTTTTTTTTAATTTATGTAACTTTATTTATTGATATTTTATTTAATGTAATTTTATTTATATAAAATTAATATATAATTTTATTAATAAATTAGAAAATGCATTTAATGCTCACACCACTCTCACTCACTTGGGTATTTCCGTTGCCAAATGAGGTTGGTGTGAGAGTTGAAGAATATGACGTGACGCCACGTGGCAACCACTTTTCTCCTCACTAAACCCTCACTCACTAGAGTATACCACATATTACAATGATGGGAAGACAGGCCTAATGGGAGGTGGTAGCTAACCAGAGAGGGTAAAGGGTCACCAATGATTCGGTTGTGTTGTAAAGAAGACGAAAGGGGAAGGTTCTATTAATCTAGTTTTTTTTCTCTTTTTTTTAACTGATGGGTAAAATGATCATTTTAAAAATATTAGCATCCAAAATTGAACATCTCAACGACCAGAGTGTAATTTACTCTAGAATTTTAACAAACCACTACCACTGGGACGAATCGTGCAATTTACTCTAGAAAAAATTAGGGATTTTGATTTCGTTGGTAAATGGTATACTATAAAGGTTTTTTTTTCAAGCGGCTTTCCCTTGACTTGAACTCAGTTTAAAACTCATGCTAGTCGGCTCCGCTCAGAAATTATACAAGCTAATTTCAAGCTATACTTAAAAAATAATAATAATAATAATAATAATAATAATAATAATCATAATCAAGGAAAGGAATAATGGCATTACACTAAATAATTGAAGTAGCATAGAAAGGGAGAAAAATAGACAGTAGCTTTTGATTTGAAACCTCCCAAACCTTTTAGTACCATGAAAATTACTATAATCTCAAAGATTTCAGATTGTTGGGAGAGATGGGCAATTTTTAAGAATATTGTCAAAACATCGTTGGTCAGTACGACCACGGATCACCCACCAATAACATTGATCGAGCCCTAGACCCGCCGCCTACTGCATGGTGGATAACTTATCTAATAACTATTGATGTTCCCTAAACATTTAAAACATAATTGAGAGGCAAAAAAGGGATCAAAAAAGAAAGAAAAAGCAAAGAAACTGGGTACTCTGCAAACAGGACCATATTGGCTGCGCAGCTGTGTTTGTGGTTGATGTTGAAGAAGCAGGCAGCATGCACTAGTTTTTGAGTTTCACCTTTCAGTTAGCTTTTAACTACAATCCCAACACAATATAAATTTAATTTGATATATTAAAAAGGTTGAAAAGATAATGAAGAAACTTCAATCAAGATAACAGTTGCTTGTGTTTCTTAGTTGGTGGTTGAGATGATGCTTTCTTCTTAACAAATGCTTTAGTTCTGCTTTCAGGTTCATCATCATCATCTTCATCACTATCCCCATCATTTCTTGGAGTCGGGTGAGATTCCTCCTCGACTTCGGAATATTTTCTCTTCCCTGCATCTAACTGGGCACGTATTTTTCTTTCAACAGGATCGTTTGACAACCCAACTTTGGGTTGGCGAGGAACCACCGCACCAATGCCAAGTCTGTACACAAAATGGAAGAAATGTTCATTAGATTACTACATGTTTATTTTCTTTTTTTATGGGTTAAAACTTTCACAAGAACACAATATACCACCATTTTTATTTTTGCCTAAAACTGTAATCTCGTTGCTTAGGGTAATGTATGCCCAAGTATCCAACTTTGTACGTTAAGGTTAACATAAATAGAAACTACTCCACGGTTGAACTTTCAATATATGCGTGGTCCATAAAGTTGTTTCAATGCTTGGTAGACCTTAATGTAAGAAGTTGAATACTTGGGTGGAGCAGAGGTCCATTCTTGGAAAAATATATTTTAACTAACTTTACGTAGAGATGGCGATTTCAACTCATTTATCTGACAATGCATGTATTTGAGTTATACTTAATTTTTAATGAGTCACATTGGTAAAATTTTAAAAACTGAGCTAAAGATGAAACTGGGCCGCTAAGAAATTAGTAAAATTTTGAAACTAACCCAGGAGGTCGAGCCTCTAAGACAACTCTAGTTGATTCGTTATCCGTGGTTCTAGTCATGTTACTAACCCATTTCTCCGCCTGCACAAGAAAACAAAAATTGATGATGTATTGCTATGAGCATAAGGAATTGCCTAAAAAAAATCATGATACTACGATAAAAAAGATAAAGATAAATCCACAAACCTGAAACATCCAAGTAGAAATCAAATTCAACTCCCAAAAAAAGAAGAGTTCCATATATCTTAAACAGTTATTTTATGTGCCATCCTTTAGGTAACTGCAGCTCTCTCTTACACCACATAAAGACACCTAAATCGTTTATTCATTCTGACAATTGAATTTACTTTGAGAAGTTGACAGTTTTACTGGCAAAATGTGAAGGGCTTTATATATCGATTAGAATTCACCTAAACTGCGATGAGAGGATGATAACTAGAGCTTTTTAATGACTTCTAATACAAAATAAAATAACTAAAATATTACAATTGGCCAATCAAATCAACAAAAGCTAAAAATATAATAACTACTGAAATAGTTGAGAAATCTTAGGCTACTGCAGTCTGCATAGAAGATGCTCCAGAGATGCAAAAACATCTATCATATCAAACATCATCATTCAAAGTTCTCCATGGAGCATACAGTTTGAATAGAAATCATCCACATAAATAAAACTATTTTTGCATGGGTATATAGCATGGAAAGAATTAAGAGCATACCAGTTTAAATGCTGAATTCAACTTAACCAATTCAGGACGGGCACTTTTCTTGGATGAATCCTCGGTGGTCATTGCAACTAATCAGCCTAAGCAATATAAAAAAAATCAGAATCCAATCAGAACACAAACACTTGTAGTTTATAAACTAGAAACGATAAGGGTTTTTCTCATCTATCATCTATGTTAAAAACAAACAATAAATGAATGAATATAAACAAGGAAAAATGCAAAGTTGCAATCGGCTTGCACAAACCAAATGCCAAATGCAAAGTTGCAATCGGCTTGCACAAACCAAATGAAAAGTTTCTTTGTTTAAAACAATCCCTGACTAGTGAACAAATCAGCAGGGGTCTTTCAAAATTTTGAACTTACATAGGCCGGGTTCGACTAGGGGTGAAAATGTTTTAAACCATATGAGTTTTTACAATTGATGATTGTTGTAGGCGAGATCCCATTAGCAGTAGATAAGGGTGCAAAATACACATACCAATGGTTCGTTCAGATTTTCGTAAATATTAGTTAAATTCCTTTTAGCATTAGGTCTATTAACTCTGATCCTGCAGAGTAATAACTAATTATTTTGAAGGTGGCTATAGTATAGACTATAGATTTTGCAGCAAATAGTGAACTCCTAATATTGTTGGGCAACAGGTACTACTTACTAGTATTATTTACGGAATATTAGGCTTAACAGTGAATGACATTTGAGCACGCCTTAACACATACCAAGTTAGTTTCTACCACAAATTCAACAATAAAATAATTCTTGAAACGAGTTCTATGTTTAATTTAACAAATTACAGCAACATTTACATCTAAGGACAATACTGTTCAAGAAGTTAACCAGCTGATACACATAGAGAACACAATTTTAGACCTAAGTGAGGGCATGTTTGTGTTTTCCCATCAAGTCTTGTTTGGATATGGCCTATGGGGGGTTGTCTGGAGTAATTGGTGAATAAACGACTGCTTATTTTGTGTACTGACTGAACAGTGAAAATCATTTTAAACCTTGGTTTGGAATAAGTGTTAAATGCTAATGACTATGTAGCACATGCTCTTAATGTAAATTCTTGAAGGGTTGTTTTTATTACATTAAGAATTATTTGTATGTTTCACCAACTCATTAGATGTTTTCGTTGCATGATAAGAACATACGTATCTTGCAAAAGAACGGTTTTCCAACCTAAAACTGACCAGTAGAACCCATTTCTTTATGTTCTTGACTAGGATTCAACATGAATGGAGATGCATCAAAATATGTGTTCTAAACCAAAATACAAACAAACATGCATTCAAAGTAGCTTATACTTGAATATCAAAAGTAAATGATCCACTATTTCTGCAAGTGTTTTGACGTCAAAAGCACACATCCTCGTCACTGAGAAGCGTCTTTGAACAAGGATTGGTTTTAACACCAAAACACATACGGAAGTTTGTAAACCATGTGAACTTTAACCACATGTATGGTACAAGATTTTCCCAAATTTCAAGTTATGGCTGTTCCTTCAGCAAATATGTGTCCGTCTTGGCACCAGGAACACATCACTAGGCAACCTCATGACTCGTCAATGTGAGCACCTATAACTTTAGAAACATGCTTTACAACAGGAATTCTCCCTGTCAGCGATCACCGCTAGACACCGCCAATGCCAACAACATGGATTGATCACATTTTGGTTTGGCACTTTTAGTTTAATCTTGTCACTCCATGGCGTGGAAACTTTTTTATTCTGAAAAAGCATGCCATTTGTGTTTTTACAATTTTACCCACACAAAATGCTTGTTTCTGCTTAGATCATAAGTCATAACACATCTCATACATACATAAAGGAGAAGAATTGTGTGATGCAAACATTTTATCAATATGAGAATATGCATTTTGGTTCAAGCATTTTATCAAACACTTGGTGTGCATACTAAGTTATCACATAGCATTCTCAATGAATGCACAATTTTTATAAAAACAAAAAATAATTAACAGATTATCTTAAGAAATTGTTAAAAATTAATGGTTGCTCAGTCAATCGCAAGAATCCTTAGCCCACCAGCAAGAAAAGGTATGAAATATCTTTTGGAAGAATAGGGCAAACCTGTGCGTATTTTCCAGATGAACACTGCAACAGTAAATTATGGATTAAAATAGCTTAGCCAAGGCGTGGATGGCGACGGGGGAACAGAGCAGCGACGGCGACGGCGACGGCGACAAAGGAAGGCAAGATTACGAAGGTGTACTGTATGTGAGGAGTTATTTTAAAGTGTTAGTTGATTTTTTTTAAACATAATACATATTTTTAAGTGTTTAAATAAAAAAAAGAGTAAAGTGTTATTTTCGTCCATATGGTTTGGTCATTTTAACCAGTTTTATCCAAAAACTCTTTTTTAGCTTTTTTGTCCCTTACTTTTCAAAATTTAGATATTTTCATCCAACTGACTAACTCCGTCTACATTGTAACGTTAAATCAAGGGTCGGTTTGAACTTCATAGGTTAAAATCTAACTAAATTACCCCTGGTTTAACCAAAATTGCCCCTGATTTAACGTTAAATGTAGACGGAGTTAGTCAGTTGGATGAAAATTGCTAGATTTTGAAAACTCAGGGACGAAAAAACTAAAAAAAAAAGTTTTTGAATGAAACTGGCTAAAATAATTAAACCACAGGGACGAAAATAATACTTTACTCTAAAAAAAATATGATAAGTTACGTTGATAAAACAAACACCATAGTTTGACTCATACCCCGTATGCTTTATCAATTTGTGTTATTGAGATTAGGGCCGTCGATTTTACATGGACCTGATGAACCTGATCGACTCGAATTTGACCGAACTTGAATTACCCGTAACCGATTAACCGAAAACTGATTAACCGAAAACTGATTAAACCAATTGTTATTAGGGTCGGGTTTTGGTTAGACTTTTAAACATCAAAAACTCGAATTACCATAACCGATTAACCCAAAACCCGATCAGCACCCTATGCCAAGGTACATTATTATGTTTTCTATGCATATCAAGAACGTGATTACAAATTCAAACTGTGCTACTTGTGCAATTACTTTTATGTGTCTATTCATTAATTTTCATGCAAATTTTTTTAATTATTTGTGTTAGATACTGTAAAATTTATTTCTTCCAGATGCTTGCGCTTACTTTTATTTACTCATACGAGTTTGTCAACATCTTGATTTTCCTGTTTTTTTTTGTAAGAAACAGACGCAGGCCCAGGTTGTAAATCGTACGCCTAACATGTTGGCGATTTTAGTGTCATCTAGCTATTTTGTGTAATTGGATTTACTTAATAAACAAATGAGAAGTCATATTAAAATATCAAACAAGTTGGTAAGTGTGGAGTGCACACTTGTTTGAAAATCTTATGATTTCTGGTGCTAAAGACACAATGTTGTATCAAGGGAGTGAAACCCATTGAACAAGAGGGGTATGGGGGCAGCGCCCCTGGTTAGCAGGGTCCTAGGGGCGGCAACCCCTAGTGGGGTCCAAGGGGGCAACGTCCCTGGCTAGGGTTAACCAAGTCAGCTTGGAAAAAAAAATATTTTTCATGTTTTATTATGCATTGGAAATTGATGCGGAAGTGAAAAACCGCTAGACTTGGTCATTCGGACCAATTTGAAGCATCAGTTAAGAAAACTTCTAAACGGTTGAGAGTTATGGGGGTTATCAGCCAATAGTCATGAAGTTTCATTGCATCTATTCACCCCTATAAATATAATGCTTTTGGTCAGTTTCACATATACGAAATCATAACAGATTTCACATTTTTGTTCTTGAATCACTTATTCTTATCCGATTGAATATTCGTGTATATCATTGAAATAATTCAATCTGAAAAGTGATCACGCGTTTATCAGAGAATCCAAGTCAACACGAAGTACTATTCCTACACAACATCGGGTACAAATCAGACAAGAAGACGCACCGTTGTTCGTCAAATACTTTAAAGAAGTTTGTTGTTCACAATGGCAAAGAACTGGAAGTTCTCATGATGCACAACCCTAATAACCTGAACCCGAATAACCTGTAACTGGTTAACCCGAAAATCGATTAAACCAATTGTTATTAAGGTCAGGTTTCAGTTAGACTTTCAAACATCAAAAACCCGATTAACCCGAAACCCGAATACTAAACCTGCTCAACACCCCTAATTGAGATGTCCATGCCTATCTAAGAGGAACTTTGTATGTGTTTTCAGTATATTTTTTGTAATGAACATTAATATATGGATAAGGAATTTGTTTTATAGTAGGTATCAAGTGCACTGTTTATGTTTAGATACTTGAACGATTTGAACATACATTAGTTTATAATTTAAAATTCTTATTAAATGTAGTGTAAAAACCACAAATATTTCAAAGAACACGCTATGATATTCGTTATAGAGATCCTACTTGCTAACAGAGAACATACTATAATGCCGCAAGAAGTTCTTAATCTTTTCTCACACAGAGTGAAATACCCTAAAATATATATTGATACAAAAAAATAATAATAATAAAGATTTTAGATGAGTCTTGAACAATAAATATATAAAAATATATGTACCCAAAATAATTACAACAAAGAAAACCATGTGTTAGGTAAATAAAATCCACGGTATTAACACGCGGAAAAAAATTCACGTCAAAATGACAAATACGTAATTTTATAAAACATACATTGAAACGTAGACCGACTTAGTTTTGAATAAAATTTATACTGAAGCGTAGATAAATATAAGCTCGTCGCAACCACGGCCGGTCGTGAGGATTTAAGTGTCTCGGCCGAGCCGGAAAAAAAAAGGCCCCTACGAACAAAATATATAAACTAAAATTTTTTAAACGACGATTAACGTTATAACAATAAACATAGAAAAAATATAGTATGTAATAAACAAAAACAATAAAAAATCTATTATAAGTTTAAAGAGGGTCCAACCAATAAACATATAATTTTTTTTTTAAATGACTCAATGGTCATAGAATAAACAGAAGGGCCCAACCATTATAAAAGAGGTCCAACCAGTATAAAGATTAAAATGGCCCAATCAGTATAAAAAGTGCCCAATAATTTTTTAAGTTTTATAAAAATGACCCAATATATAAAACCGGTATTTAAAATTTTATAAAAAAACATATATATACATGCCCCGTAAAAATTTTAGGCCCCCGAAAAAACGGACCCTGGCCGGCGGCCCAGCTCGGCCTACCCCAGGGCCGGCCCTGGTCGTAACAGTATATTCGGAGTGTACGAAAACATTACATTTTAAAACTTATAAAAGAAAAATAAAATATGTTTAAAACTAAGTATAAATATTAAAAGATATATGTGAAGTAAGTGCAGGTGAGTGGCAGCGTTCATTTTTCTTGCATAAAGGAAAGCCGGAATTGTCTAAAAAAAGATTGGGTGGAATTGCCTGCAGATGAAATGAAGGAACTCCGTAGACGGCACCACCACTAGACCAAGAGGAGTATTTTGTTTTATTTCCCACTACTATTATTTTGTACAAAAACAATTGAGTGTTAAGCCAAAAAAGAAAATTTAAAATTCACCCAATGTAAAGACTCCACGTGGACAAACCGTCCAAAAGGTCCAACGAAATGAATTTCCTGTTCACGTCCTATTGCTTTGTATATAGTTATTAGTAGGCTAGATTGTATATTAAAAAAGATAAAACTTATAAATTTGTAAATAAGTCATAACTTGTCAGACTATTATGATCGTCTTGAGATATATCAAGTGAAAATGTGTGTGTATATAACAAATTAGTATTTTTTTTTAATTAGTTATATTTTGATTTCCTATTATATATTCTTATTTAATATAATTGGTATTCTTTTTTAGTAATACATTTATAATATCATTATTATTTAATAATATAAATGCACATTTATTAAGGGAGATAGGCGGAAAAATCAATGTGAGAATGTATGAAGAAGTGACAAGTGGCATGAGGAAGTGACAAGTGGCATCCCTAAACCTTTATTTATTAGTATGTATAGATTTAATATTACACATAAGATTTTGAAAAGTGAATGAAAACCGAATAGAAACGCTGTATAGAAAACTATTTTTCAAAATAACTTAAAGAGTTAATTACACAAATGATCCATATGATTTTTATAAAAATAACAGGTTTGAGTTATAATTTTGAATATGGTATAATATTTATTTAACATAAACTTAACAAATTTTTTAACAGTGGGTTAATGTTAAACTCCAAATACGTTACAAATTGACAACCATATATACCTAACATGTTATTTTTTTAAAGTTAGACTTTAAACATATTATTTTAGTTTAATCACATGGACCATTTATGTAATTAACTCTAACTAACTAAAAAAAGGTGCAAACAAAATAAAATTTAATTTATTTACCTCCTAGTTCTAGGAAAGGATGGGAACTTTCACATTCTATCTTCATTTTATATCCACTTTTCTTTGCACTATTTAGCTCAAATTGTCTCTTAGGAATGTGAAAGAATGAGAAATGCAAGGCTAGAGAAAGCATTATGCCATATTTAAGTTTAGGAATTTCATTGTTACATCAGATTCAACTTCTGAATATGGTTATCAAATCAGATTTAGCTCCTGAACGAGGCTTACA
The DNA here is from genome assembly GCA_023525975.1 of Smallanthus sonchifolius. Lineage (NCBI taxonomy): Eukaryota > Viridiplantae > Streptophyta > Magnoliopsida > Asterales > Asteraceae > Smallanthus > Smallanthus sonchifolius. The sequence goes on from CM042030.1 coordinate 72,205,432, forward strand.
CATAAACATAACGATTGGATCATGTGCAATTAGGCGTATCGCTATATGAAGAGTACATAATATGAAGAGTAAAATACAAGGAGTTGCAACAAGCGGTCAAACTAAATAGCTGACCAACCAAAACTGGTTAAGGTTAAGATCGGTATGGTCTTCAGTCTTGAGATGCACAAAAGATTTGGTCGCATTTCAACGTAAAGCCGGTTTAATTCGATTTTCATCACATATTTTCATCACATGCCCATGTCCGACCCTATGGTTGACAAATGATTAAATGGAAAATGTAAAACTTAATTTCAAATATTAAATACAATTAAATTATAAGCTTAAAAAAAGATAAAAATTATCATTTTGAAATATTAAATAATAAATGTTAGAAAGATATTAGTTTAGAATTTGAATTATTAAATATATTTATTTAGTAAAAAAATAAATATTAAATTCAAATAATAACTAACATATATTAACTTAAAATGTTCATTATAATTAAACATTAAAAGTTAGATAACAAAATAATATATGTAATAAATATTATTTTTAAAGTATTAAAAAAACCAGATGAATAGTGCTTCCTCCACTCAATTTTTGTCATGTGTTTTACAACTTATATACATATCTTTCGTAAATTATTAACAATCATGTTGTTGGTCTACTCGTCCACGCCTGCCCCTTTTACACGAGAGACATGAGTTCGAGTCTCACTTCATACCGTTTTCTATGAATTTTTTTGGCTCCTCAAATAAAGAACTTACAAAGTAGTCCCTTAAGTTTTTTTTTTTTTTCAATAACTTCTTTTATTATTTTTATTATTATTATTATTATTACTAAAAAACAAAATGAATCCAAACAACCAAAACAAACCATTCAATGCAAACTATCCAAACTCCAATGTTTTACAACTCGATCCATCACAAGTTTACTACCCTCAATTCAATCCTCCGTTTTTTTCCTTCGCGGTTGGTATCAAAATGTTCCAACATCCAACAACCACAACCCGACCTCGAATTTGTTCCCGAGACACAATCAGAGCCGATATTGTTCCCAAAACACAACCACCAAGAAGGAGAAACAAAAAAAAGACGTCTCCCGAAACGCATCATCCGGAACTGTTCGATACTCTAAACAATGGACTACGTACGAAGCAATCGATTTAGCTCAAGCTTGGATCGATATATCTTAGGATCCCGATATCAGTAATATTTTTAACAAATAGTATTAATTTTATTATTATATTTCGGTTTATTATTATTTGAGTAAACTTTGTTTTTGGCTCCTGTGGTTTGGTCAAAATAACGGTTTTGGTCCATTAGTTTCAATTTGACTTTTTTGCTCCCTGTGGTTACCTAATTGTCTCAATCAGACCCCTGACACTAACTTCATAAGATTTTTCTGTTAAAGATAAAACTATTTTAGTCTTTTTGCTGATAAGGACTAGTTATGTCCTTTTCTTAAGTTAAACACAGGGACCATTTGTGTAAATTAATAAAATAGTTAAAACCCTTCTTCATCATCTCACACATGAGATTGAGAAAGAGCAGGAGAGGAGGAGAGCCGCCACCACCTCCGGCGACCTGCTCCTCCCCCTTCCACCACCAGCCACCTCCTAGAACTTCAAATCCCTTCCCCATCCGCCTCCCCCTGCCACGCACCGGTGACCTGCTCGAAGCCCTGGAAGCCCACCGCCGCCGCCATCGCCCTGGAATTCGGGTTTCATTGTCAAAATTTCGATGGCCATTAATCTTTCACTAAATTCTTGAAATAAACTTGGAATGGGTTCTATTTTCCGATCTGAAAATTTTAGTTTTATTTCAGTTACACTTGAAATACATGTTGATGTCTTGATTGTTGGTTTAGCTTCAATTTCACATGAAATTGGGGGTGGCAGTGGTGTTGTGGTGGTGTGGGGCCTGTTGTGATGGTTGGTTACATGTTGGTGTCTTGATGGTTGAAATACATCAAGACATGTTGGTGTCTTGATGGTTGGTTTAGCTTCAATTTCAGCTTGTGGGGCCTGTTGTGACTTGAAATTCAGCTTCAATTTCACATGAAATTGGGGGTGGCAGTGGTGTTGTGGTGGTGGTGGTGGTGTGGGGGTGCCGGAATTGAAGGTGGTGGCCGGAAGGGAAGGATATGGTGGTGGTGGAGGTGGCGGCGGTGGTGGTGAGGGATGAAGATGGTGGTGGTGAGAAGAAGATGCGGTGGTGGTGGCCGGTGAGGGATGAAAATGACGATGGAGAGGGGTTGGGTTTTTTTGAGTAATTTACACATATGGTCCCTGTATTAATTTAAGAAAATGACACATTTGGTCCTTATTAGTAAAAAGACTAAAATACTCTTATTTTTAATAGGAAAAACTAACTGAGTTAGTGCCAGGGTTCTGATTGAGACAATTAGGTAATCATAGGGAGCAAAAAAGTCAAATTGAAACTAATAGACTAAAACCGTTATTTTGACCAAACCACAAGAGTCAAAAACGAAGTTTGCTCTTATTATTTTTAGGTAATCTCAAACGTCTTCTAGTTTTTGGAATCACGTTTTCAAACAGTTTCACGACACAACGGATTGGGGAGAATATCGTATTGTCATCATGTTAACCTCGAAATGGAGGAACATAAGGCAAAAGGTAACAAAGTTTAACGAGATTTACAAGAATCGTAAAAGCAGTTCCAACGAAGCCGACATTAGCAAAGTTTAACGAGATTTACAAGAACCGTAAAAGCGGTTCCAATGAAGCCGACATTTTGAAGTTGGCTACTACCAATACAGTTTGGGAAGTTGTAAGGGTTTCTCCAAAATTGACACCGGTGTCGATGACAAGTCAATCTTCAAAAATGACAAAAGCATCATCGTCAAACTTGACGATTGCAGTTCAGATTCTCATTGTCGTACGGTTAATCTCAACAACACGGATGGCGAGGAAACACCCGGAAGAACCGCAATCCCCGCCCGAGAAAAGCAAAGGAAAAGACCAAAATGTAAAGCGTACCCGACGTAAATGAAAATATGAAAAACTTAGTGGGTAAGTTGACAAAATTTAATGATGAAATAAGTATTAGAGAAAAATATAGACTTTAGTAATAAATCTTTTTATGTTTTTTTTAGTGATTTTATTATTTTTTATTATGTAACGATTAATTTTTTTTAATTAAAATGATTTTTTTATTTACAAATAATTAACATTAACCTTTTATTTATATTTCTTTTTTATTTTAACAAATAAATATTAAAAATAAAATAATTATCACTCACCACTAACAATTCGGGCTTTTTGATCCTCTTTTCCTAATTCATGTTGCAAAATTACTTCTTCATCGTACGGTGATTTGATGTTATGAGGTTCAGGAGCCTTAATTTGCTGATTCTTCAATGCTTTCCGAATGTTTGGTGAATGCACGTTTTGAACAGATTATTCAAGTATTATGCAACTCGTGGATGCAACAATCTAAGCTTGATTTACGATAGGAAAATGATAAACATAACCCTTGCTATGGCTATCTTTAAGGGTGACTTTTGTGGTAGCTAATTCCCACACTGGGAGAGAATATGAAAAGGTAGCAGGGATTGTGGTTTATAAAAAGAGGGGTTGAGGAGAGGTGAAACCATATTTGTGCTTGGGGCAATGACGCAGCTAATGAGATAATAACCGAGACGCGTCAATTGCTGGTTGAAAACCCCCTCCTAGGCCTTGGTTCTCCCTTGGCCATCGAGTATTTATGAAAAGACTCCTTTACAGGGTAAAGTCCTATAATTTCTAGTTTGTAACCTTTTTTTTGTTGTTATTCTCTATTTATGAAACATTGTTTTTATTTTTTTCTTTAAAATATATATATAGTAAAAGTTTTAATTCAAATCAAAGTGATTTAATTGGTAATATTTTTTATTCTTGTATTTTTTTTATATAAACTAACTATCAAGATTCTTGTACATTAATTATCTTTTTTATTGAAAAACGTTGTAAAGTGAATTGATTTTTTTAATTTTTTCAATTAATAACTACCAATCTTTCACACCTAAAACCCATTTGTGAAACTGGTTCAGTGGTTTATGCAAAGTTGGTTTTCTTTCATCCATCCCTTTTTCTCAAGTTCGAGTCTTTGTATTGTTTTTTTTTGTTTTTTTCTTTTTTGATTTTCTTTTTCTTTTCATGACTCTATTTTTAATTATTACATGTAATATGAGAGGCATAATACATTTTTATATCTATGGTTCTATCTCCAAAACCGATTCGTCTCAAATTCGTACGTTACTTTTATGTACTTAGGTACGTTAGTGTCAACGCCAAAACATTTTTTTCTTTTGTTTTTTTACATTTTCTTTCAGTGTTAAACGAGTAGCTATAACGTCATGGTTTTTTATGTACCTAACTATATTTCTTTTGTAACCGCCTCAACCGTTTAAAATCCGTTTCACGCCACGGATCGAGAGGATTCAGCTTAGGCTACATTTCGCCGCCGCCGCAACGCGCGGTGGTAAAATTACTAGTTCAAGTTGATTTGAGAACATTCTGTTCAATATGTTGGTTATACAAAATACAAGCCATTTTAACGTTATGATGGAATCTGATCTAGACTAAGGGTGCGTTTGTTTCGTGGAATTTGTCGGAATTTTAAGAAAATGGATTTAGAATTGTAATTGTCTAAAGGATTTGTAATTTAAAGGAATTGGAATATATTAAAAGAACTTGAATTCCTAATCCATTTGAGTGACAAAATAATCATAAAACTATTGGAATCTATCACAATGACCACCACTTACCTAATGTAGTCGGCCCCGCCAACCACCACCGACCGCCGCCCTCGACTCCGACCGTCGCCGCCGCTTCCGACCGCCGCCACCACCGACTGCCGCCCCTGACCGCCGATCCCCGACCGCCGCCCCGACCTTCGACCCCCGACCGTCGTCGTACTTGACAACCGCCGCCCCCGACAGTCGTCGTACCCGTCCCCCGACTGCCCGGGCAAGGGCGGTGGTCGGGGGCGGTGAACGAAGTCGGGGGGGTCGGGGTCGGGGAAGGGGTTCGGGGGCAGTAACGATTGTAAGTGGCGGCGGCGGGGCGATCGGGGGCAGAAACAAGCGTGGGTCGGGTACGACGGCGACGACGGTGGTAGGGGTCGGTGGCGGCGGTCGGGGTTCGGTGGCGGCAGTGGTTGGAGGTCAGGGGCGGCGGCGGTCGGGACGTCGGATGTCGAAAGTCGGTGGCGGAAACGGCGGCGGTAGGGCGTCGGGGGTCGGCGGCGACGATCGGGGTCGGGTGCGGCGGTCGGGGCGGTGGTCCGTCGGTGGCGAAGTTGGCAGCGGTCGGGGGGCGGCAACGGCGACGGCGGCGGTCGGCGGTCGGCAGTCCAGGGTTGGGGCGACGACGGCGGCGACGGTCAGGGGCGGGTGGTGGGGGCGGTCAGGGGTAGGGGGCGTCGGCGGTCGAGAGTCGGGGTGGTGGCGGTCAGGGGTCAGTGGCGGCGGCGTCTGCGGGGTTAGGGGGTACGGATGCGACAACGGTGAGTGGTAGAAGATTCATTTTCTTTTTGGTGAATTCCTTCACAATTTGGAATAAATTTGAAATCATTTGTTTGAAGGAATTTGTTGGAATTAATTCCAATTCCAATTTTTATTCTAACAAAAAATGTTGAAAATGAATTTAGATTAGAATTCCAACAAATTATTCAAACCAAACACAATAAGGAATGAAATCTCAATTCCAATTCCATTCAATTCTATCAAACCAAACGCACCCTAACTGAATTCAATATGACACATTTATGACGGTTACTGGAATCTGATTCTTGCTTATACAATCCTTTTTAGTTGATGCCACGTCTCGACAGTTACTCCACATAGTCTGGGGAGACATCATGGCCATTTACTACCCCCTCGTCATACCCCGGATATTCAAGAAGATGATAGTCACGGGGACGATCGTAATTCAAGAAGATCATGGTCACACGGATGATCGAGATTAAGAAGATTATGGTCACAAGGACGATCGTAATGAGGTAATTAGGGTTAATACGGTTTAAGAGGATGTGGGGAATAATTAAGGATTTAAAATATTGGTAAAATAAAGAAGTATATAAAAAGACCTAAATACCCTTTATTTAACGTTAAAATATGGATGGGGTTAACTGATTGGATGAAAATGGCAAGTTTTGTAAAACACGAGAATACACAGGAGAAAAATAAACTTTTTGGATGAAACTGGTAAAAATGAATAAACAACAGGGACGAAAATGACAGTTTACTCTGCTATATATAATACTAGTTTAGATCCCGTGTGTAACGAACCAAAATCCGGGTTTCGTTTTCAAATAAATAAATATTTCTAATTAATATTATGGTGAAAATAATATTTTAGAAATAAGTTGAAACAAGTGGGTTTCAAGTTAGTAATGGGGTTATATTAGTTTTTAACTAATTTTGGAATGAAAATGGGTGATATGGAAGTTGAGGGACTGAAAGTGTAAAATGGCAAATCTGCCATATTTGACTAAAAGAAGTCAAAATTCAGATTTCTCTCATTTGTGTGTGGGTTGATGCTCTCAAGAGAAAAAAGGGAGAAAAAGGTGTTGAAGTCAAAATCGTGCAATTGAAGCTTGGATTGTGAAGGTGTTGGCTTGCACATCATCCTTCTAACATCAAGTAAGTGTTAATCATTCTTTTGATTTCACCATTGATGTGTTAATTGGTGGGTTTTGTAGAAATCCGAAATTTATGTTGCATGTTGATAATTAGTGTTAGATTATTGATAATCTAGCTAAACTAAAGTTAAAGAATGATGATTAACATCTTAGAACCCTTTGATTTTGATTATGAGAAGTTAGGGTTCATATGGTGAAAATTGGGGGTGTTTGGATCATAATGCTAGAATGTTGAATTAATGAAGATTAAGTGTTTTTAAGATGTTAGACACTTGAACAAACACCAAATTAACTTAATGATAATTTTTGAAAGAAGAATTAGTGTTAAGATTAAGTTAATGAAACTCAAGTATGTGAGTTTGTGGTGAAAGAGGGTGTTTGGTTATGAGGATAACCCAAACGCGTCAATTTGGGTTGGAATTGGGGAAATTGAGTTGTGAACTCAATTGTAATGAAATTTTGGTATATGTTAGATTACTAAACTAGGTGTGTATGTTTAGGTAATCAAATTGTGGGTCTAGAAGGCGGAGCGGGATCTTCTAACCCGAAAGGTAAGTGCTTTTGCACTTACTTAGTTATGATGATAAACGAGTTTTATGCAATGTTGTATGTATAATGTGTAAAGTTGCATAATTTGTTATGTGGTATGAATGAGCATAAAATTGTATGCATAATTGAAGGAATGTAGTTATAGTATTTATACCATAATGGATAGATCGGTTATGGAGTTATGATCTCGTATCCTTTGGGATATGAAGTTATGGCCTACGTGCCATGATGGAAATGGATCATGTGTTGATCATAAATGAAACGGAATTATGAATGATGAAAGTAACTTGTGGGTGATATACAAGTGTATGAAATCCTTAATTGACCAAATGGGTGTTAACGGGTCAAATGGGTGGAAGGTGTGAAAACAAGTTGTGAATTTTGTGGATTATGTGTTATGTGATTGTGTGCATACTTGTGATATGATAAATTGTGAATGATTTAGTATGTACAATGAATGAATGTAGTTATAGTGTTAAGCTATAATGGAAATGGATCATGTGTTGATCATAAATGAAACGGGGATAAATGAGTTTTATGCAAGGTTGTATGTATAATGTGTAAAGTTGCATAATTAGTTATGTGGTATGAATGAGCATGAAATTGTATGCATAATTGAAGGAATGTAGTTATAGTATTTATACTATAATGGATATGTTGATATGGAGTTATGGTCTATGAACCATAATGGATAGAATAGATATGGAGTTATGGTCTATGAACCATAATGGATAGAATGGATATGGAGTTATGGTCTATGAACCATAATGGATAGAATGGATATGGAGTTATGGTCTAAGTACCATAATGGATAGATTAGTTATGGAGTTATGATCTCGTATCCTTTGGGATATGAAGTTATGGCCTACGTGCCATAATGGAAATGGAAAAGTGATAATGAAATGATGGAAGTAACTTGTAGGTGATATACAAGTGTATGAAATCCTTAATTGACCAAATGGGTGTTAACGGGTCAAACGGGTGTTAACGGGTCAAATGGGTGAAAGGTGTGAAAACAAGTTGTAATTACTTGTTTGTTATGTTTAACACATTACAATGGTAATATGTTGATGAATTGTTAATGTATGGAACCCTAATAGACCAAATAGATGCAAACGGGTCAAATGGGTGAAAAGGGTGACAACAAGTTGTAAATACTTGTTGGTTATGTTTATCTCATTACTAATGGTGATATGTTTATATGGTTGTAGGAAAGGCTCCGAAGTAGTCCAAGTCAAGTCCAAGGCGTGAAGGGTTCTCGTATGCATTTTGATAATTTGGGGATTTTTGGGGAAAACCCCCCGTAGATGGATGTAAATTTGATACACAAATGATGTTTTAGTGTATTTACTTGTTGTTGATGTGTTTTTGGTCAAAACCCAAGTGTTGGGAATTTTTAGTGTCTTGAAAAATGGAAAAAGTTGGAAAAATGGTTAAGTGCTGAAACCTGCAGAAAAACTGAAACTTTCTGTGAAAAAGGTCCCCTCGCGGGCCGCGACTGGGGTGGCACGTATGAGTCGCGGTACGCGACATGAAAAAAAGAAAAAAAAAATTCTGGGTTTAAGACTTCCGCGCGTTAAAGTTTGTTGTTTTAAAAGTGGTGTGTTTCACCGTGTCTACACACGGGGTGAACAATATCAATATTTAAAAATTTTAAATCTTTATGTATATATTTTACAAGTGTAAAAATATATTACATATACTACGGATATAAACAAACTCAAAATATGTAAAAATTAATATATAATTGGGTTTCGAAAATATATTAATTAATATTTAATGTAATTTGACTTTCAATTACTATTTAATTGAAATAAAAGTTACATAATTAAATTTTAAAGTTTCTTATAAGAATGGATAATTTAAAATAAATGTTTTTATTAGTGTAATTAATATTTTCTTTAAATATATATTATTATTTAAAGATAGAAGTGCATTAAATAAGAGAGAGATGCGGGAAAAAAATGATGAGAATGAATATGGAGATGACAAGTGGCACTAAAAACCTTATTTATTATATAGTATAGATACGCTTTTAACCCATTTAATTTTTTACTAATTTGATTTTTCTCTGATAACTTTGGTTCGTTAACTTTTTTTTAAACTTAATACGGGGTTGTGTGTTTTTTTTCCTCGACATTCCGATATAAATTTTGTTATAAACATAGTTGTATTCGAAATAGGGTCTTCTTTTGGTATCGTAGAGTATATCTAGTGTTGATACCATACCGGTACCGTGACGAACATAACATATACCTACTGAACAACATCGGTACCGGAATTGGTAATATCGGAACCAGTATCGATTTTGTTTTTTTGGCTTTCGATTGATGTAAAACACGACTTTATTTTGGGGTTACACGACTTTATTTTTTTAGTAACATTAGACAACATTTGTGTAATGAAACCATTGTAAGTTAACTTTTTTTTTTTGTATCGTGAACCATACCGAGTACCGGTATCGTAACGAACCGAGTTGTGTCCTGAATAATGTATTTTTGTGTCGTAAACTATAACGAATGCCAGTACCGTACCGGTAACGAAACTACCCGAACTGCTACCGATAGAACAACGTCGGTACCAGTATTGGTATTATCGGAACCGTTATCGATATTCGTTTTTATGGTTTTCGATCGATGTAACATATTTTGTTTCGTTTCTAATATAATGTTTTATAAGATTCCGAATATATCGTTACAAAACACTTATTTTCATATACGTTTCAATAAAAAATTTATTTAAAACCTCACCGGAGCAACTCCGGAACATAACCCACTAGGTGACTTACAAAAGAAGAAGAAAAAAGTGAAATGCATACAGTTTCAATATTCAACATGGGTTTGTAGTGAGGACTCAAAATATAGAACGAGGATAAAAACGAGTTATTAAATATGCATTTTAAAATAACCATTCGTAACAAACATATTATTTTATAAAAACATGATTAGTATATTATTTAACAGGCACATTATTTAACCTTTCATAAAATAAACATGCTTTAGAACTTGGTAAAGAATTTTAAAAATAGTTTATTTTTAGATAAACAAAAATAAAAGAGAGTAAAAATTGATTAAAATATTCCGAAACTTGCCAAAGAGGAAATAGATTCTTAAAGAAGTTCCTTTTGATGCCAAATGTTAAAACACTGCACGAATAATTTATTATATAATTTAAAAACGAGTAAATTAATTTTATTTTTTTTACTTTAATATATAAAAAGGCGTTGCCGAATCACGTGCTAGCATCCCTTTATCCACCCAACTGGGGACCACATTTTTTTTATAGTATCTTGTTCAAACAGCAATGACCATAATTATCGTCTAATTATATCCCTTATCGTACATATGTTCAAACACCCCATGCCATCGATAAAGGTGAAGGGGCACACCATCACAAAAAATTTACTCTTATAAAACTAACTAATAAGGTTGTGTCATCTCATTTTTATTATTTTGTCATCCTAATACCCTAAAGTAAAAGGACATAACCCTAATACCCTCATTTTATTTAAATTAATTCTTTTTTAAATACATTAAAAATAAAAAACAAAAAATAATAATAATAACAATAAAAACAAATTCATTAATAAAAAAGTACATTGAAAATAAAAAAAACACTAAATTTAAAAGGTACATAAAAATAAATCTAGAAATCACAAGGTCACTCGTATCGACTAGCTATTTTACGTTTTCGTTTTAGAACTATTTTCAACATCGGTCCGGTCACATGATTGTGAGGATCCGTAAACATCTTTAAATCACGGTCCATACGATCCTCCCGAATTGCCGCCCGTTGTTCCTCCACCATCACCCTAATATCTTGATCTTTTGACTTTTTTGAATCCAATAGTTCTTTCAAAATAACCTCCCGTGTAGACTCCCGTTGATCCTTCATGGCTGTGTATTGAGCAACCGCTTCGTCTAGACTACCTTTGCTTGACGACTCGTCCGATTTATTTGATTTTCGTCTTGGTCTTGTTGGAGTTGTGTCTTCGTTGAGGTCGGGTGCCCAAGCAGTAAAGTGTTCATCATTTGAGTAGTTGGCGGAATCTAAAGACTTTCGTTTATTTTTCGATTGACCGGAAAACTCCTCCCCCATCAACGGAACTTGTTCCCATTTATCATGTTGGCGTACAAGCTCCCAACACTCAACGTGGGAAAAAGTTTTTTTGTGTTTAGTTTGGAAATCCTTCAACGCTTTCTTCATCACATCTAAGTCGGCGGATCCACTCGAACGTAGACGGTCCTATATGGATATAATAAATATAAACTTAGAAAAAAAACAACTTATATAAACGTAAATAGACAAAAGATAAATATACCGCTTGAATCCAACAACCGTTGAACCAACTCATTTGCGTATTTAAAGCCGTCCATTTTGAATTTAGTTGGTGAATAGTTCGGTTGCTTCCACCAACTTGTTGGTTGTAATGCTTAAGGATACGCTTCCAAAATTCGGTTCTCTTTTGTTGATTTCCGACTACCGGGTCTTCGGAAATATGAATCCATGCCTTACACAAAGCCAGATTTTGTTTATCGGTCCATTGTTGACGTGCCGCATGTGCGTGGAATTTTCCTTTATTTCCGGGTTCGTCATCTTCTTCTTCACCAACCTCTACTTCTTCTGTGTCATCTTCTTCTTCTTCATCAACCTCTACTTCATCTTCGTCATCATTAAAGATCGGGAGTGGTCGATCTTCATCGTTACGGTTTGGGTTACAAAATGGTAGGTTTTGGTAGTGAGGTGAGTTGATCTTGTAATGGATAAGTGTATTGACCGGGTGCAATTTGAGTAGGCATTACGGGCATTTGAGTGGAAATTTGAGCATACGGATAATATGGGTACTGTGTCGGTTGATGCGGATGGTGTGATGGTTGAGTAGGTTGTTGTGTTGAGGGGTTTTGGCTAGAACCGACCTTTGATTTTTTTCGAGTACCGGATTTTGCTTTTTTAGAATCCATGGTTTTAAGTAGAAATATAGCTGAATGAAATATTTTGGGTGTGAAAAATATGGTATAAATGTATTGTATGTATAGAGAAAAAAAGTTTTTTTTTATTTAAATAGGGGCAACGGCTATAATGGGGCCAACGGCTATAACCTAACGACTAGATTGGAGAATTGAACACGGGTAAATGTACCCGCAAAAGTTTATCCGTGAACGAACCCACATTGACGGCGGCGGTGTACCCGCGTCAACCCGAGTATCCGAGGGTGCCCCTCTTACCCTAACTCAACTACCACCCACCTCCCACTCCTAGGATTGGAAAAATAAAATCTCGAACTTAATGAGAAAACTAAAATTCAAAACATGTATGATGGGTATTCAAGTATAAGATCGGGTATGTGATTATTTTTAAAAAATTTCGCAAGTTTAAAAGGAGTATAGTATAGATGATACCCGCCTGATTACCCGAACTCGTTTCACCGAATAATATGTTGAATTTGCTAAAAACTTACAATTGTTGAAAGTGTAATTGAGTGTTTGATATTTTAAGTCTGTGTTCAGATGAGCTTAAGTTTGGGTTTCAGGTAATGGACATACCAACCGTTAACTTTTAACAACATAAGATCATAAAAGATTATCCTCACAAACACGATAGGTATTGGGCAACGACTAGATAACAAATATTAGGCCGAGAATGAAACACAATGTTATTGTTACCAAAACTCATCACATACCTGACTCACTATCATTCCTACCCTTTCTCTAAAGTTTTCATATCTTGATCGGGTTGTTTACGTTTAGGCTCATCATCATTTCTATGATTGAGTTGTTTACGTTTAGGGTGTGATCGAGTTGTTTACGTTTAGAGTTTTCTACGGAAGGGGTTCGAGTGCAACAAGAACCAACGAGGCTAAGGCCCTGTTTGGTAGCTTTTGAATGAGCTCATTAAGAGCTCACCTCTGAATCGGTCAGGGGTGTAGTGTTTGTTTCATAAAAAAAAACCTCTTAACCATTCAGTCCACCTCTTAACCATTCAGCCCAAAAACATCGCTGAATGAAAAATGACCTAATTTCTCCCCCCCTTTTGCCCATCTTCTCCAGCGACCTCTCTACTGCTCCCTCCGCCTCCTCCACCTGCTACCTTCCACCTTCGCACCCCCTCCGGCTGCGCACCCCCTCCGGCTACGCACCCCCTCCGCATGCGCACCCTTCTGGCCATTACCCACCACCTGCGCACGACTCCACACCACCTGCGCACACCCTCCTCCGTTGCTACTGCTTTGTTCATCTGTCTCCCTCACCACCAGCCCTCCGCCTGCCGCCACTTGTCCTCAATGGCCAAGGTAAGTTCTCTGATTTTTGATTTTGTACTTGAACCCTAGAAACTACTTGGTTTCTTGTTAATCTGTTTATATGTTGGTTGTAAAGATTAATTAGCAAGATGTCGCTTTTTTGTTCAGATTTTGTATTCACATGTAGCAATTAATTAGCAAGATGTTGGTTTTTTGTTAATCTGAACTTGACATAGCAGATTTTGTTTCTGTTTCTATGTGAATACCATTTTGTTTATGTTTCTAGCTGAACTTGGAAATATGTTTTTTGTTAATCTGTTTCTATGTTGGTTGTAAAGATTAGGATTAAATAGTTGGTTGGTTGTATGTGAATACCAACATACAAGCAACATCTTGCTCAGATTTTGTATTCACATGCAACAATTAATTAGCAAGATGTAGACAAAAGGGATATAATGGTGCTGGCCATGTGAGCAGATTGGTAAAGCTTCTGATTTGGTCAAACTGAGTAGGCTTTTTTAAAATTACAATGCTACTTGGAGTACCGGAATGGTTGAAATGCCTGCCAATATCCATGTCTGGTTTTCTAACCAAAGCAGTGAACTGCTCTGTACAATGACATGTAATCAAAATCAACACCAATATAATCCATTAAATTAAACTTTTGAGTGTCTAGCTCTATGATCTTATTGGATTCTATTGGTGTTGATTACATGAGCTAGATGTGGGTTTTTTTGTTAATCTGAACTTGGCATAGCAAATTTTGTTTATGTTTCTATGTGAATACCATTTTGTTTATGTTTCTAGCTGAACTTGGAAATATGTTTTTTGTTAATATGTTTCTATGTTGGTTGTAAAGATTAGGATTAAATAGTTTGGTCATTGAGTTATGGTAATTTGTTTTGAAGCATTAGGATTAATTGGAAAGAAATGGCAACAAAAAAGATTATGATTAATTGGAAACTAGAAGGTGTGAAAAAAACATTTCTTGAAGCATGCGTTCACGAAATAACACTCAATGGGCATGAAGGGAGCAGCCTTAAACAAATGTCATGGAAGAATGTTATGGAAAAATTGAAAACAGAACACATTTTCATAGCGGATCAAAGACAAATGAAGAACCGTTATGATTATTTAAAAGCAAAATTTGCAGCTTGGTCAAAGCTTAAAAACAAAACCGGCAACGTTTATAATCCTGTTACAAATACCTTTAACTTGTCGGAAGAAGAATGACAATTAGAGATGAAGGTATTTCTATTTTCATACATAATAGTTATTATTATTATATTTCAATAATGTTATAGTATTTTATATTATTTTTCCACACAGTCCAACAAATACATTGAGGTTTTGAGAAGTGTGTCACTTTGTTATCCCGAACTTTGTATTCAATTGTTTGAGGGCTCTACTTCGAATGGCTTTGAAAGTTGGGGGCCATCTTCTACACTACCTCATCCTTCTAAGGAAGTGTTTGACTACAATTTAAATGGTATTGAGGATTTCGAATGCACTCAAAAGGACCGCCAGACTCTAGGTGCTAGTGAGGAGTCATCCGTTCCGACTAAAAAAAGAGGGGAGAAGCGAAAAGATAAAGAAACAATAAATTCAAAGATAATAGAAGTTGGGAACAATATTAACGAGGTGGCAAAGATGTTGATTGAGAAACACAAACTTTCTAATGATATGGATGCATGCATGGACAAGCTGGAGACATTGGGATGGGAAGAACTTGATGCGAAATATCAAACGGCACTTTTTCTTTTTGGTGAAAGTGCTGATATTAGGAAAGTGTGGTTACGACTTAAGCCACACAGTTGTGAGCTATGGGTTAAGAATGTGGGAGCGAAGTATGGGTTGTTTTGATTAGGGATGTTTATGAATGTTATGTTTTGGATTGTTTTTTGGATGTTTTGTTAGGGATGTTTACTTGGACAAGGATGTTATGTTATGAATGTTATGTTTTGGATTGTTTTTTGGATGTTTTGTTAGGGATGTTTATTTGGACAAAGATGTTAAGTTATGAATGTTATGTTTTGGATTTTGTGGATGTTATGTTTTTTCATCTTAAATTTTTTAGTAATTTTTATGACAGGTAGTCTATGGATTCAGATGAGGAAATTATAGTTTTTATTTACCTTTGTTGGTATTGGCTACGGTTACCCACAAGGGTAAATGAAAGGATAAGAGACCTGAATTCGACATTGACTGGTCATGCATACACACAAGAATTGTTGCATGAAACTTCTACACAATGTCATGAGATGATGTGTCTTTCACGTGATGCATTTGTACTAATGTGTAATCATTTTAGACAAAAAAATTGGTTGCAAAGTGGTAGGTCAATAAGCCTTGAAGAAAAGTTGACTATGTTTTTAATTGTCATAGGACATAATGAGCGTTTTCGAATGGTTAAACGAAGGTTTCAAGACTTAACAGAAACGATTCATAGATGTTTTCATGAGGTCCTAAATGCAATGATGAATTTCGCAATAGAAGTTATAGTTCCAACATTTTCTAATGCAATAACAAATACCTCAGAACGCCTTAAAAAGCTAAAACAAATATTTTTTGAAGCAATAGGTGCGTTAGATGGAACTCTTGTACATGCAGTCGTTCCTGCTGATCAACAGACTCATTACAGGGGAAGAGGAAAAGGTGAATGCTATCAAAATGTCTTAGCAATTTGTGATTTTGATATGATATTCACGTTCGTATGGGCCGGATGGGAGGGCATTGCACATGATTCACGAGTTTTAAAAGAAGTTGCATTTAACCAGACATCCGGCTTTCCTTTTCCCCCAACAGGTTTTTAATCATTCTTTAGCTTTGATTATTAAATATCTTTTTTTATGTAATAGCTTTGATACTAACGTTTACAGATAAATATTACCTTTGTGACGCTACATACACCAACACTCGTGGATTTATGACTCCCTACCGTAATACGAATTACTGGTTAGCCGATTTTCGACGACGACGTGCGTTAACTAAGGAAGAAAGATTCAATCATGCTTATGCACAACTCAGGAATGTTATTGAGCGCGCATATGTTGTTTTGAAGGCGAGATTTCCAATCCTGAGGCAAATGGCTCCCATCCCTTTTCCAAAACAAAGGGACATAGTGATTGCTTGTTTCGCTGTCCATAATTTTATAAGGAAATGCAATATTCATGTTCAATTATTTATGACGTACGACGAGAACACTGTGTTTTCTGAAATACAAGGTAGTGATGACCAGTTCGTTCACGACATTGAATGAGGTTCACAAGGCATTGAGTATATGACTAGTTTGCGTGACCAGATAGCTAATCAACTAGTTGGAACTGATTAAAATAAAAATTGTACGCAAAGTATTAATTTCTATTTTGATTTCAGTATGTTTCCATGGATTTATGTGTAATTTGGATTTTCTATTATGTTTTGTATTTTCTTTTTAAAATTATTCATCATTCAGTACAATCATTAAGAGATCTGACCAAACAGATAAATTTCATTCAACACAAAATAGTTCAAAGGGGTAAGGTAGTCATTCTGCACAGTCGTTCAAAAACCCAACCAAACAACACTAATGGTTCAACATTTAATTGGTTCACTTACCCATTTAGACCTTTTACTGGTTCAGCGCTTACCGGTTAAGAAGTTACCAAACAACCCCTAAGCATCAAGCCCCACAAAAAGCAAACCTTCACGTTTTTATAATTTTATTATGTTTTAATATTAAAAGTATTTTAATCATTTTGTGTAACCTTAACATATATTTAGGTTACATATTTTCTAATGAAAACTCAAACCTAATGGCATTCAACTTTTTAAACGTGCGATTTTTAGCCGCACGAAATATATTATATTTGTAATTAACTATATAAAATATTATCCACTTGCTAGAAAAATAAACATATTAAAGACCCCAATAATCAAGAAGATAAGATCGTCATTAACATCTCAAAATACCAATTAACACCACTAATGATCCTATCCATTTCCTACAACTAGTCTTTTAAAACATGCAATAACAAAACCACTAAAAATTAAAAAGTTAAAACCCCAGAGCAAATTAGAAGTCCTCCATCCAACAGTCCTTAAGCTTCCACGTTAACACACTTTTTAGCAGGAGTGCAGATGGCCCAAACAATACCGTACGGATCCTTCACCTTACCCACGCGCCCACCGGACCACGTGCCTTCACCCTCGCTAACTTCACCGTCGGCAACCGCACCAGCCTTCAACGCCTTCTCCACCGCCGCTTCAACGTCCTCAGTCTCCATGCAGAACACCAGCCCAGACGCTACCGTTGTAACACTGCACAGCGCATTTTAGAATCAAGCTTCGTCGTTAATTTTTTCACAATTACAGAGAGAGAGAGACTGATCGGAAAACTAGGAAACAAATATCGAAATCGTAACAGAAAGAGATCTGTCTGTATCTAAACTCAATATACACAAATATAACATGCAGATCTTACAAAATGCACATCGCTCATTTTAGAATCAAGTATCGACGTTAATTTTTTCACAATTTGAAAGAGAAACTGATCGAAAAACGAACGAACAAACAAATATCGCCATCGTAACAGAAACAAAGATCGGTCTGCATCTAAACTCAATATACACAAATATAACAAGCAGATCTCACAAAATGTTGTTCGATATACAAATAAAAAAGAGAAAGCACGACTCACGGAGCGGAAGGATCGTCGGAAATGAGGATACTGGAAGAACCGAGCTTGATCTCCGCCGAGATAAGAAGCGGAAGCTCCTGATCAGCCTTCCGCTTCGGATGACTGACGCGGTTCAACTCCTCGGCGCCAAACGCCGATTTGTAAAACGCAACGGCGTCGCTCGCCTTCGACGGCTCCACGAACAGCTGCGGCTTCAACGCCGTAAACGTCACAGTGTTCTTCTCCACGGCAGCTCCGTTAGTCTCGACGCCGTTGGTGGCTTCCGTCGCCATTTCCGATGAATGTGAATGTGTGAAACCCTAAGAGAGAGAAAATGTTGGTAGGGATGAAGACGTTATGGTGAGAATAGGAAGTTTGGTGTGATTTTATAGAAGCGAAGAATCGGAACCGTTTGTGCTTTTTGTTGTGGTTTGAACTGGACTTTGGTATTAACCCCCGGTTTTCGGGTCTATTTACGATCGTACCACACACGCGTGAGATGATATTGAAGTTGAAGGCATTGAAGCGAATAAATGGGGATATTGGAATGGAGGTTTGTAGAAGAGACATGATATTGGGTTTAATTACCAGTAGTGCCACTGAATTGATGCTAGAGGGGTGAAATGCGTGCGACGTGGAGTACCTTGTGGGGCCACACATGGAGGGTATTGATTGACTTGTCTAAATTGTAATAGCATAGGGTATATCGATTTAAGTGTGGTATGATGTGATAATAAAGTGTACGGCATGTGACGTCATGTCATTATCCCTATTGTCACACCACTCATTACTTGGCAAGGGGTATACCCGTATGATTGTGGTGATGTGATAATAAAAAAAACTTTTTTTTGAAAATATTGCCGTTCAACGGATTTGTATACGTTGAAGCACACAAATCACCCCGTGATTTTTCTCACGCCAAGGAATCACGCGGCAAGGGTGCGGTGTTCCGTCTTCATCACGCCGTGATTTTGCCTCCACATCGGATAACCACGTGAAAATTGGTGGTATACCGGATGCTCTAAAGCTTTTGTTTTACGTGATCTTTTATAACGTTTTCTTATATAAACACTCAAAATATATATGTATTTCCTAACCTTGGATGCATAGTAGAAGGGGGGATTCAGGTTGATGACGTATCGTGTGATTTGTGCAACTCCGGAGAGGAATATGTCGAGCACGTGTTTACTTCGTGTATGGTTGCTACGGTTCTCTGGCAACATGTTAGCGCTTGGTGTAAGGTGCCAAATATTTTTGCTTTCTCTTTCAGGGATCTCCTCGAGATCCATAGCTTCATGAAGAGCTCTGACAGGGTAAAAGAAGTGTTGCAGGGTATTATCATTATTGGTTGTTGGAGCCTGTGGAGGGCGAGGAACGATATCAAGTTTTCAAACAAACATGTAAGGATCGAGGAGATAATTAGTTAAGTTAAGGCTGTGGGGTATCTGTGGTATAGTAATAGATCCAAACATAAGGAGATTTCATGGGAAAGTTGATGTAAATTTGTATTTATGTAATTGCTTGTAGTTGTTTCGCCGGCCCGATTTGGGTCGGTCGTGTGTTCTAAATAGGGTTGGTGATCCATTGGCAGAGGAAAATCTTTTAAGAATATCAAGGTTTGAGAAGGTCATGGATTCAAGTCTCACTACCACAGTAATAAAGAAATTTGTCTTTCAAAAAAAAAAAAAATATATATATATATATATATAGGGGAAGGTTCCAGAGAAAACCACAAGTTAGGCGAAAACCGAGAAAACCACTAAAAAAACCAATTTTACCCAATCATATAATAATATTAATTTTTTATTTTATTTTATTTTTATTTATTTATAAGAGTATGAATGTAATATTAAACATTTTTACCAAAAAACATTTTTACACATAGTGTTACGTATACGTAAACATAAAACAAAAAAATTGTGGTTACGTATACGTAAATAAAAAAAAATGTTTTTGGATACGTATACGTAAATAAAAAAATTGCCTAAAATGATGTGGTTTTCTCGGTTTTCGCCTAACTTTGTGGTTTTCTCTTGATCCCTCCCCTATATATATATATATATATATATATATATATATATATATATATATATTTCCGTCCCACACACCGAACATAAGAGAGTCTATAGACAAACCTCTAGATGCGAGTGCCTCCTTTGTCGGGATTTTGTTTTGGGCCGCACGTCATCCAAAGAAGTTAACTTTTAATAGAATCCTTTTAGACCAACAGAAAGCAAATGAATCATTTACGTATACCGATTTCTCAATACCCTATCTTAAAGATTTTACTGTAAAGATTCCGGGATCACCTCTCGTCCATCTCTATTTGTCTTGGCCCTTGATGAAGCTGCTAGAAATAAGGATATTAATGCAATGTTGTTGTTTTTGAATCTACATATTAAACTCGTGTTTCCAATTCCAGTAGAAAGTAGTCAGGTCACCATGCTTCTTAGGACGGTCCGCCACATTGCATACTTTATCACTTTCAATTGCAAATTAACTAGGAAATAAAGATCTCAACCCTTTTATAAGACCTTGAAGTCAATATTCTAATCCAACAAATCTTCCTCAATAGATAAGATTTTTTTCTATGTTCCATTAGTTCCTTTTTTCAGAGGGAAGGATCTAGGAATTCTACAACTGAAATGCAAGGCTTTGATAGTTTTACTCCAAAGACTCTTTTACTAGTTCTTGAACCTCCACTACCATTTAGCAAGCAAAGCAAATTTAGAAGCCTGAATACTTCCTAATCCTAACCTAGCACGATCTTTTGGGGCTACGATCTTGTCCCAAGCAACCCAACACATCTTTCTATTTGAAGAATTACCATCTTATAATCACCCAACACATCTTTCTATTTGAAGAATTACCATCTTATAATCTCCCTAATTCCCTTATAACATTCAACTCGTTTGACATCTTCAGATAAAAGGATTCTATTCAAATTTCAAAGAAGACGATTTCCACTTGGTGTATGTTTTGCAATGACAATAAATAAGAGTCACGAACAATCACTATTCAGGGTTGGTTTGTTTTTTAGATAACCGATTTTTCACATGGTCAGCTGTATGTTACATTACCCGGAGTTAAAAGTAGAGACGGATTGAAACTATTAATCTTAGATAAAGATGGTAAACTTACCAATAGAACATCAAATATACAAAGAAGTATTTGAAGATTTATGAATTATAACTGTAACTTTTCATTTTTTATCATACGTAATTTCAATCATTAGAGGTATGTAGACATTTATGAATTATATCATTTTTATTATTCAACCCGTGTAATACACATGTTTCTAATCTACTGTGTGTGTGTATATATATATGATGCGGTTCCAATGAAAACCATCAACTTATGTGAAAACCAAAGAAAACCAAGGAAACTAATCACATAATTTATAAATTATTTTTCTTGTAATTGTTAAAAATATATTTAAGTATCTATTACATATATGTTGAAAATAAATACGAGAAGAGTTAAATATGATTTTAGTCCCTATGGTTTGTCAAAAATTACCCTTTTAGTCCAAAAGTTATAATTTAACTTTTTCAGTCCATTAGTTTCGTTTTGGTTTCAGTTAACTCTACTCTTCTAAGAGCAATCTCAGCCCGTTCTTTATATTTCATATCCTTATCCTTATAATTATACTAAAAACACTATTTTTTTCTACCTTTTATCTCTACTTTTCTCTCTCCTTATCCTTATACTAAATAAAAACCACTACTTTTATCCTTATATTTACAAAAGCCTTATATTTTTTCTCTCTCCTCAACTCACAACCACTTTAAACTACTCCATAAAATATACAAAACTCACTCACATAATTTTAAATAACGGGTTAGAGTGGTTTAAAGTGGTTGTGAGTGGAGGAGAGAGAAAATATATAAGGTTTTTGTAAATATAAGGATAAAAGTAGTGGTTTTTAGTATAATTATCAGGATAAAAATAAGGAGAGAGAAAAGTAAAGATAAAAGGTAGAAAAATTGTGTTTTTTAGTGTAATTATAAGGATAAGGATATAAAATATAAAGAACGGGTTGGGAATGCTCTAAGAGCATTCACAATAGTTTCCTTATACTCATATTTATAATTACACTAACAATCACTATATTTTCTCTCTCTTTTTCAATTAAATAATACTTTTTAATAGCTTTATCATTACCTTTTCTCTCTTCTTCATTCACAAGCACTTTAAAAAAATATTAAAAAATATATACATGTGAACAGTGTTTTCACAAATATACAAAAAAATTATACATTTTCTCTCTCCTCCACTCACAACTATTTTAAACAATTTCTTAAAATATACAAAATTCACTCATAAAAATTTACCAAACCTACTGTGAATGCTCTAACACCGTTAATATACTACTGTTAATTAGGAGGACATTTTAGTCTTTTTATATACAGGGATAAATTATGTAATTCCTAAATAATTTAATAGTTTAGGGACTATTGGTGTAATTTACTCTAATTAATTAAAAAAAAACAAGTTTGTTGTCTCTCTAAAGTTTTCTTCTCCGACCCTAACATCGACGGCCACCGGAAACAATCCCACCGATCTGCCACCTTCCCTTAAATTGATCATCGATCTTCGCCACCTTCCTTTCCTCCATCATCGTACACCATTCTAATCGACCCTTTGAGTGTGATTGGAGAGAGGGGGATGCGGCCCGCTGCCCACCGCCACTGATTCTACTTCTTTCCAATTTAGCGACCCCCACCCACCTTCCAGCTAAACACCATTCTTGCCTGGTAACTCCCTTCTCTCCGGTGGTGATAGCACAACTCCATTTCATTTTGATGGAGCTCCTGGCTTTCCAGCTCTAGTCGTATGCAGTTCCAGAAGTGATCGAGCAGTGAATTGTCATGACCGGCTTGCAAATACCAATCGATTTGGTTTTGATCATTGTTATAATGATAATGGTTAGTTGATAAGTTTGCCTTTTGCAATTGCTAGAATGGATTACTTTGGTTTCCATTTTTATTTTTTTTTAACAAAACTAAACATTTTAAGATAATTGGGTTTTTTTGAGGCAACACCTAAAACATCCAGGGTAGCACACCACGGGAGGAACCCCCAACTAGGTAAACCCCCTGACCTGGCCACAGACCCCTTTTTTACTGTTGCCAGGATTTGAACCCAAGACCTCCACTATGGGAAGTCTTGGGGCTAGCGTTGCACCAAATGACCAACGGTACCCGGTGATTGTTTTGAATTCATTTCTTGAAATCTATTTTCAATTGCAACAGTTGTTTTGGTTTTTCTTTTGAATTCAAAATTTGCTTAGTATGGTCATCACTGACCATCACGATAGTGGTTTCAGATGAAATAATCGGAGAAGATTACGTCAACACATATTACGTATATGTAACATTACGTCATATGAGAAGTTTTGCAATTCATACAAAACTTTTCTGTCTTCGATATAAGAAATGATATAAGAAATGCATTTAATCCTCAAAAACTAGAACCTTTTTTTTCAATATGTTTTCAAGAATTTCAAGTCACCACTGATCAAACTTAGAGAGATAAAAGAAACTCGTTATTTTATTTGAATTCAAACAAAAGAATGGATGATCTATTGTAATTGCATTATTTTATTTGATTTGATGATTGACCGGTAATGATTTGACGATTGTTCCTTCTCTTATCTTACGTTAAACAAATTGTTACTGGGAAAAATATTCTTCGGAGAAGATGATCGGAAAAAACACATCTGCCGGAGAATATGATCGGAGGGGGTGATTGAAGAGAGACTGAGCAGAGTGGTGGTGGGGATGAGCTAGGGGTTTTTTTTGGTAATTTTACTTTATTTAATAACAAAGAGGTGTTTTGGAAATTTTATTATTTTGTATTAATTTAAGTTACACAAGTAGTCTCTTAATTATTAAATTACTATGTTAGAATCTCATTTATTACACGAGTTGAATAAATGTAATATTATATACTTAGTAATAAAAAAATTATGTTTTTAAAAGCCCGTGTATTACACGGGTTGAATAAAATATAATGTAATCTATTAACACATATGCTCGTCAAAATGGAACAATGTGAATATGTAAATACACGATTAAAAGTTTTTATTTGGATCTTACAGAGCTATACAATTGTTTTCAGTTTATAGAATTTATAAAAATATGATAGAACAATTTAATTGATGATAAACATAGTTTTAAATTTAAAAATATGTAGATAAAAATTGAAACAAATAATTAATTTAATTGCCTAAAATAGTGAAGTTGATTATTAATAGAAGAGAGAGTCGGAAAAATAAGAATGTGGAGGCCTAGAAATATGACAAGTGTCCCTCTCAAAACCTTGATTTATTAGTATGTATAGATAGATGTATAGATTTAGTAATAGATAACTAGTCCGTGTATATAAAAGACTAAAATGTCATTCTATTTAACAACAATATATTAACAGTGTTAGAAGAGTGGAGTTAATTGAAACCAAAATGAAATTAATGGACTGAAAAAGCTAAATAGAACTTTTTGACTAAAAGGGTTATTTTGGGCAAACCACGGGACTAAGACCGTATTTAACTCATACGAGAATGTGGAATGTTACATATATGTAACACATAATGTTACGTATATGTAACATTACGTCAACAAAAAACATAATAAGAAATTGTTACATACATGTAACACTATGTAACAGTTTATTTTTGATACCTACCCCTATATATATTTATTTATATACATATATAAATTATAACTTATAAATTATGTGACATGTTTTCTTGGTTTTCTTTGATTTTCACAAAATTTGATGGTTTTCATTTAATATTTCCTCTATATATGTATGCATGTTACATGGTTTTCTTTCATTTAACTAAAAAGTGCAAAAGCAACTACCACGTCACTGTCACGTAGGCAGTAGGGCTTTAACTTTATAAGGTGTAGTGGTTTAAGAGGGTGTTTGGGATTGCTTATTTTAACTCCAAAAGTGTTTTTTTGGTCAAAGGTGCTTATTGACTTATGACTTTTTCAAAAGAAGTTTTTAGAAAAGTGTTTGAATTAGGTTTTGTGATGGAAAAAGTCAATAAGTCAATAAGTTATTTTTTAAAAAGTGTTTGGCTTAGCTTATATTTATTATAGGGTAAATGGTGAGTAGATTGGTAATTTTATGTTCAAAAAGTCATAAGGAGTTTTAAAAAGCCAGGATTTATGACTTTTGGAAAACAACTTTTAAAACTTATCAAAAAACCAAAATAAAAATGACTTTTATGAATGCCAAACACTTTTTTGACTTATTGGCTTTTTCTTGGCTTTTTAAAAAAACCAATAAGTCAATAAGTCATTTTTAAACTCAATCTCAAACACCCTCTAACTAAAATATGTGGGTGGTGTGGCACCACGTAATTGGCTAAAAAAACATTATTTCACACACACACACTCCCTCGCTCTCTCTCTCTCTCTCACTCATATTCCTTCACGCCAGTTAAAGGCTTGGCGAAAGGTTCTTTTGCTCCATTCCTTCACGCCCTTGTTTTGGTTTTTGGCGCTGGAAAATGGTGAGGTGCGAGAGGCGCTACTCCATTACGGTGGGTCTAACTCCCACCTATCTAGCACTTCACCCGAGTGGCGGATCCAGTAATTTTTTTCAGAGGGTTCACTATTTTTAAATGCTCCAATTTCATAGGGCCGGACATAAAAAATTTCGGGTCGGTTTGCCGGTTCGGGTCGGGTAAGGTTTATCACATAATAAAAATATGATACAATAATAAAAAACATCGACATTAGAAATTAAAAAAACACATAATATAAATACAATGCTCTCTACGAATTAAATATATATATATATATATATATATATATATAGGAAAAGGTTCAGGTAAAAAGAATTCTAATTCTAAGAAGAGTGACAAGGATTTAGGGCCACTAGATCAAATTGTAGAAAAGATTTAACGGTTGAGATTAAATTATAGGAGAAAAATTTGTTGGAAGAGTATTTTAGTCTTGGCCACTTTTGTTGACTTTTTATCAAGTTCCCCCTTTTTTAAACGTTCATAACTTTTACATACGATATTATTTTTTTTTAAATTACACCATAAAAACGAGCGTTTTTTTATCTTTAAAATAAGTATAGTGTCGTTATATACAAAAACGAAATTTTTGTTTATGTTTTCCAGCTCATTGTGTAATTTGTCAGGTCATTGTGTAATATCAGTTTATTGTGTAATATCAGTTCTGGTCATTGTGTAATATCAGGTCATTGTGTAATATCAGGTCTAGTAATTGTGTAATATCATGTCTGGTCATTGTGTCAAATGTTTTTCATCATTGTGTTTTATGTATTCATCATTTTGTCAAATATTTTTCATTATTGTGTTATATATATTCATCATTGTGTTTTACGTTTTCCAGCTCATTGTGTAATTCGCTCACTATTGTGTAATTCGCTCAAATATGTCAGGTCATTGTGTAATGTAAGGTCTGGTCATTGTGTAATTTGCTCATTGTGTAATATGCTCATTTTGTCAAATATTTTTCATCATTGTGTTTTACGTTTTCCAGCTTATTGTGTAATTTGCTCATTATTGTGTAATTCGCTCAAATATGTCAGGTCATTATGTAATGTCAGGTCTGGTTATTATGTAATTTGCTCATTGTGTAATATGCTCATTTTGTCAAATATTTTTTATCATTGTGTTATATGTATTCATTATGTTTTACGTTTTCCAACTCATTGCGTAATTTGCTCATTTTATCAAATATTTTTCATTATTGTGTTATATATATTCATCATTGTGTTTTACGTTTTACAGCTCATTGTGTAATTTGCCAGGTCATTGTGTAATATCAGTTCATTATGTAATATCAGGTCATTGTGTAATATCAGGTCTGGTCATTGTGTAATGTCAGGTTTGGTCATTGTGTAATGTCAGGTCTGGTCATTGTGTCAAATGTTTTTCATCATTGTGTTTTATGTATTCATCATTTTGTCAAATATTTTTCATTATTGTGTTATATATATTAATCATTGTGTTTTACGTTTTCTAGCTCATTGTGTAATTTGCTTATTATTGTGTAATTCGATCAAATATGTCAGGTCATTGTGTAATATAAGGTCTGGTCATTGTGTAATTTGCTCATTTTGTCAAATATTTTTCATCATTGTGTTATATGTATTTATCATTGTGTTTTACGTTTTCCAACTCATTGTGTAATTTGCTCATTATTGTGTAATTCGCTCAAATATGTCAGGTCATTGTGTAATGTAAGGTCTGGTTATTGTGTAATTTGCTCATTGTGTAATATGCTCATTTTGCCAAATATTTTTTATTATTGTATTATATGTATTTATCATCGTGTTTTACGTTTTCCAACTCATTGTGTAATTTGCTCATTTTATTAAATATTTTTCATTATTGTGTTATATGTATTCATCATTGTGTTTTACGCTTTCCAGCTCATTGTGTAATTTTCCAGGTCATTCTGTAATATCAGTTCATTGTGTAATATCATGTTTGGTCATTGTGTAATATCAGGTCTGGTCATTATGTCAAATGTTTTTCATCATTGTATTATATGTATTCATCATTGTGTTTTACGTTTTCCAGCTCATTGTGTAATTTGCTCATTATTGTGTAATTCGCTCATTATTGTGTAATTCGCTCAAATATGTCAGGTCATTGTGTAATGTAAAGTCTGGTCATTGTGTAATTTGCT
Source organism: Smallanthus sonchifolius (assembly GCA_023525975.1). Taxonomy (NCBI): domain Eukaryota; kingdom Viridiplantae; phylum Streptophyta; class Magnoliopsida; order Asterales; family Asteraceae; genus Smallanthus; species Smallanthus sonchifolius. The sequence continues at coordinate 72,233,188 of CM042030.1, forward strand.
CATTGTGTAATATGCTTATTTTGTCAAATATTTTTCATCATTGTGTTATATGTATTTATCATTGTGTTTTACGTTTTCCAGCTCATTGTGTAATTTGCTCATTATTGTGTAATTCGATCAAATATGTCAGGTCATTGTGTAATGTAAGGTCTGGTTATTGTGTAATATCAGTTCATTGTGTAATATCAGGTCTGGTCATTGTGTAATATTAGACCTTATATTACACAATGACGTAGTATATTACACAATGACCATTATGCTCTCCTTTAAAATCAATAAAATGACACATGTCAAGCCCATAATCCTTCTTACCATTCTTATTTTTAAAACTCTTTTTACCATAACCTAACCCTATATATATATATACTTGTTCCCTACGAAAAACTAGTAGGGGTGTTCAAAGTCGTATATCCGAAAATTTCGGATAGTGAATTTCACTATCCGAATCCGAAATTTCGGATACGGATTCGGATATTTAAACGGATACCCGAAATTTCACTTCAAACAAAAAAACAAATCCACAATGCCGATTTCCCATGGCCATTTCAAACAGAATTAGACAAATTTCACTTCCAAAAACAAGCAGAAAGATTAGATGGACCTTTTCTTTTGTTAAGAAGATCCATGAACTCTATCATTAAGTTTTAAAGTTAAATAGTTAAGGAATTAATGGCTGTACATGACTAAAACAGATTATGTGACTTAAATTGGAAAATAAGATAATCTGTTCCAACATACAAATCCAAAAAGTCCGTCTATCAATTTCAAACTTATATTTTCAGTTAATTTCGAAATCCCAAGACATACTGTTTTTTATGAGACAAGATATAACTGAGAATCTTCACTTCTATTACCAAAGCAAGCCCTAACAATAAACCGAGATCGGAGTAGCAATGGTGGTCGACGAGCGGTGGGATGGTCGGAGTAGCAAGGGTGGTCGACGACTCGACGGCCGGTGTGTAGGTAGGGTTTTCTTTCAGTTGTGGGAGGAAGTGAGAAACTGAGAATGAGGGATTGAGGACAGGGAGGCACTTCTTGGAGAAGTTAAGCAGGTAGTGTTTTAAAAAAAGACTTATTTTTAATTAAAAAAAATTATTTAAATTTGAAATTCGGATATCCGAACTATCCGAAAATATTGAAAATCTCTATCCGAATCCGAAAATCCGGATATCCGAATTTTTGAATATTTCGGATTCGAAATTTCAGATAATTCGAGTTCGGTTTCGGATTCGAATATTTTTAAACACCCCTACGAAAAAGTACATAGAATGGTTGTTGATTTCTTTTAATATTACTTTAATTGGTATTTAAAGAACTTGATAAATGGTGTGTGTGTATATATATAGGATGAGGTTCAAATGCTAACCAATATTTATGTGATAACCATGATAACCACTCTCAAACATAGTGTTACATATATGTAACAATTATCATTATGTTAATGTTACACATATGTAAACACTATGTGTCACGTATATGTAACATTATTTGGTACGTATATGTAAGACTTATCATTTTTGAATTTACGTTCAAAATATTTATTAAAGATACTTAAATACTATTTTAACAATTAAAAGAAAAAATAATTTATAAATTATGTGATTGTTTTATAGTGGTTAGCACGGTTATCATATAAAAAGTTGGTTAGTATTTTAACCCTTCCATATATATATATATATATATATATATATATATAGGGGTGGGTTCCAGAGAAAACCGGCAGTTAGGAAAAAACCAATATAAGTCGTTGATTAATAGTGATCAATGGTCATTATTGTTTAGGGGTCTGATTGTAAATTTAAATAATAAATAATCAATATTTTAATGCTTGAAGGGTAAAGATGGTATTACATACACTCATAAATTTGGAATTCGTATATTTGAAAATCAAAATTCCTGAATAATCACTTTCTATTTCTTAAACCCTTTACAAAACCTCAAACGATTAAATTGGTTCCCAAAACCCCAACTATTACATTGGCTGCCAAAATCGAGAATTACAAGAAGCGGATTTTTGAGGTTACGGCTCATTCAACGATTTCGGCCAAAAAGTTGTAAGCTTGATGATCAATTTGTGTTCCGAATCGATAATATTCATAATGCATTCCCGATTTCTCCCAAAATTAGTGTTCTAAAGTATGTGTATTAGGTTTTATTACACAACAAACTAAGGTTTTCAAGTAATTTTTATGATTGTTAAAGAAGTATGATGTTAGTGTTTTATGTTTTTTTTTTAGTTTTTTTTTTTACAGATTGATGAAGAAGCTATTAGTCCCTAATTCTTTATATAATTATTGAGTATTGTATGAATAAAACAACAGTAAACTTGTTTTTCGATTGGTTACGTATACGTATTCAACTGGAAAAACTGAAAAAGATTTAATCAAAAGCAAAAATAGCATGTTTATTTTTATCGTTTACGTATACGTATTCAAGTGAAGAATTACACCAAAGATAAATACGTTATGAACATGTACGAATACATGTTTTTTTATCAGTATGTATTAATAATCTAATTAATTTTGAGTATGACAATAAGTGAAGAATTACAAGTGATATGATATGGATTTTATATTTGTAGTTACTCCACCATATATATGCAATTTATGATAGTTTTATTATTATGAATATTTGAATTGTTTGGTTTTTGTTTAAACAGATTCTAAAAAAATGGGTAAAGATGATGAAAAATATTTAAGATGATATTGGAAGTTAAAGAAAACTTAAGGAAGTTATCTGAAAAAATGCAAAGGGAAGCAAGTATCAACCCTTAAATGCTTGTGATTGTTTATTTATATATCATTGTCTTATTTAGATTCAAGTTTATTTATGTTTTTGTTAAATTGTGAACGTGCAGAAAGGGTTATTGAGCAGCGTTTGTCAGGGTTCAATTAGTCTCTGATTAGTAAGTCTAATTAACATTGAGTATGACAATACCTTTACAAATATGTAAATATGAAGTTATCAACAACTGTATACGCATTTCAAATTCTAATTTATATTTCATAAAACTAAGAAACAATAAGTATAGGTCACAGTTTAATTGTAGTTATCATAGTTACTATACGTATTCAATAAGTTAAAGATAACAATGTTTGGGAATCAATTATCTTAGTAGCATTTTTTACAACATTTAGTAGTTACATATACGTATTCATTGAGGTATTTTATAGGTACACATACGTATTCATTATGTTATTTTATGTACCTATACGTATTCAGTCAGTTTTGTATTGAAATTATGTATTGTATTCAATTCAGGTAGTAAGAAACACAAGAGGTCCATGCAGGTAATTGATGGATCAATTATCAAAGGTAAATGATGGTCTTGATGATGTTGAACTGGACAAGCAAGATACATCTAGAGAAAAAGAGTATGTTAAGTTACCTGTTATTGATAGCAATAACTTTCACGTTCGTAATCAATGTATTTAATATTAAACCCAAATTATACATGTATTGTAGCTAAATGGTAGAACAAATTATTTCCAGGCACAACTTTCTTTGCTTGAATATCTTCAAAATTCAGCAAATGAAATAAACATCAAGTACCATAATGCAATCATTGAAGCGAGAAAACTGTGTCCAGAAAGCACCGAATTATCTGATTATATTCAAAAGTTTAACCGGTTGTTTAAAAAAGGTGTCGAGGTTGAAGATGGCAGATTGATAGGTGTGGAAAAGAGATGACTGCAATAAACTCTACTGGTGCGTGTTTTTACACTCCAGTTTCTGTAAAAAAACCAAACATATGAGCTGGGAATCTGGACACAAATTTGTATAGATATAGACGATTCGTATACAGAGTTTTCGACAGAGCGTGAGAAAGAAGAAAGGATTGAAAGAAATATTGCAATAGACGATGCACTAGATATGAGCATAGGATTAACTTAAGGAGGTGAAAAAATTTGCACGGTTTTGAGTCCTACAAAAGAAAACACAATGCCAAATACAGATGAAGATATTTTTGTTGACGAAGGGAATGTAAAAAAAGCGAGTGGTGCATGCTTCGGCTATCCTTATGTCACAGTATATGGTTCGAGCAGCGGACATTAATAAGGGTTTGACAAAGCATGAATTAAAAGTATGGAATTATTTTCTGGAAGGGGCTGTTGAGGGTCGGTAAGTGTTTTTAATAAAGAAATGCAGTACTTTATATAATGTTAAATTTATTTATAAATCAATTTTGTTGGGTTACGCGTATGTAGGGATGAAAACGTAATCAAGTCAGCGTAACTGGGAGAAGTTGAAAGAACCATCAGGTATGTTAAGTTTCTTAAATAAGATTATTGCCTTTATATTAGTAAAGTATATAATGAAAATTAGATTCCTATATACAAGTCATTGAATTATATTTAAATCTCGTATGAAATCCAGTTTATACTATTTGGCTTTCATGATCTATGTCCACATTCTGATTACGTATACATTTTCTTTCAGCAGTATACAATACGCATATGTAATCATTCTGATTGCATATACGTATATGTGTCAGTAATTTAGTACATACTGCTGACATAAATATTTTATATGTAAATAGTGTCATAAATAATGAATACGTATATGTAAACATTGTTATAAATAATTAATAACCAAATATTTTTAAATACTACTGTTTGTTTGGTGTAGTAATTACTGGAAAATACGTATTGTATTTTTATATAACGTTGTTAACCATATGATTTATGTGTTTAATAGTAACGATCTATGGCGGTGGTTTTAAGCATGTTTCACTACTAAGCCTGATGCTGAAATGTCGATTATACAATGAAGTTATCGATTGTTGGGCTAGTGTTTTAAACTATGAGGAAAAATTCAGAAGCCCAAGCTTAATTTATAGGATGTTCTCAGGGACAACTACTTTTATAAGTAATACATACTTTTGACTTTTCTTCACTTGAATAACAATATCGGATATTAAAATTATTTATTTATTATAGTCTGGATGGCCGATGGGTCCTCCATAGTACAGAGGAGTCTGACTTAGAATGATTGGTTTATGTGAGTAACTGTTTAAAAGGAGTTATTGAAGATTGGGATAGTGTAAAGGATATGAAGATGTTCGACATTGTGTTTTTCCAGTAGTTGAAGACGGTCATTTCTACTTGATATGCTTTGACTTGAGGCACCCTTCAATTAGATTGATTGACAATATGTATGTTAAAGACAACACAACTGGAATGTTAGATGACCCTGACTTCTTCAAAAAGGATACTCCATTTAAAGTGGTACAGATAACCTTTTTGGTATATTATTTAGACAACATATATTAGCGTATATAATAACAGTATGTTTTATTTTTTGCAGAAAGATTTATTTGTGAAGTATTTAAAGTGGATTAATCATCCCAAATGAAGAGAGATAGAAGCTACACAATTGGAATGATTAATAACTGTGTGGGAAACAAAGAATAACTTCACAGATTGTGGCGTATTCGTCATGCGCCATATGGATACCTACATGGGTAATTATGATGGGAAATGGGATTGTGGGTTTCTAAAGGTTGAAAAGAAGATGAAGTCCAAAATAACCTTGCTTAGGAAAAAATACGTGGTTAGAATTCTAACATGTGAAGCGAACAAGTATAGGGGGAAAGTAACGAAGGAAGCACAAGATTTGTATGAGGAAAAGAAAAAGTAGAAGGATTGCAATTCAAATTTTTTTTTAGTTATTTTTGGTTTTATGTAGAATTTTAAAACGTGAATATGATTTGGGTACCTATGTTTTGCTTTATTTCGATATTTTGTTACAATTAACATTATATATAATTTGTTTCAAGCTTAACCGTCTGTTTTTGTTCAAAGTATACTGCTGATTACGAGTAGATCACCATTATGGTTACGGTTAGCAATGCCATGTTTACACATAAGTATACGTGAGACATACCTTGTTTACATATATGTATACATAATCATTATGCATCTGTATTAATCGATACAATGGGTTTTTTTTTTGTATTTGGGCACTGTATGAAACATACAAATACTGATGTTATTATGTTTACGATTACAAGTAGATCACTATTATGTTTAAGATTAGCAATGCTATGTTTACATATACGTATACATGAACAATTACTATTTACTGTAGCAGATTAACAAAAGATAAGAACACAAAACTAAAATTATACACATAAAACCCAAATTAATCATATCTAATATCATAGCATATCTTGCTGTAGGGGTCTTTGAAACATTAGTTATATTTAGAAGCATGACTGTAATTATAGAACCACAGTCTATTCGAGAGCCAAGATTCACATTTTAGTTTTTCTCCTATTCTCTCTATCAACATCTAGACAATCCGAAGAAACTATCTAATAATCAGTTCCTAAATAGCAAACACACAAACCTAATCAACAGAATCCTAACATCCATATATTTATAATTAGTAGGGAACCCGCACGATGTGCGGTTCCGACAAATTAGTTCTGTTCAAATATTTGCTTAATTAAACGATTTTTTATAAATTACACCTCATTTGCAAATGCACATGCAAGTTGCTTATAAAATACTTATAAGCAACGTGCATGTGGAAAACAACTAAAATATCTGCTAACATTATTTGTTTTGAATTATCATCTTGTGCTTGTGTAACCAGAAATGCAGATGAATCACGAGGAGAATTAACATCTGAAAATTGATTATGTTGATAATCTTCATCAGAAACCATAATTGAAACCCACAAACATAAAAACGATTAATGATATGTTCGAAATCAACCAAATCGATGAAAAAATAATGATTTACAGATGTACCTTGAAGATGAAAAAATCGCTGATTTAGGGATGAACTAAAACAAAATATGTAAATATATAATGGACCATATCAAAAATTGGGGGAAGAAATAAGATTAAAAAAAACAAAAATTGGAACAAATATTTGGATCTTCATAGTTAAGTATATCTTCAATCTTCACATTTGGTTGAATTGGGAATACACGTATGAAATGTGAGAGATTTTAGGGATCCAGTTGACTTAGAATAATTATAATATATTAAATACATTTAATTTTACAAAAATACCCTTTAGTATTAAAAGTAATTGATTAATTTATAAATTCATTGATTCGGTTTTCTTGGTTTTCGCCTAATTATGTGGTTTTCTCTTGATTCTCTCCCTATATATATATATGATTAGGTTCAGGTAAAAAGGATTCTAATTGTAAGAAGGGTGAGAATGATTTAGAGCCATTAGATCAAATTATAGAAAAGATTTAATGTTTGAGATTAAATTATAGGAGAAAAAATTGTTGGAAGGGTATTTTAGTCTTAGCCACTTTTGTTGACTTTTTATCAAGTCCCCCCCCTCATTTTTAAACGTTCATAACTTTTACATACGACATTATTTTTTCAAAAAAATTACACCATAAAAACGAGCGTTTTTTTATCTTTAAAACGAGTATAGTGTCGTTATAAACAAAAAATAATTTTTTTTTACGTTTTCCAGCTCATTGTGTAATACAAGTTCATTGTGTAATACAAGTTCATTGTGTAATACAAGTTTAATGTGTAATACAAGTTCATTGTGTAATACAAGTTTAATGTGTAATACAAGTTCATTGTGTTAAATGTATTTATCATTGTGTTTTACGTTTTTCAGCTCATTGTTTAATTAGTCAGGTCATTGTGTAATACAAGTTCATCGTGTAATACAAGTTCATTGTGTAATACAAGTTTATTGTGTAATACCACGTCTGGTCATTCTGTAATTAGTCAGGTCATTGTGTAATACAAGTTCATTGTGTAATACAAGTTCATTGTGTAATACAAGTTTAATGTGTAATACAAGTTCATTGTGTTATATGTATTTATCATTGTGTTTTACGTTTTTCGGCTCATTGTGTAATACAAGTTCATCGTGTAATACAAGTTCATTGTGTAATACAAGTTCATTGTGTAATACCACGTCTGGTCATTGTATAATTAGTCAGGTCATTGTGTAATACAAGTTAATTTTGTAATACAAGTTCATTGTGTAATACAAGTTTAATGTGTAATACAAGTTCATTGTGTAATACAAGTTCATTATGTAATACAAGTTTATTGTGTAATACAAGTTCATTGTGTAATTAGTCAAGTCATTGTGTAATACAAGTTCATTGTGTAATTAGTCAGGTCATTGTGTAATACAAGTTCATTGTGTCAAATATTTTTCATCATTGTGTTATATGTTTTCATCATTGTGTTTTATGTTTTTCAGCTAGACCCTATATATATATATATGGGAGAACATGGAGAACTCATCTGGACCACTCATTTTTTGTTTAATATTAAAAGATAATAATTAAATAAGAAGGTATAATGGTAAACATTAAAATCTATATTTCCAATTAATTTTTTGTAACTTATCTCTCAAATTAGTTAGTTTGTAAATTCTCTTTCCTATAAATTATTTGAGACAAACATTATTATACAAAATAATCATATTTCTCTATTTTTTTTTTCAATTAATTAGTTCAAATTAATCCTACACTACCGAATATCATCCTACACATACCGAAATTCATCCTACACATAGTTTGTGGTCTGAATATTTTCCTACACATAACATGGAAAAAAAATTCTGAATATTCATGAAAAAATATACATGAACGGGTACGTATCCTACACATAACAAAACGTATCGTACACATAACAAAATGTGTGTAGATTGAAACGTGTATAGAGCTACAAACTCTCTGTGTAGGTTAAAACTCCATATGTGTAGGTCGAAGATCAATGCGTGTAGGTTGAAACTCCATATATGTGTATAAATACGTGTATGTGTAGGTACATATATTAACGTATCCTACACATATTAACATTTATCCTACACATATCAAAATAGTTAACAAACTCAATCTTTAAAAACACATGTGCTAGTATACGAAAAAAAGTTAATTTTAATATATTTGAGTTATCATTTCTGAATTAAAACTTGAATGTTCGATTATTAAATACAAACTAGATCAAAATCTAATATAAACTAAACTAAAAAATAAAACTAAAATAATTGAAAATTTAAAATAAAAAATGACTACGATTATAAAAAAAACCAACAATTAAATTATAGGAATTGAAATATAATATGAATATTTTATATTTAATATAAGTGGTCACTTGAATTAGTTTCGAAATATATAGAGAAACAATAGGGGCGTTAATTATGAAAAGAGAGAGAAAGTGACAAAATCTTTAAATTACCCTTGTGTCTTGTGTCATTAATTAACCCTCATTAATTTTTTATCAATTTATTTAAAAACACATTATTGATTTAAACCATTGATCAAATAATTAAAGGGTTAAGATTGGTTCTCTATGTTCTCGCAATTATTTGTTGTTCTTCTTTGAACCTTCCTCTATATATATAAACATAAACAACTAAAAACTTATTAATTGGTATTTGACGGATTATTTTCTGTTTATTAGAGCGTCCTCTTTCTTTTCACATTAAAATTTTATAAAAAAAAGTCACTATGTGTAGGATAGATATTGGGCTGTGGTTAGTTTTATAGAGGCATAATTCACCATGTGTTACTATTTAGGTAATGTTCTCATTTCTTTCGATGTTATCTTCTTATCCTTTTTAGTACAGCCCCCCGTTCTCGCCGCCTCGCCGGAGCCATCTTCAATAGAAAAATATCCGATCTCGACAGTCACTCTTCTTTCTTTTTCTTTCTCAGTCCGCCGATGTCCGAAAGAGATAGGGGTTCACCCTATATTTTATTCAGGGGGTTCACCATAGTTTTTTTAATATAACGTTCTATTAAAATTTCTAGACTCGGGGGTTCCGATGAACCCAACCATCCAACCTAAATCCGCCCGTGCTTCACCCAACCCTATGTTAATATGGAGTAAGTTGCGTTTTTGCAGCACCATCGCCAAAAATAAAACAAAGAAAATGTACCTACTCGCTTTCCCTCTTTTTAAACCCAACGACACTACTCTCTCTCTCTCTCTCAAGTTCTATGAGAGTGAAGTTCAAGTTCGTGCTAGTGGAGAGCTTCTTGCCATATTGGAGAACGAAAGAGTTGTTGAACAAAATGACTGTCGGAGTGTATCAATTCATGCAAATTTCCTTGTATCTGATCGTAATCTTTTCTTTATTCATACTAGAATCCAATTCCCGAAAGTTGACTCCGCAGCACACGAGGCATTGCAGATATTCTAAAGGATTGAATTGATCAACAAAACACAAACACACAATTTAGAGACGAACCCTCGTATTGTTATATCCAAGAAACTGACTCAAAACTTGGATACAATAACCCTAATCATGGTTATGTATTTATAAGGTATATAACCCAAACTTGGTAGAAAACAATTAAAAAAACCCTAATGCACCCATAAGTCTATTAACAACTCTTAATGAAACTCCACAGGTCCATGTGGGTTGGCCCCCCTCACTTACTCGTGATGGGCCTAATAGGCCGGATATTACCAACACAACACTATCTTCTTTTCTTCTTTGATCACATGGGATATATATGCAGGTGTATTTTGTTGTATAACCTGGATGTACTCATGCTCACCAAAATAACATACTAGAATCCTAATTTCTGAATTTTTATATATTTACATGGGTGATACAAAATTTCTAGAGTTGCTTTGCAAATATACCCTATTTCTGCAGTTTTAATAAGCTTTGTTACCTTGCCATTATGATCCACTATAGCTAGTGTCAATTCTATTAATATGTTATAACTGAGGAATATTTATTCTGTCTGTATCTTTATCATGTGATTTTAACTCCATCCTTTTCATTTGTTTCTCATATAAACAAATGATTGATGTTTATGCATCTGTTGTAGTTGTTGATTATCGACATGAATGTTAGATGCTTATACATAATATGACTTCGTTATCAACTTGTAAGCGACTTTTATAGAACCGTACATGCTTTTATCTTGTAGAGCCTTTCTGCATATCAACAAGATATCTGAATTAGGAATTTCTGAAAATCTTCAGGAGCATAACTCTATGAGTGTAAATATCGCTGAGAAGGTATTGAGTTATTTTCCCGAGCATGGTAACCCTGCAGTTATAATCGATTTTTGAGTTGTGACAGGCTGCTTCATGCATCTCAATGGATTTAGCTTATGTATATGAAATGGTTAGTTACCTTTTTTTCGCTGTTGTGATCCTTCGTATCAAAATAGGCTTCAAGTTCGATTCAATTGCAGTGAAACAGAAAGATATTGTTATTTCCTCCTCTAAGTAGTAGCTTAATATCAGAATAATATGGATTAATGATTCCCAATTGAGTTTAATAATTATTTTCTGATTTATTGTTATTTTTGTAGGTAATTGGTGTTATAATTGTAAATACAAAGGTTACAAGACAACTGTGACAAGGTTAAGGACAACTGTTATTAAAGACAAGTTTTATTAGTATCTATTCTTATTAGTTTAATATTTGATACGTGGGTCATCGACTCAAAGATGAAGGTACTGCCTATATAAACAACGGCCCAAGAAGAGAGAAAGAATACCTTTCTCGGCCTTTTGGCTAAGATCAAGTGTAGTTAGTATCTGTTCTTATTAGTTTAATATCTAATATCTAATAGTGGGTCATCGACTCACTTGATACTAATCTAATTTTTTATGGGGAAAGGTCTGTTACAATAGCTTGCTATTGGGATCTTTGAGCATGGCCTTGGTGTTGCACTACTGCCTTGGCTAGGTGCACCCCTCCAAACCATAGTTAAAAGTTCCCTTGCATTATTAATGCTGCATTTTTTTAACTCTTGATTTAATAACCAGGTTAGAAACCTGTGTATTACACATGAGGGAATATATATTTAACTCTTCATAATGTACTGCTTAAGTGAATTCATATGCGTTGATGTAGGGAGTACCATTTTTTTGTAGGAAATGACAGTTGACACATTTATTCCTAATGATACAAAGATTATTGATCAGGTATATGCAGGGCGGTCCTGAGGATTTAAGTGCCTCGGTCGAGCCGGAAAAAAATGCCTCTAGGCCCTAACGAATTATATAAACTAAATTTTTAAACGACGATTAACGTTATAGCAATAAACATAGCAAAAATATTGTATTAGAATGACATACCGTAATAGCTAATCGATGATTCGTGAAGCTCTACTAGCATTATTGATAGCAAACTGTTTGATCACTTCTTCGCAGTTTATACTCTCTAAGATTTCGTTCTCGATAGCTATCATCACCAATCCAGTAAGTCTTTCTTGGGACATTGTGGATCGTAAGTAAGATTTCAATAACTTTAGTTTCAAAAAACTCATTTATGCAGATGACACCGTGACTGGAATAGTCAACAATATTCAATATGCAATTCTTGCATTTGAAAAGTTTTCTACAATATTCTTTCTGCATATGCAACCGTCAACCAACCCAAATTAGGGCTCAAGCCTCAACATTCAACAAAAAACCCGTTGGCAGAACCAGAACTTTTAACGCTCGGACCATGTTTGCACATGCTATTCAAATCCTCTCTAAATGATAAAAATATGTAGCACAATTATATATATTTAAAATAAATTTCAAAATACCGTAATAAAATTAAATAAAAAATTTAGATACTTTTTAAAACTAATAATTAAATTAATAAAAATATAAATAAAAAAGTTTAGAACTTACTCTATAATTTATATATATTTATATATTTATTAGTTAAATAGTTCAATTAACATAGATGGTGGAGTACAAATCCTTTTCTTACACTTTTTTTTAGTGAGCATACATTCAGTTTCTTACCCTCCTTTGAAACCAACGAATATAAGCTAGAATCACGATCAGGATGTAGTCGCTAATAGTGGTTATTAGTTTAAGTTAAACATAGCTGGAATCAGTTGTGTAGATAAGGCCATAAGGGTTCTTGGAAAATCAAAGGAAAATATTAAGTTTTGTATTGAGGCCATAAGGGCATTACTCTGTGATCTTTAAATGCTAGTTTTATTAGATGTTAATCAGCATTATTTATGGTATTAAATTCTGAGAGATGAAAACCCAAAGGGCAAATGTCACTCACATTCCCACATCAGCTGAGTGGAGAACACAAAGATGAAGGCACTGCCTATATAAACAACAGTCCAAGAAGATAGAAAGCATACCTTTCTCGGCCTTTTGGCTAAGATCAAGTGTAGTATCTGTTCTTATCAGTTTAATATCTGATAAGTGGGCCATTGGCCCACTCGATATTAATCTTATTTTTTTACGGGGAAAGGCCTGTCACAATAGCTTGCTGTTGGGGTCTTTGAGTGTTGTTGCCTTGGTGTTGCATTACTGCCTTGGCCAGGCGCACCCCTCCAAACCATAGTTAAAAGTTCCCTTGTATTATTAATGCTGCATTTTTTAACTCTTGATTTAATAACCATGTTAGAAACCTGTGTATTACACCGGAGGGAATTTATATTTAACTCTTCATAATGTATAAGTGAATTCATATGCATTGATGTAGGGATTAGCCCATTCTGTGACTAGACATTTTTTTTTGCAGTAAATGACAGTTGACACATTTATTCCTAATAATACAAAGATTATTGATCAGGGTATATGAACTCTTATCTTTGTTTATCATTACAGGACCTAACTATTCAGGTAAAAGCATAATTTATTACTAAAAATAAGCCCGAATATCATTTTAGTCAAAATTTACATTAGCCGCTTTGTCTTTTTCTTCAATCGAAACACCACAAGCACCGGCTTTTGGGGTGAGATTTAGGCTTTTGGTCGGGAACAATATCATTTCCCGGTGATAAGGCAACTAATGAGAATAACTAGTAAGGAATCATTATGTGCATGTTGTCTTTATCAATTTTAATAACTAATTCATATTGGTTATCCAAGTTTATGGTCCTAATTAAACCTTGGCAAACATATATTATCAAACGGCTCTAGAAAAAAAATAGCAACTGTGTTACGGCATGTGCTTGGTTGTGCATTCACTAAGTCATTATTTTAATTAAAATTAGTTAATCAGCTTCTCATTTAATTTAAGTTGGTAACTCTGAGGATAAGACCAGTGGCAAAGCTTGAAGAAAAACGTGGGGGGCCGGGATTTTTTTTTCTTATAAGCGGGGCCGGAACTTAATACCTATAAAATTTTCGGCCGAATACGTATAAATTAACATTTCTGAGCGTGACCCCCCGGGCCCTCACTAAGCTTCGCCTTTGGATAAGACTTTCGTTTTTTAGCTTATGGGACAACACTAGACAAGAGGATAAGACTTATCCTTGGCTCGTAGCAGCCACAACAAGACTTATGTGACAGTGGCGGACCCAAGAAACTTTTCTATCAGGATTTAACAGCAAATTTTTTTTTTGAACAACAAATTTTTTCTCCTAAATACCATCTAAACCTGTCACTTGTAGAATTTGAATCCACATCACTTTTGTGGAGGGCAAAAGACCATGGTAAAGCAATTTCCATATCATAGATCATTGCATTGAACAAACACATTTAAGACTAAAATTAAAACGCACCAAATATGTGCTATAAGCTTTCACCTAAAGCAATTAAAAACACAAATAAGTCTGAGCAATAAGCAATTCCCATCATCATGTTGACATTAAAACAAATTACACTAGGACTATTTTAAAACTAACCAAATTTGTACCGTGAAAGCTTCAACGGGACAATTAAGATTATAGCAGCAAATAATCCAACATTTTTTCAAAACAATCCATAAAATCTCGAGTTTAGATAATAAAACAACACCAATGTGGGGCTGGCGAGGGAAAAAGTGGTTGCCACGTGACGCCACGTCATCTCCATCAACTCTCACACCAACCTAACTTGGCAAGGGAAATACCCAACTGAGTGAGGGTGGTGTGAGCATTAAATGCATTTTCTAATTTAATATTTATTAAAAATTTTATTAATAAAACTATTTAATAATAAAGATAAATAAAATTACATTAAATAAAGTATCATTAAATAAAATTACATAAATTTAAAAAACACATAAAAAACTAATATTAAATTAAAAAACATGATCTTATGAACGTTCGATATCTTTCCTTTTCTTGATGTTAAAATCTCATTTAAATTAAAGATAAATGGAGTAAACTACCCTTAATTTTAAGTAAAAAAAAACAAAATAAAACATGGACCCACTTCCATCTTCAACCTCTCGAGCCCTAAATTCCCAATTCCAGTAACAAAATTACACCCTTCTTCTTCTTCTTCATGATATCTATGCTCTCAGTCTTTGTGGTCCATCAACGAGCAACGGTTTTGCGATCACAGAAAATTCAAATCCATAGTAGTTTTGACCGACTTTAAAGATTTAGAGCCTTGAACTTCTCCTCTCTTGCACGTGAAGTACTCACGATGGAGTCTCACTCACCCCCTCACGCCATCAAGGGGGCGGTGTGCCCTTCTCCCTCACGCTGTGAACAAGCCTCACGGAGGGGCTCATGAAAGGCATACCACTTGCTCTAAAAGAATTTTGCTTCTTTAACCATCCTTCTACTTTGATCTATACTCCATTGTATTCAATCTCAACAAACATTAGGGCTAACGGCGATATGATGTTAGGAAACCGGATTCCGATAATACTCCACTTTTCGGGGTTAGCCCTAGATTTTTTTCTTAATCTACATATTCCAAGGATAGCGCCTGAGATTCATTCTCCATGCACATACTGTGAGTTAAGGGCATTAGGTATGGCTAGTGAGTGTAAGTCAAAAGTTGTTGCTACATAGGCGCCAACTCACTCACTCACTTTCTCTCTCCACTCACTAGTGAGGACATTGTTAGTGAGTGTGAGTGAATTTTTTTTTACTTTTTTTTATTTTAAATTATTTATTTATTAATTTTAAACAATTAATTATTTAATAAATTAAAAACATAAAAAACCGCTTACGAGACCAAACACGTGTCAAAAACTGCTTAAGAGACCAACTTTTTTTTTAAAACAACTCCGTTTTCGTTAAAATTTATATCAGAATGTTCAAAAAATAAATAAATAAACAAAACTTTGCATTTTTTTTTCATAAAATATAACTAATACAAGTTATTTGAGAAAAAATCAACTTAATTATTAAATGAAATATTAGAATAAATCAACAGATTTGCTTGTCACTTGTTGATTAGTTGAAGCAATTTATCTATTCAAACTCATGAACGTTACTGGAGTCATGGAATTGAAGCTCACTGCTCCTTCACGGGAGAGGGGAGCAGTGTTCATCGTGAGTGTGAGTCACGCAATCCCTCAAGGAACCCTTTTCACGGACCATACCAATTGCCCTAACACCATGGATCCCTACACCTCACAAAACCGATGTTCAGCCGAATGGAATCTACAATTTTTGTTACTTAAAAAAAAACTATATTTCTAATATTTATTTATCAAATTTATATTTTTTAAAAACTCCTGAGATAGAAATTCTTGAAAGCAATCCTTGCAATGTGGTCCGAACAAAGCTTGTCGCCATTTTTCCCATATTCCATAGACAAGAAGCATATTTTTGGACCCAAAAGTAGGTAATGATTGATACAAGAAGAAAGCTTCAAGCATGTACTTCTAATTAATGATGTAGACACCTATAAGCATTACAACCAACGCTAAACCATCTCATATCACCCTACTAATACAAGTTATTATCACATAAAAATATATTTACCACAAAGCGTTCCGGTAGAGTGGTAGCCCCATGACTTTCCTGGAAAGTCATGGGTTCGAGTCTTGTTTGAGACAAATTGTTCCAGGTTGAGACATGGGTTTTCCCAGTTGTGGGTTTTCTCCTAGGTGGGTCCCGGGTTCGAGTCCGCTGCGGTTACAACCCATTGGGAAAGACGTGCACCCGCATTCCGGCTTCAAACACAAAAAATTGGTTAAATTCTTTCCGTTAAGTTTAGTTTCGACAGGGGTAAAATGGTAATTTACTTTTTTTATAACCCTAATTCTCACTCTGAGCTACTGGGCCTATTTTAACTCACACTCCCTATCGAAACTCGTCGTTCTCTCTTCGAAACTCGTCGTCCTCCCTCTTTCAAGCCGTCCCCGACCTCTTCCTAGACAATGCCACTTCGATTGGATGCCATCATCGACAACCAGACTGTCATAGGTACAATTTTTTACCATTTTTGTGTTTGATCGTTTTTGTGTTAATAATCGGACATTCGATCGGTCCAATTTTTGACCAATTTTTTGTGTTTGAAGCCGGAATGCGGGTGCACGCGACCCCTACTCACCTTCGGGTGCGAGTAAGGGTCGTGTTGAAGTTCCTTTTCAACTGGGACTTCAACTTTTAGGTTGAATATGGCGGGGACGACATGTAGTTTCGATTGTTTTTTTTTTGGTCAAATTATTAGTTTCGATTGGTTTTTTTTTGTCAAATTAGTAGTTTCGATTGGTTTTTTGCGTATGTATTTTGGATTGATTTTTCTTGGTGATAATGTATTTTAGATTGGATTTTTTGTTGTTTCGTATGAAGTTAGTAGTTTCGTGTGAAGTTAGTAGTTTCGTGTGAACTTAGTAAATTACCATCTTACCCCTGTCGAAACTAAACTTAACGTAAAGAATTTAACGAAGTTAGGCCTAAGGGCTCAGAGTGTTACAGATTGTATATCACTACTCAAAACGTTAAAAATTCGTGTTAGGTACGCATTGTGTTAAATCATGTAAACCACAGAGACGCAAACTGTAATTTACTCGTAATTATACAATAAATATTCAAATGGTTTAAAAAGGTTAGATGAACCTACCAACCAACTATTATTGACAATGTATTTCCTGAAAATACATCATCTACAAGCAACCTACCATGGATAAAACTTAGATACACAAATATTGATAAAATAATTTCATGTTTTTTTTACTTTTAAAAAGGTAATGTAGTGGTAAGCGTTTGAGTCCCTCTAACAGAGGGGTGTGCAAAAAAACCGAAAACTGAACCGTATCCGTAACCGAAAAAAACCGAACCGAATTGTGAATTCGGTTTTCGGTTCGGTTACTAACCGTATCCGAATTGAGAATCCGGTTTTCGGTTCAGTTACTAACCGTATCCGAATTGAGAATCCGGTTTTCGGTTCAGTTATCGGATATACCTTTTTTTTAATCGGTTTGTTCAGTTAGACATATTTCCAATACGGTTCGATTTATTCGGATAAATTTTTTTAGTCAGTTTATTCGGTTGGATTCAGTTCGATCGGTAACATTTCCAATGGGTTCGGTTAACGGATAACGGTTAAAAAAAATCAAAACCGAATCAAACATACCGTTAACCAAACCAATAAACACCCCTACCTTAAAGGGGGTTAAAAACATAAATCCAGACTTTAAGGCCACATGCCAGCACAAGCTACACTTTGCCTGATCCGGTTGGTTAAAAGGGTATTGGAGGGGTCGCGTGAGTTTTCTAGTAATAGGTTCTTACGGTTACCAAAAAAATATTGATCAAACATATATTCGAAACTTGTACATTTTTATAAAATCCAGGTGCGATTCTTGTTGCATATTATACATTTAAAGGCATAATATAACATGTATCATACATTTTAGTAGAATTGAAATAACTAGAACTGAAAGAGGGTAAGACAAAGGAGACAAGAATGCAATTTATTTCTTATTTATTCTATCAAACAAACTTATGACTACAAAAAGAGACTTGATTTGCCAATAGATGTTTTATGTTCATATTTGTAATGAATTCGACAAATTAAGTTAAAACATATATAATCACCTGATTTGTAACCTTCGATATGTCGCCTCAGCTGTATAAGAACTTGCATTCCGTGTGTTTTTCTACAGAGTTTAAAATTTAAATTAAGTAGGACTGGATCTCAGTGGATCGTAGCAACAAAGTTGTTTTTGTCACTTGCCTCCATGATGTGTGTTTATGTATCATGTTTTCTCCTTCAGTCAATTGTGAAAATGTTGCATAAATGAATACCCATAACTTGATTGAGAAATTGTGCCACTTCCAATCATCTTTAACTTCAAATTTATAAAAATGTCATCAAATGTTCTTTTTGATCGTTCTTTCCTGATGGATTCTGCATATCATATCAGAACAGAAAAGATTAAAACTTTATTTCAAATGTTAGGTCAAACTTGCAAGTCAAATCAATAGTCAAGAATCAAATGAAGATTCACCAAAACATCATTTAATTTTAACCCAATAACATGAAGATTTCACCCTAAAAGTCAAATTCATAACCCAAAACCCATGAACAAGAAACTGCAAGATAAGAAAGTCAAACACATATTCAAAATGCACAAATTCAAATGAAATTCATTTCAGATTGATTGCTAAGGGATCTGATATCAGTACACCACCTCTAATCAGACACCATTGCACATGTCACGTTATACGTGCCATATTACCCAATACGGGTCATATCATGCTTAGTCAAGCCGACATTGTTCCAGGCATGTCACACCAGTCACGTCGAGACATCAATATGGGCGTATTATGCTTAGTCAAGCTAACAGCGTTCAAGACATGCGACATCAATCACATTGAGACATCAATACGGGCCGTATTGTAGGTGAACAAAGGTAATACGGCTCGTATGAGTGATAAACACACCCCACATGACCCACATTGTAGGTGAAAGAAGGTAACACATCCCGTATTGGAGCTAGTGTACCAATTGGGGATGAGATTGGTACCGGTACCGGACCGAACAGATACCGTACCGCAAAATATACTAAAACCAAAATCGATCTCACTTCTAAACCGAATACCATACCAATGATGGCGGGTCGGTACCGGTACCGACACAGGTGCAGGTAAGGTACCAGCAAATTACCGAAACCGAAAGTATCGATACCGAAATCACGGAAAACCAAATACCGGTACCGTTGGTGTTCGGTCGGGACCGGTACAGTATGATACCTATATTCAGTCAGAAAAATCCTATCCCTGGTACAGATAAGATGGGGGTGGTGTACCGATAACACCTTCCAATTGTTAAATCTTTTAAAATCATTAAGAAAAAGTCAAACTAACAATAAATTCAGAGATGATGGGATTACCATAGGTACAGTTTGACTGATGATCTGATCTGAAGAAGCCAAGCATTCCTTTGGTGTTTCAAACGAAGACAATGAAAACTGCTTAGAAACAATACCCACATCGAAGTAAATCAATCCGGAACTCGGTATATCCACCCGGATTTCCTTAACCGGAAACCACAAAAACAAATCCTGAGCCGAAATACCCGACAACCCACCGATCTGCCCGTACGTCAAATTGCCAGAAACATTCTGTTCATAGTGCAATTCATCTTCAAACTTGGCATTACAAGCTTGATCCAAATGCACCTCGAATCTGCCCGAAGCATCGAACGTGAAATCGGTCACGCCTTTGGGTAACAAACCAATTGGTAGACCATTTGATCGGAGGAGGTCGTATATGGTGGTCGGTTGTTGGAATGCGGTGGAGATTGTGAGAGTGCAGAGGAGAATGAGGAAATTGAACATGATTGATGAGTTGGTGTTGTAGGGTTTAAGGGAATTGGAGGTAGAAATAGAAATGAAAGGATTGAGTGACGAGTGTTGGTGGTGGCAGTTGCCAGCAAGAACACAGAGGGGATTAGGAGAATGATCAATTATTGATGCTTGTATTGTAGGGCTTTGTTTGGGTTATTCATAGCCAATCGGGTATGTATGTACATGTGGATGTTTCTACCCTCATTTAATAACACCCGTTTATTGTTCTGTGAATGACTCGATAGGTTTTTGGTTTCCGCTCACGTTGATCGCAAGATCTTACTAAAAGACAAAGTCTGACTTTGTCTTTAGTGAGATCTCGTCATTGGAATAGACGAGATCTTGTGACAAGACAAAAACATATCAAGTCATTCACAAAACTTTGCAAAACATATTATTTGAAGAATAGATACCGTCTTTGGCAGACCTCATTTGTCCAACTTTCTCAAGAAAATACCCTCATGTCATTGTATGTCTCCAGGTATACCCGTTTAAAAAAAAAAATCTAATTTTAAGTATAGAATTATGAAAACTGTGTAGATATAAGTATATATACTTATTGTTTTAGTTATGATACGCAAATAGACTAAGTTATATTGTTATCGCATAACTTTTTCTTTCTCTCACTATATATTATTTTTTTTACAACTGGACGTTTAATTTTATCATGATGTTAAAACGTCATGTTGAAATTTGACGTTTTAGTTTGTCATTGTGTTTATACCTTTAAAAAAAAACGACCGGTTCAAGGTTAAATTAAACGTCACAATTGTAAAACACAATGATGACAAACTAAACGACATGTTGAAATTTAACGTCAAAAGTGTAAAACACCTTCACCAAATTTAAAACGCGATGTACAAAAGAGGTAAAAACATAATGAACAAAACGCCCAGTTCAAGGCTTTTAAAAAAGACATTTTTTAAAATATAGCAAAACCATACTCATATTAAAGACAAAATAACACACGATTTTATAGTGTAATTTAAAAAAAATAATGACGTATAAAAAAGTTACGGATATTTAAAAAAATATAAAATAGCATGACTCGTATTTACATGTTCTTTCTTCCTATTATACCATCCCCTAATAACACCATTGTGATGTGGATCATTCTCATCGCCCATTGCCCCATTGATTTTTCCTACCCTTTAGGTTTTTACCTTTTCTAGTATAACTAACATAAAAATATGCTTATATTAATCTTTCAATTTATTATTGTATTTATATTTTATGTAATATGTGAACACTTTTTAAAATTAATTTTGATGTTATCCAATTTTTGAGTCCGGTTCAATTCAACCAGTGAAATGGTAAGATGGCCGGTCTAGTTATGAAAACATTACATAAACAGCCACTATAATTTTGATTTTGCAAGCTTTCGTAATTTTTCCTAAAACTTTTTGGTATTAAATCATAATATAGGTTGTTCAACTAAAATATTTATCAACGATACACTTAAATTTTGACAAGAATTATTATTGATATGATATTCAAACTTATTTAAAAAAATGGGTATTTACTTTTATTTGATTTCTTCTAAAAATACACAAAATGGTTGACCAAATCTTATTAACTTAAAAAGTACTCAACAAAACAATTAAAAAAGCGATTTGCTTTTCCTTTACACTTTGGCCTCTTACCCTTGTTATTAAACAAGTTATAAAATGAAACACCATATTGATAATCATTTTGTAGGTTTACATGATTGTTTTCTTTTTGTATAAGTGATATAAGATCATCACAATGATCTAAAAGACGACCAAGTTTCGACTTTTTGCAAGTAACATGTGTTTAGAAATGTTTCAAAAACCTAACCGGTTAATGGGTCGTTAGGACCGGTTGAACCGATGTTAAAAGCTAGACGTCATAAATCTTTTTAATAATAATAAAACATAAAAAAGTATAAAGTAATATTATGTAATTAAATTATATAAATCTGGAAATATGTTTAGTTACGATGGTAGATACCAAAGGGCATTTAGCCCACAATAGTATTTGGTACCCATGTGTGTTCCTTGGTGTCCCCTTTCCAAGAGCTTGTGGGTTCTAGTCCCGTCATGGACAAGTGGTGTAGATTTATGAATAGATTTAGGACGTGAGTGAGTTTGCCGTTTAAAAATAGGAAGTTATGATGGTAGATTAGCCGTACTTGAAATTTATGCCTGTAACATAGGTTCGAGGTTTACATCTTGGGAATCGCATTTATAAATTTTTAGAATTAATTACACATATGGTCTTTTGGTAAGGTTATATTACGTTTTGATCTCAAGTTTTTAGAAATTTCACTTACATTTCCTATTGTTCACTCGGCCGTAACACTTTTAGTCAATATTTACGAACTGTCGTTGAATTATGTTAAGTATGTATGAAATGAACAATATACCATTCTTATTAAAAAAACAAAATGGAATTATAAAAACGACCCTACCTCGTCCCTTTCCCTCTATCTTCTCCACCCCATTCGATGTCTCCAACCTAAACAAATGGGGTTACCGTGCTTTTGTAGTTCTTCAATTTATTTATTAGTTCGCTGAAATGAAACCTCCAACCAGACAAAATCATAAGTTTTTTTTTCTAGGAACCATATGAATCAGTAGTTACAAAATATACGAAGTTATTACCATGGTGGTGATGTCATACACAACGAGTATTATGGCCCCGTATGTTGCGGTAAAAACATGACTGTTTTGAATAGAATTCATGTTATGTCGATATTCAGCAAATTCGTTAAAGAGTTTAAATCAAAGTAAATGCAAAGGCGCGTCAAGCCGTGAATTTACGTTAAGCGAGGGGTTGATAAAATTCATAACTTTATGTAAAAAAGCAAAACTTTTACATAAACCCACACGTTGAAGTGAGAGCGTTGATAATATTAAGAGTTAAATATGGTTTTCTTCCTTGTGGTTTGGCTAAAATAACTATTTTAGTCCAATAGTTCTAATTTAGCCTTTTTAGTCCATTAGTTTCATTCTCGTTTCAATTAATTCCACGCTTCTAACGTCATCCATCTCTAGTATTAACTTTTTTACAAATTGACTAAATTACCCTTTTATTTAAAATATATATATATATATATATATATATATATACAATTTCCTATTCTCTTACGAACCATAGAAACCAAGCATCTCGTACACCGCCCCTCCTTGTCGCCTCCCACCCACCTCCTTCTTCGGCCAACCCCACCCCCTCTCTAGTACTAAACTATTAACTCCAGTTGATGTGTTCAACCATCTCTGTATCTGGCGCTGATCAAGGGAAAGCTCATACCCGACCATGATTTTATTGACACACCTGCAATAAAAGACAAAACCCGTCGGCTGCCGCTTCCATCCCTTCGATAAACCCAATATTGAGAGGGGCAATCATATGATGTTGGGTTTGGGTCAATATGCAAGTCAGATGAACTGGGCGGGTGGGATACGGGTCTAATTGGGTTTAGAAGAAAACTGTGTTGAAGGAAAGATCTTCGTTGTTGGTGTTGTTCCCGAGCCACTACAATTTAGTGCATCGGGTTTGATTTTAAGGAGGGTATCGTGTAGTGGATAACCCCCATAACCAAAATGGAAGGAGATATAAACCAACAAGGAAGAAGGGACGGAACCCATCGAAGGCATGGCGCATTCATTAAATGTGGCAAGACAACAAGCATCTAATGTAGCAAGGGAATGTCACGTCGGTCTAATACATAACCAGAAGCCACCAGTCAAGAAGAGGAAAAGATCCTCTTTACCAACGATTAATTACCGTTAACAAGACATACCTAGGGAGGCGCCACCGACAGTGTTGCTGGCAACGGTACAAACATTAAATGCTTGATAAGAAGACTCCCGCTGGTGAAAAAGGAGAGTCAGGTATATGTATCCCCTCGACAGATCAAAGGGGATCACTCTTTCAACTCTTCAATCAACCACTTTTTTAACTTAGCATTTACTCCCGTTTGTTAATCTTTGGGCTCGAACGAATTCTTATCCTTACGTCGGAGGTTGGTTGCAGAGACACCCCCGGGGTCCCCTGCGGCGAGACTGACGGTGGCCTATTTTGTAGGACATCTTTCAGTGATACAAGAAAGGGGCAACCTCTGTCTATCATCTCGTCGTGCAGATACAAACTGCTACATTGGCGCCATCCGTGGGATACTTTACGTCCAAAAAGCTTAAAGAACTTCTACAACACCTACACCAAGCACCCAGTGTGAAATGATCGAATGACGAACGCCGGTGGGAACAAACCACCAAATGAAGGCCTTGGGAAAGGGATGCCACCCTCGCCTGGGGAGTCACCGATGGCCCCAACCCGGTATCTGTCAGGAAAGACGATGAGTGACTCCCGCATCCTGGAAGAGATCGATGAAATAGAGGAAGAAGAGGCACAACATCAGGATAAGGAAACCCCTTCTATAACTCTAGAGTTCGTCAGGAGAAACCATGAGAAGTTGAAAGCCTAACTAGAGGAAATGGATCGGATGGACATGCTGAGTGAAGTGCGCACCAAGTTTAAATTTGGAACCTCATCCGAAGGAACAACTATTCTGGAGGGGGCAGAAAAGTTGAAGGAAACGCCAGACAAGGTACTCATAATTGATGATCAAGGCCAGACTGGCAACAAGAATTCAACGCGAACAACGGGAGAGGAGATCCCAAGCCAAGAAGGATCACATCAGAAGGATCGGGGGGCCAACATGGCAGAACTATTAGCTTCTCTGTTGACGGCCTTATAGACCCAGAAGGGATAGCTAACGTCAGGATTAAGCCTTTGAAGGCAATTCGAAAGCCATCTTAGACCCATTACGACAACCGTACATACCATGTAACTTGTTAAGTACCTCTAAGTTCACTGAAAGAATATAAGAGGTACCGATGGGGCTGAAGATACCTTCTAATATAGAAAAATATGACGGGACCATCTGCACGTCTTCCTGGGTGCTGGCTAGGTAGGACAATGGTCCATACCCACCCGGTGTCACATATTTGCACAAACATTGACTGGTGCAGCACGTATATGGTTCAAAAATTTACCGCAAGGAAGCATTGATAACTGATATGTCCTAAATTATACATGTTTTGCATGCATAATAATCCCTATATTATGGTATTAATCAAACAAAATCCTTGCAAATGATACTTAATACATTAATATTTCATAATTGCAGGTTATTCGGTGTCCCAAGATAAACAGAGCAAAAACCAGCTTAAAACATGAAGAAATCAAGCTTTCGGAGGACCAAACCCGAGCATTAACCCCCAAGAAGTCAAAATCGGTCAACACAAGTCAAACCAGCAGCTAAAAGAAGAAACTGGAGAGCAGTAGGGCAATGCACGGCCGTGCAATGCCATGCACGACCGTGCAAACCCTATCTTGCTCTCCAAGGGTCTAGTACAGTCTCCTTTGTACCATGTTTGATTTCTGAAGTGTTTGCACGCTCATGCAATCCAATGCACGGCCGTGCATTGCTCATTTTGAGGCCTATAAATAGATGGCTTGAGTTCTTCATTTCACACACCTGAATACTCCCATCCATACCTCAAGAACACACCAGTGAGATCTTATTTCATAGTTTAGAGTAGAGAGTAGAGGGGCTCTTCCTCCTTATTCCACAATAGGGGAGCCTATGAAACTCAGCGTTACGCTAGCTAGTATGGCCACTCGTGGCTAAGCTTCTTGTATTGCTAGGGTGAAGATGATGTTTGGTGCATGTTAATGTTTGACGTATTAATCTAGTGGTATGTTTATGTCTTTAATTATTCGTCCTTAAAACCACCATTTGGTGGACTTTTATTATTGTCTAAATCCGTCTTTATATTTGTGAGTGTTCTTGATTTTAAAGTGTAAGATCATAAAACCTTTTTAATCAAACTTCTTTTGAAACTTGTACGTCTTTATACAAGCAGAGATTGATAAGTCAAGGCTTGGTCAATATTATTAAGGTCGTACGTCTTTATACGAACTTATTATGCGACCAAGAATTGGTGAACTCATGTTGGGACCGCCTCCCGGTGAGCAAAATATAATCACCTATTTAACCTTAATACAAAGCATTTACATTCGATGTCTTAAACCAACCTGGAGATGACCATTCGAAGGGTTAAGGGTAACTGTTGTCCTTAACGGGAGGCACTACCATTTTAATTTAAAGATTTTAATTCGTGAATCAAATGTCGTGAGGATGAGGCTTTAGCGGTGACCTGGGTCACAAGTTTGTAGTAGTCATATCACTGGATTAGTCAACTTAACATTATCACGTACCAAGCTGATTCGAAGCCCAAAGCAATACTCTTCGTGACCTGATCATTTCCAAGATATTTACTTTTCTACTCTTTACTATTCTGATATTTACATTTCTGTTACACACATCATGCACGTCTTTACTTTTTTGTTATCTACTTTACCGCCATTTACTTTTCTGTCATTTACTATTCCGCTTCACAAGCACACAAAACTCACTCACTAATTAATCCAGCTAAATGATAACAAAAGTTGAGTATTGGAACTCGATCGTGTCCATTAGTTCGATACTTAGTTCTTACCTAAACTATATTACGCTGCGATAGGTACACTTGCCTATTGTGTGTGTTTATAAGTTAAAGTAATTATTATTTTATAAATTTAAAACTAGATCTCGTAAAACTATCATAAAAATATATTTATATATTTTCATATATTAAAAACGACACATCAATAACTTCGAAGAATTGAAGGGAAAGTTCCTTAGAAACTTCAATCAAAACAAGAAAGCAGTCAAGAACCCCAATGAAACACAACACATCCGTAGAAGGGGTGATGAAAACGTCAAAACCATTATGGAGAGATTCGTAAAAGAAAGCATGCAAATCCGGGACGTCCCGATGGTGATGAAGATCAGCAACGGAAAATACC
Source organism: Smallanthus sonchifolius (assembly GCA_023525975.1). NCBI lineage: Eukaryota > Viridiplantae > Streptophyta > Magnoliopsida > Asterales > Asteraceae > Smallanthus > Smallanthus sonchifolius. Next base: position 72,260,473 of record CM042030.1, read on the forward strand.
CCTCTTTGTGAAAAGTTGGGAGAAGAGTTCCCTAAGACCTTCAATGATCTTAGGGATAAGGTTAGGGCTTTTATCAGGCGAAAATATGCGGGTTTGAAAGCAAGAGAATGGGAAGTAAGACGGAACCCGACCACTACGAAGGGACATCCCAGGCCCACTCACTCCAACACCCCCAGGTTGAAAGTCACACAAACAAGACCCAAACCCAGCTTTTCACCTTACACGCTCCACAAGGCCAGATACTCAAGTACTTCCATTCCCAACTCACAATACTCCTCGGAACGTTTTACACCCTTGACCAAAACACCGAGCAAAGTGCTCATGACAGAGAGGTCGAAACTATCGTTTGGTAGCCCCTTCTCCCATTAGAAGGGGAGTAACACCCACCCAAATGACATTTGTGAGTACCACAGGTCCAGATGATATAAAACGGATGACTGCATGTACCTAAAAAAGGATATTGAAATGGCAGTCAAGTCCGGGAAGCTGGCCCATCTGGTTAGGGACATAAAGCAACATGGATCCTCAAAGATGGAGCCGAATGGGAAGGCTAAGGCATAATCAGAAGGGGACAAGGAATATGTGGTTATGATAAGGAGAATGGAAGAAACACACAAGCAGAAGCACAGGAAGGTTAATTCAAAGATAAGTAACACACCCTCATGGATGGAAACATCCATAACATTCCCCGCGTTGAGCCATGATGAAGCATAGGAAGCACCACTCAACATATCAACAAACTTGGCAGGCCACAGAGTCGCTAGAATACACGTTGATGGGGGAAGCGGATCAGAAGTGATGTATGAACAATGTTTTGTGAGATTAAATAGGGACATTAGAAACCTTTTGGAAGAAGACACAGTACCATTGGTACGATTCTCGGGCGAAGTAACATATCCCCTGGGAAAGATAACCCTATTCTTCACATTGGGAGAAGGGTCGAATAGCAGAATAGTTAATTTAACCTTCTTAGTGATAAGGGCTGAGTCCAGATACAACGCCATGCTGGGAAGGTCAGGGATTAGAGTTTTGAGGGCCCTAACATGAACAGTACATGGAATGATGAAATTCCCCACTTCGGAAGGGAAAGATACGTCAAAGTCCTCATCCGAAATAGTGGCGTCAGTCTCAATAGATCGTGTAGAAAACAAAAAGGAGGATAACAAGGTAGAAGAATGGGTGTTGAACGACCGGTTCCCGGAACAAACTGTCAAAATTGGAAAGCAACTGCCAGATAAGTGGAAAACAAGTTTAAATGAGCTGTTAACAAGAAACATGGATGTCTTTGCATGGAAACATAAGGACATGCATGGCATACCCATAAACCAAGCAGAACACTGCCTCAACACGTACAGATGGTTGGAGCCGATTAAGCAAAAGAAAAGAAGTATGCGCCTAGAAAGAAGTAGAGCAACCTGCTAAGAAACACGCAAGCTTTTGAAGGCAGGGATTGTCAGGGAAGTGAGATACCCGATATGGATATCAAACCCAGTGATGGTGAGAAAATAAGACGAAAGTTAGAGGATGTGCATAGATTTCAAAAATCTCAACCAAGCGTGTCCCAAAGACTACTATCCCTCTGCCGGAGAAAGACTCAAAGATAGATTTGATTACCCCATATCTGCTGAAGTGCTTCTTGGATGCCTATAAGGGGGTTCCATCACATCCAGATGGCAAGGGAAGTTGAAGAAAAGACAACCTTCTACACAGATGAGAGGATATTCTATTACACAAAGATGCCTTTTGGCTTAAAGAATGCCGGCGGCAACGTACCAAAGATTCATGGACCAACGTTTTTTAGAACAAATTGGAAAAACCTTGAGGTATATGTGGACGACTTGGTGATAAAAAGCAAGGAAGAAGAAACCATGCTAAGGGACATTGAGGAGACGTTTGAAACTCTAAGGAATGCTAATATAAAGCTAAATATAGGAAAGTGTTCCTTTAGGTTAGAAGAAGGAAAGTTCTTTGGGGTTATGATAACCAAAGAGGGTATCGAGGCGAATACAGACAAGGTAAAAGCAATATAAAAAATGAAGTCACCGACAACGATGAATGACGTCCAAAGATTGAACTGATGATTGGTGGCCTTGAAAAGATTTATATCCTAGCTTGCAGACAAATCACTTCCGTTCATCAGTACTGTAACATCCCGAGAATCGACAAGTTGATCGGTCGGGTTAGTGAGTGACCCGACTCTTTATTTAAACAAGAGGGTTGGTAAGGTTTATCTTATGAGGCGCGTGTAACTACCGAAAGGGGCACGGTTAGTTGTTTTAAACATAACTTCGAGATCTAAACGTGCGAGTTTGGAGATACAAGGACCTGAATGTAAGTGGAGGAGGTTTAAATACCAAGTTAGGAGAAACCCTAGGCCACCTTTTGACTTAAGTGTGTGTTACAACGACAAAGAGAGCAAGCCGAGAGGAAGGCGACGGGAAGGAGGGGACGTTGGCGGAGGAGCGGTCCGGCATATACGACTTCCACTACACTTAAGGTAACATTCGTTCTCACCCTTTTTCCTTTTCTTTTCATTTCCGGTTATGCATGGAAACCCGATTAGGTTTTTATCCTTGTTTATGGTGATCAGAGAAGGAGACGAGGATGGTGGTCGGGTGACGACTGTAATGGAGTGCAATGGCAGCCATGGTGACATTGATGTACATGCGGCGGTGTGACGAGGAGACGGCGACTGTCGGCGTTTGTTGTGACAGAACGACGACGTGGAAAGAAGGTGGCTGACGACAGCAGTGATGGTGACTGACTGGGCGACGAGGGCGGCTCGGTGCTGGAGCAACAAGGCTATGGTGACCCGTTGGGTTGGTTTTCGGCGGTGGAGTACGGCTGAGCTTGGGAGGCCGATGCGGTGGTAAAGTGGAGCCGACGACGGGACTGCTGTGGTGGCAGCTGCGGTGGCACACTACTGCGACGAGGGGCGGAGGACGATGAGGGTGTTAGTCGGCTAGGGTTTGGTCCCGGCGAAGGAGAGGAAGGCGGCATGCACGGTGGTGCACGGTGTGATGAAGGAGGATGGTAAGGAGGCCGGTTAAGGTTTTCCTGGCTAAAGTTGCATGGCCTGCATGCACGTAGGGAAGCCCGACTCGAGTACACGTGTTCCGTGGGGCTAGGGTTTTGCATGGTCACGTATATGTGCATGCATGGGGTGGAACCCGGTTCGAGAATTCGGGTTCTAAATGGGTCAAGGACGATCTAATTCTTGTGAACTTGGTAAAATAGGATTTCGTGGATGAGAATGACGAACTGACGAGATGAGTTTCTAGGTTTTACTATATTTATGTGTTATTCGGCGTATGTTTTGAACGTGTCTGATCATGTGATCGTACGTTAGAAGAAGAAATACCAAGAAAGGATAATACCGATAAAATAGAAGGAAAGAAGGAACTCCACGTATGGAAGTTGTTCACGGATGGATCATCCAATGAAGAAGGGTGCGGGGCCAAATTAATACTAGTAAGCCCGAAAGGAGCATAGTTAACTTACGCCCTTAGATTGGACTTTGTTGCCACAAACAATGAAGTTGAATATGAAGCCCTACTGGTCGGTCTAAAAATAGCAAAACAAATGAAAGCAGAACACGTAGAAGCACACCTTGATTATTTTTTGGTTGTAAATCTGGTAAATGGGACATATGACGCTAAGGAAGAAGCAGTGGTAGTGTATTTGAGGAAAGTGTAGGAAGTAAGGAAAGAGTTTAAAACAAGTAAAATGATCCACATTCCCAGAGGACAGAATCAGAAGGCAAACGCCCTCAGTAAGCTAGCATCAGTGGCTTTCCGACACTTAGCCAAAGAAGTCAAGATGGAAGTGCTAGCATCCCCATCTATCATAGAAAGAGAAATGTCAGCAATTGAGACGCAAACACAAGCCACTTGGATAACGTCCATTGAGAAGTACCTGGGCACCGGGGAATTACTATCAGAAAAAGGAGAAACAAGGAAGATACGAATATAGTCCCTCGAGTATGAGATGATCGACATACATCTCTACAGGAAGTCCTACCTAGGCCCGTCACTGAAATGTGTCGATCTGGAAGAAGCAGATTACGTTATAAGGGAGATCCATGAGAGGATTTGTGATCTCTGTGCTGGCCCAAAATCAGTGGTGGCCAAAGCTGTGAAGGCCGGTTACTATTGGCCTGGCATGTATAAAAGTGCGGTGGAGACACTCCGCAAATGTGATAATTGTTAGATCCACGCGCCCGTCTCTGCATGGCCCTTCCAAAAGTAGAGGATTTACTTAATGGGACCATTCCTAGAAGCAGCAGGAAAAGTGAAGCTATTGGTGGTAGCCATTGACTACTTCACCAAATGGATCGAAGCAAAAACCACTAGCAATTGAATACAATCCAAGAACTGTAGTAAAAGGACAAGTATTGGCTCATTTTATGACGAAAATACCAAAAGAAATGGAGAACATGGAAGAGGAGGTAATGTAAGAAGAAATACCAAAAAAGTATAATACTGACAAAACAGAAAGAAATAAGGAACTCCACGTATGGAAGTTGTTCACGTATGGAGCATCCAACGAAGAAAGGTGCGGGGCATACTTAATACTAGTAAGTCCGGAGGAACAGTGTTAACTTCGTCCTTAGAATAAAATTTATATCGAAATGTAGATAAAAATAAGCACGTCACAACGGTGTATTTGAAATTTTATTAAACATTATATTTTAAAAGTTATAAAAGGAAACAAAATATGTTTAAAAGTAGTTGTAAATATCAAAATAATTAATGAAATAAAAATAAAGAAAATTAATGTGTCAAATATTGAGTGAAGAAAAAAGAAGAAAATTAGTATAACAAATAGTGACTAAGTTGAGTATTATTTATAATTTGTATTTTGTTATCCTTGAATAACACTTAAGTAGGAGTGTGTAAATGGGTCTCACCCGTACCGTACGGGTATACCTGACTCGTACCCGTACCCATTTGAGGGAAAAACTGATACTCGTAAACCATATAGTATGGGACAGGTCGGTTACGGGTAAGTGGGTAAAACGAGTACGGGTTCACAGGTAATAAAGAAGGACCCGTATACCAGCCCAAAAATAATTATCACAGTCTTACACTTGTGGTGTTGTATTCCTTGATTATTAATTATACTTTGATCTCATATTTTTTATTATCGTTTTCTAAGTCAACAAGTCTTCAACCCCCACAGTCTGCAATTGATTACTTTTGAGATGGTTTGTTACTTAAAAACAAGTGGTTTTTCATCATATCTTTTCGAATTTAGATTATGATTAATGCTAATATTTGTAATAGTCACATTATAATGATTCTTTTGTTTCAAATGGTTCTTGCAATTTTATGCTTCTTTATGAGGCTTTTTACTTAATGACTTTATGGTTTGATACCCTAATTTGGCTGAACATGTGCTCTATTTTAGTTGTCTTCTAATTGTTGTAAGATAATTCGTGTTTACTCTAAAAGAATATAAAATTTAAGTGATTTTGCATTGACTAATAATGCTTTATAAAAAAATGAATCACTAAATCTGTCCAGATGATTAAGTGCTAGTTTACTAAAAGCTTTTTAGTGTGTCAAATGGTTCAAATATAGGTAAGAATGTTTATGGAACATCAATGGATGTTCCTATGATTAAATATAAAATGGTTGTTCCTATGGCTCAAATTAAAATGGCTTTTATTTTGTCTCACGGGTAGACGGTTCCTATGGCTGTCGTCGGGTCAATACCCGTACCTGTACCCGTAACCAATTGTTGATTAATATGATACCCGTAACCGTACCCTTTATCACTTAAATGGGTAATCACGGGTCGGGTACAACTTGTATTACGGGTATTCAGTTTTAAACAAATTTCTTAATGACCCTTACACTCAAGTACGTTATTCCTTTAATACTTTTGTAGTTTTGTTAAATACATGTTGATAAAAAAAATTTGGAATAGGTTGTGGTTTGTTAAGAAAAGTTAAATAACACTCAAGTACGTTATCATTGAATACTTTTGTTGACTGTTTAAAAAAAAGTTAAAAAAAATTATTTTCTTTATCAACAGAAGCCATGGTTATTTTTTCTTCTTTTTTGGATATATCTGATGTGGATTGGATCGTTGATATGTTTTATTTTTTCACGTGGGATGGGAAGATATACAGATGATGAAAACATATTGACTTAAAATCGGAACCAATCATTTTATTGTAAATTTTTAATATTTAATTGAATAAAATAATGGGCATATAAGTCAAAGAACCCATCATCATCCATGTGCCGATTGAGGATCCTGGACCACATGTCCAAGTGGGTTTTGTTTTTGATAATAGGGAGCATGTACATACCCTGCTTTACATGATATTCTTTTAGGCATAAAATGGTTCAAGCTAAATACTTATATATTTATATATATAGAAAAAAGTTTAAATAAAAAGGGTTTTAAACTTAAAAGGGTGAAAATGATTTACGGTTATTAGATCAAATTAAGAAAGATTTAATAGTTGAGATCAAATTGTAACAGAAAAGTTATTAAAAACATAGTTTAGTCATGACCACTTTTGTTGACTTTTTATCAAGTTATCATTCTTTTTTTTAAACGTTCATAACTTTTACATACGACATTATTTTTTTTTAAATTACACCATAAAAACGAGCGTTTTTCATCTTTAAAACGAGTATAATATCGCTATATACAAAAAAAAATATGTTTTCCAGCTCATTGTGATTATTGTTCTTCATTGTGTTTAATGTGAGGTCATTGTGTCTAATGACAAGTCATTGTGTCAAATATTTTTCATCATTGTGTTTAATGTCAAATATTTTTCTAATGTCAGGTCATTGTGTCTAATGTTAAGTTGGTGTCAAATATTTTTCATCACTTTGTTCTATATAATACATAAAAAACAGTGACAAAAATAATACGAAATTATCTAAAACGTAAAACACAATGATGAATAAATATAACACAGTGATGAGAAATATTTGACACAATGACCAGACCTGACATTAGACACCATAAAAGCGAACGTTTTTTATCTTTAAAACGAATATAGTGTCGTTATATACAAAAACGAAGAAAAAAATTATGTTTTCCAGCTCATTGTGTAATTTGCTCGTCATTGTGTCTAATGTCAAGTCATTGTGTCTAATGTCAAGTCATCGTGTCAAATATTTTTCATCATTGTGTATAATGTCAAATATTTTTCAAATGTCAGGTTATTGTGTCAAATATTTTTCATCACTGTGTTATATATAATACATAAAAAACAGTGACAAAAATAACACGAAATTATCTAAAACGTAAAGCACAATGATGAAAACGAGCGTTTTTTATCTTTAAAACGAGTATAGTGTCGTTATATACAAAAACAAAAAAGAATTACGTTTTCCAGCTCATTGTGTAATTTGCTCGTCATTGTGTCTAATGTCAGGTCATTGTGTCTAATGTCAAGTCATTGTGTCAAATATTTTTTTATCATTGTGTCTAATGTCAAATATTGTGTCCAATGTCAGGTCATTGTGTCAAATATTTTTTGATCACTGTATTATATATAATACATAAAAAACAGTGACAAAAATAACATGAAATTATCTAAAACATAAAACACAATGATGAAAACGAGCATTTTTTATTTTTAAAACGAGTATAGTGTCGTTATATACGAAAACGAATAAAATACGTTATCCATCTCATTGTGATTATTTCTCGTCATTGTATCTAATGTCAGGTAATTGTTTCTAATGTCAAGTCATTGTGTTAAATATTTTTCGTCATTGTGTCTAGTGTAAAATATTTTTCATAATTATGCCTAATGTCAAATATTTTTTCTAATATTAGGTCATTGTGTCTAATGTCAGGTCATTGTATCTAATGTCAGGTAATTGTGTCAAATATTTTTCATCACTATGTTATATATAACACATAAAAAATAGTGACGAAAATAACACGAAATTATCTAAAACGTAAAACATAATGACGAATACATATAACAAAATAATGAAAAATATTTGACATAATGACCTGACATTAGACACAATGACCAGACTTGACATATTTGACACTATGACCAATATGCACTCCCTTCAAAAAAAATAAAAGGACACATGTCAAGCCCAAGATCCTTCTTACCCTTTTTATTTTTAAAACCCTTTTTACCATATATATATATATAGGGTCCGCTTAATATACAAAGGGGTTTTAGCGTACCAAGGCACCAACATGCGATACGTTGAAATGCCCTAAATTATACATGTTTTGCATGCATAATAATCCCCATATTATGGTATTAATCAAACAAAAGCCTTGCAAATGATACTTAATGCGTTAATATTTCACAATTGCAGGTTATTCGGTGTCCCAAGATAAACAGGGCAAAAACCAGCTTAAAACATGAAGAAATCAAGCTTTTGGAGGACCAAACCCGAGCATTGACCCCCAAGAAGTCAAACCAGGTCAAAGGAAGTCAACACAAGCAGCTAAAAGACAAAACATGAGGCAAGGAGGGGATGCACGGCCGTGCATCCCATTGCACGACCGTGCAAGGCCCAACTTGCTCTCCAAGGGACTAGTACACTGTCCCGTGTACCTTGTTTGATTCTCGAGGTGTTTGCACGCCCGTGCAATCCAATACACGGGCGTGCATTGCTCATTTTGAGGCCTATAAATAGATGGCGTGGGTTCTTCATTCCACACACCTCAATACACCCATCCATACCTCAAGAACACACTAGAGAGAGCTTATTTCATAGTTAGAGTAGAGAGTAGAGGGGCTCTTCCTCCTTGTTCCGCAATAGGGGAGCCTACGAAACTCAGCGTTATGCTAGTTAGTTTGGCCATTTGTGGCTAAACTTCTTGTATTGCTAGGGTGAAGATGATGTTTGGTGCATGTTAATGTTTTACGTATTAGTCTAGTGGTATGTTTATGTCTTTAATTATTCGTCCTTAAAACCACCACTTTGGGGCTTTTACTATTGTCTAAATCCGTCTTTATATTTGTGAGTGTTCTTGATTTTAAAGCGTAAGATCGTAAAACCTTTTTAATCAAATTTCTTTTGAAACGTGTACGTCTTTATACAAGCAGAGATTGATAATCCAAGTCTTGGTCAACATTATTAAGGTCGTACATCTTTATACGAACTTCTTATGCGACCAAAAATTGGTGAACTCATGTTGGGAACGGTACGTCTTTATACTTGGTCCCATTGTTACACCGCCTCCCGGTGAGCAAAATATAATCACCTATTTAACCTTAATAGAAAGCATTTATGTTCGATGTCTTAAACCCACCCGGAGATGACCATTCGAAGGGTTGAGGGTAACTGTTGTCCTTAACGGGAGGCACTACCATTTTAATTTAAAGATTTTAATTCGTGAATCAAATGTCGTGAGGACGAGGCTTTAGCGGTGACCTGGGTCACAAGTTTGTAGTAGTCATATCACTGGATTAGTCAACTTAACATTATCACGTACCAAGCTGATTCGAAGCCCAAAGCAATACTCTTCGTGACCTGATCATTTCCAAGATATTTACTTTCCTGCTATTTACTATTCTGCTATTTACATTTATGTTACACACATCACACACGTCTTTACTTTTCTGTTATTTACTTTACCGTTATTTACTTTTTTGTCATTTACTATTCTGCTTCACAAGCACACAAAACCCAATCACTAATTGATCCAGCTAAACGATAAGAAAAGTTGAGTACAGGAACTCGACCGTGTCCATTGGTTCGATACTTGGTTCTTACCTAAACTATATTACGCTGCGATAGGTACATTTGCCTATTGTATGTGTTTTTAAGTTAAAGTAATTATCATTTTATAAATTTAAAACATGATCTCGTAAAACCATCCTAAAAATATATTTATTATATTTTTATATATTAAAAACGACACATAACACGTGTTCAGTTGGCGAGGGGTAAATGCGTCTGCGTTATAATAACGCATGATCATAATCACATATGTTTATAATAATGTATGACCATAATCACGCATATTATATGCATAATTACGCTTTTTTATAATAACGCATGACCGTAATCATGCTTGTTATACGCATAATCACGCATGTTTTATAATAACGCATAACCGTAATAATGCATGTTATACGCACAACACCTCAATATTTTAAAAAAATCATTTTTTCAAATAAAGGTATAGCAAAACTATTCCCTTTTTTCTCTTTGGTCAAAATGTTGCACATTTAGAAAGTCAAAAATCCAACACAAAATCCTTTTCTCTTTGGTCAAAATACTGCACGTTCAGAAAGAAACAAAAATCCAGCACAATCAGAATAACAAAATTCCAGCACAACTTGTTTTCTCTTTTGTAAAATCCCAAGTTTCTACATCAGATCGCCATGTTCAAAACTAATAACACAAAATGCTGAAGTAATTATATGTTAAATATAAATTTTCAAGTATTTTGAATTTACATATTTGATATTATATATTTTTAGTAGATAAATATTAAATCATTCAAATTTTCAGGGATATCTTTATACTAATAAATAAAAATATTAAAGGGATACGTGTCATTTTCTGATGCATTCTCAATATTTTTTTCCTTCATCTCTCTCCTATTAAATAATGATATTAAAAGAATATATTTTTAAATATTTAATATAAATCTAATTATGGATACTTATTATTTAATTATGGATAGTTATTATATCATTAATCAAATGAATTTAATATTAATGAACATTTATCAGTTATATAAAAAAATTAATACCCAATTTAAAAAAAAAAAATATTTAAAAATTAATTTAACAAAATTTATAATTGTCACGTCAAAGTATATTTTTTTAAAGACATATTTTGACAAGTGTATGTATTAACAAATTACATTATATTTTATTCAACCCTTGTAATACACAAGTTTTTAAAACCATAAAATGTCACACCCGTAACCCAGGATGGTTATCTTTCCAGAGTAATACCTCCAACAGATATCTTCCCAGGAAAGAACGACAGGTCCATGAGGGATTTATACACCGCTCTTTCCTTAGACAGAACATTTCGTTTGTCAGATAACTACATAGCGGTCAGAAGGTTGCCTTCTGGTTACTGTGATGTTGATACCAAAAACACACAGCGAAAGTCTTTAAGTCGTAATTATTTCATTTCATATATATAATATTGTTTTACAATAAGGAATGACTGGAAATTCAACACATTGTTCCTATGTAACATCCCGAAATTTATGTCAAACGCGAAAGACGGGTGTCGTGGTAATTAAATAAGAGAGTTGAATAAAAGAATAACGGACTCAAGAGGAAGCGGGCCTTGGAAACACAAGGGAGGGAGTAGGGTAAAACCCTAGCCACCCTCTCCACCTCCCTAATTCATCATCTTACCATTTGAAAATGCTTTAACATAAATAGTAGATAGTATATGCCTTACAGAAGAAACTCTGAACTTGAATGCAAATGTTACTTTGAAAGGAGATGTTCAGAACCCGAGTAGTAAAGTAAATTAGGAATTTCATACCGGTCTCTGTAATTAGTAATTTACCTTACTCGAGGTGTTCTAAATATTACCTATCATGATAACACGAGCGTTCTTTGTTCACAGTAGACACTAATGCCTAGAGGAAAGAGAGGTGGTCGCACTAGGGGTTGTACTGGTCGTCGAGGCGGACCGCCAGGTAACCGAACACGACATGAGGAAAGTGAACACTCCCATAACGAGACTGAATCGGTGCACGTGGAGCATAATGACAGTGGGAACCATGTGTCAGTTCATGACGATGCTCATAACGAGGCTCTTGAGTTGGAACCAACTGTGAAAGAAGCTATCGCGGCAGAGGTTACTTCAATCTTGAAGAAAGTTCTACCGGAAGCACTGGGCGAGGCCCTTAAAGAGTTTGATATTGGGCGGAAAGAGAAGAAAGAGGAAAGTAGCAAGAGAACTGAAGTCACTGATAGTTAGGATTCTGATTATGAAATGGCAACTCGAGGTTGCAATTATAAGTCCTTTCGGGGGTGTGACCCGCCAAAGTATGATGGACGGAAAGATGTTGTGGCCACTTTCGAGTGGATAGAGAAGATGAATGGTGTGATCAACATTTGTGAGTGCCGTGATGACCAAGCGGTCAAGTTTGCTGCTCACTCATTCACTAATAAGGCGTTGAGTTGGTGGAGGTCGATTGAGAGAATCAAGTCTTCTACTGAGATGAAAAAGATGAAATGGAATGACATGAAAAAGCTGCTAATCACTAAGTTCTTCCCATAGAACGAGATTGATAGAGTTGAGAGAGAGTTTCTAGGGCTCTGTACTGGCAGTATGATTCATCGCCAGTACACCTCCAAATACCAGGAGTTGGCTCAGTTGGTTCCACATCTGGTGGATACTGAGGAAAAGAGGATCAATTATTACATCAAGGGACTACCACAGAAGGTCCGTGTGTACGTGAAAGCTAATGCTCCTACAAGCTTCGAATATGTGGTATCACTTGCTGGAATAGTTTATGATGACTTCGAATCCGCGTACCCACTGCCTACTAAGAAGAAAGTGACAAATGTCGTTAAGCGGCCAGAAAAAGAGTGGGCGGGCCCGGAGACGAAGAAGCTGAGGATAGAGGATGGGAATGATTGTGCAAAGTGTGGACGAAAGCACTCTGGGGAGTGCCGTGTGGGTGTGAACATTTTCTATCGATGCGGGAAGACGGGGCATTACTCTCGAGAATGTCCCGGCGCACCATCATGCTATAACTGTGGGATACCTGGCCACATGGCACTTCATTGGGTTGTCACTTCATTGGGTTTCATTTAGTTAATTTTGCATTTCTTGTCAAACCTTTATAAATTATTAATGCTTACAGTTTTCCGAATTGATCCATAGTGTCATTGGAAGTTTTGTTTTATTTTGATTTATTGCTTGAGGACAAGCAATGTTCAAGTGTGGGGTTGTTTGATGTGTTAGTATTTACACATCTTTTTGGCACAAAACTTCGCTCATTTAACGATCAATTCTTGGTTATATTCAACGTTTAGGCACTTATTTGCTTCATTTCCTGTTTTGTAGGTTTTTGTGAAGCTTGTGAACAAACAAGAAGATTCCAGGATAAAAAGTGAAGTTTTTAGGGTTTCTGTGATGAAGGCACGGTAGTGCCCCTAATTGGCGCGACCGTGCCTAACTTGCAAACCCTAAGCACGGTCGCGCCCCGTACATGGCACGACCGCGCCAAGCCAAAAGGCAAGGCACAACCGTGCCCTGCCTCCACACGGTCGCGGGAACACCCGTGAGTCTGACACCTCGAAGCAAGAGACCCAATGGAAGCTCCGGATCGGTCAACCCTCTGTCACACGGTCGCGGCAAGACCTAGGCGCGACCGCGCCTTTGCCCTTGGCACGGTCGTGGCCTCTCTCTTGGCACGGTCGTGCCTCCCCTTTTCTATCTAAACAGAACTTAAACTCTCATTCAGATATCAAGCAACCAGGGGAGAAAGTCTACTGTTCCAGCTCGTATTTCTCTTGTTCCAGCCATATTTCAAGATTCTTGGAGAGGATACAACATCAAGAGGATCATCTTACATCAACAACAACATCTAGGCTTGGAGGAGTGGTTTGATTCTTGTTTTCATATCATGTTTCTCTCTAATTTTCCCTGCTTATTTGTAATTTTGATGCTCATGATGAGCTAAAACTCCTGTTCACTTTGGTTTAGATGAAGTTTAGATACATTTGACAACATTCATGGATTATTGGAAATTATTGTGTTAATGTTATGACAACCGTATGATTATTCTTCAATGAAATTATGTATTCAAGTGTTTTGAGGTGTTTACAAGACTTGTATTTGTGTATATCATATTATGTTGGAAAACTTATGGTTTATGCTTATATTCATGGATTGGTGTATGTATTTGTACTAGTTTGTGGCTTTTGACTAGGAATGGTGAATAAAGTCTTGTTTATGAATCATTATATTTGTATGTGTATCCTTATGCTTATGTTTGGAAAGACAAGGTGTTTGTTAGAATGTTTCATGCTTAGTTTTATGTTTATCTAGGAATTGTTGACACATTCTCCTAATTTATATAACCTTTACATGAGCATTGTATGTTGAAGAAATGCATATTGTTATCTAATTTAATCAACTTGAGGTGGGTAGTGTGTTGTTCATATTATCTTTCCAACTAGTTGTTGGACTAGTGTACCTTAACCGGAAACTAGTTTAATCTTTATAAACATTAACATGATTGTTAAATACGTGAGCTTCATTGTATGACTTTAGGTGGTTAGTTTGTGTAATTCATGCTAGCTTTCCGAATAGTCATTTGATTAGATGTCTTTGACAAGAATTTGGTCAATTTATGTTTCGTGTGATTACCATGTTTCTTTGAGTGTATTGGATGTATTCTAGATGGATTCGACACCGAAGTGATATTTTCTCCCTAATTGTTTGAATTGTGACCTTAGCTTAGTTTTTATATATTTGCGTGTTAGTTAATTAAACAAAACTCTCCAAAATATCTTTATACCCTCACTTGATTAGATTTTAGTTCCGGTTTATTATCGCACTCCACCGTGTCCACGGATTGATATCCGGTTCTTACCTTTACTATATTGCTATCCGACGGGTACACTGCCCGATGTGTGTGTGATTAGTCTTTGGTGAAAACCCTTTTTAAAACTCATATTGTGTGAAAATTCTTTATAAAAATATATATATAGTTTACACGCATCAAGTTTTTGGCGCCGTTGCCGGGGACACGGTTTTTGCGAGAACGATTGGAATTAATTTTTAGTCATTTAGTATATATATTTTTGTGAATATTGTGTTTCCCTGTTTATTATTTTGCAATTTTGTGTGTATAGATATTTTTGCATTTTTACTTATTATCTCTAGCTTCATTTGTATATATATATATTTTGTTTTTATCCTATTTTATTTTCTTCCATTCTTATTTTTATTTATTTTTATTTTTATTTGTTTTATCTAACTTGTGTTGTCTTTGTCCTAGGTTCGCGTATTTAAATCTAACTTGTCGTGCAGATCGTGTATGTTCTCAACTCCCGTCGAGGAGGTTCCTGAGCCGTCTTCTGAGCCGGAGCGTGATCTTCATCGGAGATTGCGAGCCCGTTCCCGAATTGTGGCCCGGTTACTCGAGTTTGACGAGGTTGTTGTTGACGAGGTAGAGGAGATGGCGAACGAGGATGCGGGTCGGACGCTTTCGGATTTTGGCAAACCAACACTTGAGGGTTTGGAGTCGAGCATCAACAGGCCGACGGCTGGAGCACATCAGTTCGAGATCAAATCCAGCATTATATAGATGGTGCAGAACATGTGTCAGTTCGATGGCAAGGATCACGAGGATCCTAATACTCATTTGGCCGGTTTCTTAGAGATTTGCGCCACTTTCAAAATTCGTGACGCTACCGACGATGCTATTCGGCTCCGGTTATTCCCGTTTTCCTTACGGGATCGAGCCAAGGCTTGGTTACTGTCACTTCCCCCTAGGTCCATTAGTACTTGGGACCAGATGGCTGCTAAATTCTTAGAAAAGTATTTCCCTTCGGAGAAAACATCAAAGTTGAGGGCTAGGATTCTTTCTTTCCAGCAGGACGACGGGGAGACGATCTATGAGGCGTGGGAGAGATTCAAGGAACCGATGAGGAAGGTTCCCCACCATGGATTGTTGAAGTGGCAGCAGTGTGAGACCTTCTACAATGGTCTAGAGATGACTGGGAAGCAGCTGATCGATGCATACGCGGGTGGAGACATTGGGACGAAGACACCCCAGGAGGCGTATGACTTGCTAGAGAAGGTAGCATCAAAGAGCTACACTCAGCATACTTCCCGAGCGAGATCTCAGAGGCAGGGTGTCCATCAAGTGGATGGAATTACCTCTTTAGCTGCCCAGGTGGAAGCACTTTCCACCAAGATTGATCAGATGCACGTCTACAAGGCCCAGTCCTTGTGTGAGTTTTGTGGTGGGGCGCATCCCACGAGTGCTTGTCAGGTTGGGGATCAGGGGGCCCACGAGCAGGTTGATTTCATGTCCAACCATAATCGTCCCCAGAATAATCCCTACAGCAACACATATAATCCGGGGTGGAGGAATCACCCGAATTTCAGTTGGAAGTCTAGCAACAATAGCCAGCAACCACCCGGATTCACTCAGCGCCCCCCATTCCAGCATCAGTCTCACCAGTCTCAGGGACAGAGTTCCCAGTTCCGACCTCAGCAGGGCCAGTTTCAAGGCCAAGGTTCTAGCAGCGGTCCACCACCCGCTCCTGAGGGTAAATCCAGTTTGGAGGACATGGTTGCACGGCTACTTGCCAACTCGGAGAGTCAGAATCAGTTGGCAGAGAAGCAGAACCGTTACATGGAGGAGCGTTTTCACACGCATGAGACTGAGTTGAGGAATCAGAAAGCTTCGATCCAGACCATAGAGAACCAGGTCGGGCAGATCGCGAAGCTTCTTTCTGAGAGACCGCCAGGTGGCCTGCCTAGCAACACTGAGCCCAATCCTAAGGCTCATGTGAAGGCCATTACTACAAGGAGCGGTAGAGGCACAGGACCGGATCCGCAGGTCCCTGTGCATGAGTCATCCGAGGAGGAGGTTGTGATTGAGATTCCGGATGAGACACCGCCGAGGGGTAAACCGGCGAGCACATCACGCCCTCGCGAACCTGTGAGAGATTACACTCCCGCCGTTCCATACCCAGGCAGATTGAAGAAACAGAAGATGGAGGAGCAGTATGGTAAGTTTCTAGGGTTGTTTAAGCAGTTGCATATCAACTTGCCATTTGTGGAGGCTCTAGCTCAGATGCCTAAGTATGCGAGATTTTTGAAGGATATCCTCACGAATAAGAGGAAATTGGAGGAGTTGTCTCAGGTGACGCTGAATGAGGAGTGTTCGGCGGTGATTCAGAACAAGCTACCGGAGAAGAGACGAGATCCGGGGAGTTTTACCATCCCCTGTTTGATAGGTAGCTTGTCGGTTAGCAACGCCTTAGCTGACCTTGGTGCTAACATTAACCTCATGCCATATGCGGTCTTTGCTAAGCTTGAGTTGGGAGAACCTGCACCAACGCACATGAGTATCCAGCTGGCCGATCATTCGGTCAAGTATCCGCGAGGGATAGTGGAGAATATGTTGGTTAAGGTTGACCGTTTTATGTTTCCTGTAGACTTTGTGTAACATCCAAGATTTCTGACATTATTTCATTTCAACATTTAACTAATGATATCCCATTTCTATCCGAGTTTGCTCACCTTAGACTGACACCTTAATTTCTTTTATTTTTGTATCAAATCAAAGTTCTAATATTTCAACTTCAATGTAATTATAACATATTTTATTCACATTTGTACTCTATAATAAATTTAATCAAAAAAAAAAAAAAAACAAAGTAATTTAAACGAAACCTCCCTTTTATAAACTTTATTGTTTTAAAAATATATTCTTATAAAACTGATATTATTGCATTTGAAACCCCACCCTTAAATTTGAACCACTCAATCCCAATTTCTACCTCATTCAATACCCTTAATCAATTTTGACCATCGAAAAGTCAAACAATCCAAATCCGGATCGAATTCGATCAAGGCCGACGGATTCGGACTTACCTTGAATCCAAGAAGAATTATCGACATCTCCCTGACCTAATTAACATGCCAATATATCTAATTAGCAACCTATTTTCAAATTTCAAACGTTTGACTTCCTAAAGTCAAATTCGGACGAATTCTTTTGCAATTAGTGAGAATTAATATGTTTAATGACCTTAGAATATGCGTAACCGTTATACGCACGCTGTCAAGCACGAAAGATTAACCAATCGAAGAGAAATCAAGCGATTTAGCTCAACAGTCGGGTTCACGTCCGTTTCGAACAAATCCATATCAAACTGAATGATTCAAGTAAAAAATTGAAGCGTACAATCCAATCACACACGCTCGCGACACCCCTCTATTGCTCTCGTCGCTCTCAAACCCCTCCCGAACCACCTCTGCGATTCAATCAACCCCGAAGTGCTCGAACCTGAACACGCCAATCGACCTCATACTTCCCGCAACCATTACAGGTAATTCTTATACCCTTAGACTCGTTTTAATCTGGGGAATGAAAGCCCCATAATCATCGACTCGTTATGTGCTCAATTGAGATCAATTTGGGGGCTAGGGTTTCGGGAAATCGGATTTGGGAAAGGGACGAACTGGGGTTCTAGGTTAATTCATTTTCGTATCCTTTTCTGTCAAGGCTTCTAGCCCAGATAAACCGGTTAAGACGTAGGACCTTTGAACGAGATGTCACGGGTTCGAAACCCATAACCCGACACCATTTTTAAATCCACTTCAGGTACTGAATCCGGTCTCCAAGCAAGATCGCGATAATAAGCAATCGGACTGACTCTGTGACAGGGATTCTTCCCTGGTCCAGTGGTTGGTGCTCAACACTCTTACCGGAAAGACCCGGGTTCGACCCGGGCAGTGTCCATTTATTTTTAAGACTATTTTTACAACTCCAATAATTTTATAAAAAATATTTTTATAAACCTTGAAACAATTATGGCAGAATAAAAGCAAAATCCTTAATTTTTCATATAAAATTCGATTTAATCCAAATTAAAAGTATTAAATTACATATTAACCTTTTAAATCAAAACTTAAAATATTTAAATAAATTTATAAATGAAAACGATTTAATTTTTATAGAAGTTATAAAAAGATTAAATTTATTTAAAACAATCAAGACTTGTTTTTACACACCTTTATAGATAAATATCATTTTTATATATCTTTATAAATAAATACATAAATTATTTATTTAAATAAGATAAATCATACAACTAATTTTTATATAACTAAATTATTAAGTATTAATAATTATTTAATTCATTTAGTTATTCGAACTCAAAACGTGGTTTAATTATTTTAAAACCATTTATTTAAACCCCCCTCAGTTTATGAAACATTCATTCAAGTTCGAACCACTAATACTTACCACTCCAACACTTGTCACACATAACCGATTCAATCCTAGACTTAGACATAGACTATTGTACCCTCTAATAAACCAAATATACATTATGCATTAGGTTAAAGTGGTGAGTTACAAGGATCGTTTTACCACCTAGACTCGCGTGCTAGCTACACTCTTGATTCAAGTAAGTATTCACAACCCCTTTTTTACTCTTTTACACTTTTGGGGTGGAACATGAACTCTATACACATTACACATTACACATTTACATTTACACAAACAACACAAGTGTAAAAATCCTATTTACATACATGTGTGCAAAATTTGAGCTTTGTGCCCGAGTGCTAGGTGTGCTAACCTTTGTATGCTCTTATGTGCAATCATTAACTATACAAGCCGACGGTTTTCAATGATAGATCTATTGAGTCTGACAAACCCACCCATGGTGCGCGGTGATTGAAACCGACAACACATTTGTTTTGCATGCTAGTCACAAGGTTTAGTTATACATGGTTACACAATAGCTGCTCCCCATAAATGCCTTATTTTATCATGTTTTGTAAAGGATTTGTTTTCAACTATATGCTATCTACATACAACTGTGTTATACTCACCAACTTTTTAGTTGAATTTATTTTATTCATGTTTCAGGCCCCAATATGTGAGATTGATTCAAGACGTGTTCAACATAGGATTTGGACTTAGCAATTTAAATCAAGAACTTTATGAGTTGTTTTATGTTTCTTGTTTGAATTTGGTTTGTACTTGGATTATTTGTAATGGAAATTTAACTTTAATATATTTCAATTTAGTCAACCATGTGCTATGAACAGTCTTACATGTCCCGCCCCGATGATTCCGCCATCGGTCGGGGTGTGACAGATTGGTATCAGAGCCTTGGTTATAGGGAACTAGGTTATTAGACACTCTTGACCTAGACTATAACTTTAGGACACCCATACAATGCCATGCTACTACATGTTACATTATCAATTTCCGTGTGATTGTTTTTACATGCTATCCTAAGTACTTACACTACATGATACAATACATAATGACTTATGTGTCACACTACTTGATAACTTTTGTGCTTACACTCATTACTATCTACATGCTATATGACTACTTTTTATGTGAATATTCTTACATGTTATACTGTATAATTACATCATATGATACAATACTTAAAAATCTATGTGTCACATTACCTACCAGTTTTCTTTTCTCCTATTAATTGCTACCTATTTAATTTATTTAAAGTGCTATCCTAAGTTTCCACACACACTCATACACATGCACCCTTAAACTCACATACATAATACCACACCTCTTGTGAACAACACATTTTTAAACTATTGGGCCTAATGTCCATCAATAATAAACTAAGAAGCCCATCTATCCTTCAAGAAGTAAAAGCCCACTGAAATGCATAAACCTTACTTTCGGGCCACAAGGACCAGTTCACAACAATTCTCATCAAGACCATGAGCCCAACAATAGTATTATTAATACATGATGGCTGGAAGAGTGTGTAGGCCCATGAAGAATTCTGGCTAAGGAAAGATAGGGTATTTAAGTGTGTCCTAGTGACCCACCCCTCTTTCCTGGGAATTCTCCTCAGGGATGCATTGCTTATAGGTCAAGTATATTTCTAAAATACTATCGTGAAGGTTCGGCGTTATGACTAGTCAAACTCTAAACCTATGAGAACTCCTACATTTAACACTCAGTATTTTATTATCGCTTACAACCTTTCCATTATTTTTCCTGCTAAGTATGGACTCCTACTCTCCTACCTCCCCGGTATGCCGTCCCGAAGAAGAGTCTGATTGGGAAGAAGACACCGGATCACCCGTACATCGATCACCAACACCCGTAGCTGCTAGATCAAGGTTTGATGTAAGGGTAGATTGGATTAGGAACACCGGCCCAAGACTTCGAACACCTGGATCAGCCGCACCCATAAACCCGTATCATACACCCCATCTCCACAATCAATTACCACCCCCACTGAGAGACCCATATCTAATGCCCGACCTTTACCTTCCTAACCCTTGGGTAAGGCATACCATGGTACCCCCCCTGGTGTTATGGGAATTCCAACCAATGACTTCCATCAATATGTAAGAAATTCAGAATTCGAGAGGCAAAGGATAGAGCAGGGAGTAATACACGACTTTCAAAGACAAAGAATGGATAGCCTAGCAAACCAATTAGGATACCAAAAGGAGTTAATCTCCATCCTCGAAAAAGAAATGCAAGAACATCGCACAGAGACCGCCAGGACTGAAGCCAGATCTACTACTCGAGTGACTATAGCGGTGCTCATCTTGGCAATTATCTTCTTCCTAGTGGAAAGCCAGATCAACATTTGTGAGTGCCGTGATGACCAAGCGGTCAAGTTTGCTGCTCACTCATTCACTAATAAGGCGTTGAGTTGGTGGAGGTCGATTGAGAGAATCAAGTCTTCTACTGAGATGAAAAAGATGAAATGGAATGACATGAAAAAGCTGCTAATCACTAAGTTCTTCCCTCAGAACGAGATTGACAGAGTTGAGAGAGAGTTTCTAGGGCTCTGTACTTGCAGTATGATTCATCGCCAGTACACCTCCAAATACCAGGAGTTGGCTCAGTTGGTTCCACATCTGGTGGATACTGAGGAAAAGAGGATCAATTATTACATCAAGGGACTACCACAGAAGGTCCATGTGCACGTGAAAGATAATGCTCCTACAAGCTTCGAATATGTGGTATCACTTGCTGGAATAGTTTATGATGACTTCGAATCCGCGTACCCACTGCCTACTAAGAAGAAAGTGACAAATGTCGTTAAGCGGCCAGAAAAAGAGTGGGCGGGCCCGGAGACGAAGAAGCTGAGGATAGAGGATGGGAATGATTGTGCAAAGTGTGGACGAAAGCACTCTGGGGAGTGCCGTGTGGGTGTGAACATTTTCTATCGATGCGGGAAGACGGGGCATTACTCTCGAGAATGTCCCGGCGCACCATCATGCTATAACTGTGGGATACCTGGCCACATGGCACTTCATTGGGTTGTCACTTCATTGGGTTTCATTTAGTTAATTTTACATTTCTTGTCAAACCTTTATAAATTATTAATGCTTACAGTTTTCCGAATTGATCCATAGTGTCATTGGAAGTTTTGTTTTATTTTGATTTATTGCTTGAGGACAAGCAATGTTCAAGTGTGGGGTTGTTTGATGTGTTAGTATTTACACATCTTTTTGGCACAAAACTTCGCTCATTTAACGATCAATTCTTGGTTATATTCAACGTTTAGGCACTTATTTGCTTCATTTCCTGTTTTGTAGGTTTTTGTGAAGCTTGTGAACAAACAAGAAGATTCCAGGATAAAAAGTGAAGTTTTTAGGGTTTCTGTGATGAAGGCACGGTCGTGCCCCTAATTGGCGCGACCGTGCCTAACTTGCAAACCCTAAGCACGGTCGCGCCCCGTACATGGCACGACCGCGCCAAGCCAAAAGGCAAGGCACAACCGTGCCCTGCCTCCACACGGTCGCGGGAACACCCGTGAGTCTGACACCTCGAAGCAAGAGACCCAATGGAAGCTCTGGATCGGTCAACCCTCTGTCACACGGTCGCGGCAAGACCTAGGCGCGACTGCGCCTTTGCACTTGGCACGGTCGTGGCCTCTCTCTTGGCACGGTCGTGCCTCCCCTTTTCTATTTAAACAGAACTTAAACTCTCATTCAGATATCAAGCAACCAGGGGAGAAAGTCTACTGTTCCAGCTCGTATTTCTCTTGTTCCAGCCATATTTCAAGATTCTTGGAGAGGATACAACATCAAGAGGATCATCTAACATCAACAACAACATCTAGGCTTGGAGGAGTGGTTTGATTCTTGTTTTCATATCATGTTTCTCTCTAATTTTCCCTGCTTATTTGTAATTTTGATGCTCATGATGAGCTAAAACTCCTGTTCACTTTGGTTTAGATGAAGTTTAGATACATTTGACAACATTCATGGATTATTGGAAATTATTGTGTTAATGTTATGACAACCGTATGATTATTCTTCAATGAAATTATGTATTCAAGTGTTTTGAGGTGTTTACAAGACTTGTATTTGTGTATATCATATTATGTTGGAAAACTTATGGTTTATGCTTATATTCATGGATTGGTGTATGTATTTGTACTAGTTTGTGGCTTTTGACTAGGAATGGTGAATGAAGTCTTGTTTATGAATCATTATATTTGTATGTGTATCCTTATGCTTATGTTTGGAAAGACAAGGTGTTTGTTAGAATTTTTCATGCTTAGTTTTATGTTTATCTAGGAATTGTTGACACATTCTCCTAATTTATATAACCTTTACATGAACATTGTATGTTGAAGAAATGCATATTGTTATCTAATTTAATCAACTTGAGGTGGGTAGTGTGTTGTTCATATTATCTTTCCAACTAGTTGTTGGACTAGTGTACCTTAACCGGAAACTAGTTTAATCTTTATAAACATTAACATGATTGTTAAATACGTGAGCTTCATTGTATGACTTTAGGTGGTTAGTTTGTGTAATTCATGCTAGCTTTCCGAATAGTCATTTGATTAGATGTCTTTGACAAGAATTTGGTCAATTTATGTTTCGTGTGATTGCCATGTTTCTATGAGTGTATTGGATGTATTCTAGATGGATTCGACACCGAAGTGATATTTTCTCCCTAATTGTTTGAATTTTGACCTTAGCTTAGTTTTTATATATTTGCGTGTTAGTTAATTAAACAAAACTCTCCAAAATATCTTTATACCCTCACTTGATTAGATTTTAGTTCCGGTTTATTATCGCATTCCACCGTGTCCACGGATTGATATCCGGTTCTTAGCTTTACTATATTGCTATCCGACGGGTACACTGCCCGATGTGTGTGTGATTAGTCTTTGGTGAAAACCCTTTTTAAAACTCATATTGTGTGAAAATTCTTTATAAAAATATATATATAGTTTACACGCATCAGTCTCTGTAATTAGTAATTTACCTTACTCGAGGTGTTCAAAATATTACCTATCATGATAACACGAGCGTTCTTTGTTCGCAGAGGAAAGAGAGGTGGTCGCACTAGGGGTTGTACTTGTCGTCGAGGCGGACCGCCAGGTAACCGAACACGACATGAGGAAAGTGAACACTCCCATAACGAGACTGAATCGGTGCACGTGGAGCATAATGACAGTGGGAACCATGTGTCAGTTCATGACGATGCTCATAACGAGGCTCTTGAGTTGGAACCAACTGTGAAAGAAGCTATCGCGGCAGAGGTTACTTCAATCTTGAAGAAAGTTCTACCGGAAGCACTGGGCGAGGCCCTTAAAGATTTTGATATTGGGCGGAAAGAGAAGAAAGAGGAAAGTAGCAAGAGAACTGAAGTCACTGATAGTTAGGATTCTGATTATGAAATGGCAACTCGAGGTTGCAATTATAAGTCCTTTACGGGGTGTGACCCGCCAAAGTATGATGGACGGAAAGATGTTGTGGCCACTTTCGAGTGGATAGAGAAGATGAATGGTGTGATCAACATTTGTGAGTGTCGTGATGACCAAGCGGTCAAGTTTGCTGCTCACTCATTCACTAATAAGGCGTTGAGTTGGTGGAGGTCGATTGAGAGAATCAAGTCTTCTACTGAGATGAAAAAGATGAAATGGAATGACATGAAAAAGCTGCTAATCACTAAGTTCTTCCCACAGAACGAGATTGACAGAGTTGAGAGAGAGTTTCTAGGGCTCTGTACTGGCAGTATGATTCATCGCCAGTACACCTCCAAATACCAGGAGTTGGCTCAGTTGGATCCACATCTGGTGGATACTGAGGAAAAGAGGATCAATTATTACATCAAGGGACTACCACAGAAGGTCCGTGTGCACGTGAAAGCTAATGCTCCTACAAGCTTCGAATATGTGGTATCACTTGCTGGAATAGTTTATGATGACTTCGAATCCGCGTACCCACTGCCTACTAAGAAGAAAGTGACAAATGTCGTTAAGCGGCCAGAAAAAGAGTGGGCGGGCCCGGAGACGAAGAAGCTGAGGATAGAGGATGGGAATGATTGTGCAAAGTGTGGACGAAAGCACTCTGGGGAGTGCCGTGTGGGTGTGAACATTTTCTATCGATGCGGGAAGACGGGGCATTACTCTCGAGAATGTCCCGGCGCACCATCATGCTATAACTGTGGGATACCTGGCCACATGGCCAAGGACTGTCGGAAACCCAAAGCTACTGGCACCGGGAAAGGTAAAGAGCCTGAAAAGCCAAAAGCAAGGACCCTACTGACACAGGAGGAAGCTAGGGGAGACCCAGATGTTGTGTCAGGTACGTTCATGCTTGACAACACTTATGTTTCTGTATTGTTTGATTTTGGTGCAAGTAGGAGTTTCATATCGTCATTAAGGTGTAAAAGAATGAAATGTAAAGTCATTAAGGTAGAACAAGCCTTTAATGTGGAAACTGCGGTGGCCAAGACCAGGGTAGTAAATGAACTAGTAGATAATTGAACGATAAAGATACATGGTCATAGATTCCCATTTAGGTTGTACGTTATGACCTTGGGAAGGTTTGATATAGTTTTGGGTATGGATTGGTTAGCTGCCAATGAAGCTCGAATAGTTTGTAGACGAAAGATAGTTTAGCTCAAAGCTCCAGATGGTAGCGAGATTTTGGTTTATGGGGATTACGACGACTCGTTAACGAACGTCATATCGATGATAAAGGCAGAGAAGTATATAGGGCGCGGATCCGAGGCCTACCTGGCCTATGTGATAGACAATGAAATAAAAGTGAAAGAGTTGAAAGACGTACCAGTAGTATGTAATTTTCCGGAGGTGTTTCCCGAGGAGTTGCCTGGGTTACCACCTGACTGGGAGACGGAGTTCCATATAGACTTAGTGCCAGGTGCCCAACCCGTGGCTAAAGCACTGTACCGACTTGCGCCTCTGGAGATGAAAGAGCTAATGATACAGTTAGAAGAGCTTTTGGATAGAGGTTTTATCAAGCCAAGCATTTGTCCTTGGGGTGCTCCGGTTCTGTTTGTAAAGAAGAAAGATGGTGCCATGAGAATGTGCATCGACTACCGAGAGTTGAACAAGTGTACAGTAAAGAACAAATATCCTCTACCAAGGATCGATGATCTATTCGACCAACTGCAAGGCGCAAAATGGTTCTCCAAGATTGATCTGCGGTCGGGATATTATCAGTTAAAGGTAAGGGAAGAGGATATACCAAAGATGGCGTTTCGCACGCGGTATGGGCATTGCGAATTTCGCGTGATGTCTTTTCGCTTGACGAATGCTGTGGCAGCATTCATGAGTATGATGAACCAGGTGTGTAGACCGATGCTCGACAGGTCGGTAATAGTATTTATAGACGACATACTGATTTATTCGAAGAGTGAAGGCAATCATGCTTGTCATATTCGACAGGTACTAGAGACGCTACAGAAAGAAAAGTTGTATGCCAAGTTTTCCAAATGCGCGTTCTAGCTTAGGGAATTCCAATTCTTAGGTCACGTTATCAACACATATGGCATTATGGTTGACCTGGCTAAGATAGGAGCAGTGAAAGAATGGGAAATCCCGAATACACCAACCGAGATTCGGAGTTTTCTAGGATTGACAGGATACTATCGAAGGTTCATTCAGGACTTCTCGAAAATAGATTCGCCTCTGAAAAAGTTGGCACGCAAGGAAGTGAAGTATGAATGGGGTCAGTCTTAGTCTAAAGCATTTAACGAGTTAAAGAAGAAGTTGACCCAAGCCCCAGTATTGGCACTACCCGACAGTAACAAGGACCTGGTGGTATATTCTGATGCTTCAGGTTAAGGGTTAGGGTGCGTGTTGATTCAGAGGGGAAAGGTGATTGCGTATGCGTCATGACAGTTAAAGGTTCACAAAGTTAAATACCCGACTCACGATTTGGAGCTCGTGGCAGTTATCTTTGCGTTAAAGATTTTGAGGCATTATCTTTACGGGGTGAACTGCACAATTTATTCGGATCACAAAAGCTTGAAGTATTTCTTCGGGCAGAAAGACTTGAATATGCGACAAAGACGGTGGTTGGAATTTCTAAAAGATTATGACTGTGAAATCCTATACCACTCGGGAAAGCGAATGTGGTTGCCGACGCCCTAATTCGAAAGGAGAATCAGCCTCCTATTAGGGTGAAAGTGTACCAGTTGGTAATAACACCAGATTTTATGACAGAACTAGAGAAGGCACAAACAGAAACGTTAAAGGAATGGAACATAAAGAGGGAACGAATGGTCGGACATCTGGAAAAATTGGAAACAAACACGTACGGAGTAAGGACCCGATGCGGTCATATATGGGTACCAAAGAGTGGCGAGCTATAAGTCTCGATATTCCATCCACCCGGGAACCACAAAAATGTACCAAGATTTGAAGAAAGAGTACTGGTGGCCTAACATAAAGAATGATGTGACAGAATATGTGAGTAAGTGTCTAACTTGCGCATAGGTTAAAGCCGAACATCAGAAACCATACGGGAAAATCCAGCCTCTAGAAATACCTGAATGGAAGTGGGAGCATATCACCATGGACTTCATTACAAAGCTGCCTCGCACGGCTAAGGGCCATGATACGATATTGGTAATAGTGGATCGTCTGACAAAGAGTGCACATTTCTTACCGATCAGAGAAACGTATTCCTTTGAGAAACTGGCAGAGATATTTGTCAATGAGATCATAGCTTGGCATGGGGTGCCATTGTCGATTGTATCTGATCGGGACACCCAATTCACATCAAGATTCTAGAAAAGATTTCATGAGTCGATGGGTGCAAGATTGAACATCAGCACGGCGTATCACCCACAGACGGATGGTCAGTCTGAGAGGACCATCCAAACGTTGGAGGATATGCTCTGCCCGTGCATTATAGATTTTGGTGGCAGTTGGGATAGTCACCTACTCCTAGCAGAATTCTCCTACAACAACAACTACCACACCACTATTAATATGCCGCCTTACGAAATGTTGTACGGTAGAAGATGTCAAACCCCAGTCTATTGGGGGGGAAATATGGCAGAAAGAGCTGGGAAGTTTAGAGGTAGTCACGGCGACCTCTGTGAAGTTTGATTAGATTAAGGCACGAATGAAAGCAGCACAAGATCGTCAGAAGTCTTACGGAGACAAGAGACGAAGACCTATAGAGTCCAATGTCGGGGATCATGTACTGTTGAAGGTATCTCCATAGAAAGGGATAATCCGGTTTAGAAAAAAGGGGAAATTAAGTCCGAGGTTTGTCGGACCTTTCAAGATATTGGCAAGGGTTGGTGAAGTTGCCTACCATCTAGAATTACCTGTTGAGTTGAGTGGAATCCACCCTACCTTCCATGTATCACACTTGCGTAAGTGTTTAGCTGACGAATCAGCGCACGTGCCACTTAACGACATCGAGGTAGATAATAACCTCAATTATGTCGAGGAACCCGTTTCCATATTTGATAGAAAGGATAAGCGGTTGCGGAATAAAGTGATCCAGTTGGTTAAGGTACAATGGAAACATCGTAAAGGATCAGAATCTACTTGGGAAACCAAGTCTGAAATGAAGGAGTCGCATCCTTTCGTAAGGGGGTAGACTTAGAACATCCTAAAATTTATGTCAAACGCGAAAGACGGGTGTCGAGGTAATTAAATAAGAGAGTTGAATAAAAGAATAACGAACTCAAGAGGAGACGGGCCTTGGGCCGGGTCTTGGAAACACAAGGGAGGGAGTAGGGTAAAACCCTAGCCACCCTCTCCACCTCCCTCATTCATCATCTTACCATTTGAAATCTAAAGAGAGAAAGCTTGAAGATCACCATTGTTAGCCTTCATCTTGTACCTCTAATCGTTGTTGGACGTTGCTATACAGTGGAGAAGGATTTGGGAAGAAGAATCAGGCGATTACAGGTTAGAACCGTCACCGGATCTTAGTTTTCTGTTTTGAAATGGGTTTTAGGTTTTCATGGGTTTTTAAAGATAAAGATCGGATTTTTACGTATAAGAAAGGAAATAAAGTATAGATCTAGTTTCATGGAAGCTAGATAGATGTTTTGGACGTAAAAGATTTGAGTTTTGGGTAAAAAAACAAAGCTGTTTGAAGATGAAGTTCTTGAGCCGACTCTCAAGACTCGACACCTGCAAAAAAGCCTCTTGAGAGTCAACCATCAGAGAGTCGACCCTCCTAACAAAAGTCTTGAATGCAAGTTCATGCGACACTCAAGTGTCATAGCTGATACTCTTGGCCGACACTCAAGTATTTCGGTCAATATTTCTAGCGGACTCTCATGAGTCGCTGGACTGTCTCGGCCGACTCTTGAGTGTCGCTAGTAGTAGTTTTGGCCAACTCTCGTATAGAAATGATAGAATCCGCGTCTTGACTTATGTTACAGATTGGCTTACGCGTTAGTAATAGAAAGTACGTCAGATACAAGTGAATACCATAGTCAGGTGAGTTCTTATTGCCCTTTTTCTTAAACGGTTTTGGGCTGGCATGCATACTGTGAAAGAGATGATTTTGAAAGATAAAGAGTATTTATAAGAATTATATGTTTTTATAAAAATAAAAGAGAAAGTGTTAAAGAGTAAAGTACTATCTTTGAAACGTGTTTTAAAGAAAGTAAAGAGTTTAAAGTAAAGAAAGGCAAAGAAGCTGCACTCTGGTGTAGCTTGACAGTGACAGATGCCATATTATATGCTTATGTGATAATATATGTTATTTGTCTATGTGTTATGTGTTTCAATGGCTTTATATTATGTGACATAGTATATTTGTATAGTAGTTGCATTGTAGTTGCAAAGTAAAAAGTCACGCAGGCAAGCAAAGTAGAAGTCTCACCCCGATGTGTGAGCAAGCAAAGTAGAAAGTCTCACCCTGAGGTGTGAGCGGGCAAAGGAGTCTTCACTTCGGTGTAAGCGAGAAAGTCCCACCCTGAGGTGTGGGCACAACAAAGTAAAAGTCTTACCTTGAGGTGTAAGCGAGCAAGGGGATCTTGCCCTCGGGCAATGATCCATATGTGATAGTTAAAGTATGTTACAATCACTTGTCCTGTATGAGTGAAAACGTAAAGTTGCAAAGAGTAAAGGAGGACACCTTAACCGGTTACCTCAAAAGTAAAGTTTCAAATGAAAGATATAACGGAACGATTTTATAAATTGGAACGTTGTAAAGTTTTAAAGTAAGGTAAAGGCAAAGATGTTTTTAGAGTAAAGAAAGAAAGCTTATTTTATTTTTTATAAAACTAAGCTACATAAAAGAAATTTTTACAGTTTAAAGTAAAGATAGAACTCACCAGCGTTAGCTGACTTTTAGTATGCATGACAGATAGAAAAGGAAAAGAGAAAGTAAAGTAAAGGAGCCGCGAGGGCTGGATAGCATGGACATCGGGTTGCCACTCTGAAGACTGACATTTCCAATTTCTGATAGTTCATGTTATAGACAGTAATTTACTTTATCGTTTGATGAATGTTTTAATTTAAAGACTTCCGCTGTAAAATATTCTGATTTCCGGTTTAAGAACTATGTTTGTTATGTTTTGTGCCAACTATGAGATGTACCCGATTCCGGGGCGTTTCACCCTAGCAGGAACAAATATAACTCTGGCCTTATAGTTCTCAAGAACGTGCCATCCACTCAGGCCTTACGGTTACACAAGAACCTGCCCTCAGTCATCCCTATTCAAAAACACCTATACATCCTCTGGAATGCCAACTATAAGCTAGTGATCACCTGTGCTAAAAAACATTTGAAAACATTTGGATCAGCACAAAGCTGGTGAGTTCATAAACAAAATTGTATTTTCACAACTTGTATCCATGATACAAGATCCCCCATGACCTCAGCTTTACTCGGGTCTGGGTCTAATAATCATCCATCCCAAACCATCACCCAGTAATTTCAGCATTACTCGGGTTCTGAGTCTACAACATATATATATATATATATATATACAGGCGACTCCCTGGCTTCCGGATACAAGTCCGACCAAATACGAGAGGATCAGTTCTCGCCCGTTAGTCCCACCCAATCATGGCCATAATAAGTACTTATTATAGGATATATATATATATATATATATATATATATATATATATATATATATACACACGGATGATATTAGTATCTCAGACAAATCATTTACAAAAACAACGTTTTATAGAGCACAGTTCAGAGGAACTCACCTCAAGCGGAACCTCTTTCTAAATCAACTATAACAATCAATACCTAGAGATAACCCTATATCATATCCGACATGATCATAATCAACATCCTATCTTAGGTTTAAACAAAGGAACCTCAGGATGTTCAAAAACCTTACCTCGACACTATCTACGACAGTTTGCGGACGTTTTGCTAGAAACCGGACTCTCGCACGCGAACTGGAGCTCGAGAATACTTCTCCAGAGTAAGTGTGTTTTAGAAAGTATAAATGATGGTGTGAAGTGAGCTAGAATCGAGTTTCTATTTATAGGGTGAAAACGGACCCGTAGTGGACCGTTAAGAAAGGGGGTAGCGATCCGCTACCGCTCTGCTTGCGTCAGCCCTACACGCGTCATCCGTCACCGTGCCACGCGTCCAATTTTCATCGGCGAGTCACAGGACACGTGTTAGCTCCCGGTTCATCCCTTCTTCTACACGTAGCGGACCGCCAAGGCTCATGGTTGCGGTCCGCCACCCTTCTGACTTTCATATTTTTCACTTTTAATCCTTCAACTTTGGAGCACATATAATTCAACCCCTAAACTTTACATTTTGATACTTTTAGTCCTTATATTACTTGGAAATTATTCGGGTGTTACATAAAAATTTTATTACTAACCCGTGTAATACACTGGATTCTAACCTAGTGTACGTATAAATGTAAATTTAAGTGCCCCTTAATTTTTATATTTATTCAATAATAAGTTATTTTTAGGTAAAGCGATTTAGAAATTAATTACTTATTTTAGTAACAACCGACAACTTGATTAATGATTTCCTTGTGTAATTTTCCTTTAATAGCATGCCATAGTGAGGAGTGTACACAAAGCTTTATAATTCACACTTGCGACTTTGGCACCATCTCATCAATCATATAAAGAAAAAATAATTAAATAGGTAGCTAAGTATTTTAAATTGACCAAATAACTTTTTATTATTATTTAACAGATATAAAAGTTTGGTCTTTAAAAAGTTAGGAGTGAAGGTTTACTTTTATGAATTTAATAGTTGAAAAATAGAAAAAGTAACCGGGTTAGTTTTCATATATTTTTTTAAAAATTAAACTTTCTTTATAAATTTATCAAAATAAAACTTCACTCTTAATTAGTCAAGCTTTCATGATTATAGATGATAGATAAAAAAAAATTGTTTCACATATACCACATTTGGTAATTTTTTTTAACAACAAATACACATACACTTCATCACTATTAGGATTTAAAAACCCTTAATATCTTGGTTAGTATGTCACTTTAAGTCTTTAATAAGACTTAAGAACTCTTTCAAATTTAGGATCTTTTATTACATTTTTTTGATAAGTTTCTTATAATATATTTCGATTATTAAAATAAATAAATATAAATGATAATTGGATGCCCATTTTAGCAATTGATATTCAAGAAAATGGATCGGGACCATTTAAATCAACAATGACTCTGCGCCTCTACATACGATTCAGTTTGATACGTGAACTCCGTTTGATAATGAATCCCCTAAGTTGGCTGAGGATGGGAAACCGCGGGCTTATGAAACCAAGGATTGTGGGCGTTTATGGTCCGGTTTTAAGGTCAAATCGAGAGTCAAACTTTTAGTAATGGTTTTTAAAAAGCTGAACTGTTACGAATGATTTGGATTCACGGTTTACCTTATTGAGCCTTTTTAAACTACATAAAATATAAAATGCAGATGCCATCTTCAAAATCCTTTTTCAAATATGAAAAAAAATGCAAAGAAACCTTCTTTGTTTATATTATGAGTTCGGGAATTACATGGTGTCAGAGCTACCATATCCTATGGGAAGTTGTACATTCTGTTATAAAAGTTGTACCTTATGAGTAAACCCAGATGCCATCTTCAAAATCCTTTTTCGAGTGATCGTCTCATTTCATCTCCACCACCACCGTCTTCGCCATACTCCGAATCAGGTAACCCATGAAAAATTCACGGAAAACAACCTGACGCGCCGCCTATCGCCGCCATCGTGACTGCCCACTAGCCGGCGCGTGGACCACCAGACTATTGATCTTCTGTGCCCGAGTAACGACATTCGACAGCGCTGCCATCGAGATAAGATCCAAACAGTTACACCACGAACAACAATATATATTAAAGGACGTTTAAGGGTTAAACGGGCCTTACACGAAGCTAAACCGAAAGGCGAATGATTATTTATAAAATAATCATCTAGAGATTATCTGAGATAATCGACGACAAGAAGAAATCGTAATTAGGAATTACGAACGACTGAATTAACTGTTCCGATAATTTAGAATTACGGTATAATTAAGTTGTATATTGGATATATTTATATAAGTAATTATAAAAGTTAATTATTTTGTAATTATAAATATATATATATATATAAGTTATATATTTAATTAACAAAAAGAGTTTGGGTTAATTGTGATTATTAGATAATCACGAGGTTTAAACTGTAACTTAATTCTCTAAACTTGGGAAATAAGTTATTAACCATCTATAAATACAAGATGCTAGGGAATTAAAAAGGGTGACCAGTTTTATTATTCATGGAGAATAACTAAAACCCTAATTCCCTTCCTTCTCCTCCACATCGCCGCCACCACCCAGGCCGGTCTCACCGCCGCCGTCAGAAACCCTCCGTCGTGCGCGACCATCGCCGGAGCTGCCTTCACCGTGCGCCGCTGCCGCCATCGCAGTCGTTAGTCGCAGCCGTTGCACTCGCCGGCTAGCGCCAGCGCCGCCGTTCCGGCTCCATCGTCCTCTTCGGCCATGCGCCGTTTTTTCTTGAGCCGTCAACGTAGTGATTGAAAAGAGGAATACGAACCGGGTTCGTATTGATTGGTGTACGGGAGCATTGGAGATAAACCTGGATTGAGTTTCGAATTGTATAGGTGGATTAGCATTTAAGGGTTTAGTTCGTGGAGCCGGATCTAGCGACCAGATTGTTGTCATGTGGTGTCTCATCTTAGGTTGCCGTCTCCTACTCGCGAAAGGTCTATCCCTAAACCCCCTATGGTTGATTTATTGATCATTTGTTTGCATCTAGACTCCTGGTGGGCAATATAGGGTTTTGGCTTAGATCGGTCTCGTGCTTGTTTTAAAATAATTTTTGAAACCTTAGCACGAATCCCAACACGGACCGATGCCATCTTCTTCTCTCTGTAGTTGCCTAGTAACTCCGACCACTCCCTGTGAAGTTTAATTTTGGTTATGGAATCTCGATTCTACCTGGGGTGTATACCATACCTTCTGATTTGCTCTGGTCTATGCCAGACTTCTGGTTTTACTTTTGATCTGCCTCTAGAGTACTTTTCAGATTTACTTTATACCTCTGAAATGTTCCCCAGGCGTCTAAAGTCTGTTAAAAAAAGATTATGGTTGTGACTAACTTCTCTTTATTCAAAATATTTTATGTTTCTCACTTCTCTTTGTTCAGAATATATTCTGTTTCTTACTCAGATCCTCTGGCCCAGACACGATCTTCTCGTCTGTTATTTTTCAGCTTGTCTGGCTCTTGTCCAGACTCTCTGGTCCATTATTTTCTAGACTTTTGGTTTGACTTTTGAGCCAACTTTCTGATTTCTGGTACTTCTGACTTAGAAAGTTTTCTGGTTCTTGTTGATTCATCAAAGTATCCTTCTTTCATTTGTTTTCTTCTGATTAAGTATGGTTGACGGGAAAGAAACCAAAGGTGACTCGAGTATGGCTACTAAACATAGTGATGTTCTTCCCGTAGCAACTTGACTCACAGACAACAAACTTGATGGCTCAAATTTCTTTGCGTTGAGCAAAACTATTCGTATCTATTTACGAGGTATTGGAAAGGCTTCTCATCTCACTTCTGATCCTCCTACAGATGACACTAAAGATCAATGGCTATAAAATGATGCTCGATTGTTCCTACAAATTAGGAACTCTATTTACACATATGTTACAAAGTAGAATGTCTAGAATTTACAGTGTTTGTAAGTCTTTTCATAGGGGGGAGTCACTAACTTGATTTTACCTCTCTTTCAAATAATTGAGAGACTGCTCTTAAAATATTATATATATATATATATATATATATATATATATATGTATGAAGGGGTTTAAGATATTAAAACCCTATATAAGAACCAAACAAACTGGATCTCCGGTTTAAGGGGTTTAAGATATTAAAACTCAATATAAGAACCAAACGAACCGGATCTCCGGTTTAAGGGGTTTAAGATATTAAATCCCAATATAAGAACCAAACGAACCGGATGACCAAGTTAAAACCCCAGCCGCGGCACAGTTGGGGGGACTTGAAATGGATTATGCGTCTCAACATTCGGAAGAGGGGTCGCGTCTCAATATTAAAGGGGATTAAACGATATAACATCCGGAAGAAAAGTTAACCCCCAGCTGCGGCTAAGGGCCTGCCGCGGCTCACTGCATGTCACGGCTCATGGGCGAGTAAAGGTGCTCACGGGTACTTGGTCGGCATGCGCGATCAGGTTTTACACTTAGAAAATATTAGAGAAGTTATGAAAGAAATAATCTCATACTAGAAAATAATGCTAGATAACCAGGATAAACATCTCATTGGGCATGAGAGTCAACTATAAAGACAACACCGATGAGGAAACCTGAACCCATGATAGAAAGAAGTCAGGTAGACACCAGTAATATAAAAAGGGAGGTCAGCTAATAAGACAAGAGATGTCAGGTACGGAACCTACGCATGAGGAACATGAGTCAATTATAGAGACAAGGGACATTAAATGCACCCTGAACTCTCCTAACCCAAAAGAGGAAATAACTGACATATAAGCAAAAGCAGAGAAGGATGTTTGACTACAGACAACCTTTAATAGACATTTAGTCCAAATATTCTGACCATGGAGACCTTATAAATAGCCTCATCAAACTCCAAGAGAGGCAGACTTTTTACACTCTCATATTCACAATACCCGAACTTACTTATTTCTCTTTTCTCTCTCTCTTTTACCTTCCACTACACACATACTTATTCTCACACCGGAGGGTGGTCACGAGGAGAAAACTCCTTCTACTCGTTGGCGAGGCTCACGGTGTTTCCTATTTTGCAGATCACCTTTTCAAGACCCGGAGATCCCGTCCGTTCTTCCAAGCCCAAGTCCAGTAGTTCCAGTTTAACTTGTCCATCCAGCACTGCTTCAAGACTTCCGCCTCTAGGTGATAAGTTTTGTAGCAACAATGTATACATATAAAAAGGATATATTATTATTCAAATAGCTTTTATTTTAGTTATAAAAGAAGTGGTAATACAAATCAATTATTTAAAAGGATTTTCTAATATGTACCCTAAGGACACATGTAACAAGCATTTATTATATGTAATATTCTTATTGAAACTATCATTTTATATTAATTACATTAATCTTTCAATATTTATCATATTTACCTTTCTATTATTCTCTCCTAAATCTTCCCTCCATCCATGACTACTAATTAAAAAAATTTAATTCCCTCTAAAGTTACTCTTTCATCACTTCTAATTTTCCGTCATTTTTTATAAGTATTCACTATTAAATAACCACTTTCATTATCTTTTTATGTATTTTTTTAAGATTAAATGATATAAAGCATATTATTATTACTATTATTTTGCAAATAGATGGACACATCCTTTTGGATCTGAATGAGCCTTCGGTTGAAGAAGAAGATGCTATTGAAGAACAAAGTGAAAATAAGAAAACAATTTGTGGGGAACCATTCGTTGGTCAATGTTTTCTCAAAAACGAAGGGACGACCTAAGCAAAAGCGAATGAAAGGTGCGAGACAAGTAAAACATTGCAGAATTTGTAAATCTTCTAGTCACAACTTCAACACATGTCCAGAGCGGCATGCTTCTGATGATGCTAATAATGCTCAACGAGTGGCTAAAAAAGAAAACTTGATATGCACAGTGAAGTAGATTGCAACCCTATCTTTCATTTGGTTATGCACTGTTGATACCAACAACTGGCTCTATTTGTTTGTGAAATTTTTAATGTTGAAAATGCTTCTTCTTTTGGTTATGCACTGTTGATACCAACAACTGGCTCTACTTTTGTTATCATATAATAATGAAAATGCTTCTTATTTTGGTTTTCAATATTTCATAATTTAATATTAAAAAGTCACGGTTAGTTTGGGTAAATATTGATCATATAGATCAATATAAAAATGGCGGGAAATTAGAAGTGATGAAAGAGTAACTTTAAAAGAAATTAAAAAAATTTAATTAGTAGTCATGGATGAAGGGAAGATTTATGAGGGAATAATAGAAAGGTAAATATGATAAATATTGAAAGATTAATGTAATTAATGTAAAATGATAGTTTCAATAAGAATATTTCATTTAATAAATGCTTGTTACATGTACCCTTATGACACATATTAGAAAATCCTTTATTTAAATAAAACATATACATAATGATTTCACTAAGTGAACCATGATTCATACACCTTACAATTAACCATTTAACACCATTTTGATGTGACTAATGCATCATTAATCATAACCATAATCATGATTCTTTATTCATATTAAATTATTATAGTTTATTAATTAAAATTTGTATTTCAAAAAAATGGAAGATAAATTTGATACCCAAATATAATCAGTTAATTATTTTTTTTTAAATTAAGTTAATTATTATTCTTTCACCAATTTGTATATAAACTTAATATAATTTTTTTTAAATTAAGATAAATCTACCAATTTGTATCAGTTAATTATTATTTTTTTAAATTAAGATAAATCTACCAATTTGTATATAAACTTAATATATTTTTTTTAAAATTAAGTTAATTATTATTATTTTTTTAAATTTAAGTTAACTATTTTTTTTAAATGTGTAATTAAATATCAAAATAAAATTAATAACAACAATAAAAATTTCACAAACAAATAAATAAATAAATTAATTTATAACTACATATTTAGCAGGTTTTGCTACACAATCTTTATAAAGCTTTTGACGTGATTTAAATACGTTTTCTCACTCAGCTGCGTCTCTTTCACTCCTTAGTATCCATAAGTTGTGTGTGAAACCCATTGGAAACTCTCCTTGCATTTCTACCATTACATAATGATTTTTATTCACCAGTGCAATTGTGATTATCTTTTTATCTGGGAACTGGTCAGGGCCTCTCCAAAGCGGAAACAATGTCGAACTGTTATTACCTTCTTTAGATATGAAATTAAAAATTACGTTAAACCTGTTCGCAATCAAAAACCCCGTCTCTGGCATAATCATCCAGTATTTTTGTGGCGCAAAACTAAGTCTCGACCACTCTAAGGATGAAAACACCTCATTGTATTCGTCTTGGAAAACTTTTCTGTAATATGTTTCAAACTGCACCATCTCATCAATTAGTAGCCTCCGGATTAATAGCCATTCATCTTTATCGTACATGAGAGCAGAAGCTGTCGCCCGAAACCCACAATTTCCAACACCTAACACATCTTTTATATCTTCCACGTATGGTTGAAAGACTGTTGGAATTTCATCAACATATTTGTGATAATCTTGTGATTTTTTATTAGTAACATTGTGGGTCAACCCTAGGAAATCGTAGACAGACGAACTTAAAGGGCCGGCGCCTGAAGAGTTGCTTAAATAAGTTTGTTCGCCACTATATTCGTTCAACCCAAAAATAATAAATGTTTAATTTTAATAAATATTATTTTATTTTCGTTTTCGCTAATAACTTTCGTTCGTTGACTTTTTTCAAAATACGGAGTGCGCAAGTGTTTTTAGTTTTTTTTTTATCAACGTTCCGATATATTTTTTTTAAAACGGAGTTGTATTCAAAATCGAGTTTTTCTTTTCGTTGCCTACCGTTGTGATACCGTGACGAGTATAACCATCTAGTTTGATTTAATTTTATGTTTCTTTTTTATTAACATTATTTTTATCGTTGCACCTA
This sequence comes from Smallanthus sonchifolius, assembly GCA_023525975.1. Lineage (NCBI taxonomy): Eukaryota > Viridiplantae > Streptophyta > Magnoliopsida > Asterales > Asteraceae > Smallanthus > Smallanthus sonchifolius. The sequence continues at coordinate 72,299,520 of CM042030.1, forward strand.
CTCTTTCGTTTAAATTTTATTAACAATAGGGGTGACACCCGCGCGGAGCGCGGGTATAACCATCTAGTTTGATTTAATTAGCTATTAAAATTTACCTCTGAAATAATACAATTTTAAAATAAAGTATTAGATGTATTACGTATTCCTTTTTTAAAAAAAATGTATTATGTATAGATGGATGTTACTCTACTCTAATATACTTTTTGTCGGTTAATTATTTTAGATACTTATTAAAATAAAAGATAAAATAATTTGGATAAATAGAGATTTTGTATTTGATGCAAAAAGTTTATAAAAAGTAGGTGATTTTTGTTAGATGATATTGTGTAACTTTTTATTAAAAAGTTTATTAGAAAAGTTTATTAAAAAAATATTATTAGAAAACTTTATTAAAAAGATTAATGGTTATTCAAGATGAGTTGATGATGACATGCAGCACGACTTTTTATGTTTACTATTTATTAAAGTGACACAAATTTTTATGTAGTTTTTTATTAAAGTGGTGTATATAGCTTTAATGATGTATTAATCTCATCACCACTAAATATTATCAATCATTGTTGTTAGTCATACTAATCTCCAACAAATGAAAATTTTCTTTGATTTGACTATATCTAATGATTCAGTATTCAATAATAGTCGCTAAATCCAAACTATGCAATAATTAGTTGTTGAAAATTGGCACATGCATTATTGTCACAATGGCTCGCCGTCTAAGGAATTTCTTTGCTCGCGTGAGGTAAGACATGATGATCCCTTATCCCTTTTTTTTGTTTCTCATTGCAATGGAATCTCTTAACTGGGTTCTAAACAGAGCTGGGTCACTAGGGCTCTTTCGGGGGATCCAAATTCCTCATAATGGACCGGTTCTATCCTATTTCTTATTCGCTGATGATGTCATAATACTAGGAGAATGGTCTTGCTCCAACTTCAAAAATTTGATCCGTATTTTGCGAGGTTTTTACCTTGCATCTGGGCTGGAAATTAACTTAGGAAAGTGCAGCCTCATGGGGGTAAATGTGCCGGATTCAAGTGTTTTAGAGATCGCCTCAAACATCAGGTGTAAGGTGGGTACTATCTCTCTTTCTTATCTTGGTTTAGTAGTGGGGGCAAACATGAATTTGATTAAAAATTGGAGGCCCGTCATAGATATTTTTGAGGCTAGATTATCTGTTTGGAAGGCATAGAATCTCTCTATCGGTGGTCGTGTGGTTTTAATTCGGTCGGTCCTTGATAGTCTCCCGGTTTATTACTTCTCGTAATTCAAAGCTCCCGATAAAGTGATTAATGTCTTGGAAAGGATTAGAAGAAACTTCCTTTAGGGTAGTGCCGGGAACACTCGTAAGTTTAACTGGGTTTGTTAGGATAAAGTTTGCGCTCCAAAGTCGGCTGGGGGGTTGGGGTTAGGGTCCCTAAAAATCTTAATCTTAGTCTTCTCGCAAAATGGTGGTGGAGATTTAAAACCGAAACCCATGTGCTTTGGAAGGAGGTTATTCTTTGTATTCACAAACATTACCGTGTCAGCCCTTTCATTTCTGGAAGACGGGATTTCCCGGGTACTTGGAACAACATTAAAAGGATAGAATTTTCTTTGATCAAACTGAAGGTAGACTTAGCAACTATGATTGTGGAAAAGAATGGCAAATAGCTGTGGAGTGGTGATAGTCAAGGAGTTTTTACGGTCAAGTCGTTGCGTAAGTTACTTTCCATCCTTAATCTCCCAACTGTTAATTACGTGATAAATTGGAGTAAATGGGTCCCCCATAAGGTTAACATCTTTTTGTGGCGGGCTGAGCTGGATAGGATCCCCACTATGTCGGCTCTAGTTAGAAGGCAAGTGTCCCTAAACTCGGTTCTTTATCCTCTCTGCCTTCATTGCCCAGAAACTGCCGAGCATCTATTTATTTATTGTTCGTATGCTGATATGTTATAGGCATTCATTAGTTCGTGGTGTCAACTACCACCTATTTATGTTTTTTCGATCCGGGATCTTTTGGACTTGTTTAAAACTGCATCGGCCATTCCAAAAAGAAGCAATGCTATTCAGGCCATTGTTCACACGGCTATATGGAGTCTCTGAAAAATGAGAAATGGAGTTGTCTTTAGTAATAGGCGAGCTTTGATTAAGTGGCTCTTTAAAGACCTCAAAAGTACAAGCTTTCTTTAGGTAAGGAATAGATCGGATATCGGGGCCATTGATTGGGAAAATTGGTGTGATTTCAAGATATAATGTCTTGTTCTTTCCTGTTTGTTTTTCCTTTTGTTGTAATTTCCTAGCTCCTTGCTAGTGTGGTTTTTTCATTAATAAATTTCTGCCTTCCAAAAAAAAAATTATTGTCACAATTCCCTTCAAATTTGAACATGTAGAGATGAGAAGCTGATGTCTCTTAAATATAAACATTCCCTTCAAATTTGAACGTGACATTTCGTGTAGATATTTCTGGAAAAATTACTTCCTTGATGAAAAAAAAAATATTAATTCGATTTATAAATATTTAATTAGATCGCCATTTTTCTTAATATTTACATTAAAAATATTTTATATTTTTTAATTTATTTTTGGTTTTACTTTTTCATTAATTTTATTAATATTAACAACTAAACATTTAACAACAACTTGAACAGTAACGTACAGTTTCTGAATTATTATACTTTTGCACCTAAATACACGTATACTAGTAATACAATAGATATAAATGTATATTAAAAAAAACAACTTTGCGTAAATAAATTAGCTTCACGTACGAGAAACAAAAAAGTAAAAAAGATGCACATATTCAGAATATTTTAACCGGAGGTTTCAAAAAATAGATATACAAATTTAACAAGAAAATATATAAAAAATAAATATTTATTTTGACTGATAATTAAATGTTTAAAAGAATTTCTAATAATACAAAATTAAGAAGACTTTAGTTCAACATAATTATCAACGCAAACTAGGTTGGAAACCCGTGTATTACATTAGTTGATTAAAGAGTTAAGTACATTGATCGTCCCTGTGTTATGTTCAAATTTTGGATTTGGTACCTAACTTTAAGAAACTACACCGGCAGTACCAAACTATGCATAAACGTAACAGGTTTACTCCCTAGAGTTAACGGAGGTTAAGTTTTCTGTCAGATATTTTTAAAAAGACCAAAATACCCCTAAACTAAAAAAAACAAAAAATAAAAAAAACATATATTTATAAACACACACCATCCCTACTTCTCAAACCAATGGAAGAACCCCACCACCTACCGGCAACCCCCGTCGGAATAACGAGATTGCACCTGCAACTTCTTCTTCTCCGGTGATAATTCTTCTCCGACCAACACAAACCAACCCACCCGCTTACAACCCCTCACCACCTCGGTTTGCTCAGATATGTAGAAAATCGACATCCATTTACATTACTAATTAAACGAGCTCGGTTTGAAGAAGAAATCAAGATGGATAAACCCTTGTAAGGGTGTGCAGCTCCTAAACCACATACATGTAAGCTAGGTAAAACACTAAAAGGAAAACAAAGCTAAACAAATTGACAGCAACTCACATGGATGATACCACCACCTCCAAATTTTATACCAAATCAACATCCGTCGTCGATTTTGAAGTACGAATTTGACTTTCTAAGTCAAACATTTTCAGATTCTTTACTCTGATTGGGTGAGGGTCGATTAAGGCCTAGGTTTCAAGTTGCCCCAATCGTTTTATGATTCTTTACTCTGATTCAGTTCGATCCACCAAAAATTGCAGGTCGTCGGAAATTGCAGGTCGCTGGTAATGGCGGTGATGACGAATCAAAACCACCGAAACCTTTCCCCAATATCAATTCGCACAACCGTGACCCCACCGCTGTCCATTGATGCCCTCTCATCTTCATCGTCTCCCCCAAGATATGAACAGAGGGTTATTTTCTGGTGTGCATATTAATCAGAAGGAGGAAGATGGGTTGGCGTGTTGCTTTAACGAGGAAGATGATCGGAGTGCCGGTGCCAATTTGGAGGAAGATGATCGGGGGTGGGTTGGGGGCTGTTAAAGAATTTAGGTTATAAAGATTTGTCGTTTTACTTCTTTAGTTCATAGCCGTTACTTTTTCTTTTTAGTGCACATCAATCTGATCGCGCTTTGTATCTTTTACTTTTTCATGCCTACATAATGAGGCATTCGTTTCAATTGTAAGCACACCGAGATATTGAATATAGAGTAAATTACAGAAATCGTCCTTTATGTTTATAGCTTTTTTCAGATACTGTCCTTTACCTCAAAAATTGTCAGAGATCGTCATTTATGTTTACAAATCTTGCACTTTACATCCTTTGGCTCTAACCCAGTTAAATTTCTTAGTTAAGTCTGGTCATATGCAATGCACGTGAGGGTACTTATGTAATTTTACCCATTTAATAAACCCACCGACACCGCTGGTTCTTTCCCTTCATCCATCGTACGCCTTATCACCACCTTGAAATCAACCTCATCTCTGCCTTAGACCTCTCAATCTTCACCAAATCCATGAAATCATACACCATGTTCGAAGGGGGTCTAAAAAAATAAACCGAAATATCATCGTCAAGCTCCAAAAATCAAACCCCCCTCTTATCTCTGCCCCAAATCCTCGTTCCCACTCCAAAATCAAGATCGCCACCACCATCGGTGCTCTCGATACTAAATCCGGTTCTAATCTTCCGTCTTCTACTAGAACTGTAAACGCCCTAAGAGAGGTGTTTCCGTTAGCGGCTGACGATGTTACCGGCCAGTTCAGGCGGCTTCAACATACCATCAGATTTTACTCACAGTAGCGGCGGACATGGGCGGCGTGCTTCATTCTCGAGCGGCGGCATAAGGAGGAAGGAGAGATGGAATTGTCCGTCATCTCCGGTCAGCCTCCTCTCTGCCACTAATCATCTCCAGCCACTGAACTGCCCGTTGATTCCAAATTCAAATAGGGTTAGGGTTTTGGGTCTAGAATTTGTTTATGAACTGCAACAGGACTGTTTGGAATTCGTGTTCATTCGATCGAAAAAACAAACTCAAATTTGACTGGTGTGTCGGGTATAGGAGAAATGGTCGATGAAATATGTGGATGAGTTGAATTTGTTTTTAACCTTTTGCTATTTTTAACTCATAAATAGTCCCTTGGTTTTAGTTATTTTTAATTAAATGGTAAAATTATAAAAGTACCCTCATATGTCTTGCATATGACCAGAATTAACTGAAAAATTTAACTGGGTTAGGATCAAAGGACATAACGTGTAAGATTTGTAAACATAAATGACGATCTCTGACAATTTTTAGGCTAAAGGACAGTATCTGAAAAAAGCTATAAACATAAAGGACGATTTCTGTAATTTACTCTTGAATATATTAAGATTCTTCACTCTCACTCTATATGGCACACTAAACTTTTTCGTTTCTCTTTAGTCCTCAACCCTTAAACCTTAAGTTTTTTCACAGTTCTTCAAATTATATCCCAATATATATATATATATATATATATATATATATATATATAAATCTCCATTGTGCATATTCTCTCCGCTAAACTCCTCCTCCGCTCCGTCGTGTTCATATATCCCTACACCATCATCGTAAGTATACCTCTTTCTCTTTTCTTAATTGTGTTTTTAAGTATTTAAATTATTACTTTTAATATTTTAAATTTTTAAATTTTTACTGGTACCTCCTAAATGGTATTAGAGTAAAGGCTTTCTTAAAAATCTAAAAGACTGAGACAGGTCCATATTAAGGCAGCGTGTTTGCTTAAGTCCTATTTTATATGAAAACCTGCTTAGGCAAAAATTGTGGGATTGTTATTGCTTTGATAACAAGTAGGACTCAAGGTCCAATTATTTGTTAAAATTACGTTTCTTTTACGTTTTAATATTAATGGGATATAAGAAAATATTTTAAGGGAAAAATTATAGGTTTAAAGGGTTAGTCTAAAGAGACGGATTTTTCTAATCATAGAGTCTCAAAACTCAAACTCAACAATCAGAAAACTGGATTTCTTAAATCTTGAATTCTCTAAAAAACTTAATAATAAAATCATTAATACAAATAATTATAATCTAGTTTGTAGAATCAAAAAAAATTATGAGCATAGCTTACATACAGATAATATACATTTAAACGCTTTAACAGATTTAATAATTAATCTAGGAATAAATCTATAAAAAGACTCAGATACTATTAAACAGTTGCTTGATAAAATACAAAAAACAGTAAATAGTAAAATAGAAGAATATAAGAAATATATAGAAAATCTAGATTATATTAAAGATCAAAACAGCCAAATTTTAAAAGAATTAAAAGAAACACTCCAGAAGAACAAGAGGTTAATAACGACATAGATAAAATTATTGAAGCCATAAACAAATTATGATTGGAAGAAATAAAAAGTAATAGACAACCTAAACCCTATAAACATTGGCAACCAAGAAAATAAACAATCAAAACATAAATTTCTTAGGAAGAATACTACAGGAAGCCAGAAATTCTACAAGTAATATATAAGATACTATAACATCAGATACTTTTCTAAACATAATAGTTAGAAGAGGGTCAAGATCTAATAGTACAACACACGGTACAAATAGAGAAAGAAATAGATTTAGACAGAAATATAAATTTATATAACCAACATCAGTTAGATATCCTAAATCCAAGAATAGTATACCAAACAGGAATGCTAAACCTTAATACAACATTAATAAAAAGCAGTAGAGAAGAAAGTCTAAGAGTTTTAGACAAAATAGTAACAGTAGATTTAATCTCACCAGAAACTATACAAAAAATTAAACAATCCGGTAATACTTTGTAAATACAGGATTAATAGTTATAGGAATTAAAGCCCTACTAGCTCTAATACTAGACAAAAGTTGGAAAACAGAATTAAAAAAGGCCATAATTTCATGAATGGAAGTTGACCTTAGTCAAAATACAACTTTATTTTACTGTACACCAGGAATTTTAAAAGACATTAAAGATTTACAAAATATCAAAATAGCTTTACAAACCAAAGGTTATGAAAACTATGAAGGAAATAACATAGTTATTAGCATAGGAGTATTAGGAAAAACTAGTAACAGATCAGGAATGAAATACAAAGTAAATATAGAAGGAATTGTACAAACAATAGCATCAAAATCTATACAAATGATAGATCCAGTTACCATTAATCCCAAAGAATTAGCGGGATTAGAATGAGATATTAATGATCTACAAGAAAACGACAATGCAATCTTAGTACCAAAAAGAAGTCTTATCTATGAAGGATCAGACGGATTACAAAGTATAAGATTTACATATTTTGAAAATAAAAATAGTACAAATGAAGAAGGTAACGAAGAAACCATTACAGAAAATAATTTTATGAATATAGAAACGGATAGTGATGATGAACCAACCTACGACACAGAAACAGAAGATAATGAAATAGATGCAGGATTTTATAAATTTGAAGAAGAAGATACATACTATAGTCTAATAGACTATCCGAAAGAAGATGACTCAACAATTTTTAAAACGGAAGAAACAAATAAAACCCTGGACCAAATCATAAACAAAAAATTCACTGACTTAAATATACAAGAAGAAGTAGACGATATGATTATATACTGTATAACAGAATTAGGAATGACATACGAAAAAAGCTATAAAAAGTTAGAGGAATATTATAATTTACCATTAGTTAAAGATATTTTACAAGGTAAAACAATGATCTCAGACTTTTACAAACAAGGGCAGTCGTTTATGGATCAAGATATGAATAATCCATTAAAAAGGACAAGATGGGATGCAAAAGGAGAAACTTCATATGAAACATTAGGAAGAGAACCGTGGACTTCACCATCCATAGATTACCAACAAGAAACAAATTACAAAGGAAAAGGTAGTAGACTACCTATAGGACATATATACAGTGGAAGTATGTTATTATTAGAACAACAAAGCCATAACTTTGGATAAACGAAATCCTAACATGGGAACAAACTACAGTTCGTATGTGGGAAACAAATAAAAAAGATAGTATGGATATGTTTGCCTACCTAGAAACCACATTAGGCCCAATAGCCTTAGGAATTTGGAAAAGCAAAAAAACACAAGATCCAGATAGTATAAACACATTAAAATCCCTAGGAGACAACCCTTAAAATTTCACATCTCAAATTAGGACTCTCATTCTAGGAGTAGATCCAGCAAAAAAACAATAGCTTAATACAAGATACATCAATTAGAAATTTAGAACAATTAAGCATAGCCGATATGAAATACATAAATGAATTTACATTAGATTTCAGAAGATTATTATCACAAACAGGAAAGGCAATGGATGACAATTTATGTAACAAATATTTTATAAAATTACCAGGAGATTTAGGAAAAAGTATACATGAATCTTGGAAATCAATATATGGCGAACAAAATAATCTAGGGATAGGACCTAGAATAACTTATACATTTAGGATATTAGAAGAAAAATATAAAGAAGTGGCTTTACAAGAACAGTTAAAAAGAAATGCTTATGCATTTTGTAAAACAGCAATCTATACACCTCAAGCTTATGGTTTTTATGATAGAAAGAAAAAGCACTACATGCAATAAAAATTATAAACCTTATTATAAAAAATAAATATGTTAGAAAACCACAAACTAGAAAATGTAAATGCTTTATTTGTGGAGATGAAACACATTTAGCTAATAAATGTCCAAACAAAAATAAAAATATAGAAAGATCTAATCTAGTAGAACAGTTAAATGACTACGAAATATAAACAATAAAAACAGATGATTCCGATAATGAATCCATTTATAGCATATATAACGAAGACGAGTAACCTATAGCAAAAATTTCATATGCATATATGAACACAGAAGAATGCATAGATAAATAGATAGGTCAAAAGGGTAACAATTATATAAAATGCTATAATTGTGGATATTACTCAAGCATAGAAAAAAGATTATAGTGTAGCAAATGTTTCATAGAAACATGTTGTATATGCCTTAAAAAACTATATAATGAAAACATGAACACAAATAGTCTAACAGAAGAAGGTACAAGTGTAAACAAGGAAAAATTAGCCAAATTAGAATTAGCAGTGGAATTACAAAGCCTCAAAATAGGAAACATAGACAATAAGATTAAGGAATTAGAAAATTATGTTTAAAAGAAGAAAGAGATCAAGCAAGAGATTAGTCAAATGTCTACAGAAGACGAACATGTATATGTACAAACACAAGGATCCATGAATATGATCAATATACAATGTAGGTTATGGCTAGACCACAATTAGTAGATACAGGAGCTACAAAAAGCCTGATACCACACAGTTTAGCACCAATTCAATACCATATAACTTAGAAAGCAGAACAATTGAGAATAGACTAATCTCGATTACACACTATTTAGAGCCAGTAGGAATACAATTTTTAGACTTCTCCAAAAATTACAGCATAAAGTACGAAATGCCACAAATAAATATAAATCCACAACATATAAAATCAAAAGATTTTGTTATAGGATTAAACTTCTTATTAGGCTTAAATGGAGCCATAACCCTAACAAAAAACTTTATCACACTCAGCAAGCATATATATACGTTTCCTACAATTAGGTATAATAACACATCAGAGATTGTGCAAAAGCGTGGTGGACAAAGAAATTTAGAATTTCTAAGACAAAATCATAAAAGACAAACTTCAATTGAAAATGAAAGTACAAAATTACTAACATAATTCTTAAACCACGAATTCGAAAAAAGTAAAGACATTACAAAAAATATAAATCATCCTAAAATCTTACACTTAGAAAAAATAGGATTAATAGGAAAAGATATTACAAATTCAAGAGTCAAGTACACATGTATATTTAAATTAAAAAACCCAGACATCACAATAAGAATAACTAACATAGAATATAGTCCATTAGATAAAGAAGAATTCAAGAAATAAATACCAGAAATGATAAATCAAGGGTTCATAAGAAAATCAGAAAGCCAGCATAGATCAACAGCCTTTATAGTAAGGAATCACAGCGAAATAAAAAGAGGAAAAGCTAGAATTGTGTATAATTATAAACGCCTAAACGATAATACAGAAGATGATGGTTATAATATTCCTAATAAAGACAGTCTATTAAATCTAATACAAAAGAAAAAAGTTTTTTCAAAATTCAACCCAAAATCAGGTTATAACCCGCTACATCTAGAAGAAAGCTTTAAACCTTGGACAACCTTTACATGTTCAGAAGGACAATACGAATTGAATGTCCTTAGTTTTGGATTAAAAAACGCTCCATCTATTTTTCAAAGATTCATGTACAGTATATTTTTAAAATACGATTTCTGCTTAGTATATATTGATGATATTCTTGTTGCAAGTGAAACTGTACAGTAACACGAAAAACACTTAATAAAGGTATTCGAAGAAATAAAAAAGCATGGTATTGTAATTTCAAAAAGAAAAATGGAATTATTTAAAAGAAAGGTATCTTTTCTTGGCTTAGAATTAGGAAATTGAAAGGTAGAGTTACGGCCACATATTTCAAAAATTTTTTTAGATTTTCCAGAAAAATTTGAAAGTTTAAAACAAATACAAGCCTTTTTAGGACTAGTAAATTATGCTAGAAAGTTTATCCCAAATTTGTTAAAATTAGTGGGTCCTCTATATAGTAAAACTACAAAAAATAGGCAACAACATTTTAATATATAAGACATTAAATTAGTCCAAAAAATTAAAAAAGCTGTAAAAACTATAGGTCCATTAAAATTACCACTAGTTACAGATTATATCATTATTGAAACAGATGTATGTAAAGAAGGATGGGGAGCTGTCCTTCTCTGCAAACCAAATAAATATAGCCCAAAATCTGAAGAAAAAATTTATACATATTCTAGTGGAAATTTTCAAAACAAAACTAATTGGACAAGCATAGATTTTGAAATACAAACTTTGGTTAATCCTTTAGAAAAATTTAAAATATTTTTACATAAAGACTTTACGGTAAGAACTGACTGTGAAGCAATAGTCAAGTTTATTAAAAACGATCAAAATAAAAAGATCAACAAAACAAGATGGGTAAATCTACAAAATATTATCCAAGGATGTGGGTATACTATACAGTTTGAGCATATAAAAGTAAAAGATAATGAAATAGCTGATATGTTGTCTCGAAATATTAACAAATTAATGTTTTCAGATGGATAAAAAGCTGAAAGGAAAAGTAAGAATCGTTATACATCCTTCACAGCATCGAAAAAATCCTTCACCAATGAGCATCTCTTCTAATGAAGAAGAAAAGACATGAAAGTTAACGAGTCAGTCTTTAGCAGCTGAAAGAATACACAGTGCTAGACAGACAGCTGCTGCTTAACTATACAATATTTAACAGACTGAAAACTTACATAGCCTTGAAAAGAGTTCACAGTTTTATAAACATATACAGTATAAAAACAACTCAGCTACATATACTCATCCTAGAAATATACCGTACAAAAAACCAACATCCTACAAGCCTTCATCCTCCTCCACACTTGGTGCGACAATTTCTTTTGGAACATATGCATTACAAATATGCAGTGATTTACATACAAAATTCCGTCCAAATAACGGGATAAAATTAACAGACAAACAGCAATGTTTATTAGACAATTTGTGGCATATTCAAACCATGCCACATGCTTTGTCTTTCAAAGTTCAAGTTTTAAATGCCTTTGAGCATTTATTTTAATGAGCAAAGCACAAAAACCCCCGAAAAACATGCTCCGAAATTTACACACTATATAATGTTTAGGGAAACAAAAATTGGAATTTTCAATAAACGGGAGACAGTTGCAAAGTTTATACAATGTCCTGGCCCAATATACAAAGGTTTTCACAGTTTCTCTGAGGCCTTAAAAACTGCTAGAGAATATTTTGGTATAGATAGTTTTTTCATTGAACCTGAAGTCTCAAATTGCAAAAACAAACCCTGAACAAATTATCAAAGTTCAGGAAGAAACAATTGCAAAATTACAAGAACAACTTATACAGCAGGGAAAAAATACACAGTCTATACAATGTTATGTGGAAATTAGCATTTTAAAACAAAAGGTGGGCATTCTTGAAGCAAAAAATACACAGTTATTACAAAAGCTCGAGAAAAAAAGAAGAAAATACAAAGTTACACAGAAGCTTTGATGCTTTCAAAGCAAGAATTCTAGACACATCCTCGAGACCTTGCCTTCAACCGGTTCTTGACAGGTTCTGGAATTCGAACATATGGTTTCTCAGAAGGTCTGCACAGAATTTCCATTAGTTCTATAGGAATTACAGCTTAGACTCATGATGATTGCCCTTATTGAAGAAAAATTTAAAGGGGTCACAGTTGTAGAAAGAACAAATGATAACGGAGACGCGACTTGCCTTCTCCTTCTTTAGATAAACATCAAACAAACAGATATGCCTGATGATCTAATTATTCAATTTTACCACAATGGTATGATTGATTACACTGAATTAGATCTAAGTTAGGGACCAAATCCAAAATTGGAACATACCATAGGGACCATCCGCGTACTTAACTCTTGATTAAAAGAAATAGAGTAAATTACTATTTGAGTCCCTGGCGTTTGTACATTTTAACTAGTTGAGTCACATATGTTTAAAATCGTCGCTCTGAACCCTGACGTTTCATTTTTGTATATGTTTGAGTCCTTTTGACTAACTCCGTTAGATTTTCTGTTAATTTTTTAAGTAAAAGACCAAAATACCCCCAGGGACTCAAATTATTAAAATTACTTTTATTTTTACCAACCCACTGTCTTCACCCTTTATATTCACCACCTCCATCATCTCCGACAACCACCATCATTTCCGACCACCACCACCGTTTAACACCTAAAACATAGATCTTTCTCCGGATTGAAAGCCCCATCTTCCATTCCCATCTCCTCACTTTAGAATGAAATTGTTTGATAAAGTAATTTGTACATATATCTATTAACTTTAATAAATAAAAATAACTAGGGACACTTGGCACTTATTCAGGCCATCTAAATGGCTGTTTTCCCGCCTAAAACCCATTTACCCATTAAAGGAAACACGCAGATCTTTTAGCTCATTCTTATCCTCATTCTGCATCGCCATTTCTGAAGACTAGGGTTTCCATTCCATTCTTTATTTTACTCATCTATCAGCCCCTTCGGCGATATGGAGTTCAACATCTATGTTACGGCGATCATTACTCATCAATCGGCGACGGTGGGGTGGTGGCAATGATCGGCGGCGGTGTGGTGGTGACGATGAGAGAGGGAGAGTAGAGAAGAAAGAGAAAGAAGAGGGTGGATATATAAAGAGGGAGGGTAGGGGTATTTTAGTTTTTTATTTAAAAAATTAACAGAAAATCTAACTGAGTTAGTCAAAAGGATTCAAACAGATGCAAAAATGAAACGTCAGGGTTCAGAGCGACGATTTTAAACATAAGGGACTCAACTAGTTAAAATGGACAAACGTCAGGGACTCAAATAGTAATTTACTTAAAGAAATTACACTCTATTATACTAGAAATTACACTCTATGTCCTTTGACTCCAATAATTACACCACATGTCCTTTTCTTACATATTTTTATACACCCTATGTCATTTACACTAACTGGTGTTAAGTTTTTCTGTTAAGTCTAGCCATGTGCCTTGCACATGAGGGTAGTATTGTCTTTTTAACTATTAAAGGATAAATTATGTAATTGAATAGAATAAAAACCTCTCTCCCATCTCTCATCTCTAACCCCTTTTCATACCTTCCAGACCAACAAACCGATCATCGGAGATGCTCGACTAAGAATGGGGCATGCTCAACGCCGTCGTCGCCATCAAAACCGCCATATCTTTGACCAGTACTCACAAACCTTCAACGAACCCACCAACACACGATACATAAACCCTAACGACTTGTTCCACCACCACCATAACCCGACCCACCATTACCTCCACAACCCGACCCAACCCCACCCCCATTTCGCCTCCCTTTACGACCCACACGCCTACACCCGCATCTCGTTCATTCAACGAATTTGGAGGAGTCAGAGAGGATTTTGGAAATTGCTTGCATTTCATTCAATTGTAGAAGACATTTGTGATTAAAGGACGAAATCAAGGGTGAAAGAAGTAATCGATTAGAGTTGTTTGTTTAAAGCCGTTCAATTGGGAACGATTTCAAAAGGAATAAGGGTGTATCGTTCAATTGATTTGGAAGGCGACAGAGGTTTGGAATTGGTGGTTCAATTAATGCGTTCAATCAGAAGGTTTGAAGAAATTGGTGTGTTTGTTCAAAGATACAAGTGATTAAAGGACGAAATCGAAGGAAAAAACAAATTGGTTTTGTGTTTCAGGTGGTAGCAGAAATTTTGATCTTGAGGCAGATTGAAGTTGGAAGGCGAAAACTTTGTTGTTGGTTTAGTGTTTCTGGTGTCGTTGGTGTCTGTTGCAAAGAAATCAGAGGCAAGGAAACAAGAATTTGAATTTTAATGGGTGAATTTGAAATTTAAGGGTGTATGCTATCTGTTAAGTTCAAGTTGTTTATTGTATTGATTGGTTATGGTTTATTCCAGTTGAGAAATGATTCCGGCTTACTACGGCAGGACCACACCATTCTGGTCCGGTGGTTTACAAATGGTACTCGCTCCATCATTAACAAACATGATGGTAAGTGACTGAGCTGCTCCCGATGACCATAGAATTATAATTTAATATATTTGCAACAGATTTGATGGTAGAAACTTAGAAACAAATGTATGAAATTCTATGGTCATTAGTTAGCGGTCTTGCTTCATTTTATGATGATTGTATTGATAATATTACGGGTTTTGGTTGAGATCAGTTGGGAGTAAATTACTATAGTGGTGGTGGTGGCGGGGGCGGCGGCAGGGGGTGGGGTGGTGGGTTTTGGTTCAGAGAGAAATGGTGTATAGAGATAGAGAGTGGAGAGAGAGTATGTGAATTGGGGAAGAAAATGAAAATAGGGTTTTTAGAGTAAATTACACAAATTGTCCTTTAATAGTTAAAAAGACCATACTACCCTCATGTGCAAGGCACATGTCTAGACTTAACAGAAAAACTTAACAACAATTAGTGTAAAGGACATAGGGTGTATAAAAGTATGTAAGAAAAGGACCTGTGGTGTATTTATTGAAGTCAAAGGACATAGAGTGTAATTTCTAGTATAATTAAAGGACAATGTGTGTAATTTACTCTATTAAATAAGTTAATACTGAAGATTTTGGAATTACAAAAATATTAAATAGTAATAAGGATTTAGGAATTAATAAACAAAAACATTAAATAGTTAATAAGGAAAAATTAAACAGTTAGTAATGAAAAAAAGATAAGCAGGAAAAAGAATCTTGGGCTCATAAAATTTTGACACGTACCGTAACCAGTTACTTATTTATTATGTAACAGGTATAGATAAGTAATGTGATCTTATTTGAAAAAAAAAGAATATTTCATTTCATGATGAATTAAATGTAAAACTACTATGTGTTTTCTCTTTTATTTATTTAGAGACAATCTAACCTAACCTCTAAGGCTAATGGGTATACTCCATAACTCCACACCCCTTCACACCGTCACGTCAGCGACACATCAGATTTCACAGCTTTTTTCGCATTTCTCCACATTTGAGGGAAATGGTTTCACATTTCCACACTGTCACGTCATTTTTATTTGTTAATCAAATGTAATGTTTCTTTTTATTTTATAATTAAAAATTAATAGCGGGTGAAATGATATCGACATTTTGACGAGGACATATGAGAAATACCGAGCCAACAAAGGCTCAACTTTCACCCATCTCACGTTTTGGCGCGTCGTCAGAGGACAATGATTATGTTTCTTTGACTCTGACACACATTCAAAACGTGATCACAATGTGGAGGATTTAGACGACACCCCCGAGCCACTAGAGCCGATACGTCTGCCCGGGAAGGACAAAACAAAATGAGAGGCAACTTCTTCATCAAATTTAACAGGTAAAAAAACAGACACTTTATGAAATATCCGTTAAGTTTAAGAAAATAAAATTAAAGAAATAGGTTATAACATATAAATAAAATAAAATAAACTTTCTATTGAATGAGTATAATTAAAAATAAACTATAACAAAAATCTATGTATCAATTTTGTTGTGGGTAAGTGAAACGTCGCAAACCGGGTACATCTTATAGTTGCCACAAAACATAACAAACATAGTTTTTAAAACGAAAATTAGAATCCATTACAACGGAAGTATTGTCTCAAACATTCAAATTCATAAACAATTAAATAAACATTATTTAAACATAAACTGTCGGTAAGGAAATGTCAGTCTTCATTGATGCAGCCCGGCAGTCCATGCTATCAAGCCTTCACGGCTCCTTTACTCTCTACTTTACTTTACCTTTGCTTGCTGATGAGTTTTATCTTTACTTTAACTGTAAACTTTCATTTGGTAGTTTAGTTTTATAAAAATAAAATAAGCTTTCTTTCTTTAACTTTAAAACAACTTTGCCTTTTTACTTTGGAAACTTTACAACATTGCAATTATAAAATCGTTATGTTACTTTCTTTCATTAAAACTTTACTTTTGAGAAAACCGGTTAAGGTGTCCTTCTTTACTCTTTAACTCTTTCATTTCACTCGTACATGACAAGTGACTATCACATACTTAACTATCACATATGGATCATTGTCCGAGTACATGATCCCTTTCTCGCTTACACATCGGGGTAAGATTTTTACTTTAGCTGTGCCCACACCTCAGGGTGGGACTTTCTCTCTTACACCTCAAGGTAAGACTCTTTTAACTGTGCTCACACATCAGGGTGAGACTTCTACTTTAGCTCGTTCATACCTCGGGGTGAGACTTCTACTTTAGCATGCCTGCTGGACTTTCTACTATGCAATTGCACTACAACACATAACATAATGCAATCACATAAACATCAAGTAGACAAATAACACATATTAACACATAAGCATATAACATGACATCTGTCACTGTCATCACTTATCTGTACCGAAGTACATCTGCTTTAACTTTCTTTACTTTCGTTCATTACTTTCTTTAAAATATTTATTTCAAAGATAGTACTATACTCTTTATCTGTTTCTCTTTCTTTTTATAAAAATACCATTTTTATAAAAACAATAATTTGCCTTTCAAAACTTTCTGTCAGTATGCATGCCAGCCCAAAACCGTAGGAAAAACGACAATAAGAACTCACATGTCAAGCTATCCCTTTGCGTAGTCCAGCAACCGTCACTCTCTATCTGAATTAATAATATTTCATCATTAATCCTAACTTTTCACAAGTTTAAGCGAAACAACCAGTTTCGCTTCACTTGCCCAAGCGAAACTATTCTAGTTTCGTTTCCATTAGTCTTAGTGAAACTAAGACCAAGAGAAGCTATACCTTAAGCGAAACTATTCTTTTTAAGCGAAACTATTCCCTTAGGCGAAATTACTCTTTTAAGCGACATTATATTCAAAAGATTCTATTACTCATGCGACACTGACCGGTTTCGCCTGGTAGTGTCGCATGGTTGTCTTCTTCAGCAGAAACCCTAAGTTTCTCCATGAAGATGGCGGCCAGATCCTTTTACGTCCAAGACTCGAACTTTTTACGTTAGAAACATATGTTTCTATCTTGTGAGTCTAGATCCAAGGTTGGTTTCCCATTCTATGCATAAAAACCCGACCTTTTATCGAATCAAAAGTGAAAACCCACATAACGAAAAACTCAGATTTAGAGGAACACGTTATCTGTCTGAGCTTGAGAACCAGATCCTTAGCTTTACCCGACGATAGTGAGCGACTCTTGATGCTCTGTTTCCTTCCCTCGTGACTCTCTCTAGCTCGTTTCTCTCTCTAGTTTCGCCGAATGGAATGCAAATGGGGAAGGGTTGGAGGTGGCGGTTAGGTTAAGCCCCTCCCCCCTTTACAGTTTCGCCCCTTTTTTTTACCCTTTAGCCCCCGTCGTTCCTTGTTTACTCGTTTAATTTCCCGTGCTCCGTTTATCCTAACGTTTCTTCTATTAAATATTTTGGGATGTTACAACAAGGATGAGAAAAACATAAAAAAATAATAAACTAATGTTGGAAGTCTTCACCCATGCTTCTGGTCTTTCACTATTAACCCTTCACGAGAGTGGAATTCTCCACGGAAGACTCCCACAGCCGAGGTCCATGCGCAGGGGCCGGTGTTCCACGGTCCCACGTTAGCCACCTCATTCCCATGACCTCTTCACGTCGGGTGTACCCCTCGACCTAACCTTAAGTTTCTTTGTTTAACATATCTATACTATATAATAAATAAATGTTTTGGTGGACACTTGTCATTCCTATGTTCACCCTCAACATTTTTTTCTCGCCCCTCTATTCTTTAATTTTTTTTTATAATTTTTGTTTCCCGCCTCTCTCTTCCATTAAATTATAGTGACTTCTCTAATTATTTTTATAAAAAGTTTTTTATTTAAAAAAATAGGTTTGTTCATAAAACATTTTTATAATTTGAACATTTCTTTCAATATTTTTATAAAACATTAAAAAAAATAACTATAAACATTTCTAAAATTTATATTAAAAAACTATGTAACATGTCATAAATCTATATTATATAATAAATAAAGGTTTTGGTGGACACTTGTTATTCCTATGTTCACCCTCAACATTTTTTCCCCATCTCTCTTCTATTAATTTTACAAGTTTTTTTAAAATTTTTTTATAATTTTTGTTTCCCGCTTCTCTCTCCTATTATGTGACAACCGCGACTTTTTCGGTCAACACCTGTGTTCGACGAGTTCGTATAATAATAATAATAGTATTATTATTATGAAATATACTTTTAAACAAAAGGAACTCGCTGGAGAACGATAAATAATATCAAGATTTATTTGGGTATTATGTCAAAAATTTGATCAAGTTCGGGTCTATACGCATTAACACCCGAGTCGAGCGGTTTCGTAAAATTTTAATTTAAATCCGAAAGGATATATATTTACGAGACGCAAGGACTCGAGAGAAAATAATAAATTATAACGAGTTATTTTTGGGTAAAATAACATCGTTATTTTTATCGGGTTCGGTTCAGCGGGATACCGTCGTCACAACACGCGGTACAACACCACCACACTATATATAGTGGGTCACCCCACTAAAACTCTCATTTGAAACTTTTAGAGAGAAAAGTTAGAGAGAGAGGGCAGAGAATTCAGGTGGTGGTCCGATGGCGGCTGACGGCGGTCCGCGGTGGTCCGGCGGTGGCCGAAGGTGGCTGGAGATGCGTTTTTTCACCTGGAACCATTTCTCGACGCTACGAACGCGATGGTAAGCTCAGATTTTTCTAAATCCTTGCTTAAATTCGTTAAAAAGGTTAAAAATGAATCTGTCCAGAATGTTGTTGCATGCACAGTCTCAAAGATCGTACGATCACCGAAAATCCGACCGTTAGAAATGCATGAATTTTGGATATAATGTTGCCAACACATAGTCGTAAAACCCTACCGGAGTAATTTTTATCAGAGCTCTCTAGGTATGCTTTTCATACCCTCGAATGCGACTGATCGGATTTCGGATTTGAAAAGCTGGGTCTCAAAGAATCGTCGATCCCCGGAGATCCGATGGTTGGATCATGACGATTTTTGGACTGTAGTTTCTTAACACATATATGAATATTGTCACCGAAGGATATTCCGATCAGATTTTGGGAACTATTTTTTTTGGATACGAACAAATTGTAACAGTTTGTAGGATCGAAAATAGGAAATTGATCGGTTTGCATGGCCATCCAAACGGCATTGTATGTCGATTTTTAGCATATTGAAATGCTCTATAGATAAAAACGATCATAATGGTGATTTTGGTGTACGTATTCCTTTTTTACATTTGATAGCCCAAAGAATTTATGATACCCATTATTAGTGCACAAAGGATTTACGAAACATATATCTTATCCTTTGGTCTATCGACTATTAAAGCTAGCATTGGTTTTACCAGTTGCAACCGCATCAGTTGAGAGAAGTTTTTCGGTGATGAAACGTATAAAGTCAAGTTTGCGCAATCGTATTAGTGATGATTTCTTGAACGCTTGCGTAATTTGTGCTGTAGAAGTAGATGAACTTCTCAATGTTACTAATGAAGATGTAATCGGGCGTTTTCAAAAAATGAAACACGTAGAGGACAATTGTGATCGAGGTATTCTGTATTATGTTTAAATATTTAATAAACTATGTTATTTTATCATAATTTATTTTTTTTCTCCGTCCCTTTTTTACCCGATCCGTATTGTGCCCACCCTACAAAAAAATTCTGTATCCGCCACTGTTTTAATCCATAGAAAGCTTAACATCTTAATTTCTTCAATTAACTTGGTAGAGCATATCACCTTATGGTTGAACACTTTGTTGTTTCCAGTACGCCAAATGCACCACATTGATGTAAGAAGAATTGCCCTTAGTAGTTTCTTGTGAGCCGGCGATGAGAAGATGGACGAGGCAAAATCCATGATTTCATTCACTATAGATCCATAGAAATGTGGTATTTTACACCATAGCCATACTTGCCCCCATACATTTCTTGCAAGTTCACAAGTAACTAGGATATGATCTATGGTTTCTTGAGCTAGTCCACATGTCGAGCCGTGTTCGAACACCCTGTACCTTTCTTCGATAGTGCTTCTAATGTTGGTAATCTGTTTAGAGACGCATGTCGATCAAAAAAGTTAATTTTAATCGACACCCACCTGTTCCATTCAAAAAAATGAATCAAAGTTAGAGGATAGCTTGTTCTTTAGCAATAGCCACAAGGACTTGGATGTAGAACAGTTTTAACAGGAACTTATATAAAAAATAAAAAAAAAACAATGATTTTTTTAACATCATAATATTATTAAAAACACCGACTTGCAAGAAGCTAGACATGTAAAGAGAAACAAATTACAAGACGATGAACGAGTTTTTTTAACCAACTAACCCAACTAATATCAACTTTTCGATTTCTATTAACGAACCACAAATAAGCTAAACTAACAATAGAATCAAAGATGAGATCTTTAGGCTTATCCACCGCCTCAAACACCATGTCATTTTTGAAACACCATATGACCCACCACGCCGTCATAACCACTGGTTCAAGTAACCGTTTCTTATTGTTATCATTCTCATTGAATCAATCCAACCCATTAAAACATTCAGCCTTTTAGACATCAGGAAATCTAGATCTACCCATTTTTCAATGGACCCCTCTTTCATACAACAAGGACATAAAATAAATGGAACATCAATTCCTTTATCAATCAAATTCCCCCGAGTAGGAATACGATCACACATAATCTGTCAAGCCAAAATGTTAATTTTCATCGGAACAAATCGGTTCCATCTAGTCGATGTAAACCCATGCGGTAAAACCACTCGATCAATATATTTCCTAACGGTATTAACCGTAAACCCATCATTCTCGTCCATATTCCAAACCAACGCATCCTTAGTATCAACCCCACGTAACACTCTCCAGTACACTTAACAAGTCACGCAACTGAGACGCCTCAACGCCCCTAGCCTCTCTTCGCCATTTCCACACCCATTCCCCATTAATTCTTCGATTTGTAATTAAACAATTCTTCTCCAATTCCAAGTTATAAACTCTAGGAAATCGAAGACAAAATGGAGTGTGACCTAACCAACAAGCTTGCAAAAAAATGTTTCGTTCGCATCCCCAACCTTCTTTCTTAGGGAAGATAACAAGATTATACCATTTTCATTTAGTTTCGTAACGGTTGAGACAATTCTATCCCATTCACCATGCCCTCTTCTAGTTCCATTAATGAACCCTGCTTTTTCACCTTAGATTGCTTTGATAATTTCGACCACAAATCTCGTTGACTGTTAACTAATCTCATACAACCTAGATTTCTACATAGTAATATTCAGCCTAGACGCCAAATAAAATCAATTAAGAACCCGAACAATACTCTGAAGATTAGATAACGATCATTCCCCAAAAACTACAACATCGTCAGCATATAATAAGTGAGAAAGAGAAATATTATCCTTACCAATATTGACGGGCTTAAAAAGACCCGCAATAACAATCTCCACAATAGCGATATGAAAGCCTTCCATAGCGATAATAAAAAAAAGAAAAGAGAAAGAGGGTCTCCCTGTCTCAGCCGACGCTCAATCTGAACTCCAGAAAAGGACTGCCATTCACCAAAACAGAAGATCTTGTAGACGATAAGCAAGCCCGGATCCAACTGATTCACTTACTACCAAATCCCACAAAGACCATGATTCTCTCCAAATAATTCGACGAGAGAGAATCACATGCTTTCTTAAAATCAATCTTTAGAATCATCATTTTCTTTTTACTCTTCTTGTACGAGTCCACTATCTCGTTCTTGATAAGGGGGCCATCAAGGATTTGACGTCCCTTAATAAACGTCGATTACGCCACACTAACAATAAAATCTATCACCTGAGTCAACGATTCGCCAAAACCTTTGCAATAATCTTATATTGCACACCAATAAGACTAATGGGTCCGTAATCAGTAACTAAAATAGGGCTCCCAATTTTTGGGATTAAAGTTATAAATGAAGAGTTACACCTATTTGGAATTTTAGCATTCTGAAAAAAATCTTTCACGAATCTAAAGATATCTTCCTTTAAAGAATCCCAATATCGCTTTATAAAGGTGAAAGAAAACCCATCCGGCCCCGGGGATTTATCACTACCACATGACCAGACAACCTTCTTGATTTCATCCAAAGTTACCTCTTGTTCTAAAAATAAAACCATGGAATCCGAAATTTTCTTGAACTTATTACTACGATTCACAATCTCAGCCCCTTTAACACTTCTAAATTTCTCTTTGAAGAAATCATGAAAAATCCCTTGATACGAACATGATCCGTAACCCATTCCCCATTACTTCTAATACCCCGAATAGAAAGAACCTGCCTCCTCCTATTGATAATACCAAGGAAGAATTTTGTATTTTCATCGGCTTCTATACTCCATTTAATCTTTTGATTTTTGCATCATATCATAAACGGTCATTTTTTCCAAATCATTAATCTGTTTGAACATCATCATCCTCTCGGATTTGAGATGACGAGAGGCCCACTTCGATCATTTTATCAAACTCCGTCAATTTAACAAGAAGATTCTTTTTGACCCCAACCGAATTAGCAACATTATCTATACGCCGAGTCTTGATCGCAATTTTAAGAGCCTTTAATCTTTCCTTGAATCGGATCAAATTATTAGACAAAACATCAGAAGAGCTTCCTCCCGTAATATATCTCTTAATGAACAATAACCACATTATCCACACACGTAATAGATCTCTTAATGAACACTAAAGGATCGCACATAGAAATAATACCTCCCGAGTGACCACGAGCACTACTATTCGCATAATCAAAATGGTAATTTCCCCACAAACTCTTAAGTTTAAATAAATCCATCGATATCATATGAGTTTCTTACAATCCCATAAAATAAACACCGCACTTAATTAGTACATAAATTCTTAATCATTTTTCTTTTTGAGGCATTCCCGATCCCACATACGTTTAGAAATAAAACGTTCATTTATCCACATTAGTTTCGCTAAGACCATTAATGACTTTACCCAAATCCTCCTTACAACCTCCATATCATAACCCATTACTTTTCCCATCTCAATGTACTTCATGAACTCGTTAATCATAGATATGCCATTAATAGATTCTTCATCTATATCTTTTTTCCTTAGTTTCCTCTGAGGTCGTAAGGAAGAAGAAATAAAAGACGACTTCGATCCACCACCCATTTCTTCTAACTCACGGTCATACTTTGTCTCCGATTTATCTTCCTTTTGAACCTTAGTTGAATATGATCAAACTTAAATGTAATGATTTGATTGATTTAATACGAAGGGCGTGAGTTAAATAAACAAAATGAGGGAAAATATTCGTAGTTGAATATGATCAAACTTAAACGTTTGATGACGACTAAAGTAACGTACTTCAACAATTCAACTTCACTAACATTTATGAAATTTTCTAGTCTATATCTATATCTATAATATATAATAAATAAAGGTTTTTAATGCTACGTGTCGTTATCATATTCATTCTTATCATTTTTTCTTGCCTATCTCTCTTATTAAATACACTTCTATCATTTAATAATAATATATTTTTATAGAAAATAGTAATCTTTATATTAATAAATCTCTTGACATATTTTGACGAGTGTATGTGTTAACAGATTATATTGTATTCCACGGGTTTATTCAACCCGTGTTTTAAAAAGTAAAATTTTTATTACTTAATATATAATATTATATTTATTCAACCCGTGTAATACACGAGATTTTAACCTAGTATCTTATAGATACATGATTTGGGCTAATTAATAGGCCGTTGGGCCGATTGGGCTATAATTATAATTGGGCTATAATTATAATTGGGCTCTGAGTTTTGGTGCCAGTTTGGTAGCCTATTAGGTTGATCCAATAGGCTTTAGTGTTCCCATTTTCTCTATTTAGTGTTGGACACACCCCTATATACGTTGGATATATTTTTAAAGTTAAGCATACAAAAAAATTTGGTTGTGGTGTATTTTAGGGTTATGGTAGATGTATTTATTAAGTTACAAATGACTTTAGACACATTATTGTAATTATTGTAATGAGTGAGATGCACAATTGTTAAACGTGTAATGAATGATAGTTGGACACTAGTCCTAATGTATGTATCTCAATATAATGTACCGGTTAAAACATTAAAAATTCTATAACATCATTGATGCAGTTTTAAATTTGTTTAAAAAGGCATGAAGACTCAAACATTTGTAAATGAGCAACAAACTGTACGTATTGCCCACCATTTTTTTGCAGGTTATCATGAAAATATGCAGTTATGAAGTGACACTAATCGTGCTTTGGCCTTTTGATAAATTGATAACGTTACACAACATCACTTGCATAATCAATCTTACAAACCAACCAAAATAACGATTTATCTTGTGAGTTTAAGGACCTCTGACTTGCTTGGATCACTATCATCAATAAACACCACCGTTGTGTGCTTAAATGACACATGAAATTAGTATCTTGATGCCTATAAACTTCATGTATTATATAGAAATACTAATATTTGGATACACAAATAAAAAGGTGACTATACGAGTCTTGCTCCGGTTTGTATTGAATTAAGTTAGCCCAACGTACTTTTTGTTGATAATACATGAACAAAAGAGACACACAAAATGTTATTCGTGTACGACGTGATTTTTATAATGCGTTAATACAATAAAGTGGCATACACGAATTAAATTGGACAGTCAATACAATAAAGTGGCATACACGAGTTAAATTGGATAGTCAACCATGATTTCTCATAACACCTGTGTAATTAATCTTTGAAATTACTTTAATGATAATAACGCATAAAAAATTGACTAATTTCATGATTTTTTAGGGATGAGATCGGTAAAATACCGATACCGAATTTCTGGAAAAGTGGGTACCGAACACCGTCAGTACTCGTTACAAAACGCTCATCTCTAGATGGTATCGGTACCGTACCGGTACTGAAAATACCGATACCGAATTTCTAGAAAAGTGGGTACCGAATACCGTACCGAATTTACAGGTACGGTACTGATTTGTACCGGTATTGGTACCAAATACTCATCCCTAATATTTTTAACCCTAAACGTGCATTAGATAGTTGTACCGTACAATGAACGTGGTTCAGATTAGCAATTGGCATCGTCACACTTCTCATTAAAAAATAGATCGTCGTTGCACCACCGGACCGGAGTTATGCCGGAGGAGGCATCTTCCTCGCTGTAAAGTCAACTCTGCCTGAATAAACAATTAGCAACAAAATATTTAAAAAATGCCTTCGCTTTCCCTTTCGATTTTACGGAACCCTAACCACTTAATCAATGGTACTGTTTTCGTCCCTCGGAGGCAGTTGCTCCGTCGTATCGCTACCATTTCTAACCTCTCCGGCCGCCATTTGCTCGAGAAAAGTTCGTTATCAACGTCATCGGAAAAAAATCGGAGACAGAAAGTAGCAGCCGTTCGGATGTCGTCGACGCCTCCTGCTTCACACTCATACGACGTCGTCGTAGTCGGCGCCGGAATAATCGGATTGAGTATCGCTCGGCAGTTTCTCAACGGATCTGATCTGTCCGTCGCCGTTGTTGACGCCGCCGTCCCTTGCTCTGGCGCTACTGGTGCAGGTGCATTGGATCTCCGTTAATTTGTTGGATTAATTCATATAATTTTAAGCACTGTTGATTTTATATTTTTATGCATTCATTTTGCTGCTTTTGTTATGGCTAGCCATCACTGTTCAATATTTAGGGATTTGACCTTAGTTTAGTCAACTCATTAGGCAAGGAGTGAGCTACGTGTTTATAGAAAATTCATATGAATACAAGGATGAATCCTATAATTTCATAAGTTCAGAACCAAAATGGAAATTAGTTACAGGTTCCAATAGAAATTTGATGCTTACATTATTTCTTGCGGTTGAGGGTGGGCCTCGGAGCAATTGGTAAGGTTGCTTTGTGACTTGAGGTCATGGGTTTAAACCGTGGGAAACAGCCTCCTGCACAAAGTGTAGGGTAAGGCTGCGTACATCATATCGGGAAGCGATCTGGCCCCTCCCCGGACCCTGCGCAAATGTAGGAGCTAAGTCAAGTACCGGGTACACCCTTTATTATTTCTTGGAACTCCTAGAAAGAAAGAATGGTTTGATCTTACACACGTATTGAAATAACAATGTTATAACCAAAATATTTCTTCCTGAAGTGTGATTTATTTTGGATCCGAGTGCGTTCTATTTTGCTTTTTCATTGGTCATAGGGCAGGGCTATATATGGATGGTACATAAGGTTCCAGGAAGTGAGAAATGGGAGTTAGCAATGAGAAGCCGTGAACTATGGGAGAAATTTGCAGAGGATGTAAAGCATCAGGGTATGGATCCTCAAGAGGTTCTTGGCTGGAAGAAGACAGGTACACTCTTCACTTTGAAAACTTGATATTGTCTTCTTTGTATTTGCTTCACTTTTTTTAGTACAAATATATTTGAATGATGTAGTTACTGATTGTTCCCTTTTATATACCAATTGTTTTAAATTATTTAATTTATTTCAAATGATATTCAGGTTAAGATCAGTAGTATTAACAGATTGTTAATCATATAAACAGGAAGCTTGTTGGTTGGTAAAACATCGCAGGAAATGGCAGCATTGAAAGGGAAGGTAGAGCAGCTATCTAAAGCTGGGCTCAAGGCAGAACTCTTGTCCAGCATCGATTTGCAGGGAGTAGAACCTGTGCTTGTGATTGGTGAAGAAGGAGGGGCTGCATTTTTACCAGATGATTGTCAAATGGATGCTCGGCGTTCTGTTGCATATATTGAAAAGGTACCAAACAGTGCTTCACAGATGTGTATTGCAATTTAAGTATGAAATATATGGCTGAGAATGTCATGCAGGAGAACAGGAAGTATGCAACTGAAGGAAGATATGGGGAGTATTATAATCAGCCGTTGACTGGTTTGTTAAGGTAAAATGGTAAATATTTTGCTGAAGTTAAGTTACAGAAATTATGTTTTGTTAAAGTGGTAAATCTTTTTTTAGGTCTGGTAGTGGTAAGGTTGAAGCTGTTCAGACTTCGAAAAATTTGTTGTATAGCAAGAAGGCAATAGTAATTGCCACTGGATGCTGGACAGGATCTTTGATGCAAGAGCTGATTAGGGATCTTGAAATTGAATTTGATGTCCCTGTAAAGCCCCGGAAGGTTAGATAAACTCAAATTCGAAAGGCTTCAGTTAGAAAATTTTAATTTCTATTGCAAATTTGAGTATAAAGTTTTTGAATATGATTGATGGGTCTGATAGAATTTCAATAGTTTATATCTTAGTGACCAGCATATTTAAAGCAGAAAGTTACATTTCTTATTTTTTGCTAGCAGGGTCACCTACTGGTTATAGAGAATTTCAGTTCCTTCAATTTGAATCACGGTTTAATGGAGGTAGGGTATGTTGGTCATCAGGATGGAACTCTGCAACCCAGTGCAGAAACTTCATCTATTTCAATGACTGCCACCATGGATACATCGGGAAATCTCGTTCTTGGTAAGTCTTCTATCATTTCCTGTTGTAAGAATGTTCACCTTTTGATTATAATTTATTGGTCACAGGAAGCAGCCGGCAGTTTGTTGGATTCAGCACAGAGATATCCGAGCATATCATCAATCAGATATGGGAACGTGCCGGAGAGTTCTTTCCTTCTTTAAGAGAATTTTCACTAACAGATTTGGAAAAGACCAGACAAGTCAGAGTAGGGCTAAGACCCTTCAGTAAGTATGCACTGTAATTTGGATGAGGGTTAAATTCACTAGGCTTGCATGATAACTAGAGGTGGAAGTGTAGGCGGGTCAGGCTGGTTGTGTTACGACCTACGGGTCATCCTTTGTGCGCGTAAAGATGAGTCGGGTCGGGCTGACCCGGAAATATTTTTTTGGTTTATATTTAAAAACATCTATAGTAATATAAATAAGGGGTAACTTCACATAATAGTAACCAAGTTTCCCAAGTTTTCCACTGAAGTCACTCGAAGTTTTTTTATTCCTCTAAAGTCACTCAACTTCCATTAGGTGTTCCAATCTTGTGATTTTTTTTATAAATGTTAAAACTTTTTAAAATTACGTGACCTAAATGGATTATATATGAATCTTGGTTGCTATTTAGTGATTACTTTTTTCAAATTTGACTTAGATTGAATTTTTTTTAACGGCAACACCTAGATATTCTAGGATAATTGGGTTTCTCAGGACAACACCTAGAACATCCAGGGGTAAACCCCAGGAGAAACCCCCAGCTAGGTAAACCCCCTGACCTGGCCACATACCTCTTTTTGCTGTGGCCCGGATTCGAACCGGCGACCTCCCATTTGGAAGTCACCGGGGGTACCGCCAGGACAAAGCCCCTTTGGTACTTAAATTGAATAATTATGAAACTTGGTTATTATTTAGTGAAATTTTTTTCTTCACTATTACCTCCTACTTCAAGTTAATTTAAAAAATTAATCACTAAATAGTAACTAGGATTCATGTATGTTTCATTTAGTTCACTTAGTTTTAAAAGGTTTTAACATTTATAAAAAAGTTTCACATAATAGGAACACCTAATGAAAGTTGAGTGACTTTAGAGGAACAAAAAAACTTTGAGCGAGTTTAGTGGAACACTAGGAAAACTTGATTACTATTGTTTGTAGTTCCCTATAAATAACTAGTGCTAATTTAATGATGATTACAAAAGCAATGCTGTTACGGTGACGCCGCTTCTGTAATACTTCAACAAAAATAATTTAGGAGATTGTATGCATCAGAAATAGACTTGTGGCAACTTTCATTCGGTTTGACCCGTTCTCCTTTTAGCTAAATTGATTTGACCCGTTTGAGATAAAATAAAACACATATCAATCCTTCATAAGTAAATAGGTCGAAATTGCCACCCATAACTTGCACAATAACCTCTATGTTCTATTTGAATAGCTGGAATAGATTTGATAATTTGATATGCTTCTCTGGTTTCAGTGCCTGGTGGAAAGCCTATGATTGGTCTAGTTCCAGGATCGTCAAATGTATTCCTTGCTGCAGGCCATGAGGGAGAAGGATTGAGTCTGGTATAACTTCAGTACTCTAAAGAACCGACTGTTAATTAGCACAATATATCATGCAAGATAAAAAAACTCCCAAGTCCCATCAAATTTTCACCCGAACAAAAAATAGCCACTACTTCAAAATTTTTGTTAACCGATTCAACTGAAATTCGATAACCAATTTAACCGAATCGGTTATGGTTTTCTAGTTACCGAAGTGTTTGGTTATGGTTCGGTTTAAGGCAATAATCGAACAAACTTTGTTTACAGGGAAATAATGTAACGTTTGATTTGTAATTTTCTCGTGGTTTTCAACAGGCCCTTGGAACTGCTGAAATGGTTGCTGATATGGTTTTAGGCAATCCCCCCAAAGTTGATAATGCACCCTATGCATTGCATACTCATTGTAATTCTTGATTCCAGGTGATGCTTCAGATATCTTAACCTAAAATTGTTATACATTTTTTTTAATTCTAGCTCATTATTATTTCCTTCGTGTTAGCTAACAGGTGCTCGTGTGCTTTGAATCATGCTGACAATGAGACCCGATCTTCCTTCCGATTTCTGAGAAGCCATCCAGGTATTAGAAAAATAAAACAAGCTTCTGCAGCTTAGAAGCACAAGTAGAGCATTCCATAACCGCAGTTTAACATGTGTCTACTCGTATGTGTGATTGCGTCATTGAAATATTGAATACATGCTTGTACTTTTTAGCGGGTTTTTCTGTTATGCCCGCCAAATTGTATTAAGTTAAAATTATGTCGTCGAAAATAATCTTGAAAGCTAATGAAAAATATAACAGCTAGACCTAATTTTTCTTCATAGTTGTCCTGTTTTTGAGGCTTTCACCTAGGCTGCCTCGGCTAAATGTGCAATTTATGAACTGGTCCACAGAAACATATCAAAATTCTAGGGTTTTGAACTCGCGATGCACTGGACTTCTGGTTTTCAGATATGTCGTTCTTTGATCTTAAATTTTGGTCTCTTTTTGGTCCTTGGTATGACTTTCTTCAAGTTCAAAGTTTGCAGCTATTCAGTTAATCTATACTATATAATAAAGAAAGGTTTTTGTATGCCACGTGTCGTCACCATATTCAATTTCATCATTGTTTTCCCTCCTCTCTCTCTTATTAAATGCATACATATCTTTTAATAAATTAATAATATACTAATAAAACACATTTATTTTTAAATTATCCTTTATTATAAAAAAAACTTTGAAATCTAATTATGTAATTTTTATTTTCAATCAAATAGTAAATGAAAGTCAAATTACATTAAATAGTAATTTACGTATTTCCGAAACTCAATTATATATTATTTTTTACATATTTTGAATTTTGTTTTATATCTTTAATATACGGTAATACATTTTTATACATGTAAAATACATAAATAAAATTTAAGAAATTTATGTATTGATATTTTTCATCCGTGTGTATTACACGGGGTCTAAGCTATTGTGTTATAATTCGTTGTGCAATATTTGATTATATATGTATAGCATATCGTATATTTGATTCAGGAAAATAAAACTAAACCCTACCTAAGCCCTTAGCCTCGGTCGATCTCGGCATAAGTCTACCTTTGCGCCACTCATCCATGATAGTATTCACTTAACGGTTCCTACAAGTAAGTTGTTCAGATCCTTTGCAACCTTCAAACCCAAAACTCAAACAACCCCTACCACCGCCACAAAACCCAGGTCACAATGGCTGTGAACACAACATACCTGCTATCAGTGGCGGACCTGGTATTCTTTTAACAGGATCATTAAGTTTCAGTGTAAAGATTACCAACTTTGGTTCTCGTCTGCCACCCGCGACCACCGTCCGCCGCCCTGTTGTGCCGCCGTTGGACCGTCGTTGACCTTCGGGCTGCCTTCACGCGCGTACGCGAGTCAACTTGTGGTCCATGCGCCGCCATGAGTTTGTCTCATGTGTCGCCGACGTGTAGTATGAGTTGGTGTCGTTCTTATTGGTGGTGATACCGTGTGATCATAAGGAAAAACGAATAGAGATCCGTTTTCGATGTTTGGGCGATTCAGAGACAAACCAGATAGAGATCCGGCATGTACGGGCGATTAGAGTTGCGGGTTTTATTCGTGTAGTCGGATCTAGCAACTGGATTGTTGTCACGTGGTGTTCCAATTTGATTGTCGTCTCCTACTCGCGAAAGGTATGACCCTAAACCCCCTATGGTTGTGTGATTGAATATTTGGTTTGCATCTGGACTCCTGGTGGGCGATCTAGGGTTTTGGCCTAAATCGGTTCGTGCTTTTTCCGCTACGCGTTTTCAAATTGTTTTGAAATCTTTGCATGAAACCCCAACAGTACTACCATAATTTAGACACTACCTAAAACCGGAATTAACACAAGGGTTAAAAATAAAAAAAAGGCTTAAAAGGTTAAGTGGCTAATTTATGTGGGTTATGTGAAATGAAAGGTAAACGACTTAAAATTGGCTAACTAGAGGATAATTTCGGGTATAAAAAAAAAGGCTAAACAAAGGGTTAAATAATAATGCCTTTGACATTTTATTCAATTGATTAGTTCATGGTCTTGAAATGTACGCTCTAGACAAGTTCTAAAAATGTCGGAATCATGTGGCTCTCTCATGAAACAAAACCTATCTATGGAAGTAAAAGGTCTAAGGCTCAAAACAAAAAAAGAAACTCTCATGTAAACGGAAGGAAAATGGTAAAAATGTTAATACATGTCTAATCTTCCTCCCTTCGACCTGACACACTTGGAATACGCTTTTACCAATTTTTATAAAACTGTTGGTGAATCTTTTTATTTATGTGATTCCAAAAATACATTTATGTAACAGGATCTAATATTTGTCCCAAAGAATGCTATCTACCTCAAATGCCTAGTGAGAGTGCTATCATGTATTGTAAAGTCGCCAGAAAAACTTGCAATTAGTTCAAAAGTTATTTGAAATTTTTTTCAGGGGTTTCTAAAACGCAGTGTCCCATCTCCACATTTGAATCATACATTGTCCCTAATGTATATAAAATTTAAAAGCAATGCAAGAAAAGAAACTGAAAAACTCCTTTGATTCTACCGTTCTATGTGGCCAACTTCCACAAGCAGAATGATTCTCGTAATCCAGTTGCGCATTCCAAACATGATATACTGAAGACAGACTAAGGACATTGTGCCAGGGATTAGTACAAAAAGAAATAAAATACAACAAAACCTTGGGTTGACTCCCGGAAGCTCTTCGTTTATTAACGAGTCTTTTCGATAGACTCGACCCTATATTTACGTTACCTTGAGGTGATGGGGGAGATTTTCTTCACAATCAGGTGGCTTCTCCTTAATCCATTTCCCATTGACCCTTTTAGTTTTATTCGTTTACCGTTGGTAGGTAAGAACTTAACGGTAGAACTTAAAAAGATTTTGATAAATTGAAACTGGTCGGGCCATCAAGATTTATACTTACTTGGATCAAACCTGATACGAGTGATGTAGCGAGGGAGGCGATCATTATGGCAAAATGGTTTGGCTTTATGTTTCTTTACTAACCACCTTCGTACCCTCAAAGTAGAGTGGTCCAGATATTCATGTGCCCTCTTCCGTGTTGTCTTTGGTTAGAGTGGTGATCCAACTTGATGCTCTTTCATGGGCCGGCTATGTGTAGTGCAAAGAATTGGTTCAGGTATCAATTCCACCGGTGGTTCATTGGTGAACCCATCCACTTGCAAAACAACTCCTCGTTGCGGTTCTTCCTTGATCTCCAAAGTCGGCTTTTCGTATAACAATGCTTCTAACTCTTTAAGATCGCCAACTAGGTCAAATCGTTCTCCTTTTGCTTCTGTCAGAGGTATACCAATCAACTTAATCATCCTCAAACTCGTCATCCTAAGATAGAATAAGCTGCTGCTCTACATGGTTCTCCATTGTGTCATCATTTGAGGAGGTCTTCATAAGCTCTTCCCTGACGTCTTCTTCATTCACGGCTGGATCATCAATGCGGTCTTGGTCAACCAACTCTGTCACATTTATGTCCTCATCATTATTGTCCCCAATATCTCCTCCTTACGGCTCCACCATGATACTAGCTTCACCGAGGGCAAAGGTCTCTGCAGCTTATTATGATTCAATATGTGTTGAACCGGTGGTGGGACTTGTGCTGGACTTTGTGGAGTTGAAAATTGCACTTCGTCCATTGTCGTCTCCAGTTCTAGGGTTTGCTCCACCACACCAATGCATGGGGAGGTTGCACTTCAATTTCATCCTCACTTTCCTAATTCATGGCTATATTTGTGTTAGGAAGACTCTTCCATGAGACGCCCATAAGATGGTATGCATGATTATACATGTTGCGTCCATTGTAGTTTGCACGCTTTGCGTAGTCCTCAATCGTCATCGTCACGTTTTCAGCATCCATTGTGACTTCGATTTTTTATTTTTTTATTTACTTATATAAATATTTTATTTATGTAGTTTTTTATTTTATTTTTCTACAAGAAGAAAGACACTATAACTAAGAAAGTGACTATCGTAAAAGAAACAAATAAAGCAAGTAAATTGCTAAATTATCAACTCTGATCATTCTCAATATTACCGTGTCCCCGGTAACGGTGCCAAAAACTTGATTTGTGTAAAACTTATATATTTTTCCATAAAAGAATTTACACTTTGAAGTTTTAAATTTATAAAATGATTTTCACCAAATTACAAATCTAGATACATATACGCAAGTGTACATATCGTATACGCAGTATAGTATTGGCATGAACCAAATATCGATCTTCAGGACACTGTAGCTAATGATACTAGATCTTTATTGATATCTAGCCTATAATTAATGATGGATTTAATGATTAAGACTAAATAACTAATAACTAAGCAAACAAATAGAAGATCCCGGGAAAACAGATCTTATCACCTAGGCTTCGAGTCCTTTTGATCAAGGGTGAATGACTCACTTGAATGATTGGAACTATGACGGTAGTTCCCTAAAAGGCTAGGCTCTCGCAAGAGTAACCTAGACAAGTTGGTGATATAAAGCTCTCAGAACGTAATGCTGGTTACCCTAGGTCCTACTACTATGAAGAACCAACTACCACTTTGTTGTTTGTGCTAGTGTGGAAGACTACCCCGCCAGGGGCTTGATATCCAGGAAAGAACGACAGTGCTATAGACTCACACTAACACTTTTGGCAATTTCTGATAGTACTCTCTTATGACTCAAAATCTCCAGAACACACCAAGAAGAAATATCACTCGCCAAAGGTTTGTACTAACTCAGTAATGTCAAGGAAAACCCTAACAGACTCTTAAACCCTTTTATTCAGATTTAATTATTAAGCAACATATTTATTTTACCAATAACACCCTAGACTTATCTTGCACTCGCTAGAGTAACAAGCCTTAGATCATAGACCCGGAGAATATTAATCCTAAAGAGCGGACCCTCATTTCAGAACCAACTTCACCACGCAAATCAAAGATAAAATTAACAAATGTCAAAATACATATGCATCATAAGAGTATTTTATTAGAAATCTCCAATTCAACAAAGTTTCATAATCTCGTTAAACAATTAAATCATTCGTCTTCGAGTTCAAAAAATAAAAAACAAACTAAGCATTGGTTGAACACGCCTTCCTTAAAACAGATTTCGCGCCTCTTGTAAGACCATCATGTCTGTCTCCTAAGATACAACAACCGAAACAGTGTGTACGGACAGAGATGGCTCACGCGCCCAAGGTTGCACCGGGTGAAATGGTGTTTTCGAGTTTGTGGAAAAAGAAGACGAAGTTGATGGAGAAATAACTAATCAGAGAGTGGCCCCTTTAATTCTCTGGAACAAAAGATGTTGCTCAGTTCTCTCGATTTGGTGTGATTTTGTATAAAAAACGTTTCTCCCTCTTCTCAAAATGAACCAAGTTGTTCAGTTTATAATCGTATTCATGACTTGGTTCGTAACTGATCAACTTTAGTCGTAACCCACGAGTAGTAGGAACCACGAATCAGCAGCAACTTCTGACCCACTCGCATACTACCGATCAGCAGTGCCTCGCACCCATAGGATCCCCAATTGTGTCTCCTTACTTCTAAAGAAACATTCATGAATGACTCCTTCATATAAACCCTACTTCAATTTTTATCTTCCCACCTATGTGGGATAATATCAATCTATTTTCTTCCATTTTCATAGCTTTGGTATTTCCAAACACCTAACCTCAAGCATCAGTCTCTCATTCATCTTAACTCCGTTTTGGACACAGTTTGGTTCGTTGAGAAGCTCTCTCATAGTATAACATAAACCCAATAAATAATAACTATATTAAATTACATATAATTATCTTTGTCCAAAGTTACTAAAAAATCATTTTTTTACTACTTTTTCCAACAAGAGATACCGTATAGAAGCCATTAAACTTCGCCCCCCTAAAAGTGAAATAATACTAAGGATCTCCATTTTAGCACCAATTAAGTACATTACAGAGATCATAAGGGCTAAACACGAAGAGATGCCACTGATAATAAACAACCCACCAAACCTTTCAAGGCTTAAGGTTTTAGGCTTTGTGGAAGAATCTTGGGGTGATATAGGAAATTCAGTTTCAAACCATTTCTTCTCTAAACTTTTTAGAGTTCCATCTTGTCTTATTTTAGCGATTTCCCTTGACATATCTTGTACCAGTGGAGAACCTTTTGCAAATATCTGAATGATAAAGATGTTAGTGATGTGTATATGAGAGATCGAAAAAGAAAATGCAGAAATTATAAGGTACTTACAAAGGCAAATCCAGAAGTACTAGGTTTAGAAGGGACCATGGAATAGTCTCTTGATATATGGAATTTCATGAAAAATGGCTTCTGCACCACCATGTTTTCCACCTTTTGTTAACGCCTCAGCATAGTCATCATATGAGTGATATCGCATTTGCTTAGAGCCTGAAAAAGCCATATTGTTGACCGTAAATCCTCCAAAGAAATAGTCTTCCACAATCCCCTCTTTTGAAGCTATTTTAAATTGTTCAGATGTCAACAGCGAAGTCAATGTTGCTGTGTAACTTGATATCAGGACAAGCACCACGATTAACCAAACAACCATCACAAATCTTGACAGGTTGCTTGCCAACTTCTCTTCTACAATGTGAAACACAACACAAATAATGAGATCTTGGAATAAATGTGTTTCAATATAGTAATATATTACATACTAAAGAGAAAGAAAGACAACTTTGAGCAGAAAATATGGTCAATATGATGAGCCAAAAGATGTTTCCAATTCCTTGAGATGGCGAGCTTTTAGATTCTTGATCCATAGCTTCAATAGCCCAAATAACGAAGCCATTGAAGATAAGAAAAGCAGTAAACATTAGCCATAGATTTACATTCAATGGCTTCAAGAAGATCCACATATCTTTTCTATTGCCTTTTACAAGTGTTCCTAAACCAACGTCAGTGTAAGTTGTTGTGAAATCAACAAATTTATATCTTCCAGCCAAGATTGTTGAATCGCCCACGATCCCATCAATTTCCTGTTCAACATATATAAAAACTAGTTACATTGATGAATTACTTAAGCATATAGTTAAACTAGTTATATTTGATTCCGCATGCACCTTATTATAGACCTTTTCTATAAGTTTGTTGTAACTTCCATGAGCATATGCAACAAAATCGTAAGGCACTTCGTATGGTAATGCTTGAAGGCAAGTATTGAAAACATCAACGGAGAACCCAGTGGCATCTGTGACATTTTTCTGATCATCATAAACTGCATCTACGAAGTACTTAAATCTTAGTCCAGTTAGGAAACCAATTCTTAACTTTTTACCATGATTCACGGTCCAACCACTTGGAATGGTAGTGGACGCTCCAGGCCAGATAACATCTTCCATTCCGATACCAGCATTTAGAATAACATTGTTTAATGGAAGGTGTGTTCTCGTAATTCCTTTTGACAATGTCCAATATCCCAATTTCCTTTCTCCATAGTCCACTGCATTTACAATCTCATATCCATTAGAGATCACATTTCTTTCAGTAAGCCTAAACAAACCACTCATACCTTTAAACTTGGATTTCAAAATCTCATTTAGAATCAAGGTACCATTTTGTCGTACTCCAACCCTCTCAATGGACTCTGCAAGCGCCCAAATCGTGTCATACGCCCATATGGCTAGCACAGGCACCCTTTTAGTGAACTTCTTATTCCATATTGTTTTTAAGTAATGTAGTCTCCTTGATGCTGGAACATAAGATCTAAAACCAACTGCTCCTTGCAACGATTCAATTACTTTGAATTTTGTTGATTGCAAGATGTCAATGGTTTTCTGACTTAAAATCCATGTATATTCTTTGTTCATCATTCCTAACTTCTTTGCGTTTGGAAAAAAACCTAGATGCTAGTGAAGGTGACATATCTACAATGATTATTGTTGTATGGATAGTCATGAGCTTATGCAACTCCTTGATGATTTGATCATTTTTTGCTGCGGCAGAAATGGCAATTTTGTAGGTAATTCGTATGTTTTTGTCTTGGAACAATTCAAAAAGGTTCTGCAACATCTCTGACCCGTGATCACTATCCTCATACACATAGACAACGTCCCTCCATTTATATGATTCAACAAGGGCACATATGCTTTTGGCCATTGAAATTTCGTCTTCTTTGATATGGAGCAAGTAAGGATATTCTGTTAGGGATTTACCAGCAAAAGAAATTATAGGTACCTTGGCTGTATCAGCAATTGATCCCAGTAGTTCTGATCCGATGTATGTTTCTGGGCCTATGATTGCATTCACCTTAACGGTATTAAGAAGATCAAGTACTGTTCATGCAAGTGAAAGAAATACATAGTTTAAGATAAAAATTGAAGAGGTGATTGAGTAAAACACGCAAATCTAGTTTATTCTACAAAATATTCATAAAAAACATAGGAAAATCCATGTAAATTTAACATCTAATTTATTCAGTTGGCCCAGAGTAGGTTTAATCGATGTTTAGAACACACGAATTTTTGTAGCAAACTTACTACGACTCTTTTCTTTTATTTATCAAAAACCCCACACCAACAACCTGGTTCGATAGTGTTCATTCAGAAGACTCAATTCTAGTTAGACTCGAATACCTAGTCGTATTAAACTAAAATACCTATTCTAATTATACTAAAATACCAATAATCTTGGAATACAATAATCTTGCAATACTATGAATCTTGGATTGTAACTAATCTTGGACAATCCCTTAATCTTCTCAATGAGAGTTGTCGCCTGTTGGCAAATTACTGAGCTAGGCTTGGCTTGGCGTGCAAGGCAAGGCACAAGCCGGTTCAGCAATAGACTTGGCGTGAAGGCTAAGTTGGTTGGATCGAGTGGATAGGTTAAAGACTTCCTATGCATGTAGGCTAGCTAGGTTGTTAGGATTATATGTTTATCTTATCCTATTGTTTAGCTATCATTATAAACGTGTCTAGGTTTTAGTCTATATAAACCGTGTAGGGTTTAATCATTGTAATCAAGTTTTTGAGTCAGTTTTCTTGATTTCAATAAAGCTTTGGGTGTTAGCCAAGTTACGTATTCTGTCTTACCAGTTCATTCTTGAATTGGTATCAGAGCCTAGTTGTCGTAGAAGCCTGCATTCGTGTTGCTCCTACGTAATTCATTGATTATCAATCAACAGCCTTGCGTTGGAAGAAGGCTGCTGATCAGGAAGTGAAGACAGACTAGATTAAGGGAGCCGATTGTGATCAAAGAAACCGTGATCATCATCGGCTAGAGAAGATCAGAAGGCTGCTAAAATCAAGAACTAAGATTAGAACCTGAGATCAAGTCTTGATTAATAGGTTTTCACACCATCCAACGTGAAACAGAAGGTGAGTCGTCACGTAAGTCAACCTCGATCACTTACAAGTGGAAGAACAAGATGGGTGATCAATCACCGGTTAAAGAAACGAATACGAATCCGACATCGTTTCAATGTCCAATGCTATCGTCCATGAATTATACAATCTGGGCGATCTGCATGAAAGTTATCTTGAACGTCCATGGAGTATGGGACAATATTTAACCTGGGATAACCGACGCCAAAAAGAACAACTTAGCGACTGCAGTTTTGTTCCGGTCCATTCCAGAAGACGGAATATTGCAGGATGGAAATCGGAACACAGCAAAGGAGATGTGGCAAGCGATAAAAACCCGTCATCTAGGCGCCGATCGGGTGAAAGAAGCCAGACTTCAAACTTTAATGACCGAATTCGAAAGTGTGAAGATGAAAGACTCGGGAACAATAGATGACTTCGCGTCCAAGTTATCCGGTGTCACCTCCAAAGCAGCCTTGCTTGGGGAAAGAAGGGGAGAATTAAAGCTCGTTAAAAAGATCCTCACTAGCCTCCGGAGTCGGTTCATCCATATAGTGGCTTCACTCGAGCAAGTCTTGGACCTTAAGACAATAGGATTCGAAGATGTTGTTGGATGACTAAAAGCTTACAAAGAAAGAATTAAAGATGAGGAACGTTCAAGCGATAATCAAAGTAAGTTAATGTTCTCTAAGTCCGAATCCTTATCTAATCAAAGTCATGACTATAACAGGGGACGAGGACGTAGCTCTCGTTCATATCGGTGTCCTGGCCGAGGGCGGTCTAATAACCAAGACCACAGTCACCGAGAAAAATCTAAGAGCCGAGAAGATCAAAATCATAAAGGAAAGGGCCGTGATTACTCAAAGATAAAGTGCTATCGCTGCGACAAATTTGGGCACTTTGTTTCAAGATGTCCCGTGCGCTTCCAGAAACAAGAATCCAACATGGCCAAGGCTGAGAATGAAGAAAGCAATGGTGTTAATGCATATTTCTTCATGATGAAGTCTATCCAAGAAGTAGTCTATCTTAATGAAGAAAAGGTGTTGCCAAAAAGAGTTGAAACAGATTCAAACGAGAAAGATGTTTGGTACCTTGACAATGGCGCAAGTAATCATATGTCTGGTAACCGAACCTACTTTACCGAGTTAAACGAGCATATAACTTGTAGAGTAAAGTTCGGGGATGGATCCCGCGTAATGATCAAAGGAAAAGGGTCTATACTGTTTGAGGGCAAAACCGGAGAACAAAAATTGTTGACTGAGATCTATTACATACCAAGCTTGCAAAATAATGTGATAAGTCTTGGCCAAGCAACCGAATCTGGTTGTGATGTTCGGATGAAAGATAACTACTTAACTATGCATGATAGTGGTCGAAAATTACTGATGAAGGTTACGAGAAACAAGAATCGTCTCTACAAAATCAAATTAAAGGTTGGGAACCCGATCTGCTTATGTCAAAACTGAGTGAAGGTTCATGGTTATGGCACGCGGGACTCGGCCACATCAACTTCAACTCAATGCGACAACTTAGGGGAATGGTTACGGGTTCCCCATGTTTCGTCCCGAGAATCAGGTGTGTGAATCATGCATGGTGGGAAAACAGACAAGAAAACCATTACCGAGCAAAGCATCGTTTAGGGCATCCCAAGTACTACAGCTAGTCCATGGGGATCTATGTGGACCAATCTCTCCTCCAGCCTTGAAAGGTAATAAATATGTGTTTGTCTTAATCGGTGATTTCTCACGTTACATGTGGTCTTACTTGCTAAAGGAGAAAAGCGGTGCCTTTGAAGTCTTAAAATGTTTAAGGAAATGATTGAAAAGGAGATAGGAAAATAACTCAAAACCCTTCGTACCGATAGGCGTGGAGATTTTACTTCATGGGATTTCACTCGATACTGTCAAGAAGACGGTGTAATGAGGCATTTAACCGCGCCTTAGACACCGCAACAAAACGGAGTGGTCGAACGTCATAACCGAACCCTCATGGAGATGACCCGTAGTATTCTTAAAGTTATGCATGTTCTGAACTATATGTTCGATATGCAACATATTTGATTAATCGCGCTCCTGCACGGGTCTTGGTGGGTTGTACACCCTACGAGAAGTTCAAGAAAAGGAAGCCGAATCTTGAACACCTTAAAGTGGGGTAGAACCTGGAACTAAAGGCTACCGTTTCTTTG
Source organism: Smallanthus sonchifolius (assembly GCA_023525975.1). Taxonomy (NCBI): domain Eukaryota; kingdom Viridiplantae; phylum Streptophyta; class Magnoliopsida; order Asterales; family Asteraceae; genus Smallanthus; species Smallanthus sonchifolius. Next base: position 72,341,204 of record CM042030.1, read on the forward strand.
ACCCATGAACTCGAAACATTGTTGTCAACATAGATGTTGATTTTAACGAAAAAAGGGGATGGAATTGGGGTAAAAGTTTAAGCTCAGAAGGTGGAAGTGAACCAGGTATGTTTGTTATTTTCTGGGGTGACACTGCAGATACTGGGACCAGACCATAACGATCAGCCAAACCAAATCAGGGACTGATTCGAATAGTTCCAGCCATAGTCCAGGTTCAAGTTCAGCTCACAACCCCAGAAGTGATAGTACCTCGGGATCGACCAGCGGTGGCCAGAACAACAATACATCAGCAAATGGTTCTGCTGAAACTGTTGCAGAATCAGAAACCGAAGCCTGACCCCTAGGCAGCCCTCGGTGAACAGGAATCCGTCAGAAAATCCACTCGAGCTTCCGTATTACCAGCAAAATTTAACGATTATGAAGTAAATATGGGCTGTGTAAAGTTATTGTTGGTAATAAACGATGAACCAAATAGTTTTAATGAAGCAAAGATGAAACCGGAATGGTAGAGGCCATGAAAATTGAGATACATTCAATCGAAAAGAACAATACGTGGAAACTAATTGAGCCACCAAAAGGAATCAAACCCATTGGCCTAAAATGGGTGTTCAAAATCAAGCGAAATGTTGATGGGTCGATAAACAAGCACAAAGCACGACTCGTTGCAAAGGGTTACGTGAAACACCGAAGTCGACTTTGATGAGGTTTTCGCACCCGTAGCTCGGATAGAAACGACCCGTTTTCTTATTGCTCTTGCAGCCATGGAGGGTTGGGAGATTCACCATTTAGATGTGAAAACAACGTTTCTAAATGGAGAACTAGAAGAAGATGTCTACGTCCTTCAACCAGAAGGATTCGAAAAGACTAACTAGAGGCGTAAGGTGTATAAGCTGTCTAAAGCGTTATACGGCCTTAGACAAGCCCCGAGGGCTTGGAATATCAAGCTTGATAGCATATTGAAGAAGTTAAAGTTTCATCGGTGCATGAAAGAGCAGACGGTATATCGGAAGGCAAATGGTAATTCTCTACTAATTATTGTCGTGTATGTAGATGACCTACTTGTGACAAGTTCATGTGTGGCTAGGATCAACGAGTTTAAGAAGAATATGGCTTCCATGTTTGATATGTCGGACTTAGGCAAGCTCGCTTATTACCTAGGAATCGAGGTATCACAAAATCAATCCGAGATTAAAATTAAAGTAGGAGGCCTGTGTACAAAAAATTCTAAAAGAAGCAAGGATGGGGTCTTGCAATCCTACACTCGTTCGAATGGATCCAAACCTGAAAATGTCAAAAGCTGAAGAAGAATATGATGTTGATGCCATCGAATATCAAAGTTTAGTAGGGTGTCTTCGATATTTGTTACAAACCAGGCCCGACCTTGCTTATGCAGTGGGTATAGTTAGTGGATTTATGCAGAAGCCGAAACAGTCCCACGGAACAACAATTAAATATATTCTCCGGTATGTGAAAGCAAAGATGAGCTATGGCATTAAGTATAATCGAGGAGCAGGAAACAATTTGGTTGGCTATAGCGATGGTAGCCACAATATCGATCATGATGGTAGAAGCACAACGTGACACATATTTTACTTTGGTAAGTCACCAATTACCTGATGTTCACAAAAACAGAGTACAGTAGCTCTATCTTCGTGTGAGGCAGAGTATATGGCAACAAGTTCTGCAGTATGCCAAGCAGTTTGGTGGAGGGAACTAATAAGCGAAATAACGGAGAGAACCTCGAAAGGTGGTGCTAAGAGTTTATAACACCTCCGCAATTGTGCTTGTGAAAAACCCGGTCTTTCACAACTGAAGTAAGCATATTAAGTCCAGATTTCATTATATCTGAGAATGCGTGGAAGGTGGTGAAATTGCAGTTGAACACATAAGTGGCAAAGAACAACAAGCCGATATCTTAACGAAGGCAATTGCAAAGATCAAGTATATAGAGATGCGTGATTTGCTTGGGATAGAAGAAATCCCCTATACGATTCAAAAATTCATGAGGTGATTATTGGTAAATTACTGAGCTAGGCTTGGCTTGGCGTGCAAGTCCAGGCCCAAGCCGGTTCAGCAATAGACTTGGCGTGAAGGCTAAGTCGCTTGGAGTGGATAGGTTAAAGACTTCCTATGCAAGTAGGCTAGGTTGTTAGGATTCGTTTATCTTATCCTATTGTTTAGCTACCTAATTAGATTATAAACATGTATAGGTTTTAGTCTATATAAACCGTGTAGGGTTTAATCATTGTAATCAAGTTTTTGAGTCAGCTTTCTTAATATCAATAAAGCTTGAGTGTTAGCCAAGTTACGTATTCTGTCTTACCAAATCATTCTTGATCACCATCATATTCTACAAATATTTATTAAAAACGTAGGAACATCCATGTAATTTTAACTCATAATCTAGTTTATTCCCCAAATATTTGTAAAACCATATGTAACTAGAGGTGCACAAACCGGTTTTTTTCCGGATCAGATCCGGACCGGTTCCGGATCAGATCCGGTTAAGAGAGTGGAGACTTGGAACCTATTGGGATCGGACCGGACCGGATTTATGGAACCGGACCGGACAAAAAAAACCGGTTCCACCGGATTTTTTTTTTAAAAAAATTAACAAAGATACACTATAAAATACATGTTTTATTTATTTTGTAGCTTTTTTTAAGTGATTTAACAATAGTTCGTAAAAAATAAATACAAAAAACATAATTGAATCACAAAATATATATTATTTATTATGTTTTCAATCTTCTTCATCGTAGTCTTCGTAACATCGGTTTTCATTCTTCTTCGCTTGAGATACGTTGGGCTTCATCATAAGCTTGTTCTTCGTCCGAAAGTGGATTCGCCGCCCCTTGTTCTACTTCGAATTCATGTATTTCTTGTTCAATGTCAAGCTCGCCTTCTAGTTTTGCAACATGTTGTACACGTTCGGCGGCATCCAAATGGTCCTTCAAGCAAATACACATCTCCATAGATTCCGGTGTAAGCCTCGTTCTTCGAATAGATAAAACCCTGCCACTAAGAGAAAAAGCAGATTCCGAAGCTACCGTAGAAGCTTGGACGATTAGTAGGTCACGGGCAATTGCGGCTAGAACGGGATATTGGGATTCCCTTCCTTGCCACCAACTCAAGATATCAAAGTTTTCAAACTCTTCGGATCTTAGAGTTGAAATAAAGTCGGTTGCTTGATATCTCCCAAGCTCGCTACTTGGTGTCGTTTAGTATTTTCGTTTCTTAAAGTGTTAAATAAATTTAGCATCGGGTTCCTTGAACTACTAGAACTTGAACCCGAACCCATTGATTCACGTATGTTTGATGGATCACCACTTCCACCATATTTGCGTAAATAATAATCAAACATATTATTAAAAGCCGAATTGAAATCCCTTATTGCCTTTGATTCAAAATTTGGGTCTTCCTCGAACATATTTAAATCATCCGATATTGATCCAATTAATGTTTCAACACCGGTTACATTAATCGTTGGGTTTAAGGCGGCCGAACATGTAACAACGGCCGGCATTTCCGAAAAATATTTTTTAAATTTAGCTTTCATAGGTTTTACCATTTTTTTCAAAAATAGGGCCGTGATATTCAAACTCTTTTAATTTATTACATATTAAGTATAATTGTTGAAGTATTAGCGAAGACGTGGGATAATAAACTCCCGATAAACATGTAGTTGCATTTTTAAAAACCTCAAGCAAATTAGTTAGTTTCTCGATCATATCCCAATTTATATTATCAAATTTTTGTGAACAACGTTTCTTTTGTACAAGTTCATCATGGAAATGTTTTAAAGTAACTATTTGCCTTAAGGCCGATTCAAACATTTTCCATGTCGAGTTCCATCTAGTAGGTACGTCCCAATTCGGACCTAAAAAGATGGAATCCGTTTGTTGGCACAAGTTTCTATAGTTTATATATCTTTTTTGCTTGTGCTAAAAACTTCACGTAACATCACTTTAAAATTTTCTTTTACGTCTCTTATTTCTTGGACGTTTAGACCGTCTTGCACAACCAAGTTAATGATGTGTGCAACACATTGACTATGAAAGAAAACACCGTTACAAGACGGTTCATGTTTTATTTTTAATTTTCCACCGCGTTTGTGTTATTTGAAGCGTTATCAAAAGATATTGAAAATATTTTTGGTTGAATTTTATAAGTTTGAATGACCGAGTCTAAAATATAAAATAAGTTTTCACCGGTATGTGGATATCCAAAATAATCAAACGCAATCGTACGCTTCATCATTTGCCACGACTCCGGTTGAACTCAATGTGCGGTAACGCAAAGGTACGATTCGGGTAAACCATGTGGAGCGGACCAAACGTCCGTTGTTAAGTTAATGCCGGTATTTAAATTTTCAAAACCTAAAATTAATTCTTTTTTAGCTCTTTTCCACATTTTTAAACAATCTCTTCTCAAAGTAGAACGACTTACATTTGTGTAACTCGGTTGAAGCGTCTCGTGTATCATCCTCGTCAAGCGCGGATTATCAAAGTGATTAAAAGACAATCCTTCTTGAATGACGAAATGTGTCATTCTCTCACGAACCCTCTCGACATTGTATTGCCAAACTCCTCCATCTCTACCAATTTGAGTTTGATCTTCACCTTGAGTGTGTTTTGCGTGACTAGCAATATGTTTCCTCAAAGTGCTATTTCCCGCCGCACCCAAAATTCTACCACAACGTTTGCAACGAGCCTTTTGCGAACCGTTCGACATTTCGCATAAATCGAAATAAGCCCATATCTCTTGGTTTCGGGAGCAAGGAAGTATTGACACCACCGTGACATCGCTAGTAGAACCACCAACCGAATTTTGAGTGCTTGCGGAAGCGAAAGCCATGAGAGCGTTTTTTTTTTTTTTGCGTAAAGTGAGCGTTTTTTTGTGTTTTGAGAGCGTTTTTGAGTTTTGAGAGCTAGAATGTTGTGGTGAACTAACCCATACACCCAATACCTATTTATACTAAGTTTCAAGCCTTAAAAACAAAAAAAAACAAAAAAAACGGCTATATAGCCGGTTTTTTTTTCTTCCAACGGCTATAACCGGTTCCGAACCGGTTCCAAATTGTCCGAAAAAAACCGGTTCCATTTTGTCCGATTTTTATCCGGTCCGTAAAAAAAACAGAACCGGTTCTGGATCCGCCGGTTCTCACAAAATCCGGTCCGGTCCCAAAAAAAACCGGTTCCAGACGGATCCGGTTTCGGATAATCCATCGGATCGGATTCGGTTCCAGTTCTTTTGAGCACCTCTATGTGTAACCAATATATGAAAATATATAGGTGTGGCATTAAAGGAACCATGTTCAGCTATTTCTTGGTCCAATAACTCAATAATGAATCCTAAACATGTGTTCAATTTTTGTCCAACATAAGACTATAACAGGAAGAAGGGACGCTTTGGGCCTTACAAGTTTAAGGCAGAAAATGGTGTATGAATGCTTTTGTTATCTATATATAGTAACTACGGTATGTCTAATGTGTATATGTGGCTATGGATTGATCTTACCAGTTGAGAAAGCTTGTAATCTGTCTCCCTTTGAGTCCCGGGTATGGACAACAATCCTTGTTTTGTAACTATGGTTTCGAGCATAGAAATCTGATATTGCCATCATAATGCTGCTATGAATGAATTTCCCAATCCATGACTCCATGTCGAGAACGATACCGACGTCTACATCTACAAAGTTAGCACATAATCCGTGGTTTAAAGTGCATAAGAATAATAGCATACAAAGGCTGGTGTTCATGGCTGGAATGGGTGCCAGCTGATTAGATTATGGACATAAAAGAAGATATTTATAGACAGTGACTTTGAATAATCAGTTTCAAATTAAAATCCACTGTGAAGAAATAATAACATTTAAACAAATAGTTGGGCCACTCGATTCCGATTTTTTGTGGTTGATAAAATCTCTATTCTAATAAAAGACTAAATAAGTGGACACATGTCATCACCACATTTCATCTCATAAGTTTTTTCCCCCAAAAATCAAATTTACATCCACTATTCAATCTTTCCATATTTAGCTCAATATTTTTGGAAAATTATATAAATAAACATTTTACCAAATCAATTCACCATTATTATTATTGATTCAAAAATTTTAAATTATCATCAAAAGTGAATATTTAAAAAAAATCAAGAATAATAAAAAGTAGGAGATTCTAAAAAACGAGTTTTAAACTTTTATTATTAAAAAGTGAGTTTTTAAAATTTTATTATTAAAAAAGCAAGATTTTTTAATTTTACAAAAAAATTTTGAAAATACTATTTTTATATTTTAAATAAATATGTGTTAGAATAAAGTTTACTAATATTTAATTAGTAGTTTTTTAATTAAGTTTTATATTTATAAATAAACTTTTTATTTTGATTTTGAAATTTTAATAGTTAGTTTTTAATTAAAACTAAGAAATTTATAAATATTTATTTTAAAAGTGTATTATATTTTAAACTTTAATTTTTGTTCAAATGACGAGATTTGTTTTTCAAAAAAATTATGTTTGGTTTCAATTTTAATTTATTAGTTTTAATTTTTTTCATATTCAAGTTTAGAATTTTAAATTTAAATTGTGTCAATATATTAAGGAGTGTGATTTTTAAATTTTGAATTTAAAAGACGATATATTGTTGAATATTAAATTTTATTTTATTTTAAATGAGAGATTAAATATTAAAAGTTAAGCGAGATTTTGCGTATAATAGACAAAATTAATTTAACTTTGATACGTAAATTTAATTACAACTTAAATATTTGTAAATATGTTACAATATCAAGGTTAAAGTTTATACAAAAAAAGATAATAGAGTTTCAAGAAGCTAATAAAATGGAGAAAAACCGTATGCAAGGCAATCGTTGACCAATTTGATTATCTTCGATTTCTTTGACTCCCTACTGGCTTCAATCAGGTTCGCACCGTTTGTGACCTTTCTTTCGAACAGTTCTGGCTATTTTGTGTTTTCAGTCATTGAGGAAAAGAAACTCTATTCTTTGTTGCATTTAGTGAGTGTTAAACATGGAAAAGTTACCAATATCACGTCAAATGTTGTATACAATGAAATATTTTCAAATTTGTAAATCATTATTGGAAGGTTTCATTTGACATGTAATTTAATGTATTGTAAAAAGTACACCACTTATGAAATGTATTTTCATGTATTTTTTTTTGTTGTTTTGATTACTTTTATCCATATAATCTTAACATTTAACAAAATAAAAAATTACAAATATAATATCAAATTTGTATAAAAATAGTTGTTAAGATATTTATCAATATAATTTTAACTTTTTATCGCGTATAACACATGATGTTAAAGCTAGTATGTAATAAATAGGTATACACTATTCTCAACCTGCAGTTTACTATTTTTCCAAAGGGGTTAACTCCCCAAATAAACATTTTCATAACTTTTTTTTTTCTAAAATGAACTTTAACTTTTCATATTTCTCAAAGTGAACACGATGAAATAGCCGGAACATTTTATTGTTTGTGTGAAATCTACGGGACACGTGGTGTTTCTTAATAGTTGACACGATTTTTTTTAATTTTCCGGTTATTCGCCGGGAAATTCAACTTCGGCGAAACTTCTTGATTTTGCCGGGAAATTCAACTTCGGCGAAACTTCTTGATTTTGCCGGAAAATTCATTTTTTGATTTCGCCATAGAATTCTCCACTTCTTGATTTCGCCGGAAAAATCTTCATTTCACCGGAAAATTCTCCATGTTCCGGCGCTTTCATCATGTTCAGTTTGAGAAATATGGAAAGTCAGTTTATTTTGGGGAAGTTTTATTTGAAAATGTTTATTTTATGAATTTCCCTTTTTAAAAAAGAAAATCCCCAAACTAAACATTTTTAAAGTCAAACTCCCCATTCTAGACATTGTAAAACAAAATTCCTCAATGTACCCTTTAGGCGAAAAAGCCGACGGCCGGTGCGAATTCACCTTCCACGTGTCACCCTCAGATTCTTCCACTGGTTCCACTATGTACTCTGTTGACGAAAAAGCTGACGAACAGTGCGAATTCATCTACCAAGTGGCCGATATGAGAAATAAATGTCTCTTGGCTTTTTCGCCGAGAGAAACGTACATTTTTTTTTTCAAAGTTTCAAAGTTGGTGGTGGGCTTTTTCGCTCAAAAAGCACACCTTGATAAACACGTTTGAAGATTTAAATGGGGACACGTGGTGGGTTTTTTCGTGCAAAGAGTAGAAAGGTCATTTTCAGGAATTTGACTTTTGAAATATTAGTTTGTGAAGTTTCAGTTTCAAAATGTTTAGTTTGAGAATTTTCCATTTCCAAAATGAACAAAGAGGATAGATTTTCCAACACGTACTTGACTTTTGGAATCTAAACTCATGACCAAGCATTGCTAATATGCTACTGGGACTGTCATTGACACAAAAATTGAAAGTTGGGATTATAACTGGCAAAACCGTTAGTTTGGATTATTATCAGTCAATGAGTCATTGTTTGTATTATTAAAAAGCAATTTGCCTTTTAAAAAACAAACAAATAACCTTTTTAAATAAGAAAAAAATCTTAAAAAAACACTTTCTCTATTTTTTTTATAAAATAAAACAAAAAACGTTTTTACAAACTATAAAAAACGTGTTTGTAAAATACAATAATTTTTTTATAAAATAAATTAAAAATCATTTTTATAAAATACATTAAAAAAGTTTTTACAAAATACATTAAAAATGTTATCTATAAAATATATTTAAAACGTTTTTTTTAATACATTAAAAAGTCTTTATAAAATACAATAATTTTTTTTATAAAATTAAAAAAAACGTTGTTATATAATACATTCAAAAACGTTTTTACAAAACACATTAAAAACATTTTTATAAAATAAATTTTTTTTAAAAGGGTTAAAAAGAAATGCTTTTAGAAAACGATAATAAAGAAATGTTAAAAAAAATAAAAATAAATAAAGACACATTTTTTTAAACTTAAAAACTTATGTATAAAAAACTTTATATATTAAAAAACTTATTTTAGGAAAGCTTAAAAAACATGTTACATTAAAAAAAATTGAAAATTTTATTTAACTAGAAAACAAAATAAACAAAAAATAACAAAATGTAAGATTTCACATATATGTGACTACTAAAAGGTATGATAGTATAAATTACCAACTAAAAGAAAGAGGGTAAGGGTGGACGGGGTGGAGCTCGGCTTCGAGCTCGGGTTGGGACTGCAAGTCGGGAACGCCGCCACAACTTAAGTGGCTTCACGGGTTCAATGCTCACGGGTTCATTTCAACGGGTTTACGAACCCGTCTACATTTGGTGGATATTGTCGTTGCAATGCTCATGTTGGGCTTATTTTGGCCCATGAGGGTTTTATTAATTAGCCCAAAAGAAAGAAAAAAATAACAATTTTGTGTTATCTTCTTGCTGCTCCTTTCGTTCAAAATTCCCAAAAGGAATAAAGTGGTTGTTGGTTTTTTAATGCATGGCATTAAAGTGTCATCTACCATTTTCTTTTGAAGATAGAAGACTATAACATAGATGAGGTTTTTGCTCATCTGGGTCATCATCTCAACTACAATGATAAGTTGTTGGTTTTGGTGGAGTTAATGCTCCATATCTTCATCTCAACAACTACAACATAGATGCGGTCTTTTTGTTCATCTAGGTTCTGGTCTGGGTTATATATTTTTTTTATCTCAACAAAAAGGCAAGTGTTGGGGTGTTGGTATTTGTGTGTTGACTACCATCTATCTCACGAAAGAAGAGAACACAGAGCAAAAGAAAAGAAAAGAAAAGAAAAGGGGTTTTTGGGAGCTTTACCTTTCTGCCATTTTTAGAGACACGATTGTGTGTTGGTTCGTTTGACAGAAAGAAGAAACGGGGTGCTCAAGATCAAGCTTTGGAGTAACTCTATTTGGTGATCCCTCTCCTTTGTCTATGTTTATGTTTCCATATGCTAGATGTTAGTGATTCCAAGTGTATGATGATTATTGTACGTCTCTAGTTTACCTAGAGAAAACTTTTTATTGCTATTGATTTGGTGATTGTGGATTTGAAGCGGCTCTAGTAGTCCCGTGGTTTTTACTCTCTCGTTTGAGGGGTTTTCCACGCAAAAAATTTCGGCCTCTCTATTTTATTTGCATAGTGATTTGGGGCTGCTTTGGTTATTTTGAAATACCCTATTTGTTTACATCCTAGCAGGTTCATTCGGGTCGGGAAAGTTTTGACCTAAACGAGATTTGCTTCCACGCATTTTTTGTTTACCGTTTGTGGTCGGTTGTGTTTTTCCCATCAGACTGGTATCAGAGCCATTGGCTCTTGTTATTGGGTTTAGACTTGTTTGAACAATGGAGAACAAAAAGGCTAATTACAACAGTCAAAAGAACAACAATAAGAAAGATGATGGCGGTAATGACACTGCTGAAGTTAACACTGCTACCGAAGAGTTCTTTATTTGTTGTGATTATGATATGGTTAACCTTGCACATGATGATTCGAGTTGGGTTGTTGACAGTGGTGCTACCTGTTATGTGACATCACAGAAGGATTTCTTTTCATCTTATACTCCTGTGACTTTGGGAGTGTTAAGATGAGTAATAATGGGCTATCTAAGATTGTTGGTGTTGGGGATGTTTGCTTGAAGTTTGATACTGGAATGGAGTTAGTTTTACACAATGTAAAACATGTTCCGGATATTAGACTTAATTTGATATCCGCAGGCTTACTTGATGATGATGATGATGGCTACCACAGTAACCTTGGTGATGGAATGTGGAAACTCACTCGTGGTTCTTTGATCGTGGCAAGAGGTGAAAGAAGTTCAAAGTTATACATGACACATCCGAAGATCTCCAGAGACTCGGTTCATTCATTTATGAATTCTGATATGACCGACTTGTGGCACAAGAGACTTGGTCACATGAGTGAAAAGGGGATGTCTCTATTGTTAAAGAGAAATGTCCTATCTGGTGTGCATGATGTTCATTTGAAGAAGTGTTCTCATTGTTTGGAAGGTAAGCAAACTAGAGTTTCTTTTAAGAGTCATCCTCCCTCTAGAAAAGAAAATATACTTGATTTGGTGCATTCCGATGTATGTGGTCCCATGAAGACTAGATCACTTGGTGGTTGTTTATACTTTGTCACATTTATCGATGATCATTCAAGGAAGGTTTGGGCTTATTCTTTGAAATCTAAAGATCAAGTATTAGATGTGTTTAAGAAATTTCATGCCCTAGTTGAGAGACAAACTGAGAAGAAGCTTAAGTGTATTCGGATAGATAATGGAGGTGAGTACATTAGTCCTTTTGATGCTTATTGTAGAGAGAAAGGTATTCGACATCAAAAGACTCCTCCAATGAAACCACAGTTAAATGGTTTAGCAGAACGGATGAACAGAACATTGGTTGAGAGGGTTAGATGTCCCCTCTCGCATGCAGGGTTGCCTAATTCCTTTTGGGGTGAAGCTTTGAATACGACGGTACATGTTATTAATCTAACTCCTTGTGTTCCTTTGTCTTTTAATGTTCCTGACAGGGTTTGGAGTAACAAAGATGTTTCGTATCGTCATTTGCGGGTCTTTGGATGCAAGGCTTTTGTGCATATTCCCAAAGATGAAAGATCAAAGCTTGATGTGAAGACCAGGCCTTGTATATTCCTTGGTTATAGGCAAGATGAGTTTGGATACCGATTATATGATCCAGTTCTGAAGAAACTCGTAAGAAGTCGTGATGTGGTGTTCATGGAAGATCAGGGTTTGAAAGATATTGAGAAGACAAAGATAGTTCCTCAACAAACTGAAGATCTTACTGATTTGGATCCGGTTCCTCCACAGCAAATCGAGACACATAATGGAGATGATGTTCAGAATGGTGAACAACATAGTACTGATAATACTGATATTCCAAAGCAGCCTGAACCGAGTGAGGATTTCCACCCTGAACTACAAGTATATGCCAGCATTTGTCCTACTCAGACGGTCTACAAGAGATCGTCATCCTTCCACCCGTTTTTCTGTTGATGAGTATGTGTTACTCACTGATGGGGGAGAGCCCGAGTGTTATACAGAGGCCATGGAAGATGAGCATAAAAGGGAGTGGGTTGAAGCCATGCAAGATGAGATGAATTCCTTGTATGAGAACAATACCTTTGAGTTGGTTAAACTGCCTAAGGGCAAAAGAGCTTTGAAAAACAAGTGGGTTTACAAAGTGAAGACTGAAGAACATACCTCACGGCCTAGGTACAAGGCTAGATTGGTTGTCAATGGGTTCAGTCAAAGAAAGGGTATTGATTTTGATGAGATTTTCTCTCCAGTCGTGAAGATGAGTTCCATTCGAGTGATTCTTGGTTTGGCAGCTTGTCTTGATCTTGAGGTTGAGCAAATGGATGTCAAGACAACATTCCTTCATGGTGACTTGGATAAGGAAATCTATATGGAGCAACCTGAAGGATTTCAGGTTAAGGGTAAAGAAGACTATGTCCTTAAACTGCAGAAAAGTCTTTATGGGTTGAAGCAAGCACCAAGACAATGGTATAAGAAATTTGAGTCAGTCATGGGGGAGCAAGGCTACCGAAAGACTACTTCAGACCATTGTGTTTTCTTTCAGAGGTTTGGTGATGATGATTTCATCATTTTACTACTCTATGTTGATGACATGTTGATTGTTGGCAAGAATGCAAAAAGAATTGTTCAGCTGAAGAAAGAATTGAGCAAGTCATTTTCTATGAAAGACTTGGGGCCAACAAAACAGATTCTTGGCATTCGGATTACTAGAGATAGAGCTTCAAAGAAGCTACACATGTCACAAGAGCAATACATTGAGAAGGTGCTTTGTAGATTCAACATGGCTAAAGCCAAAGAGGTTAGTTCACCTCTAACTCCCAACTTTAAGCTAACTGATAAAGATTGCCCTTCTTCTAAGGAGGAGATTGAAGAAATGGATAGAGTTACATATGCCTCAGCAGTTGGAAGCTTGATGTATGCAATGGTTTGTACAAGACCTGACATTGCCCATGCAGTAGGTGTTGTTAGTCGGTTTCTGTCAAATCCGGGTAAGAAGCATTGGGAAGCAGTTAAATGGATTCTTAGATATCTGCGTGGTACTTCCAAATTGGGTATAACATTTGGAAATGGAGAGCCGATGCTTGTTGGTTATACGGATTCTGATATGACAGGAAATAAGGACAACATGAAATCTACTTCTGTATATTTGATGACTTTTGTAGGGGGAGCTGTGTCATGGCAATCAAGGCTTCAAAAGTGTGTTGCTTTGTCTACCACCGAGGCTGAGTATATGGCAGCAACAGAAGCTTGCAAAGAACTATTGTGGTTGAAAAGATTTATGCAAGAGCTTGGCTTTATGCAACAGCGCTACGTGGTTCTTTGTGATAATCAAAATGCTATTCATCTTGCTAAGAATTCTATGTTCCATAAAAGAACAAAGCATATTGATATGAGGTATTATTGTATTAGAGATGGTCTTGAAGACAAGTTGTTTGAACTTGATAAAGTTCACACCAATGATAATTGTTCTGATATGTTGACTAAAGCTTTAGCAAGGGAAAAGTTGAAGACCTGTTGCTCGATAGTCGGGATGGCGAACTCTTCCTCATAGGCCAAAAGGGGGAGATTTGTTGGGCTTATTTTGGCCCATGAGGGTTTTATTATTTAGACCAAAAGAAAAATAAAAATTATGTGTTATCTTCTTGCTGCTCCTTCCGTTCAAAATTCCCGAAAGGAATAAAGTGGGTGTTGGTTTTTAATGCATGGCATTAAAGTGCCATCTACCATTTTCTTTTGAAGATAGAAGACTATAACATAGATGAGGTTTTTGCTCATCTGGGTCATCATCTCAACTACAATGACAAGTTGTTGGTTTTGGAGGAGTTAATGCTTTATATCTTCCTCTCAACAACCACAACATAGATGTGGTCTTTTTGTTCATCCAGGTTCTGGTTTGGGTTATCTTTTTTTTTATCTCAACAAAAAGGCAAGTGTTGGGGTGTTGGTTTTTGTGTGTTGACTACCATCTATCTCACGAAAGAAGAGAACAGAGAGCACAAGAAAAGAAAAAGGGTTTTTGGAGCTTTACCTTTCTGCCATTTTTAGAGACACGATTGTATGTGGGTTCGTTTGACAGAAAGAAGAAACGGGGTGCTCAAGATCAAGCCTTGGAGTAATTCTATTTGGTGATCCCTCTCCTTTGTCTATGTTTATGTTTCCATATGCTTGATGTCAGTGATTCCAAGTGTATGATGATTATTGTATGCCTCTAGTTTACCTAGAGAAGACTTTGTATTGCTCTTGATTTGGTGATAGTGGATTTGAAGTGGCTCTAGTAGTCCCGTGGTTTTTACTCTCTCGTTTGAGGGGTTTTTCACGCAAAAAAATTCGGTGTCTCTCTATTTTATTTGCATAGTGATTTGAGACTGCTTTGGTTATTTTGAAATGCCCTATTTGTTTGCATCCTAACAGGTTCATTCGGGTCGGGAAAGTTTTGACTAAACGAGATTTGCTTCCACGCATTTGTTGTTTACCGTTTGTGTTTTTCCCATCAGCTCATGGGTTCATTTCCCCATCCATTGTATTTATGGTAGTTTAGGGTTCAAGTAACTTGGCACTATATGACGTATTTTGATTAGGTAATTCTTAGAATACTTAAGGGTTGACAATTGTCGCTAAATTAGTTTTTGAAATTTGGCAGATGCATTGTTACGACAAAGAATGTGTGATGGTGGTATAACAAAATGTTCAAACATACAGACTCCCTTCAAATTTGGACGTGACGTTTGTGTAGATATTTCGGCAAATTTATTTTCTTGACCAGGAAAAGTAAATATTTAATTCGATCCTCATTTTTTTTAAATTTACATTAAAATATTTATATTTTTGTTCATTTTGATTATTTATTTTTGGTTTTACCTTTTCATTGACTTTTATTATTATTAATATTTATGATCTCAATTAAAAAATATGGTCAAAATTAGCCTTTGAAAAAAAAATATGGTCAAAATTAAACGTGTAATGACGACTAAAGTAACGTACTTCAACATTTCAACTTCACCAACATTTATGAAATTTTCAAGTATCATAGAGATTCATGAATTGAGCAAATTTATCGGTTGTTGGGCTCTAGCCTATAATCATAATTGTGCTATGGGCTTTGGTGCCAATTTGGTAGCCTATCAAGTTGATCCAACAGGCTTTGGTGTTCCCTTCTCTAGATTCATTGTTTGTCAAAAATCAGGTGTAACACGTGTATTTTAGTATTACAGTAGATGCCTTTGTTAGGGTGAAGGGGAAAAAAACTGCCCAATAAAATTCTGTTATCTTAAAAATTTATTTATATTTTATTGAAAACACCTTACTTATTTACTTACCAAAATTTTTTTTTAAATAAACATTTAAATATAAAAAAAATATTTTTTTATTAACTAAAAATAACAAAATACAATAACAAGTTACAAATTAAAAAAAACCTAATAAATTAAACATAATCGTCTTTCGAATCGTTGCTGGCCCGATTCTATAATTCTTTTTTTATTAACTAAAAATAACATTTAAATATAAAAAAAATATTTTTTTATTAACTAAAAATAACAAAATACAATAACAAGTTACAAATTAAAAAAAAACCTAATAAATTAAACCTAATAAATTAAACCTAATAAAAAAAACCTAATAAATTAAAAAAACCTCTTCCGTATTGAAGTGATACCTAAGTTCGATGTGCTTAGACCTGTTGTGCAAAATAGGATTTTTAATCGGGTGGATCACATACTTGCTATCACATAATATTGGAGTAGCCGCTTGGGTAAAACACCGATTCTACCTAATTTCCCTAATTACAATTTGACCCTTATAGCATTCACATCTGGATTGGTATATATACCATATTCTTAAATTATAAGGTAAAAAATGAAGATTTAAGTTAAAAGGGTTTTACATCAGCTTCTTTAAACCTTATCTTTATCCTTTAAATTATAAGAAAATAAACACTAGAATCTTAATATACCAATTCCTTAACCATTTCTTTAAAATTATAAGAATAAGGAATGAGATCTGAGAGATTTTTAAAAAAATGACCAATTTGTTTATGGAATGATGATTTTTAGTTAAATTATAAAGATAAGGATAAATAACGTGTATGCGAATGCTCTTACATAATACAATATACAAGTTTAACCGTAAAAGATAATTTACAATAAATACACTTAGATCCCTTATCCTTATTATAATAAACGAATAACTTTATCTGTCATGTATCGACTTCTGGTGAAGTGTATGAATTTGATTCCCACCTCACTCTCCTATTAAATATTTTTCTATTCTATTAAATAATAATGATTTTAAATAATTAAATATCTAAAATTTATTCTAATATTTTATTAAAACTTACTAAATCATAATAAGATTTCAATTATATATAATCTTAAAATATAATTTTATAATTCTCAAATTTTCATTATTTGTTATTTATAATTCTTAAATCTTCATTATCGTAATTTATATTTATTAAATCTCAATTATTTCTTATTTCACCGATATCCAATCTTCATAGAAACTGATGATTTACAACAAGTTAAATTTATTCAACCTATATAATTAGACCTGGCAAAACGGGCGGGTCGGGTCAGGATGGGTTCGGGTCAGAACATGTCATTTTAATAAATGGTCATTTTGGTCCGGGTCAGAACGGGTTCAGGTCAGGATGGGTTCGGGTCATAACGGGTCATTTTTTTAAAATGATCATTTTAATTTGAATCAGAAAGGATTTTAACAAATCAGGTACGGTCATTTTCTAAAACTGATCAATTTGGTCATGTTTAATAGAATTATTATAACAAAGTTTATATGGTTATTTACTTATTTTAATAACAAAATTTACAACAATATAACAAAAGTATAAAATTATAATATAGGATTTTATCTATTAAACTAATTAATGTAAATCAAGATAATCTATAAAATAAATTATTAATATTAAAATAATATAAAAAGCAAAAATAAATTAATAATGCCCAAACACATTTTTCATTACCCGTTTTTGTTTCTTTTAAAAAACACTCTCTGTACACGAAACGACGACCATGGCAGACCATGGCGATAGACGGTGAGTGTCGGCGGTGGTAGTCGGATTGAGCGGCTAGCGGAACGGAACATGCTCTCTCTCCCTCTGAAACGAATCCGTAAGAGGTAGATAATACACGAAACGGCGACCCCCGGTAGACGGTAAGTGGTGATGGTGGCAAAGGAAATCGGATGTTTGAGCGGCAACAGAAAAGAGACTCTCTCGCCACTCGAAACGGGATCTGTAGAAGGAGGTGGTCAATACAAGAAACGACGACCACAATGGAGAATGGTAAGTGGTGGTGGCGGCGACCGGAACTTCAGGCGTTGACCGGAAGTTATGGTTATTACTTTGGGTTCCTTTGGTGTTCCGCTTTATTAGTTTATGATTTAAGTTTACCTTACGAGCTCAACTTCATCTATGTTTTCTAATCCCGGAAAAAAGGGCTGGTTTGGTCAGGTTGGGTAACGAGTCAAAATGGGTTCGGGTCTAAACGAGCGAAACACGTAGTTTGGTTGTTTAACTAAGCGAATAAGATTTTTAGTTAATGTTCATTCGTTTATTCGTAAACAAACACGTCGAACGATTTACAAAAATGTCTAATGTTATTACAACTTTGTGTATCAAAAGGATCTTGTATTAATAATAAAATATTAAATGATTTTATGGTTATATTTTTCCACAAAATTATATAAATTTTAGACCCATACAGCATCACATACTTCTTGGTAGGGGTGTTCAAAACCGGATATTCGAATTTCGGATTTCCGAAAATTTCGGATATCCGAAAATTTGGGATAGTGGATTTTAATATCCGAATCTGTATCCGAAATTTCGGATCCGAAATTTCGGATACAGATTCGGATAATAGATCGGATATCCGAAATCTAAACAAAAATTGTAGAAGCTAAATATTCAATCCATTTTGTTTTTCACAAACTACATCTAAACAAAAATCGCTAAAAATAATAACATTTAACATCATCGTCATCCTCCTTTGGATACCGCCGCCACCACCTTCTTCACTGTCAAGAAATCCCACCTTTAACATCATCGTCATATTCCTTTGTTTTTCACTTTCAAGAAATCCCACCGCCGCCACCTTCTTCGGCACCCAACGACGGCGTACCGAACCCTAATGAAATCTTATCTCCAATCCTAACCGTCCGTTTGACCGTAGTACGTGTTGGAGTTGGGCAGAAGCAGTAGCCTGTCGAAACGCAGGTGGCAGGCGGAAGAGGCGATCTCCGGTCGGAATAGGGATGGACGATTGAGCGTGAGTTGGAGTTTTGAAGAGGAGAACGACAGTTTAAACATTAGGGCTTTTTAGTTTGACTTTTGAGTCATTGAATTGGATGTGTTATGTGTATATATTTTTAAAAATAATAAAAAATCAAAAAATAAAATATTTCGGATATATCGGATATCCGAAATATCCGAAAATTTCCAAAACCAATATCCAAATCCAAATCAGAAAATTTGCGATAATAAATCTCAATCGGTATCACTCGCCTGATTCTGATTACTGATGTTTCAGGCCCTTTTATTACTGATATGTCCTTTATTCGTATAGAATTTTAGTCAGAAGCAAACGCACTCGGTCCCAGAATTCCAATCGGAAATATTTTGAGGCAATTTCTACGTTTGCGAAAGTGAATTATTGATTCCAGTTTTTACTCTGATGTATGATTTTTATCATACAATTCACATTACTGGATCATATATTATATGAAAATATAAGAAATGGAGCTTGAAACAAAGCCGAACTAGGGGGTGTGTATGTGTGTTGGTTTTGGCCCAAATCCGTAATGATAACCGGACTTTTGGTTAACCAGGCAATCGTAATTGATCCGCTTCGATTAATCGGTTTTACATGTTGGCTCGGTAAATAGTGATCTACCTTTGGTCTTAAAATTTTTGGATTTAACTAAAATTCTCTAAAATAATGTAGTTGGGCTGGAGGTTGGTTAATCGGTTATTTGTATGGGTTTGGTTTGGTATACCTAAAATAACTAAAATTTTGAACTAAAAAGTTGAACGTAATCTTGATTATAATGAGAGCGGCAATAGGTTTGATTTAATAATCAGTCGGATGAATCTCAACAAGCTTAATAACCTTGTTTAGAGTTCTATATGCCTCAACAATCGGAAGCTTGATGCATGCAACGGTATGTACAAGACCTGACATTGCCCATGCAGTAGGTGTTGTTAGTCGGTTTCTGTCAAATCTAGGTAAGAAGCATTGAAAAGCAGTTAAGTGGATCCTTAGATATCTACGTGGTACTTTCAAACCGGAACATTTGGAACTGGAGAGCGTATGCTTATTGGTTTTACATATTCTGATATGACAGGAAATAAGGACAACATGAAATCTAATTATGGATATTTGATGACATTGTCATGGCAGTAAAGACTGCAAAAGTGTGTTGCTTTGTCCACCACTGAGGCTGAGTATATGGCGGCAACATAAGCATGCAAAGAATTATCGTGGTTGAAAAGATTTATGCAAGAGCTTGGCTTTATGCAACATCGCTACGTATTTCTTTTTTATAATCAAAGTGTTATTCACCTTGCAAAGAATTCTATGTTTCATAAAAGAACAAAACATATTGATGTGAGGTATCATTGGATTAGAGATGCTCTTGAAAACAAGTTGTTTGAACTTGATAAAGTTCATACCGATGATAATTGTTCTGATATGTTGATGAAAGCTTTAGCAAGGGAAAAGTTGAAGATATGTTGCCCGATCGCCGAGATGACGAACTCTTCCTCGTAGGTAAAAAGGGGAGATTTTTTTGGTTATTTTTGGCCCACATATTTTTAGGGTTTAAATAAAATAAAAAATAAAATAAATAGGGTGAATTGATTTTTTTTTTCCTGCCGTCATCTTCCAATAGAGACAGAAATCACAAAATATGTGAGGTTTTCTTTGGTGCCTTATGCTGTGTTATTTGGGACGAGACACACACACAAAAGGAGTGGATTTTTGTGGGTTCGGTCGACGCAAAGAAGAAAATGAGTACTCGAGGTCTGATGTGGATCGATAGGTTAATGAGGCTGATAGAAATGTAGAGAGAAGAACAGAGAGAAATTAGAGAGAAGAATAGATCAATAATTCTTACATATCCTCTTCGAAAACAAGAGTCCTCCATATATGGAGATACAGGGAGGAATTACATTCAATTTAGATCCTAATTTCACGTGGTTATGTAAGGGTAGACAACCCAATCACGCCTTTATTCTCGCATAACAAAAATAAATAAAAAAGCCCAACAATTCTAAAGATAGAAGCCATTTGACTTAGACCAACTCATGCATGACCTGTATGTTGCATGGGGTCTCCTTGGGCTTGCACGTGCACGTAACAATCCATCCCGCTCGCCATCACCTTGTCCTCAAGGTGAAAATCCAGATAAGCTTGAACGAAACGCCATTTAGTCTCCCAAGTTGCCTCCTCCAGGGGTCGACCCAGCCATTTAACAAGTAGCTCCGTTTTGGGGCGGTATTTTCCCTTCTGGACAATCCGCTCCTCGAGAATCTGTTCCGGTTGCATAACCGCAGACGAGACCACCGGTTCGTTTACTGTGACGGAAACTGTATCCGGTGTTGTTCCGACAAAACGTCGTAGTAAACTAACATGAAACACGTCGTGAACAAGAGAGCCTGGAGGTAACTCCACTCGGTACGCCACCGGTCCCATCCGATTCAGAATTTTATACGGTCCGAAGAAACGGGGACTAAGTTTTGCTGAGGAATGGTTGACCACACTCGACTGACGGTATGGCTGCAGTTTAATGTAGACCAAATCGCCCATGCTGAATTCTAGCTCCTGATGATGTCGATCTGCGGTTACCTTCATCCGATTCTGGGCTGTTATGAGGTTAGACCGTAGTTGCCTTAGAGTTGTATCCCGATCACGTAAATAAGTATCCACTTCTTGGGCCTGGGCTGTACCAGGAACATATGGTATCAACTTAGGTGGTAACCGGCCATATACAATCTGAAAAGGCGTCATCTTGGCAGAAGCATGGGTCGAAGTGTTATAACTGTACTCTGCCCAAGGCAACCATTCATTCCATTTCTTTGGTTTGTCCCCTGTGAAACATCTCAAATATTGTTCTAAGGTCCGGTTAACCACTTCCGTTTGTCCATCTGTCTGGGGATGGTAACTAGAACTCATGCACAAGACTGTTCCCTGCAACTTAAAAAGAGATTGCCAGAAGGAGCTAATGAACACCTTGTCACGGTCACTAACCACAGTGGAGGGAATCCCATGTAATCGGACTATAGAATTCACAAATTCTCGAGCTACAGTAGCCGCCGTGAACGGATGACGGAGGGGAATGAAATGAGCATATTTGGACAACTGGTCAACCACCACCATGATCGCTGAGAACCCATTAGAATTTGGATGACCCTCTATGAAATCCATGCTTATATCTTCCCACACACGTTCGGGAACCGGTAGCGGTTGTAATAACCCAGCCGGTTTCATGTTATCCGATTTGAACCGTTGGCAAGTTTGACACTCTTTTAAATATTTCTTTACCGATGTTTTCAGCCCCTCCCACCAAAAGTTACTTCGGATCTTTGCTAAAGTCTTATGAAAACCGAAGTGACCACCTTCCGGTGACGAGTGGCCCAGATTCAAAACAGTAGGTAACAATGGAGAAGACGGGCTTAATATGATTGCACCATCACGAAACCACACACCATCTCGGTTTAAAATTCTTCGGCTCGAGCTTGCATGTAAGGAGGTGGGTAATTTTCCATAATAAGGATCACTACTAACTTCTCGTTGAATGTCAGACCACAAGGTGGTAGACGGGTATGAGATGGACATAAGTTGAAGTTCGTGACATCGTGACAACGCGTCAGCCCCGCGGTTAGTAGCCCCCGGTTTATACTCAATTTTATAATCGTACCCCCAAAAGCTTAGGCAGCCATCTCGCTTGTGCCGGGGTGGTAATCCGCTGCTCAAGTAGGTATTTCAAACTTAGATGGTCGGTCTTGACCACAAACGTACGACCCAATAAATAGGGGCGCCACTTGCGAACTGCTTTAGCAACCGCGAGCATCTCTTTTTCATACGTGGACCAGGATAACATTACACCCTTTAAAGGGGCACTAAAGTAAGCAAGTGGTTTCCCATTTTTAGTGAGAACAGCTCCTATGCCAACCCCGCACGCGTCGCACTCAATGGTAAAAGGCTTGGACCAGTCCGGTAGTCCCAAAGTCGGTGCCGGGGTGAGAGCCGTTTTTAACGATTCAAAAGCTTTTTTAGCAGCCTCGTCCCATATGAAAGGTCCTTTACCGACCAATTTATGTAATGGGGCGGCAATACTTCCAAATCTTTTAATGAACTTCCTATAATACCTGGCGAGCCCCAAAAAAACCCCGTACCCCTTTGGGGTTAGTAGGAATCGGCCAAGATAGTACCGCGTCGATCTTTGCCGTTTCAACTGAAACACCATTAGAACTAATTACATGGCCCAAATAGTTCACTTGTTTTACTCCGAAACAACATTCCTCTATATTATTGACCCCGTATAAATAACTGAATTTTAGATCATCTTCAGCCATTTGATCATTTTTGGATTAATCTTACTGTTACCTTGAAAAGAGGATGGTTACCGTCAGTTTATACTTCCTCCCTATCATCTTCAGCCACTTGATCATTTTTGGATTAATCTCAGCCCTTTAAAATAGGCTGTTACCTTGAAAAGAGGATGGTTACCGTCAGTTTATACTTCCTCCCCACGTCGCCCCCTCTTCTTCCTTTAACCCTACACATGCGTCCATAACTGATTTCCCCCCATCTAAACAAGTGGTATCCGCCCTTTCACTTTGCAACTTCTTCATCATCTTCCATTGAACGTCTCACAAAAACATCGCTAATCATTTCGTCCAAGTCGGGGATGAGAAGAGCCACGGTAATAAAGCCACAACACATGTCTTCTTTGTTTGACGATCCAGTCGCCGCTCCAATTGAACCTTTCGATGATGGTTCCGCAGTTCAAGACTCTCTGATTTTCCTACTGAGGAGGGACATGTCTCTGATCATCCATCCCGACGCCAATTTATGTTCTCGGTGAAGATTAACTCTCGATCAACTGGAATTTTCATCCTTTCGTTCTAAGGAAGAAAACGTAATACATTTTGAAGGTGATCACATGGTGTTCGCACAGACCGGTTTTGCCCCTAATGCAGCACGGAGAGGGATTTGCTCTTAGAGAGTGGAGAAGGTTATGTTTTTATTTACATATCCTGTTAATTTTCTTATTTTGTTATTATTTCTTGACTGATAATCCGACCATTTGTCAAATTCATCAATTTTAACCTTGATTATTTCTATAACCTATTTTGGTTGTCAAGTTGGTTTTGTAATTCCCTAATGCCCCAAATCGCTAATGCCCATACAAGCGGATATTAGGTTTCCCTATACTCTAGCAGTCTCCCTTCGTGGTTTTGACTCAGAAAGTCAAAATGAGGATCTATTAATTTTGTTACATATGATGAATATATAATTTATTTTTGCAGTCTTTCTGAAGCTGTAAACGAAGTATGGATTGACGCAATGGCATGCATATGAACTTTTAGTCAAGCATCGGTACATTTGCCCGTATCTATTCTTTGATTTCTATATATTAGTTAATTTTGTTCATTAATCATTAGTGATATAGAGGATTGAATGTTCTGTTACTTTATTTCTATTAGTTGGTTAGTTGTATTGAGTATTGAATCTTCTTATGTTCTATTAGTTTTTCTTGAAATGGTTAAATCCCCAATCAGTTTGAAGCTCAAAAATAGCTGATTTGAGATCCGAAGTGAAGTAAATGTAGGCATCTTGGAGATGAGAGGAGCATTACTATTGATGTCATCTTTGAGTTGTCAATTAACTGTTTGAATTTTGATATTTCGTGTAGTCATATCTATTAAACTTTCATTTTTAAATTTTTGTGATAGTTGTTGATTAAAATTATTACTCCACTTTGGTAATTGGTGTGTAAGAGTATAGTCAATCAACTGTTTGAATTTTGATACTCCGTGTACTCATATTTATTAAACTTGCTGTCAGTTTCAAGAAGTCAAAGCATTTAATTTTTCAAATGACATAGTAAAAGATCTCTCTTTCACCCGTACTGCCCTATTGCAGATTTCAATCAGGTTCAATGTCCTTGAATGCCACCGGGCAGTGCTCAATCGCAACTCCTTCGGCTCTGTTCGGCGGGAGTAAGGCAACTACCCTTTGTCTGTTTGAGCTGCTCCCCAAATCCCCAATCGAGCAATTCATACAGGTATATTTGTTACTATTCATTTTTTCAGGTCTTTTATTTTTGTTACCACAACTTCATGACCTTTTATTTGTTTTTAGACTAAACATGGGATGGTGGTCTGTATGATGGTTATGAGTAGTCAAGGCTTCAAGCACTTGTACTTGCTAAAATTAGGAGCATAATATATTGATTTAATGATGATAATAATCCTTGTACTTTATGCATATGTGTAGAGATCAATGTACGCTTAGTCAGCAAAACAATTGCAAGATATTTAGTATCTTGTATTTGGATAGAATCACTTCTATGATTAAAATTAGTTTCAAAAGATTATAAACTACCAATTATGTGATCTCAGGTTATCAGGAAAGCATTAGTTCACGATGAGATAATTAATTGCAATCAATCACTACAACAATAGGTCGACGTAAGCGCTCACTGTACCGTACTTTTCTTTTTGATTATTGCATTATGACTTAATGCAATGACGGGTTAAAAATACTAATATGCAAGATATGAAATAATTTGGTTTTTTACATGTGTTAGAAATAATTGTACAATTAGCACAGATGATGAGAGCATTGGTCACCACCAACAAATGGAATTATTATAGATGATGACAGCAACTGGATTCTTAATCAAGTTGGAACGCATATGGTACCTTTGTTCAGCAAAGAAGGGTATGATCTGGAAATAAGTAGGGGTGATATTGTTAGGTTTTTGGAATTTATGCATGTTATAAAATTAGATGTAAATTTTGTCTACACAAATACTTGCATTCTTTTCTATTACCTTTTGTGAAACTTCTAACAATTCTCTTATCAGGTGCCATTTATTGCTATGTATAGAAAGGAGCGCCAGAGCCTTTTTATAGATCCAAAGCCACAAGATGATAAGGATAATCAAAAGAAATCTGACCCAAAACCTACACTGAGGTGGCACAAGGTAATTGAATATTTGAATTTGTGTATCTGTATAACTTGGGGGGCGTGAATCCTTGAGACGATAAGAAAACGCGACACGAACCTAGCACGAAATTCGCGGGTATGAGTTTACTATAAGTGGGTTCGGGACAGTTTCTGGGTGAACCCCCTGTACCCCTTTAAATAAAAGGGTCGTGTTCGTGTCAACCCGACATGTTCGTGGGTTGACCCGTTTAACCTTTTTATTTCATTAAGACTTTGCCTTTTTATTTATTTTATGGTATTTATGTTATGCTCATTAATTTGATGGAACAGGATAGAACTTAACTATGAATGTAAGCAGATCTAATCTACAGATGATGGGTGTGATAAAATTTCAAGTAAGCCTTTTTTTATTGTTGTACTTTGTGGTGTTGGGGGTATTATGTTTGGTATAAAATTACAACAAAAAAACACTTATTATGCATAACTCAAAGTGAAACTTTTAACTTTTGCTTGGTGATTGAAGTTATCATCATCTTGAAGATTAATAAATGAAAAAACCAACAGGGGTACTGGGACCTATTTACTTAATGAAATTAATTGCTTTGCTAATCAGTAATGTTGATACCTATTATCTGAATATCTAAATTGAAGATTATCCTAAGATACAAAGATACTTTTTGATGGTATAGGTTTGAAGCTCAAAATCTAATCAAAAGTAAAAGAGTCAGGAATCTGGTTACATATTTCTTACAGAGGGTGAAAATGATGACCAAGATACAGGTTTTAATGGAAATAGATCAATGAAGAAAATTATTTCGATGCGGATGGAAATGATGATAATATTAGATCGGAAGGATTATGAATCTTTGAAATCACGTGTTGTCACATTCTGGAAATTCATGATACCGGATCAACACGAGTCCACTCCTAATTTTCGTGTTTGTGTCGATGTTTATTTTGTTCCTCTTAGAGCATTCACGGCAGCTTCTTTATCTCGATCTCTATAATTTAACTAAATATCGTATTTTTTTTCAAATTTATCTTTAAATTTGATTTAACCTCTCACATCTCATTCTCTATATCTATCACTATCTCACTTACAAACACTTATTTTATTATTTTTTCTCTTTGATAAACACTCACAAAAAAATATAGAGATTGATGAAAATGAATCTCTATATTTAGAGATTCTCTATTTACTAAACTCTAAAATTTAAAGATAAAGATAAAGATAGAGATCTTAATGGGGGTGCAAAATAAAATAAATTTCTTAATGATAGAGATGGAGATTAAGAAAGAGACCCTGCTGTGAATGTTCTTATAAAGTATCTTTTAATTGAATACAATATAAGTAGTTGCGTTTGTTGTAAATGTTGGCATAATTATCATGGGTGAGAGAACATTAGGTTGGTTTCATTTTGTCGTATTTCTTCAAGATGCGTCGTAAGTTATTATTCGTTTTAAATTATTAAAATATTTTCTTTCATTAGTACATAAAGATATAAAATATTCTTTCGGTTTCTAACATAAATTATTTATAATAGTGGTCATATAATTCAGTTTTTGTTATTCGACTCGAGGCATACTGGCATGGCAAAAATGTATCGAGCTATCTTAAGAAAATATATCGTGTATGTATCTCGGGTCAAGTTGGTTCATTTACTTGACAGTATGTTATTATTTACTTATGTATTTATTAAATTAATCTTTATGTTCAAGGCGGTATATAACATTATTAATATTATACATTTTTTTTCAGTGAATGTTTTGAAGTCTATGGATTTCACTTCAATCGTGTACAAACCAAACATGCTGGAGGCCGCTGATATTAAATTGATAGGTCGATCTTACAGTTCGTGTTCGTGTTAAATTTTTATTTTTATACATGTGCTCTTTTACTTCATTTGTCAACTTTATAGAATTTCACGTTGGTATTTCTATTTTTTAGTTTTATTGTTAAATGTTTTTTGGTATATAACAAAGTTGTAAAGGAGTTATGTTGCTATTTGTTGCTTTTATCCTAAAACATGATAATCTCACGCTCATACTATAAATTCATTAAACCCACTAATTTTATAACCATTATTATACGCAAATATTATATAGGTTATTTGGATAAGGTATGTATTAATGATTCTAAATGTATAAAAGCCTTTCATTTGTACTTTATCTTTGTATTTGGGTAGCTCGCATGTCTTCTATATAAATTATTGCTAATACGGTTAAGAAACCTGTCCACCGAACGGGTAAAAAACTATTATTATTGGCCGTGAACTCTTTAATGCGAAATAAGAAAATAAATACTTTAGGCTTCCATTTTAAAGAAGCAAGTACATGTAACTAATTTATCAAAAATAAAAAAAACTGCATAGGAATCTCATCCTGTGATTGTAAGGTTTGATCTTGAATGGTTTGAATTAGTGAATTAATTATAACAAAGGACAATTACATATGTCCCTCTAAAAACATCATTATTTACATATATACACGGCTTAAAATTTTATTAATCTATACTTCTATACTATATAATAAATAAAGGTTTTGATTGTATATTTTCCTGTCTCTCTCTGTTATTTAATTACGATATTAAACTAATACATTTTTAACTGTTTAATATAAATCTATTTATGGATACTTATTAACCAAATAAAGTTAATATAAATTAACATTTATCAATTACATAAAAAAGATTAATACACAGTTGAAAAAATGTTTTATAAATTAACTTAACGTAATTTATAATTGTCACGTCAAAGTGCATTTTTTAAAAACATAT
This sequence comes from Smallanthus sonchifolius, assembly GCA_023525975.1. NCBI lineage: Eukaryota > Viridiplantae > Streptophyta > Magnoliopsida > Asterales > Asteraceae > Smallanthus > Smallanthus sonchifolius. The sequence continues at coordinate 72,369,227 of CM042030.1, forward strand.
TTTGGGGAGTGTATGTGTTAACATATTACATTTTATTCAACACGCATAATAAACGAGTTTATTCAACCCGTGTAATAACAAGTTTTAAAGAAATACAATTTTTATTTATAAGTATCTATACTCTATAATAAATAAAGGTTTTGGTTAGACATATTTTCCCGCTTCTCTCATATTAATTGCACAAAATTTCCTTAATTGTTTTTTAATAATTTTTTGTTTTTCGTCTCTCTCCTATTAAATAATAAAAATTTCTATAATTCTTTTTATAAATGTTTTTTATTTTAAAAAATATAGGTTTGTTCATAAAAACATTTTAAAAAAATAACTATATGACGTTTCTAAAATTTGTACTAAAAAACTATGTAATATGCCATAAATATGTAATATGTAAATATTTATTATTAAACTAGGTTAGAATCCCGTGAATTACACGGATTGAATAAATGTAATGTTATATATACTTAGTAAAAAAAAAATTATATCTTTAAAAGCTCGTGTATTACACGGGTTGAATAAAATATAATGTAATCTGTTAACACATACACTCATCAAAATGGAACAATGTGAATATGTAAATACATGATTAAAGAGTTTTTATTTGGATCTTAGACAGCTATAAAATTGTTTTCAGTTTGTAGAATTCATAAAATATGATAGAACAATTTAATTGATGATAAACACAGTTTTAAATTTAAAAATATGTAGAAAAAAATTAAAACAAATAATTAATTTAGTTGCATAAAATAGTAGAGTTGATTATTAATATGAGAGAGAGACGGGAAAATAAGAATATGAAGGCCTAGAAATGTGACAAGTAAACCTCCCAAAACCTTGATTTATTAGTATGTATAGATATATAAAATTGCATTTATTCCACCCGTGTAATACACAAGGCTTATAAGCTCGTATAACATTATATTCAAATTACTCGTGTATTACACGGGATTCTAACATAGTGTAGAGGGTTTTGCAAAGAGGTGATTAGCTTGCAGAATCCCTAAGACCACCCTTAAATGTTGGACATGCTCATCAATGGACCGGGAGTAAATCAATATATCGTCAAAAAACACCAACACAAACTTACGGAGGTATTGCCGGAAAAGGTCGTTCATGAGACATTGAAAAGTGGCCGGAGCATTGGTGAGTCCAAACGGCATGACAACAAATTCATAATGTCCCTCGTGTACGGAATGCCGTCTTATGGATGTCTCCCTCTTTGACTCGTATCTGATGATATCCGGACCGGAGATCAAGTTTAGAGAAAACCGTTGCGCCAAAAAGTTCATCTAGAAGTTCATCGATCATTGGAATAGGATATTTATCCTTAACGGTAATATCATTTATCGCCCGATAGTCGACACAGAACCTCCAAGTCCCATCCGACTTTTTAACGAGTAAAACCGGGGATGAAAAGGGACTGTGGCTAGGCCGTATCAATCCTTGGTGGAGTAACTCCCGTACCTGTCTTTCGATCTCGTTCTTTTGATAATATGGTTGACGATATGGCCGAGCACTAACCGGTCGGGATCCGGGTAGTAATGGTATATTGTGGTCCTTGGAACGGCTAGGCGGTAAGCCAGTGGGTTCTTGAAATACTTCAGCAAATTCGGTTATAACCGATCGGATAGTCGAACAAGGAACCTGATTGGACAATGGTTGATCGATGATGGGATTGATTTGAAGGAGCATTGCCACACCATCCATCCCCATACATTCATTTGATTTTAAGGCAACCAAATCCGAACCTTTCAGTCCTTGCAGCTTATGAGATGAACCGGCCAATCGGAACCCAAGTGTAAGGTTTTGGAAATCAATTTTGACCGGACTTAGTGTTTTTAACCATTGGACTCCCAGCACGATCGGACAGGCCGCCACTGGTAGAACAAAAAAATTCGTAGCTACCGTATATCCTTGAATGACAATGGAAAGGTCTTTCACCCTTCCTGCACAAACCAACTTTTCACGGTTTGCTACAACCACATCAAAATTAACATCACGATGGACAACAAGTCCAAACCGATCCACCAAGGCTTGATCGTTAAATTGTGAGTACTACCGCCATCCACCAAAACAACTACCTCTTTATTCTTGATGCGACCCGGCAAACGTAGGGTCTGTGGTAGGATGGTACAGGATATCGCATGGAACGAGATTTCGCCCGGTGTTTCTTCGGTTTGCTGCTCCGCCGTTGGTGCTCCTCCCCGACGTCCGTAGCATCACTAATCATAAACAACTGCGGCTTGGTGCACTTGTGTCCCGGTGCGTAGCGTTCATCACAATAATAACAGAGTCCCTTTTCACGCCGTTCCCGGGCCTCGGTATTAGACAAACGTCGGATCGGGTTAGGGGCGGGTAAGGCTAATCGTTGGGTGGGTCCCGGACCCAATATGCCTGGCTAGAGGAGTTCCTGGTGGTTGTAGTGAACCTGTGAGGTTGGTGGGAAAAGGAAACCTTACGTTTTAGAGTCAACTTTTCTTCTACCAACCTTGCCGATCCCATCGCATCAATCAAAAATCGGGGCTTCTTAAGCTTAACCTCCAAACGAATTTCTTCCTTTAAGCCGCCGATAAAACAGCCTATGAGGAAGGATTTGGATAATCCGTCGACTCGGTGAGACAACGGTTCGAAGGCTTCAATGTAGGAGGCCACAGTTGTGGCTTGTTTAAGGCGGTGAAAAGACTCGGAGGTTTCTTCAAAGTCTGTCGGTCCAAACCGGCTCAACAGTGCGGTGGTGAACTCCGACCACGTCATTGGACCTTTATTTTTTGCAAACAAATGGTGCCATTGAAGAGCAATGCCATCCAAATGGAAGGATGCCAACTGTACTTGATCTTCCAAGGCTACTTTCTGAAAATCGAAGTATTGCTCGGCTTGGTAGATCCATCCCGTAGGATCCTCACCGCTAAACCGGGGGAAATGGAGTTTCAAGTAGGGCTTTTCCCTACCTCTGTTGAAAACCATCCGTTCATCACCCGATGGCGAAGAGCTGGACGGAGCCTTCTCTTTGAGTGTTTGAAATTCCGTTACCAACTTCTCGATCATGGATGTGAATTTTTCGAAGCTGTCCTGAGTTTCTTGCTGGAATTGTTTTCAGAGTCTTCTTCCGAGTGTCCATTAGATCAAGACCGCTCTGATACCACTGATGTGGATCGATCGGTTAATGAAGCTGATAGAAATGTAGAGAGAAGAACAAAGAGAAATTAGAGAGAAGAATAGATCAATAATTCTTGCATATCCTCTTCGAAAACAAGAGTCCTCCATATATGGAGATACAGGGAGGAATTACATTCAATTTAGATCCTAATTTCACGTGGTTATGAAAGGGTAGACAACCCAATCACGCCTTTATTCTCGCATAACAAAAATAAATAAAAAAGTCCAACAATTCTAAAGATAGAAGCCATTTGACTTAGACCAACTCATGACCTGTATGTTGCATGGGGTCTCCTTGGGCTTGCACCGGCACGTAACAAGATCAAGTTTTAGAGTAACTCTATTTGGTGATTCTTCTCATTTGTCTTTTCTTTTTGATTCCATATACTTGATGTGATTTGGTTCCAAGTATATGATGATTATTGTAAGCCGAGGACCTTGTATTGGTATGATTTTGGTGATAGTGTATTTGAAGCGGCTCTAGCAGTCCCGTGGTTTTTACTCTCTTTTTGAGAGGGTTTCCATACTAAAAATTCGGTCTCTTTACTTTTATTTACATATTGTTTTTGGTTACTTTTAGAGTATCCTATTGGTTTGCATCCTCACATGTTCATTCAGATCGAGAAAGTTTGGCCAAACGAAGACTAATTCTACTATCGTCATTTACCGTTTGTGACGGGTTGCACCTTTTTCCCATCAGATCTGTTTCAACTACGACCCAAGCAAACACAAATCTAACTTCTTGGAAATCGGTGTGATATGAGCTGATATGGCAAGATATATCTCTAATAACAGAGCTATGATTGTTTACAACAATTTTTTTGGAGCTATGATTGTTTACAACAAATATGTTGGGCTTGCAGAGTCAAAATTGCATTCCCAGTTATCTATAAATCACCTTTCTATGCAAGAGATGCCATATAGTAGCCATTATACTTCGCCCCACTACAACTGAAATTATGCTATGGACCTCCATTTTAGCACGAATTAAGTAAATCAAAGAGATCATAAGGGCTAAAAACGAAGTGGCGCCACTGATAACAAACAAACCAGCAAATCTTTCAAGGCTCATGGATTTAGGCTTTGTTGAAGAATCTTGGGGTAATACAGGAAACTCTGTGTCAAACCACTTCTTCTCCAAATTTTTTAGCGTTCCATCCTCTCTTATTTTCGTGATTTCTCTTGACATATCTGCTACCAGTGGAGAACCTTTTGCAAATATCTGAATGGTAGTGATAAGTGTTTATGTGAAATAAAGAAAACCCAGAAGTGTTAGATGATACTTACAAATCCAAATCCAGACGTTACAGGATCAGAAGAAACCATGGCGAAGTCGCCATTTGAGTACTTGCTAAGAAAGGCCTTAATATATGGAACTTCATCAACAATCGCATCTGCACCACCATGTTTTCCACCTTTTGTTAACGCATCAGCAGAGTCCTCGTATGTGTAATACTGCCTTCGCTTATAATCTGTAAAATTTAATTTGTTGACTGTCATTCCTCCATAGAAAGCGTTACCATGGATCCCCACAATCCCCCCTTTTGAAGCTGTTTCAAATTGTTCAACTGTTAACAGTGACGTCAAAGTTGCTGTGTAACTTGTGATCAGGATAAGCACCATGATTAACCAGACAAACAACACAAATCTTGACAGGTTGCTTGTCAACTTCTCTTCTACAATGGATAAAACAACACAAATAATGAGATCTTGGAATAATTGTGTTTCAGTATAATAACATACAACATATTAAAGAGAAAGAAAGACAACTCTGAGCAGAAAATATGGTCAATATGATGAGCCAAAAGATTGTTCCAATTCCTTGAGAGGAAGTGCTTTTAGATTCTTGATCCATAGCTTCAATAGCCCAAATAACCAAGCAATTGCAGATAAGAAAAGCCATAAACGTTACCCATAAATTTACATTCATTGGCTTCAAGAAGAACCACATATCTTTTCTATTGGTTTTTACTAGTGTTCCTAAACCAAGGTCAGTGTAAGTTGCAGTGAAATCAACAAATTTATATCTTTTAGCCAAGATTGTTGAATCGCCCAAGAACCCATCAATTTCCTGTTCAACATATATAAAAAGTAGTTATATTTATCATTTATTGAAGCATGTTAAATATGAACTGGAATTTCATTCCGCAAGTACCTTATTATAGACCTTTTGTATAAGGTCGTCATAACTTCCATTCGCATATGGAACAAACTCGTAAGTCACTTCATATGGTAATGCTTGAAGGCATGCATTGAAAACATCAACAGAGAACCCCGTAGCATTTGTGACATTTTTCTGATGATCATAAACTGCATATGCGAACAAGAAATTTAGTCCAGTTCGGACACCAATTCTTAACTTTTTACCATGACTCGGCACGGTCCAACCATTTGGAATAGTAGTAGACCCTTCAGGCCAGATAACATCTTCCTTATGGTTACCAGAATGTAGAATAACATCGTTGAATGGATGGTGTGTTCTTGTGATTCCTTTTGATAATGTCCAATATCCCACTATCCTTTCACCGCGGTCCACAACATTTACAATCTCAAATCCATTAGAGGCCAGATTTCTTTCAGTAATATGGAAGTCACCGCTCATACCTTTGAATTCGGATTTCAAAATCTCATGTAGAAGCAAGGTACGGTTTTGTCGGACTCCAACCCTCTCAATGGACTCTGCAAGTGCCCAAGTTGTGTCATACGCCCAAATGGCAAGCACATTCACCTTTCTATTGAATTTCTTATTCCATCTTTTTGTGAAGTAATGCAGTCTCCTTGATGCTGGAACATAAGATCTAAAACCAAGTGCTCCTTGCAACGACTCAATAACTTCAAATTTTGTTGATTGCAAGATGTCAATGGTTTTCTGACTTAAAATCCAAGCATATCCTTTGCTCATCATTCCTAACCTCTTTGCGTTTGGGAAAAATCTGGATGCTAGTGAAGGTGACATATCTACAATGATTACTGTAGTATGGATAGTCATGAGCTTATGCAACTCCTTGACGATTTGTTCATTTTCTGCTGAGGCAGAAATGGCAATTCTGTAAGTAATACGTATGCTTTTGTCTTGAAATAATTCAAAAAGATTTTGTAATATCTCTGACCCGTGATCAGTGTCCTCATAGACATAGATAACGTCCATCCACTTATATGATTCGACAAGGGCACATATGCTTTTGGCCATAGAAAATTCATCTTCTTTAATGTGGAGCAGGTAAGGATATTCTGTTAGGGATTTACCAGCAAAAGAAATTATAGGTACCTTGATTGTATCAGCAATTGATCCCAGTAGTTCTGATCCTATGTATGTTTCTGGTCCTATGATTGCATTCACCTTAACCGTATTAAGAAGATCAAGTGCTGTTCAAGCAAGTGAAAGAAATGCATAGTTTAAGATCAAAATCGAATAGGTGATTGAGTAATTAAATTCGAATAAGAACACAAGAAATGAGGAGATAAAAATAAACCAAAGAGATTAGTTAAAGTTCGAATTACAATGTTTAGTTTTTTATTTGAATAGTTTTGGTTTATCGGGTTAGTTTTATTTTGTTTAGTTAATTTTGTTAGAGTTAGGGTAGGATTAGTATTGGTTTAGTGTAAATAGATGGTTAATGTAAATGTTTTGTTTATTAATAATAGATAGTTCAGAGATGGGTTATTCTCCAAATGTTTTGTGGTCGGTTTTGTTCTTGATTTCGGTAGCCCGGGCTAATATTTTGTATGAGAGCTAGCGTGGGAAACAAAGAGCTCGATTGTGTGAAGAAGACAACAAGCAAGTAGTCGATTAGGGTGATCAAATAAAACTATATGTATAATGAGGCTAAGACATGCGTCCGAGCACCCGTGGGGGATACAGACTTTTTTCCGGTGGAAGTGGGAGTCCACCAGGGGTCGGCACTAAGCCCCTTTCTCTTTGCAGTAGTTTTGGATGAGTTGTCAAAGTCGATTCAAGAATGCCTCATGATACATATCCCTAATTGCCTCAATATATTTACTAGGGATCCCTCTTCCCTCCAAACTTTCCCAGATCAATCTTCTAGGTAGTCTGAAATCAGCCCCGCCGCACCGCGATTATCGCCACCGCTGCAAGTCCGATTCAAGACTAGGAGGAGACCTGCGGTCTAAAACCCTAGTTCTACTGACGGTGATACCAAGGTGGAATAGGAAGGAGTACCCTAACTTGGGCGCAATTGGGTTAGTTCGTTCCAACTCATTTATTTATGTCCGTTTTACCTTCTTGTTACACGAATAGCATGCTTAGGCATTCTTGGTCTGGGTTAGGAGGACCAGCGATTGTTCTTGATTCACAGGGAGAGACATACCCTGTTTTTTGTTTTGACTGTTGCATATACGTGTTGCATCTGTTTGATTAATGAGCAATTTGTCTATTCTATTTGCTTAACTGTGGTTAAAATAAAAATAAATATTCTATTTGCTTAACTGTGGTTAAAATAAAAATAAATACATCTTGTGTATTATTTCAAACATAGACGGTAGGTGGAATAATGTCTCCTTGAGATCATGTTCAGGGGAGAGGGGTGCATCTAGTGCTAACCATAAGGGGTATAGGTTACGTTTGACATCTTGGAATGTAGGAAGCCTAACTAGTAAGTTGTTAGAGTTAGTAGACGTGCTTAGAAAACATAGGATTCAGGTAGCTTGCCTTCAGGAGACTAGGTGGAAGGGTCAAAGGGGGGGGGGGGTGAGTGTAATGGCTACAAACTGTTGCATTCTGGTTGCGATGGAACAAAAAATGGGGTGGGTTTTCTAGTTGCTAAAGAACTGCACGGTAATGTGGTGGAAGTGAAAAGATATAATGATAGGATCATGGTGTTGAGAGTAGTACTTGGTGAGGAAGTTGTGGCAATTGTTAGCGCTTATGCACCACATGTAGGTCTAGGAGACCAAGAAAGGAGGGATTTTTGGGGTAGTTTAGACGGAGTAATGAGGTCATTACCTAGACAGGAGAAAATATGCTTAGGAGGTGATTTTAATGGTCACGTTGGTAAGGAGAGTGATGGTTTTCCGATGGTTCATGGAGGTTTTGGTTATGGTGTTAGAAACGATAATGGTAGGGAGCTTCTTGACTTTGCGCTTGCGCATGATCTTGGTATTATAAACACGTTCTTTATAAAGAGGGAATCACATTTGATTACTTTTAGTAGCGGGGGGCGCAACACGCAGATCGACTATTTCCTGATGAGACAAGGGGATCGCAATTGGTGGAAGGATTGCAAGGTAATTCCAGGAGAGTCAGTAGCGACCCAACATCGTCTGTTGGTGGCCGATTTTACCTTGAGAAAAAGGGTGGCGGAGAGGAAAAGAAAAAATAAACCAAGGATCAGATGGGGGAATTTGAAGGACGAAAACATCAATTTGTTTAAAGATAAAGTCATGGCGATGAACACAAATACTAAGGATGGCGACACAAACCAGATGTGGGTTGCTATGGCAACCACTGTTACGCAGGCAGCAAAGGAAACCCTCGGAGTCACATTGGGAGCAACAAGAGGAAATCAGGAGTCTTGGTGGTGGAATGAGGAGGTGCGGAGCAAGATAAAGGACAAGCAACAACGCTTTAAAGAGATGTTGCAGTGCAGTAATGGGGAGGAGATAATGACACTACGGGAGAACTATAGACAGGCAAAGAGGGAAGCTAAAAAGGCAGTGAGTGAGGCAAAGAATTTTGCCTATGAAACGATGTATAGAAAACTAGACACCAAGGAAGGGGAGCATCATATGTTTAAGATTGCCAAAAATAGGGAGCGTAGGAGACAAGATCTTGGGGTCGTGAAGTTTATCAAGGAAGATGATGGAAGAGTTTTGGTAAAGGGACGAGACATCAAGCTGAAATGGCAAAACTATTTCTACACCCTTTTCAACAGTTGTAGACCAAGTCTAGCCATAACGGAGAATCCCACTACTCAATCCAGTCAACGAAATAATTGTTATTGTCGAAATATCACACATGAAGAAGTGAGGAGTGCTCTTAAGAAGATGGGAAGAGCTAAGGCAGTCGGTCCAGACAACATACCCATTGAAGCGTTGAAGTGTATGGGAGAGGAAGGCGTTCAGTGGTTGACAAGACTGTTCAACAATATCTTCAAAACCGGGAAGATGCCAGATCAGTGGAGGCGTAGTGTCTTAGTACCCCTATATAAAAACAAAGGAGATGCTCAATGTTGTGCTAACTACAGGGGGATTAAGCTCCTATGTCATACAATGAAATTATGGGAAAGAGTTATAGATACAAGGATTAGACGACAAACCCAGGTTACAGCAAACCAATTTGGGTTCATGCCAGGCCGGTCCACTACGGAGGCGATACACATTTTAAGAAGATTAATGGAAAAGTACAGAGAGAAGAAACATGATTTACATATGGTGTTCATCGATCTTGAAAAGGCGTACGATAGTGTGCCTAGAAGATTGATCTGGGAAAGTTTGGAGGGAAGAGGGATCCCTAGTAAATATATTGAGGCAATTAGGGATATGTATCATGAGGCTAAGACATGCGTCCGAGCACCCGTGGGGGATACAGACTTTTTTCCGGTGGAAGTGGGAGTCCACCAGGGGTCGGCACTAAGCCCCTTTCTCTTTGCAGTAGTTTTGGATGAGTTGTCAAAGTCGATTCAAGATGCAATTCCATGGTGCATGCTTTTTGCTGATGATATCGTGTTGATTGCAGAAAGTAAAGAGACATTGAACAACAGACTAGAGGAATGGAGAACAGTCTTAGAGCACAAAGGTTTGAAGATAAGCCGATCTAAAACCGAGTACCTTCACTGCAACTTTAGTGGTGCAAACGTCGACGAGGAGACCCAGATTTCTATTGAAGGTGGGGTTGTCCCTAAGACACTGAAGTTCAAGTATCTAGGATCTGTCATCCAGAGTAACGGGGACATCGACAATGATGTAGTCCATCGGGTGCAGGCTGGTTGGTGTAAATGGAGAGCGGCCTCAGGTGTTTTGTGCGACAAGAGGTTCCCAATAGGGTTAAAGGGTAAATTTTATAGGGTAGCAGTTCGCCCAGCGATGCTATATGGAACCGATTGTTGGGCCATCAAGAAGACACAAGCTCGAAAAATGGATGTAGCTGAGATGAGGATGTTGAGGTGGATGTGTGGACACACAAGAAAGGACCGAATAAGAAATGAAGTTGTTCGAAAGAGATTGGGAGTCACATGTATCTCAGATAAGATAAGAGAAGGAAGATTGAGATGGTTTGGACATGTCAAGAGGAGACAGAGCACAGATCCAGTGAGAACGGTGGAAACTCTCGTTGTAGAGGGGAAAAGGAGCAGGGGGAGACCGAAATTAACGTGGGATGAGAGGATTAGGCTTGATTTGCTAGATTTACACCTTTCAGAGGACATGATCAATGATAGGATTTCATGGAGACGTCATATTAGGGTTTTAGGATGAGTAACCCGTTGTGTGGGAGAGTAGAGTTGTTTAGCAAAGATTTTGCGTATGTCTTGTTTCTTGTAGGTGTGTTGTGTTTCTTGTGACTAATATACTCTAGTCATACACTGTTAATTGTTAGATTACTGTTAGATTTATTTTACTTTATTACTCATTAATTTTATTTATATTTTTATCTTTTTCTTTCCCATGGAGCCGGGGGTCTAAACGGGAGCAGCCTTTCTATCCCTTAGGATAGGGGTAAGGTTTGCCCTCATCACACCCTCCCCAGACCCTACTAATAGCGTTAGCTATGTGTGGGATTATACTGGGTACGTTTGGTTTGGTTTGGTTTGGTTAGTAACCGAAGATGAGAAAGACCACAGAACGTTGAACAGAACACGTTTGAGAGCTGCCTTAGCATTTTTGAAGGCTGGTGTGAGGTCAGCTCAGGAGTAAGCCTGGTCATGACCAGTTTAATCAGGAGAGCCAACTCTACTCCGGAAGAGTAAATCTGGTCAGCATGACCAGTTTACTAAGGAAGGCCATACTACTAAGGAGGAGGAAATCTGGTCAGCATGACCAGTGACTCCTGAGTAAACAAGTTTAGTTCCACAGCTTCTGATACATAGAATCTTGAAAGAGAAGTCAGTTACGACTTTGAGAATTAAAACAGAATAAAATGCATTGAAAACGTTTAATGCAATGAAGACGTTTAATGCAAATTATTTTCATTTTAATTCTTTTAAACTGTTTCAACTTTGTTTCCCCTATAAATACCAAGATGCTCATTGGTTGAAAACACAGTTGATACACTTGACATACTTGCAACACCAGCAACACAAAAGCTTATGTTCCTCTTACTCTTCTCTTTCAAGGTATTCTTTCGAGTGCTAGGTCCTCCCCGACAGCCCATACTACTTCTGCTGTTATACCCTAGGAAACAAATGAGTTCTCTTGGGAGACTCGAAATTTATTTTAAGGACCCGTATTAAATACGAATCCTCAACCACAACTCTCTGTTTTTCCCCATTCTTTGTATTTTCCATTTATTTCAGTTGTAACATGTATTGTAATTTACTGCTTTATTTCTTTCACATGTTATAATTAGAATTAGTGAATTGTTTTTATTATTTTATACGAACGGTTTTCTACACATGTGTTTAACTTGAGGACCAACATAAGACTATAACAAGAAGAGAGAGGCTTAGGGCCTTACTAATTTAAGGAGACATAGCTATGTTTCCCGTTTATTAACATAATATCAAATACTAGCAAGAGGGCGCGATTGATCTTACCGGTTGACATTGCTCGTAGTCTGTCTCCCTTTGAGTCCCTCGTATGGAGAACAATCCTTGTTTTGTAACTACGATTACGAGCATAAAAATCTGATATCGCCGTCATAACACTACTATGAATGGATTTACCAATCCATGACTCAATGTCAAGAACGATCCCCACATCTACATCTACAAAGTTGTTACATAATCCGCGGCTTAATAAAGTGCATATGAATAATATCATACAAAGGTTGGTGTTCATGGCGGGCATGGGTGCTTGTTATCAACAGGTGAGACCAGTTATCAGTATTACTATTACCCAAAGGCCAGGCAACACATTTATATTTAGACGATGGTTGGATTATGGACATAAATTTAAAGAAGGTAATATTTATAGACAATGACGTTTAATTATGGTGTGAACAAGGACGAAGAAAATTCAATGCGAGTTAATTATTATAACATGTTTCATAACGAGTTAAATTTCTTAACAAAGTTAAAATAGCAATTGGTCTTCCGATTCCAGGGGGTTTTCCCACAGTGATGGGTTTCCTTCTGGACTGGTGATATACATTGTGCGACTGATGTACGAGCTTTCTGCTATGTGAGATATGTTAGTTGGGCTTTCGTTGTTAAAAAAAATTTCGAAGTTAAAATAAGGCAATTTAAATTGCTTTGATCAACCAATACCATTTCTATTCATCAAATATGATTATTAAAATTGTTTTTATCAAAATATTGACATAAACTTTAGCAGGTTAATGAAACTAGACACTTTTTTTATATTTCTTCCAACTTGTTAGACTCATTCAATTAATCTTAATTTGCTCAGCTCCTCTCTACTACCTCTTTTAGAAGTTCGTAATAGTATCAGGGTCATTTTAATGGACCCCACACATATGAACGTGACTGGACTAGATATAGTATTAATTAAACGATACCGATAGTTATGTGCTAGCTGATTGACTTAATATTAGCTGCCAAAATAATTTTGTTCTATTTAAAGAGAAAAGTACAATAATGTATTAAACAATCCATTATTAAACTACACATTTCATGATGCAATAAAGTCAAAACTTACAGAGTTAGCGATCAAAATAATTTTTTGAAAATAAAAACCTAATTAGCTCTTTTGAACCGTTAGATTAATGTGACGCAGATCAAGAGCAATAGCGACGACTTTACTGGGTGTCGTCGCTATCACCTCTTTTTCTTGTATTTATAAATACCTCTTTTGATTTAGTCAAATTACGGCCACAGTCAAAACTATTTACAATCATGATTCTTTTGTTTTTGATTTTTAGGACTTAATTGGTCCTAATTTTAATTTTTTGTTTTTGTATAAACATTTAAAAATGATCATTGGTTAGGTAAAAATGATATGTCACCATCGTTTACTGCAACTTGATTCGAAATTTATGGTCAATAAAATATGTAACAAATAGGTATAGACTTCCAAACTTGTAGTGTACTATTTTTTCTACTATCATGTAGGACGTTAAACCGATTATTTCGAAGGGGATAGATTGTTCCTGATGATTATAGTGTCATTAACCGTTCGTCATTTGGTGCAATAGTAGCCTAAGACTTCTCATAGTGGAGGTCTTGGGTTCGAATCATTGCCACATCAAAAAAGGGGTCTGTGGTCAGGTCAGGGGGTTTACCCAGTTGGGGGGTTCCTCCTGAGGTAGGCTGCCCTGGATATTCTAGGTGTTGCCCCGAAAAAACCCAAATATTCTAGAATATCTAGGTGTTGCCGTTAAAAAAAAAAGATTATAGTGTCATTAAGATTATTTTAATGTAATAGGATTTACTTAAGATCAACTGAGAAATTAAAATATATACATAGACTTGAGTTATGCGGTGTGGAGTTCACGCTTAATCGAGACTATTCTAATACAAACATTATGGAACCTCTAAGCTTGTTAGGGTTCAAACCCTTAAACCATGGGGGATTCCAAACCGCCCCCTCCGAGATATGCCCTAGCACAGGGTTCGGGGCTGGTCTCCGATGGGGTCTAAGGGGCAACACCGTTAGCGACGATCAAGCTTGGAAATGATGATGTGTAGTAACAAATCATTGGTAGCAAATCAGTAGAAAATGACCAATCGGTAGCAGCTATGTAGTTCGGTAGCAACTAAACGGTCGGTAGTAACTTTGTTACTATTGTGTAGTAAGTTAGTTCCTATTGATGGTGTTGCCTACTTAAGTTCCTAAGTAGTTACACGCGGTTAAAAATGCCACTTGTCATGCTCTTTCGTAAAAAGTTGTAACGTTTCATATCCCAATTGTTGTAATGGTTAATTCCATATATAAAGGGATTCAACTTATTTGTTTCAACCAATTTTCTCAAAAATTGATATCTCATTCTTGAGAAGCACTTTTTGTATTATCTGATTGAAGATTTAGTGTACTAACAAAAAAATTTAACTTGCAAGTGAATATATACACGATTAAGAAAGTTATCTAGGAGATTATACGTAATTAGGAAACCTACATAGATATTCTAAAGGATAGTCAATTTTCAGCGCAATTATGTTAGAATAATTTCATATATTAAATCATGACCTACTAAAGTGCATGAATTTATACATGCTTTTCATATACAACCATACCCATATTTGGTTGATTCCTAGGCAATTACACTATAATATGGACTAAATCGGTTCCCTTTCAATTTTTTGCAAATTATTTGACCTCCAATGCAAAAAGGAATGAAAAGTCAAAGAAAAGGTCAACAATCTATGAAAGTTAGAAGAAAGGCACGGTCGTGGCTCCCTTGGGACCATCCAAGAAGATTCTAGAAACTTAGGCACGACCGTGTTGAAGATTCGATGCAGATGTACAAAGGACAAGGCACGACCGTATGTCACGAGCGTGCCTCCGACAAATTTTGCCTATAAGTAGCCCTTCAAGCCTCATTTGTTAGTGTGCAAGATTAGAGGTGCCTTAGGGCTCTCCAAGGGGGCGAAAACCCAATGTTTTAGCTTCATTTTCCACTTATTATAATTTTCTAGCATTTATAGCTAATAAATTATATTCAAAGTTCAAGAGTCATTTTATACTCACTTCACTTTGGCTTTGTTTGATCCTTGGATAATTTTATGATTATATCACCCCAAGTGTTAGTGTACTCGTTTGTATGACCATTTTTGGCTAATTATCTTGCATCACTTGGGTTTTGATGAACCCTGGTTTATTTTAATATTTTAATTTAGTAAAATGATATGTTTATGTTTTTTAGATTATCTTGTTTTTAATTTACTTTAAAAAGGCATGAATATTTAATACTCGGTGATTTAAAATCTTAAATCTTGTGTGTGTCTTAAATAATACATGTTGCTTAGCATTCATTCAAGTTTGTAGGTCTTTATACAAATCTTTGGTGCTACTTGGCCTGGTTAATATAGATCTAAAACTTTGGATTTATTGGAGGTTTGGGTATTCAACAAGATATTTTCATTCTTAACTAGACCTTATATTTTGTGTTTGTATTTCTTTTCTACTTTTGTTTTGGCTCCCATTGGACTCTTAGCCGGAGTCGTGGTGTTCAAGGCTCTAGAAGGGAGAAATATTTATTTAAAGTATTTAATAAACAAGGTTACATAAACTCCGAAATACAAATCTTTGGTGCTACTGGCCCGGTTAATATAGATCTAAAACTTTGGATTCATTGGAGGTTTGGGTATTCAACAAAATATTTTCAATCTTAACTAGACCTTGTACTTTGTGTTGATATTTCTTTTCTAATTTTGTTTTGGCTCGCATTGGACTCTTAGCCGGAGCCGTGGTATTCAAGGCTCTACGAGGGAGAAATATTTATTTAAAGTATTTAATAAACAAGGTTACATAAACTCTGGAATTATGGTGATTATAACGAAAGTAACCTCATAAATCAGTGTGATCGAGGTTCGTAGCCTTTCCAACTTTTAACTAAGAACAAAAATTAGAGGATTGGTGTAAGATCTTTGGAGGACCCCATTATGTGCTTGAGTGCTACAATTATCAAGGTTATTCAACAAAATTTCACCAACCCTACTCGCAACCATATGAGGAAACCAACACACCATCGTTCCAATCCGAACCTCAGCACTATCCAGAGACTGCTAGCTTCCTTAAAACTTTAAAGGCACTTGAAGCCCAAATTGTCAAGCTTTATGTGCCAAAGTAAGAACCTTCATGCTTCACAAGCATAGATCGGTTGGAAGTGAGACCTACTCATTCAGAGAAGGTTACTATCACTTTACAATCACTTCTTGACTTTTATGACATAATGCAAGATGCGCAATCAAAAGAGTCAAAAGAACGAGGATCTAGAGAAGAGGTGGTGTGGATTCCTAACATGGAAGAACAAGAAGGATGGTTTGACCCGTTTGGAGTTCCTGTCACTAAAGAGACAACATCATATGAAGAACCATACTGCGAGACCAATATCTAGGAGGAAGATATGCAAGAAGATAGGTTCACCAACAAACAAATGACTATGGTGATACCTCATCCAATGCCTTACATCAGTGATAACCAGCCCATGATTGAGCAATATGGTAATTCATCACACGATTCAAAAAACCCGCATAAGAGGGCAAACTACATCACGGGCCAACCAAATTTGAAGGCACGACATTGGTCCATCAAGCATTGTAAGTCAATGACATATTGCCAAGATGATCGTCTCTTTCGTTACATCAGTTGTATCAGGTTTGATGCGAGAAAACTCAAGTGGTGCTGGCGTGACCTGATTACGTTGAGTTTATGGTTGTCAAATGGGTCAGATGAACCTCTCCATATCACAAACCACCCGTTTTTCACATTATTCCACCACTTGCTCTAAAATGAACTATACACGGGGCCGAGTCTAGCCAATGACTCGTAAATAAATGTAGCACTTCCGGGAGTCAACCCGAGGGAGATTTATGACTTATGTATTTATGGACTTTTAGGTGGTGAAAATTGAAGACTTGTGGTTTGGGAAGAAAAATCATGATTTTATAAAACTTACTATGCTGTAAAATGGGTCAGCACGACCGTGCCTCTGCAGGCACGAACGTGCCTTGCTTACCCTGCTTCCGAGGAGTTTTCTACGTACTCGAAAACTCTCACATAGTTCTTGATCAGTACGGCCATACCTTTGTGACAAACGTCACAGTCACCGTTTTTGGTTTACCATATTTTCACATGTTCTTACCCAGTATCGCCATCAAAGTTCAGTGACACTCTTCACCCTTCTATCAGTATCGTTTATTTATTTATACTATTTATTTGTTTTAGTCAGCATGAAACTCTAGGCATTGCCTGTCTTTTGCACAGTGCACGGTCATGCTTTCGTATGCACGATAGTGCCCCTATGTCTACTTTTATTTATTTTCCATTTTGTAGGACGAGGTTTGCTTGATGGATTCATATTTGACTTCCCCCCTCTGGGCATGTATGGCGGTCATGGGTATCTACCACATGTTCAGTACCAAGTCTTAATCGGGGTCAGTTCCTTTTCCCTTACACTCGTTATTACGATTACATTACATGCATTAGTACATTGGGGGCAATGTATAATTAAGTGTGAGGAGAGAATTATTACATGTGTTTGCCTCATGTTTTATCACTAATCTTATCTATGAAATGAACTCATTTTGGCTTTTTTTTTTTTCTGGCTTTCATTTTCAAAAGTAAAACAAAAATCAAAAATATTTTATCTATTTTATCTTTAAAGCACATGGGTTTAGTACCTTTTGTCATGGGTGCATTCTCGAATCACATGATTTGAAAAACCTTTGAAAATAAAATGGAATTTTTAGAGCGTAGCAAGTAGAAATAATGGAAATTGTGCACAATTTTTACACTTTACCTATTCCATCCATTTCCTGTGAGTATTTTGGGCCTTTTGAGCATTTCATTTGATATACTTTCACATGCTTATTCGTTTGGACGCATTGTATGATTGTTAATTGTTGCTTGCATGTTAGAATATGTATGACTTATACATTTCAATACCATAAACTAAGTTTTTGTGTGAAAATGATTAAGACAGTTAGGATTAACACATTTTTGTTAGCCTTTTTCTTTGATTTATTTACCCATATTTTATGCCTTCGTTAACCTCGTTGAGCCTTTACCCGTTTTTTGTTCAGCACCTACATTCTACACCCACTTAACCAAATTTAGTCTTTTTATTTTTAACACTTTTCGTCAAAAACCGGTTTTGATCAAATTGGATTTTCTAGTTTAGTACTTTAGGAACCTATGATAATGTATGTATGTATTCACCAAAAAAAAGTTGCAAGGAAAAGAGAATGGAAAAAAGATACAACAAATGCCCGAATTATGGAAACTGGTCTCACGAAGGAATGTGTAGTAAGAATCAAAGTTACCCTCTATTTGATACTAAGCTGGTGAAGTTGGGCGCTATTAGGCTACAAGCCGAACCATCCATGAGGAAAAATAGCAATGTGTACAACAAAGTTAAGGAGAAGGTTGCATTCTTAAAAGGAGATTCGGTTTTGATATGCATCAAATTATACATGTTTTTCATATATAATCATGCCCATATTTGGTTGATTCTTCGACAATTCAACTAAATATGGACTAAATTGGTTCCCTTTTTACCCTTTTCATATTATTTGAACTCTCGTGCAAAAAGGAATAAAAACTCAAATAAAAATTGAATATTAGGTGAAATTCAAAAGAAAGGCACGACAATGCTTGGCCAGGCACGGTCGTGCATCCCTTGGGACCGTACATTAAGAAAGATTCTAAAACCTAGGCACGACCGTGCCTTTTTCTTGAAAGACCCTGAAAAGCTGAAGATTCGATGTAGACGTACAAAGGATAGAAGGGCAAGGCACGACCGTGATTACGGAGACATGGACGTGACTCCCCTAAATTTTGTCTATTAATAGCCCCTCAAGCCTCATTTGTTAGTGTGCAAGATCAGAGGTGCCTTACGTCTCTCCTAGGGGCGAAAACCCACTGTCCTAGCTCCATTTTCCATTCATTTTTATTTTATAGATTTTGTAGTAGGCTAATTATTTATATTCAAGGATCAAGAGGCGTTTTATACTCACTTCACTTTGGCTTTGGTTTTGATCCTTGGATCGTTTTATAATTATATCACCAAGTGTTAGTGTAGTCATTTGTATGGTCATTATTGGCTAGTTCTCGTATATCACTTGAGTTTTTTTATAAACCTTGGTTTAATTTAATATTTTAATTTAGTAAAATGATATGTTCATGTTTCTTAGATTATCTTGCTTTTAATTTACTCTAAAAGGACACGAGTATTTAAATTTCTGCCATTTAAAATCTTCAATGTTGTGGGTGTCTTAAGCAAGACATCATTCATTCGAGTTTATACGTCTTTATACAAATCTTTGGTGCTACTGGGCCCGATTAGTATAGATCTAAAACTTTGGATTGATTGGTGGTTTGGGTATTTAACAAGATATTTTGAGTCTTAAATGGACCTTATATTTTGTGTCGGTATTTTTTTTCTTCTTTTCTTTTGGCTTGCATTGGACTCTTAGCTGGAGCCGTGGTGTTCAAGGATCTAGAAGGGAGAAATATTTTTTTAAAGTATTTAATAAACAAGGTTACATTAACTCCGGAATTATGGTGGTCATAACGAAAGTAACCTCTTAAACCTGTGTGGTCGAGATTTATAGCCTTTCCACATTTTTACTAAGAACATAAAGTAGTTGATTTTAAATCTTCACTCAATGGCTAGGAGGTGGTTGCGTATTCTAACTTTCTAAAGAGCCATACGCCTTGGTAGCCTTAGTTGGGAGCAAAGTCAATTAGATAGTCTTAGTCCAAATGATGACTAGAGGAGGAGACTAATGTTTGTGGGAGCCCGTTAGCACTCCAACGGACATTAGGGCAGTATCTTGACCAATGAGCTGCCCACCCTCCAAATTAACCACATCGTTGATCAATTTCTAAAATATCAATTTACACCAAGCGGATTCGTACCTAAGTGATATCTTGTTTGATTGATAGTTTTCTACACTGCTATTTATCTCTTATTTCTTTTTATTTTATTTTATTTAAAAAACCTTTTATTTTCGTCAAACAATAGCGATGGTTGAGTAAGGAAACCGTGTCCGTGGTTCGAAACTTAGTTCTTACCTAAACTATATTACGTTGCGATAGGTGCACATGGTTATTGTGTGTAGTTGGTAAAAGTAACAATTATTTTATAACTTTAAACCTGATAATCGTGTTACAAATTTTAATCCAAAAATATGTACTAATTAACACACATGCATCACCTACACAATAAGTTCGTCTACAAAATTTTACTCGTGTATAGTGCAAAAAACCACCTCAAATAAATGCTATACGAGTATAGATCGTGTACACATGGCCTAAACGGGAGCCAAAATCATGTATAATCATATCCCAACGTTTACTTGTTAGGATGACATATAATCATCTCTAAGGGTCAGGATCAAAATCTGATTAGAACACGGATATTCAAATGAATCGAGTGGCGAAAAACACAAGATTCATTTCATTGTTGGATGTAGATTTGCATGAAGTAATCATGAACAAACAAAATGTAAATAGGAATCTTAATTAGGGTTTATTTTATATGCTCTTGATTGTTACAAAGATGAATAAATGGAAAGCTCTACAAATTTAAGACTATGACCTTTTATTTATAGCCTCTAAACAAACGCTAAGACAACTTAATAAGCTCACATTGTCAAATCATTAACAAAAAATCAAAAACTTCAAAAGTTCCTTTAAAGGTTCTTAATAAGTCTTTAAAGGTTCTTACCAAGACTTCAAAGGATCTTACCAAGACTTTAAAGGTTCTTACTCGTATTTTGTTAGTCGATTGGGACTTGGACAAATTGTTAATTCAAACTTGGAAACTTTATCTTTGACTTTGACTTTGACCTTTGATTTCAACGTTGACTATGACTTTGATTTTGGCTACAACGTTGACTTATACTTTTTATAGTTTTGATGAGCATCAGACTTTTATAAACCTAGCACCAAGTGTGTACATGTTTGCTAAAGAACATACAAATTCATTATTTCTTGTAAATTATTATAGAAAAACTCTAAAACATATAAAGATCACCGTCAGTGAATCCATCGACCCGTTATAAGTAGAAATATCATAATATAACCTAATTTGAGTCTACTAAAAACCCCCGTGTAAGAAATTCCAAATGTCTAAAATAGTTTGTGTATGTAAGGTGATTGAAGCGCATAAGTAAAAGCTTCATCATGTATGCATCTCACCCTCTGCTAACTAGCACTATTTTTACTTTCTCCCACTTAATTAGGTTTAATTTTCATTTGACAATATTTAGAATATGAATCTTTGAGAAGTATAAAATGGTACAACAAAAAGTTAGCAATAACACTTGTGGATGTAAACAAAAAACTAATACTATATATATGTGGCTATAATTCGTGTACGTATCTACTTCGAAGTTAAGTTCAATACGATATAACGAAGAAGCGAATATAAAATTTTTCATATCTCATATTTTTAAAGTATAGCGGAGGTAAAAATAAAGAGAATACTCTTTGAGAGGAAAATTTGATATATTTTATAGGTAGAATTACATATATCCCTTGATTTTAACCCTAATTACATATATACCTAACCCAAAACTTAAATTACATATATCCCCATCTTTTTATAAAATTAGTCTTTTAACCTTACAAGAAATATGACTATTCTGATTCCATCGATCCCAATCATAACCTTCTGATTCCCGCTTCCGGTCGATTCCAACATCTAGCGTCGCTTCTGATAGATTACAAATTTATGAAGCTTCAAGACTAAAAATGGCAAGATGCAAAGATGAAGATCAGCGCAAGTTGTGTAATAGGTCAAAACGTATTCAAATGCGAATGGGTTGGCCGTTCATCGTGTATCATTAAATATAAATGATTTAGAAGGTTAAAGATATATCACGCAATTATTAGGTTTTACAAAGTTCAAGTCAGTCCACCTTATCTTAGAAGACCTTAACAGGAAGAAGCCTATAATATGATACCAAGGGAAGAAAACGAAATTGCCCCAATTGTATAAGACGTATAGTATAGTCATCGGTTGATATTGATTTCATGATCTTGAGCAACAGACTTGGAATCTCATATTTGACTTTGAATTAGTACAATTACCAATAGGATTTGCACAGTAATAGATGTCAATTTAGTCTCTTCATAAGACTTTAACTGAGTTTAGAGACTCGAATCGATATATCAAAGCATAAGAAAATACCAAGAAGTTGATTAATTAATAATAATGAGTAGGATAATTTAACTGTAGTCAATGTATGTGCAATCATTTTCATCGACTGACTTGGAATCCATGTTATATTTTTGACTTGGTCTAAGGTTGATGAACTAGTGAATTTGACATATTTAGGGTTAATTAGTTGGTAAAAGAGAAAATGCTAGTATTCTCATAATCAAAATCGGAAAAGATAAGATTTTTTGTATAACATTAATAACGAATAACACAGAGAAATAGTTGTATTTGTTAGCAGAATAACTTATATTTTATATTAGCTCTTTTTGTAGGGTATTTATTTAGTCTTTTATCTATCTTAACCCTACATTGTTTTTCTATTTATATAAAGTCTTACTAGCTTAGAACCCATGTTTACACACGGGATGAAAAATATCAATACATAAAATTCTTAAATGTTTAAGTATATATTTTACATGTGTAAAAATGTATTACATATACTAAGGATAAAAAAATAAAAAATATGTAAAAATTAATATATAATTGGGTTTCAAAAATATGTTAATTACTATTTAATGTAATTTGACTTTTATGTTACTATTTCATTGAAAAGAAAAGTTACATAATTAGATTTCAAAGTTTCTTATAATAAGGGATAATTTAAAATAAATGTGTTTTATTAGTATAATTACTTTATTAGTATTTTCTTTAAAAATATATTATTATTAAAAGATAGAGTTGTATTTAATAAGATAGAGAGACGGAAAAAAAATGATTATAATAAATATGGAGACGACACGTGCCATGAAAAAACCTTTATTTATTAGATAGTATAGATATAGATATAGATTTCTCCTTCGTAATTCTTTTTTTTTCTATTATAATAAAATCTTAGCAGTTTTCTATAAATATTGTTATCAATTATAATGGTATTAGAGCTATATTCGATCCATGCTTCTTGATTTGATGATTGTGAATACTTTGTAGCAAGTTTCTAGGTATGTATTTGTTGTTCATTCGTACGTTTTTTTTTTCGCTTTCATTGGTATTCGATTGTCGCTGTTCTTATTAGTATTTGCTGGTATCGTTAGTAGCTGTCACTCATATTCGTACCCAGAAATCGATTAATAATAATGAGTAGGAAGATACACCAGTCCGCGCGAACTAACAACAAATAGATGCCTAGAAACTTAGTAAAAAGAGACAATGCTAGTATTCTCATAATAAAAATAGGAAACGATAAGATTTTTTTCTATAACACTAATCACGAATAACACATAGAAATAGTTGTAACTGTTAGCAGCATAATAACTTATATTTCATATCTAACTTTTTTGTATTGGTCTTTTATTTAGTCTTTTAGGTGTCTTAACCCTACATTGTACCTATTTATTATAGTCTTATTTCTCCTCCTTTGTAATTCAAATTTTCCTTAATAATAAAACCCTAAGCGACCGAAACTTTTTGCAACAGAGTTTGCAACCAAACTGTTAACGACTGCAATAGCGACCGAAACTATTTGTAGCCTAACCTTTTTGCGAGTGAAACTGTTTGGGACCTAATTTGCAACTGAAATCATTAGCGAACGATTTTACGACTGGTTTTTTGTGTCCAATTTAGCAAACGAAGTTTAATGACCAACTTAGCGATGAAGTTTTGTTTCAAGCTTGTGACCACCCTTTTAGTAAAAAAAATAGGTAGAATTTATTCTGACACCATCGATATCAAGCCTTCTGTTTAAGTAGTAGCCCCATGATTTTTCAAATGAAAGGTCAAGGGTTGGAGTCTCGTTTGGGACAAAATGTTCTATGTTGAGTCAGAGGGTTTTTTCAGTTGTAGGTTTTCTTCTGGGTGGTGTGGGGCTGGGTCACACCATGCTTACGTTCTTCGGGAAGAAGGGTGATTCCAGGTGTCCGGGCTTGCTGTTAAAAAAAAATAGAATTTATTTTTGACTTTCCGGTCTTTCATTATTCACAAACACTACTGCAAATTTGGGTATTTGTGAACGCCATTCGTAAATAAATATATATTCAAAATACAAATAAAAAAAGAAGCATCCAAATTCTCATAAATATATTCAACCAAAAATGACTACTCGACTCATAAATCTCTGCTAACATAAATCAATAAGATTCTACAAAAAGATACTAACGTCTTCATTGGGATTTGAGAAATTCCATTGTCCTGTTAATTCTTCATGGGCGGTGCATGGTGGCTCACGAAGAAGTAATGAATTCATTGTACGTGTATCTGCACTAATTTTATTAATTAGTTTTATACAGGGCACACAACCCGAAACACGATCGAACCCGACACGAAAAAATACAAGTTTTGGGTCGGCTGATATGACCCGTTTAAAAAGTGGGTTAACCCTAACACGACCCGTATAACAAGTTGGTTGACGTGTTAACCTGTTTAAGGGTTTTTTTTTAAAGTTAGTAATTATATTTTAGAGATGAAAAGTGTTAATATTTAAAGTTAAATATTTTATTTTTTTAATTTTTCCTCTAACTATTAACTTTTAAAGGTGAAACTAATTCTTTTTTTTAATTATTTCATCAACTATTGACTTCCAACAATTTTATTTTATTAGTTTTCACTACCAATTCTTCAATTTTTTCAACCGTTTCTTTGTATCTAGAGCTAAATATTTAAACCCAAGTTTGTTCAATGAAAGATAAAGAAACAAAAACATAAAAATGACAAAAATTACGAAAAGGTTTCAATTGAGTTGAAGTATTAATTGTTTAAATTGTTACTAAGTCGTTAGGTATTACTCATATTCATGAATGAAAACAAAATGGTTCGACCTGAAACACGACCCGGTTTTAAGTGGGTCGGCATGACACGACAAGAATAAATATATGTGTTGGGTTATGGTTGAAGAATTCAACCCATCAACACGACACGATTGGCACCCGTCCGTTGGTCGGGTATTTTAACGTAACAGTATGAAAAGGTTGTCTTTCTTTTAATTGTAAACAAAACAAGATAAGGTGTCTTATAAAAGCACAACTCTATTAGTTAAAATCAAAAAGCCAATACAAACAATAAAACAACCAAATACTGATAAAAGTATCACTAATAAATTAATGAAATGTGCAATTGCGTGAATCTAATGCAAAAGGAAATGGTAGCCAAAATGCATGCATGGTAGAGGGATCCGACATGTGTGGAATGTTTGTTAAAATTCCAACGTGCTTTACTTCTTAAATAGTTTCGGTCTCTAGATTGTCCTCCTTGGTCTCGAATGGGACCCCGTTCCATGATGTTGAACTGCGTACGCGATCACCTTTCCCCTTTGCATAAGCACACATCCTAGCCCCTTATAGAAAGCATCAGAATAAACAACCAAGTCCTTATTATCATCGAGTAGCGTTACTGGAGCTTGTGTTAGCTTTTACTTCAGTTCAGTAGACGCATTATCTTGGACCCCACTCATACTTTGTCTTTTTACGGGTCAACTTCTTCAGTGGCTAGGCTAGTTTCGAAAAGTCCTGAATGAACCTTCTACAATAACCTGCCAATCCCAAGAAACTATGAACCTCAGTCAGCTTCTTTGGGATTTCCCATTCCTTAACGTTCGATATCTTCACTGGGTCCACCATAATACCATGCGGGTTAATAAAGTGAATTAGGAATTGAACTTCCCAAAGCCAAAATGCGCACTTGGAGAACTTCGCATACAATTTCTCCTTCTCCAACATCTCCATCACTTCTCTGAGGTGACAGGCATGATTGCATTTACTATTTGAGTATACCAGAATGTCATCAATAAACACAATCACTGATCGGTCCCACATCGAACGGTAGACCCTATTCATCAATTCCATGAACGCCGCTAGGAATTCGTCAATCCAAACGACATCACAAGAAACTCATAGTGTCCATACCGCGCTCAAAAAGCAATTTTCAAAACATCCTCTTATCTAACTTTCAACTGATGATAACCTAACCTAAGATCAATTTGCGAGAACCAGCTTGCCCCTTGCAATTGGTCGAAAAGGTTGTCTATTCTAGGAAAATTGTACCTCTTATTTACCGTGTGCTTATTTAATTCTCGGTAGTCAATGCATATATGCATGCTACCGTCTTTCTTCTTGACAAACGGCACCGGAGCACCCCAAGGCGAAATGCTCGGCCTAGCAAAACCCTAGTCTAGAAGTTCCTTCAACCGAGTCATCAACTCCTTCATTGCTGATGGAGCTAAATGGTAGGGTGTTTTCGCAACGGGTTGGACTCCTGGAGTCAAGTCTATCTAGAACTCTATCTCCCCATCAGGTGGTATCCCAGGCACAGGGAACACTTTCAGAAAATCGCACACCACGGTTACATCTTTCAACTTTGTAGCTTTCGCTTTCATTCTATCATCCAATACGTGCGCCAACTAAGCTTCGCAACCGTGCCTCATACAACTTTCAGCTTTAATCATTGATGTCGCCCAGACGGTCTATTAAAATAATAACAAAACCTAACCTAGACTCCTAAGTAATAAGAGGGGTACCTTCAACTAAACCGCAATGACAGGAAAGTGTACCTATCAAGTGTAGCACAGCTTAATGGTAAACCGGAATATCGAACCCTAGAGACACTATGATAACTATACTAGACTCTGACTCAGACTAAAGATTGATTTGGTTTGGAGGGTTTACTATACTAAATATTAAACTAAGGAATGCAGCAAACTAAGGTCGACTCAACTATCAAGAACAAGAACTAAAGGTGAAATCAGAAGATGGGAAGAATATCACCTAGGTCGGAATCCTACTTGCAAAGCACAACTTCTACCGGTTCTTGAAACTATAATGGATCTGGGTTTCTAATGAAACAACTCTAGACAACCTAGTGGATCCCTAATCACTCTCAGGGTATCACCACCTAAGGAACCTACATATGTAATAACTCACTAGATGTTGGATCACTTCTTAGGTATTTCCAACTATGATAAAGTACCCTAATAGACAGATTACCTCTCAGTCTCACTGTCCACCAATACACTCAAAGAATGCATGGGATAATCTCAAGATAACAACTATGACACGAATAGGAACAATCACTAGACACCTAATATCGGCTTACTCTCAGACAGCTGACACTCGGATTCCTAATGACGAAGACTAAACGACTAATTCTCACCTCTCGGGTATTGAACTAGGATACACACTCAACTCTAATCAGTAATCAAAGACAACTCTTATGGCTACTACGTCTAGCAAACCACCCTAATCACAAACCCTAAGATATATGATCAAGATACACTAATCAAACTGGCAGACAACCACAATCAACGCAAGAAATTGAAATCAAACACAAGATCAGATCTAAACATGCAATGGCATCACAATAATCAACTCAAGATCTTTACAAAATCATAAAACCATTAATTGAATCCAAAATTCGAATAAAAACTGAAACTTTAACAAGTATTCATTATGTGACCTAGGCAATATCAATGTTCTAGCCTAGAATCATGCTTAAACAACCAATACAGAAGTAGAAACACAAAACCATGGTATCAAACACACAAATTAAAGATAAAGTTTCAATCTTACAAACCTAGAACGTCTAAACAACGAACCCGGAAGCAAAGTCTTCAACTTTTGGTTTCTAATCCCTTCTCTAGCCTCAAAATCGCCTCTGGTCTCTCTCTAGACGGCTGGAAATCGAACTCCTCCAAGAATGGGAATCAAATTCTAATTTAAATCAATTTTTAGGGTTTTGCCAAATTTTCCTTCCCTCGCGTACCGCGAAACATTTGGGTTGGGTTCCTCGCGTACCGCGAGGATCAAAATAGTCACGACCCTTCCTGAGATTTCTCGCATACCGCGAAGCTTTCTCTTCTGGGTCTTCACGTACCGCGAAAAGTTAAAATTTCCCATTTTTCACTTTTGAACCCTGGACTTTCTTCTCTTTCTCGATTTCTTCGTATATTCACTTGTAATTAACTCGAGCTCCTAAAAACACAACAAAGACTCAAATGTATATCAAAATGACTCAAAACAAACACAAAACTAATTAAAGACGCACTAAAACAATGGAATAAAGATGTGTGCTTTGCATTACATCAAATATCCCCACACTTAACCTTTTTTCGTCCTCGAAAAAGCTGCAATGGAATCATAACTGGAATCTAACTTAACCGACATCATTTACCAATTATCAAAACATACTCACGCGTTAAAAAGCAACAATTAGTATTTCTGTCTGATTAAACCCAAGCACCAACTTTCAAGCCCCCGTTACGTGTTCTGATTCCAATTACCAAGCATATCAATCAATCTATGGGACTCACACTTAACAGTTACATCTCTACCTAATCCCTTCTCATGGTTATGTCTAGGGACGGATCAAACCATATAGATTTACCCTACCACGTTAAACTAAAATTTACAGGTTTTTAGAAATGAGATGAAATCAATGAATGAATGGATGATAATGAGCATTAATTATCAAATAAACTTTCGTCTAGAGGCGTTTTAACCAAGTCACTATCCCGGAAGGTAACACATAGACTAAGTCATATCAATGAAGCACATAAGAATAAACCCAGTGGTGTTTTAATCAGGCTGGAACCCGACGTGTGACACGTAGGCGAAACTTAGATTTCAATTAAATAAGCTCAAGAATTATGGAATATGGATGCAGGCGCCACCGAAACTCGGATTTATTCTCATAAAAAGAGAGTGGTGTGTCATGAAATTTCAAAAACCTCTAAATTTTAACTTAACATGGTACCTATCACCCTATGTTGACAGTTTCAGTATTACCGACATTCAAGATGAATACCCACAAGATATCATGATTTTAATTCAATTGATTCCTAAACAACACAAACAGGATATTTAAGCTTTACTAGCTAGATGGGTGTACCAAAACATCACTAATTAGACACGTTTTCTATTATTTAATCATTTAAACCCAAATAAGATCCGGTTTTACTATCATTTTCCAAGTATATACAATTATTTCCAAGGACATTTTTCAAAATTTTTAATTTTTTGTATTTTTGAATTTTTATAAACAAGACAAACTAGATTCAACTAAACACTCACATCCCCACACTTGAAAGAAACATTGTCCTCAATGTGAAACAAGACACAACTAAAAATAAAAATTGCAAAAATAAAACAGGAAGCGACTTAGCTGGTAATGAGATGAATATATCCAGCTTCCTTCATCCTTATGTGCACCGTATAGCATTTCGGTCGCGGTTGCACAGACTGTCGGGTTGCCTTTAAAAACTTCAAATAAGTGATAATCAACCCCGCTCGAATGGAGATTGAGTACGGGCAGAATGATAAAACCTGCAAAATAAACCTCACCACAAACCCGCAGCATTAAACTGACTCAAATTAAAATAAAGACTCGATTGACTCAACTAAAACTTAAAATACTCAAGATAGATAGCATGCAGAGAAACATACTCAATGGGTGGCAAACACATAGACATGAATGCCACAGCAAGGTCGGTCATCAGTCACGAACGGTTTCAATTTCCCCATGGTCGGATGGTATGAATGATATGGTGATATTGGATGATGTTGTGATATTGGATGATGGATGATGTTGATGAACGATGATGGATGGATTATGACAATGGATGAATGAATGATGGATAATGGATGGTGATGGTGGATGTGGAAAACCATGGAAAACAAGGGAACAAGGCAAAACCAGGGGGTCCCCGCGTACCGCGAGAAAACAAGCGGCCACTCCTCGCGTACCGCGAGGGAGTGGCATTTAAGCCGACCCTTATTTCTATCTGTCGCGTACCGCGAGGAACAGGGGCATAATCTCTCGCGTACCGTTAGGGCCATCCGGTGACAAAAAGTTTTGAGAGTTTTTGTACTTAGAAAATTTTTGACCCCTCAAATCTTTTTCACCTAAATTCCATAAAACCCTATTCCAAGCGTAAAAACATATGTAAAAATACCTGGAACGTCATTCCCGATGATTTTCCTCGCCGAATCAAGCGTGAATTCCTGCAAAACATGACACAAACAAAACACACAAACTGAAAAACATAGAAAAAGACACGGACTCAAACCAAGTAATGCAAACAAACTCTACATCCCAGACACTTTCCCGAGACTCAAACAAGCCTATCAGGAGTCTTCTCCTTGATCCTAACCGGTACCGCCTTCATCCTATGCGGTCTACCGATCCTCCAAATCCCTAGCAAACAACTACTCCTGTCAAATAGTGGACCTCTATCACTCAGGTCCTTCCACCACAACTTATACCTACCTGACCTGAAAATGATATGCATCAAATAACCAAGTAATTTGTTACCACTCGACGTCCCCACACTTGGGGTTTTCACTACATCTAGATCAACAAACTCACTCAACTCTCGGAGTTTCTTAC
Organism: Smallanthus sonchifolius; assembly: GCA_023525975.1. Taxonomy (NCBI): domain Eukaryota; kingdom Viridiplantae; phylum Streptophyta; class Magnoliopsida; order Asterales; family Asteraceae; genus Smallanthus; species Smallanthus sonchifolius. The sequence goes on from CM042030.1 coordinate 72,399,648, forward strand.
GGGGATGACTCGACTTCTATCCCCTCAGCATGGACACAAGTACAGGTTAAAGGCTCAATATGTGATATCACTAAATGTGTGGCCTCTAACCTCTGCCCGAATCCTTATGATCCTCAACTCTCTCCTCTACGGGTGGCACATAAACTATCTTCTCCACTTGTGCTAATATCTCGCTTAAGCTAAAATCATCATCGCTAACATCTAAGAATGAGGACCCTACTAATTTCTTTTCAAACTCCTCCAACCAATCCGGAGGCTCCTCAATCTTTCCTTCTTCATCCCTTTCAACATCATCCTTTCCTGGACTAGAGTCTCGATGTGCGTCCACGAAGGCATAAAGCATGCACACGGAGTGGCTATGCTCGCCAACATCCTTCATGGACTGTGTAGCATCGAATGTAATAGACCCATCCCCCACACGAAGTGTGAGTTTTCCGTCGAAGACATCAATCATTTCCTTGGCGGTACGTAGGAACGGGCGTCCTAGGATGAGTGGGACTCTATCATCCACTTCCATATCCAGAATCACAAAATCCACGGGGAATACAAACTGGCCTACTTTAACCAGACGATTCTCATCAATTCCCGTGGATATTTGACTGAACGATTAGCCAAAGGTCTAGCAGCTTATACACAAATATAGCATCAGGTTGATGCTAGCACCTAGGTCAGCTAAAGCGTGGTGCAAGGGCAAACTGCCTAGGAGACATGGGATCGTGAAACGACCCAAATCTCCCAGTTTCTCTGGCAGCTTGTTCTGCACCACTGCAGAGCATTGCTCACTAAGTGAGACTTTAGAGCTCTCCTCTAGTTTCTTCTTGTTGGAAAGAAGATCTTTGAGGAACTTGCCATATTTTGGCATACGCCGGAGGGTCTCTATGAGTGGGAGATTGATCTTGAGTTATCTGAACATATCAAGGAAGGTACCGTATTCCCTAGCATGTTTATATGGCAGCAAGCATGCTGGATAGGGAACACGACTCAAGTCAATCTCGGGGGACTTCAACTCCTCTGCCCTCTCAGCAGGTTTCTCCTGTACAATCTCCTCAACCACCGGCTCTTCCTCTCCTACCGGTGGCTCTAGTATCTCCTCTGCCGCCTGCTCTTCAATCATCTTTGCATCGATTGCAGCGAACCCTCTACTGAAGGGATGCCCTGCTCAATGAAGTAGGAGCCATCCTCGACAACCTCTTTCTCCTCCTCACTCCTAACTGACACGGCCATTACTGAAGCATTAGAACTTTTATAGGCCACAGATGCTTCCTTCTGCTTCTCTTTCAAGCTCCTCGCGATGTATTGTACCGTGCGTTGTAGATCCTGGAATGCCGACTGCTGATTCTTCAATAGGGTGTCATGGCTATCCAGTCTCTGCCTAGCATCTCTATCCTGCTGAACCAAGTGGGCAAGCATATGTGTCTGGTTCTCAATCAACTCTTTAATCTTCCTTGTGTTGACACTGCTTCCCGAGCTAGCTCCTGCTTCTCCTTCTCCCTGCTGATGTTGCCGGCGACCGTTAAACCCAGGTGGGTTGTTTCCAGATCTCCATCCCGAGCCAAATGAATTATTGTAGTTATCATACCCTCGGTTCTGGTACTGGTTGCCAGCATAGCTCACCTGCTCCTGATTATTAACGAGGCAATCTCTGGTGTCATGGCCTCCCCTGCACACCTCACACCTCTGAGCACTGAGCTTCAGCTCCTTAATCTCGTTAGCCATTGAGGCAAGTGCAGCAGCCAAGCTAGTCTCAGGAGTGACCTGATGCACACCTCTAGGAGCAGAGGCGGGTGCTCTAGCAGTAGGAATGGAATTCCTAACAGAATGTGGATGCTGTTGTTCGGCTTGAGTGGAGCTCTCGAACATTTCCTCGCACTCATCAGGCTCGAGTCTCTCCATGATATGACCTCCCGCAGCTGTGTTGAACATTTGCTGCTTCTCGAAGGTGAGGCCATTATAGAACTTCTCCACTAGCGCCCATTCGGAAAGACCATGCTGAGGACATCGGTTCAACAGCGTGTTGAACCTCTCCCAGGCCATGTGATAAGGCTCGTCAGGGTCCATCTGGAACGAATGGATTTGGTCCCGAAGGCGAGCGGCCCTGGAAGGTGGATAGTACTTCATGAAGAATTTGGCTTGAAGATCCTCCCAAGTGGTGATAGAATTGTCAGGGAGGGTGTCAAGCCAATTAGATGCGTGACCAGAGAGCGAGAATGGGAAGAGACGCAGGTAGATAGCATCCTTAGATACACCCGTGATATTAAATGTATCACATATGCGTGCAAAGCGGGACAGGTGTCCGGGTGCGTCCTCATCCTCGAGGCCATGGAATTGAGTAGCATGAGTGATCGTACTCATGACATGTGATGGGATCTGCCATGTATTAGTGTTCGGAATAGTGGGCCGAGTGATCGAAGATCTCGCCGTGACCGCATCACTGGCCCTCTGGTGCACAGTACGTCTCGTTGGTGGGTCAGCGTCGCCTATGATAGGAAATGGGATTGGGTTAGTAGAACGTACCTGGGATTTTTACAGATCCTTTAAACGCTCTCAAAAGTCGTGGGTGTGCTCGTGTAGCTCTCGTTCGGACTCTTCAAAAGCTGAATAAGGTGATGATCCCTGCGAACGAGTATTGTGCATAAAATGACACAAGAACAAAAGAAAATAAATAAAGACTCAAAAACAGAAGGACGCGTTCCTATTTTAGACACTCACATAGCACGCAGGACAAGCACAGAAAACACACAAGACTCAAAAGCAAAACAAACCTAAAATCACTAAAAGAAACTAGTCAAAGCTAATATTGCTATTGCCAACTGTCCCCGGAAATGGCGCCAAAAACTTGATGTCACCCAGACGGTCTATTAAAATAATAACAAAACCTAACCTAGACTCCAAAGTAATAAGAGGAGTACCTTAAACTAAACCACACTGACAGGAAAGTGTACCTATCGAGTGTAGCACAGCTTAATGGTAAACCGGAATATCGAACCCTAGAGACACTATGATAACTATACTAGACTCTTACTCGGACTAAAAATATTAAACTAAAGAATGCAGCAAACTAAGGTCAACTCAACTATCAAGAACAAGAACTAAAGGTGAAATCATAATATGGGAAGAATGTCACCTAGGTCGGAATCCTACTTGCAAAACACAACTTCTATCGGTTCTGGAAACTATGATAGATCCGGGTTTCTAATGAAACAACTCTAAACAGCCTAGTGGATCCCTAACCACTCTCAAGGTGTCACCAACTAAGGAACCTACAGATGTAATAACTCACCAGATGTTGGATCACTTCTCAGGTATTTCCAACTATGATAAAGTACCCTAATAGACAGATTACCTCTCATTCTCACTGTCCACCAATACACTCAAACAATGCACAGGATAATCTCAAGATAACAACTATGACACGAATAGCAACAATCACTAGACACCTAATACCGGCTTCCTCTCAGACAGCTGACACTAGGATTCCTAATGACAAAGACTAAACGACTAATTCTCACCTCTCGGATATTGAACTAGGATACACACTCAACTCTAATCAGTAATCAAAGACAACTCCTATGGCTACTACGTCTAGCAAACCACCCTAATCACAAACCCTAAGATCTATGACCAAGATACGCTAATCAAACTGGCAGACAACCACAATCAACGCAAGAAAATGAAATCAAACACAAGATCAGATCTAAACATGCAATGACATCACAATAATCAACTCAAGATCTTTACAAAATCATAAAACCATTAAATGAATCCTAAAACCGAATAAAAATTGAAACTTTAACAAGTATTCATCTTGTGACCTACGCAATATCAATGCTCTAGCCTAGAATCATGCTTAAACTGTAGGTCCTGAGCAGATCCGAAAAACACATATCTGCGGAGAAATTCTTCAAACAGTCCAGATCAAGGGGCGGAATCCCTTGATCCGGTATCACTCTCGAATCAGAAATGGTAGAGACGGGTGCGGGAATCACAAACACAAACAGAAATATATAAAAGTGAAAAGAACAGATAACTGGAGCATAAAACGTATGATTCTTTGATTGATATGAAAATTAAAAGGCTCCTCACACACTCTACAATTATCTCACCCCAGGGTGAGCTCCCCCTGGGGTGGTGATTCCCTCTACAGACACACACTCACTCCTAGGACATAATCTGCTATATATAGGAGGCCAAGCACATGCGCCTTGTTTTCTAAGCCACCGCCCAATGGGCCTGAAAAACAGGTATCGAAACTACTTAGTTTCGATTGAACAAATGTTCAACCGAAACTAGTAGTTTCGATTGAACAAAAGTTCAATCGAAACTAGTAGTTTCGATACTGTAATTTCGATTGACAGCATCAGTCTCAAAATTATACTCAACATAAACAACCAATACAGAAGTAGAAACACAAAACCATGGTATCAAACACACAAATTAAAGATAAAGTTTCAATCTTGCAAACCTAGAACGTCTAAACAACGAACCTAGAAGCAAATTCTTCAAGTTTTGGTTTCTAATCCCTTCTCCAGCCTCAAAATCGCCTCTGGTCTCTCTCTAGACGGCTGGAAATTAAACTCCTCCAAGAATGGGAATCAAATTCTATTTTAAATCGATATTTAGGGTTTTGCCGAATTTTCCTTCCCTCGCGTACCGCGAAACATTTGGGTTGGGCTCCTCGCGTATCGCGAGAAACAAAATAGTCACGACCCTTCCTGAGATTTCTCGCGTACCGCGAAGCTTTCTCTTCTGGGTCTTCACGTACCGCGAAAAGTTAAAATTTCCCAGTTTTCACTTTTGAACCCTGGACTTTCTTCTCTTGCTCGGTTTCTTCGTATATTCACTTGTAATTAACTCGAGCTCCTGAAAACACAACAAAGACTCAAATGTATATCAAAGTGACTCAAAACAAACACAAAACTAATTAAAGACGCACTAAAATAAAGGAATAAAGATGTGTGCTTTGCACTACATAAATCATTAAAATTATGTTAAGCATAATATAATCTTTGTCCCCGTGAACCGTAACTAGACTACAATGCGGAGCTTTAAGATGAATCACCTTTCGCTTACAAACATTTTGTGCTTCACTGGCGGATAGAAAATCCATCCCCAATACAATGTCAAATCCCCCTAAGGCTATGCGAAATAACCTATCAAGAAATCTATGACCCTCAATTTTAATCATGCAGTCATCTATAACATCTGTCACTTTCGTGATCTTACCCACAATAATTTCTGCATTACAGGCTTTTGCTACTGTTCTAACTGTACTTTCTAGTATAGGACAAAATGCAATGGCTATAAAGCTCTTACTTGCACCGGAATCAAATAGAATCGATGCATAAGTATTATCGGCAAGAAACGTACCTGACACAACGTTAGAGTTCTTCTTAACTTCATCCTGAGTCAGGGCATAAACCCTAGTCCTCACCCTCGGTTTATCTGTCTCATTTATGGGGATGTCGGTAATCCTTACCATAGTGGCCAGTCATCCCACAGTTGTGGCATTTCCCGGCACTCAAGCAATGGCGAGCGTAATGCCCCGTCTTTCCACATCTATAATAAAGTTTCAAACCAAGACGGTACTCCCCTGAGTTGCTTCACAACAGCAGACCCTTTCTTTTGGTTCTCAATCGGGAGTGGGTCTTAGGAATCGAAGTCATCATGATGTAATATTTAATCCATCTCTCTTTGGTGTCAACCAAAAGAGGAACCACTTGAGCCAATTCATTAAACCTGAAAGTGTACTCGGTGCGTCATACTTCCGGCCTTGAATCCCAAGAACTCATTCTCCACACGATCAATCTAGTCCTGAGGGCAGAAATTTTTTATCACCAGTTTCTTCAAACCTTCCCACTTCATCCTCTTGATAGTGCCAGTTGACTTGGACTGCTGGATTGTCCTCCACCAGCTTAGAGCCTCATTAGTGAATGATTGGGCAACAAACTTAACTACCTGATCCACTCGTCATTCACTGATGTTAATCACTCCGGTCATACTCCCAATCTACTTGAAGGTGGCGATTGCATCTTTCTTCCCATAAAACTTGGGCGGATCACAACCCCTAAAGGACTTGTAATTACAAACCCAAGCAATTTCATCATCTGAGCCTTCACTGTCGGTGACCTCATTCTCTAAATCGCTTTCCTCTTTCTTCTTCTTTGAGCCTTTCTTCTTCTCTTTTCCATATTCTTTCATTGCTTCGGCCAGGGTTGCCGGCAAGACATCCTTTAGGACCAAAGTGACCTCCTCAGCAATAGTTGCCCTGACTATTGGCTCTAAGGTGAGACCCTCTTCATGCTCAGTATTGTTTGTTTTCCTTATCGTCGTTCTCGACTCTGGGAGAAGTAGTCTCACTCTGGATAGGTTCACTATCCTCAGTCTGACGGCTAACGGGTGGTTGTCCACCACGTTCGATCTGTCCACCTCTGTTAGCTTTGGCCATTTCTATTGCTATCTGCGAACAAGAATACTCATGTTATCAAGACGGGTAATTATTTAGAACACCTTGAGCAAGGTAAATCACTAATCACGGATACCGGTATGAAATTACTAATTTAATTTACTACTCGGGTTCTAAACATTTCCGATCAGGAGTAACATTTGCACCCAAGTCCCCAGCTTTTATTATAAGGCAAACATTTCTACCTTACTGCTAAGGCATCTATAGTCTATTCTCTATGCACTAAGACATTTACCATTTATACATTACATGGAGACATTACTGTCTCACCTCTATCCTTACCTTCATGGCCGGGCTACTATGACTGACATTTCCTTCACTGCCCCATTCTCAATTTAAGTTCAAAAATTTTCGTTAATGTCCGAATCTCTCAAACTAAGTCTCTGATACCAACTTGAAATGCCCTAAACCGGGTACATCTCATAGTTGGTATAAAACATGGATAACATAGTTCTTAAACTTTGAATTCAGAATCAATACAACGGAAGTCTTACAAAAACATATCCAAATATCACAACCAATAAAAACATTCAATCATAACAATTCATATAGTTCAATCAACTAGAAATGTCAGTCTTCAAGTCAATATAGCCCTTCACTCCGACCAATTCGAGCTCTCGCAGCTCCACATTTCAACTCAATTCTCATCTTAAATGCATATTAATAAGTCAGATATACTGAGTGAGTTCTATCTTTACTTTAATAACTATAAACCCTGTTTATCATTTATCATAGCTCTAATTATTAAAATAATATAAGCTTTCAATACAAATAAGTTTTGACAAAACATTCTCCCTTCATTCAAACGATACAATTTCATTATTATGAAATCCTTTACATTCCTTATCATTTGTTGAAACTCTGTTTTAGGAAACCAAAACGTATCCTACATTAAATTGCTCATTCATTCCATCCATTTAGATTATATTACCCCTAAGGCGAACTGCACGAAGACCGACAATATAATCCCTTTCACTCAACAAGTGACCAAGCACTCGTTTGACGTCATTGCTACCGAACCATTGCTCGAAGACAAAGTTCCCATATGCTCATATACAAGTCTCCTATGTTGCTTGCACACAACAAGAATCCTCTATTGCTTGCACAAGGTAAGACTCCTATGTTGCTTGTATACAAGACTCTGTTGTTCATTCAATGCCATGCACACACATTTAAGCTAACTATCACATAACACTTTAATACATACACATTACAATACACCACATATTAACATTTAAGTATAATACATGACATATACCACAATCATCCAGTACCGAAGTACTGCCATTAACCATGCACGTTAACCATTCAGCACATATTATCACGTAGGAATAATATATGACTTTGTCAATGTCATCCGGTACCGAAGTAGCAACATTCACTTTTTATGTTCTCTTTAAAAATATAAATTTAAAGACTGTATATATCACACCCCGTCCCAGGCACCCCCTAGACGCGTGCGACCTCGATTGGTATCACATTTGAACTTGATTTCAGAGTTTTTATAAATACAACGGAAGTCTTTTTCAAAAGGATCGTTTCAACATTCTTTCAACCTCAAGGGTTGTATTTGTAAATATCGAAACTCAGTTGGAAGACAAAAGTTTTATATTTACTTTATAAACATAGGGATTTAAATACCCTTTTAATTTTGATTACAAAACAGTGTTTGAAATCAAATACATTTATAGCCACTGGAAATAGTACTACTTAGGGTTGATCAATTCTCTGGTTCTATCTCCCTTTTCTTTTCTTTAGGATTTTCTACACACGAGGCCTGAGAATCTAATGTGTAAGTCTACACTTTTCATAGGTCAGATCTGATGTCTGCCTCTCACAATTTCTTGGGTCAGATCTAATGTCTGGCCATACCCCGTTCTTATTTCAGTTTATTCATTTCCTGAAAACATTTTGAAAATAAAACGTTAGCGCGAACGCCGGTGAATACTATTATCTTGACAATAAAATCATTTGGCACAAACAAGTATTAATTTCATAATCACAACTTTATGTTCAATCCACACATTCAGCAGGCCCGTCCTGTTCAATCGCACCACTGTATACACTGGCGCCATGTCTTATAACAATGGACAGGTTTGCCTCAGAAGTTGTTATAAGACAAGCACCGGCCACAATCAGGGAATTTCACACGATACACGTGTATCCCTTGCAAGTTTTACGCATACCTATGGCCTGATTGCTTTGTTCGTAGAAGAACGTTGAGCATTATTCCCTTAACCTTTATTTAGCCATTTTCGTAAATAAAATATTTAACACAAGTTTTCAGAGAGTTAAAGTATTCACCTTGATTATGGGAAAGAACCTCTAAGTTGAAAGCTTATATACTATCTTCTTAACTTGATTTTTCTAGCGTCTTGACCTTTCTACGAGCGTTTTTTCCTACACCGGGCACTACAACGAGCGGGAGTCGAACCGGGATCGTCAGGAATGAGCTAAGGGGTCTCTGGAATGATTTTTGTGTGTGGAGATCGGTTTGAATGTGAGAAGAACAAATGAGCTCAATTATCTATTTATATGGAAACTTCTCGACCCGTGACGGACCGTTACGGGTGGTGACGGTCCGTCACCAGATTAGGGTTCGCGAGACATCAGACACGTGTCGCCCTCTGGTCATTTTTTGTCGTGACGGACCGTTACCAGGTGTGACTATCCGTTACGGAGTCGATACGTGGCGCACAAGGGTGAATCTGGGGCCGTGACGGACCGTTACCAGGCGTGACGGTCCGTTATAGGGTTTCCAAGCGTCAGATTTTGAAGATGAGTCACTTGAAACATGGCGCGTCATCAGGGTTCGCGTGCCCGGCCCGTAACGGACCGTTACCGTCCGTGACGGTCCGTTACCATCACAGACGGTCCGTTATCGTTGAATTTTCATGATTTCTACTTTTTGAACCATGATCTATAGGTTATTTACACTTATAGTCCTTGTGATTTGTACCTTAGTCAAATATTGGACATTTTCATGGCAGGTGTTACATCCTCCCCAACTTGTTTTAATCTTGTCCTCGAGATCATTCGAACAAGTGAGGATATTTCTTTTTCATTTCAGACTCCAGTTCCCATGTGTACTCAGGGCCACGTCTGGATTTCCATTTTACTTTTACTATCATCAATTTCTTTCTTTTCCTGCATGTCCTCGATTTGCAAAGGTAGCTCCACGAATCTTAATTTTTCATCTACCTCTACATCTTGTAGGGGCATTACCAGAGATTCATCTGTCAAACACTTGCGTAGATTTGACACATGGAATACATCGTGTACTCCATTCATTTCTTCTGTTAAATTGAGTTGATAGGCCACAGGCTCAACTCTATTCAAGATTTTGAATGGTTCTACGAATCTAGGACTTAATTTTCCTTTCTTACCAAATCTTACGTCTTTCCATGGTGAAACTTTCAATAGAACGTTATCACCGACGTTGAATTCTAACGGCTTTCGTCTCTTATCAGCATAACTCTTTTGACGATCACGAGCCACTTTCAATCTATCTTTTATTTGAGCAACTTTCTCAGTCGTTTCCAGGACTATTTCAGGTCCGGATAACTGATTTTCTCCTATTTCAGACCAACAGATTGGAGTTCGACATTTACGACCGTATAAGGCTTCAAAAGGAGCAGCTTGTATACTCGTATGATAGCTATTATTGTAGGAAAATTCCATTAGAGGTAAGTGGTCATCCTAACTTCCTCCAAGATCGATAACACAAGCCCTTAACAAGTCTTCAAGGGTTTGAATGGTTCTTTCACTCTGCCCGTCCGTTTGAGGATGGTAGGCAGTGCTAAGATTCAATTTTGTACCTAGAGCTTTTTGAAAACTTTTCCAGAATCGAGAAGTAAATCTACTATCTCTATCTGACACGATGGATAGTGGCACACCATGTAATGATATAATTTCGTTAACGTATAACTGTGCCAACTTATCTATGCTGAACGTTTCTTTCATGGGAAGAAAATGAGCAGATTTATTAAGTCTGTCACCAATAACCCAGATTATATCATTCCCACGACTTGTTCAGGGAAGTTTAGTAATGAAATCCATGGTTATCATCTCCAATTTCCAGATAGGAATTTCAAGTTGTTGTAACAAGCCAGACGGCTTTTAATGTTCAGCTTTAACTTGATAACAGGTTAAACATTTTGCAACATAGATAGCGATATTTTTTTTCATTCCTATCCACCAATAATTGGCTTTTAGGTTTTTGTACATTTTATCGCTTCCGGGATTCATGGTGTATTTGGATTTGGGAGCTTCTTCAAGAATTTCTTCACATACGTTTCCATAGATAGGAACCCAAATTCTTTTATTCATTCTAAGAATTCCAGCATTACTCTTGATCAATTGGCCGATTATTCCTCCCAATCATTCTTTCTCAAGGTTGGGTTCTTGTAAAGCAAGTTTCTGAGATTCCTTAATACGAGTGATAAGATCGATTTGGAGATCGAGTCTTAAAGCACAAACTCGTTTAGTTTTCTCATGTTCCTTTCTACTCAAGGCGTCAACTACAACATTAGCTTTGCCTTCATGATAACAGATTTCGTAATCGTAATCATTTAGGACTTTCATCCAATGTCTTTGCCTCATATTTAGTTCTTTCTGACTAAATATGTACTTTAGGCTTTTGTGATTAGTGAAAACTGTAAATTTGACTCCATATAAATAGTGTCTCCATAATTTCAATGCGAAGATTATGACGCCCAATTCTAAATCATGAGTTGTGTAATTCTTTTCATGAGTTTTCAATTGACGGGAAGCATAAGCAATAACTTTGCTTCCTTGCATTAACACACAACCAAAGCCGGTGTGTGAAGCATCACAATATACTGAAAAGCCTTAATTTCCATCTGGGAAGGCCAGTATGGGTGCTTGTGTCAGTTTCTGTTTCAGAGTTCCAAAAGCTTCAGATTGTTTAGGACCCCATTCATACTTAACTGACTTACGAGTCAGAGAAGTTAATGGTACATCAATTCGGGAGAAATCTTGGATAAATCTTCGATAGTAACCAGCTAATCCGAGGAAACTATAGATTTCTGTTGGATTCTTTGGGATTTCCCATTTGGATATAGCCTCAATTTTAACCGGGTTAACTTGGATGCCATCAGCGTTAATGACATGCCCAAGGAATTGAACTTCTGATAACCAGAACTCGCACTTTGAGAATTTAGCATAAAGCTTTTCGTTTCTCAAGAGTTCAAGAAAGATTTTCAAATGATTAGCATGATCTTCCTTACTTTTGGAATAAATAAGGATATCATCAATAAATACGATAATGAATTTGTCCAAGTAAGGTTTGCAAAATCGATTCATCATATCCATGAAAGCTTCTGGTGCATTAGTAAGTCCAAACGACATTACCGTGAACTCATAATGACCATATCGAGTTCTGAAGGTAGTTTTGGGAATATCTTCTTCCTGGACTTTCAATTAGTGATAGCCAGAACGAAGATCGATTTTGGAAAAGCATCAAGCTCCCTAGAGTTGATCAAAGAGATCATCGATTCTGGGGAGTGGATAACGGTTCTTAATCGTGACTTTATTCAGTTCACGATAGTCGATACACATGCGCATCGAGCCGTCTTTCTTTTTAACGAACAAGACCGGAGCTCCCCAAGGCGACAAGCTTGGTTTTATGAATCCTTTTTCGAGAAATTCATCCAACTGTTTCTTTAATTCTGCCATCTTCGATGGAGCTAATCTATATGGGGCTTTGGCAATTGGTGTTGTACCGAGTACTAGATTAATTCTGAATTCCACTTTTCTTTTAGGTGGAATTCCAGGCAGTTCATCAGGAAAAACGTTAGGAAAATCAGCTACAACCGGCACATCTTCGATCTTCTTTTCAGTGTCGGTGGTTACAGATACGAGGTATGCTAAGCATCCTTTTCGTAAATACTTTGTAGCTTTTAACTTGGAAACTATTCCAACAGAGATGGATAATTTATCGCCATGTATAGTTAAGATATTGCCTTTTGAACGAAGTTCTATAGCATTCTTATCACACGGGATACGGGCTTGGTTAGAGGCTAACCAATCCATTCCTAGAACAATGTCAAAACCCGCCAAAGTCATTGGCAACAGTTGTGTAGCAATAACATGTCCTAATAGTGTGATATTACAATCGTTTAGAATTTAAGAGATTTGAACTAGGTCCCAGTTGGCAGTCTCTACCACGTATTTCTTGTCTAATTTAGCTAGAGTTTTATTTAACAGTCTACAGAATCTATGATCTATAAAACTTTGGTTTGCACCAGAGTCAAACAAAACTCGAGCGTAAATATCATTGACAAGAAATGTACCCGTAATGACATCGGGCATACCTGCTGCTTCATGAGTATGGAGAATGAATGCTCGCGCATTCTTCTTTACTCCATTTGTAGGTTTTGGACCAGTCCCATCAGGTTTCTTTAGCTTGGGACAATTGATTTTGATGTGGCCGGTTTCACCACACTCAAAACAAGTGATTTGCTTCTTCTTGAAACAATTCTCTGCTTTGTGACCGGACATCTTGCAAAAGTTGCAGAAAAGTCCAGCACGACATTGTCCTAAGTGCCTCTTTCTACACTTGGGACATTCTGGAATGGAAGAGTTGTTGTTTCAGGGAGTAAAATTGGATTTCCTTGATCCACTTGGGCCTTGCCCAGATTCCTTCTTCTTCTTTCCTTCCTCCTGGTTTCTAATCAAACTGCTAGTTAGTGATGCTCCTAGATCCATAGCATCATCAAGATTTTCACAATTTGCGACTTTGACCATGTCGTGAATTTCTCCAATCAAACCCCAAATATAACTCTTTATCAGGTTTGATTCAGGGGTAGCAAGATGTGGAACTATTCTAGCTTATTCAAGGAGTTTGGTGGAATACTCCTAATGATTTGTTCCTATCATCTTAAGACTAAAGAATTTTCCTTCTATCTGTTCCCTCTCATTCTGGGGAACATATTTCTTTTCTACTCAGGTTTTGAAAGCACTCCAGCCCATTGCATAGGCTGCTTCTCTTCCTTTGGCAGCAACAATATTGTTCCACCATTCTAATGCTTGGTCCTTCAATAAATTCGAGGCATAAAGAACCTTGTCTTTTTCAGCACATTGCTGATAGCCAATACGGATTCAGTCTTTTCTATCCACCTTAATGTGGTAATTCCTCCTTCTCTCCTAGAGAAGTTATATGGCTTGCAGTCCTGAAACATCTTGTATGTACAGCCAACCACTTTCCTCTTCTTTTCTATATGACCATAGTTATTACCCATACTCTCATCTTCAGAAGAGTCATGGTAAAAAAAAATTTTCCTAGTCTTCTCGGTTTTATGAATTGCGGAACCTTCAGGTTTTAGAGTAATTGGTTGGGATTGCGTGATTGTTCGGGTATGTTGGGTTAAAGGTTGAGAATTGACAGATTTTTGATTTGACGCTGTGCAGATAGCCTATCAGCTTGTCTCTTTTCTAATTCAGTAAAGATCATTGGAAGAGAGTCCTTGATCCCTTTCGTAATCATCTTTTGGAGTTCCTTTCGAGATTCAATAGCAGTATTTTCAACTGCTGTTTGTTTCTTCTTTCCCCTGGTGTGATGTGAAGGTCTGGTATTTTTCAACATACTATATAGAATCGAGATTGGAATCAAAACAAAACCTTTTTATTGATAATAATATATTACAGAAGATGATACATATAGAAATTATTGTTCCTGGAGATTTCTAAAATTCTTTTCTTTAAGAGCTTTTATTAGCAAAGCATTTCGAGTTTCAACTTCAACTTTCTCTAGTTCTAATTCAGCTATTATGTTCCCTTTCACTTCCCGATGCATTCTCATTTAGATAAGGAGCAGGGATGGGAATCGTCTCATAGTATGGAATGTAAGGTATATTAGAGTCAGCACGTTCTTCTTTTTCAGGATTATTTTCATAAGGTATATCGGCATATCCCTCATGAAAATTTCGGGAATATAATGGGGTGACATTATAAATTCCAGCGGTAGGAGTAGAATGAAAACTTATAGAAGGATTATAGGGAACACTAGGGTTTCCTATTTCTCCGAGGCTTCTAAAAGTTGAACTTTCAGTTTCCTCATTATTTTCTATAGTTGTTTCATTGGTTTTTCGTTCATGATAACTAGCTGGAGCAAATTTACGAATAAAGCTAGGACCCTTGCCTTTTCCGACCATTCTGAAAAATAAACAAAACGTTATTTTATTATTATAGAAAATATATTACAAAATACAGCAAAAATGATTCTAATCTTTCATAAGCTCTTTTCCAAGAGTCATCAAGTCCTCCCCATATTCGGATACTTGTTTCCCATAAAATTTGGTTCTTGCTTTGTCCGTTATCTTCTTTCTTGTTATTTCGTCCGTTTGGCGCAACAAACGGTCTAAACATTCAATAAGGGAAGAGGGCATACTTTCTGGATAACCATATTTAGGAGGGGGCTTACGAAGTCCCATCATAATTTCATTATAAAAATTTTGGTATTCCGGAGGAGTTTGGAAATACTCTTTGAAAGGGCCATCATATGGAGGTTCAGGAAACATATAGGGGTAATATAAAATAGGAGTTTCAGAATTATAAGATTGATAGTTGGAACTATTTGAAATAGGATTATTGAACGGATAGTCTTTCGGGTTTTCAGAAGCAGGTTCATATTGGTGGGATTCCTCAGGTGGATCTTCTTCTATTGAATTATTCTACTGGATATAACTTGATTCAGCTTCATTGTTTCCTTACAGTTGTTGGTTATTTGTATTCCAGTTGTTGAAGTTTGAACTAGCTTCCATCCATTGACTAGAAGAGTTATAAGATTGAGGGTGATATTCGAGAGAGTTGTTGTTAGGAAAAATGGCAAATGGATCGTCGTTATAGTAGGGTGAAGAGATAGGGTTCATTCGAGATCCTAAAGGATGATACTCACGTGATTCTTGTTTAATCGGACGATTGGGGTCATAATAATCAGGTACAGAATTATCTCCAGACATCTGCAATCTTAAAATATTAGTACTTTTCTTATTTTGGTCAAGACTTAGATACTAAAGTCAATATCCTTATCTTAACTAAAGCTCTACAAGGATGGTTATCTTTCCACAGTAGTACCTCCAACAGATATGTTCCCAGGTAAGAGCGACGGGTCTAGGAGAAATTTATACACCGCTCTTTTCTTAGATAGAACACTTCCGTTTGTCAGATACTACATACCGGTCAGAAGGTTACCTTGTTTTCTTATCTTAAAAGCATTAGATAAACTTATAGTTAAATCTAGATCCAAGTATCTAATTCGCTAAAACATGTGGCTTTGATACCAACCCTGTCACACCCCGCCCCAGGCACCCCCTAGACGCGTGCGGCCTCGATTGGTATCACATTTGAACTTGATTTCAGAGTTTTTATAAATACAGCGAAAGTCTTTTTCAAGAGGATCGTTTCAACATTCTTTCAACCTCAAGGGTTGTATTTGTATATATCGAAACTCAGTTGAAAGACAAAAGTTTTATATTTACTTTATAAATATAGGGATTTAAATACCCTTTTCATTTTGATTACAAAACAGTGTTTGAAATCAAATACATTTATAGCCACTAGAAATAGTACTACTCAGGGTTGATCAATTCCCTGGTTCTATCTCCCTTTTCTTTTCTTTAGGATTTTCTACACACGAGGCCTGAGAATCCAACGTGTAAGTCTATCATTTTCATAGGTCAGATCTGATGTCTGCCTCTCACAATTTCTTGGGTCAGATCTGAGGTCTGCCCATACCCCGTTCTTATTTCAGTTTATTCATTTCCTGAAAACATTTGAAAATAAAACTTCAACGTGAACGCTGGTGAATACAATTATCTTGACAATAAAATCATTTGGCACAAACAAGTATTAATTTCATAATCACAACTTTATGTTCAATCCACACATTCAGCAGGCATGTCCTGTTCAATCGCACCACAGTATACACTGGCATCATGTCTTATAACAATGGGCAGGTTTGCCTTCGAAGTTTCTATAAGACAAGCACCGGCCGCAATCCGGGAATTTCACCCGAGACCCGTGTGTCCCTTGCAAGTTTTACGCATACCTATGGCCTGAATGCTTTGTTCGTAGAAGAACGTTGAGCATTTTCGTAAATAAAATATTTGACACAAGTTTTCAGAGAGGTAAAGTATTCACCTTGATTATGGGAATGAGCTTCTAAGTTGAAAGCTTATAGACTATCTTCTTAACTTGATTTTTCAAGCGTCTTGACCTTTCTAAGAGCGTTTCTTCCTACATAGGGCACTACAACGAGCGGGAGTCGAACCGGGATCGTTGGGAATGAGCTAAGGGGTCTCTGGAATGATTTTTGTGTGTGGAGATCGGTTTGAATGTGAGAAAAACGAATGAGCTCGATCATCTATTTATAGGGAAACTTCTCGACCCGTGACAGACCATTACAGGTGGTGACGGTCTGTCACCAGATAGGGTTCGCGAGTCATCAGACACGTGTCACCCTCTGGTCATTTTGTGTCGTGACGAACCGTTACCAGGCGTGACGGTCCGTTACGGAGTTTATACGTGGCGCACCAGGGTGAATCTGGGGCCGTGACGGACCGTTACTAGGCGTGACGGTCCGTTATAGGGTTTCCACGCGTCAGATTTTGAAGATGAGTCACTGGAGATCTGGCGCGTCATCAGATTTCGTGTGCCCAACCCGTAACGGACCGTTACCGTCCGTGACAGTCCGTTACCATCACAGACGGTCCGTCACCGTCTGTGACGGTCCGTTACCATTGAATTTTCATGATTTGTACTTTTTGAACCTTGATTTATAGGTTATTTACACTTATAGTCCTTGTCGTTTGTACCTTAGTCAAATCTTGAACATTTTCGTGGCAGGTGTTACAGTATAAATATGTTTACTCTATCTCTTTACTTTGATTTCTTTTACAAAATATAATATATTTTATAAAACATTCATTGTTCATCTGTGCAATTCA
Source organism: Smallanthus sonchifolius (assembly GCA_023525975.1). NCBI lineage: Eukaryota > Viridiplantae > Streptophyta > Magnoliopsida > Asterales > Asteraceae > Smallanthus > Smallanthus sonchifolius. The sequence continues at coordinate 72,417,078 of CM042030.1, forward strand.
TTAAATCACGTTCATCGGTTAAGTATGCATCTCAGCCCAATAACATAAAGAAAAGAGCAACAGAAACTCACCAGGTATGCTATCACTATCCAACTATACGTCTGTTAAGCTAGGCGAAAGACTACACGATCTATATGAATTCAACCCGTGAAATCCATCAGTTCTAGCTAGTGTCGCCTATAGTGTCGCCCCGACTAGTGTCGCCATAACTTTCGTTATGGACTTAGTATCATCCCATTAGTGTCGCCCCAGACAATTACGTCACTTCCTCGATTGTCGTCACCTTCCCCACTAAACCCGCGACTAGTGTCGCCTCAAGAAACAGTGTCGCCACATGATTATCAAGCATTCCAGATGCTAATTTTGACCAAAATTCATAATTTGTACGTCCAAAACTCTTGTCTAACTTTTATTATTAAACCCTTGAATCAAAACACCATTCCATACATTAAAACCCCTTGTTTTAAGATCAAAAACCTAGTTTTTCACCCAAAACCCTAACCAAAAGAAAACACAAGATTGGGATCAATTCTTACCGTGTAAAGGCTCTGTTTCTCCGTGTTTCCTCTACTGGAATGGCTACTAATGACGTCTAATGCTTGTAAGCTTCCAAAACACCAAGAAATCCTTGTTTCCTTAAGCTTTCTCTATCTAGTTTTCTCCTCTCTCTAGACGAATTTCACAATGGTGAGTGTGAATGAGGTTGTAGCGACTGCTATAGGGTGTAAGTGAGCCTTCTTCCTTTTACATTTCAACCCTCGAGTCTCTCAATCTTACACGTTTAACCCCGAACTTGAAAAATAAGCGAAACCGGGTTTTAGGATGTTACATTCTGTTCCTTAGTTGAGAGACAAACCGGAAGAAGCTTAAGTGCATTCAGACAGATAATAGAGGTGAATACATTAGTCCTTTTGATGCTTATTGTAGAAAGGTATTCAACACCAAAAGACTCCTCCAAAGACACCACAGTTGAATGGTTTAGCATAACGGATGAATATTCGTTGAGGGGGTTGGATGTTTGCTCACATATGCAGGGTTACCTAATTTCTTTTGGGCTGAAGCTTTAAATATTGTAGTACATGTTATTAACCTTACACCTTGTGTTCCTTTGTCTTTTGATGTTCCTGACAGGGTTTGGAGTAGCAAAGATGAAAGATCAAAGCTTGATGTTAAGACCAATCTATGTATATTCCTTGGTTATGGGCAAGGTGAGTTTAGTTACGAGTTATATGATCCAGTTCTAAGAAATTCATAAGAACTCATGATGTTGTGTTTATTGAATATCAGGGTTTGAAAGATATTAAGAAGGCAAAGATAGTTCCTCAACATACTGATGATCTTACTCATTTGGATCTGGTTCCTCCTTAGCACTCTGAGCCACATATGAAGATGGTATTCAAAATGATGAACACCATGGTACTGATAATATAGATATTCCAACGCAGTCAGAGTCGGGTAAGGATTTTCATCATGAACTACCCGAACTATATATGCCAGCATTTGTCCCACTCATGCGGTCTATGAGAGACCGTCATCCTTCCACCCGTTTTTCTGCTGATGAGTATGTCTTACTCACTGATGGGGGAGATCCTGAGTGTTATACAAAGGCCATGGACGATGAGCATAAAACGGAGTGGGTTGAAGCCATGCAAGATGAAATGAATTCCTTGTATGAGAACAATACCTTTGAGTTAGTGAAGTTGCCTAAGGGTAAGATAGCTTTGAAGAACAAGTGAAGACTAAAGAACATACCTCGCGGCCTAGGTACAAGGCTAGATTAGTTGTCAAGGGGTTCAGTCAAAGAAAGGGTATTGATTTTGAGGTTAAGCAAATGTATTTCCTCTCCAACCATGAAGATGAGTTCCATTCGGGTGATTCTTTATTTGGCTGCTAGCCTTGATCTTGAAGTTGAGCAAATGGATGTCCAGAAATCGTTCCTTCGTGATGACTTGGACAAGGAAAACTATATGGGGCTACTTGAATGCTTTCAGGTTAAGGGTAAAGAAGACTATGTTGTAAACTTCAGAAAAGTCTCTATGGGTTGAAGCAAGCACCAAGACAGTGGTACAAGAAATTTGAGTCTTATGGTGGAGCAAGGCTACCAAAATACAACTCCAGGTCACTGTTTTTTCTACCAGAGGATTGGTGATGATGACTATATCATTTTATTACTTTACGTTGATGACATGTTGATTGTTGGCAAGAATGCAGAGAGAATTGTCTAGCTAAAGAAAGAATTGACCAAATCATTTTCTATGAAAGACTTGGGGCAGTGAAACATATTCTTGTCATTCGGATTACTAGAGATAGTGCTTCAAAGAAGGTGCACATGTCACAAGAGCAATACATTGAGAAGGTGCTTTGTAGATTCAACATGGCTAATGATAAAGTGGTTAGTTAGCTGATAAAGATTGCCTTTCTTCTAAGGAGGATATTGAAGAAATGTATATAGTTCCATATGCCTTAGTATTTGGAAGCTTGATGCATGCAATGGTATGTACAAGACATGGCATTGCCCATGCAGTAGGTGTTGTTAGTCGGTTTCTGTTAAAGCCAGGTAAGAAGCATTGGGAAGCAGTTAAGTGGATCCTTCGATATCTACGTGGTACTTCCAAATTCAGTATAACATTTGGAAATGGAGAGCCGATGCTTGTTGGTTATATGGATTCTGATATGGCAGGAAATAAGGACAACATGAAATCTTAGTCTGGATATTTAATGACATTTGCAGGGGAGCTGATATTTGATGACATTTACAGGGGAGCTGTGTCATGGCATTCAAGACTGCAAAAGTGTGCTACTTTGTCCACCACTGAGGCTGAGTATATGGCGGCAACAGAAGCATGCAAAGAATTATTGTGGTTGAAAAGATTTTTGCAAGAGCTTGGCCTTATGCAATAGCGCTATGTAGTTCTTTGTGAAAATCAAAGTGTTATTCACCTTGTAAAGAATTCTATGTTCCATAAAAGAACAAAACATATTGATGTGAGGTATCATTGGATTAGAGATGCTTTCGAGGACAAGTTATTTGAATTTGATAAAGTTCATACCGATGATAATTGTTCAGATATGTTAACTAAAGCTTTAGCAAGAGAAAAGTCAAAGATATGATGCTCGATCGCGGGGATGCGAACTCTTCCTCGTAGGCAAAAAGGGGGAGATTTGCTTGTTTATTTTGGCCCACATATTTTTAGGGTTTAAATAAAATAAAAGAAAAAAAATAGGGTGAATTGGGTTTTTTGTCTCCTCCCGTCATCTTCCAGTAGAGACAGAAATCACAAAATATTGGAGAGGTTTTCTTTGGTGCCTTATACTGTGTTATTTGGGACGAGACATACACACACAAAAGGTGTGGCTTTTTGTGGGTTCGGTCGACGCAAAGAAGAAAAGGAGTACTCGAGGTCAAGTTTTAGAGTAACTCTATTTTTGATTCTTCTCCTTTGTCTTTTGTTTTTGATTCCATATACTTAATGTGATTTGGTTCCAAGTATGATGATTATTGTATGCCTCTAGTATACCTAGAGAGGATCTTGTATTGCTCTGATTTTGGTGATAGTAGATTTGAAGTGGCTCTAGTAGTCGCGTGGTTTTTACTCTCTTTTTAAAAGGTTTTTCATGCTAAAAATTTGGGGTCTCTTTATCAAAACTTTAACTAATTGTTCTTTACCGTTTATGACATGTTCATTCAGAACTTTAACTAATTGTTCTTTACCGTTTATCAGAACTTTAACTAATTGTTCTTTATAAAAATTTGGTGTCTCTTTATCCAATTTGTTTGCATTCTCACATGTTCATTCAGGTCAGGAAAGTTTGGCCAAACACTATTGTTCTTTACCGTTTATGACGGGTTGCGCGTTTTTCCCATCAGATCTGTTACATCCGAAAATACAAAATGTCAACCCACTAGTTGTCAACACAAATCTAACTTCTTGGAAATCGGTGTGATATGAGCTGACAGTGTCAAAATTGCATTCCTAGTTACAACGATTTTTTTGGAGCTATGATTATGTTGGGCTCACAGTGTCAAAATTGCATTCCTAGTTATCTATAAATCACCTTTCTATGCAAGAGATGCCATATAGTAGCCATTATACTTCGCCCCGCTACAACTGAAATTATGCTATGGACCTCCATTTTAGCACGAATTAAGTAAATCAAAGAGATCATAAGGGCTAAAAACGAAGTGGCGCCACTGACAATAAACAAACCAGCAAATCTTTCAACGCTCATGGATTTAGGCTTTGTTGAAGAATCTTGGGGTAATACAGGAAACTCTGTCTCAAACCACTTCTTCTCCAAATTTTTTAGAGTTCCATCCTCTCTTATTTTCGCGATTTCTCTTGACATATCTGCTACCAGTGGAGAACCTTTTGCAAATATCTGAATGGTACAGATGGTAGTGATAAGTGTTTACGTGAAATAAAGAAAACCCAAAAGTGTTAGATGATACTTACAAATCCAAATCCAGACGTTACAGGATCAGAAGAAACCATGGCGAAGTCGCCATTTGAGTACTTGCTAAGAAAGGCCTTAATATATGGAACTTCATCAACAATCGCATCTGCACCACCATGTTTTCCACCTTTTGTTAACGCATCAGCAGAGTCCTCGTATGTGTAATACTGCCTTCGCTTATAATCTGTAAAATTTAATTTGTTGACCGTCATTCCTCCATAGAAAGCGTTACCACGGATCCCCACAATCCCCCCTTTTGAAGCTGTTTCAAATTGTTCAACTGTTAACATTGACGTCAAAGTTGCTGTGTAACTTGCGATCAGGATAAGCACCATGATTAACCAGACAAACAACACAAATCTTGACAGGTTGCTTGTCAACTTCTCTTCTACAATGGATAAAACAACACAAATAATGAGATCTTGGAATAATTGTGTTTCAGTATAATAACATACAACATATTAAAGAGAAAGAAAGACAACTCTGAGCAGAAAATATGGTCAATATGATGAGCCAAAAGATTGTTCCAATTCCTTGAGAGGAAGTGCTTTTAGATTCTTGATCCATAGCTTCAATAGCCCAAATAACCAAGCAATTGCAGATAAGGAAAGCCAAAAAAGTTAGCCATAAATTTGCATTCATTGGCTTCAAGAAGATCCACATATATTTTCTATTGGTTTTAACTAGTGTTCCTAAACCAAGGTCAGTGTAAGTTGCGGTGAAATCAACAAATTTATATCTTTTAGCCAAGATTGTTGAATCTCCAAGCAACCCATCAATTTCCTGTTCAACATATATAAAAACTAGTTATACTTATGAGTTACGGAAGCATGTTAAATATGAACTGGAATTTCATTCCTCAAGTACCTTATTATAGACCTTTTGTATAATGTCGTCAAAAGTTCCATTCGCATATGGAACAAACTCGTAAGTTACTTCATATGGTAAAGCTTGAAGGCATGTATTGAAAACATCAACAGAGAATCCCGTGGCATTTGTGAGGTTTTTCTGATCATAATAAACTGCATGTACAAACAACGACTTTATTCCAGTTCGGACACCAATTCTTAACTTTTTACCGTGACTCGTTTGCACGGTCCAACCATTTGGAATGGTAGTAGACCCTTCAGGCCAGATAACATCTTCCTTATGGATACCAGAATGTCGAACAACATCTTTGAATGAAGGGTGTGTTCTTGTAATTCCTTTTGACAATGTCCAATATCCCACTATCCTTTCTCCATAGTCCACTGCATTTACAATCTCAAATCCATTAGAGATCAGATTTCTGTCAGTAATCCGGAACTCACCGCTCATACCTTTGAACTCAGATTTCAAAATCTCATGTAGAAGCAAGGTACTGTTTTGTCGGACTCGAGCCCTCTCAATGGACTCTGCAAGTGACCAAATTGTGTCATACGCCCAAATGGCAAGCGCATGCACCTTTCTAGTGAATTTCTTATTCCATCTTTTTGTGAAATAATGCAGTCTCCTTGATGCTGGAACATAAGATCTAAAACCAAGTGCTCCTTGCAACGACTCAATAACTTCAAAGTTTGTTGATTGCAAGATGTCAATGGTTTTCTGACTTAAAATCCAAGCATATTCTTTGCTCATCATTCCTAACCTCTTTGCGTTTGGGAAAAATCTGGATGCTAGTGAAGGTGACATATCTACAATGATTACTGTAGTATGGATAGTCATTAGCTTATGCAACTCCTTGACGATTTGTTCATTTTCTGCTGAGGCAGAAATGGCAATTCTGTAAGTAATACGTATGCTTTTGTCTTGAAACAATTCAAAAAGATTTTGTAATATCTCTGACCCGTGATCAGTTTCTTCATACACATAGATAACGTCCCTCCATTTATATGATTCGACAAGGGCACAAATGCTTTTGGCCATAGAAATTTCATCTTCTTTAATGTTGAGCAGGTAAGGATATTCCAACAGGGATTTACCAGCAAATGAAATTATAGGTACCTTGGCTGTATCAGCAATTGAACCCAGCAGTTCTGATCCGATGTAAGTTTCTGGGCCTATGACTGCATTCACCTTAACCGTGTTAAGAAGATCCAGTACTGTTCAAGCAAGTGAAAGAAATAGATAGTTTAAGATAAAAATCAAACCGGTGATTGAGTAATAAAACTCAAATCTAGTTTATTCTACAAATATGTTGGAAGAATTCAAATTAAAGTAATTGTTGGTATTGAAGAAGCAAGAATCAGTTATGGTGTGAGTTATGGTGAAATACTTGATGTTCTTTACTTTCCTGATCATTATCATCAGTTTCGGTTTTGTTATTACTTTTTCAGTTATGTTTTTTTTCCTTTTCATGATGTTCTGTTCTAGCCTATTTAATGGAAAGCTATCTATTACTCAGATCTTGATAACACCAACAAAATATTCTTTATAAACATAGGAGAATCCATGTAAATTTTGTTGGTAATCAAAGAAGCAATCCACACACAATTGATATTGAATGAGAATAAGAACACGATGAAACAAACTGATTTTTTAAGATTATCAGTAATACGAAAATATATATATTCGACCGACATACCCTTTGTTCATGACTGTAAAGCGATTGTATGCTAATTAACTTACCGGTGAATTCATCTATTGATTCCGTCCCTTTCATATGAATCATCTCTAGCACACTCCTCAACGTTTGCAAGCGGGCCTTTTGGACTTGATCAGCACCCAAATACTGAACATGTATTGCTTCCCACACGTCCTTCGGGTTTGTATACTTTGCAACTTGAAGAAAAACATCTTCGGATTCATATTGGTATATCATCTCCTTTGCCATAAATTTCCTTTTGACTTCTACCTCTCCTCCTGTCACAGGATCTATTGCCTCTCGCAGACCTTGTGGAGCCAAGACAGACTCCATCATAATAGACCATGCCGTGTAAGTTGTCATTGTTAGCTTTGGGCACTACAACATCACATTGCTTAACTAACAAGCTTCAACTACATCTCCCATGGATTAGCCATTTTTCTTTTGACCTATCCAATCAGAAAATAGTTCCTACTTGTTGTTAATCAATCACTGATCACAACTTTGCCTTGGTTACTAATCAATCTATCACGGATTGAAAACCACGTTCTTCACGGGTATCACACCGTACCACCTTGAACCGCACAGGTAAATACTTTGTAGATCTCTACACTCTTTGCATGTGACTGATCCTTCACTCAATCTAAATCGCTCAGATCAATATCTTCCTTGGTTGACTCGCACAACCCTTCATTGCTTGGCTGTCACAGCCGCTACTCACCACCAATGACCGCTCGTCACCACGGCAAAGACAATTAACACCACCACTGCTTGCTCCCGTCGACAGCTGATGCTCGCACACCCATAAACAACCAGGCACCGGTTGTTTCCGACTGCAATAGGGTCACCGACCTCCACCTGGTGCTTTGTCGCTGCTGTTGTGAAACACCGGCAGTCACCGCCGCTGCTAACCAATGTCTACTGCCGCCCTTGTTATTCTTTTATTGTGGTTAAACGCCCCACAAACAACCTTTGTTCTTCCTCTGTTTTGCTTGAGAATGCCTTTGATTCCAAGAGACATGTTGTTCACCCCTGTTTCATTTCCCCCGATTCTACCGATTTGGACTTCCTTCTTCGGCAAACAAGCAGGTTGTTCACCCCTGTTTATTTTTTGGCTGAGACTTCTGATCGTGGTTAGGCACCCCACGATTTATCACAAGACGTAGGTAATGAACCTACACTCTAATACCAATTGTTGGAGCAATTGGATCAAAAACAAGCACACGAACACGATGATTTTGTGGAAGTCTCCACGACTCTTTTATTAATTGAAAAGTGGTATTTAATACAATAACGTTACCATCTATTTATACTAATTCAAACTCAAACCTATTCTAACTGAAAGTCGGTTAAACTAATTAAATAAAGGGAAAACACCACAGAATAGTAACCAAGTTTCAAAAGTGTTCCAATTAGGTCACTCACCATAATATACCCGAGGGTGTATACCATGTAAAATGCGTATTGAGTGACCTAATTGGAATACTTTTGAAACTTGGTTACTATTTTACAAAGTTGCCCCAATAAAGTACTCCTAATTAGACTCAACCTAGAAAACCAATACTAGATGAACATAAACTCTAATTATACTAACAAATCCTTTTTCTTCTCTATTCAAGATTACCATCTTCAGATGGAACGAAAACTGCAATGGTGTTAGGATATGTTGACGAGTTAATTTTTACTGGTGATTTAGTCGATGTGATAAACCAACTAAAAGATAATCTCTGCACGAGGTTTCATATGAAAGACTAGGGAAGGTTAACTCATTTTCTTGGCTTGAAACTAGAGTATAAGTAAGAAGGAATTGTGTTACATCAACGGAAATATTCAATCTATTTGCTGAGCAAATTCAGGATGAATAGCTGCAAACCCGCGAATAGACCAATGGATAGCAATCTGCAATTACAAGCACATGATGGAAGAGAACTCGAGGACGTACATGTATAAAGACAGTAGGAAGTCTCATTTATCTCACGCTTACGATACATGACATTGCATTTGTTGTTGGTGTCTTGAGCCGATTCATGCAAAAGCCAAAGAAGCCTCACTTAGACGTTGTACGAGGAGTTTTGAGGTATATTAAAACCATGCCAATCTATGGTATAATGTCTAAGAGGGAGTCCAAAGTTGAATTAGTTGGCTACACTATGATGCCGACTATGCCGGTGATAAGTCTACCCGCCGTTAATTCAACAATAGAGTACGTGTTTATGATTGGAGAAAGCATTGTGTCGTGGTCTAGTAAGTCTGCACGAAGTCTGCAGTGAGACAATCTTCGGCGACAATATTTCATCTACTACCTTGGCAGAGAATCCAACGTTTCATGCGAGTACGAAGCATATTGAGGTTCATTATCATTTTATTAGAGAGATGGTTCTGAAAGGAGAGATTGATCTAAAGTATGTAAGCACTTTGGATCAAGTTAAGACATGTTTACTAAAAGCTTACACAGAGGAAAAGTGCAAGAATTCTGCAAAGAGATGAGTATGATAGAAGCAAGCGTTGAGAGGGAGTATATATTAAAGATATAACAACACTTGAAGATATAAGATTAGAGATAATTTTGTTAAGTTTATTTATCTGAAATTGAATTGTATTTAAATAAGCTTTGTAAGCAAGTAAGGATTAGTTTAAATTTCAAATCAGTAGAGTAGGGAACAAGAAGAAGTAGTATATAAGTAGAGTAGGGTTATTGAGTTTTTTTATCAGTTTTCAATTCAATCAATTATATAAGTAGTATATGAGGATTAGTTGTATATGAATGCTTTTGTGTGAGCATGGATGCATTATGTTGTGTATATATAGTAATTACCTTGTGTCTAATGTGCATATATGTTGAGGAATGCACCGGACAAGGAGACATTGCTATGTTTCCCGTTTATTAACATATTACTGAATCAAATACTAGCAAGAGGGGACGATTGATCTTACCAGTTGACATAGCTCGTAATCTGTCTCCCTTTGAGTCCCTTGTATGGACAACAATCCTTGTTTTGTACCTATGATTACGAGCATAAAAGTCTGATATCGCCATCATAACACTACTATGAATGGATTTACCAATCCATGACTCAATGTCAAGAACGATCCCCACATCTACATCTACAAAGTTGGCACATAATCCGCGGCTTAATAAAGTGCATATGAATAATAACATACAAAGGTTGGTGTTCATGGTGGGCATATATGGGTGCTTGTTATCAACGGGTGAGGCCAGTTATTAATATTACCATTACCCAAAGGCCAGGCAACACATTTATATCTAGATACAGGTTGGATTATGGACATAAATTTAAAGAAGGTAATATTTATAGATAGTGACGTACTGACGTTTAATTATGGTTTGAACAAGGACGAAGAAAATTCAATGTGAGTTAATTATAACATGTTTCATAACGAGTTGAATTAGTTAATTTTTAAGTTAAAATAAGTCAATTTAAATTGCTTTGATCAACCAATACCATTTCTATTCATTAAATATGATTATTAATTAAAACTGTTTTATCAAAATATTGACATAAACTTTAGCAGGTTAATGCAACTAAACACATTTTCTTTATATTTCTAACTTGTTAGACTCATAAGCTCATTCAATTTTCGCAAATGTATTTCATATTCCCTATTGAAGGGAAATTATTCAAAATGACATAAGTTTTGAGGTTTGGCATTTTAAATTTACAAAGTTTAGAGCAAATGGATTATAAAATAGTTAATTTACAAACTAATTAGCACAAGCTCGATCCACGGATATGTTTATGGATTAAAAGAATAAATTTATTATACATACTAAGGGTGTAACTAAGCTGAGCCGAGTAGAAACACTACTAAATTTGAAAACTCGGCAGGAGCTTGATTGAGCTCTAGTTTAATTTGAAGCATGCACTACAAAGGTCAGACCCTTTCCTGACGACAAATTTGGACACTATCCCGACGACATGCTGTCGGTATAGGGTGCTCAGACTATCCCGACGACTTTTCGTCGGTATAAATGTCGTCGGTAGAGCTTCGTACCAATAGGTCAAACAAGTTGTCGGTATAGGCTTCGTCAGTATAGGTAGGCCTATACCGACGACGACTTGTCGTCGGTATAGGGTTAATTAAAAAATTCTTAATTAAAATATATAATGACCACATGTCGTCGATACAAGTCTTCAACCTATCCGGACGACAAGTCGTCGGCATAGGGTTGACCTATACCGATGATAAGTCGTCCCTAGGTTCGTAATAGTATTAGGGTCATTTTAATGAACTCTACACATATATGAGCTAACTAAATAATTTTCTTTGATTTAAAGAGAAAAGTACCATCTCTCTATTAAACAAGTTGATAATTAAACTACACGAGTCATAATCCAATGAAGTCAAAGTTACAGAGTCGGTAACCAAAATTATTTTAGAAAAAAATATATATATTGCTCTTGTGATAGTAAAAGGAAATTTCCAAAACTAAACATATCACCGGTAAAGTACCCTTTTCAACTTTCACAAAATAATATGTCAAATTCGTTGAAACATTTACCAAAGAGTGCAAAATTACCGGACATGTGGACAAACCAAGGACACGGCACGTGTACCTTTTCAGTGAAAACACCGGTGTTTTTAAAACTCTGACGAAACGCAGCTGGTATATTTTTGTAAATTCGTAAGTCTAAAGTTACACCAGTTGTAAACGCCCCTAAACTTGCAAATTTACAAAAATATAAAAAAGAACTTGACGTTGTATTGATGTAATAATGTTATATATAAAAAAAATTGATTTGGATTAATTTTGACGAAGTTAATGGGTTAACACAATAACATAGAGTTATTAAAAGAGCTCTACCATATATATATATATATATATATATATATATATATATATATATATATATATATATATATATAGGGGATGGTTCCCCTAAGAAATGCAATTTTGCTAAAAAGCCTAAGAAGCAATCTTATCCATTCAATATAATGATTAAGGGTAAAGATTTAAGTGTAGGAAAAATAAGGGATGGATGGGCATTCTTGAAAAACCCACAATTGTTGAATTTTTTTAATTTCCCCCACTTTTTTTAAACATACATAACTTTTTCATACGACCTTATTTTTTAAAAAAATTACCCCATAAAATCGAGCGTTTTTTTACCTTTAATTCCAGTATAGTATTGCTATATTTTTTTAAAAGAAAACAAAATCTACACTTAATGAAATTGTGCTAGTTTACGTAAATGTGCTGGTTTCTAGTAAAACATCACAATTAACTGTGTTGCATTGTAAATTAGCACATTTAACTGTGCTGATTTATCATAAAACAACACTAAACATAACAATTAATTGTGTTGTTTTACTATAAAACAACACCAAAACAACACGGTTAATTGTGTAACTTGCTTTTCTTAGCTAACCAAGCACAAACAAAACCAACACAAGAAAAAGTAGTATATCAAAAGAAGTGAAAAAAGTGTAAAAAGTGTAGGAAGCCACCATGAAGTGACATGTGTCCAAGGAGGGGACCAATGAGGAAGGGCAAAACCGTGAGAAAACATGCCCTTGATTTTTCAAATGCACAAAATATGCACATGCAAGTCACATGCATATTCCCCCATATTTTTTAAACGTTCATAACTTTTTAATGCGTTATTATTTTTTAAAAAAAATTATACCATAATAACCAGCGTTTTTTTATCTTTAATATGAGTACACTATTGTTATATAATTTTTTTTTTAAAATACGTGTTAAGTGGGGTTTATTATTCATGGTGTTTTTGCACTAGATTGTACAAACTCTATAAAAACATCATAAAAAACGACGTACAAATACCATAAAAACGTCATAAATTAAAAAAAAATCATAAAAACATTTAAACCGGATATTTTATGGTGCTTTTAAAGTGAACGTGTTATGGTGTTTTTAGAACTGGGCAAGTTTTTTGGTGTTTTTGAACCAGAGGAATTTATGATATTTTTAAAAAAGCTTGTTTCATCTAGAAAAGAAAAACACCATAAATAAAACACCTAAAACCATTATGGTAATGGCGTCCAGAAATGTGTTTTCTGTTTTCTGCTTGATTACGTACGAGCTCCTGCAACTCTCGCATTCATAGAGCCGAGCACCAAAGATAACGATTCCTCGGAGGTGTTGGAGAATCTGAAAAATGCATTTTCTGTTTTTCTGCACAATCACAGTTCAAAATACACCATAAAGTTGCAATAATTATATTATTTAATAGTTTGAAACGCTACACGAAGTATATAAACGTGGCGAAAATAATATATACATATATATTATTTTATAATATGAGTCACGGGTTGAAAATAATATAAACATATTATTTTATTCAAAGTCGTGGTTTAAAAATAATATAAATATATTATTTTAAAAGTGGAAATAATATTAATTATAAGTTATAAAACCAAACCCGAGCCTACGGGTTGTTTCCCGAACTAGAACCCATTAATATATAGATATAATAATATAACAATTGATTTAATAATTAAAATACCCTTAAAATAAACATTTAAAAAGAAAACAGGGGAGGAAGGTTTGAACCCGGGTCTCCTCCCCAATAGTCAAGTGTTTTAACCAACCCACCCGCTAGGGTAATCGCATACAGAACCGGTTCCATTTAGTTTTAACATTCAAGTCCAAGTGGTTTCCCTCCCATATGCACCAGCGATCGAAACCAGTCCCAAAATCCTTCGATTCGACTATGTTTGCACAAAAAGGCATCTAGATTTTGTTCATTAATACTAAACGAGTCTGTAGTGGAGTTTAATTTTGAAAACATCAGGTTTAAGATCATTAATTTGAGGTTTGAATGACCGAAGCTCTAAAGTAAGAACACCAAATCAATTAGATCGAATTCGATAATAATACAGGTTGGAATCATAGGGCTTTTACTAAATACGACATTGCGAATCCAGTGGTATAGTTTAATTTGATTGAAACTGTGTTCAAGATCAAAACCCCCAATTCCATTTATGAACAAACCCTAATTTACGGATCATGAACAATTCGATGTTGTCTGGTAAAATTAACATGGGGCTTTTACAGAGTAATGGATTGCGAAACTAATGATATAAATTAATTGGATTAAAATAGGGTCTAGGGTGGTGATCGATTAAGCCGGTTTCATAAGAACCCTAGAATTCTGGTTTGAGTCGAATTCGATAATGTAAGCCCTGAAAATGATAGGGCTTTTGTTCTATGGATTAGAACGAAAGTGTGGGGAGTTTTAATTACCAGGATAGATGTCGGGTTGATAGTGTATGACTAAAACAGGTTCCGACCACGACAAGCTCGGCCTCCGGCGACTCTGGTTCCTTCTTCGGCCGAATATAAGTGTGCAAAAGCTTCTGTGAGAATCGTTTGATGTGCGCTAAGGTTTAATTTGTGAATTGGATACAAGAATTCGTCCAATTTGATGGATAAACAACATGGGTCGACGGTTACGGCCATTAATCTCATTATTGGGATTAATTCAAATCAATGTCGGGTTTAATTTTGTTAATGATGGACGTTTAATTAATCATTTTTTATGCAATATTTATGTGTGCCGGATGTTCGGATGACGGCCATTAACCAATTTGATGGATAAACAACATGGGTCGACGGTTACAGCCTTCTCCCGCTGTTCGGATGACTCGTATGACGAATCGTGATCATGATTAGTTGCGGGCCGGCTCTTCTTGGTGCACAACGGAGGATCGGGCTTCACCATAGTCATTGGTTCGTTGGTGAACCCATTCGTTTGCACATCTCCCTCTTGGTGCGGCTCCTCTTCAATTACCACGGTTGACTCTTCAAACAATAATGTTTCCAACTCATCCAAATCACCAACCGGGCCGAATATAGGGTCCTCATAGCGTCGTACGGGGTAGCCCGGGAACTGACAACAATCTAATATGTAATGTGGGCCCCCACAAATCTCACACCAAATCTCCTCGTGGTAAACCCATAGATCAAACGAGTACTCATCACTGTAACTCCCATAGTCGCGATCCATGAAAATCACTGCAAAGAACACTCAAACAAAACGATCACGGGTACCAGATAAAAATAAAAAAATAAAAATAAAATAACATTCGACGAACTATACACAAAAAATTAAGACGAAGATGATAAAATAAAAAAAATAAAAATAAAAATAAAATAAATTTAAATAAGAAAAACTATTTACCAAGATAAATAGACAAATATGTACTAAATGACTAAATAATAATCTCAATCGTTCTCGCACAAACCGTGTCCCCGGCAACGGCGCCAAAAACTTGATGCTTGTGAAACTATATATATTTTAATAAAGAATTATCACACAGTATTAGTTTTAAAAAGGGTTTTCACCAAAGACTAATCACACACACATCGGGCAGTGTACCCGTCGGATAGCAATATAGTAAAGATAAGAACCGGATATCAATCCGTGGACACGGTGGAATGCGATAAGAAACGGGAACTAGAATCCAATCAAGTAAGGGTAAATATGTTTAAGTTGATTTTTGATTAAACTAATATGCAAGAATGTAAGACTAAACTAAGAACACAAATCAAACAATCAAGGAAGGAATATCACTTCGGCCTCGAATCCATTTAGTAAACATCCAACAACAACTATAAATACATGACACGTACACAATATATAAGTTGACTAAATTCTCGTCAAAGACATCTAATCTAATGATTCTTCGGAAAGTTAGAATGAATAACACAAACCAACCACCTAAAATCATACAATGAAGCTCACGTGCTATGAATACGTAAATGTTTAATAAAGATTGGACTAGCTTCCTGTCAAGGTTGGCTAATTCAACAACTAGTTGGAAAGATTACACGAATCAACACATAACCCACCTCAAGTTGATTAAAGTAAACAACAACGTGCACTTCTTCAACATACAATGTTCATATCAAGATTACATAAACTAGAAGATTGTGTCAACAAGTCCTAGATGAACATAATACTAAACATGACACATCATAACAAGCACTTTGTCTTTCCAAACATAAGCACAAGGATGCACATTCAAGAGTTTTCAACCATAAACAAGACTTCATCCACCATTCCTAGTCAAAGGCCATAAACTAGCATACATACATACACTAATCAATGAATACATGCATAGACCATGGGTTTGCCAACATACAAAGTCAATACATATACAAGTCTTGCAAACAATATCAATTCCCAAATACACAATATCATTGAGGAATAATCATGCCATTGTTATAACATTAACATAAACTATGCCAAAGATCCATAAATGTTGTCAAACGTTACTAAACTTCATCTAAACCAAAGTGATGTCAAGAGTTAGCTCATGGTGAGCATAAGAACAGGAACAAAGCAAGGAAAAGTTACAAGACTCATAAAGAAATGCCAAGAATCAAACAACTTCCCCAAGCTAGATGATGATGATGATGTATGGTGATCCTTTTGATGTTGTAGTCCTTCCTAGAAGCTTGAAATGTGGCTAGAAACAAGGAAATTCGAAGCACAAAACAGTGCTAAGGGCTTCAACTCTCCAGGTCTCCAGACTTCTGATATGAGGAAAACTTCTGATATTTATAAAACAAGGGAGGCACGACCGTGCCTAGTGGGAAGGCACGACCGTGCCAGACAAGGGAACGCGACCGTGCCTAGGGTAAAGCACGGTCGTGGGACAGGTGGTTGACCGATCTGATTCTTTCAGTGGCTCTCTTGCTTCGAGGTGTCAGACTCACGGGTGTACACGCGACCGTGGGGTGTCAGGGCACGGTTGTGCCTTGACTTTTGGCTTGGCGCGGTCGTGCCATGTACGGGGCGCGACCGTGCCTAGGGTTAAGCAAGCTTGGCACGACCGTGCCAATTAGGGGCACGACCATGCCTCTATCACAGAAACCCTAAAACTTCACTTTTATCCTGGAAATCCCATGTTTGTTCACTAAGCTTCACAAAAACCTACAAAACAGGAAATGAAGCAAATAAGTGTCTAAACGTTGGAAGTAACCAAGAATTGATCGTTAAATGAGCGAAGTTTTGTGCCGAAAAGATGTGTAATTTCAAGCACATCAGTTGTGTACTGATGCAACGAGGAAAAATGATTGCTTATGCCTCGCGACAGTTAAACATTCACGAGGTTAACTGCCCGACTCACGACCTAGAGTTGGCAGCAGTATTTTTCACATTGAAGATATGGAGGCACTATCTGCATGGGGTTAAATGCACCATTTACTCCGATCACAAGAGTCTGAAGTACTTCTCGAGCAAAAGGAATTAAACATGAGACAAAGGAGGTGGTTAGAACTACTGAAGGATTATGATTGTGAAATATTGTTCCATCCAGGAAAGGCGAAAGTAGTGGTTGACGCCTTAAGTAGAAAGGAAGAGTCGACACCTATCCGGATCAAAGCATGTCAACTGATCATAACACCAGATCTAATGAATGAAATAGAAAAAGCGCAAGATGAAGCACTATTAGAAAGGAATGTGAAACGAGAAAGAATAGTGGGACAACAGAGCAATCTGTGTCTCACCCCGGCCAGTGGCGGATTATACGCCAGGGCTGACGCGGTTGTTCATAAGCACATGATCATCTATTAATAAGTGACAATATTTATTCATTGAAATTAAATGATCCATTACAAATAGAAATGGAAAACAAGGAGTTCAAACATAACACAAGTTAAATTCGATCTTTAATAAAGCTAGGTCCATAGTCCTATGTGATCATGTAGTGTCCTCAAACTGGTGCACCTGAAACATGTGAGTAAATGTCAACTACAAGTAGTTGGTGAGTAACATAGGTTTTGACAACAAACAATAGTTAAGTATAGGTTTACAATTCAATATGTTAAAAGCATGTCTAAAGCATATATGTGAAAACACACAAGGTTCCAAGCGTACAATCAAGCCGTGTAAATGGAAAACTAGTTACGCAATCCCACTGATTGCCATTTTGAAAAAAGTAGCAAGATGTATACACAAAAACCCGCCAAGGTTCTGTGTTATGTATGAATCGGATTCCCCTACA
Organism: Smallanthus sonchifolius; assembly: GCA_023525975.1. Lineage (NCBI taxonomy): Eukaryota > Viridiplantae > Streptophyta > Magnoliopsida > Asterales > Asteraceae > Smallanthus > Smallanthus sonchifolius. Next base: position 72,435,091 of record CM042030.1, read on the forward strand.
AATGATCATGTTAGGTACTACCTTAGGTCTGGGTAGCAGGTTAATGATTGCACTGACATGAACACATGTAATGGTCACCAAGTAGTTTAAGACATAAAGCATAAAGACTATGGCATAAGAACAAAGGTATTGAATTGTGTAAGTAAAGTATTTGTAGACATGTTTCACCCCAAAGGTAAAAATAGTAAAAATGGGCTATATAAACTCACCTGAATCAAAACTAGAAATGGTACGAGTGGTGATTAGCACCAAACAAGAATGCAAGTAGGAAAGTATGAGAGTTTGCCTGTAAGTTGCATACGCATGCCCTAGAATTATAAGCATAATAATTAGGGACACATGAGATTTTGTGACGATAGCACGGAAGATTGAACGTCCTATGACGCACTAATGATTAACGAGTAGACGAACTTTTTCACGGGGAAAGGGTTTCTTAATATAATAATTAAGATAAATGAGTTATGTGTCGAGCGTTAATAACGAATAATATTAATTAATAATTAAATATATCCGTGCGTTAGTACCATTAAAATAATGGCTAGAAAAATAATATAACTTATTATATTATTTTTGAACTCGTAGAATTAATACAATAATCATTTATGTGGCAAAAATAATAAATATATTATTTTTATTCGAGAATATAAACTTGGGTAAATAATATAAATAATTATATTATTTAATAGTTTGAAACGCTAAACAAAGTATATAAACGTGACGAAAATAATATAATAATATATTATTTTTAATAGGGGTCACGGGTTGAAAATAATATAAATATATTATTTTATACGGAGTCGTGGTTTGAAAATAACATAAATATATTATTATAAAAGTGGGTAATGATATTAAAATGAGTTATAAAACCAAACCCGAGCCTACGGGTGGTTTCCCGGGCTAAAACACATTAATATATTAATATAATAATATAGGGTTTGATTTTTATATTAAAATAATAACTAAAAACGGTTTAAAAATTAAAAGAGTGTGGAGAGACTCGAACCCGGGTCTCTCCCACACAAGCATACACTCTTAACCAGTACTGCCCGCTAGGGTATTGCGACATAATCCGGTTTCAATTGCTTAAAACACACAAGCACAACTGGTTCATCCCTTTATCGAAACCGGACCACAAATCCATCTCAAAACCACAGAATTCGATCATGATTTGGAATCAAAGCATAGGGGTTTTATAAATCGAGGGTTTGCGAAGTTGTATGTGAGTTTAATTTGAAAAACACCAAGTCCTGGATCGTTTAATCGTAGATTCAAATATCGAAACCCTAGATCAAGAATACCAAGTTGATTTGAATGATTCTGATATTAAAAGATGTTGGATTCATAGGGCTTTCACTAATTAGGCCCATGCGAAACTGTTAGTGTAGTTTAATTGGATTGAAAACTTGTTTAGGTTAGGGTTCGACCAAATTGTATTCGCATGAACCCTAGATTCTGGATTTTGGTTAAATCGATGATGTAAGCCCAAATAACCATAGGGATTTTACTCTACGGATAAGAACGAAGCTATAGGTGTAATTAGTTACCAGAATAGATGACGAATAGAGTGTGGTCGACTAAAACCAAGGCCGACGATGACTGGTTTGGTTCCCAGCGATTTCTGCTGGGATTCCAGTGAAATTGATGCGTACAGGAGCTTCATAGGGTCTCGTTAATTGTGCAGATAATCAAATTGTGAATTGGTAAGCGAATTCGATGAATGTGATGGTATTTGTCTACTTAAGTCTACGGTTATGCTATAATTGATTATTAATCGGTTTAAATCCGACAATGATGATGATTAATTAGATGGTTATGACCGTTAATGTAGAGGACGTGTGTGATCAGTTACAAATTCCAGCAGAAATTGATCATGGCTTGCTAATTTGGATCAGAGGTAACCAGTTTGACTTTCTAAAGTCAACAGAATCGAAAATGAGATATTTACTGATTTAGTCCCTGCAGTTTCATGTGTTAGGGTTTAGGAATTGACCGAATTAGTCCTTAGGGTTTGAATTGAGTTAGAAGTTTGGTTAGTTGACTTTCAAAATTCAACAGGAACTTAAATATTGACTTTGACTTTGCATAATCAATTAGAATTGAGTTTGAGCTAATTACATAATTAGTCCTTGTAATATGAATTTTGATAATGACAGAAATAGTCCCTGGAGTTTGAGTTAGGTTAACTAAGTTAACCTTTAACTGAATTCAGTTAACGGAGTTAGTCTAAAAAGTCTGAGGTGTCACAATCTGGAGGTCAATTCGTACGACGTACGGACTCGTTTTGGTCGGATGTGGATACCTAAGATTGGTGAACTTAAAGCCAAAATCCTTGATGAGGCCCATAAGGCTCGCTACTCTATCCACCCCGGGACGAACAAAATGTATCAAGACTTGAAGAAAGAATATTGGTGGCTTGACATGAAAAACGATGTAACCGAATATGTGAGCAAGTGCCTAACTTGTTCACTACTTAAGGCCGAGCACCAGAAATCATGCGGTAAAATGCAACCCTTGCCGATACCGGAATGGAAGTGGGAAGAGATCACAATGGACTTCATCACCAAGCTACCGCGAACAGCTAAAGGCAATGATACCATTTGGGTGATCGTCGACCGCTTGACGAAAAGTGCTCACTTCTTACCAATGCGTGAGGCTTCTTTGTATGAGAAACTAGCAGAGTTATTCATAAGCGAAATTATGAGCAGACATGGTATGCCAGTGTCGATCGTGTCCGATAGGGACACTCGATTCACGTCAAGATTTTGAAAGAAGTTTAATGAAGCAATGGGCACTAGATTGCATATCAGCACAGCTTACCACCCCCAAACCGACGGTCAGTCAGAAAGGACCATTCAGACTTTGGAGGACATGCTCCGGGCCTGTATCATTGATTTCGGTGGGAGCTAGGATAGCCACCTGCCTTTGGCATAATTTTCATATAATAACAGCTATCACTCAACCATTGGCATGCCGCCATTTGAGATGTTGTATGGGAAAAGATGTAGAACCCCGGGCTGTTAGGGGGAAATTGGACGGAAAGACTTTGCAAGTCTCGAAGTGGTCAAAGCTACTTTCGAGAAATTCGACCAGATAAAAGCACGCATGAAAGCCGCAAAAGACCAACAAAAAAAATCATATGCAGACAAAGAATAAGAGATTTAGAGTTTCAAGTAGGGGACATGGTACTATTGAAAGTGTCACATTGGAAAGGAATTATCCGATTCAGAAGACGTGGCAAATTAAGTCCAAGGTTTGTCAGACCTTTCAAAATCGTACCCGATGAGCTCAGTGAAATTCACCCTACATTCCACGTATCGCACTTACGCAAGTGCCTTGCTGACGATACAGCTCACATACCCTATGAAGAAATCGAAGTGGATAACAGTTTGAACTATGTAGAAGAACCAATAGCTATTCTTGACTGAGCAGTGAAACGACTACGCAATAAGTCGATTCCTTTAGTCAAAATACAATGGAAGCACCGGAAAGGGTCCGAAGCTACTTGGGAGAAGGAAGACGAGATGAAAGGATTGTATCCGAAGTTGTTTAACTTGTAGCAGGTTTCAAGGATGAAACCTCTATAAGGAGGGTAGACTTGTAACATCTCGAATAAATAGAAAACAAATAAAAGAAAAGCAAGGTGGGCTTGGCCAAAGTTCGGCCCTTGGCCCAAAATATGAAGGGAAACCCTTTTCTAATCAGCAACCACCAACCTCTCCCCCTCATTTCCACCACATTCGCAGCTTCTAGAGAGAGAGTGAGAGGCCGGTTCTAGTGAGAGAAAGCAGGAAAAGAGGCTCAAAGGCTCGGGAATCGTTCGTCTTCATCACAGCAACGTATAGCAACGGGAACCGAACTCCAAGAGGTAAGCACCACCTCTAAATCTGAGTTTTTATCTATTTTGGGGTTTTGGGTTTAATTCACATAAAGGCATGATTTTTACGTATGAAACCTAAAACAAAACACGTATTTAAGCTCATGGATGAAAAAGAAACATTTTGAACGTAAAAAGTTCAAGGCTTGATCGATTAGAAATAATTGGCCAGATCTAGGGTTTCTGGTTGGGGAAGAAGACTGGTGCATATAGGTAAATCCATCGAAACTACCTAGTTTCGATATAGACCCCTAACCCGAAACTACTAATATTTTACATAAGTTACTTATCGAAATTACCATAGTTTCTATATAAACCCATGACCCGAAACTACTAAGATTTTACGTAAGTTACTTATAGAAATTACCATAGTTTCGATATAAACCCATGACCCGAAACTACCATAGTTTCGATATAAACTCATGACCCGAAACTACCATAGTTTCGATGTGATTCATCCATCGAAACTACTGGGTTCAAGCATAGTAATGTCTAGTGTCATCTAGGAGCACTACCTTATGTGTATGACTTCATTATACAGATTGTGAGAAACCTTAGTGATGCTCATTAACCAGCTAAGTGTATTACAGAAACCACTCATCAGGTGAGTTCTATGTGCCCCCCATATGTAACGTGCAAATATTTCAAATGTTTTGGGCTGAAGTGTATACATTAAATGAATGAATATTATGAATGTTAATGTGATCATATGTGATATATGAAAATGAATAACGAACTAAGAATGAAACGTATGTATGCAAAGAATGAAATAAAAGAATGACATAACATGTAAGGATGAAATCTTGCTTTATGTCCATGTATATATTGCTTGCCAAGTATGAATTGTATGACATAACGTGTAAGAATGAAATCTTGCTTTATATCCATGTATATACTGTTTGTTAAGTATGAATGAACGTTATGGATGGAACAATAATGACGAACGGACAAATAAGAAGGACTACGACGGTAGGACGGTTGTAAGGTAATGACGGACTACTTCGGTAGGATGGGTGTAAGATAATGACGGATTACTTCGGTAGGACGGTTGTAAGATAATGACGGACTACTTCGGTAGGACGGTTGTAAGATAATGACGAACGGACACTAGTTGTCGGATGGTTGTAAGTATGGCAGACTACGACGGTAGACCGTGACGTTTGTCTCTATGACTCACGTAATCAATGATGGGCTGATCCCCTTATGTGTAAGACCAGCAAAGGCACAAATGAATGCAAGAATGTATGTATCTATATACGTACCCACATAAGAATGAAATATTAAGGAAAGAATTGAAACGATAAATATATACATATATATATATATGTATACTTATGAAAATTATGACCAGAACTAATGTTTATGCCTACTTGCTTTAAACTAGAACTCACCAGCATTAGCTGACTTTTAGTATGCACTTCAGGTAGCAAGAGGAAATGACGGGCTAAGGCGTGAAGGTTACCCAGCACAAGACTCACATCCCGTTAATCGAATTTATGTTAAGACAATGTTTTATGTTTAATGCTAAGACTTCCGCTGCTATGTTATGTAATTGAATGATGTATGCTTCCGCTACTTTGATGTTTTAATTTAAGTTTGGCATTTGATGACTATGTTTATTAGTAAATCCAACGAGTGAAGGGAAAAGGGCCTTACATATAAAAAGCTATTTATGTTCTAAAGGGGGGAAGCTATACCAGCGACACATTTGACCTATTGGTACGAATAGGGTTGTAAACGAACCGAACGTTCAGCGAACAGTTCGTGAACCATTCGGCGGGAAGTTCGTTTAACTTCATTCGTTTAATAAATGAACGAACATGAACAAGGAATTCCGTCCGATTAACTAAATGAACGAACTTGAACAGAGGTCTCGTTCGTTCAATTGTGTTGGTGAACATTCAGTAACGTGTTCGTGAACGTTCATTTATTTACATTCGTTCGTTCGTTTATGTTTGTTTATGTTGTTCATTAAATATTTTTGTATATTTCTATTTTATTTTATCTAAAATTTTTATATTCTTTAATTTTTATTTTATTTTTTACCCTAACAATTAACTAAGCAAGTAAGTTTGATACATGTACATAAAACTTGATATTAAAATGATCTTATTAAATGTTAATTTCGGAAGACATTAGGGTTGACATTAAAAGTCCCAAACAAGGTTTCGTTTGGTTCCGTTCGTGAACAAATCCATTTCCCTAATGAACGAACACGAACATGAAATTTTGTTCGGTTAGTGTTCGTGAACCGTTCATAAACAAGTTAAATGCTAAACGAACGAACACGAACAAGGCTTCGTTCGGTTTGGTTCGTTTACAGCCCTAGGTACGGACCTATCCACAGGAAGACGAACCTATCCACAGACGTCTATACCCACGATATGTTCTATATAGTGTGTCCCAAGCGTCCTTTGAAGAAATGAGAAGGATATTCTTTCAAATATTATTTCATCTATGGCTTGGTAGATGAAGAAGAGTGCTTTTCTGTTTTCTTATTTTCTTTAGTTTGTTGTTGTGTAACGGGTCAAAACATATTAAATGGGAACGGGTCAATTTTCTTTAGTTTGTTGTTGTGTATCATTGAATATAAACGATTTAGAAGGTTAAAGATATGTCACACAACTGTAAGATGGTAAAAGACTCAATTGCTTATTACAGAATAATGAGTTACATTATATAGAGAACGGAATGCAAACCCTAGATACCTAATGGGCCTGTGGGCTCATAATAATAAACCTAATATCCAATACTCCCCGCAGTCGTAGCGGCAGTAAATCGGACGCTAAGACTGGAAAACAAAAAAAACATAAAACCAATAATAATAAGATAAACATGCTTCGATCGACTTGAAAATCCAAACTTTTGCCAACAAATCCATATTGTGCTTTATGTGGCCATCCATATTTGCTGATTGTGCTATCCATAATTTGCTTGATTGTGTCATCCATAGTTTTCAAAAAATTGCATAGCAATGGACCGTAGTCCAGTTCTTCAAAAGCAGGTGGATGTGGGGCTCAATTGACACAGATATCACCAATTTTGTTGGGATTATGCGGCTGTAATTCATTGGTCCTTGGTTCCTAGAATGATAAACACGTTCAAGAGATGATCAGATTTAAGTAAGTCGACAACCGGCGACCGTAGTCGTGTGGTGATGTGTCGAGGCTAGCAGGCGGTGCGGTCCGTAGATCTTAAAAAGAAAAAAACAAGGCCGGTGACCGTGGTCAAGCGGAGGTCTCTTGGATCCGTAGATCAAGAAATGAGATCCGTAGATCTAAAAAGAAAAAAAACAATCTAATCAAACCAAACCGTAGTTTGAGATCGGTGGTCGTGGACCGTGGTCCTTGGTACGGCTAAAAACCGATAAAATTAAAGAAAGAAAAGAAAAGAAAGCGGCCACTGTAATTTAGGAGTCGTAATTTAGGAACGAACTAAGAGAATGAGTACAAATATAACCCAACTCATTTGAAAATATTCGCCGGTCAAAAAATAAACGGATGGCTGTAGCAACAGCAATCTGGAACATAATCTTTTTGATTGGGATAAATACCAATCAATTAATCCGCGACGGTGGAATTAATTGGTAGCACAATTGATTGTTTGGTGACGGCAATAAGTTTAAACGAAGGGGAGGAGGGGGCTGTAGAGAAAAGAAATTGAAGTAAGCAACCACACACCTCCCGTGACAAAAAGAATAAGCAAGCAAACAAGCACCTCTTGGGAGCCGCCATTGTTACGTGAAATTCATAGAAGGTGCATGGAAGGCTGGTTTGACGGTGGCTTTCCGGTGGGCTATGACGGTTCTGATGGTGGCGGCAGTAAGAGTTAAGAACGTCTCAAAAAAAAGATTTGGATAAGTGGTTTGAGTCTTCAATCGATAACGAAGCTTTATTAAACGAAAACTATAAAATATAAAATAAACGAAACAAAAACGGGAAGTGGGACAGGGCGGCGGCAGTGGAGGCACGCCGCCCTGTCTAGGGTTTGAACTTGGTGGCGACGGCTAGGGTTTTATTTTTGTGTGTTACGTAGGGAAAACGGTAACCAAAACCCTAAGGCTCTGATACCATGTAAGATGGTAAAAGACTCAATTGCTTATTACTGAATAATGAGTTACATTATATAGAGAACGGAATGCAAACCCTAGATACCTAATGGGCCCGTGGGCTCATAATAATAAACCTAATATCCAATACATATTAGGTTTTTTAAAGTTGAAGTCAGTCCACTGTCCACCTTATCAGAGAATTGAATACCTGAACAGGAAGAAGCCTATAATATAATACCAAGAGAACAAACGAAATTACCCCAATTTTATAACACGGATACTAGTTAATTTGATGACATTGATTCCATGATCATGAGAAACTGACTTAGAATCTCATATTTGACTTTGAATTAGTATAACCAGTAGGATTTGCACAGTAATAGATATAACTTTACTCTCTTCGTGTGTCATCCTAAGACTTTAATTGAGTTCAGACTCGAATTAATATATCAAAGCATAAGAAAATAACCGGTTAATAATAACAAGTAGGTTAATTTAATTAATAGCACAGCTGTAGTCAATGTTTGTGCAATAATTTTCATCAGTTGACTTGGAATCCATGTTAAGTTTTGGACTTGGTCTAAGGTTGTTAGACTAGTGAATTTTTTATATTTAATTAGGGTTAGTAATTAGTAAAACAGACAATACTAGTATTCCATAATCAAAATAGGAAACGATAAGATTTTTTTCTATAACATTAATAATCAATAACACATAGAAATACTTGTAATTGTTAGCTTAATAAGTTATATCTTATATTGGCTCATAGGTCTTTTATTTAGTCTTTTAGCTATCTTAACTATTTATATACTTATTTCTCCTTTGTAATTCAGATTTATCCTTAATAATAAAACCTTAGCCGTTTTCTATATATATTGTTATCAATTATCATGGTATTAGAGCTATATTCGATTCATGCTTCTTGATTTGATGATTGTGGAAGACTTTGTATGTACGTATTTGTTGTTCGTGTGTTTTTTCGCTTTCATTGATATTCGAGTGCCGTTGTTGTCATTCGTATTTGTTGTTATTGTTGATTATTGGCAATATTGCTTGAAAATATGCTTATCTTGAGTTTATTAGTACGCAACTTGATGGTAAGAACTATGCCTACTCGAGTTATGTAGTGAAGAATTTTCTATGTGGGAAACATATGTGGGGTTATGTTACTGGTTTTCTAATTGGTAAACGACATATGAGAAAGCTGCTAATTATGCAATATTACTTGATGCATGGAAAGCTAATAATTCACTTGGATCAAAGATTATATAATTCAGATAACTGGCGCTCGGCTAGCTAAGTAATGATATGGCAAAAGAAGTTTGGGACCACTTGGATAGATTGAACACTCAGACACACTTTGTTAAACAATACCAGTTAGAAACTGACATTCGAGCCCTCCAACGGAATACTATGAGTGTTCAGGATTTTTATGCTACTTTGTATGATTTAAAGGATCGGTTGTCTCTCTTACATAATATGTTGACCTAAAAGCTTTCAAACCTTACATTGATAGGTGATAGGTGATTGATTTATATATGATAATTGTGATTATTTATATGTTCGTGATCATAAATGTGCATTGAATAACTTTACTTTGAGTAAGTTTTGTGTTTATAGGGTAATAATGAAGAATACACCAGAACCGGGCTCAGCACGCGATAATCGGGCCAGTTTCACATGTGAAAGATTTGAATTAGGAGAAGCTGAAGAAGCCGCGACGTAGCTTACACCGGCTACCAACATAGAAGTGGCATATTACATAGTGGAGCCAACGTAGATGAGTAAATCGGCGTAGCTTACGCCGGTAGCCACGTGAATTAGGGTTTGAGGCAGTTTTTGGACGCCAATTTAACCCCGGAGGCGAGGGTTACGACCCCATACACCTTTGGGGTAGTTTTGGACGAATTTGGGGGCTAGAAGAACACTAGGTAATCAATTCTTGATCCTTCAAAGCATGAAATTAATTGGTGAATCAAGATTTGAAGAGCTATTCACAAGCATGAGAGGCTAAACCACCCATGATCATCCCAAGGTGTAGGTTAGTGCTAGTAGTTTTATTCAGCCGTGCTTCTACCTGTTCTTGGACATAGATCTTTTGTCATTATTCGATTTCTTGGATTTATGTGTTTAACATGTTTGATTAAATGATTTGATTTAATTTATTCAACTAATAATCCGTCAAGTCATTGGACTTTGAATCATTAACAATTGGTATTTAGATGAATTGATTGAAATTGAATAGGTAATTGTTTACACAACATCTCAATTGTGTTCTTATTCGATTTAGGATTGTTAGGTCAACACAACCATGTTACTTAGTTTTGCAATTATTTATCACACAAGTTATCTAGCAGTTCATGTCTATGTGAATTCCAATTGTTAGTAACTAGGTTATACAGTTTTCTTCCAAAACATGAACCTGGGTGTAATCATATTTTATTCAAAGTAGTTTTAAGCAATCATCCAAATCCCAAGCAGTCAGTTTAATTTAATTTAGTTAAATAAAATAGTTTAAATAATCAACTTAGTTTCAATATTGACCACGTACTCTATGTGGATACGATACTCTGTTTACCATAGCTACTAGTTTATTTAGGTTTTTGCATGACTCAAAGGATGGTCATTAATAGGAGGGAAGAGTAGTGTTTGGTTAAGGTTTTTTATGGCATTACGATCTAATTTTAAAGGATTGCGTTGAACAATCCTTCATTGTACACCTCTTCCCACAGTTGATTCGATTGTTCATGAACTAATTGTTCATGAACCAAATGCTTTAGGTCTTGGAACAGTAGTGATATTTATAATTATATTAGTTGTAAATTTGTAAAATTTTCTACTTTCTTGTTTAATAAAAGTGTCTCATGTTCTTTTGCTCATTTTAAAATTATGCATTCTGATGTGTGGGGTACATCCCTAGTATATTAGGGGCTCCACTTACTATGTCTCGTTTGTAGATGATTACACTTGCATACTTGGGTTTATCTCATGAAACGCATGGTTGGTTTCTTGACAAACTACAACAATTTCAGAGCTCTTGTCAAGATACAACACTTGGCTGTCATAAAGTGCTTCTGGTGTGACTTAGGGGGAGAATATACCTTTTTATTATTTCACTCAGTTACTTGCATCTGATGGTACCATACACTCGTTATACATTGTGCCATACACCAATCGTCTTGTACCAACACTCCTCAGCAAAACAGTGTTATGGAAAGGAAACATCGACATCTTGTTACAATGGTCAGCTCTTTCTTACTATCTTTTGGTTACTATTACATTTAGGGAAGAATCGCTCCTAACTGATGTCCATATGATCAATTGAATCCCTACTTCACATAATTTTGGGATGTCTCCATTCGAAAACGTATATTGTCCCTTACTTGATTATTCCTTATTACGAGTGTTTGGGTGTACTTGTTAAGTCCTCCGGCACCATGTTAAGTGTATTAAGTTGTATCCATGATCGAATTTATGTGTCTTTTGGGGTATGGTATCAATCAGAAAGGATAACTTTGTTTTAATCTGGTAAATCAGAAATTGAACATCTCACGGCAATTTCTTTCCTCGAGCATATATTGTTCTTCTCCATTTTGGCTCTGTCGCATAACATAAAACAGTCAAATCTTTATGTTGTTTATTTTTTCAGTATTGATATTGATAACAATACATCTGATATACGAGCTCCTAATACATCCACATCATATACTTCTCATGCTCCACCTAAACTTGAGACCACGTCGTAACTACTGATCCTCTGCCACTTCTAAAGTCCACTCATACTCATAAGCCTACCAAACTCCCAAATCTTGCTTACTCTTCTTACTTGGCTTCATTTGCTTCCTTTATTGCCAATATACATCATCTTCCATAACATGATCCCCTTTGGTAGGATGTTAAAGCTAAGGAGCTTACTGCTCTTTCCAGAATCATACGTGGGATTTGGTTCCACTCCCACTCAAAAAGCAGATAAATTGTTGTCGTTAGGTGTATAACATATTAACAAAGTCTCAGTTTAGTGATACAAGGCCAAACTTTTTGCAAAATGATACTTGCAAAAGTATGGTATGGTATGGATTATGAGGAGGCTTTTGCACCAGTTGCAAAAATGACGACCATTGGTACTCTGATAGCAGTTGCATCTATTCAGCACTATAAGATCTTCCAAATGAATATCTGTAATGCATTCCTGAATGGTGATCTTCATGAGGAGGTCTACATGATTCCTCCCCTAAGTATTACTCACGAGTGTGGTGAAGTTTGTCGGCTTCAAAAGGCACTATACGGTCTCAGACAAACTCCTCGTGCTTGGTTTGAGAAATTCTCTATGGTGATTACTTCTCTTGATTTTCTTCCTAGTAATCACGACTCTAAGTGATTATTACCGGTGATGACGTGATTATTACCGGTGATGACTATGATGCCATTGAGTCTTTTAAGTTTAATTTGGCACGCCATTTTGCCATGAAAGACTTGGGCTTGCTGTATTTCCTTGGAGATTCACTTATCTCATGGAAAGGTAAGAAACGGGATGTTGTCTCTCGGTCTTCTACAAAGGCTGAGTACCATGTTATGGATGTGACTACTTGTGAGATTGTTTGGTTACGTTGACTTCTTGCAAATATGGGTATTGATGTTTCTGAGCCTACCCCTTTACACTATAAAACAAAAATGCAATGCCATATTGCAAAGAATTTTGTTTTTCATGAGTGAACAAAGCATATATGAGTATTGATTGCAAAAAATTTTGTTTTTCATGAGTGAACAAAGCATATTGAGATTGATTGTCATTTCACTGTCATAATATCATCTACAGCTCGAAACCATCTCTCTATCATGTGTTCCATCAGCTTCGTAGATTGTTGATATTTTCAAGAAGGCTCAGTCGACCTCCCAGTTTGACTTCTTGTCTGACAAACTCTCAATGTTTATAATTATCGGATTGTGAGTTTGAAAAGAATGTTAGCATAATAAGTTATATTTGATATTGAGCTATCTTTGTAGTGGAATTTTATATTTAACCTTTTAGGTAGGTTAACCCTAGACTGCTTTCGTATTTATAGTCTTATTACCCTTTCTTTGTGATTCAGTTTTTTTCTTAATAATAAGACACCAATTATTTATTCTCTATATTGTTATCAATTATGAATAATATTTGGAAACATTGTCTTGTATTTAGACTACTAGGTAAAGGCCACGTGTACCTTGTATATATACATTTTAAACTATTGATGAGAAAGTTACCATTAGTAAAACTATTAAAGACCAACGCTGATGAATAGTCAAGATAGCAGGCTGCTGAATCAAGCAAACTACTAAATATATTTTTTTTTTCATTTTCACCATTATACTTTATATAATTTACGATTTTAACCCGTTTAATTATGTATTAATTCCGTTCTTCTATAATTACTTTTGTTCGTTTACTTTTTTTTTAAACGGATTGCATGGCTGTTTTTTTTCCCAACGTTCCGATATAATTATTTTTTTAAAATAACTTTCGTTTCTTAACTTTTTTTTTAAAACGGGATGCGTCGTTGTTATTATTATTTTTTTCAACGTTCCGATATAATTTTTTTCGTTTTACGTGAATACATCCCGTCGTGAAGCGCGGGACCGGGAACCAACTAGTTCATTTTTACCCATCAATATGGTCTTATAGCAAAATTTTCCTATTTTCCTTTTCCTGATCTACCCAAATACCATCACTACCCACCCTTGTAGGAGAATACCGTTATAATAAAATAAATTGTATACAATACGGTATGAAAAATAAAAACTATAGAACTTCTATATACGTTTTAAAAATTATATAAATAAATGACACACACAAGAAAAGAAGAACATTATTAACTGTAATGTCAAACTTGAATTCAGGAGCTTGAAACCGACCTAACAAAATATTGGGAAAAATACCAAAATAGTCCCAACTTTTTAGCCTACTAAAACATGGTCATGAAGACTAATAGGCGGCTAAGACGGCTAGACTTAGCCGGCTAAAAATTCCGTGCCTGAATGTAACATCCAGAACTTTATCATATCGGGTGCGGGTTTTAACTTTAGAAATGGTAGGACTTGAAGAGCCGGGTCGTGGGCCGAGGACGAGCCTAGCGGGCCTGAGGTAGAGGAGGAGCCTCCAAGACTCCAACTCTCCCCCGCCCCATTCTTCACTTCATCATCTTCCCCACTTCTAGAGAGAGAGTGTCGGTTTTGACGGAAGATCGGCCCAACCTTCTTCTCCGGTGATTGTTTGAAGCTTCTCTGAAGAATCAAGCATAATCAGGTAACAAAACCCGTCCAAATTTGAGTTTTTGTTCTAAATGGGTTTCTAGGGTTTTTATGAGTTTTCTTCAAAAAGATTGAATTTTTACGTGTGTTTATGACAAAAAACCATATATATAGCTTCATGGTTAAGATTAGAATAGTTTGGATGTAAAAGGTTATGATTTTGGATCAAAAACGAAGAATCTAGTTTAGAACAGATGAGTCGTCCGAAAAGTCAAAGAATGGTCTGAAAAGTCTGATGCGTTCGAAAAGTATTTCGGACGCAGAGAGAGATTTCGGACACAAGATTTCAGATGAATTAGGTTTTGGGCGAAATGGTTTTCGGATGAAAGACATTTTGGACGGAAGAGATTTCGATCAAAAGAGATTTCGATCGAAAAGAGATTTCGGACAGTTGAGTTTTCGACCAAGTAGATTTCGGACAGACTGTTTTGTTATATCTAGAAGTTAACACATGTCATTTATGACTGCTCGAACAGATCACCTAGTACATCGTTGAGCCTTACAATTAAGAAGAATTAACTAAGAAAGCCAGGTGAGTTCTAAGGGTAATGTACATACTTAGTGTAAAGTGTTTATTATATTTTATATATTATAAACAAAAGCAAAAGTTATGTTTTAGTATAAAGTTTGAAAGAGGCAAAAGTACATTTTGAGTAAAGTATGATTATATTATTGGCAAGCGTTAATTATATTTTCATATACATAAACAAAGGCATGATATATGTGTTAAGCTATTTTCAGTAAATCAAAGATATTTTATGACAAGCATTTACTACATTTTATATACATAAACAAAGGCATATTATGTGTGAAAGTTATAAACCAGATTTACATAAAGTTTTATGAACAGTAAAGTGAACAGTTTTTTCTTCGGGAATGTGTACCGGTTGTAAAGGTCCTTGGAACAGATGTTACTTGTGCAAGATGTCAGATATGGGTTCTACCCATTAGTAAGAACCTTTATGGTTCGCTAACGGTTGTACAACTGGGTTGAGTGACGGCGGTTGCTCGGGAGAACCACGCAACTCCCCTTAGCGTTAAACCGTATTGTCGGTTCATGACCGTTGGCCATGGGGGCATTGACCAGGTACTCGTCGGTTCATAGTCGTTGACTATGGGGGCGGTACAGTAGTGACAAAGGAATTGACGGGTAAACGGTATTGTCGGTTCATGGCCGTTGCCCATGGGGGCATGGACTAGGTACTTGTCGGTTCATGGTCGTGTGCCATGAGGGCAGTACAGTGTAAAGGAATTGACGGTTTATTATATATTTTTGAACTGATTTGAAAAGTAAGTATGTAAAGTTTTGCCTTAATGGTAGTATGTACGTATTAATAAATCTTTTGATTGATTAATTTAAAGTAGTTCAAAAACATATAATAAACCGTCAATTCCTTTACACTGTACTGCCCTCATGGTACACGACCATGAACCGACAAGTACCTAGTCCATGCCCTCATGGCCAACGACCATCATTTAAGTGTAGGTGGCAGTAGATGGATGCGGATGCTTGGCTTAGCAAGAAGAGTTACCCGAAGATCAGCGTCTGGCATCCTGTTTATGTTTACGTTTACGTTTTAATCAGTGTTTTGAAACCCGAATCGGCCGGTCGGACCGGGAACCGGAGGCTTGGCCTATCCGGCTGGGTGTGTTGAAACGATCCTACAGCGACCCGGTGGTCGGACCGAAAATCCGATGGTCAGACCGGTCGTTGCCATTCAACCGGTCGTCGGCGATAGAAATAACGGTGGTACTACGACAGATCTACGGCAGTCGACATATGTGAAGGAAGAAGAGGAAGAAACGAAGCAGATCTGCGAGAGTTGATAGTCTCTGGTGGTTGTGAGCAATAGCGATTGTTAACGACGGTGAAGAAAACTTAGAGAAAGGAATCAGTGATGAGAGAGTTTTAATCTTTGGAGCAGTTATCGACGGTGAAGAAAAGCTTGAAATAATAGTGAAGAAAACGAGATGCCCTCTTTACAACAATTAGGTTTAAAATGAAGTTTCAGTTAGACCCTTAAGAAATAATATTTGGAGCAGTTATAATCTTTTATTATCTATATTTAACATATTCAGCCCTTTAATATTTCAGTATGCTCCAGTTTAGTCCATCAATATAAATTGTCTATGTTTAAAGGTAAATAAATTATTTGTGACATCGTCCGGTTCTTAAATCCGGTCTTACATATCCGACCGGTCCGACCAGTGAACCAGTAAGACGACCGGTTCATTGTCCGGTTTTAAAAACATTGCTTTTAATTGTTTAAGACAAGTTTTAGTTTGTATTTGACAAGTTGTGTTAGACATGTTATGCTTCCGCTGTTAAGTCGAAAGTTTAAATCATTTCCGCTGCTAAGTAATAAATGTTTTATGTTTAAGTGATATGTGTTGATGAGTAAATCAAATAAGTGATGCTTCCCTGATTTGGGGCCTTACACTGAAAGGAATCTGTCAGACTTTAGACCAATTAGACGTTTACACGTAGCATCATGAAAATTTTAGCCGGCTATAGCTGTCTATTTAAACGGCTTAGCCGACACTTTTTTTTCCAGCTTGGCTCGATTTTAGCCTGCTATTTGACTTTTCTTAGCCAGCTATTTGACTTTCCTTAGCCGGCTATTTGTCTTAAAATAAACACTACAACCATATAATAAGTAGTCAAATACAATATAAGTTTAATGTATTAAAATAAACACAGCAATCATATAAAAAATAGTGCTCAAATGTCTTACACAACAATATTGTATTTAAGCACTACTTTTTATATGATTGTTGTGTTTGTTTTAAGGCATTAAACTTATATTGTATTTGACTACTTATTATATGATTGTTGTGTTTATTTTAAAATAAATAGCCGGCTAAGGAAAGTCAAATAGCTGGCTAAAATCGAGCCAAGCTAGAAAAAAAAGAGTCGGCTAAGCCGTCTAAATACAGCTAAAATTTCTGTGATGCCACGTATCAACGTCTGATTGGTCTAAAGTCAGACAGATTCATTTCAAGCATGGAATTTTTAGCCGGCTAAGTCTAGCCGTCTTAGCCGGCTATTGGTCTTCATGACCATATTTTAGTAATTAAAAAGTTGTGATCATTTTGGTAAAGTCAACCGACCAAATGACCATTTTGGTATTTTTCCCCAAAATATATGGTATGGTTACTGGAAATTGTTGTGTGTATCTAAAACTATGGTTTTCGTAGAATTAAGGGTGGTGGGAGTGATATCCTCTAACCCAAAGTATCATTCCAAATTAAACCAATTAGAAGATGACACCTCACTTAGCCAAACTACCCTTTCAAAGTAACCTCCATGGTGTGAGTGATACCCTCCAACCCTCCTATTTTTTTTAAATTAAAACAAATTAATAAGCAAATTTAAAAATTAAAAATTTAATTAATTAAAGAAAAAATATATAACAATAAATAAAAAGGCTAAATAAAAACAAGTTAAAAAAGCACCTAAAAATTTAAAAGTCACATGGCCAATCATACTTTGCGGCTATTTCACGTTTCTGTTTTAGTATTAGTTCCAACATCGTACCGGTTAGATGGTAGTGTAGATCCGTAAATAGTTTCAAATCCCGGTCCATACGTTTCTCCCGGATAGCTACTCGTTGCTCCTCCACCAAAATCGTATGTCGTCATCTTTTTGTTTTTTTGAATCAAGAAATTTATTCATCATATCCTCCCGAACATTCACGTAGCGTGCAATTTGTTCGGCCAAACTTCCTTCGCTTGACGGCGACTCGGACGACTTCTTTGGTTTCCGTGTTGGTCTAGATGGTGTCGCGTCTTCGTTTAGGTCGAGTGCCCAAGAACTAAAAGGGTCGCCATTTGAACCCGTGTACTTGTCGGAGTCCAATGTCTTTCTTTTATGATCGGATTGAGTAGCAAACTTCTCATCCATCAACGGTTGACGGAGCCATTTAACATGAACCCGTACAATCTCATAACATTTGACGTGGATAAAAGCTTGTTTTTATTTTTTTGGTAGTCACTTAACGCTTTCTTCATTACGTCCAAATTGTTGGCCCCACTAGCACGTAGACAATCTATCAAATTAATATATTAATAATATATGAAGAATAAAAAATCTATATATATTAATAAATAAAAGTTTTGTTATGTCACGTGTCATGCCTCTTAGACCCACTAGAATTGGTTTTTCCCGCTAAAGTATTACACGCGGGTCGACTTGACTCCGAAGCCTATCCTGTCTTTATCCATGTTTTTTCCTTCGGATCTTATTACTTCTGTATCTCCGATTAGGGTTTCATTCCAAAAAAAACTTCCGCTCTTCACCGTCCTCGCTACCCATTTAGGGTTCCATGCCACTACCACTCATCTCCTCCACTCCACCCTTTCCTTACGCCCTTAGCCGCCATGAGCGTACTCTCCCCCACCGATCTTGCTCCTGCTCTATCTCCAATTTAGGGTTTTACTTGAAAAAGTATCCGCCGCTTGACCATCCTCTAGCCCGATTTAGGGTTCCTCCACGACCATCCTCTGACCTTGTCTATCAGGTTCTTCTCACAGTCGAGTGTCTACTGGGAAGATTAGTCGACGGAGTGTGACGCCTACACCGGTTGGTAAGCAGTCTGGTGTTTTGAAAGCCGGAAAGGTTGAGAATGCTTTGAAAACAGTTTTGAAAAGAGGAAGAATTGAGAGTATTAGAAGAGGTGAAAAAGTTGAAAATGTTGTGGAGACGGATAGTTGTTTGGAGGCTTCAGCTGATGGTTCAACGGGACGGAAGAGATGTCCTTGGGTGACGGCTTTTACTGGTATCATTCAATCTAAAACCGAGTCCTTTTTAACATGCTTAACTATATTTAAGTATTGCACTTTGAATTGGAAAGTGCAGATTCTTGCAGTTATGACATGAAGTTACAAGGAACTGGAGATAATAGTAGAGCTATCAAACTACTTTTAGAATTGCTTATGATAATTTTCATTTTACTTTGATTCTCTACGAAATAGTAGTTCAAATATTGCTTTGAAATGTCATAATGGACATACACAAATTTGGAAATCAGTAGCATGTGAAAGGTACCTTTTAGTTTGTTCTTGCGTATGCTCAATCATAGTTTATTACTTGATAATGGATAAATGTAATGATTCTGAAATATATGCTAGGCTGCTAGGGCTATGAGCTATGAATGTTGGTGTTTTTTGTACCATCACATAGGGAGAATCATATCTTAAATCATAGATACCTCTGATTTGAAGCCCAGAAACTATCTGAAAGGGAACTATAAGGGCTTACATTTCTGGTCAGATAGTTACTATTGTTGGATACCGATGCATTCTTCTCTCATAAGTCAAAAGGTTTGCGAGACATAGGAAATCAGGAAAATGGTAGCTATAAATTGAATTTAGTGGAGTAAAGGTTTAACCTATGCTATCTTATATAGTTGTAGTAAAGAATTTTTTATTACCATACCTTTGTTTACTCAATTAAGTTATAGGTTGCAGATTACTGCTCATTTTATGATGTTTGGTTATGGGTTCAGGTTGATTCTTGGATATGCATATCAAGCTTTTGAGTGTTTTAAAACCGTTGAGAAGCATGGTGCAGGAAATGTAGAATCAAGATTTTGGTGTCAATATTGGTAATTTGTTCTTTCTTCAGCATGTTTATATGCTTATTATTGTCATCCTATTCACATAAGTTTAAACAGCTAAAATAAAAGATGAATTTTCATTCAACTGTGTATTCTTGAATTAGAAGCAATTTTGTTTCAGTAATGGGTAGTAAAATAAACCAGCGTGTAGTGAGCTAAATTATTATTGTTTGTGGCCTAAGTTACATACACAAACAAGTACACACATCATTGTCTTTTTTGTGTGTGGCCTAAATTATTATTGTTTCCAGGAATCTGTTAAGACCAAACACCCATAGCTTGACCGTGAGGCCAAACTGCACATGCTTCTTCAAGGCAGAAGTGAGTTTCATATTTTTACCTCACATATACAGATCAAAGTAAATTGTAGCGTTTCCTTCTAAATGATACGAATTGATTTAGCGCTTTCGCGTGTATGCTAAAAAATTTAATTTGTCTTTTCATGTTATCTGGATTTCAGCTGCGAGTGCTATGAGTGTGCTCAACTTTAGTCCGGTAAATTGGAAGTGGATTCGGACCATGTATTCAAACAGCCTTTACGCACACTGCTATATTGTTCTTTTCATACGGTTGTTTAGCATAAATCAGAGTTAAGGTAACCTCTGAAGACTTTGTTCGGCGAGTTTTAAATTGATGTTAAAACTCTATATATATGTTTCTGAGATGGATGCTTATTTATACTTTTAGGTCTTTACATAATAACTATTTGTCTTCTTTAATTTGGATTTTTGTTTTTTCTTAGATGAGTTAATAAATAAAATTTAGCTAAAACAGAAAGGGGTCAAATGGATCAAGTGGGGTGAAAGTCACCCAAGGTCAACTTCTAATGCATACAACCTCCTTAATCATTGTGTTCAAAGGTGGATATTATTATTGTAATGATGTTTTTTATAAGCATAATTAACACAAATGTAAATAAAGGTAAAAAAAGTGTTTCTTTTCGACCCGAATCCACATTGACTAGGTACCCAACCCGCCCATCTACCCAACTCTAATTTTATGATATTTTTTTTTCACAGAAGGATGCAACATATTGTGCGAGGTGTTACCTTCATGCTGGAGTTGACATTGTAGATTTTAAACGAGTGGAAATAAATGAAGACATAACCGATTGGACCGAAAAAGAAACTTTGCACTTTCTAGAAGCAATTATGCATTATGGTGATGACTGGAAAAAGGTATCTGAGCATGTTGTTGGTAGAAGTGAAAAAGAACGTGTAGACCGTTTTATCAAGCTTCCTTTTGGAGAGCATGTTGTTGTCTCCTGATTCTTTTGATCCTGAAGAAAATTTTGATAAAGGTACAAATCTACCCACGCCATTTGATGATGCAAGCAACCCGATCTTAGCTCAGGTAAAGATTTCATTTGACTCTTGAAAATTTTTTGTTTCTTTTATTGAAAGTGTCTTACTCACAATCTGTGTATATCTGTATTGGAAATCACACCTGTGTTTGATGCTTTGTAAAATTTGAAGTGCCTAAACGATTAATAAATTTATAAGTTTATTTAGGAATCACACCTATGGAATTTGTTCTTGATGATCACCTCACCTCTGATCATAAGATGTAACTTTGTTATTTTACAGATTCTGAATTCATGAAGTTTTTCGTATGATGTGAATGAGCAATAACGACCGAGTATCATAGTCTCTAACTAATTAATGAACACTGCAACTCTCAGCCCTTATTTCCCCCTTGTATGAAGTGAATGAGCAGATCTGTTGGTTTCTTTCAAAGCTACTACACCATTTCCTTTTGCTTTGAACATGCGCATATCATTGCTTCTATTTAAAAGGTAGTCATAACACGACTATTGAATTCTTTGATATTTTTTATGACAACCACCGCAATGTCAAATGTTATTGGATGTAGGCATGCTGCCTAAGTCTTCAGAAAACATTTAAATGTAATTTATAATTTTTGGATACATTCTGCATTGTATCTGTTTATTTTTCTGTTTTTTGTTTTTAATTACATTACCATCATGTTAATGTTCTTTTTTTAATTAATTATGGGTTTACTCAAATTATTCTTAAATTTCAACTGTAAATTCCAAACTCGTTTAACTTTAATGACCGGTAACTAAATTGATTCCACCTGAAACAGGACGTGTGAAGCAGCCATATCTCTTGGTGCGTAGGTAGTAACGGGTCAAGTTGTAGATCATGGGTAAGCGATTGTATTTATACATGTGTGTGTAATTCATGTGGAAAGTGGAAAGTAATCTAATTTTGATAGTTGTTTTTGCATATTGTATTTTGTTGTTAATTAGTCTGTTTATTTTTTAACGTGTCTTGCATTTTTTAGCCGTTGTTGATGGGTTGTAACGGGTCAAGCTATAGATCTTCAGGTGGGGGGTGAGTTTGTAGCTTGAGTTTCGTTGGTGACAGGTGGTAATGTGTCAGACTGCGGATGGTAGGATAACAGCTTAGATTGCAAATGTTAAACTCTATTTGTTAAGCTTACATTTCATAACGGGTCAAATTGCATGTTGTACAAAGAAGTGTTTAGAGATTTGTGAGCTGTAATTTCATTCTATAATTATAGATTTGTAATGTAATGTAATTTTTAACTTCAGTTATAAAAAAGTATATATATATATATATATTATATAATAAATAAAGGTTTTTCCAGGCCACGTGTCGCTTCCACATTCATTCTCATTATTTTTTTCTCGACTCTCTCTCCTATTAAATACACCTTTTATCTTTTAATAGTAATATTTTTAAAGAAAATACTAATTATACTAATAAAACACATTTATTATAAGAAACTTTGAAATCTAATTATGTAACGTTTATTTACAATCAAATAGTAAATGAAAGTTAAATTATATTAAATAGTAATTAACGTATTTTCGAACCCAATTATATATTAATTTTTACATATTTTAAATTTTGTTTTATATATTTAGTATATGTAATACATTTTTACGACTATAAAATATATAAATAAAAATTTAAGAATTTTATGTATTGATATTTTTTATCCCGTGTGTATTACACGGGACCTAAACTAGTATTAACAAGAAATAAACGTACAAAAAATACACACCGCTTGAACCAAACATCCGTTGAAGTGACAAATACTTGTATTTAAAGAATTCCACTTTGAATTTAGTTGGTGTCTAGTTCGGGTGCTTCCTCCAAAAATTATCTCTCTTTTGTTGATTTTCGATCGTCAGGTATTCGGAAATATGGCGCCAAGCCTTACACAAAGCTTCGGTTTGTTCGGGAGTTCACGTTTGACGGGTCGCCCAGTTGGTGAATTTTCCTTTTTTGACGGTTTCTTCGTCAAGTTCAACCGCCTCTTCTTCTCCTTCTTCGCCAACTTCAACCTCCATCTCCTCTTCTTCTTCAACTTCAACTTCTTCCTCGTCTTCGATACATGGATATATATTGTCTTCGATTATGTTCTCCGCTAGGATCCTCGTCAACATGGTTATCGGCACAGTTATCATATATGGGAAGTGGACGTTGTTCTTGACGAGTGGGTTTACGGAACGGTCGGTTGTGGTATCGAGGTGCAAAAGGGTCAAAAGTTGCTTGATCTTGTAGGGGATAGGTGTATTGACCCGGTGCAACTTGCGTAGGCATGACCGGTATTTGAGGATACGAAAAAAGTGGGTATGGAGTATACAGTTGTTGGTGAGTTTCTTGGCTTGATGGTTGTTGACTACAACCGCCTCTCGGTTTGGACACTTTTTTGCGGCTAGAACCGCCTCTCGGTTTAGAAACTTATTTTGGAATATTGTATTTTTCATGTAAAGAATAGAGGAGAAAAAATGTATTTTTTGTGTATTAAGTAAAATAATTGGGTATGTATTTATAGATGTTAAATTTATTACATTTTTTTAACGGCTATATAGTCGTTCAACGGCTCAATAACGTTCGAATTCCAAAACTTTCCACGGGTTCCGGTACCCGCCTGCCTATACCCGCTTCACTTGCGGCAGTGTACCCGTAACCCGCCACCCTACCCGCCTTGAAGCCGCTATCCCCTCCCACCACCCTAAGATAGATACCTTCATTTTATAACTGCATTAATTACGTTAAATGCATAAACTGATTAAAATATTTCGCTTATTAATTGTTAATTGAGACAAAGTGTTACGAAATTTTCTGATTCTCATTGATTGATTAAAAAACATACAATTGAAATGAACCATATATACATACTTCAAAACAAAACCGAAAATACTAAGTCTGTTAAATACAAAGTGCGAAACAAATAATCTCGTGTGTATTTCCTAGCTCATGCGTATCTCAAGCATATCGCGTGCGTATCTCGTGCATATATTGTGTGCACCTGGTTTGTACGCACCAACACTTGACTCATCTAACTCATGCGTACGTGATGGGTACGCACCAACACCTCCTTCAAGTTGGAGAACCCCAACATGAAAATCAGATCCGTGTATGGATGACCAGCCATACTCTTAGTAAATAAATCAGCAAACTGATCGGTCGTATGAGTTTCAGTTAAATGAATTAAACCATCCTAAAGTTTTTCACAAATGAAATGACAATCCAACTCAATATGCTTAATGTGTTCATTAAAGAGTGGATTATTAGCAATATGAATAGCAGCTTGACTGTCACATTTGAGGGGAACAAGAGTGAGACCATGAAGTTGAAACTTAGATGAAAAATGAGTTAACCAAGCTAATTCGGTTGTAAGTCGGCGAAAAGAACGATATTCAACTTTCACGAAACTAAGAGAAAAGTGGGTTGTTTCTTGGACTTCCAAGAAATAGGACTGCCACCCAAAGAAACAAAGTACCCACTAACAGAAAGCATTATTGGCATCCAACTGATACAAATCTCATTGCTTCTTAGTAGCAACATCAATGAGACTTCTGATGATTGTCATTTTTTTTTTCAGATAGAGAGAGTCTCATTGTAATCAATCCTAGACTTTTGAGTATCCCCCTGACTGCCATTCTGGCTTTACAATGATCAACGATATCATCAGCATCGTATTTGACTTTAGATACCCATTTGCACCTAATAGTCTTCTTACCTTTAGGTGAAGTCATAACCTCCCAGGTTTGATTACTTTCTAAGACTGTAAATTCTTTAGATATAGCTTCTTGCCAAGCATGGTGTACAACAGCCTCTTGATAAGAAGTAGCCTCTGTGATATTTTCAAGATTGAATATCAAGTGATAAGTATCTTTAGACAAATCAGCCAAATTAACAAGCGTATAAGGATTACAAGCATTTGTTATAGTACAAGAACAATAAGAGCTTGAGGAATCAAAAGAGGCAGAAGTAGATGCTAACTTACAAACAAAATCTTGCTAATAAGGAGGGATAGAAGATCTTGTGGATCTGTGGACTGGATAGGAGGATTGTACGGAATTGAAGGTGAAGGAACAAAAGAAGATTGAGAAGTGGAATCATAATTGGGAGCAAAAGATTGAGAAGAAGGAGAAGTAACAATTGAAGTGTGAGTAGGAGAAGATGAAGAAGTAAGATCTGGAGAAGACGAATCAGCGGAAGGAGAATTAAGAGATGAAGAAGAAGAAGAAATGATCGATTCAAAATCGTCAAAAGCTTGAGACAAATGTTCAGTAGTGGGAAAAAGAGTAGAACGGTCTTGTTTAAGGGATGGAAATGTGTTCAAACAACATTTATGGAAACCAAGATAGTATTGGTTTGATGATTATAAACTTATGTCCTTACTTCCTAACTGATAGCCAATGAAAATGCAAGGATCTGTTCTTGGCTTAAACTTATCTCTTCCCTATTTAGATGTAGAGTCATAAAAAAGACAACCAAAACTTCTTTAATTATCATATGAAGGTGGTTTACCAAAAAGAAGTTCATGAGGAGTCTTTCCTGCAAGAACATGAGTTGAAAGTTTGTTGATCAAATAAGTTGTTAAAACACAATCTCCCCATAACTTATTTAGGAAGTTTTGGTTGACAAAAATAAAGCACGTGCAGTTTCCAAAAGATGTTGATGTTTCCTTTCTACCACCCCATTTTGCTGAGGAACACCAACACAAGATTTCTGACGTAAAATCCCTTTACTAGGAAAGTATTCAGATTGCTTATTGTTTGTGCCCAATTCAAAAGCATTATCTGCTTTGATACCCTTGAGCTTCTTATCAAAATGAGCAGGAAAAACATTGCTTATAGTTGAGAGTAAATGGGTCCATGTTGTTCTACTATAATCATCCACAATGGTAAGAAAATATCTATAACCATTATAAGTTGCAGTACAATGAGGTCCCCAAGTATCAACATGAATCAAATTAAAGATAGTTGCAATACTTCTAGTACTTGTAGGAAAAGACATGCATTGTTGTCTAGCTTGAGGACAGATGGCACAATGATCAAGAGTATCAAAATGTGTGGTAGAAAGCACATTCAATTGCTTGAGTTTATAAAATGGCAAATGTCCAAGTCTACAATGCCATGTATTATTGCTAACAACAGCATTGCAAAGAGATTTAGAAACCACAAAGGAAAGATGATCAGTGAACCCAAGTTGCATCACATATAGTCCTTGTATAAGTTTACCAAGAACCAGAGACTGTTTCAATGAAGGGGATTTTAACATACAAGCAGCTTTAGAGAAATAGACTAGGCCATGTGTATAGTTACAAAGCCTAGGAATGGAGAGCAAAGCTTGATTCGATGACGAAGATGAAATCAAAATGATACCAGAATCGAGCGAGCAGAGAAGATTCATGCTCTAATACCCTGTTATCTGAGACAAAGTGTTAAGGAAATTTTCTGATTCTCATTGATTAGAAAAAATAAAAGTGAAATGAATTATATATACAGACTTCAAAATAGGACCGGAAAACTAACTAACTTTGTTAAATACAAAGTGCGAAACAACTAATCTTGTGCATATCTCCTTAGCTCATGCGTATCTCGTGCATATGTCGTGCGTATCTCCTTAGCTCATGTGTATCTCGTGCGCACCAACACCTGACTCATCGTACATGATGGGTACGCACCAACATTAATGGTAGTTGCTATAAATTAATGATTAAGTAGCCGACCCGTCTCATTTGAAATGGGTTATGTGAAAATAATGGTCAATCAAAATACACAGAAAGGTACTAAGGATGGATAATTATGAAATTGGTTACATGAAAAAAAAATGGTTTATGAAATTGCAAGATAGGGTGCAAAAAGATAAAAACATAAGTAGTAGGAACGTTTCATTTGAGCGAAGTGATGTGAAAATAACAAAATTTTGGAAATACATAAAAAGGTGCAATTGTTGATAAAAAGAAAATAGGGAACAAATACATACCATTTGGTCTTAGGCTCATGAAAATGGTTAATGTAGTTGAATTGTAATATTTGTTAATAATGGTTCAAATGAGTAAAGGATGAAATTAATTTGTTGGGATATTTGAGATATTTATGTTTTGATCATAGGTATTACATATGTTATAACAAAAACATTTCTATGAATATGTCACGACCCGCCTAAATTCAGGTCGCAACACTCGTATTTCGAAAGGTTCCGGGTCAATTTAGAAGCAACTAACGCTTCCTGGAAGACCCCAAAACAACCTACAAGGTTCCGGGTCAATTTAGACAACTTTTTTTATCTAATCACGAATGGGAGCCACATTTCCAATAATAGTACCCATACCAATGGGATCCTAACACGTGTCATTTTCTTTTTATTTTAACTTTTTTACATAAACAATGGGAGCTTGTCGCGTGACAATTTTTTTTGTTCAACGTTTATAGTTACTTTTAGCCAAGTTTTGTTTTCCTTTTATAACTTTTAGACAATAATGTTTTCTTAAATTCGGAGTATACCGTCGCGACGTACGTATTTTTAACTACATTTGATATTAATTTTGGTCAAAACCGAGTCGAATTGAATATAATATTTTTTTACTTTCTTTGTTATAACTTTTAAACTATAATGTTTTCTTAAATTCCGAGTATACCGTCGCGACGTGCGTATTTATATCTACGTTTCGATATAAATTTTGTTCGAAACCGTATCGAGTTGAATATGATATTTTTTTTACTTTCTCTTATTTATGAGTCGTGTCAACTATAATATATTTTTTACTTTTTTAGTTTAGATTTAAATTGGTGTTTATTAACGCCCGTTTTCACGATTAAAAGGTTCATTTACGTTTTTTTTTACTTTCTCTTATATATGCGTAAATCGGTTGTAAATCAGTTGTAGATTAATATGAAGTTATAAGTCTTGCTATCCCAAAGGGGAGGTCTTTGCTTGATTTTCTTGTTAGAGATGCTAGGGTCAATGTTTGAACTAGGGTCGATATTTAAAATAGTCAAACACGTCAAATATTAGTAATGCTTATTTTTAATTATAGATTGATAATATTAATAACACTTAATTGTATGTAATTGATATTTGAAAATCAACAAAGGAAAATGTTTGGAAATGGTTTGTGAAAGAATACATTTTTAAGTGTTGAACCGACACGACTTTATACCTGTATTTCATGTAGACGTGTCATTCACTTTACAAACTCTATCTGACAAAATAAAATCATACGGTTATATTCTTAGATACATAGCCGTGTCTTTTACAAATGAAGCTTTAGGATTTTATGAATCTAAAGTCACATAGTTATGTCTTACTTTATAAGATATTAGCATAGAAACTCATGTATTACACGTGTTGAATAAATTTAACTTGTTGTAAACCAGTAGTTTCTATGAAAATTTATATATTGGATGTCATCAGCCATTGATGAAATAAAAAATAATGAATATTTAAGAATTATAAATAACAAATAGTGAAGATTTAATAATTATATTTTAAGATAATTGATATAATTGAAATCTTCTTATGATTTAGTAAGTTTTAATAAAATATTAGAATAAATTTTATATATTTAAAATCATTATTATTTAAAAAGAGAGAGAAGCGGGAAACAAAAATCTAGACTTCACCAGAAGTTGACATGTGTTAGGTAAAGTTATTCATTTATTATAATAAAAATGTGAAAACTTAGATTCGAAACTACACGGCTATGTATTATTTATTCACATGGTCGGGTGCATACTTAATATTTTAGACAAGTACTAGGTCATGGCAAGAGGCCTTTGAAGAATAGAAGACTATGTGATTGCTTGTTATGCTTCTTATATGGTATTTAAATCGTTGGCTATGAGATTAATTTATACACCACTTTTAGTAAAGAAATTTGTACTTTCATAGTGATTAGTGAACAAATGATAAATGCATTTTGGTATTTTACTTGTATTTTATGGGATGTTAAACAAGTTTCTTGTAATTACAATTGAAGTCTTCCAATATGTATTTATCATGATGGCTTATTAGCTATTAATGAGTTATATTTAGTTATAATAAGTCCTCTTAGGTGTTAATTGTCAAGCCACGAATGATAGGGAGGATCTCGTGGTTGTTGTAGATTTGACTTTGAATTAGTATAACCAATAGGATTTGCATACTAATAGAAGTCACTCTAGTCTCTTCGTGTGTCATCATATGAGACTTGAGTTCAGGTAAGAGACTCGAATCATACATCAAAGCATAAGAAAATACCCGAAAATTGGTTAATGAGTTTGGTAAATGAAATAGTTAATGTTTGTGCAATCATTTTCATGTGATAAAATTCAAGAAGAGAACAAGAAAACAATATAACGTATATCGAATAACTCATAACCATCTCTTCATATATAAAGAACTTTACCAACGGCATAGGCAATCTCTGGACGAGT
Organism: Smallanthus sonchifolius; assembly: GCA_023525975.1. Classification (NCBI taxonomy): domain Eukaryota; kingdom Viridiplantae; phylum Streptophyta; class Magnoliopsida; order Asterales; family Asteraceae; genus Smallanthus; species Smallanthus sonchifolius. Next base: position 72,464,631 of record CM042030.1, read on the forward strand.
CAAGACAAGATACTGAAGAGCACCAACACTTCTACGGTAGAGCAAGGCCGGATTCATCCATAGGTATACCTAAATATCAAGAAAGTGGATGTCCTTGTGATACAGGAGTGGATAAGGGTTTGCACTGACTAAGATCATTGTGTCAGAGAAGATCATCTAAGTACCAATGTTGAGACAGGAGCTTCCCCTAAAAAATAACTCAAGGTACCCAACCAAATCCTTAAGGTAGAATTGTGCATGTAAGTGCCCAGTCAAATTTGTCACAAAGGTCGTAGAGCTGCCTATAACAGTAATATTGATGTGTGTTATGTGTTAATGGATGTTATTAGATATATATTTTTAGAGTTTATATTTTAACACACTTCTCATATTTTAAAATTTATGAAATGATTAATACTTTAACTAACTACACACAGTAGGTAAATGCACATATCGCAACGTAATATAGTTTAAGTAAGAACCAAGTATCGAACCAATAGACATGGTGGCTTTCAATACTCAACTATTGTCATTGTTTAGTATAATATAAATATAGTGGTTTTATAATAAAATGTAAAAAAAAAAACAAGTGGGAAACAAAGGATTGAAAGATAATCAGATCAACAGCGTATCATTTGGGCTAGAATCCACTTGATAATAAATTTATATTTTAGAAGTAGGTTAATGGTGTGGTTAAAATAGTAAAAGGGGTGAACGGCTCCTTGGTCGGATTACCGTTCTTAATGACCGGTTGGAAGGCCAACGGGCTCTAGCAAGTGCTAACGCTTCCTCAGACCATTATTCGGACTAAGATTATCCGGTTGACGTGGCTCCCAGCTAAGGTTACCACACCGTATAACTCATTGAAATCTAGAATGCACAACCACCTCAAAGCCACTCTATAAAGGACTTAAAATTACTGAAATTGACTGGTTTATGTTTTTTGTGGTAAAATGGAAGGGCTCTCAGCTAGGGTTACAGTGACCCTCAACCTATTGGAAAGCTAGAATGATAAGACATGCTAGCCACCGCAAGGTCGGAATAAAGACATCTTTACTAAAATATACTTTAAATAAATACGTCTTTCACCTCAAGCTTTAAATTCCATGGATCCCGTTAGAAGTCCTCTGCAAGCCGAAGACAAGATGATGGAAGAAATACCGACACAAAACACAAGGTTCAGCTAAAACTCAAAATGTTTTACTTGATTACCCATATCAATCTAATGGTGTACTCAGACGGAAGGAAGTGAGTGAAAGGAAGCATACGGAAAATGAAACTTGTCAAATGTAACATGATGAAAAATTATAATATGGTAATGACAAGGTCCATACATCGATACCCGCGATGATCAGATGATGGACCGAGGAAAAGACATGCATGTGAGCGAGGTGCATATTTATGGGAAGTGGTGGAGGAAAGGTTGGGATAACATAAGCACCCAAACACACGAAGATGGATGTAGGTGGGAAAGAACCCGTGTAAAACCTCGAAAGGTGCATGAAATGATAGGGTGGTAGAGGTAACAAGTTGAGGTGTGAACGTCATGTTTAAGGCTTTTGCTCAAAACGTGGCAGAACATACACCTGAAACAAGAGGGTTCGGATTATGTTATTGATAGTGCAAATAGTGCGTTCAGCTTTGCCATTTTGTTGAGACGTATAGGACAAGAAAAACAAATTTTGATTCCTTGAGTTTGAAATAAGTTATAGAATGATTGATTATCAAGTTTTCGTCCATTATCACATTGAAAAGCTTGAATGTCCGTTTTAGATTGATTATTGACATAGGCATGGAAATGACAAAAACTTTTTTAACACATCCGATTTAGCACGTAAAGGAAACACCGACAAGAAATGAGAAAAATCATCTAAAAACATAACATAATATTTGTAACCACTCAAACTAACAACAGGAGATATCCAAACATCAAAGTGAACGAGTTCAAATACATGACTAGTTTTGGTGGTAGACGAAGAAAACGAAAGACGATAATGTTTACCAAGTTGACAAGCATGACACATAGGTAACAAAGTTTTTGAACAGGGAATTAAATTACAAGAAATTAAAAACTTAGGATACACGCTCCAGGATGACCCAAGTGTTAGTGTCAGGTATGAGATGACACGGCTGCAAAGAAGGTAGCTAGAGCAGAAGACATGGAGGGTAGAACAGGATAAAGATCGCCAACGCTATCACATCGTTGTAGGAGCGCTCCCGTTTTAAGATCTTTCATGGAAAAACCAAAGGGGTCGAAGTTGACAGGCACAAAGTTGTCAGTAGTAAACCGACGGACAGAGATGAGAATTTTAACCCTTTTATCAGACACAAGAATATTGTTTAAAAATAACTTAATTTGAGAGAGGGGCAAAAAAGAGTTGCAAGCGTAGGAGTAAAGCACCGTTACCAACCATTATTACATACCGTTAAACAAACCAAGGAGGTTGTCGTTGAGCATTTTGTCTCCATAAAACCGAAAACCATATAAATATCAAACAAAAACCTAAAAGTAAAGACTGATTTATCAACTATTTTTTTGAACAAAATATATTGATGAACTGAATTGACTTTGACATTGTCATTTGACCTCAAAAAGTCAAACCTTAAATCCCTTGAGAAGAGAGGAGTGTGTGCGCGCAGGAGTGCACCTGTGTACTGTGTATATATAGCATAAACAGACACAACTAACATCAGAAGTGGATATATTAGAGGATTACATTTCCAGTGTCAGCTAATACAACCAGGTTTAGAACTAAACAGACCCTTAACATTTTTTTCCTTCCATTTTTCACAATTTTTCCATATTAATACAGTAATACATCTGATTAATCCAACAGGGTTAACACCTACAAGTTAAAATAAGTTGATATCAAAGTTTTCTTGCCATTTCCTAGAAGTTTAGTGAAGATAAGGAGCCTTGTACTGATAAGCGGTCGGGAAATAGTGAGCATGGTTAGGAGGCATGTTATAAGGTGCGGTCACCAAGTACTGGGGAATGTGGGTGTCGGGTGGACCAGGGTACTGGGGAATGTGGGTGTCAGGTGGACCAGGGTAAGCATACGGTCTGTTGTCATACATGTACTGGGTTGGCGGTGCATACCTATTATCTGTCATCCTAGCGTACAACTTCTTGTCAGCAGCAGCAGCAATGTTAGTGTGTCGGGGTGCTATGCCTATGCCATTGGCTCGGGGTCTTTTGGGTTGAGGTTTTGCTACTTCTGTAGCTCGTTTTTTGTCAGCCTTTGCTTTCTCCAGCTGAAGAATCCGTTTTTGAAGTGGGCCCGGTGGGTACTCATTTTCAAGCTTGTGATCTTCAATACACTTGATTACTGCCTTTAGGGCAAACAGTTCTCTCTCACTGACATCATTCTACAATTCAAAATTTTGAACATATAAATCTTATGGGCATGCCATTAGAAGCTGCAATTTTGACTGCTTTAGGAATGGGTTAATTTAGTCATATTCTATATCTAACAAGTGTTATAAAATGGAACGGGCCAAATTGGTTGAACGGGTCATATATTAAAACTAATGGGTATAATGAAACAGATCATGTGGGTTGAAATTTGAACGGGTTGAAAGTGACCTGAAGTGTAATTATATGCTTACAAGTTTACAACTTGTTAAAACTTTAATTCAAAATAATTAAATCAGTGTCTTAGTAATATAGTAATTTAGTCATATTCAATACATTAACTATTTAATTAATTTAACGCGAAAGGAACAAAAACATGTGGGTGGTCAACCCAACCCCTTTTGGCCTGTGACTAAAACTACATTTACAGTTTTGTACCCAACGCCCGACCCACCATGCCACCTCTAGACTATGTGGAATAAAGGAAAAAAAAGCAGTTAATGAAAATCATTAAAGTAAGCAAGAGACTCGAGCAACCTTGGTTATAAATTTATTAGAACAGTCCATCCTAATATATAAAATATAACTGTTGCTGAATTTTGTAAAATTTGTTAATTACTCAAATTAATATAACTATTTTGAGACTATTCTCTAAAATAGGGATAATTAGAAGTCAACCTATTTCAAATTAGGTGCATAACAATGCCCAATCGTCTTAAATTTGTGAAAACAACTGTCAAGGATTGAGCTAAATTAATATTTTGAACTACTATAAAACTTACCAACCCACTTAACTAACTAAATCAATCAATAGAGAAAACTTAATTAGTCCCTGCTTAATTCCTCCTCTTTTTTTCTGAAATGCTTAGTCCAGAAATTAGTGGCTAATTAAATGTTGCTTAACGTTTAGGCGGTTGATCAGAGCTTTAAGCAGAGAAATTTAGAATATTATTATGTAATGCACAGAATGAGGAACAAACCTGTGCGTTAGGAGACAAATTTGCTGATTTAATGGCTGAAGGAACTCTCCTTGCTTCAGTCAGGTATGATTTGAGTAATGAAACTGGAGAAAACTGTTGTGTAAGCTCAAAAGAAAATGATAAGTTAACCGCATCGATATGCCTTCCGCTATTCAATAACACATCAATTACACCTGACAAAATAATAAAAAAGAATAAATAACTTGAGCCTTCTGCTTTTCTCCATTTCACACTATAACTCTAAACGGGCATCCCAAATTGTAAGTAATTTCCCAGGATGGAAAAAGTAACATATATTTTAGAGGTGGCAATTTTTCGACTCGTCTAATTATAACTGGGTCGATTTGGGTTATGTTTTATCTCTAACAGGTCAAACAGGTTTATGCTAAAGGATTTAACTAATGATGAAACTGATGTATCCAAATGCATAAAAACCTCCTAAACCTTTTTAATAAAACTAGGTTAGATTAGTTCTGTAATAACAAAGTTTTTGTAATCATATTTAGCATATTATTTATTTATGAAAATCAGAAAAATGGATAAAAATAAGCTTGCGGGTCAGCCCATCACCCAACCCACCCATTTTCCATGCAGGAAATGTGTATCAAAAAAGGAAAAACCAACTTGGGATCTTCTCTGTCAACCCAAGGAAGCGGCAGAGCTCAGCTGTCTGGCGGCGGCGAGAAACCATTGGTATCAACTTGGATAAATCTACTTGAACAAACTCAGAATCAATACCAAAAGTAGCAACAAGTTGCAAGAAAGCATGAGCTTCCAAAGAGTTCCCATTGCTGGCATCCACATCAAGATCATCTAATTTTGGTTTCCACTCTTCAGCAACAACCTTTGCGCGGTCCTTCACATCTTTGGAGATAACCTTTGAAACAGACTTGTCACCAAGATTTGTTAACAGGATGCTAAGACACTCCATCAACATGATACATGTTCTTCGTTGACCTAAAAGATGTGAATCTTTTTTCCCATCCTCTGATGATATGTAGAAACCATTAAGTGAATCCAAAACCAGACCACCGGGATCAGCTGCAGCCTTCAATGCAATTGGAATCTCCTCCTTTATGGAAGCAAGATTCTTTCGGTTATCTGATATGAATTTGTGGAGTCCCTGAGCATCATTATCCTCACATAATTTGGCAAGTTGGGGATTCGATAGTGCCTTCACATCACTATCAGATAACTTTTTCATACCATCAAAAGAATCCATAACAGCATCATCAGGTGCAACAGAATCGGGTTGTGTGATTCCATTCCTGTGTTTCCCAAGGGCATTGGCAATAGTAGCAACAGCAACATCCCGCTTCTCTTGAAGTCTCTCCAATGAAGCTTCTTCTTTGGCCATTACAGCTGCTTGACGTTTCTCCAGAATTTGTCGGGATTGACTTGTTTTCATTTCAAACTCTTTTTCTTGGTCTTCCAGCACAGTAAAACGCCTCTTCAACGATTTCTCAAGACCATGAAAATGATCCTCAATTTGTTTCCATTTCAGACCAAGGGTCACTGCTCGGTGACTCTCCAGCTCAGCAAATGCTCTCTGAAGTTGTTGTATCTTGGAGGTCGTCGACTCTAAGAGTGTAGCAACCGATTTGGCATCTTCCATGACGAACTAGAAACCTTCAAATAAACCAAAAACATGATTAATGATATGAAAATAAAAAATAATGATTATTTAGTGAATGACAATTTGGTTCCACCCATTACATGATACATCTAGGGGAACTGATTCTAGCTCTTTTTCCATTCAATACAACGTAAAAGATTATAAACATTCTAGGACATATATCAATTACATGAAAATAAAATAAGGTTATTACATTTTCAATGGAAATAGACAATGCAACCAAATTTGATTATATTACTACCTTCTTTCTTATTGATTTTCAATTATTACACTTTCATGTTATTAGCAGATATAAGAGAATGTATCATAAAATATATCTTGCCAGCCATAAAAAATTATACAGGAGTAGGTGTACCCCACTCATCCCACAGGTACAACAGATACAACACAATCTGGTGGGAGATTAAAATCGCACCCAGCACCACTACCCATGATTTGTTTTTGGGCATATCCAAAGGTACCTGAGGTTACCAAGTATATTTTAATTTTTAACAGCTTTCTAACATTGAATTTGCTCTTGACAACTGATTGCAAAGAGCACTGTATATAACAAAGAGACCATGCCTCGTCACGAAGAATAAAAAAACATAAACGTCGTTCTAACATCAAATTGTTACTAATAATCGGTGGTAAAAGAGGTGTCTAACGACCAAGACCTCACAGTTAATAGTAAGGGAAGAGGCTTCAGGGTCAAACAATGCAGCCTGATGGATAATATAAAAACACATAAAGAAAACCATAAACTTCTCATGGGAAATCTACAATCACAAAAACAAAACAAAATATTCACAGTCAAACATGAATATGTTTGAATACATTGACATGGACATCAATGAATAACCTATGGAGCGCGTCACTTCATGGGAACCTTCGATTCCCATGAAGGAAAGTCATCCACAGACCACAATAGAGTCCAAAATCCCCTCAACCAGGACTCTTTCAACAAGATGAGCATGAAAGCTGGAAGCATAGTCTAGCAAGGAGTTGTTGATACTAATAAGCTAACTTTTAACCTAAATATCAGGAAAAATACAATGTTCCCTAAATTGTTTACAATATGTATTCAAACATCCCCTCTAAATAAAACAAGCCCTAAGTTAAAGTTAGGCATCAGAAGCACCTCTACTAACTAAAACCCTAATTATCCTGTATATTCATGAAACCCTAATTAAATCAAATTGAGGCTAATCATGAACACAAATCAGCCGACACATAAAGATAACACTTACAGACGATAAAACATATAAGCAAATCAAATTCAACTGAGACAGAAGTCACAGAAATTAGAACCCTAAGAATGGGTAAACTCACAGGTGACGGCGGCGAATCGGATATTACAATCAAGGCATTTTGGGTGTTTAAGATGGAGGCGATGGAGAAAGAGGAAAGTGAAATAACGACAATTACAAAACATGGCAGCTTTGGATGCAAATGCTTCTTTTTGCTTCTGCCAGACTCATCTTCTGCTATTGCCAGTTAGCCTTCAATTCATGAAATAGACTATACTTTTATAATTTTTTAATGTAGTTAATGTATTTAGTTTAATATGATATTTATTTTTAGATTTTTTTTTATTATATATATATAATAACTTTAAATCTGTGTGTTACACATGGTGAAACGTTAAGATTGTATTGATAAATATCCTAACACTTTTTTTTATACAATATTTGATATTGTGTTGGTAACTTTTTCATTTTGTTAAATGTTAAGATTATATGGATGAAAATAATTAAAACATCAAAAAATAACAAGAAAATAAATTTCATAAGTTGTGTACTTTTTACAATACATTAAATTACATGTTAAATAAAATCTTACAATGATGATTTACAAATTTAAAAATCCTTGCTAACTTTTTCATGTTTATCAAAAATTAATAACTTGAGTCTATCTCTAATTTTAACTATTTATAATGCAACATACAGTTGGTCAAGAATAAACACTGAATCTTTCAAATACATTATACACGTCAACCTTTGAAAATGATTGTCCTAGACTTTTTATTCATGGTCATTTAAAAAACATACAGCAACTGTATATTTTCTTCTTTGAAATTTAAATGAAATTCTTTTGTTTGAATGTGTTAACTCAATTATATAGATCAAATTGTGATAACCAATGTTGCTTTCATATATAATCTCTCATTCTACAACACGATTACCTAGTGATTTGACCTAAGGTGTTGTTCCATTACATAAACCATTTTTTTATCAATATTTCATAGTAGGATAACGGGAACACCAACATTTATAACTAATTTATGGTTTGAAAAACCTGATAAATTAAGTCTATTTAGAAAATCAAGAGAATATAAACTTTCATCAAAGTTATCATCAAGATGCTCTGATTGACAGATACTATCTACACTTAGATATTTATTTGAATCTCCTGGAAACATTGACAGCAAGCGAACATTAATTTCTTGTACGACTTCATTTTTTTGTGCAAGGATCGCTCGTTTTCTTGAAAATATTCTGGATTAGACACATGTTCAAAAATAGAAGGATACGCAAAATCAATTAGATCTGAAATAGGATTAAATGAATCAGTTATGACAGATACTATCTACACTTATACAAAATTTATATTTAAATATATAAAAATTAAGAATAATTTTCAATAACGATGATCATGAATACTTTTTATACCTGAAGAATTCAAAATATGTTATTGTTTGTAGTGAAAATCGTTTGACAAATATTCTCATGTATTTTCCCAAATAAAATCCGATCTAGATAGGATATTAGGTTGTAAGGTGCTCAAAAGAACCGGATCCGAATCCGATCGGACGGATTATTCGAAACAGGATCCGGCTAGAACTGGTTTTTTTGGAACCGGTCCGGATTTTTTAAGAACCGGCGGATCCAGAACCGGTTTAGGTGTTTCTGAAAGACCGGATAAAAATCGGACATTTTGGAACCGGTTTTTTTCGGACAAAATAGAACCGGTTCTAGCCGTTGGGTTAAAAAAAACGGCTATATAGCCGTTAATATGGCCGTTTTTTTTGTTTTTTTTTTGTTTTTGAGGCTTGAAACTTAGTATAAATAGGTATTGGGTGTATGAGTTAGTTCACCACAACATTCTAGCTCTCAAAACTCAAAAACGCAAAAAAAACGCTCGCTTTACGCACACAAAAAAAACACTCTCACGGCTTCCGCTTTCGCTTCCGCAAGCACTCAAAATTCGGTTGGTGGTTCTACTAGCGATGTCACGGTGGTGACAGTACTTCCTTGCTCCCGAAACCAAGAGATATGGGCTTATTTCGATTTATGCGAAATGTCGAACGGTTCGCAAAAGGCTCGTTGCAAACGTTGTGGTAAAATTTTGGGTGCTGCGAGAAATAGCACTTTGAGGAAACATATTGGTAGTCACGCAAAACACACTCAAGGTGAAGATCAAACTCAAATTGGTAGAGATGGAGGAGTTTGGCAATACAATGTCGAGAGAGTTCGTGAGAGAATGGCACATTTCGTCATTCAAGAAGGCTTGCCTTTTGATCATTTTGATAATCCGCGCTTGACGAGGATGATACAAGAGACGCTTCAACCGAGTTACACAAATGTAAGTCGTTCTACTTTGAGAAGAGATTGTTTAAAAATGTGGAAAAGAGCTAAAAAAGAATTAATTTTAGGTTTTGAAAATTTAAATACCAGCATTAACTTAACAACGGACGTTTGGTCCGCTCCACATGGTTTACCCGAATCGTACCTTTGCGTTACCGCACATTGGGTTCAACCGGAGTCGTGGAAAATGATGAAGCGTACGATTGCGTTTGATTATTTTGGATATCCACATACCGGTGAAAACTTATTTTATATTTTAGACTCGATCATTCAAACTTATAAAATTCAACCAAAAATATTTGCAATATCTTTTGATAACGCTTCAAATAACACAAACGCGATGGAAAAATTAAAAATAAAATATGAACCGCCTTGTAACGGTGTTTTCTTTCATAGTCGATGTGTTGCACACGTCATTAACTTGGTTGTGCAAGACGGTCTAAACGTCCAAGAAATAAGTGACGTAAAAGAAAATTTTAAAGTGATGTTACGTGAAGTTTTTAGCACAAGCAAAAAAAGATATATAAACTATAGAAACTTGTGCCAACAAACGGATTCCATCTTTTTAGGTCCGAATTGGGACGTACCTACTAGATGGAACTCAACATGGAAAATGTTTGAATCGGCCTTAAGGCAAAGAGTTACTTTAAAACATTTCCATGATGAACTTGTACAAAAGAAACGTTGTTCACAAAAATTTGATAATATAAGTTGGGATATGATCGAGAAACAAACTAATTTGCTTGAGGTTTTTAAAAATGCAACTACATGTTTATCGGGAGTTTATTATCCCACGTCTTCGCTAATAATTCAACAATTATACTTAATATGTAATAAATTAAAAAAGTTTGAATATCACGGCCCTATTTTTGATAAAATGGTTACACCTATGAAAGCTAAATTTAAAAAAACATTTTTCGGAAATGCCGGCCGTTGTTACATGTTCGGCCGCCTTAAACCCAACGATTAATGTAACCGGTGTTGAAACATTAATTGGATCAATATCGGATGATTTAAATATGTTCGAGGAAGACCCAAATTTTGAATCAAATGCAATAAGGGATTTCAATTCGGCTTTTAATAATATGTTTGATTATTATTTACGCAAATATGGTGGAAGTGGTGATCCATCAAACATACGTGAATCAATGGGTTCGGGTTCAAGTTCTAGTAGTTCAAGGAACCCGATGCTAAATTTATTTAACACTTTAAGAAACGAAAATACTAAACGAGCTCGTGGAAGCACACCAAGTAGCGAGCTTGGGAGATATCAAGCAACCGACTTTATTTCAACTCTAAGATCCGAAGAGTTTGAAAACTTTGATATCTTGAGTTGGTGGCAAGGAAGGGAATCCCAATATCCCGTTCTAGCCGCAATGGCCCGTGACCTACTAACCGTCCAAGCTTCCATGGTAGCTTCGGAATCTGCTTTTTCTCTTAGTGGCAGAGTTTTATCTATTCGAATAACGAGGCTTACACCGGAATCTATGGAGATGTGTATTTGCTTGAAGGACCATTTGGATGCCGCCGAACGTGTACAACATGTTGCAAAACTAGAAGGCGAGCTTGACATTGAACAAGAAATACATGAATTCGAAGTAGAACAAGGGGCGGCGAATCCACTTTCTGACGAAGAACAAGCTTATGATGAAGCCCAACTTATCTCAAGCGAAAAAGATTGAAAACCCATGTTACGAAGACTAAGACGAGTAGACGACGAATAACGAGTCATAATAAATAATATATATTTTGTGATTCAATTATGTTTTTTGTAATTTTTTTGTATGAACAATTGTTAAATCACTTAAAAAAAAGCTAAAAAATAAATAAAACATGTATTTTATAGTGTATCTTTGTTAATTTTTAAATTTTTTTTTTTTAAAAAAAAAAAATCCGGTGGAACCGGTTTTTTTTTGTCCGATCCGGTTCCATAAATCCGGTCCGGTCCCAATAGGTTCCAACTCTCCACTCCCTTAACCGGATCCGATCCGGAACCGGTTCCAATGGATCCGACCGTTGACCATCGTTGACCGAACCGGTCCGGATCCGAAAAAAAACCGGTTTGTGCACCTCTAGTTGTAAGGCCCCGAATCCTGTAAGACCTCACGCGTTGAATTTACTCATTCACAACGTAGTTCAATAAACGAATTTCATATCATTGGCAAGGGAACGTTGTTCAATACATAATAGTCATTAAATTATCATAAAACATCGTATTTAAAGTAGACATAGAAATAGTGAGCATGGACTTAAATACATAATACCGATGTAAGAAAGCTCACGTGGTCAAAAGTTTTCAGTTTGCTAAGTCTTTTAATCTGAAAAGAAATTGAAGTATTATACGAAAAGTAGTCCAACACTTTTGCTTGATTCCATGGATGATTAAACAGAGGGCAAATATGTATCAGACACCAAAGCGATTCAACAGATTCTGAAGACACGAGTTTAATCCAGGTGCAGATGCACTGGTGGCTTATCGACGGGTCGAGAAACAAGCCCTTACGTGCACCGAATATGAAACGTCGGGCTAAAACGACATTATTATTTCGCACCAGGAACGACTACTGTATTAATTTACCCTCTCATTCAACTAGTATTTACAGAGCTTCATACTAGCATGCCTATTCATAAACAAAATACATAAAACTTCTAAAATGTGACAAAATTGATATTGATACACAACATTTTGTTTATCCTGCTCCACTAAAACTGAAATACAGGATTAAAGGTTTTTGATCAAAGGCCATCTATGATACAAAGAAGTTTGTTTTCCCTCAATTTGTACCTTGAAATAAATCTAATTCAACAGGTGAATTCACCGTCTTGGTAATAATCTTTAGTTAGTCCAGGTACTGTTCTGCGCAAAACAAAAAAGTTATTGCTAGTTTCAAAACTATAATTCGATATAGATGATAACATTATAAGGTTTCCTTGGTTTAAAAAAGCGTGAGGCTCTCCGAGACGTTTAGGTCCCAAAAGCCAAGACGTTGCTCAATGTACAACTAAATAAGTTATATTTACAACTAGAAGTTGAGTCTCTTTCATCTTTTGTCAAGTAAACCTTTCATAAGTTCTTTATCCCTTTGGTTTTTTTACATGTAAGCCTCCTACGTACCCTAATTTTGACCAAACTTGACCAGGCGCCGCATCAGAGGCCCCTGATGCAACTTCCTTCACGCCTCGCGCCTCAGACGCGCCTTTTAAAACCAAGATGGTTTCAGTATATAAGATCATGACAATTTTAATCTGAAAAATTTTAATTTCCAGGGTGGATAGAAAGTTCAAAATACAACTTTCGGAATAGGTTAATCCTATATCCTAGATAAAATATTTTAACAGAACTTTTTTTAATTTTCAACTTTGGTTTATCATGAAAACTGTATTGTAGAAACATTAAAGATTAAACCAGATGAAAGACAAAATTTAGGGTACCTCGATTATTTTGACTACAATAAGGACCTCTCAAATTTTCATTTGCAACATCGAGGACAAACAAGAATATAGATCACATGACACGTTCAAGCTGCTACCTTTATTGCACCCATTTCATCCATTTTTGAGCTCTTATGCTGCAAGATTAACAAGATAACTTGATGGACGGGAAAATACCAAACTAAATAAAGACGATCACAAAAAGAGAAAAAGAAAAAGAACAAAAAAAAAAAACAAAACCACACAACTGTGATCCATTCAAAAATTGAAGTGCAGCCAAGTTACCTTACTTTTCTTGTGCCTGTGAATGTCATTGAGATCTTCGTCTCCATCATGCTTCCTTTTCTGAAACAATTTCAAAATGGCACCATTAGTTATGTCAACCACCCTTTTTATATTGGGATTTGGGATGTGAAGTATTACAGACAGAGATAGAACCCAAAACAATATTTTTATTGATGATAAAAAAATCAACAAAATACAAAATTCGGCATGCTTTCAGAAGCTGCATATCTCTAAAATGGCCTACGTTCAAGAAGTAGGTTCTCTCCAATAATGCTCAACTTAACCTCATATTTCTACAATCAAATCAAGCATCTCTATATTGGCCCCCTAATCTTATATAGGTTATCGTAACTTAGGAAATATCATAATTGCCATTTAACTAAGGAAACAGCATAATTGTCATATCTAAGGCATAACAGACGGGAACTCAAGTGATGTATTAACCCTTCAAATCAGCATTTCCATCAACTAACTCAACAAAATAATTTCAGGAAGCTAAATAGTCAAGATGCAGTAGTCTACATGCATAATAATAACCAGTTTTAACAGTAGGAAATACAGATGCACAGTAGAGGCTAACAAATTATTAAGAACATCTTATTCTTCATACCAATGGTATCTGAAAACAAAGCAATAAAGCCAACCTTGTCATGGTGTTTCTTGGAGGGTTCAGCACCAGAATCATGATGACTGCTCTTATCCTTCTTTTTTTCCTTATCCTTATCTTTACTTCGATCTTTATGACGATGCTTGTGTTTCTTATGCTCTTTATCCTTTTCCCTGTGTTTTTTGTGCTTTTTTTCTTTGTCCTTCGATTCACTTTTAGATTTCCCAGCTACAGTAGGAATTCCCTTCTCTGACTAAAAAAGTCCACAATGCATATAAATCAGGTTTTATACAACCGTAGAAAGCATGGCACTTAAGTCCAGTTTATATTGTTAATTATAACAAGATTTACAAGTTAATAAAAATATATAATACATATGTACACACGTCAACTACTTACAGATGGCAGGTCAACAGGAGCAGTTTCCCTTAACTGAAAAGCTTCCCTGAGGATGTCAAGGTCAAATGGTTGTATGCGTGCATTTGTGTCCCTTGGGACGGATGTATTATGAATAAGCTGATCCAACTGCATCCCTTCACCTTTTCTAATTTCTGAGTCCCCAACAACATTATGCAAGTAATGTGTATCTGAAATTGACAAAGGAAGTGATTTCTTGCAGAAGAACTCATGGTGAGGCAACAATTTATAGTAGCTTATAAGATCCACAGCACCCGTAAGTTCCCTTGGCCCTATATCAGAAAAGGAATAAAGCAGATAGTTGCTTCCTTGATACAGAATGAGCAAAAGGATACAAGATCTGAGAAACGTGGAAACTTATGAAAGATTATTGCTTCAAAACTCACCTTTTCCAAACTTTTTGCTTTCAGGATCCATTAATCAGTATCTTGTATGAGTATACACCGACATCACCTATGACAGAATTAAATTTTCTTAAATCAGAGACTCCAAAATTACATTCTTCAGAAAGGCAAAGACTAAAATACTATGTTATTGGTAGACTTTTCAGCATAATGTGCTTGACTCTATAACTATGATACTTTTAATAATGTTGAAAATATCACAAGTTGGTTTTGATCAGGTAAAGCCAGGTAACAATAGAGTACCAACCTCTATAAGAATTTAACCTGTGAGAAACTGAGAGGTATATACTCATAAACCAGTCTTCACATAACGTATAGCGACAACCATTACTGAACATAAATTTTTGCACACGCTATCATTGTAAGCGCTTTCACATAAGCAAATTTGAAAAGTTTGGCTGTCCATCCAGTCATACATAAAGCAAGTACAGTTGCAAAAGATGACTCACTGAAAGATACCAATTTCTATTAAATGATAATGAGCAAGCAGACAATGTCTTCGTGAAAATGGATTAATTTCAAATCCACCAATTCCACAAGAACATGTACAAAGATACACTGTTCAGTAAAGAATCAACTGAAGCAACTCTGTAATATGCCAACAAGTTTCAAGATAACCACAAGACTCCATCGCGTAGAATTAGTACGAGCAAATGGACCAAATAGACCCCAGGTATGCACAAAGAAAAAGAAAAAAGAAACTCAAAATCAGAAAAGAAAATGCAATCTATAAGTTATGTAGACTATGACTATGTCCATCAAGCCACAAGATTGAACTCAGAAATTCAAGAACCAATATTGCCAGAACAATACATTTATCAGTTTTAATAAAACCCTAAATCAACTATACATTATAAAATAATATAAACAAACAATAAAGGCAATGAAAATGGTATGCTAAGGGCTTTGATCTTAAGAAGAGGTACGACATACCTGTACAAATACCATTAATAATTAATTGCAGAAAAGTCAATTCAAACTAATACTTCACCTAAATCAATCCTAAATTTCCATCTAAACTGCACTGAATTACCAAATATCCAACTTACGTTTCCTTAGTTTAGCACATAACTGAACTTGATCTCTTCTAGAACCATTTTAACATTTAACGAATCAAACTAATCGACGCATAGCAACTATATATCTTTAAATTGTTGTGCAATCTTATAATGCAAAGAAGTTACCTTGCTTGATGCAGAACAGCTCAAATTCGACCAATTCGCTTATAAATCTTCTCGAAATTAGGCAGAATCGATAGAATCACTATCGAATTAGCAGATTTAATATCTTGTTTTCCGTCTTCGCTTCGTCTTCGTCTTCGTCGACGTTTTCCCCCTTTTAGCTGAAATAAACCCTAACGCCTGTTGATGAGAAGAGAGTGTTGAAACTTGTTGTCTTCGCGCATCTACAAACTAAAATGGACCTGTGTGCGTGTGTTATTACTTATTACAGCAACTTATATTATTTATTGGACATTATTGCCCTTGATCCATGCCATTTCTTTCTTGTTCATCAACGGGTCACACTCGAATCTGGGAGGGTCTTTTAGGTAATTTTGTATGAGCAGAACATAATAAAAACAATTCTTTTTTTTAACCTATTTCTAAAATCCACCATTTAAACATTTGTGATACTTGAACCCTCACTAATTTAATGAGATTAAACACCGGATGCCGCTAGACCAAAATATCATTGGTTAGAAAAAAAACAATTCAATTCAGTTAAAGTAATAATTAAGAACAAACCGATAAATCCCAACAAAAAGTTTGTTTCCTAGTGGTGCTTAGTGATTGTAAAGTTGGGAGCCATTTTAAAAAATATTTGTCTAGAGAATATTTGTGCATTATAGATATTGTGTATCAAGAATGAAACAAAAAGTAGAGACAGTCGAATGGTGAAATATCTCCTTGCCAAGGAGAAGACGTGGGTTCGATTCCCACTATCCGTCCAAAATAAAGTCATTTATTTAATATGTAAAATTCTAAATTAAAATGCTAAAGGATTTGGTATAGTTAGTCGTCATAGTGTAGTAAATCTATCCTTCCCCTCTTTGCTTTCTATCCTAAAATAAAAGGTGTTAACTAATTACGAGTTACCAGAGTAAAACATACAATTTTTTTTTGACAAAAAGTATTATGGAGACAGTATTTGAACCCGTGACCTCAAGGTTATGAGCCTTGCGAGCTGCCAACCTGGTGCGCCAAAGAGAAGAACTGACAACTGATATACAAGCAAGGATTGAATGCACCCCTCTATCATATCTATACAAATAGAATAACATATTTATACATAATGGTAAAGAGGTTGTCTATGATCATCTATCATATAAATGAAATAAAGAGATATTTTAATACTTACCAACTTGGTCTTATCGCTCGTGGCAACAAACATACATGAACCATTTCATGAAGTATGTGTCCGAATAGTCCAAAGTCTTTGTAGTTAGCTTTTGGCCTTCCAGTTGAAAAACAGGGACGATGAAGTCGTGTATGTGCACTATTCCGCGATAGGGATTGTAACTTAATAAAGTTGATATGACTGCTATAGATGGTTCAATACTAAATAAACGTGTATCTCCTCTAATGGAAGAGGATTCATTTTGAAAAGTAATTTGGTAGTATCTGCTATAGCTTAAAGAATGCCCATAATCATGCGTATTCAGGACCAATACATTGTTGTATACCCGTAGATATTTCTCTTTCTAACCAAAGGTCCCGCATATTCACTGACTCATCATCACTAGCACTGCCACTGCTTTGCAACCCATTAACGGTGCTCTAACCACGCGAACATCTTCTAATGACTCCTCTGATGGTTCCACCTGACTCGAATGCTCGATATGGTCTAACATATCTCATTCACTTCGTTACTACAAAAACGAAATACTATTGTAAAGCACACATCTCGCTTCTTACTTAGAGTATGTCACTCATTAGACACACACACATAGCTCTAAAGGCATTCTATTTACGTGTTTAAGTTCAACATCAAACCTACTCAGGACACAAATCAAGTAGGCATTCACACAATGTTAATCAAATAGCAAAACACACTAGCCCATTATCTCACGTTTCTTGCATCCGGCATATATGACTTCCCAATAGACATCCTATTACACCATCCCAAAAAACCAATTTAAGTTTAGATTATTAATCACCTAAATCCTTTAAACTATGACTCTGATACCAACTTTGTCACACCCCGGTTTCTTGATGTGTGACTTTCGTTAGATTTACTCACAACACACAACATAAGACTTTCAAAACTTACATATATTTACATTTATAACCCCATAATTTTAAATCCATTCCAACTCACTATAGGATGTCAACTGCCCTTGTCAGATAGCCCGGAGATGTCATGTCATTGCTCACCTTAACTCACCTGGTGATTCTATAACGGTGACACGTACCAAAACAGGCCAGCTTACGCTGGTGAGTCTATAACTTTCAAAACATTACTTTCATTTTCAAAACATTATTTAATTTTTTCCAAAAACTTTTATTAAATGATTTAAGTTCAGGTAATCCCACTCACTATACATGCCACAATTATGTACCTCACACAAACACCACATCACAACATACATTATTCATAAATTTCATTTCATTAATTCACACTTTACTTAACTCACACATATTAGCTAACTCATACTCTAGTTAACTCACACATATTAGTTAACTCATACTCTAGTTAACTCACACCTTACCAATGTCAACTACACATGGATATTAGATCTAATTAAGCCCTTACACTTTCTGTCAACGTGTGAAACACCCTACTTATCTTACTATTTCATCAGAGTATTTTATTGCGGAAAACGGTCTCAGATTATCAAAACCTTGCCATGAATGGCTAAGGTATATTTTTTTCATTATAATAATATTTTACAAAAGATGATATAATTACATCATTTTACATAGGGATTTTTCAACTCCGATAGCTCTGCCCGCATGAAGCTCTATTCCATGTGCTTCCTTCCTGCAGTGTTTAGAAAACATTTTTGAATTAGCTTACGCTAAGTAAGTACACTGCATCGTTCATTTTATTATGAACCCTTTAGGTTCTTATTATTGTTCACGTTCTCTCGGGCTATCGGTGCCCCCATGACCATCTTCAGACGTACCTCCGATCACGGTATTTGTATATTTTATGGGTGTACTAACCCCCTCGCAACCATCTTAGGTCGTACCTCCGGTCCGAGTATTAGCAAGGTTCTTATACTCGTCAGTATAGACCCCTCACATTTGTCACGAAGACTCATTCATTTCACAGCCCCGTAGACTTGGAATCTTTTCTCCTTCAGCCCCGTATGCCTGGAGTTCTCTTTTTAGTTCTCTTCTTTATTATTTATTGAGATCCACCTTACAGGCCGGGTATCTCATTTTATTTGGGACCTTGAGTATCTTAGACTCATAGCCTCCCAAATGTATCAAGCATTTGTTTTCATTTCATGTGTATGCTTGATTTATTCCCAACCAGTCCTCACCTTAAAACTTCGTAACGGTTTCTCCACGATGTATTAAAAGGGTTCATATATAGGAAGTACCGGCGGCGTATCCACCAACCCTTTAACACTTCGTGAGTATTCCGTTATTCTATTTTAGGGTTTAGACTCGTTCCATCATACTCGTTCATGTTTGCACGTATCATCGTGCATTCACGTATTCATCATGCATTCCACATATTCTTGCTCGTCATGTATTCCATGTATTCATATTCATCATGCATGACATACTTTCATCATATATTCATATTCGTCATATATTGTAAACTGGGGTGATTATCCTTACAGAGTAGTACCTCCAACAGAGATGTTCCCAGGAAAGAGTGACGGGTCTAGGAGAGATTTATACACCACTCTTTCCTTAGACAGAACATTCCGTTTGTCAGATAAATACATACCGGTCAGAAGTTCTCCCGTACGTTTACTATATTTCACTACCATCTCTTAGTCTATACCCCTAAACATTCATAATGGTTTCACCACGAAATATCAAAGAGATTTATATATAGGAAGTACCAGAGGCGTATCCACCATCCCTCGGACACGTCGTGAGTACTCCATTATTCCTGTTTAGTGTTTAGACTAATCCGTCATTACCCCGTACCCTCATCATATTTATAGCACATAACACATAACATTTAATCAAATAATTCACATAATAGTGTCTAGGGTATGGGTCAAGTGTACTTACTTTATCCTCGGGTAGTTTCTAAGTTCGTTCCTCTCTTTAAACTCTTCTTCGAACTCGAACCGCAGTCGCACTTAAATGCATCGCAACGGGTCTTTTAATCCTCCTCAGAGTGTTTGTGTGTATTGTGGTATTTGTATGTGATGTTTCTCATTTGAACGGCCCTTAAGAATCTATTTATAGGCTGAATTGGGACCCATGTCAGACCGACATGTCATGCCAAGTTGGTCCGACTTTGGGTGGAGTCGGTGACACGCGTCAAAACCTCTTTTTTTGCTTCTGCAGCACATATCGGACCGACGTGTAATCCATATCGGTCCGACGTCTCCATATCGGACCGACGTGTAAATCATATCGGTCCGACGTCCACATGTCGGACCGACGTGTAAACCATATCGGTCTGACGTGGGTGCTGAGTCATCAAAACACTTGTCAAAGCCTCCTGAATTGTTTCAGCAACACATGTCGGACTGTTATGCTCAGGATATCGGTCCGACATACCCTATTTTCATATTCTCCTCGTCGAAACACCCCATTTTCATATATTATGGCTCCCGTAACTCTTTTTCTAGCCCGAGATATGCTTACGCGAAGTTTTGGGCTATTTCAGGGCGAATAGTCTTCCCGTTTCATACTCGGTTGGTTTCTTTGGCCACGTTTCTCAACCAACACGTGTCCCATCTTATGTTTAGGAGTTTTGGGATGGTACAATTCTCCCCCCCCCCCTTAATTTAGGTTTCGTCCTCGAACCCTGTTAATCTTTGAATAATTGAGGATAACTTTTCCTCATTTCATCCTCACTTTCTCAGGTCATTTCCGACCCTTTTCTGTGCTTCCATTGCACTAACACTTGTTTGATTTTTTTATGACGTAACAGCTTCTATTTTGTGTCTAGGATCTTGATAGGTTCTTCAACATAGGTTATCTTATCATCAACTTCTATTTCTTCTAAAGGAACGTGTGCAGCTTCATCCGCCAAACATTTCCTTAAATAAGATACATGGAAGGTGTTGTGTATCTTATTCAATTCTTCAGGTAGCTCTAACTGATAGGCTACCTTTCCGACTCTTTTAATGATTCTGAAAGGACCAATGAATCGTGGACTTAACTTTTCACGTTTCTTGAATTGGATTAGACCTTTCCAAGGATATACCTTCAACAAGACATAATCTCCTTCTTGGAATTCTATTGGTCTACGTCTTTTGTCTGCATATGACTTTTGTCTATCTTGTGCAACTTTCAAATGTGCCTTAATTAAGTCAAGCTTTTCTGACGTGGCTTGAACTATTTCTCTACTGCCCAACTCTCTCTGACCAATTTCTCCCCAACATACAGGAGTTCTACATCTTCTACCATATAGCATCTCATATGGTGGTATACCAATACTGAAATGGTAGCTGTTATTATATGAGAATTCTACTAATGGCAGATGATTATCCCAACTTCCACTGATATCAATTATACAATCACGCAGCATATCTTCG
The DNA here is from genome assembly GCA_023525975.1 of Smallanthus sonchifolius. NCBI lineage: Eukaryota > Viridiplantae > Streptophyta > Magnoliopsida > Asterales > Asteraceae > Smallanthus > Smallanthus sonchifolius. The sequence continues at coordinate 72,485,971 of CM042030.1, forward strand.
AGAGTTTGTATCATCCTTTCACCTTGACCATCAAAGTGAGGATGATATGTTGTGCTGATCAATAATCTAGTTCCCATCTCCTCATGGAACTTTTTCCAAAAACGTGAAGTGAAACGAGTATCTTTATCAGAGACAATCGAGACTGGCACTCCATGTGTAACATCCCGAAAATAAACGACGATTTTATTAACAGAATAAACGAACGAGGCATGACGGGTCGGGTCGGATGGGTCAGCGGGCTATAAATAGCCTATGCCACCCCATTTTCTCTCATTTGCAACCTTTAGAGAGAGAAAACCCGTAGAGAGAGAAAGTGTCGGAATCGCACAAGATCACACCCGTTCGTGTCTCCTGCACTCGTGAAGAGAACCTCCAAAGCGGAATCGTCATCCAGGTAACCATTCGAGCTAAATCTGAGTTTTAGTTCGTTTTTGGGTTTTTCGGGTTTTGGGTGAAAAGGCAAGGCTTGAACGGATGAAACTGATAAATAAACATAGATTTGAGATCCTTAATGGAAAACGAACGTTTTGGATGCAACAAATTCGGGATCTTGACACGATCAGACCCGAATGTGAAAGTTAGGGTTTTTCGCCAAGAACAGGTCGTGCGCACTTGCTAAGTGCGCACAGAGCAGGTCCTGCGCACTTGCTAAGTGCGCAGGAAGAGGAACCTGCGCACTTGTTAAGTGAGCAGGAAGGGAAGTCTGCGCACTTGCTAAGTGCGCAGGAAGCAGAGTCTGCGCACTTGCTAAGTGCGCAGACATCAGAACTGATTAAGTGAAGTCAGTATGTTAGAATGGTTAAGCCGTTAGAGTCGGGATTGGTCTGATGTGTTTAACTAATCAATTCAGATCGGAAGTGACGTTGTCGGACCTTCGTTTAGGACAACCCATATTAGCGTATCAGGTGAGTTCTAGAGCCCTCTTTTAAATGTTTTGTTAATGTTTTTGGACTGGTGTGCATACTTACGAAATGATTAACGAAATGATGTTTAACGAAATGATGTTTAAAGAAATGATGTTTAACGAAATGATGTTTTAACGAAATGATGTTTAACGAAAGGAAAGGTTTTGAAATGTTGAAACGATGTTTACGAAAGGAAAGGTTTTGAAATGTTTTTGCCAAAAAGGGTTACGAATGCTTTATGAACGGTTTAATTGAGGAAATGTTTAATGAGAAGAGAAAGAGGTAAAGGTTTTAAAGAAGTCATTACAAATCTAATCTGTCGAATGAATGGAATTGACGAATGAAGTCTGGGAATGAGATTCCCAGCCTTGTGGTAGATTATGGACAGGGAGCCATAGTTGCCACAAGAACAACAGGGGCATGTCTTTGTGGCATGCCAATGGTTATGATGTTGTACAACTGGTAAAAGGGAGTAACGACGGTTACTCAGGGGTTAACGTGACCCCATGTAAGGTTAAATTGTGATCCGACGATGTTATGGCTGAGAGTCATAACCGTCGATGGAAGTTGTCGGTTTATGGACATGAGAGCCATAAGGGCAACTGAATGGGTATTGTCGGTCCTCGCGCAGTTAGCCTTGGGGGCAATACCAAAAGGGAATTGACGGAATGTATGGTATTGTCGGTCTTCGTGCAGTTAAGCCTTAGGGGCAATACCATAAGGGAATTGACGGAATGTATGGTATTGTCGGTCTTCGTGCAGTTAAGCCTTAGGGGCAATACCATACTAAATGACGGAACGAAGGGTAACACAGATTTAGATAATAATGTATGACTTAAATGAATGTTAAAAGTTTTAATGAACGATCCGTTTAACGGTGTTTATGATTATGATGTTGATGATGATATGGGTACGAAACCTTTTTTTTAAAGATGTTAAATTATTACATGCTTTTGTGAAAGGTTTTTACTAAATGAATGATACGTTTTTGGCAAATGTTGATGTTAAAGTTTTTATGAAATGCTAGAACTCACCAGCGTAGCTGACCTTTTTAGTATGCACATTCAGGTTAAGGCAGGTATGGACGATGGACGGTGATGCTTGGCAAGCGAGAAGAGTTACCCGGTCGATCATGAAGACTGGCATCCCGTTATGAGTTGTTTATGTTAAGTTTATGTAATTGACAATGTACGCTTCCGCATGTATGAACAAGTTTTTAGTTATGTTGAATGAATGATTCCGCTGCATTATTTGATACTCATGTTTAAGAACTGTTTGTGAATGAGTAAATCCAACGAGTGAGGCCTCCCGGGTTTGGGGCCTTACAAGTTGGTATCAGAGCAATAGTTTGAGAGATTCGGACACCCCTAATGTCTGAACTTAAACTTTGAATGGGACCGAAAGCGGATGCCAGTACGGGTAACTCGAGCCACAGCATCAGGTATGAAAAGTAGAGTATGTGTATGTAGTATGCCTTAGGAAGAGTTAGGAAAGGACTTGTGTTCTGATAGAATCACAAAGGTGGTCAAATAGAAATCGAAAGGTAGTGTAATGGTTAATTACAGATGGCCAGTGTATATTAACATCTTACAGTACTTATTGAATTTTATTTGTTAACTAGCGTGATGACATTGGATTTCTTGTCTTATAGAACGGAATGGTGAGGAGAGGGAACGGAAGGCGTGGTGGCCGTACCGGTGGTCGTACCGGCGGTCGAAATGGTGGGCGTGGCAGGATTCCTGCGCGCCAAGAGCACAGCGAAGAAGGAAGTGTTCACACTGAACCGACGGTTAGTGTGCATGGAACTGAACAGACACAGGTTGCAGAACAACCTTTCACTTTTGAACCAGAAGTGAGAGCAGCCATAGCTCGAGAGTTCTCCGAGTTGATGAAGAATTCTCTGCCAGGTCTGTTGGCAGAAGCATTGAAGCAGGTCAATGGGGAAGGTGGGTCTAACCCGACGGTTGATACCCCGAACACTGAGGCAATCAACGCACCGCCTGCTCGCGGATGCGACTATAAGTCCTTCAAGGCATGTGACCCGCCAGTTCTGACAGGAAAGAAAGACGCAGTAGCTACGTTTGACTGGATAATCCGTATGGAGGCTGCCATCTGTCTCAGCGAATGTCGAGCGGATCAAGTTGTGAAATTTGCTGCTAACTCCTTGAGGGAGGAAGCATCCCATTGGTGGGAAGGTGTACGTCAGGCAAAAGGGAGCGAGATTGTGGATGCAATGATGTGGGCTGACTTGAAAACTTTGGTGATCAAGAATTTCTGCCCAAGGAACGAGATTGAGAAGGTAGAGAGGGAATTTCTGGGTTTGAAGGCCGGGAACATGACGCACCGGCAATATACAACCCGATTCAATGAACTGGCACGTCTGGTGCCACACCTTGTCACTACTGAAGAGAGAAAGATTGCCTGCTATATTCATGGGTTGCCGGACCAGGTCCGCACCTATGTTAAGGCAAACGCCCCTACTACCTATGATTCGGTAGTAGAACTGAGCGGCGTAGTATTTGATGATCTGGCACTGAATGTCGCCGCCATCGAGGAACCAAAGAAGAGACCGAGATTCTCAAACAAGCGAACTGGTGGAAAGATGTTTGGGGCTCGCGATAAAAGGGCTCGGGTGGATGAGCCGACTATTTGTAAGAAGTGTGGAAAGGAGCATGTAGGTGAATGTAGACTGGGATCTAACCTGTGCTTTAAGTGTGGCAAGACCGGACACTACGCCCGTGAGTGCACACAACACTACAAGTGCTACAACTGTGGGGATTTCGGTCATCTGAGTAGGGACTGCCCGAAGCCAAGGATGGGGGAAACCGGGAAGGGAAAGGGCCCGGAAAAGAAGGGAGAGGGATCTCGTGCAAAGACTCGTGCGTACGCGCTGACGCAAGACCAGGCCAGAATGGACCCCGACGTGGCGTCAGGTACGTTCGTCCTTGACAACACTCTTGTTTCTGTGTTATTTGATTCGGGTGCCAGTAAGAGTTTTATATCTGTGACTTTTTGTAAGAGAGTGAAGTACGCTGTAAGTATACTAGAAAGGGCCTTTAGCGTAGAAACCGCTGAGGGTAGAACTGCGAGAGTGACCGAGGTAGTTGACAACTCTACGATAAAAATAGAAGGTCATAGATTCCCTGTCAGATTGTTTGTTATGGTTTTGGGAGGGTTTGATGTCGTGCTGGGTATGGATTGGCTAACTGCCAACGAAGCACAAATCATATGTAAACGAAAGATAATCCGACTCAAGGCTCCGGATGGTAGCAAAGTCGAGGTTTTTGGAGATCGTGACGTCCCGATGCCAAACGTCATCTCGATGATTAAGGCAACAGATTACTTGAGGCGCGGATGCGAGGCTTATCTGGTGTACGTGATTGACAAGTGTAAGGAAGTGAAGGAACTAGACGATGTACCCGTGGTACGCGAGTACCCGGAGGTGTTTCCAGAGGATTTGCCTGGGATACCACGCGATAGAGAAATTGAGTTCCGAATTGACTTAGTACCAGATGCCCAGCCCGTGGCTAAGGCTCCATATCGACTAGCACCAGTGGAAATGAAGGAACTTATGGTCCAACTAGACGAGTTACTTGAGAAAGGATTTATCCAACCGAGCATCTCGCCGTGGGGTGCTCCGGTGTTGTTTGTAAAGAAGAAAGATGGTTCGATGAGAATGTGTATCGATTACCGCGAGTTGAACAAACGTACCGTGAAGAACAAGTACCCGTTACCAAGGATCGACGACTTGTTCGATCAATTACAAGGCGCAAGTTGGTTCTCAAAGATCGACCTTCGATCTGGGTACCATCAGTTGAAAGTGAGGGAAGAAGACATACCGAAAACGGCATTTCGCACACGTTATGGACACTTTGAGTTCCGCGTAATGTCTTTTGGATTGACGAACGCCCCTGCAGCGTTCATGGATTTGATGAATAGAGTGTGTCGACCAATGCTGGATCGATCAGTAATCGTATTCATTGACGATATCCTCATCTACTCCAAGAATGAGGGTGATCACGCGTGTCACTTGAGGGAGGTATTGGAAGCTCTGAAGAAAGAAAAGTTGTATGCTAAGTTCTCCAAATGCGCGTTCTGGCTTAGGGAAGTCCAATTCCTAGGTCACGTCATTAACCCGAACGGCATTATGGTTGACCCAGCAAAGATAGTAACGGTAAGAGAATGGAATGTTCCTAAGACGCCAACTGAAATCCGTAGTTTCTTGGGATTGGCGGGCTACTATCGGAGATTCATCCAGGATTTCTCGAAAATAGCTTCGCCGTTGACGAAGTTGACTCGGAAGGAGGTAAAGTACGAATGGGGTTCGACCCAGGATGAGGCGTTTAAGGAATTGAAGAAGAGGCTTACCCAAGCTCCAGTCTTGGCCCTCCCCAAGGGCAATGAAGACCTAGTGGTGTACTCTGACGCTTCGGGTCAGGGATTGGGATGCGTGTTGATGCAACGCGGGAGAGTGATCGCGTATGCGTCACGACAGTTGAAAGTTCATGAAACTAATTATCCGACTCATGATTTGGAACTTGCTGCTGTCGTATTTGCATTAAAAATCTGGAGGCACTACCTGTACGGGGTGAAGTTTACTATTTACTCTGACCACAAAAGTTTGAAGTACTTCTTCGAACAAAGAGAGCTTAATATGAGGCAGAGGCGATGGTTAGAACTCCTAAAAGATTATGACTGTGAAATCATATACCATCCTGGAAAGGCAAACGTGGTGGCTGACGCTCTAAGCCGAAAGGATGTGCCTACTCCTATTAGAGTGAAGGCTTGCCAGTTGGTGGTAACTTCAGATGTGATGAGAGAAATTGAAAAGGCTTAAGATGAGGCACTTAAAGAGGAAAACATAAAGAAGGAAAGGATGGTTGGCCAACAGGACAAGTTGGAATATAACACCCTTGGTGTTAGGACACGTTTTGGGCGGATATGGATACCTATGGGTGGCGAGCTTAGGACCAAAATCTTGGATGAGGCTCATAAGTCTCGTTACTCTATCCATCCCGGTACCAATAAAATGTACCAAGATCTGAGGAGGGAATACTGGTGGCCTGGAATGAAATGTGACGTGACGAAGTATGTAAGCAAGTGCTTGACTTGCTCGCAAGTAAAGGCCGAGCACCAGAAACCGTATGGAAAGATTCAACCACTTGATATACCGGAATGGAAGTGGGAACACATTACCATGGACTTCATAACTAAGCTACCTCGCACAGCTAAAGGTCATGACACCATTTGGGTAATTGTGGACCGTTTAACGAAGAGTGCTCATTTCCTACCTATTCACGAGACGTTCTCGTCGGAAAGGTTAGCGGAAGTGTTTATTAATGAAATAATAGCACGGCATGGGATGCCATTGACGATCGTATCTGACCGGGACACACGATTCACATCGAAGTTCTGGAAAAGATTTCACGAGGCGATGGGCACGAGGCTTAATATCAGCACAGCATTCCACCCGCAAACGGATGGTCAGTCCGAAAGGACCATTCAGACATTGGAGGATATGCTTCGTGCTTGTATTATCGACTTCGGTGGCAGTTGGGACAGCCATCTGCCGTTAGCTGAATTCTCCTACAACAATAGTCATCACACAACGATAGGCATGCCGCCTTACGAAATGTTGTATGGGAGAAGATGTAGGACCCCGGTTTGTTGGGGTGAGATTGGACAGAAGGAATTAGGAAGTCTCGAAGTCGTTAGAGAGACGTCGGAAAGGTTTGATCAGATCAAAGCGCGAATGAAGGCCGCACAAGATCGTCAGAAATCCTATGCGGATAAACGACGAAGGCCTATTGAGTTTAATATTGGTGACAGAGTAATGCTGAAAGTGTCACCATGGAAGGGAATCATACGATTCAGAAAGAGAGGAAAGTTAAGTCCGAGGTTTGTCGGACCATTCAAGATAATGGCACGGGTTGGGGAAGTTGCTTATCGGTTGGAGTTGCCTAATGAGTTAAGTGGGATTCATCCTACCTTCCATGTATCACACTTGCGAAAGTGTTTGGCGGATGAATCGGCTCACGTACCACTTACCGACATCGAGGTCGACAACAGCCTTAATTACATCGAAGAACCTGTGGCCATCCTTGATCGAAAGGAGAAACGTTTACGTAATAAAGTTATCCAATTGGTTAAAGTCCAATGGAAGCATCAAAAGGGATCAGAAGCCACTTGGGAAACGGAGAAGGAAATGAGGGAGTCGTACCCTCATCTATTTGACTTATGATAGGTTTCGGGGACGAAACCTATTGTAAGGGGGGTAGACTTGTAACATCCCGAAAATAAACGACGATTTTATTAACAGAATAAACGAACGAGGCATGACGGGTCGGGTCGGATGGGTCAGCGGGCTATAAATAGCCTATGCCACCCTATTTTCTCTCATTTGCAACCTTTAGAGAGAGAAAACCCGTAGAGAGAGAAAGTGTCGGAATCGCACAAGATCGCACCCTTTCGTGTCTCCTGCACTCGTGAAGAGAACCTCCAAAGCGGAATCGTCATCCAGGTAACCATTCGAGCTAAATCTGAGTTTTAGTTCGTTTTTGGGTTTTTCGGGTTTTGGGTGAAAAGGCAAGGCTTGAACGGATGAAACTGATAAATAAACATAGATTTGAGATCCTTAATGGAAAACGAACGTTTTGGATGCAACAAATTCGGGATCTTGACACGATCAGACCCGAATGTGAAAGTTAGGGTTTTTCGCCAAGAACAGGTCGTGCGCACTTGCTAAGTGCACACAGAGCAGGTCCTGCGCACTTGCTAAGTGCGCAGGAAGAGGAACCTGCGCACTTGTTAAGTGAGCAGGAAGGGAAGTCTGCGCACTTGCTAAGTGCGCAGGAAGCAGAGTCTGCGCACTTGCTAAGTGCGCAGACATCAGAACTGATTAAGTGAAGTCAGTATGTTAGAATGGTTAAGCCGTTAGAGTCGGGATTGGTCTGATGTGTTTAACTAATCAATTCAGATCGGAAGTGACGTTGTCGGACCTTCGTTTAGGACAACCCATATTAGCGTATCAGGTGAGTTCTAGAGCCCTCTTTTAAATGTTTTGTTAATGTTTTTGGGCTGGTGTGCATACTTACGAAATGATTAACGAAATGATGTTTAACGAAATGATGTTTAAAGAAATGATGTTTAACGAAATGATGTTTTAACGAAATGATGTTTAACGAAAGGAAAGGTTTTGAAATGTTGAAACGATGTTTACGAAAGGAAAGGTTTTGAAATGTTTTTGCCAAAAAGGGTTACGAATGCTTTATGAACGGTTTAATTGAGGAAATGTTTAATGAGAAGAGAAAGAGGTAAAGGTTTTAAAGAAGTCATTACAAATCTAATCTGTCGAATGAATGGAATTGACGAATGAAGTCTGGGAATGAGATTCCCAGCCTTGTGGTAGATTATGGACAGGGAGCCATAGTTGCCACAAGAACAACAGGGGCATGTCTTTGTGGCATGCCAATGGTTATGATGTTGTACAACTGGTAAAAGGGAGTAACGACGGTTACTCAGGGGTTAACGTGACCCCATGTAAGGTTAAATTATGATCCGACGATGTTATGGCTGAGAGTCATAACCGTCGATGGAAGTTGTCGGTTTATGGACATGAGAGCCATAAGGGCAACTGAATGGGTATTGTCGGTCCTCGCGCAGTTAGCCTTGGGGGCAATACCAAAAGGGAATTGACGGAATGTATGGTATTGTCGGTCTTCGTGCAGTTAAGCCTTAGGGGCAATACCATAAGGGAATTGACGGAATGTATGGTATTGTCGGTCTTCGTGCAGTTAAGCCTTAGGGGCAATACCATACTAAATGACGGAACGAAGGGTAACACAGATTTAGATAATAATGTATGACTTAAATGAATGTTAAAAGTTTTAATGAACGATCCGTTTAACGGTGTTTATGATTATGATGTTGATGATGATATGGGTACGAAACCTTTTTTTTAAAGATGTTAAATTATTACATGCTTTTGTGAAAGGTTTTTACTAAATGAATGATACGTTTTTGGCAAATGTTGATGTTAAAGTTTTTATGAAATGCTAGAACTCACCAGCGTAGCTGACCTTTTTAGTATGCACATTCAGGTTAAGGCAGGTATGGACGATGGACGGTGATGCTTGGCAAGCGAGAAGAGTTACCCGGTCGATCATGAAGACTGGCATCCCGTTATGAGTTGTTTATGTTAAGTTTATGTAATTGACAATGTACGCTTCCGCATGTATGAACAAGTTTTTAGTTATGTTGAATGAATGATTCCGCTGCATTATTTGATACTCATGTTTAAGAACTGTTTGTGAATGAGTAAATCCAACGAGTGAGGCCTCCCGGGTTTGGGGCCTTACAAGTTGGTATCAGAGCAATAGTTTGAGAGATTCGGACACCCCTAATGTCTGAACTTAAACTTTGAATGGGACCGAAAGCGGATGCCAGTACGGGTAACTCGAGCCACAGCATCAGGTATGAAAAGTAGAGTATGTGTATGTAGTATGCCTTAGGAAGAGTTAGGAAAGGACTTGTGTTCTGATAGAATCACAAAGGTGGTCAAATAGAAATCGAAAGGTAGTGTAATGGTTAATTACAGATGGCCAGTGTATATTAACATCTTACAGTACTTATTGAATTTTATTTGTTAACTAGCGTGATGACATTGGATTTCTTGTCTTATAGAACGGAATGGTGAGGAGAGGGAACGGAAGGCGTGGTGGCCGTACCGGTGGTCGTACCGGCGGTCGAAATGGTGGGCGTGGCAGGATTCCTGCGCGCCAAGAGCACAGCGAAGAAGGAAGTGTTCACACTGAACCGACGGTTAGTGTGCATGGAACTGAACAGACACAGGTTGCAGAACAACCTTTCACTTTTGAACCAGAAGTGAGAGCAGCCATAGCTCGAGAGTTCTCCGAGTTGATGAAGAATTCTCTGCCAGGTCTGTTGGCAGAAGCATTGAAGCAGGTCAATGGGGAAGGTGGGTCTAACCCGACGGTTGATACCCCGAACACTGAGGCAATCAACGCACCGCCTGCTCGCGGATGCGACTATAAGTCCTTCAAGGCATGTGACCCGCCAGTTCTGACAGGAAAGAAAGACGCAGTAGCTACGTTTGACTGGATAATCCGTATGGAGGCTGCCATCCGTCTCAGCGAATGTCGAGCGGATCAAGTTGTGAAATTTGCTGCTAACTCCTTGAGGGAGGAAGCATCCCATTGGTGGGAAGGTGTACGTCAGGCAAAAGGGAGCGAGATTGTGGATGCAATGATGTGGGCTGACTTGAAAACTTTGGTGATCAAGAATTTCTGCCCAAGGAACGAGATTGAGAAGGTAGAGAGGGAATTTCTGGGTTTGAAGGCCGGGAACATGACGCACCGGCAATATACAACCCGATTCAATGAACTGGCACGTCTGGTGCCACACCTTGTCACTACTGAAGAGAGAAAGATTGCCTGCTATATTCATGGGTTGCCGGACCAGGTCCGCACCTATGTTAAGGCAAACGCCCCTACTACCTATGATTCGGTAGTAGAACTGAGCGGCGTAGTATTTGATGATCTGGCACTGAATGTCGCCGCCATCGAGGAACCAAAGAAGAGACCGAGCTTCTCAAACAAGCGAACTGGTGGAAAGATGTTTGGGGCTCGCGATAAAAGGGCTCGGGTGGATGAGCCGACTATTTGTAAGAAGTGTGGAAAGGAGCATGTAGGTGAATGTAGACTGGGATCTAACCTGTGCTTTAAGTGTGGCAAGACCGGACACTACGCCCGTGAGTGCACACAACACTACAAGTGCTACAACTGTGGGGATTTCGGTCATCTGAGTAGGGACTGCCCGAAGCCAAGGATGGGGGAAACCGGGAAGGGAAAGGGCCCGGAAAAGAAGGGAGAGGGATCTCGTGCAAAGACTCGTGCGTACGCGCTGACGCAAGACCAGGCCAGAATGGACCCCGACGTGGCGTCAGGTACGTTCGTCCTTGACAACACTCTTGTTTCTGTGTTATTTGATTCGGGTGCCAGTAAGAGTTTTATATCTGTGACTTTTTGTAAGAGAGTGAAGTACGCTGTAAGTATACTAGAAAGGGCCTTTAGCGTAGAAACCGCTGAGGGTAGAACTGCGAGAGTGACCGAGGTAGTTGACAACTCTACGATAAAAATAGAAGGTCATAGATTCCCTGTCAGATTGTTTGTTATGGTTTTGGGAGGGTTTGATGTCGTGCTGGGTATGGATTGGCTAACTGCCAACGAAGCACAAATCATATGTAAACGAAAGATAATCCGACTCAAGGCTCCGGATGGTAGCAAAGTCGAGGTTTTTGGAGATCGTGACGTCCCGATGCCAAACGTCATCTCGATGATTAAGGCAACAGATTACTTGAGGCGCGGATGCGAGGCTTATCTGGTGTACGTGATTGACAAGTGTAAGGAAGTGAAGGAACTAGACGATGTACCCGTGGTACGCGAGTACCCGGAGGTGTTTCCAGAGGATTTGCCTGGGATACCACGCGATAGAGAAATTGAGTTCCGAATTGACTTAGTACCAGATGCCCAGCCCGTGGCTAAGGCTCCATATCGACTAGCACCAGTGGAAATGAAGGAACTTATGGTCCAACTAGACGAGTTACTTGAGAAAGGATTTATCCAACCGAGCATCTCGCCGTGGGGTGCTCCGGTGTTGTTTGTAAAGAAGAAAGATGGTTCGATGAGAATGTGTATCGATTACCGCGAGTTGAACAAACGTACCGTGAAGAACAAGTACCCGTTACCAAGGATCGACGACTTGTTCGATCAATACGACCAAATCGAGTCTTGACTTTATACTCATTTTCTTATAGAAACTTCTCTTGACCAGTGATGTCGTCCAGACGGTCTATAAAATAAATTACTAAACCTAACCTAGACTCCTAAGTAATAAATTGAAAACCTATGAACTAGACCGCACTGACAGGCAAGTGTACCTATCGAGTGTAGCACAGCTTAACGGTAAACCGAGTATCGAAACCTAGAGACACTACGAATAACAAAACTAGACTCTGACTTGGACTAAAGAATGATTATTGGTTTGGGGGGTTTGACTACACTACTGATTAAACTAATGAATGCAACAAACTAATGTCGACTCAACTATCAAGACAAGTACTAAGGTGAAATCAGAAGATGGGAAGAATACTACCTAGGTCAGAATCCTACTTGCAAAGCACAAATTCGACCGGTTCTGGAAACTATGATGGATCTGGGTTTCTAAAGATGACAAATAAAGACTACCTAGTGGACCCCTAATCACTCTCAGGGTGTCACCAACTAAGCTACCTAAAGTGTACTAAACTCACCAGATGGTTAGATCACCTCTAAGGGTATTTCCAACAATGATAAAGTACCCACAGGATAGATTACCTCTCAGTCTCACTGTCCACGATACATTTGAAGAATGCACGGGGTAATCTCAGGATAACAACTATGATTTGAACTAGCAACAATCACTAGACACCTAATACCAACGTCTTCTCAGACTGTTAACACTAGGATTCCTAATGACGAAGACTAGATAACTAATTCTCACCTCTAGGGTATTGAACTAGGACACACATTCACTCTAATAAAAAATCCACCATAACTCCTATGGTCACTATCTCTAGCAAACCATACACAATCACAAACCCTAAGATCTATGACCTACATACGTAAATCAAATTGGCAGACAACCACAGTCAATGCATGGAGTTATAATCAATCACACAATCAGAATTAAACATGCTTATACATCATAATTAATATCCAAAGATCGTTTACAAAATCATTCAGCCATCAAATAGAACCAAAACCGGATAAAAATCTAAACTTTACTCATATTCATCAATTGACCTAGGCAGTACTATGGTTTTAGCCAAGAATCATCATCCAAAACATCATAACAGAAGTAAAAGACAAAGACATGGTAACAAAACATAGCAATCAAAATGCAAAGATTCAAACTTGAAAACCTAGATCGCTATTACAACGAACTCGGGATCCAAAAGCTTTGATCTTGCACTTGAATAGATCTTCTTGCTCCTAAAATCGCCCTAGGCTCTCTCTCAAATGGCTGGAATGCGAACTTCTCAAATTATGGCATTACAAATATATTAAAAGTCGATTTTAGGGTTTTTCACGATTTAGGGTTCTCTCGCGTACCGTGAGAGACTGGGCTAAGTTCCTTGCCCACCGCGAGGAACAAATTAGTCAGGGCCAGTATTGCTTTCCCTCGCGTACCGCGAGGCATTTGTTTGTCTCTCTTGCGTACCGCGAGGAACTGAATTTCAACAAATTCTTCTTTATTTCTCCCGGCTTTATTCTCTTGCTCGTTTTCTTTGGGATTTAGCTTCCTATTCCACACGAGCTCCTGAAAGTATACAATAGACTCAAATACAGACTTAAACGATTAAAAACGAACATAAAACTAATCAAAAATGCACAAAACACTAGGAATAAAGATGTGTGCTTTGCGCTACATCAAACATCCCCACACTTAACCTTTTTTCGTCATCGAAAAAGCTGCAAATGGAATCATAACTTAGATATAGCTTAACAAACATCACTTACCAATTAGCAAAATATACTCACGCGTTAAAAAACAACAATCAGTATTTCTGTCCGATTAAACCCAAGCACCAACTTTCAAGCCCCCGTTACGTGTTCCAATTCATTTTATACAACTATCAATCAGTCTATGTGACTCACACTTAAAAGTTACACCTCTACCTAATCCCGTCTCACGGTCATGTTTAGGCACGGATTAAACCATATAGATTTTCCCACCACGTTAAACTAAGATTTACAGGTTTTAGAAATTAGATGAAATATGAATGAATGGATAGAAATGAGCATTAATTTAAGCAAAAGAACTTTTGTCTAGAGGCGTTTCAACCAAGTCACTATCCCAGAGGGTAACACATAGACTAGATTCTATCAATAAAGCAAATAAATCTCACTTAGGGGTGTATCCTCCAAGTCGCCATCCCAGAGGGAAACACATAAGTAAAACTCAGTTTCTAACAAATTAGCTCAAGAATATGAAAAAATATGGATTATGGAATGGGCGCCACCGAAACTCGGATTTATTCTCATAAAAAGAGAGTTGTGTGCCAAGAAAAATTTCAAAAACCTCTAAATCTTAACTTAACGTGGTGCCTATCAACCTATTTTGACAGTTTCAGTATTACCATTACCCTAAGATGAATACCCACAAGATATCATGATTTAATTCAGTGATTAATCCTAAGTAACACTCACAGGCTATTTAAGCTTTACTAGCTGGCTGAGTCTACCAAAACCTCACTAATTAGACACGTTTTCTATTATTTAGATCAATTAAAACCAACAAGTAGATCCAGTTGTACTATCACTTTCCAAGTAAAAGCAGTTATTTCCAAGGACATTTTTATTTTTCAATTTTTTGTATTTTTGAATTTTTATAAACAAGAAAAACTAGACTCAATTAAACACTCACATCCCCATACTTGAAAGACACATTGTCCTCAATGTGAAGTAAGACCCAACTAAAAATAAAAATGCAAAAATAAAAGGAATCGACTTAGCTGGTAATGTAGCATGAATGGTCCGGCATTACTCTTCCACGTGTGCACCGTATAGCATTTCGGTCGCGGTTGCACAAACGACTGTCGGGTTGCCTTTACAAGATAGATAAGACGAGAATCAACCCCGCCCGAATGGAGATTGAGTACGGGCGGGATGATAAAACCTGCAAAATAAACCTCACAACAAACCCGCGACATTAAACTGACTCAAACTAAAATAAAAAGAATCGACTGACTCACTAAGAATTAAGATAGATAGCATGCAGAGAAACATACTCGATGGGTGGCAAACACATAGACATGAATGCCACAGCAAGGTAGTTCATCGGTCACGAACGGTTTCAAATTTCCCATGGTAGTGGTGGTTGGTGGCATGAATGTTGGATGTTGGATGATATGAATGATATGGTGATAGTGGATGATGGATGGTAGTGTTGGTTGATGCGGGTGAACGAAACCATGGGAAAACAAGGAAGAAAGGTGAGACCAGCCTAGCCCCGCGTACCGCGAGATATCAGGCGGCCACTCCTCGCGTACCGCAAGGGAGTGGCATTTAAGCGTACCGCGAGGAACATGGGGGGAATCTCTCGCGTACCGCGAGGACCATCTGGTGAAAGAAAGTTTTGAGGGTTTTTATACTTAGCCAAATTTTCACACCTCAACATTTTATTCACCCAAATTCCTTAAAACTCATTCCAATGATAAAAACCAATGTAAAACATGCCTGGAACTTCATTCCCGACGATTTCCCATTCCAAATCCACCGTGAATCCCTGCAAGACACGACACAAACAAAACACATACCAAAAAACACAGAAAAAGACACGGACTTAAATCAAGTAATGCAAACAAACTCTACATCCCTTGCACTGACCCGAGACTTAGATAAACCTATCAGGAGGTTTCTTCTTGATCCTAACCGGTACCGCCTTCATCCTACGCGGTCTACCGATCCTCCACAACCCCATCAAGCTCCTACTTCTATCAAACTCTAAATGTATATCATATGCACCAATCCAGTCTTTCCACCACAACTTAAATCTACCAGGTCCATAGATCACCTGGTTAAAGTACTTCAGCAAACTGTCACCTCTAAACATCCCCACACTAGGGGTTTTCACTCTCCCTAGATCAACAAACTCACTCAACTCTTGGAGTTTCTTACGGGGCGGCCTAGATTTAGGGGATGAATCGGCTTCTATCCCCTCAGCATGCACATAAGTACAGGTTAATGGCTTAATATGTGACATCACTAAAGGTGTAGCCTCTAACCTCTCGCCCGGATCATCATGATCCTCTAAACTCTCCACCACGGGCGTCTCACAGATTAATGACCCGACTTGTGCTAATATCTCACTCAAACTGCAGTCATCACTATCAACACCTAAAAACGCGGACCCTATCAAATTCCTTTAAAATTCAGCTAACCAATCCGATGGGTCCTCAATCATTTCTCCTCCATCTCCCTCAACAACATCCTCTATTGGATTAGAGTCCTGATGGTAGTCCATGAAGGCATCAAGCATGCACACGGAGTGGCTATGCTCGCCAACATCCTTCACGGACTTTATAGTATCGAATGTGACCGACTCATCCCCCACACGAAGTGTGAGTTTCCCGTCAAAGACATCGATCATTGCCTTGGCGGTACATAGTAACGGGCGTCCTAGGATGAGTAGGACTTTGTCATCCACCTCCATGTCTAGGATGACGAAATCCACGGGGAATACAAATTTTCCGACTTTCACTAACAGATTCTCCACAATTCCCCATGGATACTTGACTGAGCGGTCAGCCAAGGAAATGCTCATGCGCGTAGGCTGTGGTTCACCTAGGTCTAGCTGCTTATAAATAGAATATGGCATCAGATTGACGCTAGCACCCAGATCAGCCAGCGCGTGGTTTAAAGGCAAACCGCCAAGCAGACATGGGATCGTGAAATGACCCGAATCCGGCAGTTTGTTCTGAACCACAGCAGAACATTGCTCACTAAGTGAGACTTCAGAGATCCCCTCTAGCTTCTTCTTGTTGGAAAGAAGATCTTTGAGGAACTTGCCATACTTAGGCATATGCTGGAGGACCTCTATAAATGGGAGATTGACCTTGAGTTGTTTGAACATATCAAGGAAGGTACCGTATCCCCTAGCATGTTTCTGTGGCAGCAAGCGTGCTGGATAGGGAACACGACTCAAGTCAATCTCGGGGGATTTCATCTCCACCCCCTTCTTCTTCTCCTCTGCCTTCTCGGCAGGCTTCTCCATAACTATCTCTTCCTCCACCGGTTCTTCCTCTTCTACAACCGGTGGGTTCTCATCCTCTTCTGCTCTCCTTCTCCTAGACGACACATCATTCGACTCAGACTCCTCTAGCATCCTAGCATCGATCTCAGCAAATCGAGCTCTCCAGACTACCTGATTCACTTCCTCAACCGAAGGTATGCCATACTCAATGGAGTGGGAGTCGTCCTCTACAACCTATTTCTTCTCCATACTCCTAACTGACACGGCCATCACTGAAGCATTTGGGCCTGAAGATGGACCTCCGTGTCTACCCTTCACGCTCTGAGCGATGTCTCCTACCGTGCGTTGCAAATCCTGGAATGCCGATTGCTGATTCTTTAATAGAGTGTCATGGCTATCCAGTCTTTACCTCGTGTCCTTGTCTTGCTGGACTAAGTGGGCAAGCAGTTGTGTCTGATTCTCGAGTATCTCTTTGATCTTCCTTGTATTGACACTGCTTCCCAAGCTAGCTCCAACTACTGCTCCTCCATATTGCTGCTGGCGACCATTAAACCCAGGCGGGTTATTTCCAGATCTCCATCCCGAGCCATAAGTATTGTTGTAATTGTTGTACCCTCGGTTCTGGTTGCCAGCAAAGCTCACCTGCTCATGTTTATTGACGGGGCAATCTCTGGTGTCGTGGCCTCCCCTGCACACCTCACACCTTTGAGCACTGAGCTTCAGCTCTTTAATCTCGTTGGCCATAGCTGCGAGTGTAGCAGCCACGTTAGTATCTGGAGCGACCTGATACACACCTCTAGGAGAAGAGGTGGCTACTCTAGCAGTAGGAATGGAATTCCTAACAGGACGTGGATGATGCTGTTCCGTGATAGCGAAGCTCTCGAACAGATCCTCGCACTCAGACGGCTTGAGTTTATCCATGATATGGCCTCCCGCAGCTGTATTGAACATTTGCTGCTTCTCGAAGGTGAGACCATTGTAGAACTTCTCCACTATCGCCCAGTCCGACAGACCGTGCTGGGGACATTGGCTCAATAGCGCGTTGAACCGCTCCCAAGCCATGTGATAGGGCTCGTCGGGGTCTATCCGGAAAGAGTGGATTTGATCCCTAAGGTGAGCGGCCCTGGAAGATAGATTGTACTTTTTTAATAACTTGGCTTCGAGATCCTCCCAAGTAGTGATCGAGTTGTATGGGAGGGTGTCGAGGCAAGTAGATGCACGCCCAGAGAAGGAGAATGGGAAGAGACGCAAGTAGATTACGTCCTTAGACACACCCGTGATGTTAAAGGTATCACATATACGTGCGATGCGTGACACGTGTCCCGGTGCATCCTCACCCTCATCCTCATCCTCAAGGCCATGGAATTGAGTGGCATGAGTGATCATGCTCATGACATGTGACGGGATCTGCCATGTATTGGTGTTAGGAATGGCGGGGCGTGTGATCGAAGATCTCGCCCCGGTGACCCCGTCACTGGCCCTCTGGTGCACGGTACGTCTCGCTAGTGGCTCAGCGTCGCCCATGGTAGGAAATGGAATTGGGCTAGTAAAACGTACCTGGGATTTGCGAAGCTCTTTCAAACGCTCCCGAAAGTCACGGGTGCGCTCGTGTAGCTCTTGTTCAGACTCTTGAAAAGCTGAATATGGTGGTGATCCCTGCGAACGAGTGTGGTGCATAAACTGACACAAGAACAAAAGAAAATAAACAAAGACTCAAAACAGAAAGACTCAATCCTATGTTAGACTCACAGATAGCACGTAGGACAAGCACACAAACAAGACTAAGGGGCTATTTGATAGCATCTTATGGTTATTAAGAGCCTATCTTTTAATGGTTCAAATCCTCTTAATGATTAAGAGGTAAGATGTCATATAACTTGTGAGGACATACCATTAAGACGTTACATCTTAACTATTCAGACTTAAGGTTACCTCTTAATCATTAAGAGCCTTTGAACCATTAAGAGGTAGTCTCTTAATAACATTAAGAGACTACCAAACAGAGCCTAAAAAACAAAACAAACCAAAAATCACTAAAAGAACTAGTAAAAGCTAATATTGTTATTGCCAAGTGTCCCCGACAACGGCGCCAAAAACTTGATGTCGTCCAGACTGTCTATAAAATAAACTACTAAACCTAACATAGACTCCTAAGTAATAAATGAAAAACCTATGAACTAGACCGCACTGACAGGCAAATGTACCTATCGAGTGTAGCATAGCTTAATGGTAAACCGAGTATCGAACCCTAGAGACACTACGAATAATAAAACTAGACTCTGACTTGGACTAAAGAATGATTATTGGTTTGGGGGGTTTGACTACACTACTAATTAAACTAATGAATGCAACAAACTAATGTCGACTCAACTAATGTACTAAGGTGAAATCAGAAGATGGGAAAAATACTACCTAGGTCAGAATCCTACTTGCAAAGCACAACTTCGACCGGTTCTGGAAACTATGATGGATCTGGGTTTCTAAAGATGACAACTAAAGACTACCTAGTGGACCCCTAATCACTCTCAGGGTGTCACCAACTAAGCTACCTAAAGTGTACTAAACTCACCAGATGGTTAGATCACCTCTCGGGTATTTCCAACAATGATAAAGTACCCACAGGATAGATTACCTCTCAGTCTCACTGTCCACGATACATTCGAAGAATGCACGGGGTAATCTCAGGATAACAACTATGATTTGAACTAGAAACAATCACTAGACACCTAATACCAACGTCTTCTCAGACTGTTAACACTCGGATTCCTAATGACGAAGACTAGACAACTAATTCTCACCACTCGGGTATTGAACTAGGACACACATTCACTCTAATCAGCAATCCACCACAACTCCTATGGTCACTATCTCTAGCAAACCATACACAATCACAAACCCTAAGATCTATGACCTAGATACGCAAATCAGACTGGCAGACAACCACAATCAACGCATGGAGTTATAATAAATCACACAATCAAAATTAAACATGCTTATACATCATAATTAATATCCAAAGTTCGTTTACAAAATCATTCAGCCATCAAATAGATCCAAAACCGGATAAAAATATAAACTTTACGCATATTCATCAATTGACCTAGGTAGTACTATGATTTTAGCCAAAAATCATCATCCAAAACATCATAACAGAAATAAAAGACAAAGACATGGTATCAAACTTTGCAATCAAAACGCGAAGATTCAAACTTGAAAACCTAGATCGCTATTACAACGAACCCGGGATCCAAAAGCTTTGATCTTGCACTTGAATCAATCTTCTTGCTCCCAAAATCGCCCTAAGCTCTCTCTCAAACGGCTGGAATGTGAAATTCTCAAATTATGGCATTACAAATCTATTAAAAGTCGATTTTAGGGTTTTTCGTGATTTAGGGTTCTCTCGCGTACCGCGATAGACTAGGCTGAGTTCCTCGCTTACCGCGAGGAACAAATTAGTCTGGGCCGGTATTGCTTTCCCTCGCGTACCGCGAGTCATTTGTCTGTCTCTCTCGCGTACCACGGGGAACTGAATTTCAACAAATTCTTCTTTATTTCTCCCGGCTTTATTCTCTTGCTCGTTTTCTTCGGGATTTAGCTTCCTATTCCACACGAGCTCCTGAAAGTATACAATAGACTCAAATACAGATTTAAATGATTAAAAACGAACATAAAACTAATCAAAAACGCACAAAACACTAGGAATAAAGATGTTTGCTTTGCACTACATCAACCGGCCATTCTTTCTTTCTTAACATTCTCACCTTTTAATACTTTGATTTGTGTGTCTCGAAGTTGACTCATGAAATCAGGAGTTATCACTAACTTGTAAGCTTTCACCCGAATAGGATGATGCTCTTCCTTACGGCTTAGAGCATCGGCTACCACATTAGCCTTTCCAGGATGATATAAGATTTCACAATCATAATCCTTGACTAGTTCTAACCACCGTCGTTGCCTCATGTTTAAGTCTTTCTGGTCAAAGAAATACTAAGACTTTTGTGGTCTGTGTAAATCGTACACTCCGTCCCATACAGATAATGCCTCCAGATCTTTAGTGCAAACACTACTGTAGCTAATTCCAGATCATGGGTTGGATAGTTTGTTTCGTGTGTCTTTGGCTGTCGAGAGGCATAGGCTATCACCTTTCCTCTTTGCATTAGAATAAATCCTAACCCAAGTTTCGAGGCATCGGAGTATACCACAAAATCTTCTACCCTTCTGGTAATGCCAGAACCGGAGCTTGTTTCAATCTTTCTTTCAATATCTGGAATGCCTTCTCCTGATCCGCATTCCATTCGTATTTTGAATTCTTTCGGGTCAGTTTAGTTAATGGGGTGGCTATCTTAGAGAAGTCCTGAATGAACCTTCTATAATAACCAGCTAATCCCAAGAAACTTCTAACTTTCGATGGATTCTTAGGTGGAGACCATTTTATTACAGCATCTACCTTTGATGGGTCTACTGAGATACCTTCTTCGTTTACAACATGACCCAGAAATTGAACTTCTCTTAACCAGAATGCACACTTTGAGAATTTAGCATACAGTTTCTCTTTCCGTAAAGTACTAAGTACTTCACGAATGTGTTGTGCATGTTCTTCTTCATTCTTTGAATAAATCAGGATGTCATCAATGAAGACAATAACAAATTTGTCTAACATTGGCCGGCATACTCTATTCATGAGATCCATGAAGACTGCTCGAGCATTTGTTACTCCAAACGGCATCACTACAAATTCGTAGTGTCCATAACGAGTTCTAAATGTCGTTTTAGGTACATCTTCTTCCCGTACCTTAACTTGATGATAATCGGATCTTAAGTCAATCTTGGAAAATCAACTAGATCCTTGCAATTGATCAAATAGATCATCAATTCTAGGTAAAGGATACCTATTCTTGATAGTCAATTTGTTCAATTCGCGGTAATCTATACACATCCTCATACTACCGTCTTTCTTCTTTACAAATAGATTGGTGCACCCCAAAGGGATACACTTGGACGTATAAATCCCTTGTCTAACAACTCTTGCAGTTGTGACATTAATTCCTTCATCTCAGTTGGTGCTAATCGGTATGGAGCCTTAGCTACCGGCTTAGCTTCAGGGATTAAATCGATTTTAAACTCGATCTCTCTCTTTGGTGGAGTACCTAGAAGATCGTCTGGGAATACTTCTGGGAATTCTTTCACTATTGGAACTTGATCTAGTTCCTTCCCTTTCATCTTCACATCAGCTGCGTATGCTAAGAAGGCTTGATAACCTTGTCTCACGTAGCTACTTATCTTGGCCATCGTGCATAGCGTGATCTGGTTTCGTCGTTCACCAATGACACTAACTTCCTTTCCTGTAGGCGTCATGAATCGTACAATCTTCTGATTGCATATAATCGTTGCAGCATGTGAAAATAACCAGTCCATTCCAATGATTACATCAAATTCTTGCATCGGCATTGGAATTAAGTCGACGAGATATTCTTCATCTTCTATCAGTAGTCGGTAATCTCGGCATATTTCAGTTACTTCGCAGTTTCGATCACTTGCAATTTCGACTTTTATTACCTTAGCCAATCTACTTTTATTGAAGTTTCTAGAGTTCACATATTTAAAAAAAAATAAATGATCGACTAGCTCCTGTATCGAATAAAACACAAGCAGGTAGGGAATTCAATAGGAATGTACATGATACGACATCAGGAACATCTTTCGCTTCCTCTGTAGTGATCTGAAAAACCATTCCCCTTGGTTTCGGAGCCTTGATCCTTTTAACTTCATTTTCTGCCACTCTTGACCCTTCTCCGGTCTTTTCTGTCTGAAATTTTAACTCAGGACATTCTCTGCTGAAGTGTCCTTGCTTATAACAGTTGTAGCATAATCTAGTTCCACTCATACACTACAATGCAGTGTGTCCTGCCTTCCCACATTTGTTGCAAGTTGTGGACTTGAATCGGCACTCCCCCGGGTGCCTTCTTCCACAAGTTTTACAATTTTTTTCCTTTGGGAGGAACCACCTCCTGGTTTACTAAACTTAAACCTCTTAAGAGGCATAGGAGAAGGATAACTTTCTCCTTTCCTTTTCCCGTCTCGCTCAGCTTGTCTCTTGAGCTCAGTTTCGCGTTCCTGAGCCCAATCAATCATCTCCTCCAAGTTCACACACTTGGATGGATGGATAAACTCTCTAATTTCTGTTTTCAAAATGACATGGTATCTCGTCATCCACATCTCCAGGGTTGTCAATAAAGTTGGACAGAACCTAGCCTTTTCAAAGAAAATCCCCGTGATTTCATCTACCGTCTCTGTTGTCTGACGGAGTTGAAGAAACTCCGCAGTAATTCTTTCAATTGCCGCTCGAGGGCAATAATGTTTTAAGAAGAGATCTTTGAACTCTTCCCATCTCATTTCCTTACTTTTGTCTCTTCCTTTTTCTCTTTTCACTACTCCCCACCAATCATCAGCTCGCTCTTTTAATTGGTTGGTAGCGAAGGTAACTTCATCTTCTTTCTTACAGTGGCATGTATCGAATGCCCTTCCTATTGACGCGATCCACCTCTGACTTTCTAAGGGATTAACAGCTCCCTTAAACTCTAAAGGTTTGCATGTCATGAAATCCTTGTATGTACAACGAGTTGACTTCATATCAACTTTTGGATTTCCTCCTTCTCCATTATGAGTAACTTCTTTATGGTTTTCGAACCAGCTCTCTAATGAGCTCTATAGTTCAGCTTGTAGAATCGGGAAGTTTGCATCAATTGTCTTTCCTACTTCTATTGCAATTTGTTTTCGGATATTTTTTGAGACTTGCTCAACTTCGTTTTCATCATGATGTGGAGATTCAGCTCTCCTATGGCTTCCCTCGTCACGTACTTCGTCATTTTGATGTTCAGCCATTTGCTGAAACATGATGTTGTTTAATCTCTCATTTGTTTTACCCTAATCATAGTCTAGGGTTTTTATACTACAGGCCTTTTATCAGTTTAACCCTATTCAAGTATTCTAGGGTTTCACATAAGGCCCCATCTATGCCTTTTTACACTTATGCACATTCATTCATGCATTTTAATCATGCATTTTCACATTCCTGGCTTACTATTTACTGAAATAAGTTAACATATGATGTTTGCGATATCATGATAGTCCCATACATTAGCTCCAATACTGGCCAGGTATAAGGCAATGTATGTTACGTATCATGATATTCCCAATTATCACATGTAGCTTATCTTATACAAAATTCAGCCCACGTATACTCACACATTTCTGTTTTAAGCACTTGAATTTAAACATAGCTGCTTCATTGGACAGCCTCGGATTGAATCCCTATTTATATCATGAGCACTTATGGTTTGAGTTTAAGTACCCCTTCTGATACTTAAATCCCTCAAACCGTGCTCAAATACCAACTTGAAACACCCTACTTATCTTACTATTTCATCAGGGTATTTTATTACGGAAAACGGTCCCAGTTTATCAAAACCTTTCCATGAATGGCTAAGGTATATTTTTTTCATTATAATAATATTTTACAAAAGATGATATAATTACATCATTTTACATAGGGATTTTCCAACTCCGATATCTCTGCCCACAGGAAGCTCTATTCCATGTGCTTCCTTCCTTCAGTGTTTGGGAAACATTTTTGAATTAGCTTATGCTAAGTAAATACACTGCATCGTTCATTTCATTATGAACCCTTTAGGTTTTTATTATTGTTCACGTTCTCTTGGGCTCTCGGTGCCCCCGTGACCATCTTCGGACGTACCTCCGATCACGGTATTTGTATATTTTATGGGTGTGCTAACCCCATCGCAACCATCTTAGGCCGAACCTCTGGTCCGAGTATTAGCAAGGTTCTTATACTCGTTAGTATAGACCCCTCGTATTTGTCACGAAGACTCATTCATTTCACAGCCCCGTAGACTTGGAATCTTTTCTCCTTCAGCCCCGTAGGCCTGGAGTTCTCTTTTTAGTTCTCTTCTTTATTATTTATTGAGATCCACCTTACAGGCCGGGTATCTCATTTTATTTGGGACCTTGAGTATCTTAGACTCATAGCCTCCCAAATGTATCAAGCATTTGTTTTCATTTCATGTATATGCTTTATTTATTCCCAACCAGTCCTCACCTTAAAACTTCATAACGGTTTCTCCACGATGTATTAAAAGGGTTTATATATAGGAAGTACCAGCGGCGTATCCACCAACCCTTTAACACTTCGTGAGTATTCCGTTATTCCATTTTAGGGTTTAGACTCGTTCCATCATACTCGTTCATGTTTGCACGTATCATCGTGAATTCACGTATTCATCATGCATTCCCCATATTCATGCTCGTCATGTATTCCATGTATTCATATTCATCATGCATGACATACTTTCATCATATATTCATATTTGTCATATATTGTAAACTGGGGTGATTATCCTTCCAGAGTAGTACCTTCAACAGAGATGTTCCCAAGAAAGAGTGACGGGTCTAGGAGAGATTTATACACCACTCTTTCCTTAGACAGAACATTCCGTTTGTCAGATAAATACATATCGGTCGGAAGTTCTCCCGTACGTTTACTATATTTCACTACCATCTCTTAGTCTATACCCCTAAACATTCATAATGGTTTCACCATGAAATATCAAAGAGATTTATATATAGGAAGTACCAGCAGCGTATTCACCATTCCTCGGACACGTTGTGACTACTCCATTATTCCCGTTTAGTGTTTAGACTAATCCGTCATTACCCCGTACCCTCATCATATTTATAGCACATAACACATAACATTTAATCAAGTAATTCACATAATAGTGTCTAGGGTACGGGTCCAGTGTACTTACTTTATCCTCGGGTAGTTTCTAAGTTCGTTCCTCGCTTTAAACATTTTCATATATTATGGTTCCCGTAACTCTTTTTCTAGCCCGAGATATGCTTACGCGAAGTTTTGGGCTATTTCTGGGCGAATAGTCTTCCCGTTTCGTACTCGGTTGGTTTCTTTGGCCACGTTTCTCAACCAACACGTGCCCATCTTATGTTTAGGAGTTTTGGGATGTTACAACGTGTGACTAACATGATTTGCCACTGTCATGGATTTCACACTTTACTTTGCCACTGTCATGGACTTTACACACCCACACTGCACACTAGTCAATACGTTTCTCACACTTACTATGTAACACCCCACCCTGGTGTTTAGGGGTGACGTGTCACTGTTTGACATGGTGATCATAACATAAGACATAATTCCATAGATAAGCGTTAAGAGTTGCAACATCTAAAAGATAGTTCAAGGATCCTAAGGTTAAGTTACACATTATACATACATTATAAAGTTAGCTAACTTTCTCATGTCCGATCCTACTCCTTGATTCTCCTCTCTTCACTCCCTACCTAAAGTAATATGTGAACTTGTGGTGAACAAAGGTTTATAGATAAGCCGAATGCCTAGTACGGATAAAGGCTCAAACAACAACAAACAGTATGTATAACAAGATCAAGAGATAACATAAGATAAAATGATATGATAATAAGTAAGCAAGTCAACAAAGTAAATCGTGTCACACTGATGATACCCATGAGCCGAAACATATAACATACCAGTATGGCTACATAGGTTGCAGACTCTGTACCTAATAGTGCGATGGGGTGATGGCATACACAAACCATCCACAAACATACCATACATATAACATATGATCGATCCATACGCCTCCTATATGGCAAGTACCTCACTAGTACAATTGGAGACGCCGCGAATTGATCTCACTGTCGCGGGCAGTGCACACAACATCGATGCCGCAATGTCATGCATGTGGGACACTCCACAAAAAGCATGGAAATCATGGTATCGGAGTATAAGCAAATCCATGTCGTACGTTTCATGTGGTAACGGTCGTACGTTTCAACAACAACAATGTCATAACGGTATAATATATCTCAGAACATGTGATAATGAATACAACTTAACATAAATTTCCATCACATGCAATGAATATTAATCTCATATTCTGAATTCAAACGATTATAACCGAATCTTGAAATGAAGAAAAGTCATATGGACCTGGTTATTTTTCCAAACACGTTTAGCAGTTCAAACTTCCAAAGGAATGTGAAACATCAATGGGGTTTTAACAACCGAGCACGATAATAATAAATGGAGGGGTAAGAATCCGTACCTTAGACGTTGAACAAGATGTAAAAATAATCCTTATCTTTTGATCGCTCTTCTGTTGATTCCTATATTTAAATTGATGGTTCCGTTAATTAAGTACTTTCAAATACACTTATTATGATATGATGATTTCTAGAATATATAACTTTTTTGTTTATTCCTCCTACTTAGTTCAGCAGGGTTCAAATTTAGTTTAAAGTGTTTCTAAAAGAGTTTTAAAATGAGTTCAGAAAGTTCATACCCAGTTTAGAAGACTTCAAACATAGTTTAGATCAGTCCAGATTTAGTTTAAAGACTTCAGAAAATTCTAGAAGTAGTTTAAAACAGCTCAGTCTTAGTTTAGATAGTTAAGAAAAAACTTCATAAGTGTTCGAAAGTAGTTCTAGAAAGTTCACAAGACTTCGAAAGTAGTTCCTGAGAGTCTAGTTTAGTTCAAAAGTATTTCTAGTTGACCAGCTGTTGACCAGCAGTTAAAGAAGCTGACCAACTGTTAAAGCAGTTGACCAGTTGGTCTTCAGAAGAAGAGTTTAAAAGAGTTTAGAGAGTTCAAACTTAGTTTAGAAGACTTCAGATTTAGTTTAAAGAGTTCAGATTTAGTTTAAAGAGTTTAGAAGTAGTTTAAAGAGTTCAATAGAGTTTATAAGTAATTTAAAGAGTTTAAAACTAGTTCGTAACAGTTCAAAAGTAGTTACAGACGGTTAGAGAGTTTACATTAGTTCAAAAGTAGTTCTAGTTGGCCAACTGATGACCAACAGTTGACCAGTGGCTGACCATCAGCTGAAGCAATTGATCAGCTGCTAAAGAAGTTGACTAGCAACTTACCAGATTTGACGAGAACTCAACTCAACTGAGCTGACCATCAACTCACCAGAGTTGACCAGAACTCAACAACAACTCATCAAATTTGACATTCAAAGACTTTCGAAGAGTTCAAAATTGGTTCCAGACACTTTAGGAGAGTTCGAAACTATTTCCATATACTTTAGAAGAGTTCAAAAACGGTTATAGACACTTTGGATGAGTTCGAAACTAGTTCTAAATACCTTTGAAGAGCTCAAAAATGATTCTAGACACTTTGTATGAGTTCGAAACTAGTTCTAGACACTTTTGAAGAGTTCAAAAATAGTTCCAGACACTTTGGAGAGTTCAGAACTAGTTTCAGGAACTTCATAAGAGTTCAGAACCAGTTCAGATACTTAAAAAGAGTTCAGAACTAGTTCCAGAGTTGACAAGGGTTGACCAGCAAGCATTCATCAATATTTTCTCAAATGGTCATAAATCATTTCAAGCCACCTTTATAAATATATTTATTTAAGTTTTGACATTAAGAATTATTATTAGTATTATCGTTGTCGTTATTATTATTACTATTATTATTATTATCATTATGGTTAAGTAACCGTAAAAACAATGGAGACGAAAGTTACTTTAGTCAATCATGTCGTTGTCAATAGATGTCCTGAAAATCTCCGATGCTTCACGAGAGGGTTTTAGTCTTTTATTAGAGACCATTTATTTTTATGATAAGAGTAGAGATTAGAGAGACAGTAGTGAGTTTTTGGTGTAGGAAAAGTTGTCTTCAATCTCCCATATTTATAGTCGATAAGATGGGGGTAACTTGTCTGTGAGAGATACAAGTTGGGTAACATGGATGGTAGAGATTTAATCTCTAGTCATCTTACTTTTTTTTCCTTTTGTTACAGATGGTGCAAGTGAGGCAAGTGGAAAAGACTTTTTTATCCTTTCCTTTTTTATCCTTTTTTGTTTTGTCTTATCAACATGTGTGCGTATATGTGTGTTAATAACTTATTTAGTATATATCCATGTTGTTATTGTTATTTTACTAATAATTCACACATTTATGTCTATAAATACTTTTATTTATTATTCTAAATTCATTAGTAATTATTATTAGTTATTTTACATCAATATTTATTATTTTATTATTTTTTTAGGGTATTTCATACTAGCCACAATATCTCCAACCCCTAGCTCAACATTTTCTCACATACACATGGCAACTAACTTGCATAGATATGGTTATGTAAGCCCGTTGTGTAAACTTCATTATATAAATGTCTTTACATAAAATAGATTCATGTAACGGCATTTACATAACTCTATATGCACTCACCTCACTTACAATGCTAATTCTACTTAAGTCATGACAATCCTTAACTCACACACTCATTGAACACATATTGTTCACACATACACACATTGCTTACACACACTGACATGTGTAGTATAACAACACTCATTAGATCATTTATCACGCATTAACTCACTTAATAATCTCACATTTGGTTGTATAACATTAGCCGCCACCCCCCCCCCCCCCCCGCTTTAGCCACACAGTGATTCTGAAAACATCACACAATAACTCACAATGTTCGTCTAATTTGTCACACCCTCAAATTTCACCTACACGGTTCTACCGCGAGGGGCGTGACAAACCAGGATCGTAGTCATCGGTCATGTTGAAGGACCACTATATTAATTTAAAAATACTGAGTTTGCACATTCAACATGAGTAAAACATAGTTTCATAGTTTAAGTTGCGGAAGCGTACATTAATATAAAATCCAAAAGTAATTACACGCAACAAAGCGCCAATTAATGTAAATGATGTATAATAAAACATTGTTCATTTGTTGATAAAACCAATGCGACTCCATGATGCATCCTAGTCCTTATGTGTACCATAGTGACCTAAGAAAATATGGATAAAGTGTCAACACAAGGTTGGTGAGTTCACAGGTTTGAAAGTAAATAAATTGTTTGAGTGTTGGCAGGATCCACATACATAAGTCACACCTATTGTTAGCAAGACAATGTACAAGTTACTCTAAGTGTTCGCAACCGAAGCTGGCTGTTTGTTGTTTGTGTGCCTTCCACCATTGCTAACATCAACAATGGTAAAATGTTTAGGCCAATTTACACCCGTTCGACCTCCAGTCGAGCTAGCGCGACTAGCCCGGGTGGGGTTTGTCAGACCCAGTAGTACTACTCAAATTTCCTCGCTATACACCTTATATTAGCGGTTCGAGAATGTAAGGACTTATTATTTTATGTTTGCGCTTAAGTAAACAAGTGGTAATGAAATATTATGTGATCCGTGTTTGTTTGTGTGCATGTCTCTCCCCCAACAGGAAAACAAGTAAAAGGCGCCATGAAACTCACCTTAGAGCGCGTGCTAGACTGCAAGTTTTGTACCGGTGGCCCGCTAAAGGCTACCTATCATGTATAAGTCTATAAGTGTGTGTTCTTGTTGGTTCATAAAACCCATTGTATCCAAACAATCCAAATTATTTATAGGTTTTAAAAAGATTAACATGTTTGACTAGTTTGCCCAAGTTTGACTTTTGTTGACCAAGTTGACCCGATGACCCGTTGGTGATTCTTATGGCGACTTAATGTTTGTTTAGTATACTAATACACATATTATACAAGTAGTTCATGTTCCACGATACATACACGATTCACAAACTTTCTAACATGGCAAGCTATGAACATTCCATGTATTTCCATCAACCAAGTTACTATTATTAGAAATGTATGAACATGGGGTTCGACTCCCACAAGTTAATCTTCTACAACACGTTTGCATAGTCCTAATATGTTTATGTAATCATACTAATGCATAATAGATCACCACATCATATAATTCAAATCTAGAAATTAAGTTCCCAAAACCTAAAAGTTTCCACTTTTAGTAAGCTATGAACAATCTACGTAATTTCTACAAAACAACACTTTAGAATACTTTAATACATTCCGTTTAGCATATTAGCATCATCATGCACGTATAAGACTCATATATATATATATATATACCAAAACCTTTTAATAAAGTTTCCTCTTTAAGAAACCCTATAATTTCTAGCTTCGTTAATGAGATTCAACGCATCACAACACTTCCATACAAACTAACTAGCATGTTCACAATCATATTAATCATCAAATACGTCTAGTATGCGATCCTACAACATCACATAATCAACAAAGTTTCCATTCTAGGTAAGTTATGAACCATAAGCAACTAGGGTTTCATCATTAACA
Source organism: Smallanthus sonchifolius (assembly GCA_023525975.1). Lineage (NCBI taxonomy): Eukaryota > Viridiplantae > Streptophyta > Magnoliopsida > Asterales > Asteraceae > Smallanthus > Smallanthus sonchifolius. The sequence continues at coordinate 72,516,907 of CM042030.1, forward strand.
ATAAAATCATCAAATAGATGTAATAACATCAAATGATTAACAAAGTCACCAACTTTATTACTAAAATTCTTGTTTGGATGAACTAGGGTTTCATCATAAATCTTGAGATCATAAAACAATGAAATCAGATGGAAAAACTTATGTTGATGTGTTAGCAATGCCTAGAATTGATCAAATATGCGTCCGATTGCAAGAATCAAGATCGAATGGGTGGTGTATTGGGGTGATGTTTGATCGACGGTTTCAAGGGGGTTTGGGATCGCGATGGATTATGGGTTAAACAAAACCCATGACATAAAACTAAGGTTACAATTTATAGTCTTACAATGTAACCTAAAGGAAATGAATAGACTTAGCAAATAATGACTATACTAATTATTACATTTAGTGTCATAAAAGCTAGGGGTAAAAGTTTGTAAGTTATGGATATGAAGAGACTCTTATTAAAACCCTTAACTATTATTTTTATAAAGCTCTAACATTTATAAAAATAACAAGCACAATTAATTTTTGATAAACATACGTGATTTCACGAAAGTTCACATAATTCATATAAAAGTCACATAACATGTAAATTCACATAATTTACATTAATATAATTGTTCGCAATTATTATTATTAGTTCACCAAAGTTCCGGGTTAGACTCATGTGTGATCCGGTAATTCTTCGAGTTACCGCTACTTGAGTGTTTGTCCAATAACTGATACCTTTAATTAATCATAATTAAATGCAATGTATGAATGACTAATTGACATAACATAGTTTGTATAAATAAGTGTTTGAGATAACGGTGTTTGTGTTAACGGAGTTATCTTGAAAATTTCGGGTGTCACATAACTAAACCACCACACATACTGATCAACATTAACTCACAGATTAAGGCTAATTAACTCACATTAAACCCTGACCAAATGCCACAATGAATTCAACCTCAAATTCTCACATCACACACACAACATGTAAATCATCCCAAAACATTAAACACACTGAAATAGGGTAAATAGAACTCACCTCAAGTGTTTGCACACTTGGATAACTTTCTACACGCTTGTTTAGGATCAAAAACCCTAAACTGTCACCCTGTCGTCGTTCACCTCCGTGAACCGCCGCCGCTTGCCACCGGTTGCCGCCGATGACCCTTGTCCTCATATGTCCAGTCGTGAAGCACCACTCACGGTTGTATTCACACCTCACGCACACACACTAGACTCTATATGGGCTTACCACCTTTCGTCTCTCTTCTTTCTCTCTCTAGCCGAGACCACCACCATAGCGTCGCCCCAGCCCCATCATGAAACCACCACTAGCAGCCCTTAACCGCCTCTGGATCGCCACCACCGAGACCTACAGCCTCTTGTTTTGTTCGATCACATGCAAACAACACACACTCACACAACTCTCGACACTCTCTCTATTTGATAACCCGAGAACCACCACGCCACCTCTTCTACCGTCGTGGCCACCACAAAGAGATGCTACCACCACTTTTGGACCATCGTGACCTTTCACCACAGCCGCCGCTACCACCACTAGCCACCAACACCATCTGTCACACCCCACCTCAGGCACCCCCTGGACGTGTGCGACAAACGATTGGTACCTCCTTTGATTTCAGAGTTTTTATAAAACACAGCGGAAGTCTTTTTCATAAGGATCATTTCATAATTCTTTCAACCTCGAGGGTTGTAAGTGTAAATATCAAGACTCAGTTGGAAAACAAAAGCCTTGTATTTATTCCATAACATAGGGAATTAAATACCCTTTTTCAGTTTGACTACAAAACAGAGTTTAAAATCAATACATCTCTTGTCTCTTATAGACAATTTCAAGCCACGAGAAATAGTACTATCCGAGGTTGATCAGTCCCTCGGTCCTATCTCCTCTTTTCTTTTCAGGATTATCTATGCATGAGGCCTGAGAATCCAACTTGCACTTTATTCTTTTCTTTTCATCAGGTCAGATCTTATGTATGCCCTTTCACATTTTCTTGGTCAGATCTTATGTCTGACCATACCCCCTTTTCTTTCACATTTTATTCATTGTCTGAAACCATTTTGAAAATAAAACGTCAGCGCGAACGCCGATGAATACAATTATTTTGCAGAAAATCATTTGGCACGAACAAGTATTAATTTCATAATGACAACTTTATGTTCAATCCACACATTCAGCAGGCCCGTCCTGTTCAATCGCACCACAGTATACGCTGGCGTCATATCTTATACCAACGGACAGGTCTAAGCCTCCGAATTTGTTATAAGATAAGCACAAGCCTTAATCCGGGAATTTCACCCGAGACCCGTGTATCCCTTGCAAGTTTTACATATACCTATAGCCTGAATGCTTCCACGTAGAAGAACATTGAGCATTATTCCCTTAACCTTTATTTGGTCGTTTTCGTAAACGTAAATGTTTGACACAAGTTTTGAAATAGATAAAGTAATCACCTTGTTTATAGGAATGAGCTTCTAAGTTGAAAGCTTATAGAATTAGCTTCTTAACTTGATTTCTCTAGCGTATCAGCACTTCTACAAGCGTTTCTTCTTAAACCAGGCGCTAAAAAGAGCGGGAGTTGAACCGGGATCGTCGGGAGTGGGCTAGGGATCGCTTAGAATGTTTTTTGAAAGTTGGAATCGAGTTTTGGATGAGATTATTCGACTGAGATCGATCAGCTATTTATAGGCTGAGTTTTGGGTTCATGTCGGACCGTTATCAAAGGGATGTTGGTCCGACATCCGACTATGCATACGTCAGCCCTAAATGTCAACATCTGATTGGATCGAACATGTTTTTGGTGCATGTCGGACCGATATGTGGACCAAGTCGGTCTGACATCTAGACTCACGTCCCATCATTAGGGCTGAGTCATTGGACGCATGTCATCACCACAAATTACGGCTGAGAGGAGGTTGTCGGACTGTTATGAATTGATGTCGGTCCGATAACCGACTCAACGTCCAATTGCGGACCTTTATGACAATGGATATCGGTCCGATGTCTGACCATGTTTCGCTTCAGACCGATATGAAAAGAGATATCGGTCCGATATCTAGCTTGATTTCACTTCGGTCCGACTTCTGAGTTTTAGTTTGCTTCGGACCGATATGAAAGGGGATGTCGGTCCGATCTCTATCTATTTCCCAAAATTTTCACTTTTAACCTTAGACTTTGGTACTTTAGATACACAAGTCCTTATAGATTCTAACCTTGGCATTTCTTGGACATTTTTGTGGCAGGTGTTACACCATCCAATTGCCACTTCACTCTTTCTGTATTTCTCTTTCTCCAATCTCTCTCACTTGCTGGTAATTTCTGGTTATTAGGCCTAACACGAGTAGGTGGAGGGCCCGATCCGATGGACCCATGGAATTCATTAAGTGTATTACTAGGTTTATGGGGTTGCAATTAGGGTTTTATTATATTTGTTAATGTCTTGGCTAACAAGTTAGGGTTAGTCTATATAAACCGTGTTATGGTTAGGCATTATGTATTCAGTTTTTTGAGAGATATTTTATGGGTAATAAACGTGTGAGAGTTATTCACCAGATCTTGTGTTTGTGTTTATCGATTCAATCCTTGAATTGGTATCAGACCCAAGAAATCGGTTTTGAAAGTCAACCCTCGAAAGATAGAGAAACCTCTTGCTGCAGGAGGAGGCAAAGAGCTGTGATAGAAGGGTGTGAGTTTTTTTAATCGACAACAGTAGATCCAGAGATAATCAAGAAGCGGTGACGAATATTCAAGAACATGCGGTCAAGAAACCCGAGATCTGAAGGTTGCAATCAGGGGTTGTCTTTTGCCGAATACTAAAAGCGACCTCAAGTTGGAGATCGCCTGATCTGAAGGACTGGATCATGATTTGAAAAGCCCAATAAAAAACAGAATCTTGTTGCCAAGTCTCTATCGACGTCATCTTCCGGTTTTGATTTCGAGTAGGAAATCAACTCTAATCAGCGATCTAAAGGACTAGATCAAGCATCCTCAACATCGAAGTTATGATAGGAAGAAGACAAAGCCGAGAACTATTTTCTCGAGTTTAAGATTTGCGATCAAAGGACTGGATCAAGGACACATTCAACAAGCAAGGGTATGTGATTTCCGATCGTAAGCCACAAGTCGGTGACGGGTGCAATGGGTCATCAACAAGTCGGTTGAGATCAATGATGTGGCACTTTCGAATATCAAGTTCAAGAAGACTAGTTTCAAGTCTGAAATTGGGGGTGAGTTTGGAGTTGAAAACCATCTAGTTTCGAGTCGAAAATTAAGGGGTGATTGTTGGTAATTTTCGGTTATTAAGCCCAACACGAGTAGGTGGAGGGCCCGACCCGATGGGCCATGGAGTTCATTAAGTGTATTATTAGGTTTAAAGGGTTGCAATGATAATTTTATTATATTTGGTAATGTATTGGCTAGCAAGTTATGGTTAGTCTATATAAATTGTGTTATGATTAGGCATTATGTATTCAGTTTTTTGAGAGATGTTTTCCGAGTAATAAATGTGTGAGAGTTATTAACCAAATATTGTGTTTGTATTTATCGATTCAATCCTTGATCTCTCTCTCAGTTCTCTCTCGGCTCTTTGGAATGCCAATGAGTTTCAATGAGGATATGGGAGAAGTATTCAAATATAGGGGAGGACATGAGAGTTAGTTGTGGATCAAGACAAACGCATTCGAATTTCAAACTCAATCTCACCTCTAATCTCACAGTAACCACACATATTCTTTAATTAACTACTTAAAAATTAATTAACTCACATACTTATATATATTTATTTATATAATTTCAACCCCACTAAATGTATATATATACATATATACGACACACTTCATATATTCACATGTGAAACACAAAGTTGATCTTTATAAAATTGACATTACATTACATGTTAAAAAATATATATTAAAAAATATAAAAGTCGTTTTAAAAACGAACTATAGAAAAACGTTTGAAAATGTATATTAAAAAAGAAAAAAAAAGGTGAAGTTTGTGGCGTTATTCATATTAAGGGACAAAACATGTAGATTATTCATATTCTTTGATTTGGTGAGGCGCCTCACTATTAAGATGACAACCGAAATGAACCATTTTCACAGGGAAGACAATCCAGACGAAATCTCGCTTGCAATCAAACATTAAAACCCTAATGCGTTTTGATTTTAAGGTAAATCTTCCTTCTTCTGTTTGTTGTTAACACTATCTTGTTTTGATCTTTTCGATTAGGGCTTTGTTAGGGTTTCGATGCATTTTGCGTTATAATATGATTGATTTAAGCTTTGTATGAAATCCATAGTTATAAAAAATGCGCTTTGATTTTAAGGTGAACGCCTTTGTGAAGCTGAAGAAGATTTTGGTACTTTACTTTGAACATTTTGTTATTCAAGTTTTGGAATTACATGTGAATTTTGACTATTTTAGAACTTTTGGTACTAATTAGATGATATTAAATGTTATATAATAGTTTTTTTTTATTTTATTTAAAGAATAGTATTACTTTTAAGTATAGATTCCTTTCATTTAAGTGCGTTTTTTTTCCCTCGGGCGCTTGTTTTTTTTGCGCCTTGCGCCTAGGCCCCAGTTGAGGCCTATGCGCCTAGGCCCCAGTTGAGGCCTATGTGCCTTGAGTGCGCCTAGCACCTTTGAAAACTATGATGAAATCATCGAAGGAATTTTGGATAGAAGGGGGTGTTTTAATGAGTTGATTTTGCGTTTGCATTTTCAAAGTTCGATGTTCTTTGAATAAAACATAAATTAAAATCAAGTTTGTTAGGTGTGACACCTTAGGCAAAGCCAATGACATCCGTTTAGGCTCTTAAAGAATGTCCGACGTCAAATACCACCAACGTGTTTTAGGCGCGTTGACTTTGAATAAGATGAGAACTTTACAGTTAAGTGTGATTGGGTGGGAGCAATTCAGGATGTGTTACCTCCTGGAACATTTCCACTTGTGTAACCAATAACAAATCTATGAGTTGCTTATGGGTAAAGCGGACAATATTGGTTGGTATGAGGGGCTGATGTTACATCAAGGATCGCGTGTAGACAATGTGTGTACAATATTTTGTAGTAAGATAATATACTTGGCCATTGTGTTTATTCGTTGTTTGATGTTTGAAAAAAGATACAAAAAAGGTTATTGCATAGAAAAGCATTCGTGTTCTCTCGTGACTTGGATAGAGTTTAGCCGACAAGGCTAAGAATCATATATCCCAAAGGTAGAGTTCAGTCTATCTATATATATTATGCTTATGTAATTGTAATCTTTGAGCACCTAATAATAAGAGAAACTCTAATTGCACCCGTGGACGTAGGTCACTTTGGCCGAACCACGTTACATCTTGTGTCTTTTATTGCTTTCTGCTTTTTTCGTTTATGCGTGTGTGTGTTTGTTTCCGCTGCATTACCGACTCTAATTCCTAACATAAATGAGCTTCAGAAAACGTGCTTATTGTTATTTCAGGTTTACTGTTATGCTTTCCCGGTTTCTTTGGCTTACCCTGGTGCCCTGAACTCACTATATGCTGCTGCAGTTTGGATTGCTTCATACGCGCTAGTGCAATTATTGGGTTGTTGCAGATCTCCTGTTTTATTGGTACCTCTATTTTCAGTCAGTAAATCACTTTAAAGGAGAGAGAGGGAGGGAGATGGAAAAATCAAGAAATGGTAATTTGTTCTGCCAGAACTGGAGAGGTGATTCTTGTTTGGTTGCACATTTATCTTATGATTGTAGATGTGGTAAAATGGGTGGATTAGAAGGGTTGGGTAATGGGTGGTCAAATTGGTAGTTTATGGGAACGGGTCAAAACAGGTTGGGTTGACCCAAAACATTCTCGTCGGTTTTTTTTGTTTTTAACTATAAATAGTGTGTTGAATATGATCAAGAAAATTATATTATTTCAATAGTTGTCATTTTATTTATAATAAAATGAGTTTTTGGAGGTTTTATGCATTAAAAAAAATACACTTTGGACGACAGTCATGTTCAACCCATCTGACCCACCCATTTCGCCACCTCTCAATTTATCTTGTAGGGAATCTGCAAGCCTTTCGGTATGAATCTGCAGGCGTTTTGGAAGTGGAATTGTAGGCGAATCTATATCCGAGTAGTCTGTCCTGTGTTAAATTTTACTTTCTTCGACCATCTTTCAAGGGTTTATTCATTGATTTGGTTCATGTGCTTCAAACAAATCTGCATAATTGTAGACATGAGCATGCAAGTGCTTTGTCTTGAGCATAATATAATAAAAAAAATATTTTTTTGACCCCCTTTCTATTCATCCCTATACAGCTGATCCATGGTTGATATTTTATGCAGTATGCACCAGACGATATAAGATCAATTTTCAGTCTTTTATCATAATTGTTAAATATTTTTAGGTTAGGAAGGATCTACATGCAATATCAAAGTCTCCACAACTATTGAATTTGCCAGACATGCCTCACCAAAAGAATATAGGCCTATTTGGTTGGCAGGAATTCTCAGGATTTTAATAAAATTGGAATTTAAATTCCATTCTTTGACATGTTTGGTTGGCTAAGAGAAGGAATTGGAATTAATTCCAACCAAATCCCTCAACTAATGAAATTCAAAATCCCTTCTCATTTTAATGGAATTCAGAATCACTTATCATTTTAAAGAGTAATTTTGTCTTTTAGGTATTTTTACATTCCAATTTCATTAACAAATATGCTAACTAAACACATTATGGATTTCAACATTTAAATTCTAATTCCAACCAATTCCGCGAACCAAACGCCCCCTATGAGTATGTTACGGGATTCTTGTGTATATATTTATATATATGTTTATGAAGAATTTTACTTTAGATAAAAAAATAATAATAAAGGTAGAAGTAGAAGTAGAAAGTGAACATGATAGGAATTATATACACTTTCCAACTCATGAATTTTATAGCTTGAGTTGTATAGGTTCACGCAATGTTTCTCTAGTTAAATAAGGTATGAAATTGTTTGTTTCAGTTATAGTATTTTGTAACTCAATAAACAAAGTTGACAACAAAGTTAAACCAAATATCGAAGTTACACGAATAAAATGTCAATTAAACGAGTCTACTTTCGGCGTGTTACTCAACCTTAATTACATGAAAATAACGTCAATTAATGACTTCTACCATAGTCATGTTATCCTATAACCAATTTACACTCATGTTACCCTACGACCTTGATTACACAAACCTGATTACAAGAATATATGTCTATCAACAATTACGTTTGTTGACTCTTTACTCATTGTTATGTCTCATCATTGGTGAAAACACCTCATGATCACACCATGAAAATAGTTTTTATGAATGATTATTACGTTCTCTTGTCACTCTACGTCTTGTCGATAATGTTGATCAATAAATATTATATTGAAAGTATATTCATTATTGGGGGGCATGATGTTTCCTAGTCGTCGTCGTCAGAAACACCTTATCACCCTCATGATCTCATTAGTTGTATCATTTCAACAACGTTATGTTAAACATGTGGTTGATGGTCAAATATCCTACTCTAATGTTAAAGTTAATCATATCTACACGATGAGAATTTTTAAGAAAATGATACAATCTTGAAAGCACAAGAAGGTTTTGGTGTAATCCATTTTTGTCTAAAAAATCTTGAGAGGAAATAATCATTTTACTAGACTTGTATGGGTCTAGTAGAGTGATCATTCATGTTTTTTCAACCAAATTCTTCGTTGTATGGGTAAAACGGATTACAACGAGTCATTTCATGTTGAGAGTATTGTATCATATGTTAACTTATCAAAAGACGAGAATATGTGAACACCAATATGTTTACAATAATAATGAGAAGGAACATATTGTTTACCAAAGGTATTGGTTTAATTTGACACATGTAGTTATTTCCTTAGCAAGAACATGGAGATAACTTGCACGTTGAGGTCGATAGGCACAAATATCATACAACTAGTATAGTAAGTCTAATGCGACGGTCAAATGATATAACTCTCCTAATAAGACTCCGGCAACATGAATTTTAAATTATTATCCTTTTTGTGCGTCTAAAATGTACATAGTATCCATCTTCAATTAATCTGCTAACCGAGATTATAGGTATTGGATTGGTTGAAACATAAACATCTTTCAAAACTGTAGTGTGGAACACCTTGGGGCTGCAGTCCCTTCTTCTTAGCATGGATATCCCTCTTCAATCCCCTGCTCCTATCATTGAAACAACTAAAACTTAATCAATCCTTTTTTCTGTTGTTAAGATGGAGAATTGAACCAAGAATTCTCTTTTTGAAGAAAACTTAAGCCCAAAAAGCCATTATGGATAAAGCATGCTATGGCCATGGAAGAAAGCCTTTCGAGCCGTATTCCATTCCTACTGGTGAAGCGCGAGGAAGAGAAGTAGGCGTACAATCAGTAACAGAAGCTTTAGCTTTCAAACTAGAAGAGGATGCTTTCTGCCTAGTAAAAGGGAGTTCTCATCCCAGTGGAGTCGGCTTTCGTTCAGGAGTTATGTTATTGATCTTATCACGAAAAGTCACCTTGAGGAACCAATCCATGAAGAAGCAATGTCACCTTGAGGACATTGGTATCTTTCTCTATATCCTTTTTCTCTTCATGTCTAGTTGAATGAACTTAAAGAAATGACATCATTATTATTTTAGTTAATTATACAAACAATTGTTTAATTTTTTAAAAATATTTAACAAACTTGTTTGTAGATATTATCACAATCGCAAAAATTAAAATAACTAAAGATTTCACCAAGAAAAACTGAGCAACAATGTCGGGTCTCTCTCTTTTTATGTTTCCAAATATCTCATCTATGATTCCAAAAAACAACACATACAAAACTGAAGTCACCACAAGTGTCTTCTTTCCAAACAATTCAACATCAAACATCTCATCGTCCTCACTCGTCATCGCCCTCATCATCATCGTCATTGCCTCCAGCAGCCGCATTCAAAGCATTCAACCTCTCAATAAGCTTCTGCTTCCTCTCATCATATGTCAGCTTCTTCAAGTTATACCTAAAAACAACCCATACATTCATCAGTTACTTTCAAGTGTGTAACAACCCACCAACCCGTTTTCAGTGAATCGTTTAGATAAATGGGTTTACACGATTTCAAGTGTGTTCAGGTTCATCAATTCAACCCGCCAACCTGAAACCAAACAGCATGACACGACTGCCACCCCTACACCTCTATGTTTCTACAAAGATTATCTTATACCATAAAGAAAAGATGATTTCGCTCGTTTCATGGCATCTAGACCACTTTAACTTGGTGTTTTAATCTGTGATTGTGCTCGGAAAACAATGAAGAAAAGGTCAGTTACCTCTTGTGCTCCTTAGGAGGCTGTTTCTCAGATTTCTTTGGGGTGGGATCAGCACGAATGGCGGCATGCACCTTTTTGTAGAGCTCTTCCATGTCATCGGGTTCAACCCCAGCTTTGATGTAGTCAGAAAAGTGAGTCTGATACTTCTCTGGCTCGTCTTCCATTAAAGTCTGCATGTGTTACATTTCAATCCGTATAATAAATTACTTATTCAACTGATTATACAATTTAACTATGGTCAATGGCTATACAATAGGCTCACCCTCATGTATGAAGCAACATGCCCACCATAAATGTACTTGTGGTGCACCTCAGCATCAAGTTGCTTACCATCCTTGTTAAATCCAGCAAACCTCTTTTCACTGTGGGGGATGTCAATACCGCCATCCAAAGCCCCCTGAACCAAAATTTACATTAGAAAAAGTTTAAAAGGTGGTCAAATCAAACTATTGGAAATGTAGATCAAAACATCCATGTACCTTAAGAGCACCAAAAACGCAATTGCCAGTGGTTGTTCTGATAAGACCAACATCCAAAAGAGCCCTGAAAGGCCTCCTGCTTTCTGCAGGTTCAACAGAGTAATCTTCCCCAGTTGCCTGCATAATTTAATCACTTATTTAGCATAAATTGACATGATTATGAGTGGCATGTAAGTAATTCATAAACAAGTAACGTACCTCAACATTTCCCTGGTACTCCTCGTCCATCTCAAGCATTTTCAAAACACGGCGAGCTAATAGAAGTCCAGTACAATAGGCTACATTTGAAAATAGTTAAGTGCTGATCTTTTAATAAAAAATGAGATTAAAAACAGAAAAATACCTGCAGCATAATTTGTGAGCCCGACTTTAAGACCAAAGTGAGGCAGTTCGTGGGCATATGCTGATGCAAGAACCATATCCCCAGCAATGCTTGCAGACACAATTTGTGCAACTATATCCTTGTTGGACTAGTACCATCATTAAGGAGAAACCTTTTTTTAAATATTAGAAGCAAAATTTTGCTCAACTCTTGATATTTGTTGCTAAAGATTAGTAAAATTTCAGACAGACAGCAATCCAGATTTAAAGGGAATTTGGCAAGTAATAAATCTAAACAAAAAAAATGATAAAGTGAAACTCTGACTCGATAAAAATAACAAATTGTAGCAAATTTGAACATACAGCCAATAGATTTAGTTTTTTAAAATCAGAATATTGCGTGCGAGTAAAAAATAACGCAGCAGATAAATGACTAAAAGAAAAAGAAATAAGTGGCAAGGATACAAATCGCACGACATAGCGGTATTTTGGAGTGTTATACTTATTTTTGTCTTGGTTAATCAAGCGGATTCTTGCTCGATAATCAGTCTTACCCTCTGCACTAACAGACAAAAGAAAACAAAAGGGGGTTACCCATGTAACTCAATAGAGAAATGAAATGCAAAATAAACAACAAAGATATCCATACCTCTTCTTCTTTTGAACTTGACTTGAAACCGTTTGAAGTAGGATCTTGACTTCTGGGCTTTGACAAAAGCCTTCAAAAATAAAACAATCAGAGCAACAAATTTAGCATGCAAATCCATGTGGTTTATAAAAAATAAAAACATCACCATTAACTCATTAACTATATTCAAGCAAGTCATATTTCTATGTAGTTTTATTGTTATAACATATCATACAACACAGTGACAACTTGTTGGTAATTGTTTTTAGTTAAACACTTGGTTTTAAATTGTGCAATGTGCTCCGATGCTTTTGGTCTCAAAATTCAATGCGTGTTGCGCGATGTGAGCGCATCACGTATGCGATGCATTCATTATTAGAAACGTATTAAAAAATTAATTATACATAATATTATAACATGTTGACTTTTAAACACTAAAAAATAAGAAATTAAAATAAATAAATATAAAAGAAAGCTTTAGGAACCACCAAAAAAACTTTATGTACAATCAATATAAGCCTAACTCTATCATTTTGAAATAAATAAAGACATATAAATAGAACATTAGGGTTTTATTAGCATTAGGATTTCAACACAGTTCATATTGCACCATTTTCAATTGAAAGGGTTCGACCCTAATTGAAAAGATCCAAAAATTCCATATTGCACGCATTTTGCGCTACCGCATGTTACGAAATTGGCGCAACAATCACACATTATGGAAACGTAACGAATCAAGTGCAGCGATGCGCTAAGAATGGCACAACTTAAACACAGTGCCACGGTAAGCTAATGTAAATAACATTATAATCAGCATATATCATAATAATGTGGTCAAACACTCAAAAAAAGACTACAAATTAAGTCTACAAACATGCTGATTCTGGCAAATTTCTAAATTCTCCATTAACAATTTCCATGAAAAAAACTTGTTGAACTAATTTAAATCTCTGCCAACTTTTGCCAATAATTACCACTAAAGCATAGTGTAAACTAATGTAATTTTATAGTACGAGTGAGTATGATCCATCTACATAATTCCTTCTGTATTCGAAATGCAGATTCAAACATAAAACAACCAGAGAGCACCAGATTTCATTGAAGATTAAACACACACAATTGAGGAATCATATATGCACACCGTAGAAATAGAAATCAAATTACACAAATGCGTAACAAATTGTGATGTTCTAACATGTGATTCACCAAAACAGCACAACAATTTTCTTCAATACGTGTATTTGATCGAAAAATAGAAATTGAAAATGGTGAGAAAGGAGGATGGAGATCGTTACCATGACTGATCCTCGATATACTTCGGTGAGTAGCGCTGAGATTTCAGAGGCAGCGAAAGGGGGATTTTGATGGCGTTTAAGTACCAGAAACCCTAGAAGATGATAAAGATGGACGGCTACGATTGGTTTTTGTTTCACATACCCATTTAGGGTTTTCTAATGTAGAACCCTTAAGAGCATTCACAGTAGCTCCCCTATCCTCATCCTCATAATTACACTAAAATCATTACCTTTTTTCTCTCCTTCTCAATTAAATAATACTTTTTTATACCTTTATCATTACCTTTTCTCTCTCTTTCTTAATTAAATAATATTTTTTTATACTTTTATCATTACCTTTTCTCTCTCCTCCACTCACAACCACTTCAAAAAATATTAAAAAATTTATACAGGTGAACAGTGTTTTCCCCAAATATACAAAAATTTTTATCCCTTTTCTCTCTCCTCCACTCACAACCACTTTAAACCACCATATAAAATATAGAGAACTCACTCACATAAATATAGGAAACCTACTGTGAATGCTCTAAAACGTTGAGTCAAATATAGTTTAGTAAACGGGGTTAATACTAGGGGTGTTCATAAAAATTCGAATCCGAAACCGAACCCGAATTATTCGAAATTTCGAATCTGAAATATCGGAAAATTCGGTTTCGGATATTAATTTTAAAAATTTTCGGATATTTCGGATATCCGATATCCAAAATATTAAATTTTGTATTTTTTATTTATTTATTTTATTAAACTTAAATATAAAAGGCCTTCCATGTTCTAAAAAACCCTAAAAATCTCATAAGTTCCTTTGAGTCCTTCCTCATGCCCTACAAAATCAGTTCGACACCAGCCGTCCAGCCCACCACCTGCTCATCTCCACCTGCCAACTGCCGCTAGCTCCTCCGACGTCCCCGAGCAGGCTACCGCCTGTGTCTCGAGCGCCTACGTTCCTGCTCGACGGTGACGCATCTGCGTTTTAGTGCTCTGTTCTTCTCCAATTGAAAGGTAAATCAGAGTTATTACATAGTGTCAAGATTGATCCATCGTTGTAGTGTTCTGGTCATGTATTGTGGTTTGATGCTTTGATTTGTTCTAATGAGTATCTAAAATGGAGATGGGTTTTTATTTGGTGTTTTGGAGTGTTTGGTTACAGGCTTTGTGAATTTGTGATGTTGTTTGGTTGGATGATTTGATAGAATTGTTTTTTTTTTTGCTAATTCGGATATCCGGTTTACTATCCGAAATTTCATATACAGATTTGGATAGTGAAATCCACTATCCGAAATTTTCGGATATCCGAAATTTCGGATATCCAGTTTTGAACACCCCTAGTTAATACGTGTCGTAAACGTAAGTGGTTAAAGGTTCTAGCCGTATGATAAATATTGGTCTGGATTTAAAAGTAGGTTTAGATGATCTATGAGTTAGCCGTTCTAAAATAAATAAAATATAAAGTGTAGAATTTGTTTCTTTTGCTATAAACAATGTTTTTGAACCATACTGGTAATTGATTGATCGTTTTACAAGGTTAAATATGTTACGTTGTTATAAAAACAGGATAACCATAGTTACCTATTAAAAAGTAAAAGTTAAAATAATAACAAAATGTTTAACGCGAGTAGTAACTTTAAAAGAGAGCGACAAAATAAATGTTTTTTTGACAAAATGATCAAATGAATATAACTTTAGCTTTTTAAATGTAACTTCAACGCTTTAACTTTAAATTTTAAAAGACAAAGGTAAAATATCTAACAATATTAAGTTATACATTTGGCTTTCTAGTTTCTCGTTTAAGTTTTTAAATGATCCGATCTCGAATAACTTACACGCGACTCAACTCATTTACACATTTATGAATAGCCATCAATCTCCTCTCTTGATCATAAAAGAAGTCAAAGTTTAACCTAGTCTATCACTCTCATTGTTAAAAAGATATGATAATTACACAATTTTGTTAGTTGATTAGCACCGTTAAAAGTTTGGAATTGTTAACTATGCTTTTGAAATCGTTGATTGTAGGATTTTATTGGTAATTGTTTAAAAAAATAAAAATAAACCATGGATGAATAGGTATATACTTGAATGGTGGAAATCGGTTTAGGGATTTAAGAGTTTCTATTGTTGTATATTTGAATTCTTAAAAATTAGTATATTACAGTTAAAAATTTAAAACTCTTATGTGGGGAACGACCACTTCCTTTGGTGTTGTAATGGCTCTAATTGCGGTATTTGTATCTATCTTTTTAAAAATTTATAGTTACTTTATGTTATTAGATATAATTGCAATAAGATCTACAAGACACCTAAAGTTATAGCTTTGTAGAAAAAAATGACACTTTAGGCTACCCTTGCCCCCAACGCCCCTATCTCATTCGTCCACCTCACACATACGCAGATGACTTCCATCCACGCCGTGACCACACTCATAAAAGCGCCCCATGCCCCCTCTCACCGAGGATTCCTTTAAAAAAAATTGACTTAACTTTACAAAAACTTGGTTTTATAAAACGTAGTTGTTTTATAAAAACTTTAATTAATTTAAATTTTTTTGTTTTTATAAAAAAATTCAAGAGTGACATATTTCTTAGTTCACTTCAACATGTTCATACATTTGTATATCTCGTTACGTTGTTTGATCTTGATTTTGAACATTTGTCTAGACAGCTGATCCATGGTTGGTCTATTGCATTGACCATTGTTTATCTAATAACCCGTTAATTTGAAATTTCCCTTGAACAAACGATATCGATCCGTGAAGCATGTTTGCCAATGAGATTAGTTTAAGTTGACGCCTTTAACAGTTGATCTGTAACATCATGATGCAGTTGTGGTTTTGTGCAGTTTTTCTTTAGTCCTTTTTGGTTGATGTAAGTGTTTAAGAGTGTTAGCTTTGAACATAGTATTAGTTTTGACTTTTTAACACACAGGTTATTATTTTATCAAAATATGATGGTACAAACACATATTATAGTATTTAGTTTGGATTTCCCCCACCAACACCTATTATTTGTTAAAATACGTGATACATTCAAGCTATATAGTGCATGCATTATTTAATTAATATAACTCGTTAAATTATTAAGGTTATAAATACCATATAACATATATATTTAATTAAATATTATTAGCATCTGACTTAGAAAAAAAACACATGTAATCCTAACAAATACGACGTACATATCGCAACGAACAAACAATTTCATGGTGGTAAGAAGAATTATTAAGAATACATAAAACAAAACATGTAGAATATGTAGAACAAAAAGAACATTTAACCTAGCACACAAACAATTCGACACTAAAAAGATTATGTAGAACAAAATAAGCATTTAATCGTAACAATGTACATATGTCGTCGCGTGTTATAAAACTTTATGCTCTTAATAACCATACACAAATACAAATTTGATGCACAACTAGAGCCTAACGATATCATGATGTAGTAAACATGTTTCTCTTCAAATGGTTGAGAATTTTAGTTACGTAACGGGTACTGATGCAGATTTAAAAATAGGTTTCGAATGTTGAGTTAGCTATTCTGGAAAAAAACATAAAATCCATTTAACTCTATAAAACATGTGAGAACAAAATTAGAAAAATAACTAATTTCTTGATCTTGGATATCACCGGTTAACATCCCCACTGTTGACTGAATCAGTCGTATCTGGAGGCGATTATACCAATCTCTCACCCCCTCGACTTTGTCAAGAACCATAACCCTATTTTACAATCCAGATCGCATGAAGAGGAACGTTTTTCATTCAATTACCCTATTATGTCCCAAGCCGATGTTTCATACAGGTATCTAGATTCAAACTTTGTTCAATCGGTTTGTGATTTGATGTTCGAAACCTTTTTCGCTGAATTTTGATTTGATCATGCTTAGATCATCGTTTTTAACGTCTCTTAGGTTGGGTTTATTCATTCATTTGTAAATTTGATTCGATGTTCCGTAATTGATTTGAATTAGCCCTTTTAGATGTGTTAGATTCAACAAGCGATTGCTAATTTGTAGGTTTTATAAAATCTAGGGCACCAACGCCTCTCAGCCTTGCAATAGTTAGGAAGTGAAGTGTTTGTAGTCTGTGTACCCAATGCATTTCATAAAGAGATTCTTTGTGTGACTCGTACTCGAGTAACTTTTGTGGGTTGATCGAAGATTGCCTCTTTATGTACGATTGTGTTGTAAAAAGCGCCGATAAGAACAACAGA
This sequence comes from Smallanthus sonchifolius, assembly GCA_023525975.1. Lineage (NCBI taxonomy): Eukaryota > Viridiplantae > Streptophyta > Magnoliopsida > Asterales > Asteraceae > Smallanthus > Smallanthus sonchifolius. The sequence continues at coordinate 72,534,156 of CM042030.1, forward strand.
AACCCTCACAGTGGATGTCGAGAGAAACTGGGGGGTCACATGTATCTCGGATAAGAAAAGGGAGTGTAGATTGAAATGGTTTGGACATGTGAAGAGGAAGGAGATGACAGCGCCAATAAGAACAGTGGAAACCCTCACAGTGGACATGTGAAGAGGATAGGGAGGGTAGATTGAGATAAGGGAGTTCGAGAGAATATGGGGGTAGCATGTATCTCGGATAAGATAAGGGAGGGTAGTTTGAGATGGTTTGGACATGTGAAGAAGAGAGAGATGACAACGCCAGTAAGAACAGTGGAAACCCTCATAGTGGAGGAAAGGAGGGGTAGAGGCATACCGAAACTAACTTGGGATGAGCGGATTAGAAAGGATTTGATAGACTTGCACCTCTCTAAGGATATGAGTACATGACCAGGGATAGGAGTTCTTAGAGACGTCAGATTAAGGTTTTGGACTTTTAGGGTTTGTATAGATCTGTCTTCGACTCATCTGTAGCCCAAGCAGCCTTAGTTATGCCTTGGCATTAGTCCTAGCATTTGTTTTGCTTTAGCCTTAGCCTTTGTTGTGCCTTAGCGTTTGTCTTCGAGTATAGACTACTTTAGGGGCGTATATAGGTTCTGCCAATTAGCCTTAGCTTGGTTATTCCAGTTCATGTTAAGTGAACATATGTGCTTATTTTTTAGTCAGGATTTCATTTGCTTCTAATAAATTTTAAACTAGGGAGAAAGTATAATGATCTAAAAATATGTTTTCCTTTCCCAATCTGCATAATCCTTTTTGCATGCCTAGGCTCGAGGCGATGCCCTTTCGCCTCAGTTCCAAGATCCCTAGGAGCACCTCACACTTTCGAAAACACAGATAAAGCTTGTAAAAGAATCTATGCATATTTGCTATACATGTTTGATAGCAAAATCAAATCTACATATGGTGTCTTTTGGATGTAATAATATGCTATTTAGTGATTTAAGAGTCATCTTTATAGTGTTAAGTTCATGTTTGTCTTCCTACTTTGATCAACAAATCATGTCATTTCAAGAAAAGGTATTCTAGTTCATGTTAAGTGTTCTCTCATGAAAATGTTTAAATGATTTATATTGATTCAATATCTATGGATATGTAGTTTTATTCTCTTTAAATAAGCTACTTACTGAAATGGTTATAAAACTGCTGTGCTAATCTTTGTTTTGGTTTCTTTGAAACAGTTGTGGTTCATGTGGATACCCTTTGAATCTAGCATCCTCAAATCGTATAACATCTGAAATTGGCTCTAAGTATCGCAAATCCATTAAAAAAGGTTCGATATCTTTTGAATCCATTGATCTTAGTCGATTCACTCAGTTAGACGAGCCATCGTGTTTTCCTATTTGTCTGAACTATAATGCTTCAAAAACAAAGTTGTTATGTCGCCAATGCGGTGTTCAAATAGGATATGGGTATGCAGATGCACATACCATGCATGATATTGAATCATCTACCATACCCAACTCGCAGTATAAGCAGATTGTCATAAAAATCCGAGCTTTACAACCATTAGATACCACTGACCAAGTTGACCAACTATCTACAAATGACGGTAGGTGATCAAGCCAGTCACTCTTTCATTATGCATCTTCCCGATGATTGTTTGTTTTTCATCTTTGAAAAGTTCGACTCGAGTGTTGACCGGGAATCTTTTGGTCTAACTTGTCACCGCCTGCTTCATATTCAAAATTCAAGTCGTAAGTCATTGGAATTTGGATGTTCTTTCTCTAGGTTAAACCACTTGTTGTCTAAAACCACCATTGACATAGATTCATTCATTCTTGATAAGTTAATTAACCGGTTTAGGCGGTTAGAGTTGTTATCTTTATGTGGGTGTGTAAATCTTCTAGATTCGGGATTAAGTCAGTTGCAAAATCACGGGTCAAAGTTGAGATCTCTCTATCTTGACTGTTGTTTCAAAGTTACAGATACGGGTCTCTCTTCAGTTGCTATAGGTTGTCCAAATCTGTCATTTATTAGTCTTTATCGTTGCTCTGTAACCGATAACGGGTTAGAACTTTTAGCTAAATCATGTCTATTTCTAAAAGACGTGAATCTCGAGTGGTGTTCCCTCATAACCGACTCTGGAATTTTCTCGATCACAAACAACTGTCGTGAGCTTCGGGCAATCAAGATTTCTCATTGTGAGAATATTAAAGGAGTCGGGTTTGAAGGATGTTCTCAAACTCTGGCCTGTTTGGAAGCCGATTTTTGCAAGCTTGAACCAGAGGGCATTATGGGAATTTTAAGTGGAGGCGGGCTCGAGTATCTGAATGTTTCTTCTCATAGTTGGTGCATACGGGGCGATGGGTTAAGAGCCATTGGTGGCGGGTTTGGTAAGAATCTTAGAACTTTGAATCTCCGGTTATGCAGGACTGTTGGTGATGAAACAATAATGGAGATCTCCAAAGGGTGCCCATTGCTGCAAGAGTGGAACTTGTCTTTATGTACTGGAATCGGGCTCGTGGGTTGGGAGTCAATTGGGATTTATTGTCATAATCTTGAAAAGATTCATGTAAACGGGTGTCGGGGCCTTTGTGATCGCGGTTTACTGGCGTTAAGGAACGGATGTGAACGTCTCTCGGTTATTTACGTCACGAGATGTCAGCGAGTGAGCTCGTTGGCGATAACGTTGTTCAAGATTGCAAGATGGGATGTTGAATTGAAACTTGAAGAAGTTATGTGTATTATGCCTAAACATTTCTTTTGATGTTAAAATGTTAGATGATTGTTTTGAATGGAAGTTATTTTGAAATGTATTTGCTCAAGATTTAACTAGGGTTTATCCGGGTCACGTGGAACTCAAGAAATGAGTTCTCTTGAATTTTATAATGAAGTGATTAATTTGTGCATATTTATGAGTTCAAAAGGTTAATTACTTTCACAAAACCAATCAAACTTTTTCCTTTATAAAAAAATAAAAGAAAATATATAATAAGATAGGAGAAGGTTGAAATACTAATAATTATAAAAAGTGTTTGAAGAAATCTTGATCATTCATCAGTTTTTTTTTAAATTTATTTGTGTTTGTGTGTGTATATAGTTGTTTTTAATATTTATTTATTTAATATTTTAATTAAAGTTGTACAGAATTGGATGCATATCATACTATACTTTTCTTTTCAACTGAAACGAGAAAATTAGCCGGGCGCTCCGACGCGGAGGCTCTCGCGTCCAGTGACGGGAGGCTGACCTTAAACGTGTGAGGCGATGGCATTAATGTAGCTAAACACAAAAAGAAACGTGGTTAACGTATAAAGTTACGACGACTCAGTTGTGGAGATTAAAACATAGATAAAAGACAGTTATACAACGGTATCGATGTTTTTCAGTCGGCGTCGGTCTTATTCTTCACGTTACTGTCAGTCGATATAACACACGACACCTAAAAAATACTCTATTTTGAATACAACTCCGTTTTTAACGAAATTTATACCTGGGCGTCAAGAAAAAAATTAACGAACCAAATTTATTGAGAAAAATCAGATTATATGTATTACAGGGGGTAAACTTGATAACTTTAGAAACTTAAGGAGGTTAAAATGATATTTTACAAAATTGAAGGTGAGTTTTACCATTTCACCAAAATTGAGGAGGAGAAGTGGTCGGTAGCATTTGCCACCAACACTTCTCTCAAGTGTTATGGTAATTCCAAAGAATGGATGCTAAGACAATTAAAATTTGAATTAACTGAAATTTGAACGAATTATTGTTAGAATCTGTCAAAGTAAATGAAATTTAATTATTGTAAAATTTAATACGTTAGTTAATAAAATAACCATGTCTGGTTTATAAATTTGTCAACGAAATTAGACAGTAACAGTGTATTTCATTCCTTTGACTGAATGCATCCACTATACGAAATAAATGTTGAATTTGAAGGAATTTGAGAGAGGTTGTTCCAATTCTAAAAATATGTTATCTTTTTAAAAGATGTTAGAAAAACAAACGATTCGGACACAATCTTACTCTCTTACAGGCAATATCCACATTACTACGCGTGCAGACGAAAAAGACTATTTATGTCACCCGATCACCACGGCTACACATTGGCAGAGTGATTCCTTTCTTCTGTTTGTTCTTCTATGGTGATTGCAAAGATCAATTGTTTCCCCATACACCATCCCATGCACCAGCGGGTGAACCTTTGGGTCCCTCGATTTGAGTTTGAGGACCATTAGGTCCTGGTGGGTGAAGCTTGTTACGCCTTGTTTTAACACCCAAGATTCGCAATACAAATCTGGCTAACTCTCCGTATAGTAATCCTGACCGATCAAACAGCTGCAAATAGTATTAACCCAAGACATTAAACTACATTGCATTTCTATGTTAACAATAATGCCCAGAGGTCAGAATTTTGACTTTGTGAATGGGTCGACTTGGGTTTTGCCACAATTGATGATCATTGAAAAAAGAGATGTATCGACAAACACAACATGAAAATACCTGAAGAAGTGCTGACATGAACATGTGAAACGCCTGAGCGTTTTGGTCAATCAGCATTGCTACTCGCCCAAAGAAACTTACAAACCCTTGCATCTGAATACATGCAGAGATAAGTTATAGGATTCACATATAAAGTCATACTAGCTTCATTAGTGTTATTCTACTTACCACACGCATCAAAGAAATCCAAAATCCAGGCGGCTGTGAAGGAGCGCCAAATGGGTTATTTGGATCCCCGTCACCGTACAGACCGCCAGGCCCGCCCATGCCCATACCCATACCCATGCCACCCATTCCATAACTATTATTATACATTCCTCCACCATACATGCCACTATAACCTCCTCTATACATGCTGTTTCCATATAAACCACTATTATAGGAACCCATTCCACCATAAGAACCATAACCTCCAGCCCCATAACCAGAATTGTAACCCAAACTGGAACCGTAACCAACACCTGAGACATAAGATAAACAAATGGTTCAGTTAAACATAAGTAGGAACGGAAGCCGACTATCAAAAGAAAATAATATTCCTATGTGTCCTAACAAAAAATTGTCATGAATATAAGTAGGGAAAATCACATAGAAAATAACCAACTTCAGTCAGATTTCTATTTCAAGTAACTGACTTTTTTTACCTAAAAAAACCATCAATGTTTTAAAGAAATCAACCAGGGTTAAGTCAACCTAATCAAAGTTACTGATGCATGCGAATATGCCATGTCATCATTTTACAACATGTTACCTTAAATCAATTCTTTTAGAAGTTGGTTATATTAAATCCAACATTTTTGAGGCTTTAATGGTTTTTTTCTGGCCTAAAAGAAGTTAATTATCTAAAATAAAATTTTGACCAAGCTTGGTAACTTTCTTGGGCAATTAGCCGTTAAAAGATGAAATAGTAGTTACCTCCATATGTTTGTTGTTGCTCCCATGGCCTAGAGGGTACGGGTCTCCCAAGTGTATTTCTATTAATTGCTGAAGTTGTATCATTTGTGGGAACAATTTCACCTGGTCTTGCTGTACCCGAAGCCTCCACTACATCACTTGTGCTACCTGCAGATGGTGGTTTAAAAGGACCAGGACCAGAAGACGTCCCACCAGCTCGTTCCCATGGTTTGGGAGGTGGACCACTGCCTGAATTGTAAAAGAAAACTTATTTATGTCAATTCCAAGATGAGTAAACTTTCTAACAAAATGAAGCAGAGCATTACCATTTTAATTCCCAGCCTAAAATTAGTATCAAATAAAAAATGATTGTTCAATACATGTTCAGATTGAAAATGTAAAACATTTATCAGTTCATGAACTACTTCAAAAAATATATGATATGACGATTAACAAACAAAAAGTAAATCAACCACAACCTAAGAATCTAGAATTATAAAAGATCAAATAACATACTTAACAAGTATAACCTTAAAAAGATTATACAGTATTTGAACCTACCCCTAATCACTCAAATAATGCATAATATGATCCACTTATTATCTTTTAGCAAATAATTTAAGTCTGTCCATAGGCCCTCAACCCATAAAATCTAAGGCTCTCAACCCTTACTTAAAAAAAAAAGAAGGGCCCTAAACGCACCGAGTCACTGACTTTGAATCAACGGACTTCACCCTATCTTTGAGTTCTCGGCCTCTCAATCTCAACTTCCATCTGCAACATGCACACTTTCTAATTTACAAAGTTTCAAACTTCTAGGGTTTATCTTTTATTATTACAGTTAGGAATTTTAGGCACACTCAAGGCGCATAGGCCTCGCCCGAAGCCTAGGCGCTTAAAAAGCGAGGCGCATAGTATAAAAATACCATTTTTAGGGGTTTTAGACATGTTTTCGGCTTGTTTTGGGCTAGTTTAGGATGTTTTAGGTTGATTCTAGGCTTGTTTAGGGCTAGTGTAATTGTTTCAGACCTATTCAGAAGATTTTTAGCAAAAATTTGGCCTGAACTTGGCCGGAAAATGCGCCTAAGCATCTCAAAATGGGGCTTTTGAAGCGAGGCAACAAGGCTGCGCTGGGCTGCGCCTGGGAGCCTAGGCGCGCGCCTTGTGGGCTTTTGTCCCTGATTTTATGCCTAATCTGTTTTGACTAAATATCCGTTCTTGAAATCTCCGAGGTACTTAATTTCTCAAGCTCTTTTGCGTGTTGAATTTAATAAACACCACCTAGAACAAATCAGTTTCATAAGCATAATCATCAAAATTCAGTCTATTATACAACCTGGTGGATCAACAAACACATATTTCAAAAGTTTCACGGTTCAGGATAGTCCTAGAAACAAAACAACCAAAACCCGATAAACACACTCGTGTTCATTTGATAATTTCCCAAACATACTAATTAATCAATATAACCAAGTGAATTCACCTCTTAAACTCAAGAGAAAAGTAACAACAAATCAAAATCTTAACTCTACCCTTTCCCCCAGTTCCAAATCAATTATTTCAAAACCCTAGCTAAATCCGCCTGTGTTAAAATTTCTAATAAATTCAGCAAAAAAACAATAATATATTGATTTAACAGTTTCGACCAACCTCCCAAATCAATCAATTCAAACCGATTAAAACCCTAGCAAAAAAAGCATCATCTTTGGATCGATAAACGTAAAACAACTACAAAAAGAATGAACGGATTATATCAAGATCGAAGTAAAGATAACCTGATTGTTGCGAATTATTGGTTGCCATGGCGGAGAGAGAGAGGGGCGCTTCTGGAAACCCCGCCACCGAGTAGAAGAGAGATAAAGGAGAGAGAAAAGGCCGTCAAAGGGAAAGGTCAAAGTTCTTGTGCCGAATTCGGATTTTCTAATTTTTTATATTTTATTCTAAGTGTTATAGAGAGGTATAATATAATACTAAATTGGGTCATTCTTGGGTGACGTGTTTCGGTTAGAAGGTACAGATGGTATGGGTCAAAGACTGATGGCTCACTTGGCCTACTAGCAACCACCATCGGCTCCGACAGCCCAACATGGACAATCTTCGAACGATCTTAGTCTCACAGATCTTGGAACAACGTTTCAAAACGTGCAAGACAATTTCCCTTACCAGTATTGGTACATGGACACAGGAGCTTCGTCCCACATCACGACATACACTAGTAAGTTACTAACTCCCTTGTTTTTATCTTCTACGAGTACTATATTTATTCATAATGGTCAGAGTTTGCCAATAACAAGATCTGGTAATTATTTACACCACCTTCCCAACAAAACCTATCACCTAAACCATATCCTACATTCCCCTCACATCATTAAAAATATCCTTTATGTTAGTAAACTTACTCGACCCATTCGGTTTCTCTTTGAAGGACCTAAGACTGGAAGGATGCTTTCCTGCCACAACAGTTTGAGTGACCTATATCCGTTCACTCCACCTTCACAAGACATCTCAACATTTCTCACCACTTCCGCTACCAACCATTGGCATAATCGTCTTGGTCACCCAGGCGCTCTAGTCTTTGATTTTCTTAGTCGTAATTTATTTATTCTATATATTTTAATGTATAAATTTCAAACTTCTATTTGTCATTCATGTCAAATTTCAAATAGTAACAGACTATCTTTGTATGATTCCTAATCCATTACTTTTGTATCATTTGACATAATACATTATGATCTTTTGACCTCCCACATTACTAGTAACAGTGTAACACCAATTACAGTACTACATGGTCTTTATCAATAACTTTACTCATTATGTATGGGTCTATCCCCTTAAATTCAAACCCGAAACTTTTACCAACTTTGCCAAATTCCATCAACTTATATCCACTCAATTTAACCGTTAAATTAAAACTTTTCAGTGTGACCTTGGGAGATAATTTGACAACACTGCATTTCATACCTTTGCCCATAACCATGGTCTACTCTTCCGCTTTTCATGTCCTTAAACTTCACCACAAAATGGTAAAGACGAGTGCATGATTAGGCGACTCAATGATATCATGCGCGCTCTACTCATACACGCTCATCTCCCTCCCACATTTTGGGATCAAAGCCCTTCATACAACCACATATCTTCATAACATCTTGTCGTCCAAACGTCTCTAATTCTGGACTCCCACATCTGCACTCTATCATCGCCATCCCACCTATGACCACCTAGGAGTCTTCGGGTGTGCATGTTACCCTAACCTCTTAGCCACGCAACCACATAAGCTTCACATACAATTTGTTTCTTTGTGTTTGTCTTGGTTACCCCCAAAATTTTCGCGGTTATCGTTGCCTTAACCCAACTACCGTCAAAGTAATTCTCTCTCGGCATGTAGTCTTCAATGAAGACATGTTCCGTTCAATGAACCCATCCTACCCACCTCCTATCAATTCCTTGATGATAACCCGTCACCCTGCCACCTCATACACCCCTTGTGGATTCACATTTGTCCACATCCGGCTATGGTGTTTACCTAGGAGATAATCCAATCTCTTGGTCGTCTAAACGTCATAACACTATATCTCGCTCTAGCGCTGAAACACAGTATCAGGTTGTGGCTAATTTCGTAGTTGAAGCAAGTTGGTCACGGGATTTACTTATTGAGCTACATGTTCCGGTTTGTAAAGAAACTATTGTTTACTGTGACAACGTCTCCGCCGCTTATCTCAGCTAAAATCTTATCCAACATCAACGACGAAACACATGGAAATTGATATTCATTTCGTCCTAGAAAGTTACACATTGGTCATGTTCGAGTCCTGTATATACCATCTTCTTCACAATATGTTGATATTTTCACCAATGGCTTACCTTAAACCACTATTTCAAATTTTAAAATCCAATATGAGCGTCTCCCATGCTATCGTTTGAACCGAGGGGGCCTATTAGCATGTATATTTGATATATTTTGTATTTTAGGGATATACATCCATAGCCTTTATTATAGGATCACTGGTTTGATTTGAGTTAATGAAACCATTCAAAATATTTGATACCATAAACACTTTTGCTTAGTTCTTTTTTTCATGTGTATCTTGATTTCAAGTCGGTTTAGGTGTGATCTGGTTTTACCTAATTGCTCGACCTAAGGATAGTGAATTTAAACGAATATTGGGTCTAAGACTTGATTTTACTTTATTTCAATCGAAATAATAATAGTAATAATAATAAATGTTTTTAAGTGTGTTTGATTTAACACAACTTACGTGATTTTCGGGATTAAAGACACTCAAATGTTAGGTATCGGAGTCAAGCGACGTAAAAGTCAATATTTAAATTTTTTTCAATTTAAATTTATATATTTCAATAATATTTTTTATGGGTTTCATCCATGAAAGTTACTATAGTAATTAAAATCGAGAAACCCAAAATGTCTATATTACCTTTCTTGTCTCTAGATTTGTCTCTTTGACTAATTCTTTAAAAAATGTCCCCTCATATACCGTCGGAACCAACGCTATTAGCCTGTTAGACAACGGTGTTTAGGTTCAATGAAATAATGTCACGTGTCGGAAACGCCCATATATTTAGTAACGCCGACGTTACTAAATATATGGGCGTTTCTGACGCGTGATACGATTTTATTGAACCTAAACACCGTCAGATGACAAGCTAATAGCGTCGGTTCCCACGGCATGTGAGAACATTTTTAGAAAGAACTAGTTAAAAGGGACGAATCTAAGGATAAAGAACAGTAATTTGGACGAAATACTTCAAATTTACAATCCAACTACTTTTTAAATAACTAACGTATACTCGTTTTGAATTAGACTGATTCTTGAAATATCTTTGACCAAATTCCGAATCAAACCCTCGTGAAATCCCCAATTTGTCAAAATCAAAATTGAATGCAACACCATCTTCCACCTGTCATCAATTCTCTCTTCTTCTTCTTCTACCCAGAATCCCAACAACATTAATTATTTTCGACCGGGATGGAATCGCCGCCGGTGATGAGCAGGGTGAGTCAAGGAGGGTCACCGGAAAGTGGAGGATCGGAGAGTGGGGCGGAGGATAAGGGGTGTGGGCGGACAAGGTTCGAATATTTCGGGTGGGTTTATCATTTGGGGACCAATTCAATTGGGCGCGAATTTTGTCACCTTCGATTTCTGCATATTAGAGGCAAATATGTGATGATGTATAAGCGTGATCCTAATGAAAACCCTGGCATTGTATGTTTTAATCTCTTATCCACCCTCAATTTTATATAATCTTATGGTTGCATGATCAATATAGTCAGAGGGTGTTTGGGAGTGTGGTTGAAAAGTGTTTATTGACTTATTAGCTTTTTAAAAAACCAATAAGTCATTCTCAAAAGCCAAGAAATCCTGGCTTTTGGAATTGACTTATTAGTTTTTTAAAAAGGCAACAAGTCATTTCCAAAAGCACATCCAAACACCTCCTAAATAAGGTGTAATCTAATTAGGGCATAAATTGTTATTTAGTGACTTCAATTTATGTTTTGTGTGTTTATTCTTTTGGGTGACAAATGATTAGTAGACCATAACTAAACAAACAAACATACCTAGTGAAATCTCACCCATAGGAGAGTTGTTGGTGGGGTCTGGAGAGGGTGGGGTGAGGGTAAACTTTTCGGGATAGAGGTTGCTCCCACTGAGACTCCGGGCTTAAGAATCTTTTTTTTACGTGTACAATATACAATATAGAAATCATAGTAGTCAAAGGCTTAAGGCTCACTCAAGGCATTTTTAGGGTTTTAGACATGTTTTATGCTTGTTTTAAGGTAGTTTAGGCTAATTTAGACATTTTCGGTTCATTTTTAGATGTTTCAGACCATTTTTACATGTCTTAGACTAGATTTGGCCGGAATGAATGTGCGCCTGTGAGCCTTGTGTTGGGTATTTTTTGGCCAGTGGTGATCAGTTAGATTAGTTATAAAAAACGGTTGATAAATAATTTTAGATTAATAATAACTATTTAGTAATTATTAAAACGCAGCGGAACAAAACCGATTCAACACAATATAAAACCCGACAGGATCTGGGTTAAAAAATCATACGAATACGGAATAAATTAAATCTAACTACCAATGAGATTAATTATATCTTAGTGGTTAATGATTAACCGATCGAGACACCGAGGTACAACGAACCGATGCTAGATCACGAACCGAACGCGAGAACGGGTGGCACCGAGAATCGCCGGTCAAGGCGGCGTGCGGTGGCAAGGTTGGTGGCCGGAAGTTACAAAGGCACAAGCCTTTTCTTTTGTTTTTGTCTTTCGTCGCTTAACAAAACAAAACCAAAACAACTTGCGGCTAATTCATCTTTTGCGGCTCCCACACAGAAGAAAAAAAACAAAAATGCATTTGCGGCTAGTATTCCTTTATTTTTGTGTGTAAAACAAAATTAGATTATAATTATATAATAATTATAAACCCTAATAATTGTTTCCGGGCCTAAAGTCCAATACGAGATAAAAAGCCTGTACCCATTTAATTGTTTTAATAAAAGGATTAAAACAATAAATATTTATTATTTATAAACCAGTATAAATAATAAATCCCGTCTAACGAATATATATAAATATATATCGTCTCGCTAACAGATCGTAATTACCAGTTAAACGGGTTAAGTGGATTTAATGTTCGTTGCCCAAGGTGTAACACTTACGGGTCATAGCTTGGTCAGTCGCGTTGTCCATCGGGTCGATCCATAAAATCCAACAATCTCCCACTTGGACGATCCACGATAAATCAACGCAAACAGTCAGCGGCGCTCTAGCTGCACATGGCTGTCCCTAACAAGGTATGACGCTTTAAAGTCATTAACCAAATATCTTGGTGTTAGTAATAGCTAACTAAAGCAAGACAATAGACTTATGGCAATAGTTGTCATTCATCATTTCCGTATAAGACATCAATTGAATCAATGAGACATGGATTTAGTTCATTCTCATATGGCGTTCAATTATTATTGTTCTCGATCAAGAATCAAAGTGGTCCAATCAAACACACAGTAAGTTTGGGTAAGGCCTTACACTTCACTAGTTTGAATCACGAGGGCGCCACGATGTCTAACTATTACATATCATGTAAGAGTACAAAATCCCTTATCGACTACATACAACTCCCACTGAACTTCAGATCTGTTCCTAACCAATGCCTTTATGACTGGCAGTTACGCGACAGCGGTTGACAGTGATTAAAGAACAGCCCTTGGTAAACGAAAGTTCTAGTATGCATCTCAGGTCAAAGGATATTAAATGAGTATACCAATATCAAAACATCTTATGATTAAAATCCATGAAGATGATTTGAAGCGAGTTACATCCAACTTCATCCAAGATGAGGTCTGTGAAATTGGAAGTTAACTACTTGAGTCCAAGTTCAGAATAGTCTTAATTCAGAGTCGTTCCCACGATTCTGATCGACTACGGATGATTAAGAATACAAGATTCATGGATTAAACGTATTAAAATCGAACACAGTTGTAAGAATTCAGAATTGCATTTAAATCAGTAAACCAAAAGAATTCAAAAGTACAACTGTTTAATTGTTCACACATTCAAAATACTAAATCAAAACATATCACTAGCAAATCTAAGACCAATAGCATCTCTGTGAAGATCATGCTTGTCCTGAGTCATGGGCTTAGTAAACGGGTCCGCTAGGTTTTGATCTGTGTCTACTTTGCTTATCACGATGTCACCACGTTCCACAATTTCTCGTATATAGTGGAACTTTCTGAGAATGTGCTTGGCTTTGTGATGAGATCTGGGCTCTTTGGCTTGAGCTATAGCACCTGTGTTATCACAAAGTATCTCGATTGGTTGGCGAATACTCGGAACCACATCGAGGTCAGTAATGAATTTCTTCATCCAAGCAGCTTCCTTAGCAGCATATGATGCAGCTATATACTCAGATTCGGTGGTTGAATCCACCACCACACTCTGCTTGGAGCTCTTCCAGGAGATAGCTCCTCCGTTTAGAGTGAATATGAATCCTGATTGTGAGCGAGAGTCATCTCGGTCAGTTTGGAAGCTGGCGTCAGTGTAACATCTTACAGTGAGCTCTTCTTCCACTCCTCCAAATATTAAGAACATGTCTTTAGTCCTTCTCAAGTACTTCAGGATGTTCTTGACTGCAGTCCAATGGGTAATGCCAGGACTTTGCTGAAAACGACTGGTCATGCTTAAAGCATACGAGACGTCAGGCCTGGTACATAGCATAGCATACATGATAGAACCAATCGCCGAAGCATATGGAATTGCTTCCATACGCTTGGTTTCAATGTCCGTTGAAGGTGATTGCGATTTGTTTAGCACGGTGCCTTTAGTCATAGGAACACCTCCTTTCTTGGAGTTTTCCATATGAAAGCGTGCCATGACTTTGTCTATGTATGTGCCTTGACTAAGCCCTAGAAGCCGCTTAGATCTATCCCTGTAGATCTTGATTCCTAGAATGTAGGCTGCTTCTCCAAGATCTTTCATTGCAAAACAAGTTCCTAACCGGTGTTTAACATCGTTAAGCATAAGGATGTTGTTTCCAATGATAAGTATATCATCCACATACAAGATGAGGAATGATATAGTGCTCCCACTAGCCTTTCTGTAAACACAAGGCTCATCTTCATTTTTGACAAAACCAAACTCTTTGATCTTTTGGTCAAAATGAAGATTCCAGCTTCGAGATGCTTGTTTGAGTCCATAAATAGACTTATTCAGTTTACATATCCTATTAGGATATTTTGGATCAACAAAACCATCAGGTTGTACCATATAGACATCTTCAGAGAGATGCCCATTAAGGAAAGCGGTTTTGACATCCATTTGCCATATCTCGTAGTCATAGTACGCGGCTATGGCAAACAATATCCTGATCGATTTGATCATAGCAACGGGCGAGAAGGTTTCATCATAGTCAATGCCTTGAGTCTGAGTAAAACCTTTCGCAACTAGCCGTGCTTTATAGGTGTGTATATTTCCATGCATGTCGGTTTTTCTCTTGAAAATCCATTTGCTCCCTACTGCCCGAGATTCGGGGGGTAGCTCAACCAAGTCCCAGACTTGATTATCACGCATATATTGCATCTCGGCATTCATGGCTTCTAGCCATTTTGCAGATTCTGGATCTGAAATAGCAGATTTGTAGTTAGTAGGTTCGTCATTAGACTCGGCTACTAATAGGACCTCGGTACTATCAAGATGCCATAGGTATCTGTCAGGTTCTTTGCGAGTCCTTACACTTCTGCGAACGCTTGTGTTTATGTCTGATTCACCAGCAACAACTTCTTGTTGTTCAGACGCTCCGACTTCATCAGCGGTTGTTTGTGGTTCTCGAATTTCTTCAAGATCCACTATATTATCTCCAGTTCCTCGTTCAAGAATTTCTTTCTCGAGGAAGTGTGCCTTCCTTTTGATGGAAATAACATTTGCATCAGGATGGTAGAAATAATATCCGCTTCTGTTATAGTATCCAACGAAAACGACCTTTTCGCCTCTAGGATCGAGCTTGTCATCAGAATCGCTGGTGACATATGCATCACATCCTCATACTCTAAGGTAAGACAGATTGGGTTTAGACCCATGCCATATCACATATGGAGTCTTGTTTACCTTCTTAGTCGGTGCCAGATTGACAATGCGGGCGGCGGTCATAAGAGCATAACTCTAGAAGGAGTGAGGCAAGTTTGTTCTACAAATCATCGATCGAACCATATTAAGTAGGGTTCGATTTCTCCTCTCGCTCACGCCATTAAGTTGGGGTGTGCCAGGTGGAGTAGGTTGTGAAACTATTCCACGCTCCTTGAGATGATTTATGAACTCTGTGCTGAGATATTCACCACCTCGATCTGATCGAAGTGTCTTTATCGTTTTACCGAGTTGGTTTTCCACTTCGTTTTGAAACTCTTTGAACTTTTCAAAAGTTTCATACTTGTGTTTCATAAGATAGACATAAGCATATCTACTATAATCGTCGATGAATGAAACGAAGTATCTTTCATGATTTCTAGACATGGTTCTGAAAGGGCCACATACATCAGTGTGTATGAGTCCTAGCAGATCCTTGGCTCGTTCACCAATGCCGGTGAAGGATCCTTTAGTGAGTTTGCCAGCTAAGCAAGACTTGCAGTCTTCAAAGGATTCTTGTCCGGTGGATTCAAGGATCCCTTCGGATTGGAGCCTTTTCATGCGGGCCTTGCTTATGTGACCAAGTCTACAATGCCATAGAAATGTATCATTAATGCTAGATTTGATACGTTTAGAAAGATTGTATATGTTATTATTAGTTTGAACATCAACCTCATAAATTCCATTTCGAGGTTTAGCCTCAAAATAGAAAATATCATTTAAGTAAGTAGAAATATTAATTCCATTAAAAACGTACTTAAAACCTTGTTCAAACAATAAGGAAACTGAAATAATGTTTCTGGTTAAACCAGGTGCAAACAAACAGTTATTTAAGATAACTACAAGGCCAGAAGGACATGAAAGGTGAAATGTTCCAGTTGCAAGAACTGGTACTCTCTTCCCATCACCAACGATGAGTTCCATGTCGCCTTGTTTCAGCTTCTTCCATTTTTCAGGCTCGTGCAATACATTAACGATGTGATAAGCACATCCGGTATCAAATACCCATGTGTCGCTAGAAATAGTGAAAAGTTCAATAACATAGATAAAAATACCAGAAGAGATGCCTTCACCATTTTCTCTCTTCGATCTCAGCTTAGCTAGATATTCAGGGCAGTTACGTTTCCAGTGCCCCATATTGTTGCATTCAAAACACTGACGCTCCTTGGGAGGAGGTGCTTTTGCAACTTGCTTGTTTTTGTTGGTGGCATTCTTGGCAGCAACAATAACTTGCTTTTTACCTTTGCTGTTATAACCCCTTTTCTTGGTTTTGGGCTTGTTAACACCAGCAGATTTGACCATCAACTCTTGATTAGTCTCACTTGATATTCTCATCTCAGCCGTTTCCTGCATGCCGTGCAGTTCGGGCATAGTCTTCTCCCATGTGTTCATATTTAAGTTCATTACGAAGTTGTCATAAGAGCTAGGGAGAGAGTTCAAGATGAGGTTGGTGTCATTCGGTTTTTCATTCTCAAGCAAAGACTTGAGAGAGAAGGAGGAGTGAGATTCCTTTTCAGTAGACATCTGTTAAATAAGCAAATTAAATGTTAATTAGTATTTTGGATGTAATAAATTCTTATATTAATGACCCATGGCAAGAATAGATTAAGAATAGAGAATCTGGTTATATCAATTAGTAATGGCGGCTGTGGCACGCAACATTAGTAAGTGATTTAGGCAGACTGACAATAATTGCCAATTGTGAAAAAATGCACAATTCTCGAGTATGAGGCCGCTAAGACAACTCTTGTCTATGCATTAATACGTTTAGCCTCATCTATGCCCACTTTTGGTCTCCATACAGCTGGGGCATGTAATAGTCGCCCTAGTACAGGTACATGTGGAAGGGCCGGATGTGTCAACGAAACCATTGCACCTTGGAGGGATAGGTTACGCACCAAGTGCGGTGCTGTGGCTCCAAACACTGGTGTTTCACGTTATGCCCCAAGTGTTCCTTATAGTAGGATGACATAGGCTAAAGATTTTAAATATGGGATTTAATTTTAGTGTTTACCGAATAGGGTCAAACACAACGAATGATAAATCATACGTGTGTTGTAAAATCCAGTTTTACTATATATTAGATCGTGACAACGTGATGAACCCTTTCATCTCTCAGGACACTTAATTTTAAATAACCTATTAAAACTAAGTTTGCCACGATGTAATTAACCAATTAAAAGTTAATAGTTTAAATGAACTATTAAGTTATTCGTTTTGAAAATTTAAAATTAGTTTAAATTGCAAAACTCCATTGGTTATCATTTATTTTAAAAACAAACTATTTGTTTTAATATAAAAATCCACAAGTTGTAAAAAAAAAGTTTAGAACTTGTTATTAATTTGATTGTGAAAAATTTGGTATTTGGTCGGTACGTTATAACATTTATAAGATAAAAGCAACCACAATAGCAAACACAAAAATATGTAAATCATATGGCCAAGAAAAAAAGTGTTTGATCTTGCTAGAGCCTAATAGCAAGACCAAACTAGGTCACGGGGTCACAACACACAAACAACCACAAGGATGAACTTCGTGCATGCATCTAGCTGTTCCGAGTGACTCCCACTAAATCCAAAATCTTGTCTCCGTCTTCTGTTTTGTCTTCGGGTCTTTATCTTTACAATATTGATACAGAATACAAAAAAAATAAAACCCTAAGCTATTACAACTTTGAGCCATCAAAGTGGGCCAAAACATAAAAGCTAATCTATTACAATTTTGAGCCATCAAATGGGCCAAACCATAAAACCAAAAACAGAAAACAAACACAAGACAGGGTCGGGCCAGATTTACATATTTAATACAATCAAATAACTGGGCAATCCTTTTGGTCAAATAAAAAAAAAAAAAAAACTTTGACCAAAATAAATAAATAAAAATTGCCCTAAAAAGATCTAGATCAGAAACTTTAAACAAGTTAAAGTTTGTGATCTATAACCGGTTAAAAGACCGGATCCGATTCGTATGTTGTAACCAAGGCTCTGATACCAATGTTGGGTATTTTTTTGCCAGTGGTGATCAGTTAGATTAGTTATAAAAAACGGTTGATAAATAATTTTAGATTAATAATAACTATTTAGTAATTATTAAAACGCAGCGGAACGAAACCAATTCAACACAATATAAAACCCGACAGGATCTGGGTTACAAAATCATACGAATACGGAATAAATTAAATCTAACTACCAATGAGATTAATTATACCTTAGTGGTTAATGATTAACCGATCGAGACACCGATGTGCAACGAACCGATGCTAGATCACGAACCAAACGCGAGAACGGGTGGCACCGAGAATCGCCGGCCAAGGCGGCGTGCGGTGGCAAGGTTGGTGGCCGGAAGTTACAAAGGCAAAAGCCTTTTCTTTTGTTTTTGTCTTTCGTCGCTCAACAGAACAAAACCAAAACAACTTGCGGCTAATTCATCTTTTGCGGCTCCCACACAGAAGAAAAAAAACGAAAATGCCTTTGCGGCTAGTATTCCTTTATTTTTGTGTGTAAAACAAAATTAGATTATAATTATATAATAATTATAAACCCTAATAATTATTTCCGGGCCTAAAGTCCAATACGAGATAAAAAGCTTGTACCCATTTAATTGTTTTAACAAAAGGATTAAAACAATAAATATTTATTATTTATAAACCAGTATAAATAATAAATCCCGTCTAACAAATATATATAAATATATATCGTCTCGCTAACAGATCGTAATTACCAGTTAAGCAGGTTAAGTGGATTTAATGTTCGTTGCCCAAGGTGTAACTCTTACGGGTCATAGCTCGGTCAGTCGCGTTGTCCATCGGGTCGGTCCATAAAATCCAACAATGTCCCACTTGGACGATCCACGATAAATCAACGCAAACAGTCAGCGGCGCTCTAGCTGCACATGGCTGTCCCTAACAAGGTATGACGCTTTAAAGTCATTAACCAAATATCTTGGTGTTAGTAATAGCTAACTAAAGCAAGACAGTAGACTTATGGCAATAGTTGTCATTCATCCTTTCCGTATAAGACATCAATTGAATCAATGAGACATGGATTTAGTTCATTCTCATATGGCGTTCAATTATTATTGTTCTCGATCAAGAATCAAAGTGGTCCAATCAAACACACAGTAAGTTTGGGTAAGGCCTTACACTTCACCAGTTTGAATCACGAGGGCGCCACGATGTCTAACTGTTACATATCATGTAAGAGTACAGAATCCCTTATCGAATACATACAACTCCCACTAAACTTCAGATCTGTTCCTAACCAATGCCTTTTTGACTGGCAGTTACGCGACAGCGGTTGACAGTGATTAAAGAACAGCCCTTGGTAAACGAAAGTTCTAGTATGCATCTTAGGTCAAAAGATATTAAATGAGCATCTCTGTGAAGATCATGCTTGTCCTGAGTCATGGGCTTAGTAAACGGGTCTGCTAGGTTTTGATCTGTGTCTATTTTGCTTATCACGACGTCTCCACGTTCCACAATTTCCCGTATATAGTGGAACTTCCTTTGAATGTGCTTGGCTTTGTGATGAGATCTGGGCTCTTTGGCTTGAGCTATAGCACCTGTGTTATCACAAAGTATCTCGATTGGTTGGCGAATACTCGGAACCACATCGAGGTCAGTAATGAATTTCTTCATCCAAGCAGCTTCCTTAGCAACATCTGATGCGGCTATATACTCAGATTCGGTGGTTGAATCTGCCACTACACTCTACTTGGAGCTTTTCCATGAGACAGCTCCTTTATTAAGAGTGAATACGAAACCCGACTGTGAGCGAGAGTCATCTCGGTCAGTTTGAAAGCTAGCATCAGTGTAACACCGTACAGTGAGCTCCTCTTTCACTCCTCCAAATATTAAAAACATGTATTTGGTCCTTCTTAAGTACCTAAGGATGTTCTTGACTGCAGTCCAATGGGCAATGCCAGGACTTTGCTGGAAACGGCTGGTCATGCTTGAAGCATACTAGACGTCAGGTCTAGTGCACAACATAGCATACATGATAGAACCAATCGCTGAGGCATATGGAATTGCTTCCATTTCCTTAATTTCAATGTCCGTGGAAGGAGATTGTGATTTGTTCAACACAATGCCTTTAGTCATCGGAACACCTCCTTTCTTGGAGTTTTCCATCCTAAAGCGTGTCATCATTTTGTCTATGTAAGTACTCTGACTTAGCCCTAGAAGTCGTTTAGATCTATCTCTGTAGATCTTGATTCCTAGAATGTAAGCAACTTCTCCAAGATCCTTCATTGCAAAACAAGATCCTAACCATTGTTTGACTTTGTCAAGCACAGGGATGTTGTTTCCAATTATCAGTATATCATCCACATACAAGATGAGAAATGATATAGTGTTCCCACTAGCCTTTCTGTAAACACAAGGCTCATCTTCATTCTTGACAAAACCAAATTCTTTGATTTTCTGATCAAAATGAAGATTCCAGCTTCGAGATGCCTGTTTAAGTCCTTAAATGGACTTATTTAGTTTGCAGACCCTACTAGGATACTTTGGATTAACAAAACCGTTAGGCTGAACCATATAGACATCTTCAGAGAGATGTACATTAAGAAAAGCGGTTTTGACATCCATTTGCCATATCTCGTAATCATGGTACGCGGCTATGGCAAGTAGTATCCTGATCGATTTGATCATAGCAACGGGTGAGAAAGTTTCATCATAGTCAATACCTTGAGTTTGAGTGAAACCCTTTGCAACTAGCCGTGCTTTATAGGTTTGTAAATTACCATGCATGTCGGTTTTTCTTTTGAAAATCCATTTGCTCCCTATTGCCCGAGAACCGGGGGGTAGTTCAATCAAGTCCCAGACCTGATTATCACGCATAGATTGCATCTCGGCGTTCATGGCTTCAAGCCATTTCTCGGATTCAGGATCTGAGATAGCAGATTTGTAGTTTGTAGGTTCGTCATTCTACTCAGCTACTAACAGGACTTTAGAAGCTTCACGATGCCATAGGTATCTATTAGGTTCTTTACGAGACCTGCTACTTCTGCGAACGCTTGTGTTTATGTCTGATTCATCAGCAACAACTTCTTGATGATCAGACGCTCCGACTTCCTCAGCGATTGTTTGTGTTTCTCGAATTTCTTCAAGATCCATAATATTATTTCCGGTTCCTCGATTTAGAAGATCTTCCTCGAGAAAGCGTCCTTTCCTTTTGATGGAAACAATGTTTGCATCAGGATGATAAAAATAATATCCGCTTTTGTTGTAGTAACCGACGAAAACAACTTTTTCGCCTCTGGGATCGAGCTTGTCATCAGAATCGCTGGTGACATATGCATCACATCCCCATACTCTAAGGTAAGACAAATTGGGTTTAGACCCATGCCATATCTCATATGGGTTTTTTTCCACCTTCTTAATCGGTGCCATATTTACAAGGCGGACGACGGTCATAAGAGCATAACTCCAGAAAGAGTGAGGCAAGTTAGTTCTACACATTATCGATCGAACCATATTAAGTAGGGTTCGATTTCTCCTCTCGCTCACGCCATTAAGTTGGGGTGTGCCAGGAGGAGTGGGCAGAGAAATAATTTCGTGCTCCTTCAGATGATTAAGAAACTCTAAGCTGAGATACTCGCCACCTCGATCTGATCGAAGTGTCTTGATAGATTTATTGAGTTGTTTCTCTACTTCGTTTTGAAACTCTTTGAACTTTTCAAATGTTTCATGCTTGTGTTTCATAAGATAGACATAAGCATATCGACTATAATCGTCAATAAATGAAACGAAGTATCTTTCATGATTTCTAGACATGGTTCTGAAAGGGCCACACACATCAGTGTGTATAAGGCCTAGCAGATCCTTGGCTCGTTCACCAACATGGGTGAAGGGGTCCTTTGTGAGTTTGCCAGCTAAACAAGACTCGCAATTATCAAATGAGTCATGTCCGGTAGGTTCAAGAATTCCCTCGGATTGGAGTCTTTTAATGCGTGCCTTGCTTATGTGGCCAAGTCGACAATGCCATAGAAAAGTATCATTAATGCCAGATTTGATACGTTTAGAAAGATTATATATGTTATTGTCAGTTTGAACGTCAATATCATAAATACCGTTTTGAGGTTTAGCCTCAAAATAAAAGATATCATTTAAGTAGGCATAAATAGCAATACCATTAAAAACGTACTTAAATCCTTGTTCAAACAATAAAGAAACTGAAATAATGTTTCTGGTTAAACCAGGTGCAAATAAACAATTGTTCAAGACAACCACAAGGCCAGAAGGACATGAGAGATGATATGTTCCAGTTGCAAGAACTGGTGCTCTTTTCCCATCACCAACGATGAGCTCCATGTCGCCTTGTTTCAGCTTCCTCCAACTTTTAGGCTCCTGCAAGACATTAATGATGTGGTATCCACATCCAGTATCAAATACCCATGTCTTGCTAGAAACAGTAAAAATTTCAATAACATAAATGAGAATACCTGAAGAGGTGCCCTCACAACTGGCCCTCTACAACTTCAGCTTGGCTAGATATTCAGGACAGTTACGTTTCCAGTGTCCCATTTTGTTGCATTCAAAGCATTGGCGCTCCCTAGGAGGGGGTGCTTTTGAAGCTTTCTTGTTATTGTTGGTGGCAGGCTTGGCAGCAACATTAACCTTCTTCTTGCCTTTGCTATTATAACCTCTTTTCTTGGGGTTAGGTTTTTTAACACCAGCAGATCTGACCATCAGAACTTGATTTTTCTTTCCTTAGATATTCATCTCGGCCGTTTTGAGCATACCATGTAGCTCGGCCACTGTCTTCTCCAAGCCATTCATGTTGAAATTCATTACGAATTGAGCATAGGAGCTTGGGAGAGAGTTTAAGATGAAATCAGTAGCCATGTCATCCTTCATGGGATATCCAAGTTTGTTCATCTGGTCGATGTACCCTTTCATCTTAAGTACATGAGCACTAACAGGCGTGCCCTCTTGCATCGTGCAACGAATGAGCTGAGACATGGTTTCATAGCGTTCTTGTCGGGCTTGTTTTAGGAACATGCCCTTAAGTTGCTCAATCATGTCAAAGGCACTCAGGTCCTCCATGCTCTTTTGGAGCTCACGGGACATGCAGGCTAGCATAAGGCAGGCCACCTCAGCGGCATCATCTCTTTGTTTTTCCCAGACCTTACGAGCGGCAGCCGTGTTACCATCGGGTGCCTCAGGGACTGGTGCATCGAGAACATAGAGCTTCTTGGCCATCTTGAGAACTATTCTCAGATTGCACTGCCACGAGAGAAAGTTGGTGTTATCCAGCTTTTCATTCTCAAGGATAGACTTGAGAGCGAAGGAGTTATTAGTATTATTATTTTCAGTAGACATCTGTTAAGATAAGCAAAGAAAATAAATTAGTATAAAGAAAGTGAAAAGTCCTTATTAATTTATGACCAAATTACAGAAATTAGAATAAGGAGTGAGAATCTAGCTAAATCAGTCACTAATGGTAGCTGTGGCATACAACATTAGTAAGTGGGTAACTAGACTGACAATTAGTGTCAATTGTGGAAAGATGCACAACTCTCGTGTATGAGGCCGCTAAGACAAGACATGTCTATGCATTGATACGTTTAGCCTCATCTATGCCCACTTTTAATCTCTTGACAGCTGGGGCATGTAACAAGAGAGAAAAGTAATAGTCGTCCTAAAACAGGTACTCGCGGAAGGGCCGGATGTGTCAACGAAACCCTTGCGCCTTGAAAGGATAAACTACGCATCCAGTGCGGTGCTGTGGCTCCAAACACCGATGTTTCGTTTTTTGCTCCAAGTGTTCTTTATAATAGGATGACATAGACCATTGGTTTTAAATATGGGTTCCAATTTTAGTGTTTACCGAATAGGGTCAAACACAACGAATGATTAAATCATACGTGTATTGTAAAAGCCAGTTTTACTATTAAAATTCATGACAAATTTGATGAACCTTTTCATCTCTCAGGACACTTAATTTTAAATACCTATTAAAACTAAGTTTGTCGCGACTTGAATAACCAGTTAAAGTTAATAGTTGAAAACTATTAAGTTATAAGTTTTGAAATTAAATTTAGTTTAAATTGCAAAACTTTAGCGGTTATTTATTTTATAAAAACAAGCCAGTTGTTATTTTTATAAAATTCTACAAGTTGTAAAATTAGAACTTGTGATGACAGATTGTGACATTTTAAAACTCCTTTTAAAACGTTTAGTGTTTGGTTGGTTTATAATAAATTTAAGTTATAAAAAAATAAAAGCAACCATAAAGCAAATAAATATGTAAATCTTTTAGGGCCAAGTTTGTTTGATCTTGCTAGAGCCAGTTAGCAAGACCAAACGGGTCACGGGGTCCACAAAATTAAAACAACCACAAGGATGGACTTCCGTGCATCTAGTCGTCTCGGATGACTCCCACTGAATCCATGATTCCTGTTGCGTCTTCGGATTTTTATTACATTACATAAAATAAAAAACCTATTCTATTACACCTTTGAGCCATCAAAAGTGGGCCAAAACCATAAAACCAAAAACTGAATAATAAACACAAACAACTCAATCACATGGGTCGGGCCAGATTTACATATTCAACACAATCACATACGGGCAATATATTTGGTCAAATAAAATAAAAAATCGACCAAATTAATAAATAAAAAAATTGCCCCAAAAAACAGATCAGATCATAAACTTCAAGATAGTTAAAGTTTGTGATTAATCTAACCGGTGAAACCAGACCGGTTCCGATTTGCGTGTTATAACCCAGGCTCTGATACCACTGTTGGGATTCAGTGGTAATCAGTTTGACTTTTGTAAAAATGGGTTTTGACAGAGAAATTAATTAATTTAGTTAAATAATAAATACGCAGCGGAAAATAAAATCATAACCTATTTAACAGCACTGACAAACCGAACATGATCTGGTTATGAACACGCAAACACAAAAAAAAACAATTAATCTACTGATGAGATTAATTATACCTTAGTGGTTAATGATTAACCGGTTGAGACACCTAGGTACAACGAACCGATGCTAGATCACAAACCGAAACGCGAGAACGGGTGGCACCGGGAAGCGCCGGACAAGACGGCGGACGGTGGCAAGGGTGGTGGCCGGAAAGATCAAAGACTGGAACCACTTTTATTTCTTCTTTCTTCTTGTTTGGCGGCTCCCACACGAAAAGGAAAAAACCGATTTTTGCCTTTTTTGGCTGATCTCTTATCGTGGGTTCAAAACCTATTTTTTTAGGTTTATTATTATATAATAATAATAAACCCTACTAATTGTTTCCGGGCCCATAGTCCAATACGAGATGCAAAAGCCCAAACTCATTTAATTGTTTTAATGAAAGATTAAAACAATATATATACAATTGTTATTTATAAACTAGTATAAATAATAATTCGCGTCTAACGAATATATATAAAATATATCGTCTCGTTAACAGTTCGTAATTATCAGTTAAGCAGGTTAAGTGGATTTAATGTTCGTTGCCCTAGGTGTAACTCTTACGGGTCATAGCTCGGTCAGCCACGTTGTCCATCGGGTCGGTCCATAAAATCCAACAGTAAGAGTACTAACAATGATAGTAGTAAATTGCCGCTAAAATAATTGCATAAAGTGGTGAGTAAACTATAGCAGCTAGTAGACCATAACTAGAAGAACATCAAAGGTTGTTTGTTTTGTTTCTTGCTTTAAAGTGTGATTGTTTATCATTGCTGGATATTGGTTATGTTTATCTGAGGGTGCTTGATGCAGAAACCAATAAGGAGGGGTGTTGTTGGAAGTACTTTTATGGTGGAGGAACTAGGATGCCGAAAGGTCAATGATGGTGTAAGACCACTTACATTATTGCATGTTTCTTTAAAACAATCGATTGTTGCTGTAAATTCTGATTACTTGAAAAATAGTTATGATGGGAAAGTTGACTTTGTTTGCTTGAATCATTGCATATCTTTTAGGATCTTTATGTTCTAAGGTTCTACAACCGGTTGGATGAGGAGAAGAAAGGAGAAGTAAGGATGTATTTTTGTATTTATTATATACGGAATATTACTACTTAGTGATCATATGATTTTGTCATCTGTTTGATGGATCCTTATTTTGATTATTATGTTGTTGCAAGATTGCTTGTGCTACAGCCGGAGAAACCCGAAAATGGATGGAAGCATTTGATCAAGCAAAACAACAGGTACAATGAAATTTTGGCACATGAATACATATTTGTGTACACATTTTTCTTTTCATTAAATTTCTTATTCATGTCTTCTTAAATATCATAATTAGGCCGAGTATGAGCTTCATCAAAGTTCTACCAGATACAGATTGAACATTGAGGATGAGTATGTATTTGAATATTTCAAAGATATTACATTGTCATTTCATGAAGTTTTTAATCTACGAATATTATACATTCATTTCTAAATTGTCTATTTCTAAACAAATCATGGTTTAGTTAATTTGTGTTGTATCTTTGAAACTATATCGCATATACTTTAAACTTGTGGTCTCATTGTACCATTTCCCTTTGAAAGGATTGATCTTGAAGGGCGTCGACCTAGGGTAAAGGGATATGCACATGGTCTAAAGAAGCTAATAAGAATAGGACATGGTAAGGTGGTGCGGATACTATTTTCACACACATACATTGATACATACATTACATACATCATCTTTCAGATAAAATGTTGTTATGCTTTTGCATCCTAAAAATCTGTGCTTTACTTTTCACATGCTCAGGTATGCCATATGAAGTGATATATATTTATTTGAACAACACCATATCCCTAGGATCGCTTTTCTGTTAACAACTTGTAACGGGTGTCATTTTGACAAAAAAAAAGTTTGACTATCTTGACCATCCACTTTGACTTTGTTGTTATGGAAGGTGATGCTGGGTAGACATCATAGACCAAGCGAGTTCATGGAAGGTGATGCTGCAGATGTAGTCGAAGCACATGAGTGGAGATGTGTCCGCACAGTCAATGGTACTAACTTATGTTGTCCCGTTTTTTCTTTTCATCTTTCCTAGTCTAAATGGTATTCTGATTTCCGATCAATAACAAAATAATACATGTTTTTCAACGCTTTAACATTTTCAAGAAAATAAGATCAATATTAACATGCAAATGTGTGAAGATTTTTTTTGTTTGGCTTGAAAGTTCAAAATCAAGCATACATACACTTCCATTTTTGGATTCTTTTAGTTCTTGTTTTCCATATGTATACCTTCATATGTGATGTTTTTGTCTTTGACCATATTTTGGAATTCAGGTGTTACTCTTTGAGGATGTGTCTGACCATAAGGTACTTGCATAATACATACACACAAAATATATATATATATATATATATATATATATATATAGGGGATGGATCAAGAGAAAACCACAAAGTTAGGCGAAAACCAAGAAAATCACATCATTTTAGGCAATTTTTTAATTTACGTATACGTATCCAAAAACAATTTTTTTGATTTACGTATATGTAACCACAATTTTTTTGTTTTATGTTTACGTATACGTAACACTATGTGTAAAAATGTTTTTTGGTAAAAATGTTTAATATTACATTGATACTCTTATAAATAAATAAAAATAAACTAAAACAAAAAATAAAAACTATTATATGATTGGGTAAAATTGGTTTTTTTAGTGGTTTTCTCTGGAACCTTCCCCTATATATATATATATGTAAACTTATGCTTCAAAAAAATATTTGGTAATAGTATTACGTATTGACTTTTCTCTATAAAATGTTAGCTGCACAGCAAAACTGTTCTTGTAAAGGCGGTTGGTGTTGTGGATGCAAGTCCAGATACCGTTTTTGAGGTGGTTCTGAACCTTGATCGATTTCGGAGATATGGGTATGATGATCAATTTATGTGCATTTTATGATTTATACAATTTTTTTTTCACTAACATTTGAACTTTTAGGTGGGATGCGTTAACTGGTGACTTAGAACTTGTTGATTCTTTAAGTGGACATTCTGATGTTGTTTATGGATCTTATGATCCCAGATACTTAAGTAGGTGTGTCACTCTCCATATAAACATTTTTTAATCCTACCATTTAAACTGTTGCATTGATTATCTTTTTTCTTGATGTATGTGATGACTAAATATAAATTTTAGATGATATCATATGGAATAAATTGTAGCATCCAGGATGACACTTTTATCCTTCTTGTATATTCCTCATCTAATTTTATTCTTTAATTCATCATTCAAAAACTGATGTGCTTTTCTTATAGGTGGCAGTCTAAGCATGATTTCATATTTTCTAGGCAATGGTTTCGTGGACAAGATGGAACATACAGTTTGTGAACTTACCTTCAAAATCTACACTTTGAGAGCAATTTAAGCATGTTTACAAAAGTTAAATGGACCTAATTTGAACCAATGTTGCAGCAATATTGCAGTTTCCTGCAATACACAAGAAAAGACCTCCAAGATCAGGATATCGGCGAATAAAAATTAATCGTAAGTAACCTCTTTTTATAGTTTTTCTTTTTGAAATTTAATACTTTTTCCTATATCTGCTAATGCTTAATTGTTTTGCATTACAGCGTCTTCTTGGGAGATCAGGAATATAAAAGGTTTGGCAGGATCAAATGGTGATAGATGTCTTGTAACACATATGTTAGAGATAGATTCAGGTGGCTGGTTTAAATGGAAGCTTGATCACCGCTCAAAGTTTGAAAAGTCAATTGCTTATGCCTTGTTGAACCAAGTGTCAGGTTAGTGATTCTTAAAATCTTAATTCTTACACCAAAAAACCCTTCAAGTGTGTTCTAATCGCCTGAGACAATAAAAATGGTCCTTTTTGGAACAAGTTGAAACCAGTTGGATTGACCCGAAACACTTTTGTCCAATTCTTTTTATAAATACTTAAGAGTGTCAAATTTTGTTTTTATTTTTTTAATAATTATCCTAAATTTCTAATAAGATGACTGAGAAGGTTTTATGCATTAAAAATACACTTTGGTGACTTGGATCTGTTCGACCTCATTTTTTTATAGCTTTTTTACTTTTATTTTTAATTTTACCTACCACCCATTGTAGATAAAACATAACCTGAAACGGGTCAAAATTGCTACCTCTAAAAAAGACCAAATCGATACAATCTGCAGTTATCATCATGTTTCATCCCTTATAAATTGTTTCAGGTCTAAAGGCATATATCTCAGCAAACCCTGCACTTACATGTGAATCATCCACAACGCTTGTGGATACAAAAACCTCTGATGTTTCTGGATTAATTGGTGAGTTTGAGGATGCAGAAGTTGCTGAGGAGTTTTATGATGCAATTGCTGCTGACTCATCATCATCGTCATCTTCAAATGATGACGAAGAAGAAGACGGTGATGCTGAACGTGACAGCAAGGTGTGCTGCTTTCTTCAACTTTTATCAATTTGATGTGTTGATTATTAAAGAAATTTGAAATGAACATGGATTGTAATTATATTCTTTTTTTAAACTTTATTAGGTCCAGAGAGTGAAGCTCAAGAATGTTTCTTGGGCTATTGCCAGCTTGGCTTTAAAGGCGAAGAAAGGTAGCCTTACGACAATTTATTTATTTATTTTACGTTTTTGAAATAGTACAGTTGCTTAATCATGCATAATGTATGTGTGCGTATATGTTCATATATTTTCTTGTGTATGATCAGCTATGGATTGCAACAATGAGTTAGATCCACATATAGATCCAGTTACCATTGATCCTAGTGACTTTTATGGTTCACTGCACAAAGGGAAAGGTGAGGGTGATAGCAATTGTTGGACATCTCCAAGTGGTGCTGGATTTAAGATCCGAGGAAAGACATACTTGAAAGATAATGCAAAGGTGACTTTTTGGGTTTTCTCTTAAGGTTTAATAATTTCTTTTTAATTAGAGATGACAATATCTAGGAAATTTTAGCAAAAAATTACCAAAAATATTAGCTAAAAGGGGAACAAGTCAAACATGATGAAAGTCATCCGTATTCTATTTTTTATGCATACAACCTCCTTAATCATTCTTATTCAAAGATTTAGATTCTTATTGTTGATTTGTTGCAGAAATTTTTAAATATGAAATCAAGGTGATATGTTTTTATTTACAGAATTGACACGTTGAGCTTTATAAGCCTAATTACATTGTCACATTGATATGAAAATATTTGTCAAATTGGAAACTGCCAAGTGTCAATAAGCTTATTTTACCTGATGTTTGTCACAAATCTTATATGATGCTAATAAATATCATGTTAGTGCGTATGTTGGTTTGGTTGTATGCTTAAAAAGATTTATATAACTTTCAGGTAGCCGGAGGGGATCCCCTTCTAAAACTTATAGCAGTTGACTGGTTCAAACTAGAAAGTTCTAGAAGTAAAGTTGCGTTGCATCCCAAATGCCTTGTTCAGGTACTCAAGTTTTGTCCATGACTCCATGTTATGTGGTGCATATTGTGCAAGTGTTAGCGCGCTACTCAATCATGAATCAGTTGAGAACCGTTATAGCTTTTTTTGAACTGTTATAGTTATACTTGCATTAATCACTTGCATACTGTTTCTTTTTTCTCATTACTTGTTTCTGCAGCTTTAATTATTACTTACATATCATCTTATTTTGCAATTCTCGCATGCTGTATGTGTAATTTTATTCTATAATTTTGGTGGTGACTCTTTAAGTCCATTTTTCTGCTACAGTCGGAAGCTGGGAAAAAACTTCCATTTATCCTTGTCGTGAACCTGCAGATTTGCATTAACTTTGAAAAATGTATATGTGTTATATTCTGTCATACTTGGATAACATATTTAACATAGATTGAATTTACAGAACAGAGATTCAGTTTTTTTAAACCTTTTCTTTTGGTGTTATTTAAATTATTTCAACATGAGCGCCTGTTGGCCTAAGTAGTTTTACATACAAGTTGAATAATAGAAATTTGCTTCATGGTTTAGATGGAGTTGGGTGTTTAGTAAAAGTAAATATTGTCCTAAGGCAACAAACCTGGGTACCCAAAGTCTTGCATGTAACATTTTTGGAGTTGACACTTTTAAGATGCAGAATTTAGGGGTGTTAAATGGGTTGTGTTAGCGGGTTGGTGGGTCAAACCCGACACAAACCCGAAAATTTGACACTAATCCAAACACGAGACGAACCCGAAATTTGTGTTAGACACATGAACCCGAGCATGACACGAGTTTTTGCGGGTTGACACGAACATGGCCCGTTTAACCTGAAATTTTATAATATTTTATTTTGGTTTTTGTATATTAATACTCTAAAATTACAAATTTTGCAATTAGGAATACAAATGTATATAAAATAATTAAATTTAAACTATATAACTTGGTGCTCATTTCTTTTTTATATTTTAAATTTTGATATAAAATACCCAATCGATTTAAGTTATGATATAAAACACATTTAAAAAAAAGTCTAAAATTAAACGGGTCAACCTGCAACCCCTCCAAGTTGACGTGAGCACGACTCACTTAGCTAAACGTGTCAGTGTGTTCCACTCGAAAATGACCGGAACCCGTTTAGACTAAACCCCAATCCATCAATTTCGTGTTAGGTTTGTGTCGTGTCAAAAACTCACTCCTATATTGCAGATGAACACATGTTTAAATGAAGGATCATCTTTCTGTTATTTAAAATCTAGAGTTGATCATTAAAGGTGAGAGCATTTTCAAACCCATTTACTTATGAATTGGTTGATTTGAGTTATGTTTTATTTCTAATGCGTCAAATGGGTGAAACAAACATTTAAGCTAAACTGGAAACGGGTCGAATGCATAGCCCAAAGTGTGTTATTAATCCTTTCAACCTCCTAAATCGCTTTATTCAAAGAATAATGGTGTTATTGTAATCATATAGTGTTTCTAGTCATATATAATGCATACATTATTTACAAAAAATAAAAAAAAGGATCAAAAGTCTTTTGTGGGTCAACTCAAAGACCTGACCCATACTATTAAATTGACCTTTTTGTATCCTATTGCCCATTTTTCCAGCTCTATTAATGATTATGATTGGTCAAGATCAACATTTTTTTATTCTACTTATTGTCAAAGGTCCCGGCTAAACCGAATTACAGCCTAGTTATGTACTATGCTGCGGATCGGCCTGTAAATAGGAACTCATTGCTGGGCAAATTTATTGATGGGAATGACGCGTTTCGTGATGCAAGATTCACACTGATTCCAAGTATTGTACAGGTATTTCATTTCATCATATATTATAATATTGAGCAACAAAGTGGTGAACAGGGATATTGGATGGTGAAGCGTGCAGTCGGTTCGAAAGCTTGCCTATTAGGGAAAGCCGTAACTTGCCACTATTTAAGGCAAGATAATTTTTTGGAGGTATACACTTCCATTTTCTTAATCTGTTACAAAGATTTCATATTTCACTTTTTAGGTTGAGGTGGGAAAATGGGTTGGTCATGCGTGTTGAGATCAAAATAGGTAACATTTTGGCACGGGCAGAAGTGTGTAAATCGGGTTGGGCTGACCCACAAACATTGTCTTCTTTTATGATATTTATAAATATATAACGTGGTTAATGTTGGAAAATCCTAAGTTTTAGCTAGTTTATTATTATTTTATTTAGCCTTGTTGGTCAAGTTTTAGTAATAATATTTGAGTAGGATTAAAGCTATGGTAATTAATATAAATAGAAGATAGGTTCATTGTAATTCTTTATGAGTTGAGAGTTTATTAATAAAGAGAAAAAGACGTCGTTGGGTTGTTCCCCAACAAAATCATCGTGTTCAAGATTGTGATTATCAATTGTTTCCAATTGTTGGTCAAGTTTTAGTAATAGTATTTTAGTAGGATTAAAGCTATGGTAATTAGTATAAATAGAAGATAGGTTCATTGCAATTCTTTATGAGTTGAGAGTTTATTAATAAAGATAAAAAGACGTCGTTGGGTTGTTCCCCAAAAAAATCATCGTGTTCAAGATTGTGATTATCAATTGTTTCCCAACAATTGGTATCATAGCGTAGCTTGATCTTGGGACAATCGGGTTCGTGATTTCTTGAAAGATCACGGCTGAAACTAGTCTGGGGCGAATAACCAGACTACAGAAGAGAGTTAAGAACTGATCTGGGAGTATAACCAGGTCATAAGAAGATACCTTATCGTCCGGCAACGTGTGTACGTGGGGAGAATAACCACTGCAATCATCCCGAACGATCAGTATGGGTGACGCAGCACCAGGCGGAGGAAACGCAAATCACAACCAAGTTGTTATTCAACAACGGGAACCGACTTCGGCATCTCTGTCATGTCTAAAACTCACAGTAACAAATTATAGTACTTGGGTAATCTTAATGGAATCCATGCTTGATGCCCAAGGACTATGGGAGGCTGTAGATCCGGTGACCGGAGATGCAGTGGATGACTGGAAAAACAAGATTGCTAGGGCGTTGATCTATCAAGCCCTACCGGAGAACATCCTTGCTCAAGTGGCAAGGAGCAGAAGTGCCCGAGAGATCTGGGAGTCCTTACGAGTAAGATTCTTAGGTGCTGAACGAGTACAACAGGCCCGACTCCAAACCTTGAAACGAGAACTAGACAACATGAAAATGAAAGAGGCCGATAGTGTGGAGGATTTCGCAGGAAGAATGTCTGAACTCGTGTAAAAAATAAACAGTATGGGGACAGACATAACGGACGATGTAATGGTCAAGAAGTTGCTCGATGCAATGCCACCCCGCTTCATTGCAATTGTAGCTACAATAGAGCAAGTTGTTGATCTAAACTCCATGACGTTTGAGGACTGTATTGCACGTCTAAAGTCTTTCGAAGAGAGGATAAAAGGTAAGGAAGGGCTGGTTGAAAAGGAAAGCAAACTCATGTTTGCTAAAACAGACTCCGGTGATCGGAAGAACAATGACCAGAACCACCGAAATTAAGGACGCGGGCGTGGGTCAGGTGGACAGGAGTATCGTGGAAGAGGAAGGGGCCGTGGACGTGGTCGTGGAAGAGGAAGAAACGATCAAACTCATAACACCCAAAGAAGTGATAGCCAAGGACGAGAGGCTAATCCAGGTACAGGTCGTGACAAATCAAACGTAAGGTGTTATAATTGCAACACCTACGGTTTCTTCGCGTGGGAATGTACCAAAGCCGCTCAACCTCAGGAGGTTAATCTCAACCAAGCAACAGAAGCCAAAGGTCCGGCTCTTATGATGGCCATCATTGAGAAGGATGGCATGATCATGTTAAATGAAGACAAGGTCCACCCTAACTTGTATGCAACAGACCCACATGACACCTCGATGTGGTACCTTGATAATGGGGCTTCAAACCACATGACGGGGTGCGCCTCCCACTTTACAAACCTGAACAGAGAGGTATGTGGTGTAGTACGCTTCGGAGATGGATCCAAAGTAAAGATTGAAGGACGAGGAGCCATTATCTTTGACTGCAAAAACGGAGAGCAAAGGATCATAAGCGATGTATACTACATACCTGATTTATGTAGTAACATTCTAAGCTTGGGGCAATTAACAGAAGATGGTTGTAAGGTTTGGATGTCGGATCAGCATCTTTGGCTCTATGAAGATGGAAACCAACTCCTTATGAAAGTGCCGAGAAGCCCGAACAGACTCTACAAAATTGCTTTAAAAACAGGGACACCGGTATGTCTATTGAACTCAATTAATGACCAAGCATGGCTATGGCATGCTAGGCTTGGCCATCTTAATTTCAAAGCAATAAACAATATGAAGTCAACCAATATGGTTCTTGGTGAAGTACACGCAACAAATGGAGAGAAGATATGTGATTCTTGTGTGCTCGGAAAGCAAGCTAGAGACTCCTTCCCAAAGGCATCCACATACCGAGCCACCAAGCCGTTTGAGCTAGTCCACACTGATCTGTGTGGTCCTATCAACCCACCCACTTTGGGTGGAAATCAATACTTCATGCTTTTTGTTGACGATTACTCTCGGTACATATGGGTCTATACTATAAAGAACAAAAGTGATGCATTAACTGTATTCAAGAAATTTAAAAGTGAAGTGGAATTAGAGCATTCTTTAAAGGTCAAAGCCCTCAAAAGTGACCGTGGAGGAGAGTTCTTGAACAAGTTATTTACCGAGTTATGTGACGCTATTGGTGTCAAAAGGATGTTCACGACACCTTATTCACCCCAACAAAACGGGGTGGTTGAGAGGCGTAATAGAACAATTTTGAATTCAACCCGAAGCATGATGAAAGCCATGTCATTACCTCAAAACATGTGGGGAGAAACAGTTAGGCATGCTGTATATCTTCTTAATAGAGTGTTCACAAAAGCATTGAAGGACATAACCCCTTATGAGGCTTTGAAGGGACGAAGGCCTAACATAAATCATCTAAAGGTGTTTGGATGTCTAGCATACATGAAGAACCCCTCTCAACATGTAAGAAAACTGGATGATAGAAGTAAAAGAGTGATACATCTCGGTAGTGAACCCGGTTCCAAAGCCTACAGATTGTATGACCCAGAAGAGAATAAAGTATATGTGAGCAGGGATGTCAAATTTGAAGAGCAAAACAGCTTTGATTGGAGCTCAAGTGCTGGAACATTATATGATGGGTCAGGCCCTGAATGGGTAGAATTTCTGGTCCAAATGGAACCAGACCCAGGTACCGAACAACCATCACATCAGGTCCAAGACTATACCCATGACAGTGCTGAACCAGGACCCAGTCAGACCCAAGAAGAAGAGCAAGCCCATACAAGTGAAGATTCGAGTGGGCCTGACCTAAGGCGTTCCACTCGACAGGTGATCCCACCAAAACGCTTTGATGAATACGTTATGTTGCAAGAAGAATGCATGTTAGTAGATGATGAACCGACCCATTATGAAGAAACAAAAGGTAATAAGAATTGGGAGAGGGCCATGCAAACTGAGATGAAGTCAATAGAAACAAATAAAACTTGGAACCTGGAACCACTACCTAAGGATCATAAAGCCATTGGGTTAAAATGGGTATACAAAATCAAGAGAGATGCAAAGGGAGACATAACAAAGTATAAGGCAAGATTGGTAGCGAAAGGGTACGTCCAACAACCGGGTATAGACTTCGACGAAGTATTCGCTCTGGTTGCTAGAATGGAAACAATACGTCTTATCATATCCATTGCAGCAAAACGGGGGTGGCGTGTGTACCATCTTGACGTAAAGTCAGCGTTTCTAAACGGAGACTTGAAAGAAGTGGTCTACGTGAAACAACCAGACGGCTTTGTTATTCCCGAGAAAGAACATTTGGTTTACCGACTACACAAGGCCCTCTACGGCTTGCGACAAGCTCCAAGAGCGTGGAACGAGAAACTAGATCAGACTCTAAAACGGCTTGGTTTAGTAAAATGCCCCCGAGAGCAGGCCGTATACATTAAGAACAATAAGGGAGCCATTATAATCGTTGGCGTATACGTCGACGACCTGATTGTAACCGGGAGCAATGCAGCTGATGTAGAAAGCTTCAAGGTCCAAATGAAAAAAGAATTTGATATGCAGGACCTTGGCATGTTGTCTTACTACTTGGGAATCGAAGTGAACCAGTCAACAGATCATATTTCAATAAAACAAAGTGGGTATGCCTTGAAAATACTAAAGTTGGCTGGAATGGAACAATGTAATTCTAGCAAGGTACCTATGGATCCAAAGGGGCAGTTTGTTGACGATAAAAAGGATGAGCTGGTAAATGCAACGGAGTACCGACGCGTAATTGGGAGCCTTAGGTACCTGTTGCATACACGCCCTGATTTGAGCTATTCAGTAGGACTTGCAAGCCGTTTCATGCAAGAACCGAGAACGAGTAATATGCAAATGGTGAAGCAAATAATTCGGTATCTACAGGGAACTATCCATTACGGGTTGAAGTATGAACGAGATAAAGAAGAGAACTTGGTGGGATATAGTGATAGTAGCCATGCTACGGATCATACGGATGGTAGAAGCACAACCGGCATGGTGTTTTATTTCGGGAAGTCATTAATATCTTGGAACTCGCAAAAGCAACAAACTGTGGCCTTATCGTCATGTGAGGCTGAATTCATGGCAGCCGCAGCTACGGCGTGCCAAGCAATATGGTTGAAGGGGTTGTTGAGCGAGTTAATGTGCCAAGAAGAGAGGCCTGTATTACTCCAAGTAGTTAACAACTCGGCGATTGCTCTAATGAAAAACCCGGTGTTCCATGATAGAAGTAAACATATAAAC
Source organism: Smallanthus sonchifolius (assembly GCA_023525975.1). Lineage (NCBI taxonomy): Eukaryota > Viridiplantae > Streptophyta > Magnoliopsida > Asterales > Asteraceae > Smallanthus > Smallanthus sonchifolius. The sequence goes on from CM042030.1 coordinate 72,571,333, forward strand.
ACAAGGTTTCACTTCATTCGTGAAAGCATCGAGAGAGGAGAAAGCATTGTCAAGAGTGAAGTTTGAGAATTCACGAAGAATGATCGGGATGGTTGATCTCGGAATTGAAACTAAGGATTCGGGGGTGAATGTTGGAAAATCCTAAGTTTTAGCTAGTTTATTATTATTTTATTTAGCCTTGTTGGTCAAGTTTTAGTAATAGTATTTGAGTAGGATTAAAGCTATGGTAATTAGTATAAATAGAAGATAGGTTCATTGTAATTCTTTATGAGTTGAGAGTTTATTAATAAAGAGAAAAAGACGTCGTTGGGTTGTTCCCCAACAAAATCATCGTGTTCAAGATTGTGATTATCAATTGTTTCCCAACAGTTAATGTCATTACAAACACTACTATAACAAAAATCTTCTAATCATCTGACTTTTTTAATAGAACAATTTTAGAGATTTTATGCATTTTGAATACATTTTTGATGACTTTTAGCCCGTTTGACCCTTTTTCATTTTAGCTCTTTTTTTAAAAATTGACCCGAGAAAATTGTAACCAAAATTAACTCATTTACCCATAAGTTGGTCGTAATTGCCACAACAAATTCAAGAACTATTTTTGTCATAGTTTCATACGGATCTCACTTATCTTCCCTTTAGGGGTGTTTATAAACCGTGGACTGACCAACCCTCCCAAAGCGAAGCAAGTTGGTCGGTTTGAAATTTATATGGTTTGGTTCACGGTACGGTTTTACCGGTTTGACAGTTTAACGGTAGGAACTTGGAAACGGTCGTGTGAATCGAACCGGTTGTTTGACCTTTTTTATTTTTTCCTATTTTTGAACTATATAGTTTTGTGTATATATTATAATTTTTAATTCAAACTAGCAATTTTAAATTTTAAATAAAAACTAGTGAAGATGATTTTGAGGGATGGTGGGCCCGGGATTGGACAGTCTTACGTGGATATTAATTGACCATCATATAAACCTGGGGCCCAGGAATATACAACCCGAATCATATCAAATTTTTCAAAATATCATTTTAAAAAAAATCTATACTATCTAATAAATAAAGGTTTTTCTTGCCACATGTCGCCTCCATATTCACCCTCATCATTTTTTTTCCGCCTCTCACTCCTATTAAATATATTTTCATCTTTTAATAATAAAAATATATTTAAAAAAATACTAATTATACTAATAAAATACATTTATTTAAATTATCTTTTATCATAAAAAACTTTGAAATCTAATTATTTAACTTTTATTTTCAATCAAGTAGTAATGAAAGTCAAATTATATTAAATAGTAATTAATGTATTTTTAAAACCCAATTATATATTAATTTTGATATATTTTAAATTTTATTTTTATCCTTAATATATGTAATATATTTTTACACCTGTAAAAAATATATATAAAGATTTTAGAATTTTATGTATGATATTTTTCAACCCGTGTGTAATACACGGGGTCTAAGCTAGTTTAGAATATAAGTAGCTTTTGAAAAGTTTTGTGACCAAAATTCTTAAACGAAAAGTAAAAATAGAATACCTATATTGCCCAATATTAGTATATAAAAACATTTAGTTTGTTAATAGCTAGTAATTTACCCGGCGCGTTGCGGCCGCCGCGACATGTTAAACAACGGACGCTAAACTGCTTCGAACTTTATAAAAAAAAGATGTAAGGTAAACCGTTAAATAAATTAAAGTCTACGAAAAAGAAAAAAAAAGAACAGACACCAAACGGTTTTGAAACTTTATAAGAAAAAAAGCTAAAACGTTAAACAAATCAAAGTCTTTGAAAAGTCACGCGCATTACGGCGCGTTAATTCACACGTAGTGGCACGCAATACATAAAAAAAACAAAACATTTAATAAAGCGTTGCTAATATTAAAGATATTATACAGAAAAACGAAACTGCAAAAAAATTTGTTGTTTACGAAATAAATAAACGCATTCGAAACTTTATACAAAAAAAGAAAAACCTTTACGCAAACCTACACGTTTCAGCGAAATAGTTAGTAACCTTAAAAAAAGTATATATAAAAAAAACAAAAAAAAAACCGTAACGAAGCTGTTAAAAAAAATTAACCGAAAAAAAATTAGAAAACGAAAGCAAAACAATTTTAAAAAAAAGTGCAAAGTTAAAAAAAATTAATAACAACATTGTATGTAAGTGCGCAGACAACTTCTACAATATTACGCACAACTCCGTTTTGAATGAAACTTAAATGAAATCGTAGATAAAAAGTTAGTGTGTCGCAATGATATCTTTGGATTTTTACAAAACTTTATATTTTAAAAGCTGGAAACAAAAAGAAATGTTTTATAAAAGATGTTGATAAAAAAGAAATTTAATATTTTAAAATGAGAGAGTGTGTGTAAGTAATAGAATATAGGACACTTGTACTTTGTGTAGAAACAGTTTGCTACATGCAAATTGTAAGTAATAGAATAATAAATCAATTCAACCCGTCAAACTGTAAAAAATGAACCACCAAACCACTAAAACCAGCCGGTCTGGCCGACCCATCCAATCCTGCTGGTCTAGCTTGTCGTATCCTGAAACCTTAGTGGTTCGGCCCAGAATTCTCGTCACAACAGGCTAAACTGGATGGTAAACACTCCTAATATTAATGACATTGATTTTGGTCCAAAAGATTTTTCTATTTTGTTTTATTGATGAGTACTTTAGATTTTTGAACAACGGTTAAAGTTGCAGGTTTTTTAGATTCGAGTACCTTTACAATTTTTATAATAATTTCTTTTCCAGATTAATGTAGATATTGGATCTTCATCCGTTGCAAGGAGTATCATTGGTCTCGTTCTTGGATATGTAACAAGCCTCGTTGTTGATCTCGCCATCTTAATCGAGGTCTTTTATGCTTCTTTTGTCTCCTCATTTCATCATTCGTCACACTTATTTGCAGAATTATAAACTTTTTTAGTTATTTCAGTTGATAAGTTATTATCTTTTTAAACGGCAGGGAAGGGAGGAAACCGAACTACCCGAATACATTCTTGGAACAGTCTGGCTAAACAGAATGAGGCTTGATAATGCTGTTCCTCTTGAATCTTAATATCCAATTATGGTAAATATGTAAAGTCACTCCTGGTGTATATAATGCGATTATCGGCTACATTGAGTTCCCATAATGCAGGATACCACTTTCGACCTGCGGGACCCACCTCCATTGTTTAATTCTGCGTCAGTCATGTTCATATGTTTTAGAATCTTGAGAAACAAGAGCCAGTTCTGTGCTTTTTTGAGCCTTAAATTGTATGATTCAAATGAGTTAAACCAGAAATCAAAACCATTTTTCTGTATTTTCAGTCCCTATCAAGTTCTTTTTTTTCTTTTTTTTTAATTAGGGTGGCTTCTTTGGCCGTGGATATTGACAACACTACTTTGAATACTAAATAATAAATTACAAACTTTTTTTTTCTCTAAATCATTACTATTCTTAGAATAATAAACTAATAATCTAACTTAGATCTTAAATTTTCGATCCATTTACCTCTCTCTCTCTTGCGCACAAACACGTAGTCATAAGGTCAATGAGCGGAGGAGAGAGAGGCGGTGTATTATTTGATGGTTGCGTCTAAAGGCTAGAATGTTGTCTTCGATGGTTGCGTCTAAAGGAACCTTGCCACAACTACACAAATGCGAGAGGGCATATGGCTCATGTGATATGACGAAGATTGTCATACAACACGCATGATGTTTTTACATGGCTTGTATGAGGTGGTGTTTCACAAAATGACAAATCATATGGTCCATGTGATGTGATTGATATTAAAATGATTGATGTAACCACTGACCCGTATGACGTGGTGTCATTTGTATATGTATAATAGTGAGTTTAAATAATATAAAATAATAAGTTCAAATAAGAATAACTAAATATTTAAAAATCATTTTATAGACCTATACCAAATTTTCTAGAAACACGTTCTGACCCATACCATATTCCCATACCAAAACGACCATATTTTAAAACAAGAATAATCTTTTTGTCACTAAATCAAAATAGCATACACAACAATCATCCAAGTTTTTAAGGTCAAACATCAGCTGCATCACTATATAAAAAGCCATAGCTGGCCAACAGAACATTCTAATTTAAGTCGAAACAAAACTAGAAACAAAAACTTCGATTCTTGGTTGAATTTGACTAACTGCAAAACCACCTTAGAATCCAAGCTTGGTTCTACGCCAATGCCTGCGCTTAGCATTATACCTGAACCAAACAATAAGTTAACGGGCCAAAAACAAATAACATAGTGAAATCAATGTGACTACCAATATCCATGTTTACGTGTGTTTACCTTATGGTATTGTCGGTCCTCATGCGAATCCAGTGAGGAATAGGCCTATTCTGCCTCATCTTCTTCGCAAGCTTCTTCTTGATCATGAAGGTTTTGTGTGACGGCTGCAAAGAAAATATAAATATAATGTTAAGGTTAACTTCTTGTTTATTCAAGGATATAAACCCTCTTGATGAGTAAAGATTACAGTCCCAAAATCACAATTTTTCAGCATAAGATTTTAGCTTTAATAAGTTGACGAAAAGGAGCAAAATGGGAAAAGATTGGGTTCGGTAGAAATGAAAGTATACTCAACTGCAGCCTTAATGAGGTTTCTTGGAAAGAAAAGAAACTCAAAGACAATACAAACAAACTCAAGTATCATGAAGGTTTTGTGTCTAATTAGCAACAAGTCAACAAATCAGATGATCTTGGTAACACTTGTGTTGCAAAAATCGGGATTAATTGCTAATCGGAGGAATTTTCATGTAATCATACCATTAATCGCAAATCGGTCCTAGGCAGTCCAAATCGGCCCAAGCATTTTTTTTTCATTTATCACATATTCTTTACTATAATTACAAGTTTCATCCTCAAAATTATATTTTTCACAAAATTTTTACAATTTCTTTTTTCATTTATCACTTGTTCTTTCATAAAATTACAAGTTTCATCCTTAAAATTATAATTTTAACAAAACTGACCAAAACTTTTACATGTGTGTGCATCAAGATGTTGTACATCTTTATTTTTATTAAAACATATATAAAGCTTATTTATAGCTAAATTTTTGGTAAATAATTCTAAAAACATATAAAAATTTCAATCCGATTAATCGTTAGTCGGTGCCCCACCGCCAACTAGCGCCTAGCGATTTTGACAACATTTGTAAAACTTTATCTAATTTTATGAGAAATCTATGAAAAAAGATGGAAACTTGTTGGTAGTTCTGTAACAACTAACAAGATTGAAGCAGGATTGATCTAGGGTTTTAGATTTTTGGTGATGAAATTCTATAATAAAAACCCTAACTTGCAACTATCAGCTCATTAATATAAGAAGATACATTCCATTAGCTCTATATCTCAACATTAGAAAAACAATCATCGGCAGATAATCATAAACAAAGCCGGTCCTACGTGCATAGAAAAAACAAGAGCTTTATGCTCACTAAATCTAGAAGCCCATCAATTTTAGAAAACTCAAATAATGTTAGTTGTAATTTACCTTTCTTTTTTCATATTCATCAACGTGCTATGACAATTTATAGATTCATTAAAACAAATTGAATATGAAAAAATTATTAAACAATTTATATCATATAAAACTAGAAGATCAAATCTAATCTAAAACTTTTTATTATGATAGGGCTCTGAATTAAAATTGTTCTTAAAGCTACAATACCCAAATGTGCAATATATCAAAGCCACTCCAAAACCCTAGATCAAATATACCTCGAATGAGTCACTTAAAACGCCTAAAATCAACCTAATAGTAGATCAAAAGGAACAGAATAAAAGCTAATACATGAAAACTCTACAAGACTAAATGTAGGATTCAATTGCATCAAACCCTAAACAGATCTTAATTTCGATATCCGGTACAATTTGAAAAGGTTCGAAGACTTCATTTCAGGTAGATAAGATGAAGAGATGAGAGTAGGATAAGTTACCATGGCTTTGGTCGGAATCGGATGAGAGCAGCAGCCGGTAACTTTGTTGTCCCTTTCTAGTGGAGATCAGGCGACAGAGGTTTATGTAGCTAGGTTTTAGGGGCTCAAAGCCCGTTAGTTATGTGGGTTTACATTGGGGATAAGTTTAAAGATAGGGAGAATTATGGGCTATGTGGCCCATTTTATGTTTGGGTCTGGCCCTATAACCTAAGAAATGTAAGCATATCAATTATCAAAATACTAATTTTATCACTAAACACCTCCATGCATTACGTATAATAAAACATTTACTTCACATATATTTCATGCCCAAAAATATAAAACATTTAAAAGTGGACGATAGAAACTCACATTTACTCGATACACCTCGATCACTAAAACTCGTTAACTTCTCGTGCTCGCCTTTCGACCTCGTACCTAGAACACACACAACATACGAGCCAATACGTGACTCGACATTTGCTTGCTCGACTAACCCGACATCATGCATGGCCAACGTGCCCCCGCATGTAACCATGCACGACCCCTAATCCCACGTGATTGCCCATGCATGCACATGCACTTCACGCAAGGTTAAAACCGTCATCAGACGCTTAACGGCTAATTCCGGCTCTCACTTCGGCTCTCGGCAACTCCCCGCCTATCCCTGTCGTCGCTAAACACCCACCATGGCCATCCATAGCCTTCGGCCAGCCCTTCCTGGCCGCTTTCGGCCTCTGACCACTGCTGTCGTGACCATCCCCCGCCACCACAGCCTCGTCGAACTTCTTCGGGTCCTCCCCCGACTCACTGTTCACCACCCTCACCCTAACCGACCCTTTCTCCGAACCCGACACACCTACTGGCCACCCATACGGGTTCGGCCGAACTCGTCTCAGCCCACGTCCGGCTCCCACATCAAAACCAATACGAAAACAAGTTTAGGTTATGAGTTATACCTTTAAACCGGACGATTCGTGCTAGTCGAACCCCCGATCGGACTTGTCTTCCTCGTAACTCACCTTTTGCGCAAACCCTAATACCACCAAAACACAAAACATAATGATTCGAGGATTCGACACACTATGGATGCAAATCGCGAAGAACGACTTCCTCTTTCTCTCCCTTGCTTCTCTAGGCAGTCGTAAACCCCAAATGGGGTTCCCCCTTCCTTGCGTCGCATATAAGGCTCCTCAAGTGTGCCAGGTTTGGCCCGCGCGCATAAATGGTCCCTCGAGTTTGCTCTTTTTACGTAACTAGACATAACCTGTCAAAACTCGGCATTTATCTGCTAATTCTCTATGTTTATTCACCTATAAACAGACCCCGCTTCCACGTCTTTGGTTATACCTCGTTAAGTTCCCGTTGAACTTCCACCCACTATATACAAAAATATATATATACACTAATCCCGTTAGTTTTATAAAAACCGGGATGGTACATAGATGTTATATAAACTCTTTTGGTTACGTAGAACACCAATTCATCGGCATTAATCGCACTAATACAAATGCATATCCTTTTATATAAAAAAATATTATATACATTAGCATTTTTGAACATTTGAAATATCACTTCATCAAATCTTGATTCGTTTAAGGAGTAACAAGTTATTTATTGAAAAATTTTCACACTACCTGTTTTTTAAACAAATTCATAGACTTTAATATACCGAGATTGGGTTGTGGGAATTTTTCATGCAAAATAAGTAAGTATGTTGGTTTTTTATGATATTAACCCATAATAATAAAAAATAAAACATGTGATATAAATGTTAAATATAATTGTTGGGGAAGAATCATGAGAAAACCACATAGTTAGGAAAAAACCGAGAAAATTGCCAAGAGCCACTCAAATAATTTATAGATTTTTTTAATTTATTTCTAAGTGTATTAATATAATATTACACAATTTACCAAAAACCCATTTTACGTATTGTGTTTTACGTATACGTAAAAACAAATTTTTTTGTTTTCTATTTACGTATACATAAACTATGTGTTACGTATACGTAAGCAAATTATTAAAATGTTTTTTTGGTAAAAATGTGTAATATTACATTGATACTCTTATAAATAAAATTAAATAAAAAATAAAAAATTATTATTATATGATTGGTTAAAATTGGTTTTTTTAGTGGTTTTCTCGGTTTTCGTCTAACTATGTGGTTTTCTCATGAACCATCCCCTATAATTGTTTATATGTTTATATCTTACATTTTTAAATCAATATCCAAAAGATCAAACAATTTAAGCAAATAAAAATTAATGAACAGAACACCGTAGACAATGCATGTCCAACCATGCTAACAAACTTTGTCATACCTTGTCAAGGTATGATCGAGTTTAAATATAATAGGTTGTTTGAGATTACTTATTTAAGTGTTTATTATGTGTTTATTATGTTGTTTAACTAAGATAAACAAACCTAAACACTATGTTGTTTAACTAAGATAAACAAACCTAAATACTATGTTCGAAAATATTTATCTATATATTTTAGAAGGAATAAACATTTAAAAATAAACAATCATAAACACCTTTTTATATTAGATGAAGATCAAACATACATTCTTTTTAACCATATAACATACATAAATATCAAGGCATACATCACCTATAATTCGTTTTCATAACCAGTTATTTTGAATTCACGATGCCTAATGTAAACCTTAAACCAAACAAATACAATGGCACTTCTCGGTCCACTTGTCGATTTTGACCTTGAATCGGTTTTCAAACAATCCATGTCTCCGAAGCTACATATAAATACAACCAACATAACGGTTAATATTTTATCTTTTGATTATCATATATTGTCACTTTTTAACTAAAATTGAATATATACCTTGTCGCGAGATCTTCCAATCTTGATCACCATTCACCGCCCAAAAGAAATATCCTCCAATTTCAAGTGTTCTTGCATATTCTATCTTTAATTTCACTGATCTAACATCGTCATATCCAATCCAAGAGGTTCCTACAACAAAATAAACAGATACAGTTGACAAGTCAAACACCACCATGGCATTGTTTTGGGCATTGAACTTTTCCACGTCAACATAGCTCATTTGTCCCTCAATCCCTGGTCCTACATCCATGGCGGGAGCTCCGATACCATATAAAGATGGATCCTTTAGTTGCCATGTCCGACCATATAATGGTAACCCCATGACCAACTTTTCTCTTTGGATCTTCGCCTTGATCCATGATTGTAGCCCGTAACTCGTGCTCACATTGCTATGTGGATCGTATAAGGCCGCTTGGGCCCTAGTTGCAGTGCGATCCCATGACCCCCGATAATCATAACACATTGCATTTATCCAATCTAAATTTTTGTTTATGGATGTCACCGGGTATTTGCGATAAACATCATCTAATGTAACTTCTGGCTTAAAATATGTGGCGGCTGAAAGAAGAAGTTGCAGTCTACCAGTTGACTTAGCTTCTTTTTTCACCGCCACATTTTTTTAATCAATTTAGAGTGCGTTTGGTTAAAAAAAATTCAATGAAATTGGAATCTGAGTTTTCATTTGTCGATGTATTTGGTTAGCAGAAACCGTTAGAATTGAAATTTGAATTCCATTTTCAATGTATTTGATTGATACATAAATTGGAATTGTAGTTAATTCCCTTAAATTATTTCAAGTAAAGGATTTTAACATTTTTTTCCAAATTTTAAAAGAATTCAACAAAAGAAATTAGAATCTTTAACCACTCCCTATTGACACACCTGACACCTGCGATCCCCCTGGTCGCTGCCACCCCACCCCACACCCACTCCCGCCACCACCACCTCCCAATGTGTCCTTTTTTACTAGCAAAAAAATATTCCTTCTTTAACTTCATCTCCTCTCTACCCCTTATCTCTCAATGAAACTCTAATCTTATCACACGGTTTTTTCAGAAGTTGGCCGAAACTTAGCCAGAATCTTGCAGGAGCGCTTGGATTGCCACGAGACCTTTTGCCTACACTGCGCCTTGCCTGAGCGCCTAGGTGATCGGCTGTCGAAGGTACCGATCAAAGATAAGTTAAGAGAGTGTCCTTAGTACCTTAAACTAGAGCTTGTGGTCGGTGTGTAACTCAATTGATTATTCTTTTATGAAGGACTTCTAGATTCTTTAAAGTTAAGAAATTAGTGAATCAATGATGTGGTTCAATTGATTTTGCACTTAGAACAGAACAATGACTTGTAACTTGAAGTAATAATAAGAGAATGACTAGCATTTTAACAAACACGGTGATTATGATGAATTTGTAAACAATAATATGAGAAAAGACCACACCCGGGTTTCCGGTTTTGCAAGCAACTAGGATAACTTCACACAAACGGTTTGAATTTCTATGGAACACAACGATTTCTAGGACTTAAACAAACCCTAACATGAATTGAAACTAATAGCAATCATCATCTCATAATGTCAACGATGCAAGAAAATCTCAACAATTATAAGTTCATGACAATACTAACAATCAAAGCATGTAATCTCAATCGAATGATTACCCAAGTTTAGTGTTTCAAACCAAAAGTGCAAGAAAAACCCTAGAAAACTTACAACCATCCACTCGGGGATGATCTTGGATGAATTAGCCACTCATGTTGTTGATTTGATCTTCAAAATGGTTGATTCCAATGATTTCTTGCTTGTAGATGATGATAAAACTCTCCAAAAACTCCCCCAAATCTCCCAAAATTCGTCCAAAAAAGATGATTTCGAATTGGGGATGAAACCCCTATAATAACTCACAAGATTTGGCAGTTTCCTAAAATTTTGCCCCATTTAACTGCACTCGGCGTCTAGGACGCCGGTTTTGGCGTCTAGGACGCCACCTTGATTTCTTCTATCTACGTTTCAGCTCTAGGACGCCATATTATGCTGCTTGACGCCAAAAAAGAAGCTTGTGGACGCAGACCGGCGTCCTAGACGCCAGAACTGGCGTCCTTGACGCCCCCTATGGATTTCTTGCCGTTTTTCTTCCGTCTTGATCCGTGTTCACGCATAACCTTCCACGCGATACTCCAAATACCTCCAAAACATGTCCTTTAACGTGTTTAGACCTGAAATTCATAAACATGCTTGAAGTACCATTGTTCTTGACCAAAACCAAATAAAAGTACAAAGATAGATGCTAAAATGAACAAAATAAAACTCGCCCATCACATCCCCACACTTATCATTTGCTTGCCCTCAAGCAAACTCTCATGTAACATATCCACGTTTAATTAACAAAAGCACCAAACACCCCACCACGCGTTAGTTAAGGTAAGGTCATACCTAAATTCACAAGGCTTACCACCGTCAATAGGATTGCAACTCAACGACCAAGATGATACATGTTTGCAACACAAGCTTAACTAACCAAGTTTAACCCGCTCGGTTCACTCTCCACTCGGTTCGTAATTGACTAGTATTGATGTACTAGTATATTGTACGCTTATGAATATTTTGTGTACCACATTATCATAAACTTGCATGTAAATCACCTCTCCACCAACTAACACAAATACCATGAACAAATCAAGAGGTCTTTTTAAGGGTTGTAACGGGGCTAGGTTAAGGGTATGAAATAGGAATTTTATTCAGTGGCAAAGAGTGATGAAAATTCGGTTTTATTAAACATAACTAAATAACTACTAACAAACACTTGGCTACCTTAGCCTTCGTAGAACAATTTCTTCTTTTCTTTTTCACTTTTTTTTCAATTTTTTTTATTTTTTTTAAAGATAATAATAACATAACACATTAATAACTACACATAATGAATGATACTACAACCGGATTTCACCACTTGGGTTTAAAACTGCAAAGGCTAAAGGCTATGGGGTTAATTGAGTTTTTTTTTCATCAAACGAATTGGTTTAGGCTCAAATGGGCGACTAATGGGTAGTGTTGGGAAAAGGATTGTGAAAGAAATGCGACTAATGGGTAATGTTGGGTAAAGGATTGTGAAAGAAAGGCTAAAACAAAAAGGTTTATCCTAATGCCTCTATCATGTTCGTGCAAGCAAATGGTTCATGGTCTCAACGTGTATCAAAACATGCAAGTTCTAAAACGTAAGTAACACAATGATCACACTCAAACAAACGAAGACATGCATGTATGAAATAATTTAGCATGCTTAAGATGGCTCAAAATCTCACAAGTAACATAAGGAAGGATAATGATGTGACACACATATACCACTACCTTTTATCATGTCATTCCCGATTAGTCAAACTCAAATCCTTTTTGAAAAATAATCGTTGAAAAAACTTTATCGAGCAACTTAAAGAATTTTAACCATGACAAGCGACCTATACATGTGCGCGTGACAAAACTTTTGATAGCTTACTTTGAAAATCTTTTGTTTTTGTGCACATTTAAGATGCTTTTTAGAGGGATTTTGCAATTTTTCAAAATTCTCAAATTTTTCCCCATCCCCACACTTGAGGTTTACATTGTCCCCAATGTACATTACAATGAAAATTATGTGTGGTTCAAAGGTACTAATCATCCAAGATTCCCAAATCCACTCAACTACCCACAGGTGAAAAGACTCAAGTACAAAAAACTAAAACTAAACACACCAAAATAAATAACCAAATCAAACAAACCAAATAAAATAAAATAAAACTAAGAAAGAGCACATGACCTGATTATTCCTTTACAGCGAGGTCCTTGTGTACGTGTATCAAACTCCTAAACTCACTTTCGTAGGAATCACGGTTACATTTAGCATACGCAACAAGCCTTTTAAACCCATCGGTAGCCCGAGTGGACGAGTGAAGTCTCGTGAGGGTTTTTAGTTAACACACCCACAAAGTTCCCTGCTTGTCTCCATAAGCCATCCCCACACTTGGGTTTTGCTATGTTGACAAAGAACTGAAACAAACAAAGCAAAACAAAAACGCAGAAAATAAACAAATGTCGGGTTGCCTCCTAGTTAGCACTAAGTTTTAAGGTCTTCAGCCAGACTATACCTGATGTAGTTCTTATGGTGGTTGGAAAGTGAATTCCCTTCCTACGGTCTCCTTACCGGCTCGACGGTTATCAATCCTATCCAGCTTAAACTTCCTCACATGGTCCACAACAATCAACTCTTCTTCATCTCTCTTTTTCCAAGACTCACCAGTCTCATATGAATGTCTGAAAAAGTTGGAGGTTTCTTTGACCCAACTGGTGATTCCGATGAATTCGTGTCCGACTTGGTATAACTACTTGAACTTTCCACCTATTGTTTCCATGGTGGCTTTTCTACTTGCACTCCCGCTTCCCCACACTTGGGGATTGCTGCATTTACCTCCTCATTCATCTCCTTTAGCTTAAACCTGTCAACAACAAAACCTTTCTCTTTTGTGCCACCCTCATCCACTTTGGACCGAGGAGGACACTTGTTAGTAACACCTGCTTTAGAACGTTTAACTTTATTAAAATAAGTAAAAGTATTGGAAAGAATGTTTAAGTTAAACTCACGGCTTCTAAAGGTCATACTAACTGTGTTGTCTCTGCAATTAATCTGTGCATTGGCAGTCGCCAAAAATGGTCTTCCAAGGATGACCCTCGTTTGCTCCTTCTTTACAGTCAGTACATAATCAAGCACCAGAAAATCTTTGAGGTAATAGAATTCCCCGACCTTCACAGCAACTCCTCTAAGCATCCCCCGAGAACGTTTCCGTGTCAAATCGGCTAACACCATGGTAGTTTCGGCTTCTTGAAGAGGACCAAAATCATATTGGTCATAAAGGCTTCCCAGAAATATGCTGACACTCGATCCATAATCCAACAAAGCTTGATTAATCTCCAACCCCCCAACTTTAACCAGGATAAGTGGTTCTCCTAACTCACATTCGTCCTCCGAATCGCTCTCTTCACCATCTTGGTGGGTACTCACCGCGCTAACGTAGGCATTCTTTGAACTGGACCCTTGATGTGATGGATTCAAGGTAGTATCACTTGGCAACTTCCCTTGTTCTTTCTTGATTTGGGCCACCTCCTCGGCCAATTGACCCATTCGCCTTTCCAATGCAGCAACAGACTTATTCCTCACCTCATTCTTCTTCTCTAATTCTTTCATCATATTCATGATGGCATCCAACCTTAAAGTCACCGGATCATCTCCTCCCGAATTTCCACCTTGTTTGTAGGAGTCCTTTGATAGCCACCCCCACCTTGAGTGTAACCACCTTGTTGGCGATTTTGATAAGAGGAGTTGTTTTGACTTGCTCCTTGGAAGTTAGGATTCATTTGGTTGGAGGCGTTCCCATACTTGAAATTGGGATGATTATTCAAGCCCGGATGATAAGTGTTAGAATTCATATCATTATAGTTTCTATCACCCGAAACTTGATTGACCTCTTTATAAGCATTGCCACTCGATTGTCACTCGATACTCTTGTGCCCTAACTCACCACATGATCCACAAACATCATACTTCACCGATGTGACACCCGCACTTCCACTTTTCTTTAACTTAGCCAATTCTTGTTCTAACGATGCGAGTCGGTCATCTTTTGCATCCTTTGATGTGCCCTTTGGTGGCACCGATCTTGATCTTCTATCATCCGATGCTTCAGCCTTTGAGCTTTTACTCATTCTTTCCAAAAAAAATCCCAATCATCATCTTCACAGTTTGACAAGAAGGTGCCATTACTTGTGGAATGCAAGTACTTTCTCTCTTCGGAAGTTAACCCACCCGAAAAAGACTTGATGAGTTCCCATGTATCAATTATTTGATGCGGGCACATGGGTAACGGTTTTTGTCACAAGAACCGAGGTGGTGGTAATTACATTTGCTACACCTGGGGTGTCTCCCAGTATAACCACTCTGATGCTGACCCAAAGAGGTCGACTGGTTTAAGTTCTTCGTAGGTTCAAACCTACGCTTTGGTGGTTGATGTGGCTGATTCGGCTGAAATCCCATGTTGCTATTGCTACTGTCAAACTTCCTTTTGTTGTTGTCAGTAGACTTGGATGCTGACTTCCTGGGAGGTAGTGTCCCTTGGGTAACAGCTTGGTGTCGCCTTGATGCTAGTGTGATAACTGTTATTGTAGGAGAACTCCACCAGAGGCAGGTGGGACTCCCAAGTGTTATCGAAATCGATCACACAAGCTCGTAGCATGTCCTATAAGGTTTGGATGGTACGTTCTGTTTGACCATCGGTTTACGGATGATATGCTGTACTCATGTCTAGACGTGTGCCTAAGGCTTTTTGCAATACAGTTGTTCTTCCTTAGCCTTATCTAACAACTCCTGCAGTTGTGTCGATAATTCTTGCAGCTCACTACGTGGAAGTCGGTAGGGTACCCGAGCAATAGGCGCTGCTCCGGGTGTTAAATCAATTTGGAACTTGACTTGTCGATGCGGTGGAAGACTAGGCAAGTCTTCGGGAAATACTTCTAGGAAATCACGAACGATCGGTATATCTTCAATCCTCTTTTCTTCAGATGGCTGTTCGGCGACGAGAGTCAAAATAACAGTATGTCCTTTGCGTAGACATTTATGTGCTTTCATGAAAGATATGATGCCCATAGCAGCACCACTCCTTTCGTCATGGACAAAGAGGGTTTCTCCATCAGGAAGAGGAAGGCGAACGATTTTCTCACGACAGACAATCTCGGCTTGGTTCTTAGATAACCAATCCATTCCGACAATTACGTCGAAACTATCGAGTGTGATTGTCATGAGATCAATGTCAAATTTATGACTAGCCAGTTCAAGTTTACAACCCTTAAGAACATGGGTTGCTTCTATTATTTGTTCGCCAACTATTTCTATGGTGTATTTGTCCTCTAACAGGGTTAGGGTTTTTCTTAGTAGGTTACTAAGTTTATTAGTCATAAAACTCCTATCAGCACCAGTGTCAAATAGTACAGAAGAAAAATAGTTGTTTAAAAGGAACTTACCGGTAACCACGTTGTGGTCATAACGAGCTTCTCCGGATCCTAGCACAAAGGCTCGCCCCTTTGCACCATTCCCTCCATTATTGCCCTGGTTGTTATTATTGCCTTGGTTGTTGTTGTTGTTGTCGTTGCCACCCTTCTTTAATTGTGGACAATCCTTTCGAAAGTGTCCCTCTTTTCCACATTCAAAACAACCCTTAGTAAGACCCGGTTGTTGGAAGGGCTGCTTGGCTTGTAGTTCCCCTCTGCAGTCTTTGGCAGCATGGCCCACCTTGCCACACCGCTGGCAACGGTTTTTGTCACAAGAACCGAGGTGGTGGTAATTACATTTGCTACACCTGGGGTGTCTCCCAGTATAACCACTCTGATGCTGACCCGAAGAGGTCGGCTGGTTGAAGTTCTTCGTAGGTTCAAACCTACGCTGTGGTGGTTGCTGTGGCTGATTCGGCTGAAATCCCATGTTGCTATTGCTACTATCAAACTTCCTTTTGTTGTTGTCAGTAGACTTGGATGCTGACTTCCTGGGAGGTAGTGTGCCTTGGGTAACAGCTTGGTCCGTCAGTTTATGAGCAAGACGGATGGTTTGTTGGATGGTAGTGGGGTTGGATGAAGTAACCGTGTTCGATTTGTGGAAATAATACGAGCATTCGCCGAATTTGATGAATTCATAGCGGGAGTCGACGGTTATGCCATAATTGGCATTTAATCGGTATAATTCGGCATGATGGTGCTTAATTCAGTTGTTAAGACTGTTAATGTTATAATCAAGCAGTTTCAGTTACAGAATTCAGACAGAACCAAATCGTGGGATTCGAATTCGATCAAAATAGCCCGGTTTGACTTTCATAAGTCAAACCAAATCAAGATTGGGTGAATTTCAGTTTTGGTCCCTGCAGTTTCATGTTTGCAAGATTAGAAATAGAAAGAATTGGTCCCTCAAGTTTGGATGGAGTTAGATACCTGGTTAGTTGACTTTCAAAAGTCAACCGAAATACAATTACCAAACTTTGACTTTCAAAGTCAATCCGAATTGAGTTTGGACTAGTTACATAATTAGTCCTTGAAGTTTCAAGTAATATAGTTTGGATTATTGACGGAATTAGTCCCTGAAGTTTGAGTTAAGTTAATTAGGTTAACTTTAACTGGATTTTGTTAACGGAGTTAAACTGAAAAGTTCGGATTGTCACAACATCCCCTAGTTGAAAGAATTTTTGTCCTGAAAATTAAAATAATAAAAAAAAACTTCAGAGGTGTCACATCATTCCGTAGTTGAAAGAATTTTCGTCCCGAAAATTAAAATAGTACCTTAAGAGTTTGAAGTGGATTGCTTGAACAGATGCGGATAGTTGCGTATCATCTGATCCTCACGCTCCCATATGAATTCCGGTCCGTGTTTCGAGTTCCAACGAACTCTGATAATAGGGATTTTACTGCGTTTCAGCGTTTTGACTTCCCTATCCATGATTTCTACCGGTTCTTCAACGAACCGCAGTTGTTCATCGACGTGTAGTTCCTCAAGAGGAACCGCGAGTGTTTTTTCCGCTAGACATTTCTTCAAGTTCGAGACATGAAAGACATCGTGCACACCACTAAGTCCTTCAGGTAGGTCCAGCTGATACGCTACTGGGCCAATTCTCTTCACTTTCTTGAACGGTCCAACATAACGAGGATTCAGTTTGCCTCGCTTCCCAAGCGAATTACACCTTTCTAAGTTGAGACTTTGAGTAGAACCATGTCACCTACTTGAAACTCTAAAGGTTTACGACGCTTATCGGTGTAGTTCTTTTGACGATCACGAGCTGCCGCCATACGGTTTCGTATTTGAATGATCTTTTCAGAGGTTTCGAATACCAGTTCGGGACCTGTAAGTTGGCTATCCCCAACTTCAGCCCAACAGATAGGAGATCGGCATTTACGTCCGTACAATGCCTCAAATGGTGCCGCCTTGATGCTAGTGTGATAACTGTTATTGTAGGAGAACTCCACCAGAGGCAGGTGGGACTCCCAAGTGTTACCGAAATCGATCACACAAGCTCGTAGCATGTCCTATAAGGTTTGGATGGTACGTTCTGTTTGACCATCGGTTTACAGTTGATATGCTGTACTCATGTCTAGACGTGTGCCTAAGGCTTTTTGAAATACAGTTGTTCTTCCTTAGCCTTATCTAACAACTCATGCAGTTGTGTCGATAATTCTTGCAGCTCACTACGTGCAAGTCGGTAGGGTACCCGAGCAATAGGCGCTGCTCCAGGTGTTAAATCAATTTGGAACTCGACTTGTCGATGCGGTGGAAGACTAGGCAAGTCTTCGGGAAATACTTCTGGGAAATCACAAACGATCGGTATATCTTCAATCTTCTTTTCTTCAGATGGCTGTTCGGCGACGAGAGTCAAAATAACAGTATGTCCTTTGCGTAGACATTTATGTGCTTTCATGAAAGATATGATGCCCATAGCAGCACCACTCCTTTCGTCATGGACAGAGAGGGTTTCTCCATCAGGAAGAGGAAGGCGAACGATTTTCTCACGACAGACAATCTCGGCTTGGTTCTTAGATAACCAGTCCATTCCGAAAATTACGTCGAAACTATCGAGTGTGACTGTCATGAGATCAATGTCAAATTTATGACTAGCCAGTTCAAGTTTACAACCCTTAAGAACATGGGTTGCTTCTATTATTTGTCCGTCGGCATTTCTTTGGTTTATTTGTCCTCTAACAGGGTTGAGGTTTTTCTTAGTAGGTTACTAAGTTTATTAGTCATAAAACTCCTATCAGCACCAGTGTCAAATAGTACAGAAGAAAAATAGTTTTTTAAAAGGAACTTACCGGTAACCACGTTGTGGTCATAAGGAGCTTCTCCGGATCCTAGCACAAAGGCTCGCCCCTTTGCACCATTCCCTCCATTATTGCCCTGGTTGTTATTATTGCCTTGGTTGTTGTTGTTGTCGTTGCCACCCTTCTTTAATTGTGGACAATCCTTTCGAAAGTGTCCCTCTTTCCCACATTCAAAACAACCCTTTGTAAAACCCGGTTGTTGGAAGGGCTGCTTGGCTTGTAGTTCCCCTCTGCAGTCTTTGGCAGCATGGCCCACCTTGCTACACCGCTGGCAACGGTTTTTGTCACAAGAACCGAGGTGGTGGTATTTACATTTGCTACACCTGGGGTGTCTCCTAGTATAACCACTCTGATGCTGACCCGAAGAGGTCGACTGGTTGAAGTTCTTCGTAGGTTCAAACCTACGCTGTGGTGGTTGTTGTGGCTGATTCGGCTGAAATCCCATGTTGCTATTGCTACTGTCAAACTTCCTTTTGTTGTTGTCAGTAGACTTGGATGCTGACTTCCTGGGAGGTTGTGTCCCTTGGGTAACAGCTTGGTCCGTCAGTTTATGAGCAAGACGGATGGTTTGTTGGATGGTAGTGGGGTTGGATGAATTAACCATGCTCTGGATTTGTGGTACTAATCCACTGATGAACATTTCTCTCCGCTTGTAGGGTGGTGTGACCATGTGAGGACACATCCCCGCTAGCTCGTGCGAGCGAGTAGTGTAGAGTTCTATTTCAGAACCCTCCATTTTCAGATTCCAGAATTCTCACTCGAGTTTCTGAATCTCATCCCTGGGACAGTACTCTTCCTTCATCATGTTCTTGAAATCTTCCCATAGTGATGCATTAGCCATGTCCAGACCTAGCATCTAGACCTATGCATTCCACCATGTGAGGGCATGACCCTCTGAAGTTTCCGATGCAAATTTGACTCGGTCGGTGACAGGGCAGTTACACATGGAGAACACATATTCAATCTTTTCAAACCATCGGAGTAATCCGACAGCTCCCTCAGCTCCACTGAACGTGTGGGGCTTGCAGTCCATAAATGTCTTGAAGGTACATACATGCTGATTGTTCTGTGGATTGTTCGCTTGCTCTGGATTAGAAAGAGTAGGTTGGGTTTAGGAAAGAGTGGAATAAATGCATACAGTTGGTTGTCTAGAGTTAACGGTTAACAGGTTTACCTGCAATGTGTGCTGCTAAGGCTTCAGCAACACTGCCATTAATCAACGCGGCCAGTTCGGCTGGTGTCAGGTTGATATTTTCACGACCACCGTTGCGACTGCCACGACCACGTCCGGCCATGATTCTTCATATTCACAAACACAAGAAATGAGTAAATTCATCGCATATTGACATCATCCAAGTGTAAGCAAACCGAAAGAGATGCATAAAGACATGCAGGTTTATGATTATAGTACAAGGCTACTTAAACCATAAGGTCATAAAATAAATAACTCGACGCAAACAGTCCACTAAGATTTTATTGGAATGGGAACATCCTTACCCATTTAGGTTTTTATTTAAAACATAAAGAAATGACAAGATAAGATAAGATAGAATAGAATGGAATATCAAGCTCCACTGCCGGCGGATGAGATGACTGACTCAGCATCATCCCCCTCTACTTCCTCGGGCTCATCCTCAGGCTCAAGGTCGGGTACTTCAGCTGGCTCTAAAGCAGTTGCAAGTTGTATCTCTAACTCCCCAATTCTTTCCTGAGATTCTACCTCAGCCTCCTCGAGTACATTCACCCTAGCTTGTAACGCCCTTACCTCATCCACTAATGCATTATGCAAGTGGTCAGTGCCTGCCAGTTCTGCTACTAGCAGATCCATCCTGTGATCCGTCTGTTTCTCCCCTCTTAACAGACTTGTGATCGCTCCTGTTGCGTCTCTCATATTCCGGATCTCTCGATCCATAGTTGCTATAAATGCCGCAAAGGCTTGCTCCAAGTGACAAGGTAGCAATGGTAAACGTGGTCCTGATGATGATGAAGCTCCAAAGTACGGTGATGGAACTCGTTCCTGTCTAACCCATTTGTCAAGTAGACCGGGGTACCAATCCCAGTCACTCCCATTCCGAATATGCATGGGCTCTCCATACACAATAGAGTCATCAATGGGCTCAAGCCTACGTCTCTTGGGCTCCGGTGATGCAATGGCAGGAATGTCATGTTCCTGAATGGTAGGTTGTGAAGATGGTGGTGTAGACATAATTCCTGAAACATAAGGAGTAAGTGTCTATGCCAAGTAACTAATGTGTGTGGCTATAGTCTAGAATGCAGTCCTAGTTCTCTATAACCAATGGCTTTGATACCAATCTGTCACACCCCCAAATTCCACTAACGGAGTTTTACCGTTTTGGAAGGTGACATACCAGGATCTCAGACATCAATTACTTGAAACGACACTATATGGGACTTGAAATGTAATAACATAAAAGATCAAGGTTCAGAGTGTATATGCGGAAGCGTTAAACGAAAGTAAATGCGCAAAACAACGCGCCCAAATTCAAATACAAACGAAACATAAAGATTGTTCAATAGATAATTATTTAAGTTGAAGTCCAAGACACATGCATGACTTAACGTGATCCTGAGTGCCAACCTGAGAAAACATGTAAGAAAACGAGTCAACACTAGGTTGGTGAGTTCACAGGTTTCAATCATTTCAAATAAGCGTTTGCGGATTATGTACATTCAATATATATATCAATAGGTTGCATGCCTATATTCATGTTTTGCTAAAGCGCTCGCAACCGAAACTGACAGTGTGTTTGTTTGTTTGCCTCCAGTCAGGTCTATCAACTTTGACTAATGTGTTAAGGTCAATATAACACCCGTTCGACCTCCAATCGAGTTAGCGCGACTAACGCGGGTGGGGTTTGTCAAACCCAGTAGTACTACCAAAGTTACCTCGCTCATACCATATTAACGGTCCGATGTGTGTGAGGACTTTTCATGATAGTGTGGTACGCTTAGCCTCAACAGTGATATCATATGAATTACAATAACCCAAAAAGGGTTGTGACATGTTTTCTCCCCCAAATAAAAACAGTAAAAGAGGTCGTGAAACTCACCCGCGTTGCGTAGTAGGTAGTATCACACAAGTATGAGATTTGAAATCTCAAGTGTTAGCCTGCACGGCTTACGTATGCCCTAGAATTATAAACACATAAGTTAGGGACAAGTTGGGATTTGTGACGACGACACGGAAGATTGAACGTCTTAACGCATTCTAAGGATTAAAGAGTAGACAAACGTGTCTACGGAAATATGTATACATTTCTTAAAATACTAATTAAGGGAAAAGCGTTACATGTCGTACATTAATAACGAATAGTAAATAAATAAATACATTCGTACGTTAAAGTCGTTTACAAAAGTTGGGAAAATAATATAATTTAATATATTATTTTTAGGCTCGTCGGATTAACTAAATAATCATTTGCGTGGAAAAATAATAAATATATTATTTTTAGTCGAATGTATAAACATGGGTAAATAATATAACAATTATATTATTAAATAGTTTAAAACGTCACACGAGGTATAAAACGATACGAAATAATATAAATATATATTATTTAATAACATTAGCCACGGGTTGAAAATAATATAAATATATTATTTTATACGAAGTTACGGTTTGAAAATAATATAAATATATTATTTTTATTCGATAATAACATAAATATATATATTTTTTTTAAAAGTGGGAATAATATAAAAAAAATAGGTTAATAATTCAAACCCGAGCCTACGGGTTGTTTTCTGGGCTAAAACACATTTATATAATAATATAATATTATAGGGTTTGATTTTTATATTAAAATAATACAAGAAAAAATGTTTAAAAATAAAACAGTGTGGAGAGACTCGAACCCGGTTCTCTCCCACACAAGCAAACACACTTAACCAATCCCGCCCGCTAGGGTCATCGCATTAGGATCCATTTCCATATGTTTTTATCATATTAGTCAAATGGGTTCTCCCCCCCTATCGCTACCTGATCCAAATTCCATCCCAAAATCAACGAATTCGGTTACGATATAAATCAGAGACATAGGGGTTCTGTTAATCGTATGTTTTCAAACCTGTATGTGCGTTTAATTGTTAAAACATCAAGTCAGGGTCGATCAATTCTTGTTTTGAAACACCGAAACCCTAGACTATGAACTCGAGATCGATTTGATGAAATCTGGTGATGAAAGGGTTTGAATTAATGGGGCTATTAATTATTGAGGGTTTTCGAATCTACCCATACGGTTTAATTGGATTTAAACTGAGTTTAGGATTGAGTTGGACTAAACTGGATTCGCGAAGAACCCTAGATTCTGGTTTCGTTTAATTCGATGTTATAAGATTTCAAAAGGTTAGGGCTTTCAAAGACTAGATGATGGCGAGTCTATCTATATAGTTTAATCGGATTTATATTGTGTCTAGGGTATGGCTCGATTAAATCTGAATGTGTATGAACCCTAGAATTAGTACATGATAAATTAGATAATGTAACCTCGAATTGATAAGGGGGTTTTGATCTAGACACTTAAACGAAACCAGGGATGTAAATGATTACCGGAATGATGCTCGATTTGATGGTGTTCGATTAAACAGACTCCGACTGTGAATAGATTTAGCTCCGGCGACCTTAACTGCTATTTCCGATTGAATTGAGGTGTAATACAGGTTCTGTAAGGCTCGATTGAGATGTGCAGGTGTTCGATTTGTGGAAATAATACGAGCATTCGCCGAATTTGATGAATTCATAGCGGGAGTCGACGGTTATGCCATAATTGGCATTTAATTGGTATAATTCGGCATGATGGTGCTTAATTCAGTTGTTAAGGCTATTAATGTTATAATCAAGCAGTTTCAGTTACAGAATTTAGACAGAACCAAATTGTGGGATTCGAATTCGATCAAAATAGCATGGTTTGACTTTCATAAGTCAAACCAAATCAAGATTGGGTGGATTTTAGTTTTGGTCCCTGTAGTTTCATGTTTACAAGATTAGAAATAGAAAGAATTGGTCCCTCAAGTTTGGATGGAGTTAGATACTTTCAAAAGTCAACCGGAATACAATTACCAAACTTTGACTTTCAAAGTCAATCCGAATTGAGTTTGGACTAGTTACATAATTAGTCCTTGAAGTTTCAAGTAATATAGTTTGGATTATTGATGGAATTAGTCCCTGAAGTTTGAGTTAAGTTAATTAGGTTAACTTTAACTGGATTTTGTTAATGGAGTTAAACTGAAAAGTCCGGATTGTCACAGATTGGGACGTGGGGGCCTTTGTTGACGAGGCTGACGATTGTTACCCTCACCGGCTTGATTGGGAACCCAATTGTAATTGTTGTTATTGTTACCCCCTTCATTCTCATAATCATATTCTTCATTCTCCGTATGACGAGAGTGGACACTAAAGTGATCAAAATCATCTTGGTTTTGATTTTGGTTGCCATGCGGGCTTGGGCTTCTTCCATTTCGGTTAGCATTGGCAAACATAGAGTTTTCGTTGACATTGATTGAGTTTTGGTTCACATTGCAATTAGGATTGGAATTACGGTTTTGGTTTCGAGGTTGGTTCATGGGTGAAGTGTTGGCGCGACTTTGATTGCCACCGCCCGAATGGTTGCCTTGGCCTTCCATCTTCACTGTTTCAATGGAATGGTGTTCAGTAATTGGTGAATTGAAAGGTATTGCTTCTTCCTCTCGATGACGTGCTCAGTTCTGCCTTGCTAATCTTTCAATTTCCAGATTGAATTCCAATGGTGAAGTTCTTCCAAAGAAACGCGTATGCATGCACTATCTGTTTTTTGCACAAACAACACACCAAGCGTAATTGGGAATAGAAAGAGAATAACAAACAGAACAATTAAACAGGTAATCACGAATTAAACAAATATCAAAATAATCAACTAAAATAAACACTAAGCGCACAATCTCCCCGACAACGGCGCCAAAATTTGATCGGCTGTCGAAGGTACCGATCAAAGATAAGTTAAGAGAGTGTCCTTAGTACCTTAAACTAGTTAGGGTAAGATGTGTGTCGAACCATGAAGAGCTTGTGGTCGGTGTGTAACTCAATTGATTATTCTTTTATAAAGGACTTCTAGATTCTTTAAAGTTAAGAAACTGGTGAACCAATGATGTGGTTTAATTGATTTTGCACTTAGAACAGAACAATGACTTGTAACTTGAAGTAATAATAAGACAATGACTAGCAATTTAACAAACACGATGATTATGATGAATTTGTAAACAATAATATGAGAAAAGACCACACCCGGTTTTCTGGTTTTGCAAGCAACTAGGATAACTTCACACAAACGGTTTGAATTTTCTATGGAACACAACGGTTTCTAGGACTTGTTAAAATGATTACTCAATTAGAGGCATCAACGCTCATCTAACATATGTAATTGGTGCAAGAAAACCTTCACGATATGTATTTCGGACAAACGTATGCTTTATGATCAAGAACACAAAACAAACCCTAACATGAATTGAAACTAATAGCAATCATCATCTCATAATGTCAACGATGCAAGAAAATCTCAACAATTATAAGTTCATGACAATACTAACAATCAAAGCTTGTAAACTCAATCGAATGACTACCCAAGTTTAGTGTTTCAAACCAAAAGTGCAAGAAAAACCTTAGAAAACTTACAACCATCCACCCGGGGATGATCTTGGATGAATTAGCCACTCATGTTGTTGATTTGAGCTTCAAAATGGTTGATTCCAATGATTTCTTGCTTGTAGATGATGATAAAACTCTCCAAAAACCCCCCCAAATCTCCCAAAATTCGTCCAAAAAAAGATGATTTCGAATTGGGGATGAAACCCCTATAATAACTCACAAGATTTGGCAGTTTCCTAAAATTTCGCCCCATTTAACTGCACTCGGCGTCTAGGACGCCACCTTAATTTCTTCTATCTACGTTTCAGCTCTAGGACGCCATATTATGCTGCTTGACGCCAAAAAAGAAGCATG
Source organism: Smallanthus sonchifolius (assembly GCA_023525975.1). Lineage (NCBI taxonomy): Eukaryota > Viridiplantae > Streptophyta > Magnoliopsida > Asterales > Asteraceae > Smallanthus > Smallanthus sonchifolius. Next base: position 72,596,995 of record CM042030.1, read on the forward strand.
TGGACGCAGATCGGCGTCCTAGACGCCAGAACTTGCGTCCTGGACGCCCCCTATGGATTTCTTGGCGTTTTTCTTCCGTCTTGATCCGTGTTCGCGCATAACCTTCCACGCGATACTCCAAATACCTCCAAAATATGTCCTTTAACGTGTTTAGACCTGAAATTCATAAACATGCTTGAAGTATCATTGTTCTTGACGAAATCCAAATAAAAGTACAAAGATAAATGCTAAAATGAAAAAAAGAAAACTCGCCCATCACTAGGTCACCTTTGACAACCATGGTCTTCTGTAATTTTGTCTTTTTATTATTCTAAAAGTTATAACATAGGAGTTAATTACTATCTACAAGCATTCATATGTTCATAAGTCATAACTCATTCCACCTTAATGACTAAATCAATCAAAAACCTAACTTCACTGCAAAACTCCAACAAATGGTTACGGTCCCCAATCTAGAAATAAAACTCAAAGTAATAATTTGAATAAGAGTTACATAGATACTGTGTTCTTTTCGTGTATAGACTGTCCAAAGTCTTCATAAACAATCAAGAACTAATTCCTAGCAGAACAACTACGGTCGATGCTACAAATACAACCACTGCACATACTTTTCTAACATCAACTTCTATGATGCATACAAGACTTGTGTTATTTGATGGTTATCACAAAACAAATAACCACTCACAAGTTAATATATAGAAACCAGCATATTTTTATATAAACCGAATTTTTTATATAAGAAATTAAGTTTTTACAAAAAAGTGATGGAAATCTGAAAATGAAATGGATCTTATAGACAGTGGCGGAGCCATGAATTGTTTCCTACGGGGTCATTATTTTTCGGTTCTCGGATTTCTAACAATCCAATGTCATAATTTTCGGGTGGGGTGGGGTCATGCCGAGTCACCTAATAAAATAAAAGACAATACTAAAATAAAGGAAAATTAAAATTAAAATTAAAATCAATAATTTTAATCAAGTCTACACACAAATTTCACATAAACATATTCAATTTCAAGTTTAAAGCTTGAAGAACAAGAAAAACTAACATTGACTCATGTTGGACTTGGATGGAAGTCGTCAAGTCGGATGGAAAGGGGACCGATTCTTCTGAGTTCTACCTTCTCTCAACTCTCGTTCAGTCGTTCGAACTTCAAACTATTACCTTCTCTCAACTCTCGTTCAGTCGTTCGAACTTCAAACTATCTTCTCTCGTTCAGTCACCAACATCAAGTCCGCAAGTCGTAGCATGTATGGTCTGATGTTTTTTTAGGTTAACAAATTGAGGATTTGAGGAAATAAGAAATTGGGTAATTTGGTAAATGGGTCATGGACATATGGGCATCTATGGGCATCTCTAAATGGATATTTATTTTTGTGTTTATCAAATGGGTAATTATACTAAGTCTACTTATATTAAAATAGGTTTATTTATTTTTAGCCTACTCAATTTAAAAAAAAATGAGGTCAATTTTCTTTTTCATAAAATCAATGAGGTCAAGCGTGAAAAAAAACTAAGGTCATTCAAAAATCTGTAGTTATACGTTCTATATAACCTGTAAAAAGACTGGGTTCGGCTGACCCGAACCCGCCTTAGCACCTCCGCCAATGCTTATATATATTGGGAAAAGTCCCCGATCGGTTGTGATTCGTTTATTTGGTTTTTCTTCCCGCCCCTTACCATGATTATCTTATGATATTATTGTTGGATGAATTTACAACTAGCCTTAGAGCATTCACAGTGGATCATTCATCTTCATCCTTATAATTTAACTAAAAACACAAATTTCTAATTTTATCTCCCATTTTTTAAAAACCTCTTACATCTCATTCTCTATATCTATCTCTATTCAATTAAATAATATTTCTTTATTCCTTTTTTAATTATTTTTTCTATTTCTTTCACTTACATTTACTCACAAAAAATAAAAAAAAATGAATATGAGGGTGAATAGTGACCCCTCAAATATGAAGGATGTGTTTGCTTTCCTCTAAAAATACAAGGAAAAGGGATATAGATGGGGATGGAGTAATGTTTTTGTTGATTTTTTAAAATTTTAAGGATGGGGAGAGATATAGGGGACCACCTATGAATGCTCTTACATAATAAGGATGCAAACACATGGAAATGTTCACTTGATGGGGAAAACGCATTGGTGGAGCAGATTGTCTTGTTAATAAGGGAAGCTTAGGCAACTTCTAATGTGGTGTAGTGGTAGGAAGCCTGGATTCTCTAAAAAAGACTCAGGTTCTATCCTCACAGACATCACTTTGGGAGAGCCATAGTGGCTCAATGAAGGAAGACCGGGATCTTTGTGATCTCCGGTTGGATCACGAGGGCGTCTAGGTTTTACCACCAGTGGGCTTTCGGGCGGGTGGGTTTTCCCCGGAACTGGAGATAACTTGGGGCGCTTAAGGGCTCTGTACGGCTGGGTTAGGCCAGCTTGCGGTGGCCTTTTGCCAATGGGTCACCCCGTACGGAGTACCTAGGCAATTATCTGTTTGTTGGCCGTTCAAAAAAAAATAAGGGAAGCTTAGACACTAAATTAACTAAAGCTAATTCCCAGCAACAAATCAATCTGTTTATCTCAAATTAGTGGCTTAAGATACACCATAACCCAAAAAAGTTGTAATATTTGATCTTACACTATTGATGTGTGCCTTTACAATCAAAATTAATTTTACAAAGATGACAAAATGAGAACTAATTGTAGCTAGCTTTTCTCTACAAAGGTTATGGCATAGAGGACTGTAAAAGGTAATCTAACAGTCTAATGCACAATAGACACAGGACTTGCATTAGTGATACTTTTCAAACAATTAGCACAAAGCTATGTAGTCAAAGGCATGCACCCAAGCGAGGCGAGGCTCAGCCAAACTGCCTTGAGAGAAAGGTGCACCAAACCGTGAGAAAAACCTTTTTGAACAGGGAAAAAACTTGTCTGAACCGGTCTGAAAGAACCAAAAATAGTTTGGACCTAGCCTAAAATAGGAATCAATCTAAACCAGCCTGAAATAGGTCTAAAACAACTAAAATGCCTGGAATACACATGCGTCCTGCTTGTCTCTCTGGTGTGCGCTTTTAAAGCGCCTTGCGCCTAGGCGAAAGGCTCACCCTTCGCACCTTGAGTGCACCTTGAGTCTTTGACTACCTAGGTACAAAGAACTTGTTTGATGAACAGCTGAGATTAATCAAGACATGACAGCAAGGGATTCTATGATCAAGAAAGGGGAAACCAAGATCACATAAAAGTCCAGATTGAGGCATCATCTAGGTCTTGCAATCACCAATAACCCACAAAAGCCATTGAGACATGCCAAAATTCTACACTTCACTACCATCACTGACCCTAATTTTTGCATAACCAGTCAATATTTCATATGGGTTTCAAATCTTGATTCTCCAAACCAAAATTGATCAAAATTAAACACCAAGAACATCACACCCAAATCATGCCCATGTAAAAAACAACTGCTTAAAGATAAAACCATCAATAGATTTAGAACAGAACACATCAAGAAGTGCAAAGTATACAAGTCAACACCTAAACATATAAAACATAAATCTTCAATCAATAGACCATAGAATCACACATAATGGTATAAATACAGATCAAAATTACACAAGTACATAGTAGCGGTCCCCACGATCTGGATTGACTAATACGATGGCGTATAGGGCATAGATTATCCCAGGAAGAAAACCCAGTAGAGTTAACAACAAGCAGATAAAGAATTCCGCCTAAAAATAAGAAAACAAACAAGCACATGTCAGTCAGACATTTTCACAAACAGTTGGCCTGCATAATGAAAGGGGGACTTACGGTGCAGCAACCGTATCGGAGGCAAACTCCGAGCGGGGGGAAGAGAAGGGCGAAGAGGATTTCCAACAAGAGAGCACAGCCTGATGACATTTTTGTTGGGAATGATCGGAGTTCGATTTTATCTCTGAAGGAGCTGAGTTTTGGGATTCAGATCAAGGTGAGATTTGTGATTTGTCACATAGAAAACCACAATAATAATTGAGGGCACACTCCATTCACCATCACTATTTTTGCCTTTTCCGGATTTTAAAAAGAAACATATATCTATTTTTAGAAATAATTTTCTTGCGTTACCTTTATAATTTATTTTGAGTTTTTAGCTTTAAATTTGAGAAATTATACCTTTAGTCTTCGCTATTTACTTGTAATATTTGTAGAGATGGTAACGGGTCAAGTATCTATAATCTCAGTCTTATATCCGATTATAAAATCGTTTCTCATACCCAACCCATTACACGTCGGGTTTGTGTTGGGTATCGGGCATACTCGTGGGTATTGAGTTTACCCGTTAGTATCAGTTATAGGGCATACTCGCGGGTATCGGGCAATACCCGTCAGGTATGTGTCGTGTACATTTCTATCTCTATTTTTATATTCTTCATAACATATTAAATATGAATACATTACATACATTAATATCATCAAATACATATTTTAAAAGAAAAATTAATTTTTCATATAACTAACCTACTAAAATGAAGTATTAAAAGACAGGTTAAAGGAAAATAAAAATAAAAATAAAAACTTTTTAGCTATATAGTTCGGGTAAACGGTATGTGATTTCGGGTAATCGAGCCGAGTATCACCTAATTCCATACCCATCACATACCCACAAAATATTTTAAAACTAATCCCGTGTGTGGTACCATTCCCATCGGGTTTCGGGTATACCCGTCCCGGATATTTTGGGTATAACCGTCGGGCTCAGTTTTTTTTGTCATCCCTAGATATTTGATGCTAAGAGATGTTAAAATATTGGTTAACTTTTTAAAATGATTATTATATCCCTTTTATAAAATAAACTTATATTAAAAATTATAAATAAAGAAAACTTGAAATCCACCCCCTTTGTTTGTCGGGCCCCACCAGCAACCGATTCAAATTCAGTTTTCGAATTTCGAATCGATTTTATGATTGTTGATTCGGTTCACAAATCCATCACAATAATCACAAATCCATTGTAAAAGTTTTGCCAGTTCCAGTTTGTTCATAGGCAAATAGGCACACATTATATCCATCAAGAACCAAGGTTGCAAATGATGATGTGTCCTTGAAAACATCGACTATGAAGATTCATGTTAATAATTATTGAACATCAAAATGAACACTTTTTCATGTAGTTAAATGTTAGTTACCTTGGCTTGCTTCAGGGTCGAAAACTGAATCGAATCTGAAGTTCTTTTTAAATGCTATATTTGATTTTACTCTAAGTTCACCGTCTTTGGAAGCTTCAAAATCAAATGCCACTTGCTGCTCCTTCAGCAATCTCTTCTGAGTTCAAAGGCCTACACCGACAAAATACCCTAATATTCCATGCAGTATTAACCATTATCATATTTGACACGATTTTCTTGTTATTTCAGAACTAAAAATCCAAATCTAACCATTTAACTCTTGGATCTTGTTATAAAGTTATTTCCTTTCTTTAGCTCCTTCATTGAATCTGATCTTAAGATCTTCATGTTGTGTAACTTGTTCATTAACTATCAAATGAACAACATGAATTATGTTCATCCTTTATATTGATATTAACATGGAGGATTTTGAGTAATAAAATGTAAAACTTACTTCTTCATGGAATGATACAACTCATGTCATTCATATCAGCAACATGCTTTTTGTAAGCATCTGCCTCTTCTAGCAGCATGACTTGATCCATTTTCATAATCTATCTTCAAAAATAACTCATGTTATTATTATTTTTTTGCGTATAAGAAAAAGAAAAACTTTATAGTGAAATAGCATAATGTTTTGTACCTTAAGTTTCTTTGACATGTCTCTTAAGGATGAAACCATTTACTCATTTCTTTCACTCACTTGACCCTCAACTGCAAAAGCTGTCAAACAACAAAATCAAATATTTTTCTATGCAAATTCTAAAATTTTGGTAACCAATTTGAAGGAAACACTAATATCCAGTGATCCAACATGCATTGATTTTCATATTAACTCGTTTTGAAGTTTTCTTTTAGACTTTAAAGCTTCTTCACATTCTCTGCTTTTGCATTCATTTTCCTTCTTCATCATCTCCAATGCCCTTTTTCCTTTCATCAGCTCATCACATTCTTTATCATTTTTCTACAAAATAAATCAAACAATATTTTAAAATTTAATTTTCACATACACGAAAAAGGACATTTTTTTCAATTTTCTGTAAAATGTAAAATGTAAAATGTTATGAGTATTTTGCAATGAATACTAACTTAAAGCAAATAATTAGTCAATTATTTAATACCCATGAGGGATCTCCCAAGTGCTCATGTTACGTGATGAAAATGAAGCAATGTGATCATTGTAATCTATACCACCAACAATAATAACATCACTTTGATCCGCGAGATTATTCAGTGTACCATAAAGCGGGCCATCATTTCCAATTGCACACCATTAAAATATTGCTTGTTGTCAACTCCAAGACCTGGTAACATGTGGAAACGGGGTTGGGTCAAAAAGGACCTTTAAAAAAGAACGAGTCAATAAGAGTCTCACATTCTCTACAAACGGAAGATCCAAGTAATCAGGACCGCCAATGCTCAAGTTTAAAACATCCATATTGCTTGTGATTGCATAATTAAATGCATCTAAAAACCACAACGTGTATGAAACCTTCAATAAGCTGAATAAAAACTCATTCTTTAAACAATTAAGCGCCTATTAACACATGTAGGGTTCAAAATGAGCTACTCTAATAATAATATAAAAACAATACCAATGATGATTAGTGATTTAGGTGTTACCTGTGCATCTGTAAACACACGGAAAGCATAAATCTTAGTGTTTGGTGCAAAACCAAGACATTCAACATCTTCACCAACAATCACTCCAGCCACAAATGTACCATGTCCAAGATTTTCATTCAAAGTATCTTCATTCGTCCAATTCGTGCGTTCCTGAAATCGTAAAAACATGAATATTACATTCCTACAATATAAGCCTAGCAAATTCAACCAATAAATTTCAATATTAAAACCTTAATGTTGCGGAAATGCGGATGATTCGAACGGAATCCATTATCAAATATAGCCATCCTAACTTTTGCCCTTATGTATCCTACTGACCAAAGTGCATCTGCTCCAAACAATGATGTAAGTTGTGATTTCTACAAACAAAAAAAAGTACAAATCACACGATAGAATTTCTTCTTAATCAATTAGCAGTATCAATTATTCAATTAGCAAATAATCAAACACATAAAACTTTGATAAAATGAAACTTACATGTGATAGAAGCTCTCTTCTCCATTTAGTTGTCTGATTCACATTATCCTCACCTTCAGCAAATGACATGGAAGATCTTATCTTCCCATGCCTTTTCTTCCCATCGGAAAATTGAATCAGAGGGGGTGATATTGGAGTTGATTCAATAGTCATGATTGATTATCCCCACATCTTTCCTTCTTTTACTCCAAAAGCTTCAAGTACCATTTCAAAATTAGGGTTACGTAAGTAACATCTTCAGGAAATAGAAAGGGAGATAATCAGAACAAAGAAAAATTACAAACCTGTTGAGATCAAAGGCAAATCATACCGACGGAATCGATAAAGCATTCGTTGATTAGGGTTTGAGGTTTAAGCAATCTGAGAGAAATTGAACGCGTATTTTTTGTTTAATTTGAGATGTGGATCGGATCATTTAGATCCGCTTGTGACTTTTTTTGTGAAACGGGTATTGGGTAGGAAACTAATGTAAGAGTGAATGTGGAGCCGACAAGTGTCCAATTTTTTATTCTTTTATTAGGATAGATGATTTAACATTTTTGGTGGTAAAATAAAACAAAAATTGATACAGGATTGACCACTTTGGTATATTTAAGGGGGTGTTTGGGATTACTTATTAAGCTACTTATTAACTTATTAATTTTTTTTAAAAGTTAATAAGTTAAAAGTTTGTTTAGATAAATTAAAATGAGATGGAAATATAGAAGAAATAAGTAGCTATTTGAAAAGTAAAGTCCCACCTACTTTTCAAAACTACTTATTAACTTTTTGAAAAAGTTAATAAGTAGTTTTGAGAAGTAATCCCAAACACCCCCTTAGATGGGTGTTAATACTTGATAATCAAGTTGGTTTTTGAAGGCAAAGGGCCATTGGACTATCCGTGTGTATAAAAGTTTGGACCATGTACTTTTTTATATTTAGAGACCAAATCCAAAAATTTTAAAATCCACGTTCCGTGTACTTTACCTCCTCAACTCTCCTACCAAAATATACTAGGTTTTTTTTAGAATGACAATTTGGATTACTGACGTGCCACTGACCCACCCGTCTCCATCTCCCTCAGGAGGAAACCCACCATTTATGAGAAAACCCCCGACCCAATCCGGAGCCCTTTTCTTCACAAGTGGGTCCCTTTATTTTAGTGGTGGTTACCAGGTTTTTTTTGAACGGGGCGAAATTTTATGAAGCAATAACCTAGAAGTTGCTAAATTCCAGAAGGTTTTATACTTGTTCGATCAATGTGGAGATTACTTCTATATAGTGCAGTGATTCTTCATGACAGGAAGAGGATAAGGTTGGAAAACGGTAAATCAACTTGTTCTCTCTAATCGTGTTTATGTAATCATTTCTATTTGCTTATCCTGTCAGTCGTCATACTGTAATCCTGTTATCGATCATTGTTTAATTGCGCATGCTACCTGTTCTATTGATTCCTGCAATAGATTTAAGATCCATAGCCAAATGCACTTCAATTGTCCTCTATAATCATTAAAACTCTGTACGTTACACAAGCTTTTCACCGACAATTTTGACTCTAGGGTTTAAAAAAGGGAAATAGGAGGGATTTCAGCAATTGAGTCCACATTGCTTGACATCAGGTCCTTTAGTTTTCAACACAAACGGGTCGATTCGGACCCAAAGCAACGAGAAGATAGAAGCAAGAAGTATGGACCATATAACCACAATAGTAGGTGTCCTGTTTTGCTTTCCCATAAGACCTTTAAGGAATGGGTAAAGATGAACAATCACCCAAAATGCAAACAACAGCTTCCCAAATAGAGGTCCCCATGATTGGTAACCGTTGTTTATAGCATCTGAAACTCCTGCCACGACCCCAACCATGTTGATGATTAGAATAGTAGTTGGAGGGATGAGTAGTGTTGTCCATTTGAATGTTAGCTATTCTTTCGTCCGCCGACACGTCACAAGAAGCCTCGAACCGGCTCAATGTTAGCTACGTTAGTGCCACAAGATGAGATCCATTACTGACGAACTTGCTATTGCGTAAAGCCCTGTGGATGAGGAAGATCTTATGGTTCATATTCTTAGCCAACTCGGTGAGGAGTTCAGTACCATGGTAGCCGCTATTAAGGTACGGGACACACCAATTTCTTTCTTTGAGTTGTTTGATAAATTGGTGGATTTTGAAGGACACCGAACCAAACCCTTCATTAATGTTTACCATAGCCAATTTCACTCAAAAACAAGTTGGTCGCTCATCAAATCGGTCTTTTACTAACTCCTCTACTCACTACAATAAAGTTGTTAGTTCATCAAATGGGGGGGGGGGTACTCCCAAGTTTAATCGACCCTCTTGGACAAACTCTAACTCTACAAACAATGGTCCTCGGTTTTCTCACAGTCAAACTCATTGCCATTTCTGTAACATACATGGCCATGAGACGAAAGAATGTCGGAAGCTTGCTCGTTTCCTTAAAGAAAACAATGTAACAGTGTACTGTGTCATACTTATTTTCATGTCTTAGGAAACTAAAGGGAGAGATTTGGAAAATATTTGATGTTTACTTTTGGTATGGAAATTTGATCTAAATCAAATGATCAGTGTAATTTGGATGGGTTCGTGACTTGATCTACATGGCATCAATCACGTGATGCATGTATGTATCTATACTATATAATAAATAAAAGTTTTTCATGACACGTGTCGCCTCCATATTCATTCTCATCATTTTTTTTTCCGTCTCTCTCACTTATTAAATACACCTCTGCTTTTTAATAATAATATATTTTTAAAGAGAATACTAATTATACTAATAAAACATATTTATTTTAAATTATCCCTTATTATAATAAACTTTAAAATTTAATTATGTAACTTTTATTTTCAATCAGATAGTAATTGAAAATCAAATTATATTAAATAGTAGTTAACGTATTTTTGAAACCCAGTTATATATTAGTTTTTACATATTTTGAATTTTGTTTTCTATCCTTAGTATATTTAATACATTTTTACATCTGTAACATATAAATATAATTATTTAAGAATTTTATTTATTAATATTTTTCACACCGTGTCTAGTACGAGTTCTAAACTAGTGTAAAGTAAATAAAAGGTTTCATATACATAATAAGGAAAAGGAAAAACAAAGGTTATGTATATTAAAGGAAGTCGGTGGCTCATTAAAAGAAAAAGAAAAATATAAATAAAATATAATATTCAAATTGAATTGGAATACACGGGTATTGCTTCGTAGCCTTTCACCAATTCATATTTATATTATATTATAGGTTAGAGACCCGTGTATTATACGGGGAGTTAAGTATTAAAAATGATGCAATAAAAAAAACTTGTAAATACATCTTATATATGTAATAATGAGAAATGATAACTAATACGATTACAATTTACAAATCTGTAAATACTTTTTTGTATACAATTACAGATGGGGTGTAAGCAGCAACATGATTTGTTAGTTGTCGAGATGCAGCTGGACCTACAAATAATATTCATAATTTATTATATCAAACACTATAACAAAATGTTAAACCTTGAATCATCTATTAATTTTATCTCGGCAACTTATAGAAACTATTTTAAAGAACTTACTTGATATTGCTTGTTGCACGCCTTTTCTGTAATCCACAAACATAGTTGGCAAGAAGTGATATTTTATGAAGTTTTCAAAAAAGACCAGCAATCCATCATTCTGAAACATAAGAGTAATAGTGGATAAAAAAATAAAGCCCATCCTTGCATCAATATGTGGTAGTCAAACGATGATACTCAAGAAGGCTAGTTAATTTCAAAAAGGAAAAGGGACGTAATGGATGAAACCTCCCATTAAATCATCATTGAAATAAACAACTAACTATAGAAAAACAATCTAAGGACCAGGAGAACGTTTTTGCTTGACCAAAAAGGTGGTTTGTAATGCATGGTTGCATGTAAAGGTGGCTCTATTATATAAAAGAATAAGTTGCAGCTCGGGGTCTCCATATTTAAGGGGGCCATAATTTTAGCATTTAACTTCGTTTTAATATTCAGGTTTTGACAAGAAAAACAAAAAAAATCAGTTTACATAAAAGAGTTTTTTTTTACTAAAACTCACTACAACTTTAATACGTGTGATTGTGTGACTTTAAGAAACTGTATACAAAAAATGTGCATCATCATATTCCCATGTGTTGGGATTCTAAGAAAAAAAAATGTATTTTTATTTAAAAGGGTCTCGATTTTATAATTCGGTTTGGGCCCCAAAAAAGGTTGAGCTGACCCTGGTTTCACGGATAGGAATGTGGTACGTATCACATTGTTGTATTATATGTGTGTATGTAGTTTTTGTTTGAAATGAGAACCATCTAAAAATTTGAAAACCACTTTAAAACCGTCCAATCTGGGTGATAAAAAATCACGGCCCTGATATAAGTTTTTCTAAAACTGCAAGGGAAAATCTGTTGGGTTTTATGTATGACTTTTATAAAATATTTAAGAAACGAAATCATGGAGTGCATATGATTTTAAAACTTATAAAATAGCCCATCAAGGATCTACCAAGAAACTTAAAATCCATTAATATGGTTTTTAGAAACCACCACCTTTGAAGATTTACACATGAATGTGAAGTACCAAGTTTTAACCTTTTCTAATATGAATGAATAATGATGAAACCATGTACATGACACACAAGTTAACCATGGCTATTACATGCCATCATCATTAATCTAAAATAAGAACAATGCAATCCATCCTATGTTCAACCTCAACAAATCTTATACTTCAGGATCCCAAACAAAAACAAAAATAGAAGCATCATTTAACTATGTTTGCGATAAACACAAAATCATAAATATCTTATGGTCAAGAGAGGTTTAATAGGAAAATGAATTTAAAAAGAGTATGAATTCAAGATATAATCGTGTACTTCAATCATAGCTCGAGTTAATAATCACCTGTTTTTAACCTTATTTGTTTAATTTAAAACCCTGATTATCAAATCTATTATTTCTGAATTGTAAATAAGATGAAAAAAATGCTAGTGGCTCAACCCAACCTGACCTGTTTTGACCTGAACCCATTCTGACCCGTTTACCTAGTGGGTCCATTTTGATGCCTATAAATGAAGTACAATGCCAAAAACAGAAGTTACCTCTAGTTTAAAACGTCTTGACTGCTCTGCTGCGAGCTGACCACGTACAGATTGGAGTTCCTGCAGAATTGTAAAATTTGCAAATAAAGTTAGCATCTATAAATATGTTTTATTTAGCTTGCACTTTCACTAAAGGACGCCACTCGACTATTAAGTAAATAGTATTTTTTTTTCTTTTATTATAATCCACAGATCCTTGCACATTACTGTTAGTGGACTGGATTATGCAATTTTACTTCTATAACATTATTGCTTAGGATGAATCTTAGAGGATAGAATTATTACTATAAGAAAATAAAGCCCATCCTTCCTTTTTAGTTAATTTTTTTTATTTGACACTTTAGAAAAAAAACACAAACCCAAATCAACCACAGTAAATGGGTTGGAACTACCACCTCTAAATTATTTTCGGGCGTGTAACAAAATAAATAAATGAAGGCGTGTCCCACCTAGTGATGCAAGAATATACGAGTTTGGTCTTTGTCATCACATTTTTCATGATAAGTAAAATGAAGAAACATAATGAAAGGGAAGGATTAGACATACCATTTTGGAAGCAAATATGGAATAAAAGCATCTGCCAAAAGCTAGGTTTTAACCAGCACCTAAGCCTGGTTTCGGTAGGACTTGAACGCCAACGCTGTCTTCTTAAAGACCACCATCCTGACTGCAAGTCCAAAAAGCAATTAATATTTCCTTGTGAATGCCAAAGCAGCAGAATAACACAGTTAATATTTCCTTGTGATGCTGCTATGTGCTGCAAGTTACAAAAAAAAAATCAGTTAGATATGCGTTCACGTGAATAGGATTTTGCAAACTGTAAGAATTTTTTTTTTTAAAATTTAATCAACAAACTAGGGTTGTTCTTTCATTGTTGTCAGGTTCATTAGGATTAAGACCGCGTTGTAACAATTTATGCAGTAAAAGATCATCTCCCCTAAGTGTAGCAAATCATAAACTCAAGGGCAAGTCCATCCTACCACGAGCCACACGTGCTCTGTCTCCATCAAAACTCCCTCCATAATTGGATCATTTATATCTTTCAAACGTTGTTCCATGAATCAATAAAGAGTAAGTATTCTCATATAATTGAAAACAAATTACAAACCTTGAGGAGGTTGTTCATGATAATGATCCCATCACCAACATTGGCTTGAATTATGTTAAAAAAATGTAGTATAGTTCAAAATTAGTAACAGTCTTAACCATTTGGCGAGAACAGTAAAGATTGTGTTTTGTAACAAAGACCCCAATCTCGGCACAAAGTTCTCCGGCTTTAGCTTTTCCAACAAATCTGTAGCATATGTTGAGATCCATTTAATCAGTTTTGCATAGCAAACTCAGATTCATATGCAGAAGTTGAATTTATTTCACCCAGACTAACCATCTCAATTGCTACGGGCGGTGTGTGATAGTTCTTTTAATCCGGACAAAATTGACAGGGATTTTATCTCAAATTTCATAAGAAAGCATAATAAAAAATTAGATACAAAAGTCAAAAGTTTGAATTGAATTTTCTGTTTGAGGAGCATTTGAAATTTTTGATACAGAAGGCATTAGGGGGTGTTTGGGATTGCTTTTGGAATCTTCTTATGACTTTTGAAGAAGACATTTCCAAAAGTATGGAGCTCCTTACTTTTGGATTTTAACTTATCATCTTACATTTTACACCTTCTTTTGGATTACCCAAACAAACTTTTAACTTACTAACTTTTTAGCAAAGTTAATAAGTTAATAAGGAGGTTCAAAAGTAATCAATATTAGTTGATACAGAAGTTGTTTTCATTTGATACTAAAATTCAAAATTTGAATGTTTGAAGGAGTAGATCAATTGACATGGCTGATGAATAACAAACTGTTGAATAGTTAATTGAAGGTGTAGATCATAGAGCAAATCATGGGAAGGTGTAGATTATAAAGCAAATCATCGGAACTGTTATGAAGTACAAATTGTTTAAGAGTTAATATTCCTGTGATTAAAGTTTTTTTTATTTCCATTTTTATAAGATCTAAAGAAAGTATAGTACTTTTGGGAACTGTTCAGATTTGCAAGACCTTTTCATCCAGAAGAATAAAGTGTAATGGTTTTTTAAATTTTAACTTAAACTTATGATGCAATTCCTTTGTTTCTTATTACCAAAAGTCAAAATCAATTACAGAAAGTTGAAAAGAAAGGACACAGATGTAAATATACACCTTTTATCCTTATTTTAACATAAAATTGGTGAATGAATGTCAAAGATCTGTTTAGCTTATAGAAAGCTTGGTGTATGTAAAGATGACATAAGTTTTGAACTTTTGATATTATGGTGTTTGCAGACATGAACTATAACTTGATAATAGAAAGTTTGATTGTTGGCTTTCAACCTCAAAAACCAGAAGATATTGACCATCTTAAAGAGGAACAAAATGTTGCATACATAATTTACGAGTGCTAATTGATTACACTTTAAGTGATAACATACAAATAATCAAAGAATTAACTGAAGTGGATTTAAACTTATTAACATAAACAAATAATTATACATAATTTTCTAACAGATCACGTAACATATATGTAGTCCAATAAAATGATTTATACTTATAATAAAAAACAAACATTCAACTGAAAAACAAACGAAAAACAAATAGCGAGAAAACATACCTCAGGAACCAAATTGTAGGTCCAATATTTATCCAAAGTTCATTGAGTATTTTGAATTATAACTCTTCTAAAAGCCTACAATGGGCATCAAACATATCAGAAAACAACTAAATAAAGCAAAGAACGAATATAATTATAAGAAACACTTAATCGGGTTACAAAAATCAACTCATAAGGGATTATAAGCAGTAAATAACAATCGTGTGTCACAGAAAACCTAGAACACTAAGAAAGACTAAATCTTTTTTATACCAAGACACATAATAATAACCAATCGAAATTTTCAATCGGTGTTGGGACGATGAAGATAGAAGAGACATCATACAAATCGAAAATCAGTGAAACGAACCAAGGAAAAGAGGTATTAAACAATGAACGCGAAATCATTAGTACATCGTTTTGGTACCAATACACATAATAAAAATCATAACAGAACTTGAAAATTACCTGCGATTGGGGATATATATAATACCCGTAGCACGCAAGTCGAAAGACCGAAGGGGGCGAAATTGCTTTAAGGATAGAGAGCACTCGCCTTGAAGCAATAAGTAGTAGACAACGCATATCGGAAACCGGGAACTAACATGCACTCCACTATGACGACGGCTCCAACCATCAACATAACAACATCCCGTCAAAACCTGGTTTCACCTACTTGGATGTTCGATATTGGAACATCTCATCACATCACCTCGGATAGCTCAATTCTCCATCCACTTTCGGAACATGGAGGTCCCGACGAAATCTTCCTTGGCAATGGTAAGAGCCTCCCTATTTCTCATACCAGTAATGCTAAAATTTTTACTCCATCCCGTTCCTTTTGTAGGAACCGTCCGCCCAAAATATAAGACTTACACTTGTATAATTTCAAATTACAATAAAAGAAATAAAGAAAGCAGTAAATTAAATTACAATACTTTTACAACGGAAATAAAGGAAAGTACAAAACAGAAAACGAATACTAAATTTGTGACCGAGACTTTGTGTTTAACACGGGTCCCTTAAAACAAATTCCGAGTCTCCCAAGAGAACTCGAATGTTTTCCAAGGTACAACAGCCGAAGCTGTGTGTACAGTCGGGGAGGACTCTAAACCTGAAAGAGTACCTTGGGAAGAAGAGAGTAGAAGTATGAGTTCTTGCAAATTTCTCTGCTGTGTTCTGTATTGGTTTCAGTGTGTTGAAAATGCCAAGCAAGTCTTGGTATTTATACAAGAATTAAGAATCGTAACATCTGATCAAAATTAAAAACGAAAATAAAGAGAATTAAACGTTTTCAATTCTCTTTATTTGATTTTTGAATTCGGATTCGTTACTGTCAAATACTTACGTCTCAAGAGCTCGTCAAAGGAAACTGTTCAGCAGTTACAGACTGCTGCTGCAGTGGGATGTGGATCCGCACGTATAGCCGGACACGCCATATGACACGCGGACCGGGATCCACCCGCCAGGCCGCACGCGTATAGCTGGACGCGGGCATGCGGACCGGGCTCCACATGCCAGGCCGCGTATAGTTGTGGACGTTGCATGGCACATGGACACGCTGACTGGACTCCACCCGCTGTGTGCCCGAGCGTCACCCGCACTACCACGTGGAGGCTAGCCGGACACTCCGCATGGACGACCCGCGTAGGCTGCCCAGACATCATCCGCATACCTGCCGCGTTGCCACGTGGACACCCGCGCGTACCTGCATTTCGGACGCCATCCGCGCACGCCGTGGAGACCGGGCGCCGAGCCTGGATGCCGCACCACCTCTTGGCCGTGTGCTAGCACTCAAAACTCCAACACCTTTGTTCTTCGCAATGGTTTATGTGTTCCAATAATTCGTAACAACCTCATCTCTGTTGGAAAACTTTGTCATACTAATGGAGTTTCTATTGAATTTTTTCCCCATCATTTTTTCGTCAGGTATATTCGCACGGGGACGCCACTCATGCGGGGGGAGAACATCCATGACATTTACTATGCTAGCACTCGACCTCCTCCACAAATTAACATCACCATCACTTCCTTTCTTACATGGCATCACAAGTTTGGTCATCCTTAAGCTCGTGTTCTGAAGTCTTTAATAAAACCATTAGGTCTTAGTTCAAAATATATGATGGATTCTCATTTGCATTGTGACTCATGTTTCATTAATAAAAGTCATAAGTTGTCATTTGGTACAAATTCTTTTGTTGCTAACAAACCATTGAAAATTATTTTTCGGATGTTGTGTTTGTTGATTATTACTCAAAATATGTATGGTTGTATCCTATCAAACGCAAGTCGGATGTTTCAATTATTTTTCCACAATTTAAACTCCTCGTTGAAAAATATTTTCAAACTCTGATAATTTCAATGTTTACCGACAACGAGGGAGAATATCAAGGTCTAATCTCACTTTTTTAATCAATGGGTATCTCACATTTCACTACCCCCCTAACACGCCAGAACAAAATGGTATTGCCTAGAGGAGTCATCGATGCATTGTAGAAACCGACTTGGCTCTTCTCCACTATGCCGGTCTTCCACTCCATTATTGGTCACATGTATTCCAAACCATGGTTTACTTAATAAATCACCTTCCTACTCCGATACTTGACAACCAAAGTCCACTTCAATCCATCCATGGACGATGTCCAAACTACTCCACTTTTAAACCGTCCGGGTGCCTTTGCTACTCTTGGTTGCGGCTCAACTCCGCCTCCAAAATTCATCCCCGTTCAAGATGCCTTTTCTTGGTTCTTCGTTGTCAAAATCTGCTTACAAGTGTTACGAACCAACAAACCGTTGCTTATATCACTAAAGGTATGTCACCTTTGTTGAAACAAAATTTCCATTCAAAAAAACCCACCCCCATTTCCCACACTACCCACCACTACTGATTTTCTTACCAACTCACAACTCCATACAAATTCTACACCCACTCCAAACTCTCATGCAAACTCCCCCTCACCCATGCACGTGGCACAACCCATACCACCCTTGCCTTTACCCAACCTCACTCAACCAACCAACCCACATCCTTCTACTTCTAACCCCTCGTCATCTACTATCACCCCACCTCAATCAGAACCACACACTCCCCCGTCGATCCTCACATCTACCAACTCCACCCCATCTCGATCATCTCCCTTTCCATCTCCACACCTTTTCCTACTCAGTTATTCCCATCTTCCCCAATCTATTCTCCTATCCGATCAACCTCTCCACTGCTTTCTACTCCAACACCACTGCCACACCAACAAAAACCCAAACCAAAGTATTTTAACCTAAAGTTTGTTAACACCTCTACCTTACACCCCATTCCACCTACTTTAGAACCCCACACCCATCACCAAGCTCTAAAAGATCCTGATTAGCGCAAAGCGCCATGGATTAAGAATTTAATGCTCTTCTACAAAACGGTACTTGGGAACTTGTTCCTAAGGCCTCTCAAAATACAATCGGTTGAAAATGGGTCTTTCGGGTTAAACTTAATCCCAATGGTCCGGTTAGCAAATAAAAAGCACACTTAGTTGCAAAGGGCTTTCTACAACAATATGGTAAAGATTATTTTGATACGTTTGGTCCCGTTGCCAAATCCGTTACCATTTGTACCATTATTTCCATTGCTCTCTCTAACCAATGGCCGCTACGTCAACTTGACGTCAACAACGTATTTCTCCATGGAACTCTTCATGAGGATGTATATATGGTACAGCCTTCCGGATACGTTCATCCATAATTTCCCACACATATTTGCAAACTTAGAAAGTCTCTTTATGGTTTTAAACAAGCACCACGTGCATGGTACATGGAGCTCACTTCCTTCTTACTAAATTTTGGTTTCATAAAGTCCATAGCAGATGCCTCTTTGTTCATCTATAACAACAAAGACAACACCACTTGCTACTTTATGGTGTATGCGAACGATATCGTCGTCACGGGAAACAACAAAAGCTTCCCGGACCGATTCATTGATGCACTTGCAAATAAATTTTTGATTAAGGACCTTGGTCCTCTCCATAATTTTTTTGGGAATCGAAGCAATACAAACTCAATCTGGAATCTTTCTTACTCAACACCGATACATCCAAGATCTTCTAAATTAATACAACATGCATAGTGCAAAAGAGATAGTCACACCTTTAAGCTCAACAGAACCGGTACACTTGAATGATGGCTCTAACACGGTTGATCCAACTCCTTATAGGAAACTTGTTGGCGGTCTTCAAAAATTAGCATTCACTTGACCTGATGTGTCTTTTTCCATCAACAATCTTTCTCAATTTATGCACTCACAATCACAAATGCATTGGCAAGCTCTCAAGCGGGTTCTTCGGCATTTAAAAGATACCATCCACTATGGGTTGTATTTGACTAGACCCCTTTTGTCTTTAGATAGGGCCTATTGTTGATTTACTTTACCTCGCCTCACCGCCTTAAAGTTTCTTTTGCTATTAGCCCATTTTGAAAGACTCCCCTCTTAACCTCACGACTTTCTCTGATTCCGATTAGGGCAGACTTTTGAATGTAGGTCGTTCCACAACAGCCTACCTTGTTTTTCTCGGAGGCAACATCATCTCATGGCGTTCTTCAAAACAGAAGTCAGTTTCAAGATCTTCCACTGAAGCCGAATTCAAAGCACTAGATAATGCTGCCGCCTAGATGACATGGGTTCAAAGTCTTCTACTTGAGCTTGGTCTCTCGTCACCGCCTACAACATAACCGTCTTGTGACAACACAGGTGCCACCTATCTATGTGCATATCCGGTTTACCACTCCCGTATGAAACATGTCGCTCTTGACTGTCATTTTGTTCATGAAAAAGGTTACAAATGGCCCCCCTTAAAGTCCTACATATCAACCACACGGACCAACTAGCAGATGTCCTCACAAAACCATTGACGCGTGCTCCTTTTCTACGTTTTCGGTCCAAGATTGGTGTCTATGATGGATCATCCGTCTTGCGTGGAATATCAAGGCAATTAGACATAAAAGTCAAACTGTTACAAATGTCAAATTAGTAATTATACAAGAGTTAATTTTTGTTGTAATCATTCCATTTTTATCTCCATAATTTTCTCCTTGTATTGCCATATATTGGCAGCCTTTTGTACATTCCTTCTATGTGAAAATATTCAATCCTCTGAGTTCGTATAGAGGGTAAGATAAAGAAGTTGAATACTCATCAACTTTCAGCACCTATCGCACCTTCTTTTTTAACTTGACCCATAGACCCAATAATAGAAGTTTCATTTTGATGCACCCCCACCCCATGAATACCTTGGTCTTTACCTGCCTCCTGGTTCAAGTTTTTTACCAACTCATGGACACCATCAACGTTAAATACATTGTCACCAGTGGCGGAGCTTGAAAATTTTCACGGGGGGGGGGGGGGGGGGGGGGCGAGAATTTTTTTTTCATATACGGGGGGCCGGAACTACTGAGCGAAAAATCGACCGAATACGTATATATTAACACTTCTGAGCGAAAAATCGGAGGGGGGGGGGGGGGGGGGGGCGGGGCCCCCTCGGGCCCCTTATATCCTCCGCCCTTGATTGTCACTACAAGAATTTTAGGCAGTTTCAACGACGTGTCTCGACGACATGTCGTCGATATAGCCTTTCTCGACGACATGTCGTCGAGAATGCCTCGTCGGCAAAGCTCCGTCGAGACTGCTTGAAAAGTCGTCGAGATAGGTAACCCTTTTCTCGACGACATGTCATCGATATTGGGGCGTCGGAAAAGTTTTTACTTTTAAAAAATAAATATAAAATAAAATTGAAAATACCCTTTCTCGACGACCCAATATCGACGACATGTCGTCGATATTGGTATAAATTATATTTTTTTTAATTTTAAAAATTTTCTAGATTTTTATACAAAACATGTAAAACCTGTTATATAAATTAAAACATTACACAAAATAATACATAAAACATTCAACAAAAAAAATGTGTAAATCATTGCAAATCGTTCAAATAAAATGCTACAAAACAATTTAATCATCTTCATCGTCATCATCTTGGTTGCCTGATTGACTACAATAACCCTACAATAAAGGTATAAAAAATAACCCTACAATAAAGGTATCAAAACGCAATATATATGTATTAGTATTGTAAATAAACAAAATGTGTAAGTTATTGCAAATCATATACAAACATAACACGCAAATAATTTCTCAAACATCAATAACCCTACAATAAAGGTATCAAAATACATGTATTAGTGGACTTGGGTTAAACGAGTAATTTTGACCCATTTATAATGGTTACGTGTCATTTTGACTCATTTATACTTTGATTCGCAACATAATAACAAAATATATTTACTTACCCAATCGTTTTGTGCCCGATCGTTGACCCATGTGGCGTGAGAAGTGTGCATACGTCTTCAACCCTCAACAATATATTCATCTACATATATACATACATACATTCATCTATATTCATACAAATTATACATTTTACAAAAAATAAATAACAACAATATATTTATCTACATTCATACAAATACCCAAATAAATAATACATACAAATACTCGGGTCAAAACAAGTGAAACGGTTCGTGTTTGAATTACTAACATATATGCATGCATACATTCATCTATATTCATACAAACCATACATAACAAAAAATAAATAACAACATATAATTCATACAAATAATACACCTACACAAACCTACAATTCACCAATTTCACAAATAATGCATTTATCTATATATTTATACATCTATACAAACCTATAATTTCATAAATAATACATACACATATACAAATTAACCACCAATTTCACAAATAATACATACATTTTTATATTCATTTATATTATTCTAATAAATAACAATTAAAACAACTATACAAAACTAAATTTCACAAATATATACCTATTAGCAAAGTATTACACAAATATAATAGATCCATCTATACAAATTAACCATTAATTTCACAAATAATACATACATTTATATATTCATCTATATTATTTAAATAAATAACAATTAAAACAACTATGCAAAACTAAATTTAACAAAAATATACATATAAGCCTCAATCTAGCTTCTAATCCGTTCACTTAACTAAAACCCTCACCTACACAAGATTTATATTAAAAATTTTCAATTATAATGGAAAATTACTAAAAAAAAAGTCAAAATAAAGTCTTACCACTTCAAGAAGATGAGTGATCGGTGTCGAAGGGACCGGTCAAAGATAAAGAAATAGAGTGTCCTAATCACCTTAAACTAGTTAGGGTAAGAAGGGTGTTGAACCACGAAGAGTTTGTGGTCGGTGCTCGACTTCAATTAACAATGCAAATTATGAAGTTACAACGGGTCTTTCTGACCAAACACAATCAATGATTTAAGTGAAAACTTTATAAACTCAACAAACAAATCAAGTACCAAACAAAACGGTTTAAGTTGTAAACAATAATTAAAAAGGGTATCACACCCGGGTTTCAAGCTCACAAATAATTAGGGATTATCACACCAACATTTGATTTCAAACAATCGAATGGTTATTCAAATCTAATTAACCAAATCTAACCAAGAACATCAACATTCATACATCATCGGCAAATAGTGTAAAACAATATTCACGAATGAAATCGAGACAAATGTATACAATATAGAATTAGATTAATCAATAGATTCAACATAAATCAAAGTTCATAGCAATTATCATCTAACGGGGTCAATGGTGCAAGAATTTATCGACTCCCGTGAGTTCATAACCATACTAAACATAAAGATTCAAGTGTTTCAAACCAAACGATTACCAGAATTGTTTCTCAAAGCTAGCACATGATAAAACCCTAAAAACTTACAAACAATCCACCCGGGAATGATTACCGGTGGATTAGCCGCTCATGGTTGTGGAATGCATCTTCGATTCTTCAATATTTCGAGTATCAATCTTCACTTGCATGTTAGAATCGTGTTCCTTAGCCTCCTAGAATGACCAAAATCGCCCAAGAACTGTGGTGTAAAAGATGGATTCCAATTTTTGGGGAAGAAACCCTAATTAACCATTGAAAATCGGCTGTTTCACCCAAAATCCGCGCCTGAAACGTAACCAGCGTAGGCTTACGCTGGGAGGGCGTAGGCCTACGTCGGTCCACTGGAAGCTGCTGAGAAGAAATTACTTAGGCGTAGGCCTACGCCGATATGGCGTAGCCTTACGCTAACCCTCTGATGCTTCTGTTTGCAATTTGCCTTCGGCGTAGGCTTACGCTGTAGCAGCGTAGCCTTACGCTGACCCTGCATTTTGCCCCGTTTTCTCCGTGTCTCTTCCGACTCTCTCGTAATATCTTCAAAGATCACATTTTAAGCTTCCAACACCTGCACATGCATGACTACACAAAACCTTTGTATTCCACATATCAAATTGCATAAATATAACATATTACACCTTTTAATACATGAAACTTTGGCCACTTATCAATGAGTAATGGTGGTGGTGGTGGAGGTGGAGCATGGTGGATTTTCAAGTAAAATGGTCGGATTTTATGGTGAAAGCCGAGAGAAAGAGTAGAGAGAGAAAAAGGGGGTGAATAGAGGAGGAAAAAGGGTTTCCTGCGTAGCTAAGACCAGTTTCGACGACATGTCGTCGAGATTGGGTCTTTTTTAATTATTTTATTTAATTTAATTATTAAATAAAAATAATTTTTTAATACACACATATCTCGACGACATGTCGTCGAGACTAGGTATTTTCTTTAAATAAAAAAACAATTAAAATTCTACCTGACAAAAAAAAAAGAAAAAAAATTAAAATGAGCAATTGCGACGACATGTCGTCGAGACTACCCTTATATGTCGTCGAGACTGCCATTATATGTCGTCGAGACTGCCCTGAGATGTCGCCAATGAGCGCCAAAACTTTTCACTTTTTCCCACTGGACCATCGCCGACGACATGTCGTCGAGAAAAGGTGAAAATAGTAAGAAAATTTGACTGAGACCATCGCCGACGACATGTCGCCGTATTTGGGTGCCCTATCTCGACGACACATATCGTCGAGATTGCCTCGACGAAACTGCTAAGATTTCTTGTAGTGTGTTCTTTCCTTCTCTAAGGACACCCCATCAACACTTGTTGCTACAACAAATAAACGTCGGATGAGGGTATGGACGCTCCTTGGTATGACTTGCTGGATCGTTACCGCTAAGATGAAAGAATCTCTAGACTCACCAAAGGAGGGGAGCTCGTGCGATCAACTTTCGGTGTGAGAATAAGTCAATTATTCTTTGGAAGTGATAATGGAACAAAGGATAGTATTAAGTGAAAATGAGTTGGACTAGCGTGGATATACAAGACACTCTTATATATGAGGAGTTTCCCGCCCAGAAGATATCTGGCCGTTAGCTCCTATGCTTCTTTAGGTAACCATCTCTCCTTCCTTTAAGTGAACAGAAATGGTATTTACCTCTTTAGTGTAAGGTCCACTATGGAGACAAAACTCTTGCCACCAGGTTATTAATGGCATTAATCACCATTTGTCCAAACATGTTGACTTTAGGGAGATGCTCTGCAGGTCGCTGTCGAAAGATGCTCTCCAGCCATGCCTTAGTCCGACTGCAGAAGCTGAGCTTGCTTATTTGCTTCGTGTGCTTACCTGATTCGTGCGATTGACCAGGTCAACTCACGTACCCACGTCATCATCCCCTCAGTCAGATATGTTTACTGCGTAGATATGAGCAAGTCTGGCTTACTTTGCTTATGCTAGATTGCTTCATTTCTTATGTCCTATAGGTGAAGCATCTTTTTGACCGGCGGTTTAAGTAATGTGACCCATTTGATAGTTTTGCAGGGTTAGTTATTATTGTCCCGGTGCATAGTTGAATTAAAATTACAAATTTTGAACTTAAGGGGATAAAACCCCTTTCTTTTCATTCTAACCCCTTTTCATATTTCTCTTTCAAAGAAACCCTATAAATTCCATCTCTTGCGTTCATCCTTTGGTGCCCGATCTTCCATTCCACAAGTAAGTTATTTCTTCCGCCTTTTGTTTTTGCAATCATGTCTAAGAATGATATGTCCATTCAAAGTTCAAAGCTTTCACAATCAGATATGGAAGATTTCTGTGTTAAGTATGGCATCGATCTTTCTTTGTCCCATGCCAGTTTATTTTTCATTTTGTTTTTCCAGTTTTTATTAATCTTATATTTTTATTATTCTTACGTAATTTAGCTTTAATGTTGCAAACTTTTACGCTCTCGTTTTAACATTATTACGGAGAGTTACTACACC
Organism: Smallanthus sonchifolius; assembly: GCA_023525975.1. Lineage (NCBI taxonomy): Eukaryota > Viridiplantae > Streptophyta > Magnoliopsida > Asterales > Asteraceae > Smallanthus > Smallanthus sonchifolius. The sequence continues at coordinate 72,622,235 of CM042030.1, forward strand.
GCCGCGAAACGCGGGGTGTCCCCTAGTTACTAACAAAATAAAAAGTGTGAACAGGATAAATAAAGAGGTTTTTAAAATAAAAAGATACTATATTTTAAATAAAGAAAAAGTATGGAATCGATCTGAATCAAATTAATAAAAACATCGGTCAAAATGAGGCCAATAGCCTAAAGTTTTTATTTAGGAAAAAATAAGAAAATGGACATTTGACTAGGAAAGTTATTAAAAATGGACATCCAAATTTAGCCCCTTATTTCATGGACATTACTCACGTGAGCCGGCTAAAGCCGGCTCATGTTTCCGTGTCAACATTCCATTTGACAGAGTACATACCATTTAGATTTCGACACGTGGCAGGCTTAGCCGGCTAATAGACGGCTATAGCCGTCTAATCCTGTTAGCCGGATATAGCCGTCTATGAGCCGGCTAAGCCTCCGTTTTTTTTTTCATAAAATCGAGTTGGCTTGAGCCGGCTCCGTTAATGGCTTGACTTGGTGGCTTATCCGGCTTGACTTTTTATTTAATTATTTATTTTTTATTTTTTCAAAAATTTAAATTTTGTTTATAAATAAATCTTAGTTGTTTTAATTTTTGTTGTCTAATATCATAGGAAGTTCATATGAAAAATTATCCCAACACTCCTCCTGAGTAAGTATTTGAGAACCATTTCGTTGACGAACCGGAGAATCCTTCTGTTGAATATGTCCAGAATAATGTTGGTGAAACTCAGAATCCTATTGGTGAAGAAACACTGAATCCTACTATTGACGATACTCAGAATATCGTTGTTGACGAACCGGATCATAATGATGACGACCCTGCGTCTAAACAGCAAGAAACTGGTATAGTTGACGATTTATACGATTATGACGAAGATTGGGCGGCGATGAATGAATTGAATGAACTAAAAGATGGATGCGGTGGTTCGACTCCTTTTTGGGATCCATTTGAAGACGATATCATCGATTTAGACGCCCGTTGGAGTCCGTAACATTATTTTGTATTTTAATTTATTTTTATTGTAAAATCTTGAATTTATGTTTTTAATTTTTTTACCTTTTAATTATGTTTGTATTAATTAAGTTGTTAAACAAGTAGTTTAATATGAATAATTATCTAAACAATCAATACAACAACAAAATTATCCAAAATATATTAAACGTTAAAGAAAATACATACTAAAATATTTAAACAAGCACTCTAACTTTCAGTCACGGGAGTAGGCACACAACGGCAAATATAAATTTTATCTGCCATGAATCGACGATATTTCTCAACACTGTCCCAAAAATCTCCATATAAATTTAACGGCTTTTTGAAAGTTAAATGTTTTATTACTATACAAGCTAGAACCCCCGAATTTTCCACTAGGTAACGGTGATTACTTTGAATGTATTTTTCCATGTTTAATAATGTAAACTGTTTCTCTGCTTGACCTGTTTTCCTCCCGTAATGAATGTTGACTAACAAAAGCCCCGAAGTGAACCGCAAATTTCATCACGAATGGGAAAATTAGGTGATGATATGTTTCAGTATCAAACTTTTCACTTCATAACTGATTTATTTTCATTTTCTTCATATCAACTCCTATTAGTAACCAACGTCTTCTTTCAATAAAGAGTGGAACATAAACGTGATCAACTTCCCACAACTTAGGAAAAAACTTTTCCTGGCCCATAGAAAAAGAGTACGCTTTTTTGGTTGACTGATTTAGCAAATGATGATAAAATTTCGGTGGTATAATCGTCCACCGCAAATTCTATGGCGATTCTTGTTTCGTCACTTTAACATGTCTAATTCTCATAATTCGACCGACCCATGCTTCTATATGTTGTAAAAAAATATTAGTCAAAATAGGTTATTATTTAATCAATAGGAAAAACAATCTAATTTGTTTACCAGTGGCGAAAAAGAACCGTGGTGTTTTAAACCCAATAAACGGCCCCAAAATTCTTTACACAGTTTTTCAGTTAATTCGAGTAATGCTGAATAACAAAAAAGGGCATCTCCGTTGTTATAAAACTCAAGAACATTTGGGGACCAACTTTCAGACTCAGTACACGGAAATAACCATTTAGGCTTTTCCTGGATTTCTAGATCATGTTGGGACGAATATGATTCCCCAACACGCCTTTTCTACAAACGTCGTCACCCTGTAGTGGTCCACTTTGACGCCAATTCAGGCACTTGTGACTGATATTCACCTTCGTTTTCCATTATTGTCTACCATTTGAAACGTAAACCTACATTATTATAGTAGTCAATGAAATTTAAAAATTCAATTAGCCGGCTAAAAATTGAAAAACCCAGCTAAACATATTCATCGTGGCGGCTAATGAGACAAAAAGGTGGCAAAAATTGGAATTTTTAAAAAATAATCTAGAAAACCGAGCCTACAAATCAAGGTGGCAGCTTTTTACATTCCCGATGCAAATGCGGGGGATTAGCCCATGAGCTACAATCACTCTGTTTTAAGTATCTTGAAACAGAAATTACGTGACCGCATGGTAAACCAGAAAGTTGCCATTGTCGACAATTACATGTTTGACTAAGCAAATCCACAAAACGTTTATGATATTAGGATTCCACTTCAAATTTTTACGCGTCAACCCCACGTACAATCCATGTCACACATTTAGATATTCTCCTTGAGACTTTATTCTCCGTCCACATAGTAAGCACATGTGTATTTTTAGCTGCAAAAAAAAATTGTCGCCTATTAATAAAGATATACGAATATGTAATATGAGGAACGTTTTTAATATATACAAATACCTGCAAGTTGTCACCTGAATCATGAAAGAATTCAATGAGTTTGGTGATAGACATCTTACGAGCAAATCGGGATAACGCGTTAATAGACTCGGCGCTATTTGAAGTCATAATTCCATAGCGTTGACCAAGAAAGTGTGCTTGTGCCCATTTATGCAAACCAACTTCTAGTAACGTGTCACGGACATTAGGAACAGCTTCACATAGCGCGTTGAATTGCTCTTCAAAATCAGACGTGGTCAAAGCTTTGCATGTCTTCCACCATAGGAGCTCGTTTGTCTTGGCCCTTGTAGATTTTATTCTTAAGTTCATCATTAAATGCCGACAACAAAGACCATGATGTGCATATGAAAACACTATCCTAATACCCAAGTCAATAGAAGCTGGCCTATCAGATATGATCACCAAATCTGGATTTTCACCGATACACTCTCTAAGCTTTGATAAAAACCATGTCCAACAATCACCGGACTCTGATTTGCCAACACCATATGCAACAGGAAAAATTTGATTATTCCCGTCCATACCAACCGCTAAGAACATTGTTCCTTTAAAACTACCTTTTAGATGTGCCCCGTCAATAATAATTACAGGTCGAAGGTAATGCCTAAAACTATGAATCTGTAATACAAAATAATAATATGGCATCAGTAACACATTTATTTTACATGGTCATTAATATATACAAAAAATTTAATAAATACTAACCGCAACACCAATAGCAACAAAACCCATTTCAAAACGGCTATAATCGTTTGTTAAAATTTCAGTGACAGTTCCTGGATTTGTCCTTTTCAAATTATGGAAATAAGCTGGAAGTTCGAAAAATGAATCACTACAATTTCCCATCAATAAACCCAACGCCCATTCCTTCCCTCGCATAGCTTTTTGGTATGATAAACTAACTGGGAACCTTGAATTAATGTCTTTCATTATTTCTTTTCCTCTATACACACGTGCGCTATCCTTAACTTGATCTTTAATCAATTCACCAACTACTTGTTTATTTGCTTTTCTTAAACGAGGGTAGGTCTGCGTTCGTGAACAAGTGTGTTGGTTATTGAAATAGCTAACATGAAACACACTAGACTCACCATAGCTTTATGCCCTAATACGCCACTTACAATCATGCGTAATACATGATGCATCGAACCTTTTCGGTTTAGATATATTAACTTTGAAATCAAAACACTCTTTAAGACACAGTTTCGAAAGCTCCAACTTTAAATGATCTTTATCTTTGAAACACATACCTACATAAACATCACACGATTTACCGCCTTGCATACTTTTACTATCTGTACCAAAATGATCGGGGGTTGGGTCAACAAGCAAATCTGGCTCACAAGATGGTTCAAATGATGGCTCAAATGAAGGCTCTTGGGTCTCTTGAATCGAGAAAAGATTACTCCCTATAAATTTTGCTTCTGAATAAAACTCGTATTTATCAGGCTCGTAATTATTTGGCACATAATTATCTGGATCATAACTATCTGCTGGAACATTTAAATCAAACGGTAATTTTAATTTATCCACTTTAGGTCTTTCATCAGAGCTTATGCTTGGCAATCACTTGAACCAACTGACACACGAACTTTGTTAGACGAACCATTAGAAACCGGTTTCTTGTTCGATGAACCAACACTATCTTCTTGGACAACATACAACTTAAATATTTCATATGGAATTTTTTCAACTATACAAAAAAAAAACGAAATATCACCATCGTCAAATATGTCAATTGGATCGGTAAATGTTGACATTTTATACGATAATCTACTAATATTCTTAGAACCACAAACTTTTGAAAGCATACATAATAAAGAAGAGTAAGTAACATCTGTACATAACCTTAAACCACGCTTTGCACAATCCAACGGAACGTATTCAACAACACCCCCAACAATATCCCATTTACCACCGCTATAAATAACAATGTTCATAGATATTTTGCGTGTAACACAAAACTTAGTCTTCAAACACTCCACAATGGTAAAAAAAAAATATGGTTTCACAATAAATATGAAAACATTTGTAACCCACATAATTCGAAAAAAAAAAGAAAAATAAAAAATTAAACGGCTAAGTTCTACTTTTAGCCGCCTATGACCCACATAATTCGAAAGGAGCCGGCTAAAAGCCACCAAGCCAAGCCATTAACGGAGCCGGCTCAAGCCAACTCGATTTTATGAAAAAAAACGAAGGCTTAGCCGGCTAACAGGATTAGACGGTTATAGCCGTCTATTCGTCGGCTAAGCCTGCCACGTGTCGAAATCTAAATGGTCCGTACTCTGTCAAATGGAATGTTGGCACGGAAACATGAGCCGGCTAGCTTAGCCGGCTCACGTGAGTAATGTCCATGATATAGGCGGCTAAATTTGGATATCCATTTTTGATAACTTTCCTGATCAAATGTCAATTTTCGTATTTTTCCCTTTTATTTAACTCCGAATAATCAAATTTGGTGTTAAATATATGATTTGTGATTGGTTTAATCACACTTTGAATTTCATTAACATTCTCTCTCTCATCTTTCCATGGAATCTGCACCCAAAACTCCAAACCGTCAATCATTGCCATGGCAAACACGTATTTCAAGTTGTTTATTAGGCATTGGACTCGACCTAATTACTCAGAAAGCCGGCACAGTGAACCGCTTTCTTTTCAACCTTGTAGACTTCCGGAGCCCACCATCTTCCGAACAGATCAACGGTGTCAAACTTACGATGTCGTGGTGGATCCAACTCGCAAGCTCTGGTTCCGCGTATTTGTCCCCACACAGTACGCCGTACAAGATCTTCCCGTGATGGTGTTCTTTCACGGCTGTGGATATGTTACTTACTCCCCGGACTCGGTGAAGTACGACCATTTTTGCCGCAAGTTTGCAAGAGAATTGCCTGCCGTAGTTGTTTCTGTTGACTATCGTCTTGCACCGAAGAACCGACACCCTGCGCAACTTGAGGACGGGCTTGATGTGCTGAAATTTCTGGACACTGATCAAGAGAACCGGTCAAAATGGTTACCGGAGAATGCAAATATTTCATGCTGCTTTATCGCCGGTGATAGCGCTGGCGGACACATAACTCATCATGTTGCTCAAAGAGCTTCCCAATTCCATTTCCAACAACTCCATGTAAGTTCACTTCTAAAATCTACTCTTAAAACCACCTATTGCCCCCTTGTGGGGTCTCACTATTAGAAATCGGTCAGTTTTCCGACAAAGATTTTTTTGAGAAAGTCGTCGGAGAATGAATTTTTCGATACTGCCGAAAATATTTTTGATAAAAAATTCTGATATATTTCCGACTAAATAGGTTTCTGACAACTTTCTCACAAAAATTAGGGTTCCCCAACAGTTTTTTTTGTGGGAAAGTCGTCACTATATTTAGGGTTTCATTTTTGTCAGAATTTTATAGGAAGTTTGGAGAAAATAATTTTTGTGGGAACTGACTGATTTCTAGTAGTGACTTAAACCCGCACCGCTTTAATAGAAATAAACGCCATATGCCAGTAGACCAAGAGGCCAACGGCAAGTTGACTTAACTAGCTAGATCTTCGTTTTCGACGATTATCCAAATATATATACCAAATTTCAGAGTTTGAAAAATCATAATGTTTTGAAGGTAATTGGGCTGGTGTTGCTCCAACCATTTTTTGGCGGGGATGAGCGAACAGATTCTGAGATACGACTGGATGGATCAGCGCGTATATATCGTGTCATTAAGGCACACAGATTGGTTTTGGAATGCATTCATGCCGCTTGGTGAACCCTACAACCGGGACCATCCCATCATCAATGTTAGCGGGCCGAATGCGGTGGACATATCGAAGATGGATTTTCCGCCAACCATGGTGGTTGTGGCCGGGTACGATGTAACATCCCGAGTTTTAGAGCGCGAAGGAATTCACGAGAAATAAAAAACTTAAATAAGAAAAGAAGGGAAGCGGGCTTGGGCCGAGTGTATGGGCCGAAAGAGGGAAGGGTCGGGCCCTTATAAGCCTCAAAGTCAGCCCAAAACCCTCACTCCCAACCACATTTTCGGATTTCTAGAGAGAGAAAGTGAGAGAGAGTCTAGAGAGAGAAAGTCACGGTTTTCGAATCCGAGTTCATAGGATCGTAGGCGTTCGTATCTGGAACGATTAGCTGTGAAGAAGAAGCGTTTACAGGTAACCGATTCTCCTAGATCTGAGTTTTTGTTCGTTTTTGGGTTTTTCGGGTTTTGGATGAAAATGTTATGTTTGAACGGATAAAACTGAAAGATGAGCATAGATTTGAGTTCCTTAATGGAAAACGAACGTTTTGAAAGCAAACAGGTTCGGGATCTTGACGTGATCAGACCCGAATGCGAAAGTTAGGGTTTTTCGCGAAGAACAGGTCGTGCGTACTTATCAAGTGCGCACAGAGAGCAGATCCTGCGCACTTGCTAAGTGCGCAAGAAGAGGAACCTGCGCACTTGCTAAGTGCGCAGGAAGTAGAGTCTGCACACTTGCTAAGTGCGCAGGAAGTAGAGTCTGCGTACTTGCTAAGTGCGCATGCATCAGGTCTGATTAAGTGAAGTCAGTTTGTTAGAGTAGTTAAACCGTTAGAGTCAGTAGTGGTCTGATGTGTATTTGACTAATCAATTCAGATCTGAAGTGACGTTGTTGGACCTTGTTTAGGACAACCCAAATTAGCTTACCAGGTGAGTTCTAATCCCCTTTTTGCCTTCTTTAGGGGTGGTGTGCATACTTAGTGTAAAGCGTTTATTATATTTTATATATTATAAACTGAAAGGAAAAGTTATGTTTTAGTGAAAAGTTTAAAAGAGGCAAAAGTACATTTTAGTAAAGTATGATTATATTATTGGCAAGCGTTTATTATATCTTTCATATACATAAACAAAGGCATAATATAAGTGCTAGTATGTTTTCAGTAAAGCAAGATATGTTATTTGGCATAATATATGTGTTAGTATTTTCAAGTAAGCAATGTATATCATTTGGCAAGCGTTTACTATATTTATTATACATAAACAAAGGCATGATATATGTGTTAAGCTATGTTTAGTAAAGCAAGATATATATTTTGGCAAGCGTTTACTATATTTTCATATACATAAACAAAGGCATGATATATATGATAAGCTATGTTTCAGAAAGCAAGTTATATTCTATGGCAAGCGTTTACTATATTTTATATACATAAACAAAGGCATTTTATATATGAAAGTTATGAACAAGATTTACAGAAAGTTTTATGAAATGTAAAGTGAACAATTTTTCCTTAGGGAATGTGTACCAGTTTGTAAAGGTCCTTGGGACAGATGTTACTTGTACAAGATGTCAGATATGGGTGCTACCCATTAGTAAGAGTCTCGGTGGCTCGTTAACAGTTGTACAATTGGAATGAGTGACGGCGGTTGCTCGGGGGACTACGCAATCCCCCATGTACCAGTTAAGAGGTATTGATCACTAGGACAATACCCGGTGTTGATCACGAGGACAACATCGTGTCATGTGGTGTTGCTTGCAAGGAAAACATCATTGGGTCACGAGGACCCAGAAGGTATTGATCACGAGGACAATACTAGTATGTAACTAGAATTGACGGATAAGCGGTAGTGTCGGTTCATGGTGTAAGCCATGGGGGCATTGACTAGGTACTTGTCGGTTCATGGATGTAAGCCATGAGGGTAGTACAGTAAAGAGGAATTGACGGTTAAGTGGTACTGATCACGAGGACAATACCAGCAGTGATAAGAATTGACGGTTAAGCGGTATTGATCACGAGGACAGTACCAACAGTGACAAGGAATTGACGGATACTTTATGAATGTATTAAATTATGTTTTGAAAAGTGTAGTATGTAAAGTTTTGCCTTAAGGGCAGTATGTATGTATTAGTAAATCTTTTGTATAAATGATTTAAAGTAAACGTTAGAACTCACTCAGCGTTGCTGATTTTTAGTATGCATATCAGTTAAGTGCAGGTTTAGTTGACGGATGTGGATGCTTGGCTTAGAGAGAAGAGTTACCCGAAGATCAGTGTCTGGCATCCTGATTATGTTTTATGTTATGTTTTAAGTTGATATTGTTAGAGACAAGTTGTATTAGATATTTATGTTTCCGCTGTGTATGTTGAAGTTTTAAATCGTTTCCGCTGTGTTAATGAATGTCTTATGTTTAAAGTGCTATGTGTTGATGAGTAAATCTAATAAGTGAGGTCTCCCGGGTTTGGGGCCTCACAAGTTGGTATCAGAGCCATAGTTTGAGAGATTTGGACATCCTCGATGTTCAGACTTAAACTGAGAATGGGACAAGTAGCGGATGCCAGTAACGGGTAACTCAAGTCAAAGCACCAGATGTGTATAGTAAGTAAAGTTTTCTTCCTAGTTTTAGAGTGTCAAGATAAGAATAGAGGCTTTAGTGGAATCATGAAAGCGAATAAATGGAAAACGAGAAGTGATGTAATGGTTAATTGCAGATGGCCAGTGTATATTAACATCTTACCTTACTTATTGTGTTCTACATATTACCTAGCATGATGAAATTAAATCTTTTGTTCTCTATCTTTCAGTTAAAAATGGCTAGACGTGGAGGAACTAGAAGGGGTGGAGGAGGAAGACGTGGTGGGCGTACAGGCCACCACGGTGGAGCTAGCACAAACCAAGTGATTGAGGGGAGTGTTCACACTACCCATACTGATACGGTAGTCAGTCAGCACAATGTTGAGCATGCAGAAGGAGATGACCAACCGTTTGAGTTTGAACCAGTCGTACAAGCAGCTCTTGGCCGTGAGTTTACCCGGCTGCTGAAGGAAATCTTACCAGCCATACTAGACGAAGCGTTAAGAAGGGCCAAGGAAAACCCCAACGTAATCCCAGCCACTGAAGGGCCAGTGGTGCTTCCAGCCATGGGAGGACCAGTTCTGGTGGAGAATGTTGCACCGCCTACTCGCGGATGCGATTACAAGGCATTTCGTGGTTGTGATCCCCCTGAGCTAACTGGGGAGAAAGAAGCAGCTGATACATTAGATTGGATCAATGGCATGGAATCCACCATCCGCTTCAGTGACTGCCGACCGGATCAAGCGGTCATGTTCGCCGCTAACTCACTGAAGGGAGAGGCAGCACACTGGTGGGAGACTATGAAACAGGCTAAGGGTGACCAAACAGTCGAGCTAATGAAATGGAGTGATCTGAAAGCGTTAGTAATTGAGAAGTTCTGCCCCAATAATGAAGTCCACAAGGTGGAGAGAGAGTTCCTGACGTTGCAAGCCGGACTCATGACTCACAGACAATATACTTCCAAGTACAACGAACTGGCACGCCTGGTGCCTCATCTTGTAACCACAGAGGAGAGGAGGATTCACTATTATGTTCAAGGGTTGCCTCCAAAGATACGTACCTTTGTAAAGGCCAACACACCGAGTACCTTTGAGTCGGTGGTTGTTTTGAGCGGAGTTGTCTATGATGACATTGCCTCTGAAGTCATTTCTGAAGCACCTAAGAAACAAGCGGCTAAGCGGACTAGGGAGGAACTTCAGGGTCCTAGTGATAAGAGGTCAAGGTTAGAAGCGGAGGGTCTATGTGGAAAATGCGGGAAAAGGCACGGAGGAGAGTGCAGAGCTGGGCAGGCGGGATGCTTTAAGTGTGGCAAGTTTGGACACCAATCACGTGACTGCCCGGTGAAGCCTAGGTGCCACAACTGTGGGGAGCCGGGGCATTTGAGCAGAGACTGTATAAAACGCAAAGAGCCGGGGGCGGGAGGATCCGGAAAGGGTAAAAATGCAGAGAAAGAACCTTACATCAACAAGGCCACAGCAAGGGTTTACCAGATGACTCAGTAAGGTACGTTGCAAACTCTTATTTGCGATATGCCAAGTTTATGTTATTATTTCCTTAAATGATTAGTTAGCCCCATCAGCTTAGAAGCCTTAGAACTAGATATTACCCGGATTAGATCCTCAGCGGTAGTTAATCACAATGGCCTTCATGACCAAGCTGCCTTGCATAGCTAAGGTTTATGCCACCCATTCTGTGATTTGCTATCAGTATATCTTATGACAGGTTTCGAGGACGAAACCTATTGTAAGGAGGGTAGACTTGTAACATCCCGAGTTTTAGAGCGCGAAGGAATTCACGAGAAATAAAAAACTTAAATAAGAAAAGAAGGGAAGCGGGCTTGGGCCGGGTGTATGGGCCGAAAGGGGCAAGGTTCGGGCCCTTATAAGCCTCAAAGTCAGCCCAAAACCCTCACTCCCAACCACATTTTCGGATTTCTAGAGAGAGAAAGTGAGAGAGAGTCTAGAGAGAGAAAGTCTCGGTTTTCGAATCCGAGTTCATAGGATCGTAAGCGTTCGTATCTGGAACGATTAGCTGTGAAGAAGAAGCGTTTACAGGTAACCGATTCTCCTAGATCTGAGTTTTTGTTCGTTTTTGGGTTTTTCGGGTTTTGGGTGAAAAGGTTATGTTTGAACGGATGAAACTGAAAGATGAGCATAGATTTGAGTTCCTTAATGGAAAACGAACGTTTTGAATGCAAACAGGTTCGGGATCTTGACGTGATCAGACCCGAATGCGAAAGTTAGGGTTTTTCGCGAAGAACAGGTCGTGCGTACTTATCAAGTGCGCACAGAGCAGGTCCTGCGTACTTGCTAAGTGCGCAGGAAGAGGAACCTGCGCACTTGCTAAGTGCGCAGGAAGTAGAGTCTGCGCACTTGCTAAGTGCGCAGGCATCAGGTCTGATTAAGTGAAGTCAGTATGTTAGAGTAGTTAAACCGTTAGAGTCGGTAGTGGTCTGATGTGTATTTGACTAATCAATTCAGATCGGAAGTGACGTTGTTGGACCTTGTTTAGGACAACCCAAATTAGCTTACCAGGTGAGTTCTAATCCCCTTTTTGCCTTCTTTAGGGGTGGTGTGCATACTTAGTGTAAAGCGTTTATTATATTTTATATATTATAAACTGAAAGGAAAAGTTATGTTTTAGTGAAAAGTTTAAAAGAGGCAAAAATACATTTTAGTAAAGTATGATTATATTATTGGCAAGCGTTTATTATATCTTTCATATACATAAACAAAGGCATAATATAAGTGCTAGTATGTTTTCAGTAAAGCAAGATATGTTATTTGGCATAATATATGTGTTAGTATTTTCAAGTAAGCAAGGTATATCATTTGGCAAGCGTTTACTATATTTATTATACATAAACAAAGGCATGATATATGTGTTAAGCTATGTTTAGTAAAGCAAGATATATATTTTGGCAAGCGTTTACTATATTTTCATATACATAAACAAAGGCATGATATATATGATAAGCTATGTTTCAGAAATCAAGTTATATTCTATAGCAAGCGTTTACTATATTTTATATACATAAACAAAGACATATTATATATGAAAGTTATGAACAAGATTTACAGAAAGTTTTATGAAATGTAAAGTGAACAGTTTTTCCTTAGGGAATGTGTACCAGTTTGTAAAGGTCCTTGGGACAGATGTTAGTTGTACAAGATGTCAGATATGGGTGCTACCCATTAGTAAGAGTCTCGGTGACTCGTTAACAGTTGTACAATTGGAATGAGTGACGGCGGTTGCTCGGGGGACTACGCAATCCCCCATGTACCAGTTAAGAGGTATTGATCACGAGGACAATATCCGGTGTTGATCACGAGGACAACATCGTGTCATGTGGTGTTGCTCGCAAGGACAATATCATTGGGTCACGAGGACCCTGAAGGTATTGATCACGAGGACAATACTAGTATGTAACAAGAATTGACGGATAAGCGGTAGTGTCGGTTCATGGTGTAAGCCATGGGGGCATTGACCATGTACTTGTCGGTTCATGGATGTAAGCCATGAGGGCAGTACAGTAAAGAGGAATTGACGGTTAAGTGGTACTGATCACGAGGACAATCCCAACAGTGATAAGAATTGACGGTTAAGCGGTATTGATCACGAGGATAGTACCAACAGTGATAAGGAATTGACGGATACTTTATGAATGTATTAAATTATGTTTTGAAAAGTGTAGTATGTAAAGTTTTGCCTTAAGGGCAGTATGTATGTATGTATTAGTAAATCTTTTGTATAAATGATTTAAAGTAAACGTTAGAACTCACTCAGCGTTGCTGATTTTTAGTATGCATATCAGTTAAGTGCATGTTTAGTTGACGGATGTGGATGCTTGGCTTAGAGAGAAGAGTTACCCGAAGATCAGTGTCTGGCATCCTGATTATGTTTTATGTTATGTTTTAAGTTGATATTGTTAGAGACAAGTTGTATTAGATATTTATGTTTCCGCTGTGTATGTTGAAGTTTTAAATCGTTTCCGCTGTGTTAATGAATGTCTTATGTTTAAAGTGCTATATGTTGATGAGTAAATCCAATAAGTGAGGTCTCACGGGTTTGAGGCCTCACATACGATGTTCTACGGGACTGGCAGATAAGGTACTATCTGTTGTGAACACTATTGGACCTAAGCCATCTAATAGCAACCTCACAATTGGATCTGATCAAGTAGCCCAATAAAGAGTTAGTACAGGCCCAACAAGTTAAAGAGTTGTGAAGAGGCTATCCATGTTATAAGCAGTAGAAGGGAGCTTAAGGATTATGTGAATTGTTATAGATAATTGTACTTTCTATCTCTCATCCCATCTTCTGTAATTCTCATCCTTTCTAATTCTTGGTCATATGAATTTTACTGTAATCTCTTACCATCTATATTGAATCACTTCACTATCAGTGGCCCAAGAAGTCCGGGAAAGAAGCATACTTGGTGGACTACCCAAACATGTTTCACATTTTCTTCCTCTACCCGGAGTTGCCGGAATCTGACCAACTTATATCGGAAGTGAAAGACTTCATTCATAAGGTCTTGAATAAGGTAAAGTACTATTGAATATTAAAACCTATAAAAAGACGAGTATTTAGAGGAATAATTAAAAACACGCCATGCACATGCATAATTTAATTATCTTCAAGTGTTTAGAAGAAAATAAAAGGGTCGTATTATTAAATTTAAATTCATAAATAATTAATCACTTTCTTTGTTGTGTTCAATGCAGACGGGATTAGCTAGGTTGGTTTATATACTAAAACAGTTTAATTATATGTATTGAATTTAAATTTATTTAAAATTATATTTTAAATATAAACAAAATTTAATTTGTTCTTTTGTTTTATTTCCTTTCGAATTATATATATGAGGGTAAACTGGAAACGTTAAATTTATTGGTATGAAAGCGGATGATTGTATTCCGACATTTATTCAATTTGGTTTCATTTATATTCATGATTATTTATTTTACGTGTAAAGAAAAACAAAAATGTATCATTAATTCATTATCATATTTTCTTTTTTTACTTTCTAATAAAAATAAGATAGAACATACAAACATATCAACAACTAAACCGATCACATAATTTGTTTGCATTTCTCTATGAATTTGTATATGTTAGTTGTAGTGTTTTAAAACATCATTTTGTATACTTATTACATGTGCGGGGTGGTTATAGGTTTAGAAGAGATCAAGATTCATATGAAGATTAATAAGATGCATATAAGTGTCATGTGTTATCTATTAGTACCTCTATCTTTTCTTAGTAATTAGTTTGCATTTCTCTGTGAATTTGTAACAGAATTATAACTAATATTTAAAACTATATTGTTTTAATATCATTTATTCTTTCTCTGTATTCGTAATATATACATATCCGTGTGTGTGCGCGCACCTATATTAAAATTATAAGAATCTAAAATTAAGAATAGCTTTTAAAAGGGATTTACTTTATCACTCTTTGGTATGGGTATAAACAAAACGAGCCAGTTCGTGACTTACCCAAGATCTAAATAATAAATACATTCGACATCAAAATCGAAACGAGCCAAGTTTCTAAATTAACACACGAAGGGTAAATTCGTTAGTAAGGACAAATTACCGCACGCGTATCAAGTCAAATTCAACTGAGATCTGAATACGAACGACGACAAAATTGAACAAGAACAAATAGAACAAGATAAGAATATGATTCAAATCAGTATTGAACTAGAACAAATCAAATGAGATTTTAATACATTGAAATCAATTGTAAGTAAAACCATGTAAGATCAAGCATGGCGGTAGACCTGTCAGGGGTAGGGTTCCGACAGCATCTTAAGACTTCTGATCAAGATGGATGGCATTAGAGTTTTAACAAGTTAAAGAAGAATCAGGGTAACCATGTAAAGGAGGATCACGTGAAGTATGGCGGCATGCATATTAACAATAAATTTAAAAAGGTAGAATTACATATATCCCCCTATTTTCAATCCTAATTACATATATATCCAACCCAAAACTTAAATTGCATATATCTCACTCTTTTATAAAATTAGCTTTTTAACCTTACAAGAAATAAGACTATTCTTATTCCATTGATCCCAACCTTAATCTTCTGATTCCCGTTTCCGATCGATTCCAACATCCAACATCGCTTCTAATCGATTCCATCATCTAGTTGGGTATATTTTTAATTATTAAGGGGATATACGTATATAAAATTTTGAGCTGGGTATATATGTAATTAATGAAGTTTTTAGAGGGATATATGTAATTGCCCCTTTAAAATAATCGATCAGATCTCTTCCCCCGTCTTCATCACGAACCTGTCGTTCGACATTTCTATTTCGGATGTTTCGAAGTACTGCGAGTGTTGGGGTAGGTATCTGATATGTTTATCGCTAAACGGTTCTCTTGTTTAGGACGTCGTTTTGGATTTGTCAGGTTTCTTGGTGTTGAGGATTTGAATAATCTGATTAGAAACCTAAGAACGGTATGGATGGGGAACTTTCATATATTTACGGATATAGTTAGAATCAAAAGAGATGATAATGTGTCGAGCACTGTAAAAAAATCAGAATCCAATACAACAGAAACGGGAGGTAACTAACGGGTCAGGTTTAACTGGTGAAAAGTCTTTTGATGATGTTCTTGCGGGCAGGAAAACGGGTCCTCAATTGATTATGAAATCGATCACAATCCCTCTTGAAGTGTATCTTTGCCCAACGGGTTCTGATTGTATGGTTCTTGGGAGATGATAGAGGTAACCTCCATTCCTAATATCTATAGGATCTGTGCTAAAGAGGGCTTTGAGGAAGTGGGTGTGGTTGGACTTTCCCTCACTAAATTCATGTAACATGTTCAAGAAAATTGAAGTTATCAAGCTTTATTTTCAGGAAACCTAAACCAGTGTCTAATCTCTTTTCACCTGATGAGCGTATGGTGTGGATCGAAATAATTAGCCTACCTTTGGTGGCATGGTCTCCCAACTATGCACGTAGAATTGCTTCTCTTTGGGGTGATTGTGTCTTTGTAGACGATGATAAAGATGAATGTTTGTCACCCGGGAGATCTTGTATCCTCACCCGTCAGAAAAGCTCTCTCTCAGAGGATATTAAGGTTGAAGTTGAAGGCCAAGTCTTTGATGTACACGTTAAAGAATTTTCAGGTTGGACTCTGTCATTCCTTAAATTTAATTCTCTTTCGGATGAAGACGTTTATGTGAGTGAGGGTGGAACTTCACAATGTGATGAATCAATATACTCATTTCATGAGGATGTGATGGCTCCACAAGTTCATCAGCAACAGTTGTAGTCCCCTAAGCAACATGATATTTCGGTTTTAGACATAGCTCGGGAGATGGAGGTGTAATCCCCACGAAATTCCGACCTTTATTTTAACTATTCCGGCAAATTGTAATTTTATTATTTTATGATTCGCATTTATGAAAGTATCCTATTTATTCATTATAATTCATGAGTGTGCATACATACTTATATGATTGTTATGAAATAAATATATATACCTTGTTATAATAACCAAATCTAAACTTACAAGCTTTGATTATGAATTGATATCCTTTATGTGTCTACTTATAAATATATATGTAACTATATATATATATACACATGATAATTAAATCATTTAAACAATTTATTATAAAAATATAACATTGTTAGTTAACATTACTAGTGTTTTAAATTACTAAAAATAAAACAAATAAATATATAATTACATTTATGATGAAATGGAGTCATAAACATAAAATTTATGAGCACTTAAGTTAGTATATGTTATAAAATTAAAAACTTATTATTCATCTTTTGCAATCTAGTCCTTACAACAAATTAAATTTCGTGAATAAGCCCCTTGTCCTACCCTATAAGTAGAGCCCTTATTCTCATGTATTATTCGCACCTTAACGATCCTCTAGGGTTCTCTAGCTACTAAAGGTCATTCTTCTCATCTTTTGAAAGATTCTAGCATAAATCCTTCCAATCTAAGTAATTTCTTCTTATGTTCTTGCTTGTTCATACTTTTTCTTTCAAAAATCCCTCATAACTAGCTAGATCTATGATCCCTAACATGTTTATGTTATAATCATAGACCTATCCAAGATCAAAAGCCATATTTTAATTAAACTTGTTTAAAACTTTTATTTAAAAGCTTGGTTTGATCTTTCTTGTTTCTTTCAATTTCAAAAATCATGTTTTTACTAAAACTCCTTATTTTTAAATTAAATTATTTAATATTCAATTTCTATCTTTACTAAACTCATATTTCCACTTTAGCTCATATACTTTTCAAACACACCCTAAACTTGGTTAAGTATGCAAATAGAATAAATTTCAAACCAGTATATAGTTATCTAACAAACATTAAAGTTCTGTCTATGAAAGACGGGCTTAAGATCCGGCCAACTCTTTCCAGTAAACTTTTCTCTTGGAGCTACTACTCTGGAATGATAACCATTCTAGTGTACAACAACCACTTTCAACTAATTATGATTATGATTAATTAAACCCTTTTAAAGCCTATAAATAATTATTTAGTAAAACTAGTTATTTAAAATACTTTTAAATTTATAAATACCCAAATGATTATTTTAAATAATTATTTTATATAAAGTTCAATAAGTGCTACTTAAAACCTATTTATTCCTTTTTAAATTTATTTAAAATGAATTCATTTAAATGATTATGTAACCATTTTTGTAATTATTACTAGATTAATCAATAAAATTTAATTATATTAACCAATAGTGTAATTAACTATTTATTTACATAAAATAAATTGATTAAACAATTACCATTTCAAGATTTATTTATAAACTGTCTTAGAATAGTTATTTAAATAAATTCAAACGGATTATTATTTAAATCTCTTTCCTATTTTATTTATTTAATTAGAACAATTATATAAATTCAATCCTACCATTATTCTAATTGATATTCACTTATCATTATAAACATATATATTTCCTACAAAGCTTGTACAAATCCCATGAAAACCTTAAATGTTTCAAGATTTATTTAATTATATTAACCAATAGTGTAATTAACTATTTATTTACATAAAATAAATTGATTAAACAATTACCATTTCAATATTTATTTATAAACTGTCTTAGAATAGTTATTTAAATAAATTCAAACGGATTATTATTTAAATCTCTTTCCTATATTATTTATTTAATTAGAACAATTATATAAATTCAATCCTACCATTATTCTAATTGATATTCACTTATCATTATAAACATATATATTTCCTACAAAGCTTGTACAAATCCCATGAAAACCTTAAATGTCTCAATGTCTCCTAAATAACATTTAGACATATATTGAACTTAGGATACTATTACGCGTGTAGGTTTGTCGTGAGAGTTACTCACGAGGCCTAACAATTCTTACCGGTTCATACATTTCCAGCTTTGATTCAAGTGAGTTTCATAGCCCCTTTTCTCTTTACTATTGTTTACAAATACTCGGGGTGAAACATGTTTACATACTTTACCTACCAGATACAATACCATTGTTTTCATGCTAATTACTATGTGCTTTATATCTTAAACTACTTGGCGACCATACGTGTGTTCATGTTCAGTACAATCATTAACTTGCTATCCAAGTCTAAGGCAGTACCTTTTATGATCATTTATATGGGAAACTGATACCAGTTAACACAAACCTTGGCGGGTTTTATGTGTACCATATTACTACTTTTTCCAAAACACAGTCAGTTGGATTTTACTTACCAGTTTTCCATTTACTACGGCTTGATTGTACACTTGAAACCTTGTATGTTTTCACATTTATGGCTTAGTTATTCTTTGAACATATTGAATTTCAAATCCTTTTACTTAACTTTCGTTTGGTATCAAAACCTATGTTACTCACCAACTACTTGTAGTTGACATTTACTCACATGTTTCAGGTGCACCAGTTCGAGGACACAAATGATCACATAGGACTATGGACCTAGCCTTAGTAAAGATTGAATTTAACTTGTGTTATATTTGAACTCCTTGTTTTCTATTTCTATTTGTAACGGATGATTTAATTATGATGAAATAATATTATCACTCATTAATAGATGATCACGTGCTTATGAACAACCGCGTCAGCCCCAACGTATAATCCTCCGCCGGCCGGGGTGTGACAGAAGATCCACTCGGAAGACCATTTTGCTATTACGAGGTTATTGAAGATCTCAATATGGAAAGGAAAGAAAAAGCAAAAGATTGTTATGTTAAGACTTCGGTTGATGCTTTGGACAAATCGACGAATTCACGGGTAGGGGAGGTGGGGAGAGTTGGCTTGGCTTCTTATGACACCTTTAACCCGTTGGAACCAATTGGATTTGAAAAAGTCAAGAACTTCTCGCCTTCGGAGAAGGGGGTGGAAGTTTCATCGAAACATAAGGGAGTTGGGCCTACTAGCTGGAGTGGTGGATCAATGATTAATGAGGTTAGTATATTTATAGATATTAGGAAGGTCATGGGATTTGACATAGAAAGTTGTGCGGGTGATCTCAATAAAACGATTAATAGAATTAGTGAGAACGTTGTGGATCAATGAATGTCATGTCCATTAATATGTGTGGGAGCGAGAGTGCTTTCAAAAGGAAAAGGGTTTCCTCTTTATCAATCAAATTTGGTGCCAAATTTGAGGGTATTCAAGAAACGCGTATGATGGTTCTTGACATGTCTAAAGTTAAAAATACGCGGGGCAATTTTCAGTTTGAGTTTGCAGCGTCTTCCTCTCGGGGGCATTCAGGAGGGATTCTTTCAATTTGGGGTCCTTTGGTTTTTTATAAAGCCTCAATTTTTTGTACGGATAATCTTGTTATAGTTGAAGGGGAGTAGCTTCTTCTTAAAATGAGATGCTTCATAGTCAATGTGTACGCGCCTCAAGATGAGAAGGATAAAATTCGGTTGTGGCATTATATTCTCTCTTTTATGAGGAATAATCCAGGGGAGAATCTGATTTTTGGTGACTTTAATTCAGTTCGAGCAAATTCAGAGAGGATGGGTTCTAATTTCTCCCCTTTGAATGCTAAAACTTTTAATGAATTTATTGAGAAAGGAAACTTGTTTGATGTCCCGTTGGGTGGTTTCCATTTTACTCGGGTGGATTCTAATTGCCTCAAAGCTAGCAAAATGGATAGATTTTTAATTGCTGTGAATCTTTGGGTCGTATTCCAAATTTGGATTTGATTGCTTTCGAGAGTATGATATCGGATCATAGGCCTATTATTTTGAGACAAAAGAAGTCAGATTTTGGCCCTACTCCTTTTAAAAATTTTAATTCCTGAATGGTGGTGAATGGTTTTAGTTACAACCTGGAGACCTGGAATAATAATTCTCATGTTTCTTCTAACCCTTGTATTGATTTTAAAAAAAGTCTCAAACAGGTTAAGTCCAAGATCAAGGAGTGGGTTAAAGCTTGGCCTAAAGCTCATGAAGATCTTCGATTGGTGCAAGATAATCTTGCCGAATTGGATAAAAAAAATTTGATAATGGTTCGTCTAGGGGAGAGGTTGGGGTGGAAAGGCGTGCTATTATTCATAAAATTGGGGAGCTGGAAAGGCT
This sequence comes from Smallanthus sonchifolius, assembly GCA_023525975.1. Lineage (NCBI taxonomy): Eukaryota > Viridiplantae > Streptophyta > Magnoliopsida > Asterales > Asteraceae > Smallanthus > Smallanthus sonchifolius. The sequence continues at coordinate 72,642,906 of CM042030.1, forward strand.
AATTAACCAAGATGCTAGTTAAAAAGCCAAGATAAGGTGGACTGTGAGAGGGGATGAAAACTCTAAGTTTTTTCATGGTATGGTCAATAAGAGAAGGCGACAGTTATCTATTCGTGGTATCAAAGACGAAGGGGAATGGATAGAGGATCCGGTTAGCATTAAAAATTGTTTCCTAACTCACTTTAGAGAGAAATTTAAAGCTTCCAAGGTAATTAATTATTGTTCTTTGAGTAATTTAGAGGAGGTGAAAGAGGTTGTTTGGTCGTGTGGTAGTGAAAAGTCACCGGGACCAGATGCATTTTTGTTTGATTTTGTAAAAAGATATTGGGACATTATGAAGGTTGATATCTTTGATTTTGTCAAATATTTCTTTTTTAATTCCAAGTTTCCGAAGGGTTGTAACGCCACTTTTATTACTCTCACTCCGAAGGTAGATAGCCCTATTTTGGTTAATGATTTTAGGCCCATTAGTCTTTTGGGTTGCAATATAAACTCATAGCGAAAATTCTGGCTCTTTGCCTCTCGGGTGTGATCGATTCCCTTGTTAGTTGGGAACATTCAACTTTTGTTAAAGATCATCAAATCCTTGATGGTCCGTTGATCCTGAATGAGATTGTTAAGTGGTATAGAAAGAAAAAGAAAAAAAAAATCCTTTCCTTTAAGATAGATTTCGCCAAAGCGTATGACACTATCAGTTGGGATTATCTATTATCTATTATGTCTTTCATGGGATTTGGAGATAAATGGATTGGTTGGATTCGGGAATGTTTGAGCTCGGCCCGGGCGTCTATCTTGGTTAATGGGAGTCCGACCTCGGAGTTTCAAATGGAGAGAGGTCTCCATCAAGGTGATCCCATGGCTAGTTTCCTCTTTATCCTAGCTATGGAAGGTTTGCATGTCGCTCTAGAATATGAGAAGGAGGCCGGTTTATTTCACGATGCTCATATTGGAGTAGTTTCTATTTCTCATCTGTTTTATGCTGATGATGTCATTCTATTGGGGGAGTGGTCAGGTGAGAATATGGCCAATATTGGGAGTGTATTACATTCCTTTTATCTTGATTCGGGTCTAAAAATTAATCTTTACAAGTCTAGATTGTTTAGGATTGGGGTGGATCATGTGGAGGTTGGTAGGATGGCTAAGGTGTTGAATTGTAACCCGAATTGTTTCCCTTTTATTTATCTTGGTATTCCTGTTGGCTCTAATATATCCCTCGTTATGAATTGGGATGTTATTGTTAATAAATTTCAGCAAAGACTCTCCAAATGGAAGCCTAATTTACTCTGTATTGATGGAAGGGCTACTCTCCTTACTTCGATTCTCGAGTCGGTAGGTATATATTATTTTTCTTTATTTCGGGTTCCAGCTAAGGTCAATAGTATTCTTGAATCTATTCGATCTAAGTGTTTTTTTGGGGAGGTGTTGGTGATTCTAGGGAGATGGATTGGGTTAGTTGAAAACATGTTCTTAATGACAAAAATAAAGGGGAGGGGGTTAGGGTTTGGTAGTTTGGATGCCCTTAACCGGGCTCTACTATATAAATGGAGATGGAGGTTTGCTATTCATCCTAATGCTTTATGGGTGAGGATCATTAATGCCATTCATGGCTCTTTGGATTCGAGGCTCGAGTTCTCGGGTATGGGAAAGGGTTCGAGAGTGTGGAACCGTATCATCAATCTATCTTTCTAAATAATCAAGAAATTATCCCTTCTTCTATTTGGAGGAAAGTTGTGTGGCTGGGAGATACTTTTCTAGCGGATAAGTTTCCTAGATTATTCTGTTTGGAAAACTCGAAATCTTGCTTTCTGGTCGAGTGCTTGGTTGGCTCCATATGCCTTTGGGATTGGTGTAGGCGGGTTAGGGGAAGCAGCGAACATGAGCAATTAGATGATTTTGTGAGATTGGTTCAAGATGTTTCTCTTTCGGATGATGGTGATTCTTAGATTTTGGAACTTCACGGATATGATGAATTCACGGTTAAAAGTGTGCGTATCTCTATTGATAATGAGCTCTTGCTATCAAACTCCACTGTCACTGGGTGGAATAAATATGTCCGTAAAAAGTTAATATCTTGTCTTGGCGGGTTCTCTTGGATTGTCTTCCTACGAGGAGTAATATTAGTAATAAGAGTTTGTATATTCCATCTATCCTATGTCCTTGGTGCTCTGATTATGTGGAGGATATTGAGCATATTCTGGGTGATTGCAACTTGGCATGTAAGGTTTGGAATTCAGTCTTTAAATGGCTTGAGCTTGTTTGTCCTACTTCCCCTTGTCCAAAGATGATTACGAGGTTTGTCAACTCCCTCCATTTATCTAAAGTGAAGAAAGTAATGGTTGAAACGATATGTTTTTCTACATGGTGGGTCCTATGGAGACTAAGGAACAAGACAATTTTTGATCCTCAACGTTCCAAGGATGAAGGTGTTTTTTTTATCTAATTGTTAATTATTCTTTTTTGTGGTTCAGTAATAGGAATATAAAAGTTTCTTTTTGTTGGGACGAGTGGACTAAAAACCCTGTCCTTTTGATGTAATATTTTTCCGTTCCCATCCGTCTTAGTCGGATCCGGTTGCTATATAATCTTGCTGTTGTTAAAAAAAATACGTTGAAATCAAAATCAAACAAGAAAACACCGATTTTGATTTAGACCGCATTTATAGATTTGAAGGCGATCAAAACCAAAAGCAGATAAAAACAATTGGGTCAAAACATGATCTATGGATTGACTCTCCTTCCTCACGCTTCTAATTTCTATTTACAAAAAAAAAAAAAAAAATTGGATCAGAATTGATGGAGAACAAATCGAAAGAGAATATACCATCAGTAACACATGTAGTGCATGTAATAATGCGTACACTAAGTAATACATATATTGCAATCATCATTAATGCATACGTTAAAATATAAATAGTAACACATGTAATATTATAAGCATTGCATATACTAACATAATTCCATATACTAACATAACGGTGAAACTAGATAAAAAGTCAACCATTGTGGTGTTCACATTTTCGCATTAGTTTTCCAACTAATTAATAAATTGCACAGTATCTAAGCCATTGATTTGTCTTGATTAAGGATGATGTTACTGCTTACGTTTAACACACTTTTAGTTTTCGTATTTAAATCACTCTATATATATGTGTGTATATACATATATGTTTGTGTGTGTGTATATATATATGTAGGGTAAGGATCCTTTGTTAACCCACTGTTATTGTGATAACCCCAATTAGTTTTGTCAAAATCAATTCAAATCATTATTTTTTTTGAATAAAATTATTACACCAATACAACGTTATATTCTTTATTGCATTTTTGTAAATTCGCAAGTGTAAGGGTAGTTTACACCAGTGTAAAAATCTGCTGAAAGCATAAAATATATATTTTCAGCAAAAAAATTACACCAGTGCAAACTTACCTACACTTGCGAATTTATAAAAATGCAAAAAATAACATGACGTTGTATTGGTGTAATAATGATTTTAAAAAAAATAATGATTTAGATTGATTTTGACTAAGTTAATAATAATATCACAACAGAGGGTTATTATAAGATCCCAATCCTATATATATAAACCCAAAAAATATGAGGAACAAAGGAACACGTTTAACCGCTAATTAATTTTTAGTTTTAAGGTTTTATTTAAAATGATTAATTAAACTTAAAGGAAATTTTAGAAACTAATATTTCAATATTCCAAGCTTACGTGTCCACTAAACCAATCAAAAGAACCCATACATAAAAAGTCAAAAATAAATTTTATTTTTGAACTAAAATTATATCTTAAACATGGCTAATAATTAAATCAAACTACACTTTTGTCTTTTATTTTTATTTTTATCTAGGTAACTAAAAATTTGTTTTACATGTGAAAACAACACTATAAATGAATGTGAAGGTTTCACATGAGAAAAAGAAAAAAAAAACTTTAAATAATAAAAAAACTTGAATATTAGGAAATCGTTGAATTTTTTTTATTATGAAATTATTAAATTTATAAGACCATCTTACTTTAAGCTCTTTTAGTCTTTTGTGGTTCATATATTATAAGCTCGAAAGATTATAAAAAGGTGTGCTTTAAACAACTTATAGAAACTTTTTGTCAATATTTTTAAAGTGAACGAGTTATTACTCATGTAAACAGGATATTTAACATGTGAAACAAAGTTATTAATCGTGTCGTTTTAGTTTTGAAAAATCAGTAAACCAACATGGACCGGTTTGGGTTCACAAAAATAGATGATCCAAATTATGTGTTTCGCACTTAAAAACAGTTAATTAACTACAGTGAATACATTATTATGTATGTCTATATAGTGATAAAAAAAGAACTTATATAAATTTTAAAACTAAATTTATCTGATCATGAAAATAAATAATCTTGAAATTTTTTTTACTTCAGTCATATTTCATCAAAATTTTTTTTTCATAACTTCAGCCACCTCATCATCATTGCTTCCATTTCTTTTTTTCAAACTTGACATCGCTAATTTCTTACCTGCTTATTAGTTCAACGGTTGCGCAATGCCATGAATAATGGAACCCTTCTCGACACTTGGGACCTAAAATAATTTGTAAGTGGTCCATTCCATGATCGGATAAAGAATCGAAATAAATGCAAAATAACAATGAACTATTATGTTGAACAATTTGAATGATATTAATAATGCTTCTGAATCATATGTTCTTGAATTTAGAAAACAAAGATACAGATTGTTCGACATAGAGACTTCTATATATATACGACTTGAACCGACGTGATTGATCTGCAATTGCTGAATGAACCGGTGTTTCCGTTAGCAACTGTAACGTTTGGAAATTAGACACCGATTAACCTAATGCTAATTACACTTAACACCTTCTAATTGCAACTTTTTAAGTTTGACCCATAAACATACTTTATATTAATAACACTAAGACCCCTAAACTTAGAATTTTAGTTTAACTATCAATAAAGCCGACCAAACATAATACATAAACATAGTTGTTAACTCATAAACTAATAATAATAAAAGCCCAAAGATCAAAAGATTATTAATCCAATACTCTCTCCCACTACAACAGTATCACCCTATCCCGATGATTTTTTTCACCCTATAGCGACGACATGTCGTCGCTATTGTCTCGTCCCAATACCCAAGATTGTCGTCGGGATAGGTGTTGTCGGGATAGGTCTTTTCTGTTTTTTTTTTTTAATTTTTAATATTTTATCCAGAAATATTAAATTTCTAAAAACAAAAACCTGCAAATCATTAAATATAAACCATTCAAACATTCAAATCAGATAAAACTAATATCCGAAACATAAACCAAACATCTAAATTGTTCGACACACAAACTTGTCCGACAAATCAAACATTCAAAACATAAACTTGTTCGACACACAAATATACAAATTGTTCAAGACAAATACCAACCTAACCAAAATAAACAAACAAAACTTCAAAATCTTGAAAATGTAGCTAACATATGAAACCCGGATGTTACCTCACCTTAAATCCCGAGAGTTTTTGTGAAAGTTGCTCACAATAAATACCATCTTATATACCTACACATCACAATTACATACATAAATAAAAGCCCAATTACATAATTACAAACATATATATACAAACATACATACATAAATAAATGTCCAATTACATAATTACAAACATATACATACAAACATACATACACATATATACATTCATATTAACTAATCATCATAAACACAAATTACACACATACATCCAAACTAATCATCATAAACACAAATTGCACACATACATACACATACATACAAACTAATTATTATAAACACAAATTACACACATACATACATATACATACAAACACTAATTTACATAAACTAAATTATATAAAATAAGCACACATCTAAACCAAATGACCTAAACTAATCATAATTTAATAATTTCATCATACATACAAATATACATACTCATACATACAAACGTACATACTTACACATACATAACACATACATATAGAATCATAAAAACCTTAGATCTAAACCAAATTTCATCACAAATTAGTAATTAAAACGAGTATTTACCTTCACAAAGCTAGAAATCCAAGAAATGATGAAATTCCTCCAAAACCTAACCAAAATAAACAAACAAAACTTCAAAATCTTGAAAAAGAAGCTAAAATATGAAACCCGGATGTTTTTTGTGAAAGTTCCTCCCAAAAAGCCAAAAAACCGTGAAATCGCCGGAGAGAACAATTTGGGGGAGTTTTGGAGGATTCTTGGTGGAAATGAAGGTCTGCCGTCTGTTTTCCCTATTTGTTCGCGCTGCACCCTATGACGACGACATGTCGTCGGCATAGGCCCACATGTCGTCGGTATATGGTTCGTCGAATGTTGACCAGTCAATAAAGAAAAAACCCATTCCCGACGACATGTCGTCGCCATAGGGTTTTCCAGAATTTTTTTTAATTTAAAATAAAAAATTTGACCGACGGAAATTGATTAAATAAAAAAAAACAAAAAGAAAATCAAAATTAAACTATAGGGATGACATGTCGTCGCTATAGGTTTTCCCCAAAAATTCATTGGGTGCCAGCTTTCCCTCCAATCTGCCTTAACCCTATAGCGACGACATGTCTCATTCAAAATTTTGGTTTTCACCTATCCCGACAACATGTCGTCGCCATAATGTTTTTCAGAATTTTTTTTAATTTAAAAAAAAAATTTGACTGACGGAAATTGATTAAATAAAAAAAATAAAAAGAAAATCAAAATTAACCTATAGCGACGACATGTCGTCGCTATAGGTTTTCCTCAAAAATTCATTGGGCGCCAGCTTTCCCTCCAATCTGCCTCAACCCTATAGCGACGACATGTCGTCTCTATAGAGTGTCCCATTCAAAATTTTGGTTTTCACCTATCCCGACGACCTGTCGTCGCCATAGGGTTTTCCAGAATTTTTTTTTAATTAAAAAAAATTGACTGACAGAAATTGATTAAATAAAACAATTCGGAGTTTTTGAGATTTTATTTTATACTTTCACATATTATATATATATATATATATATATATATATATATATATATAACTTAGACCCTGAAACAAGAAAGAAGAACAAGTTTGACTTGAAAAAGTCAAAACCCATTTTCACTCTTCTATTTCCGTTGAATTCGCAATCAAAACTCAATTCTTTTGAATCCTAAATATTCAAGATCGTGTATTAATTGCGTATCAAGCCCCAATTTGATAGATTAGGATCGAAATCGTGAGATTTGGAACCCAATTTAGTATGTCACGTAAATGGGTATGAGATTGCTTAAATCACCGAAATCAAGCTCGTAATCCCGCAGATCTCGTCAATTTAAAGTTGTAAATGTGTTATAATCACCCTATATATAATCCCTATCATCTTATAACTCGAAAGCACCTCCAAATTCATTTTTTTTCTTCCTCTCGGTTTGCAATCGGCGCAAGGGGGGCTCTCAATCTGCAACGACTCAAGGACAACTCAGTTTCATTCTTTCGTTCGGAATCGATAGCATGTGCCCATTTACATCTGATGTCGCCCAGACGGTCTATATAAAAACTAACAAAACCTAGCCTAAACTCCTAAGTAATAAATGGAGTACCTTCGAACTAAACCGCACTGACAGACAAGTATACCTATCGAGTATAGCACAGCTTAACGGTAAACCGAGTATCGAACCCTAGAGACACTACGAATAACAAAACTAGACTCTGACTTGGACTAAAGAATGATTATTGGTTTGGGGGGTTTGACTACACTACTGATTAAACTGATGAATGTCGAAAACTAGAACGACTCAACTATCAAGATAAGAACTGAGGTGAAATCAAGAATTGGGAAGAATACTACCTAGGTCGGAATCCTACGTGTAAAGCACAACTTCTACCGGTTCTGGAAACTAAGATGGATCTGGGTTTCTAAGGATGATAACTAAAGACTACCTAGTGGATCCCTAATCACCCTCGGGGTGTCACCAATTAAGCTACCTAAAGCGTACTAAACTCACCAAATAGTTGGGTCACCTCTCGGGTATTTCCAACAATGATAAAGTACCCACAAGACAGATTACCTCTCAGTCTCACTGTCCATAATACATTCGAAGAACGCACGAGCTAATCTTTAGATAACAACTATGATTTAACCTAGCAACAATCACTAGACACCTAATACTAACGTCATCTCAGACTGTTAACACTCGGATTCCTAATGATGAAGACTAGACAACTACTTCTCACCACTCGGGTATTGAACTAGGACACACATTCACTCTAATCAGCAATCCATCACAACTCCTATGGTCACTATCTCTAGCAAACCATACACAATCACAAACCCTAAGATCTATGACCTAGATACGCAAATCAAACTGGTAGACAACCACAATCAACGCATGGAGTTATAATCAATCACACAATCAGAATTAAACATGCTTATACATCATAATTAATATCCAAAGATCGTCTACAAAATCATTCAGCCATCAAATAGATCCAAAACCGGATAAAAATCTAAACTTTACGCATATTCATCAATTGACCTAGGCAGTACTATGGTTTTAGCCAATAATCATCATCCAAAACATCATAACAGAAGTAAAAGACAAAGACATGTTATCAAACATAGCAATCAAAACGCAAAGATTCAAACTTGAAAACCTAGATCGCCATTACAACAAACCCGAGATCCAAAAGCTTTGATCTTGCACTTGAATCGATCTTCTTGCTCCCAAAATCGCCCTAGGCTCTCTCTCAAACGGTTGGAATGCGAACTTCTCAAATTATGGCATTAAAAATCTATTAAAAGTCGATTTTAGGGTTTTTCACGATTTAGGGTTCGCTCGCGTACCGCGAGAGACTGGGCTGAGTTCCTCGCGTACCGTGAGGAACAAATTAGTCGGGGCTGGTATTGCTTTCCCTCGCGTATCGCGAGGCATTTGTCTGTCTCTCTCGCGTACCGCGAGGAACTGAATTTCAACAAATTCTTCTTTATTTCTCTCGGCTTTATTCTCTTGCTCGTTTTCTTCGGGATTTAGCTTTCTATTCCACACGAGCTCCTAAAAGTATACAATAGACTCAAATACAGACGAAAATTTAAAAAAAAATTGACCGACGGAAATTGATTAAATAAAAAAAACAAAAAGAAAATCAAAATTACCATATACCGACGACATGTCGTCGCTATAGGTTTTCCCCAAAAATTCATTGGGCGCCGGCTTTTCCTCCAATCTGCCTCAACTCTATAGCGATGACATGTCGTCGCTATAGGGTGTCCCATTCAAAATTTTGGTTTTCACCTATCCCGACGACATGTCGTCGCTATAGGGTTTTCCAGAATTTTTTTAATTTAAAAAAAAATAAATTTTGACCGACGAAAATTGATTAAATAAAAAAACAAAAAGAAAATCAAAATTAACCTATAGCGACAACATGTCGTCGCCATAGGTTTTCCAGAATTTTTTTTAATTTAAAAAAAATTTTGACCGACGGAAATTGATTAAATAAAAAAAAACAAAATGAAAATCAAAATTAACCTATAGTGACGACATGTCGTCGCTATAGGTTTTCCCTAAAATTGGCAAGCTTTTCCTCCAATCTGGCTCAACCCTATAGTGACGACATGTCGTCGCTATAGTGTGTCTAATTCAAAATTTTGGTTTTCACCTGTACTGACAACATGTCGTCAACCATACATCCAAAGTGTTCCTCATTTTGGATGTTATCTTCCTCATCAACATGCATTTTCTTCTTTAGAGCGTCATAGTGCCACTCGAGATATTTGATACGTAATTTTGTTGCCAAATCAAATTAAAACCGCGTTTTACGGCTATAAGTTCCCACTTGTTTTCCCTTGAAGTCCTCCTCAAACCCCCTTCGGTTTGAACACCCATATAAAAGTCAAAAAGGTCCACTTCCACTTCCTCACCATTATCTAATCTTATTGGGAATAGGTCATTCTTTTTTTATTTTAGGATAATCAAAGCATTCAAATATTTTACCAAATTCAACCCGAATGCAGTTTTATATTTTTTAAAGAGGTTATGGATTTTGAGCATGTCTAAGAAAGTGACAACTCGTCATCTTCCTCTTGTTTTCCTCTATCAACATCATCTTGATCACCATAGCTTTCTTTAATGTTTTCTCCTTTGGTTGTTTGATCATAATAATTATTCATGTAAGCCATTTCGTGAGCATGACAAGTTTCTTCATCACTGCTCTCTTCTTGATCCAATTTTCGTTTACCCTTTCCTTTTGCATCAGATTTCTCTTCCATATCATCAAACATTGGTTTGATCTTGCACTTGTCTCCTTCTAAAATAACTTCAAAGCCTTGTTCATAAGTTCCATACTAATTATATTTTTCTTTAGTGATAGAGTATAGTAAACACAAGGAACAATTATTTCTTTTCCAGAATAAGTGTGCTTTTATTTTTCCAATTCCATTGGTGAAAATCATATTGTTTACACGAGTCCTAGTCTCAATACCATAAGTATTTTTGAAACCTACTAACATCCATGTTTCCTGTTTTAAAATCTAGACTAAGAAAATAGATTTCATTCCAAGTTTTTGAACTCAGTTCCTTAGATCAAGTATTCCACAATTTGATTTGAAGGGACAAGAGTTTTGGGATTTGATTTCTTAGTAGGACATGAGAATAGATAGCACCGTATTAAAGACTTATCTTTTGTATTTTGTACAGTCCGTGTTATCATTCTTCTTTCCTGATATGTGCAGGGACTTGTTCCTTGCACTCTTCGACTGCCAACACACAGATTCTTGGAGCGAGACTTAAATTGTTTTGCCTTATCCAAAATCCGTTTTGCCACTGCCATCTTCAAGTTGTATGGATTCTTGGCTTTATTGTTTCCGGAAGACGATCCACCAATTAGTTTCAAGTTAGCGATTCACCGAGATTCCTTCAAGGGCTTTCCCGAATGTGATTACCAGATTGATCGACATTCGTTCTTGAATCCACGGTCTGATCTACAAGATGACTTCCAAACGATTATGATCCGGTCTCCCTTGATTGTTCCTGTTAATACACCTTAGTTGTATTATTTTTGTACTTTCTTTATTCTTGATGTAACCTAGTTGTAACTATTCCATCTATTTAAAGAATGCATATCCCTCCATTCAGGGATATCGAAAGTTGAGTTTAATATGGTATCATTAGCCTAATACGATCTCTTTCCCTCCCTCACCGTCCCTTCCCCTTCGCCTCCTTTTCTGCTCCATCTTCCTTCTCCGGCAGCATGGCTGCTTCTTCTTCTGCAGATACCTCTTTCCCCATAACCACTTTACTACACATGATGACAATCAAGTTGTCATCAAACAACTACCTATCATGGAAGAACCAAACTCTCCTATCAAAACTTATTATCCCACATTGACGGTTCCTCCCCCAGCCCTGAATCACAATCCGTTGTTGATGGCAAACCCGCTATCAACCCTCTCTGGGTGCTGCTGACCAACGAGCCATAATCATCCTTCATGCCTCCTTAACCGAAGAAGCTGTTGCCGAAATCATTGGCCTGTCTACTGCCCGGCAAATATGGCTCGCGTTAGAGTCTGCTTACAGCAGCTCGTCTGTTGAACGGGTTCAAAATCTTCGGGACCGGTTAAGACAATCGTCCAAAGGTTCCTCCTCTGTTGCAGAGTTTGGTCGGAAATTCAAGGGCCTTTGTGACCAACTAGCCGCTATTGGCCATCCCGTGGACGATTCCGATAAACTGCATTGGTTCTTATGTGGCTTAGGGCCAACGTTTGAAGGTTTTTCTACTGCTGTGCGCACGTCCAGACCACCTCCTAATTTTCGGGACCTTCTGGTTCAAACCGAGAGCCACGAATTATTTTTACGGTCTCTTCATGGTTCGTCCCCAGCTCCTGTTGCTTTCATTGCTGGGCAGTCTGATCGCTCTTATCCCACTCGTGGTCGTATCAGTGGCAAGCCTACTCGGGGTGGTGGCTTTGGTGGTCGTGGACGGGGTCGCCGTCCACCACACTGTCAATTATTGCTCTGATACCACTTATTGCCAAGGAGATCATTTTTCAACCATCAAGAAATCAAGAACAAGATAAACAATAATAACCATTCTTAAGTATCGTAATCCCTACGACGTATCCTAGAATACGGTTTCTAACTTTACATGTTTACACAATGACCCTAACTAATAATAAATACATAATAGACTCTAAATAGACTTTCTAATAATTAAAATTCTAACCTAAACTTTGATATTCAAATCCGGTCAAATAATTAAGGCCAACAATCTTTAAGTGGTCCCTACCATGATCGAATAAAGAATCGAAATAAATGCAAAATAACAATGAACGAATATGTTGAACAACTTGAATGATATTAATAATGCTTCTGAATAATATGTTATTGAATTCAGAAAAAACAAAGATACAGATTGTTCGAAACAGACACTTCAATATATATATACACGACTTGAACCGACTCGAAACATAGTTCTTACCGTTGGTTATTTGGTGCAATGGTAGCCCCAAGACTTTCCATAGTGAAGGTCTTGGGTTCGAATCATAGCCACAACAAAAAAGGGGTCTGAGGCCAGGTCAGGGGGTTTACACAGTTGAGAGTTCCTCCTGGCACTACTACAAAATATACCTTTAATGACACGCGAACGATGACGTGCAACAGCGTGTGACATCGTTTTAGTGTCATCCTACCAAAACTACTACAAAAAAAAACACGGAATACGTTTTTTCAATAAGCGTGTCATCTGAAAACTGCCATCTTTTAATTTTACATATCCCGCTCATATCTGAAAACCCTAAAATCATTTTAACATATCCCGCTCATCTGTGAAAACCCTCCATCTCCACAATCGCAGACTCCTAATCTCTCATTCTCGTCGTTCAATCACATGCCTCCATCTCCTACAATCGCAAAAGCCCTAACACCATTTGACGCCGATTCCGACTCCACCATGTGACGGCGATTCCATCTCCACCTGAGCAAGCGGCGATCCAACTCCATATCTGACAGCAATTCCAACTCCACTCGAGCAACCCGACGGCGATTCAAACACTCCTCCACTCACATTCAGGTATTCTCTGTTGTTTACTTTGATTTAGGGTTTATCTCTGGTGTTAGGGCTTTTGCGATTAATTGATTTTGAGGCTCAATGACTTGGTGTGTTGTCTCATTTGCTGAAATAAATAGTAGTCACCAGGTGTTTGACAAAATGTCACAAAGAAAATTAAGTGTTTAGCCAAAATGTCACAAAGAAAATTAGGTGTTTAGCCAAAATGTCACAGCTTTAATTATGAATATCTTTTAGAGCTCCACTAGCACGTGGTGGTTCAGACCCTTTGCAAACACACAATAAAAACACCTTCACAAATACAAACTGTCTTTTGTATTTTAATTGCAAAGTGATTACAGTGAACCCGTCAATAAACCCGATTAAACCAAGAGCACGTGTAGTAGTTTATGTTTTATCTCTAGTTATTCTTTTTGATTGTCTTGTTTCAGAGACAAGCTTTCAAGTCAATGGAACCAATACAGTTGCTGATATACCTCTTGTGATAGTGGTTCCTGGCTTAACAAGTGATTCTAATTCACCTGTAAGCTGTCTGATCTTGCTAATAAGTAATTTCATTAATCATTTTCTAAATCCAACCTAAATGTAGAGCTTGTTGCTGACATAAAACTTGTCTTAAGAAGTGACAATGTGTACCATGAGTTTTATAGCAGATCAATTATTTCACAAAGATACAGCTTTATAATAAGTAAAAATATCAAGCTTGTGATCGGTCTTGCTTTTTTAAACAGGTCAGATCTGAAACTTGGAAGGAAGATAATCAGCCGCCTTTTATTTTTTTGCATGTCACCGTGTTATAAGCTTGGTATGCAAAGATAATTGAAACATAATTTATGAATTTTACATAACTTCTAGAACAGAGAGATAGGTTTCTACCATCTTGTGGATTTTAATACTTTTTTCTTTCAATCTTCTATATATTATGTGATATGTATGCCAGTATATTAAGAAGATTACGTACAATATGGCAAAACATGAATGGAATGTTGTTGTAAGCAAACACCGAGGGCTAGGAGGCGTTCCGCTCACTGTAAGTATTTACACTTTCAAGATACGTTATTTCCAAATTCCAATTCATTTCGGGATTAAATATACGGTGAATGATTGATTCTTTGGGCTTGGCAAAATTGCTCCTAGGAAAATTGGAATATAATAGAAGTGCAAATCATTTGCCTAAAAAGGTAAAAAGGGATCAATTTGGGTTGCTTTATATCTCCAAAAGGTCAAATGTTAAAATTTTATATCTTAGCTAAAATGGAAATGAGTCAAATGGGTTGAAAGTCACCTGAGTGTTTTCAGATGCGTAAAACCTCCTAAACTGATTTATTATAACAAATTGGATAAGTTTAACAAAGTTGACTATCTACAAAATTCAAAATATATTGACCAACCCAACCTGTCACCGGTCTTAAGATTTAATTGTTTGACCCTGACCCATTTTGACCGGTTATCCAACCAACCTGTACTGCTAACTTCATAAAAACAACATAATATCATGTTTCGGATTTCCCTGCAACTAACAACTTTGTTGTTTGCTTGCGTAGTCCGAGTGCTTCTACATTGTAGGAAAATCCAATGATTTAGGCGAAGTAGTGAATCATCTTCATCGCAAACAACCTGAAACACCCCTCTATGCTGTCGGAACTAGCCTTGGTGCCAATATTCTGGTACAAATGCTTATACACTAATGAAGTTTCACTTGTTCTGAATGACCATATAACTTTATTGCATAAAATGAGGTTTTAGCATCATTGGATTTTCTTTAGTCTAGAAAAGAATGATAAAAGCAATTTTGAGGTGTCTTAATTATAATTAAGAAATCATTAGCAACATTCCATGAATATCAAAATGTTTAATTAAGGTGCTAGTGGAGCTCTAAAAGATATTCATAATTAAAGGTGTTTGACAAAATGTCACAAAGAAAATTAGGCCTGATTTAGTCTGGTCCGGACTGATTTTGGCTAGTTTAAACTGCATTTTGGCTGGTTTAGGCGTTTGAAGCTGTATTTTAAACCCACTATATTAGTTTGTGTTTTGATAAATGCTTTGAAATTGATTATTATCTATCGGTTAAAGTCAACATCTTGTAGTATGCATATGCATTGTTGCAGATATGAAACTTACTTTTATTTTATTTGTTATTTCAACTGTTAATTTGTACAAAAATGTTTCATATTACTATAATTTAAACTTTAATTCAGAATGGGTATCAACACTTTTATAGGAAGGTGAGAAAGGTGTATAAAAAAGCAATAAAAGATTCATGTTTTCCTGACTCCTGTTATGCAAATATACCCTCGTCTAGTATTTAGTTTTATCAGTTTTTATAATATGTAGCACATAGTTAATCAACTTATTGTGTATCATTACATTGTTGTAGATGTGTATGTTAATTATCCAAATTTATCATATCATTGTTTTCTAAAACCGTGCACCTCGTTTTCATAAAGTTATTGAGAATGTTATCTTTTCATATATTTGTCTTTATTTTACCCAAGTTGCTAAATTGAAATGTGTTTTAAGTAACAAAGTTTGAGCATGATGAGTATGCCTCTTGAAGTCCTTAATGTTGTTTGGCTGCTGGAGCTCTGTAAATCGTTCTTGCTCAATCTTTCACAATTTTGTATTCTCTACTGTATATCCACATAGGATTAAGCATTCTTAGGAATATTGGTTACCTGTGACAGATCTCTGGTGTTTCTGTATGTGCTGAATTTTATTGATCTTCATATGTAGGTCTATATTTATTGTATTTGAAGTAATAACTAATGGTATCTCTTCTATGAATAGTTCTATTGATTCTAAAATGTGATTAATGATACATTGACTAGTACATTGGACTTTGGTAGTCTGTTGTATTTGCATCCTAGTGTACTGTCCATTGTAAGTGTCAAATTGAAAGAGACTAAAAAAGAAAAAAATTATGTAATTTGGTCTTACTCTATGGAATTAGCACTAAAGGTTTAGAACAAAATTGGGGTCATTAGTGGAGCTTGTAGAAACTTGAAAGTGATGATGTGTTAATTCATTCTTGGATCCTTAATTCTGTATAACAAGAATTGTTCATGGGTCAAAGTGTTTCACAAAATGCAACTGATGTGTGGTTAGAACTAAAGGAATTTTTTTCCTAATTACGCTGTGTGTGGCCTCTTAATTTAACTTGACTTGTCATCTTGAGTGGCCTGAATCCTGTTCTTGATCAAGATTTCCTTGAATTGTGTTGCTTATGTGCTATCTTGATTCTTATTGGTTTGAATTGGCATTAAATGTTGTTTATCCCTAGGGTTTCTTCTAGGATCCCAAATTTGTTTATCCCAGAACTGCAGTTTGACTTATGTGGTCAAACAAATAATATCTCCCCTCAAATTTATGTTAGTTTTATTAGTTACATAAGAAAAGTTTAAAAACTAAACTATTTACCATGATAGATCCTACAAATAGAAATGTATTGATTTTAAATTTTGTTTAACAGAACCCATATCCATTTCAATCTTATTTACAAAATTTGACTTGTGAAGTCAAAGAGTCTTAAAAATTTGTTTATCCCAGATTTGTTTAACTGCAGTTTGACTTATTTACCCAGATTTGTTTATCCCATATTTGTTATTTAGCCATAGTTATTTGCAAATTTACTTAAAAATCCTGCAAACTAATATAATGTAATTGTGTAGTCTCCATGTCAGCCGGGAAGTACTGAATGTAGATACTATATGTTAAAGTTTATGAAAGAGATAGTTGATGAAGGAGTTGAAATACTGGCCAATAACAATGTAAGTATATATGTTTTGTGCACTTGCTAAATAGTATTATATATATGTATGTATCTTTGATAATTATTTGTTTACAAATTTTTTCTTAGGTTGGGGGAAGTAAAGATGAATACACCGATGTTGATATTGATGGGGTTCGTGAAGAATGGTCGACTTATGTATCAAACTTTATTTTTCGGTGAAACTTCGCAATACATTACGTTGAATTCGTAATAGACTTTTGTTACTTTTAAATCGTTGTTTATATTTTATGAAATGGATTGTTTTGTCATATGTATTTTATTTTATATTATAAAATGTTTATTACTATTTTATGATATTAATGTGAAAAACTGGAAATTAATAATTCTATAAAAAAATATTTTTTTAAACAGCTTTAACAATGACACACATTTATGACGAAAAATGGGCGTCATAAGTAGATGACACAGAAAGTGCGTGTCATCTTCATTCTTGACAGGGCTATCCTTGACACGCATTGCGTGTCGTGAAGGCGTGTCGTAAAAGCGTGTCATAAACGCGTGTCATAAAAAGATGACACACAAAATGCGTGTCATATTCATTCTTGACAAGGCTATCCTTGACACGCTTTCGCGTGTCATCTACCCCCTTTTATGACACGTAATGCGTGTCATCTAAGGTTGTTTTTCTAGTAGTGTGGGGTGGGCTGCCCTGGATGTTTTAGGTATTGCCCCGGGAAAACCCAATTATCGAATATTTAGGTGTTGGCGTTCAAAAAAAAAATTAACATAGTTCTTGACCCATTAACTAATAATAATAAAAACCCAAACATCAAAAGATTATTAATCCAATAACATTGCCTATATTTATGCTAAACATTATACTAGACCTAAGCCAATAAAAAAATAAACCTATTCAATAAATAAAGGGGGGGGGGGATTCTAATATATCCTAGTATAACTCAAAACTAAACAAACCTAATAATCTTTAAACAATTAAAACTCTTTAACACTTATCCTCTCATTTTTTTTAATTTCTCTTCTTGATTATCTTTCTTTGAACTCTAGATCGGGATTATGCCAACATACTAAACTTAGAAATTTATTGTTTCAAAACATGAAACAAGATTTACAGGAGAAGATAGAGTTCTCTCAAGGGAATGAGCATCATTTTACCATAATAGATTAAACTGAATGTGATCATACCGAAATGGAATTAACTAATCAGAACACCAATGTATAAAACTGAAACTCGTAAATGATTTCATGCATAAAAATTCATTTATTGATTTGAGGCATAAACAACACCATATCATCATCACTATCATGGTCATCTTTTTCAAGAAACTTTACTAAAGCAAAATTCTCAAACTAACCAGATTATTTAATTACAGCAAACCAACAAGTCCACTACTAAAAAAATTAAAAATTTACGATAGCAGTTTCGTGGGAAATTTGTCGGAATTGGCAATTAGCGACAAGTTTTCGACAAAAAGTGTTTGTTGGAAAAAACCCCGTAGAAAATGTATTTTCCGACAAAGTCCCGAAGAATTAGCGACAAAAGCCTTTCATCGGTAATTTTCGACAATATTCCGACGATTATATTAAATAAATAAGTTAACCTACTTAATAAATTTGTCGGAAAATTGTAGGAAATCTTGTGGTTACTTTTTTGTTTTTTTTCGTCGGAAATTTGTCGCAAACTTGTGGGAAATTTCTTTTGTTGGTAACTTGTCGGAAACTTTTGTAGAAAATATACACGTTTTCTAGTAGTGGTCACACTGTAGTATTTGAAGAATCTTCATCAAAGTGGGACAGTGACGGAACTTGAACAATTAAATTAGGGGGCTCGAAAATATTATGTGAAAATAACAATACCGAGTAAGTTGAGGATGCTTAGTGAGGTACGATCAATCTCAAAGGGGTGGAAGGAGGAGATCATAAGTCTAGGGTATAATTGGTAATTAGATAGAAGTTAATTTCTTTATGTCGGTCAGAATAAGAATACGTATGTAATTAGGTTTCCTGCTTTCACGTGTTTTTAGAATAAGTTTACTTCTCTATATATTCAGTTGTAATTCTTGTTTATGATTAATGAAAAAGAGTCGATCAGTTGATCAAAGTTCTTGTGTTCTTAACATACCCAGTTTAACAAACTGGTATCAGAGCCTTGAAGAACAAGTTTCCCATCGACGGAAGAAGAGAAGCTCGATCCAGATCAAGAAACGAAGGCAGCATCAGTGATTGTTCTTGACGATCAAAGGGAGCCTCGCAGAACCTGTTACCCACGAAGTAACAAAGCAAGAATCGATCGAGTAAGTTCAACCCGTCAGTCATGGCAGAATTCCAAACTGTTGGAGGGATCAAGAAGCTGAACAATAACAACCACAACACCTGGTCGACATGTATTATGTCGTACCTACAGGGTCAAGACCTCTGGGAGGTTGTGAATGGAGCAGAGACCCGGGAACCCAGAATTGACACTAATGGAGCAGTCCATAAGTGTAGGGTAAAAGTCGGGAGAGCCATGTTCACTCTTAAGACAACCGTGGAAGAAGAGATGTTAGAGTACTTTCGGGAGGTAGACATTCCTAAAGGTGTCTGGGATGTGTTGGCCAAACTATTCTCTAAATGAAACAACACGAGGTTACAATTGCTTGAAGGCGAATTAATGTCAGCCTCTCAACGAGACCTATCCATTCCCCAGTATTTTCATAAAGTGAAGACTATATGTCGTGAGATAGGGGAGCTTGACCAAGAATCACGAATCTCCGAGCCCCGTATGAAGCGGATTATAATTCACGGTTTAAAACCTGAGTATAGAAGCTTCATAACAGCAGTACAGGGCTAGCTAACTCGACCAACTCTGGTTGAACTAGAAAACCTTCTAACAGGCCAAGAAGCGCTGGCCAAACAACTGGCCGAGACCTCAATCAAATCCGAGAGCTCCGATCAGTTCCTGTTTGCAGAAAGGTCTCGAGGTAAGACTAAAGCCTGGAAATCAGGAACACAAAGTCAAGACCAGAAGCCAAGGTGGAAGCCTAGACTAGCAGAGAAGGAGGAAAGAAATGAAGACAGCAAAGGAAAGTCCAAAGCAAACACAAAGCGTTTTCCATAGAAGTGCTATGCTCTAACAACTTCGGTAGAGCCTCGCAACAACAACCTAGACGACTGGATTGTTGATTCAGGATGTTCAAATCACATGATGGGAGAGAAAAGTAAGTTATCTAACCCGAAAAAGTATGCAGGAAGTCGCATTGTTGTTATTGCAGATGATTCAAAACACCCAATATCAAGCATCGGTGATGTAGTATTTCCAACAAGCAGCAACAAAGAAGAACTTGTGTTGTGAGACGTTTACCACGTGCCCGAGATGAAGAAAAATCTGATCTCAGTGCCCCAAATGACAGCAGGTAACTATGTGTTATTTAGGCCCAACGATGTCCAAGTGTTCGAAAAATTTGAGACGCCATCAGTGTCGGTGCTCAAAGGACATAGAAGAGAATCCGTATATGTTCTATCTGCTGAATCAGCCAACATTGAGAAGACCAAGAACAACCAAACAGTGGATCTATGGCATCAAAGGCTTGGGCACGTAGGTTATGAAAAGCTTGGAATCATGATGGAAAATCAACTAGTTGCCGGGTTACCAAAACTAAGTGTAAACCGAGAAGAAGTATGCTCCGGTTGCCAATTTGGCAAAGCACATCAGCTTCCATTCGACAAGTCCAACTACAAGGCCAAAGCTCCCCTCGAGCTAGTACACACGGACGTGTGTGGTCCGATACAACACACATCATTGAGTGGTATGCAATATGTTATTACATTTATTGATGACTTTTCACGTTTCCTTTGGGTATTCTTTATGAAACAGAAAAACGAAGCTTTAACAAAATTCAAGGAATTTCGAGTTGAAGCTGAGAGAGTAATAGATTTAAAATCATAGCCCTTATGTCTGATAATGGTGGAGAGTACACTAGCTATGAGTTCAAAGAATTTCTAAGGCAATGCAAGATCGGTAGGCAATTGACCTGCCCGATCATGCCACAACAGAATGGCGTGTCAGAACGCAAAAATCGACATTTAACTGAAATCTCAGGATGTTGGCTACACGATAAAAACATACCTGGAAGATTTTGGGCAGAATCGTTTAAGTCAGCAACTTATGTGAGTAACAGGACACCTCAACAGGGCTTAGAGTATAAATCACCGTTCGAGTTGCTGTTAAAAAAGAAACCGAACGTGACCCACTTGAGGGTTTTTGGATGTGTATGCTACGTTTTCATGCCAAGCCACTTAAGAAAGAAGCTAGACAAGAAAGTCGTGAGGTGTATTTTCGTTGGGTATGATGAAGAACGCAAGGGGTGGAAGTGTTGCGAACCAAACACGGGAAAGTGCTATGTTTCCCGCCATGTTGTATTTGATGAGAACTCATCGTGGTGGTCCCAAGGAAATGAAGTCCTACCTGATATAGAAAGTTTGAAAGAAAAGTTAGAATCCTCCAGCATCAATCTCGAGTTCAGCAGTGAAGAAAAACCAGAACCAAGTGAAGAAACCGGTCCCGATCAGACTGAACATGCCGAACAACAGCTGTCAGACCCAAACTCAGCGCCTGTTTTGCGTCGCTCGACCCGTGTCAGAAGGCAGAATCCTCATTTTGCAAACACTACAGTTGTAAATGTTGTAGTGGTCGAAGAAGAAATCGTTGAACCAAGTTCGTACCATGAAGCATGTGACAAAACATAATGGATTGATGCGATGAAAGCTGAAGTGACAGCTTTACTACAAAATCAGACCTGGGAATTGGTTCCTAGACCAGAAGTTGTGAAGCCTGTTTCATGCAGGTGGGTTTACAAAGTGAAAAGAAAGGCCGACGGTTCGGTTGAGAGATTTAAAGCTCGACTCGTGGCTAGGGGGTTCTCACAAGAATATGGCTTGGACTATGATGAAATGTTTAGTTAAGTAGCTAAGTTAACCTCGGTACGAGTTCTGATTGCTCTTGCAGCAAGTAAGGGGTGGGCATTATGGCAAATGGGCGTGAATAATGTCTTTCTCTATGGTGACCTGGATCGAGTCATTTAAATGGATCAACCAACCGGGTTCGAAGACAAAACAAAGTTGGGATATGTTTGCAAGTTAAAGAAAGCCTTATATGGCTTAAAGTAGTCTCTGAGGGCATGGTACAGTAAAATTTCTGAATTCCTTGAATGCAATGATTTCGTTAGCACTACCGCACATGCTAGTCTATTCTTTAAGATAAAAGGAACAAAAGTGGTGGTGGTACTAGTCTATGTCGATGACTTAGTAATCACCGGTGATCTAACGGATGAAATAGCACAACTCAAAGAAAACTTAAACACTCGGTTTCATATGAAAGACTTGGGAAAATTGAAGCACTTCCTCGGGCTAGAACTCGAATACAAAAAGAATGGAGTACTACTGCATCAACAAAAGTATTCAATCGACATGTTGATAAAGTTTGACATGTGGGATGCAAAGCCAGCAATAACTCCAACAGATGTGAACGTGAAGATGTACTCAGATGAAGGAAAGGAACTAGATGACAAAACCGAGTATAGACAAGTGATCGGTAGTCTTATCTATCAAACAATGACCCGACCCAACATTGCCTTTATTGTGGGAGTCTTAAGCCGATATATGCAGAATCTAAGAAAGCCACACATGTATGCAGCCCGTCGGGTATTACGGTATATAAAAGGTACCATTGGTTTTGGTGTGGAGTTTAAGAGGGAGCAGAATATACAGATGGTTGGGTATTGTGATGCTGATTATGCAGGATTCCCGAGTAGTAAACGGTCAATAATCGGGTATGTCTTCCTAATTGGTTCAAGTGCTGTTTCATGGAGCAGTAAAGTTGTCTACAACCGAGGCAGAGTATAGAGTAGCCGCCAGTGCAGCACAAGAGTTAGTATGGTTGGTAAGGTTATTAAAGGAGCTGAACCAGAAAGTTAATTACCGAGTAAAGCTTTTGTGCGATAATAAGTCAGCAATCCAGTTGGCCGAGAACCCAACATTTCATGCTCGAACAAAGCACATCGAGGTGCACTATCATTTTGTATGAGAAAAAGTGTTGAAAGAAGAAATCGAGATGGTGTACGTGGATACCTAAGTGTAGGTTGTAGATATGCTAACCAAAGGATTAACAAAAGTGAAGATGGAACAAATGTGTAGCATCGTTGGAATGAATTCGCTCGGTATTGAGAGGGAGTGTGAAAATAACAATACCGAGTAAGTTGAGGATGCTTAGGGAGGTACGGTCGATCTCAAAGGGTGGAAGGAGGATATCATAAGTCTAGGGTCTAATTGGTAATTAGCTAGAAGTTAATTTCTTTATATCGGTCAGAATAAGAATTCATATGTAATTAGGTTTCCTTCTTTTACGTGTTTTTAGAATAGGTTTACTTCTCTATATATTCAGTTGTAATTCTCGTTTATGATTAATGAAAAAGAGTCGATCAGTTGATCAAAGTTCTTGTGTTCTTAACATACCCAGTTTAACATATTACACCTAAAAACCAATTTTTTTTCACCAAATAAAGACCACAAATCCCCAAAAAATAAATCAGTTCTTACACATAAATGTTAAAGGAAGAATAATTACAACTCAGCCCGACGACCTTTAAGGTCTTTGTGGAACAGATTTGCGCTTTTGGTTTGGATTAGAAGGGGCCAAAAGACTATAATTAATATGAAATAAACCTAGTGGGCCGAAATCAATATTTCTGAGCAAAAAAAATAGGGGGGCTTGGCCCCTTATATGTTCCTCCCATGAAGTGGGAGCTTTGAGTCATGGTTGTTGACCTTAATCGTGTTTTTCACATTTGAAGTGTATGAATTGTCCACCAAAATAAAAATACTAACACTTGTATAATACCGAATTACAATACAGGAAATAAAGAAAGCACTAAATTACAATACTTTTACAACGGAAATAAAAGAAAATTACAAAACAGAAAAACGAATACAAAATTCGTGAGCGACGCTTCGTTTTTAACACGGGTCACTTAAAACAAATTTTGAGTCTCCTAAGAGAACTCGAATGTTTCCTAAGGTACAACGACCAAAGCTATGTGAACAGCCGGGAAGGACTCTAGACCCGTAAGAATATCTTGAGAAGAAGAGAGTAGAATTCAGAAATTCTTGCAAACTTTTCTGCTGTGTTTGAGTGTGTTGAAATGCCAAGCCTGAGTTGGTATTTATACAGGAAAATAATCGTAATAGCTGAAAGAAACTAAAAACGAAAATAAAGAGAATTAAACGTCTTCAATTCTCTTTATTTGGTTTTTGAATTCTGATGCGAAACTACAAAATTCTTAACTTTGAAGAGCTGGTCAACATGAAACTTTCAGCAATTACATACTGCTGCTGCAATGGGACGCGAACCCGCGCTCATATCCGGACACGCCACACGGACCGGGATCCACCCGCCAGGACGCTCAGACCCGGATTCATACGCCATGCCGCGCGCGTATCTGAACACGGATACACGGACGCAGACTGCACCCTCTAGGCCGCGCACGTATATTCAGACAGCGTCCGCGCTGCCACGTGGACACCCGCGCGCACCCGAAATCCAGACGCCACCCGCGCACGCCGGAGAATGCGGCGCTGAGCTCGGATGCAGCGCCACGTCACCCGTCATGTGCTCGGGTACTGAACCCGGACCACTCGTAGATGGTCAAAAATAGTACGGCGGCTCGCGGCGATGCCCATCAAAACGCCACATTACGCCCATCGCACTCAACCCGGGCGCGAGCGCGTTGGGTGCTCCCTTATAAGATAACTATCTTAAAGGAGTGTTCCACCTTATAACCCACTTAAAGGTTTGTTATTCCACCTATGTGGTAGTGTGGAACAAGTTTTCCCACTTTTATACTCAAGAAAACCTGAATTATTTCAGCTCTAAATACATAAATTTAAGCATCGATATCTCATTTATCTTAGCTACGTTTTGGACGCGGTTTGTTTCCTAGCGAAGGTCTCACGCAAGAGAACACAAACCCATAAAGATATAACAATATTAACATGAGTTACATATATTTATTTCTGTCCAAAATTGACAATAAGTCATTTTTGTAACTTAGTGAAAAAACACATTTTTCACCCAAAACTCTAACATGAAGTACAAAGAGCTAGAGTTTTAGTAGAATGGGTCAATGAGTTTGAGCAAGAGACTGGTTAAGTATTTGAGTTAGATAGTAATTTGTATTGAGTTAAAGTAGGAGTCTTTATTTAATTATTTAGTTATTATTTTGTTTGATAATTATCTCTAAGTTTGAGGATAATTATGGAGTCGGTTTGGAGTTATTGAGTAAGTAATTGAATCAAAGTATGTTTAGTTTGTTAGGGCTATTTAAAGGGGGATCACAGATCATTGTAATTAGGAAGCCAATAATGGAGATTACATAATTGATGGATATGTGTGTTTCAATTGGTATCAGAGCCATATAATCGCGGGTTCATAGGAAGAAGCAAGGCTGATCACGACCCATGTGATCAGCAAGAAAGAAATAGCAAACAACAGCAACAACAAGCAAACATCATAAAGAAAAAGAAGCAAGATCGAGCAGGTTAGTTTGTCAGGGCTAACCTAAACATCTGCAAGCAGCAAGAAAGCAAGTAGGGTTTAATTTCTTAAATCCATGTGAATTAGCAAGATCGCAAGATAAAGCAAGAACAAAGAAAGAGCTAGATAAAACAAGAACAAGTTAAATAATGTAGCAAGTTTTAACAATAAAAATTAGCAAGTTCAGCAAGTCAAAGCAAGAAAGAAAGCAGGCAAGAAAAAGCAAGAGAGCAAGGAGAAGCAAGAAAGAATGAAGAACGATCAAGACCCATGTGGTTCGATCGGGGAAAAGAGCAAGAGAGGCAATCCTAAAGCGGGTCAGTTTGCAAGTTGAAGGGGTGAATGTGTACAAACAACGATTAGGGGGGTGATTGCTGACATTAATAGTGTTTTTTTCACATTTAAAGTGCAAGTTTAAAAGACTTAGAGTTTTAGTCGAATGGCTCGTTGAGTTTGAGTAAGAGTATAAGTCTGTTAAGTATTTGAGTTAGATAGTAATTTGCATTGAGTTAAGTAGGAGTCTTTACTTAATTATTTAGTTATTTTTTTATAATTATCACTAAGTTTGAGGATAGTTATGGAGTGGTTTTGGAGTTATCGAGTAAGTAATTGAGTCAAAGTATATTTAGTTTGTTAGGGCTATTTAAAGCGGATCGCATGTCATTGAAATTAGGAAGTCAATAATAGAGATTAAATAATTAAAGGATACTGGGTTTCAATGAAATCATTTACACCTGCAAATACGCTAAAAGTATATAATAAACACTCAACTTTTTAAATGTTAATAATTCAGCAAATTCAAATACAACTACATTTATTTGTCAACAAAATCTATAATCTATATCTATACTATATAATAAATAAAGGTTTTGATTGCACACTTGTCACACTCTCATGCATCCTTAAATAAAGGTATTAGTTTTGTGATTAATTTGAATGATAATTAGTATCTTGTAGAAATTACAGCTTTAGTATGGCAGAAAATTAGTTTAGGGTTTCATGACTATGGATAGTATATGGTATATGTTGGATCTTTTATGATAATTTCTTTGAAAGTACGCCCTTCTCACCCACCCTTTTATCTCTGTTGTATGCATATATCTATATCTTCAACTATGAACAAAGCCGCCTCTATCTCCTATTAATTATACAAATTTATTTAACTGTTTTTATAATTTTTGTTTTCAGTATCTCTCTCCTATTAAATAATAATGGCTTTTATAATTCTTTTTATAAAACATTTTTCATAAATATGTAATATGTAAATCTTTATTACTAAGTATATATAACATTGCATTTTTTCAACATGTGTAATACATCGGATTTCTAAAGTTTAATATTAATATTAATTAACATTTATTAGTTACATAAAAAAAATTAATACTCAGCTAAAAAAATGTTTTTAAAAATTAACTTAACGGAATTTATAACTGTCACGTAATATTTTATATTACACGGGTTTTCTATCAACTGATATTGTTCTAGAGGTAGGGTTGTATACGAATTAATAGTTACAAAATGTGGTCTTTGTTTGTTGTGAACTTATGATGTTTAAAAGTATACGAACTTATGATGTTAAAAGTGTGTTGGTTTCAACCAGGATTTGAAAGGAAAGGTGGTTCTGTTGTACTTTTGGACCTATTGTTGTATAAATTAGGGGACTACTAACCACACACGGGAAATGCTAATCGCACTTGGTCATATACGCATCGTATAGGGCAATACGATGCGTATAGCCCTTCACAAATTCTCGTGCCCGACATTCTCTTACAACCTGTCATTCAAACCTCGTATATGCATCGTATAGGTCAATACGATGCAGTTTAGGATACGAGATTCCTTCTGCCACTAAACCCATCACATCGTTTAGGATACGCATCATACCTGTCATTCAAAGCGCTTGTGGTACAAGAAGATACTCGCGGTCGTCCAACTTTGAAAAAGCAACAACAAAGGAAACAGGATGTCGCGAGAAACAGCTCATTCACAGGATCCCAACAAAACAAATGTGACCCTGCGAGACACAGCTCGTACATTGCGTCACAAGACTCGATACAAGCGAGTTCGGTCATTCAACACCGTCGTCCAACGAAGGGTAAAGGAAAGCAACCACAAGATGATAACGCCTATCTTGGTTTTCCATTGATTATGGGGAAAGATGCGGTTAACAATATAAATTGTTTTAAGGATTCGATACCGTCTGTCTTTCATCCGTACATTTCACATATACAGGATGTAAATCCCGACGGTAACTGTGGTTTTCGATCGGTAGCTTTGGGCTTAGGGTTAAATGAAAACCGGTGGCTTTTTATCAGACAACAACTTCTACAGGAGATGAACAATAAAGAGGAATGGTGGAGAACTGTTTTTGACAGAGTCGCCTTTCAAGAGTATGATATGCTTCGTCACACAATAGATTGGCAGGATGTGAAAGCCGCACCAGTTAGTCGTTGGATGTCGATGCCATACACAGGACTCCTAATTGCTCAAAGATTTGGGGTGATTGTTCATCTTTTAAGCATCGCCAGTAATCAAACATTTTTTCCATTATGGTTTGGTCCAAACGTTCACGCTCAACATCAAATTGTATCATTAGTTCACGTTAACAGGGCTCATTTCATCCACGTCAAGTTAGACGGAGATTTTCCAATTCCCACGCCGAATGCACTTTGGAATTTGCACCGAAATGATGATGCAGCAAAATGGGAAAATATATACAGTGATCGTATTGAACGATTTAAGAAAATAATGGCTACTAATGGATCTACATTTCCACAATACTTCACGACTCACGGATGATGCTTTATTAGTTTTTTATTAATTTTAAGTATAGGGTCAATTTAATTATTTTAAATTAATTTTAAGTTAATTATAATTAATATTTTATTAGTTTTTGATTAATTTTATTTAAATATAACTGATTTTAATTTAATATTCTATACGCCACGTATAGGGCCATACGTGGCGTATAGACTTGAACAAGATATTTTAAAGGTTATACGCCACGTATAGGTCAATACGTGGCGTATAGCCACTTGATATACCAGGAAAACGCAGCGTACAGACCCAAACGACCCAAAACAAATAAACACAAACCCATACGCATCCGGCAAAAAAGCTCGTTGATTAGGATTGTCGTCTCAAAAAAACTTCGAAAACGTACGTCTCTACACCCACGATCATTAATGTTAGGTTTATATTGAATATTAGCGGGTAAAACTGGGTAGATTAGCGATTTTTAGGTTTGAACTTAAGAACTATACGCCACGTATAGGGCCATACGTGGCGTATAGTTCGTCTTAGGAAGACGATGAAGCCATACGCCATGTATAAGTCTATACGCTGCGTATGGCTAGGATTACCCGGCCACTTGCCTGCGTATGGCCTGGTCTGGGTCGCGTATGGCTTGGTTTACCCGGCAACTCGCCCGCGTATGGCTTAATTGGCCTGCGTATGGCTTATTTTTCCCGGCAACCGCCTATACGCCACGTATAAGCCTATACGTGGCGTATAGGTTTTTAAAAAATTAATAATAATTATTATTATTTATTATTTAATATTTAAAATAAAAAAAAATTAATTATTATTATTATTTATTATTTAAAATTTAAACAATATATTATTATTATTTATTATTTAAATTAAAAACAATATATTATTATTATTTATTATTTAAAATTTAAATAATATTATATTATTATTTATTATTTAAAATTTAAACGATATATTATTATTATTATTTATTATTTAAATTAAAAAATTAAAAATAATTAATTATTATCAAATATGGCGGATCATGATAATGATATTGAGATGGATCAGCTAGACGATCTTGCGCACTACCCTTTTCTGGATTTTTCGCCCGATACGGAGGCTTATTCCCATTGCCAGAAGCTCCGGGAGGTGCAGATGGGTCCAGGTACGGCGGTGGATTGGGCCCTCCTCGAGGAGGTGCAAGAGGCCGAGTGAGCTAGGGCCATCATCGGTCAGGACACGCCATGGTCGCGTCTTTTTGGCGTTTCTTTTGTGGATACATACCAAGAGCTGGTCGTCGTGTTTCTTTCGACGTTCATCTACTCAGAGACTGGGCTGCAGCCTCTACCCGGGGAGGCGCCGGATATTGATCCGGATCGTATTTCTTTTTCTATTTTTGGGGTCGTTTACCGTCAGACCTTCCGTCAGTGGGCCGTCACGACGAGCTTATACTACGAGCCTGAGACGGTCACGTCGCTTTTCACCGAGGCGGTGACGGAGGTGGACAAGGAGGAACTCCTTGTTTTTTGGGGCTTGATTTCAGATAGTCCTTGGTTGGGTACCAAGGGGAGGGTCTCGGGTATTAGAGACCCTTTGTATAGATATCTGCACCGGCTTATTTCGACGTTGATCGCACCGCGTCTGAAAAGCCGTGAGTGGTGCACTGATAGAGATATTTTCTTCCTTTTCTGCCTACTTACTGGGAGGCGGTGCAACCTGTCCACGAGCATGGCGCTTTATTTTTCTCCTGCCTATATGCGACAGAAGCGCGAACTTTTATATGGCGGTGCTTTCATCACGCATATCATGCGGTCGGTCATACCATTTGACGACCATGAGCCTGCGATGTTACCGCCCATTCCCCCTGTCCGATTAGACCGTCGCACGGCGAGCGGCATGCGCATCACGCACCGATTCCCGTAGGGCCTTCGGTTCATGGGGGCCGTCTAGGACCAGGTTTGGGTCCCGGTGCCGTTGCCGTAGATGCCTGGACAGGGGGACCCGCCTATGCCTCAGCCGCTACAGGGTATGGCGATTGAGGACGAGCCGCCACACGTCGAGCAGGTCCACGAGCATCCGCCACAGCATCCCCGACACGTACGTCGGTCTGTTAGGCTGGATAGGGCTACCCAGGCATTGCTTGATGGCCTTGTTGCCGACTCACGGCGACAGGGTCGTCAACTCGATCGTATGGAGGACCTGATGATGTGGGCGGTTGGACAGCTCGTGAATCAGTCACGAGCCGCCGGCATCGAGCCACCCCACTACCACCGCCACGTCATTATCCGGACGAACCCATTCAGGGTGACGGCGGAGCCGGTAAGGTTTAGTTCTTTTATTTGTATTTTGTTTCTTTCGTTGTTATGTATGTAAAACATTTTGATGTATATATTTAATTTTTTGATGTAATGTATATAATTTTAGTTTATTAGTTTGGTTGTAATGTTTAATATTTTGTTTGGTTTGTAATGTTTAATATTTTGTTTGGTTTGTAATGTTTAATATTTTGTTTGATTAACAAACTTATATTAACAAAATTATATAAATTAAAATAAAAATAAACAAAATAAAAAAAAATAAAAAAAAATATAATTAAATAAAAAATACCTATACGTGGCGTATAGGTCAATACGCCACGTATAGGATTCATAAAACTCCCAAATCTTCCAACTTTTGAATCAAAAATATAACCCGTGCCTCATACGCTGCGTATAGGTCAATACGCCACGTATTGGACCAGCCGCCAGACAGAGAATGACACGTGGCATTCTGTTGGCAGTCACTGAACTCTATACGCCCTCGTATTGCCCTATACGAGGGCGTATAGGGCGGCGGCGGGTCCAATTAGCAATATTCCGTGTGTGGTTAGAATCACCCATAAATTATATGCACGTGCTCCCTAATTTGCAGAAAAAGTACAAAGATTTCCGTTCAAATTGTATGCACATGGTTTATTGACATGTGTTCAACCGATCGAGTCAGATTTCCGTTCAATTGAAAAGGTATTTCTTTGAGAACAGTTCAATATACACGTGGCTAGGGAAGTAACTCAATTATAAACAAAAAAAATCAACTGAATCTGTCTTGATAGATTATAATCAGGAATTGTTTTTTTTAAACTGCTTAGACTTGATCTGTAATTTTTTTTGCATTATCAGGTTGTGGGCAATTTTTTAAAAACTGAAATCTTTTCTTTTTTAATTTTTATGATACAAACAACTGAATTTGAATTGGTAATTAAGCAAAAAGTGGTTTGGTGAGGTTGCTATCGCACTCCGCCTTACCACCCGGGTTTGAGGTTATTTTCTTTTTTGAAATTTCAGAAGAAGATGGATTTTACTCTGAAAGTAGTTGGTCACTTGGTGGTGACATATCTGCTATTCCTGGTGTTGCTGATGCTCTAGAGGTGTGAGTTTCATTCTTGTATTCTACTAATCTCTTTTACTATATTTGCTACTAATTCAGTTAATGCGATATAAAAATGTTTTAATAGCTTGTATATCGCATGTTCATATATTTTTCCCTAAATTTCAACTTATAATGTTGGTTGTAGACCCGTGTTTTACATGGGTTGGGTATGAAAGCATTATGGAAACTTGATGTTATTATAATACTTAAGAGAGAATTAATATGATTTGGTGTACATGAAAAACAGATTTCACTGGAGTTGAGGTTGGACATGTTATTAGAGACTATCAATAATTATTTGCATATTAAAGGTCTAATGTTGTCAAATTTTTAAATTTTTTTTTTATATATAATTGTACAGTTCTTAGTAGTGACATGAACTGTGATTAGTTATATGAACTTCTACTTGGAGAATTCTTGATTTTAATGGATTATCAACTTGGTTTTTAACAATTTATAGTTCCTGTTCCAATTTTATTTTTTTTCAAGTATCCAGTAGCTGCTATATATAGCAGTGAACTGATTTTTTTTTTTTTTGGGGGGGGGGTAACTAGACTACTAGAGTAAAGGACTGATTCTAATTTTAATGGGTTTGTGTGATTTGTAATCATGATGCAGCACAAACTCTTGGATCCAACCAACATTCCACATCTTTTCCCAGTCACTAAGTTTCTTGGATTGTTGGTTATTAACATAACAGGTTGTTGTTTAAAGATTTTAGCATCAAATATATCATCCTTAGGTTCCATTTTTTTGTGCATTTGTGACAACGGGTCTAGGTGAAGATTAAACTGAAAATGAAATAGAACAAATAGGTCAATTAGGTCAAAATTATGGAACTGAGCAATATGCTTGATATATAGTTAGTTTAATCGGTTTAATTGGTTTAAAGGGTTATTCTTGTCAAATTGCAGGTTGTAAATGAAAATCTGAATCCAATTTGGAGTCAAACTTTTGACTTTGTTGTTGAGGATGGTTTACATGATATATAGATCGGGGAAGTATGGGACCATGATACATTTGGGAAGGTATGCACATCGTTTCACATCGTTCCTTTAACATGAATTCAGGATTCGTCCCCATAGCTATTCACAATGTTCGACTTTTTTGTAGGATTTCATGGGAAGATGCATTTTTAACTCTAACAAGAGTTATATTTGAAGGGGAATACAAAGAAAGTTTTCAAATTGAGGAACCTAAATCAGGAAACTTAACTTAAATCTCAATAAAAATTTACATTTATGTAAAAAAATTATTACGTTATAGAATTATGTAATTTCTATTATGCACATTATTGTAAATTTCTTTTACACATTACTGAAATTTCAGTTTTCTATTATACAACCCCGTGTAATGCACGGATCTATAACCTAGTGAATATATAAAATAGAATTTTTAGTTCTTAACGCTTAACAAAAAAAGATCATAGGATTTTTAATTTTGCTTATCATCCTCATCAGAGCTTTACAGCCTGATTTAATCGATGGGAAAAATGGAACCAGATTCTTTTTTAGCAAATAATCTAATTTCTTCTAGACCTGTATAAATCAACGAAAAATAAACGTCAAATCAACAAAATAAACTATGAACCACAACCCTAAATAAAAAAAAATTGAAAACATAAATCCAAATTTTGAACAAAATGAAACCACGAACAAACAAATTGGTATAAATAATAGGCCTTTTAAAGATCGAAAGAAGTGAAACTTTTGATGTGGATGAAATACCCGTAATATTGTTTACAGAATTTAATTTATTAATAATAATAAAGAAATAAATTATACATACATATAACAATTTACAAATGATAAATAATAGCTCACCCACTCAAAGTCTGCCACGTATGCTATTAGTTAAATATATTAAAAACAAGTTTAAATCAAATAGGCGTCGTAGCCTAATGATTTTCCTTTCAATTCCCTTACTCGCACATAAGAGGTTGCCAGGTTTTAGTTGGCTTTTTGTTTATTTTGGCCAAACAAATGAGGGCCCACTGCAACTTTTCTAATATTAAAAACACCAAGATCCCGTGGCGATGGAGCAACCATAAGTTATGTATTATTTAATTGGTGTCATCATCATTATCTCCTTAAAAAAGTCATCTGACAACACTAAGTTTTGAGTATTTTATGAGTTCAAGTCTTAGTTTCTATATTAATAAAAAAATTTATCTTTCAAAAAAAAATTTAATTATATAATTAAATACCCATAATTTAGTGGTCTTGATATGTGCTTACCTTTTAGAGCATCCGGTATACGTGGATTTTTCATGCCGTGATCCAACGTGGAAGACTGAATCACGTCGTGATTCAGTAGGCACACCGCCCCCTTGACTCGTGATTCAGTCATGTGGTTCCTTCCCGTGATTTTTTTCACGCCAAGCATTCCAATTTAATTCCCCAATTTCACGCCAAACATTCAAATCAAATATTATGTTTTATTTTATTTAAATGAAAATTAAAAAAATAAACATTTAATTATCACACCACCACAATCACTTGGATATACCCTTTGCCAAGTGATGGATGGTGTGATAATGAAGCTAGTGGCATGGCGCCACGTGGCGTACACTTTATTATCACACCACACCACAATCACACGGGTATACTCCTTGCTCTTATAAAAATAGTGTGAGTTTACATTCTTAGAGTAAGGGGTATACCCTCACGCGAGCATTGTTAGCACACCACCCCCCTTTGGCGTGAGTGCTGTGGCGTGAAGGGCTTCACAGGTGTTATCTCGCTTTTCGACCGTTCAACGGCTATTTCCATTAAATGTTTTTACCGTTTGAAAAAAAAAATACTTTAATCTAATTTTTTTTACCCTATAAATAACACATTTAACCAAATTTTTATACACACCAATTTCTAAATAACCCTTCACTCTCATATTTTTATAAAAAAAAGCCATGAATCCTGATGACCCAATGTGGTGGTTTCAACAATACACCAATCAACAAAACACCTTCCAAATCCGTGGCCAACCGCTTCCCTTCAACCAAACCGTTTGGTTCTACGGGTTATGTTCCACAACCACAAGGCCAACCGATAAACTTGCCCGAGCCGGACGTTGTTCCTGAAACTCAACCAGCACCACAATACGAAGAAAACGTTGACGAAACGCAACCCGGACCTTCTCAAAAAATCCGAAAGAAAAAGGTCGTTAAAGAATCGACTTTTACACGAGCCACTAAAAAGTGGGATACGGAGGAGGAGGTGAAGTTGGCTAAAGCGTTTGTCGACGTATCCGAGGATCCCATATTGGTAAAATTAATACTTTTATTTTACCTTTTTAATACTTATATTTTTTACAAAATTAATACTTTTATTTTTTTAGGAAACGTTTAAAGCAATACCGTTTTATGGGAGCGTGTTGCAGAAAAATATTTTATCTTAATGAAAGTCGGGCCTGATTACCACACAACCGACCAGTTGAGTTCTAAATGGACTCATATTAACAAAAAAGTCGTAATTTTTAACGGTATATACGAAGAATGTGATCGGACCAGAAATGGCAACAAATTTACATAAAAAAGAGCGGACCCGGATTGTCAAAGAAACGATCCTCAAACGACATGGCTGATAGTCCCGCCGCATCCGATAGGAGATCTAGGTATGATATCAACGTAGAGGAAATAGATAAGGAGGACGCAATAGTACGGCCGATCGGGAAGAATAAAGCAAAAGCCCAAGCATCGGGCTCCCGCTCCGTTCCGACACACATCGAGATCGGTCAACAAATGATCCAGGAAATGCACCAATTTAACTTGACTCAAAAAGAGAGAAACGATTGGAAAAAAGAAAAAGATGAGATGGATATTCCCGTACTCGACCTTGATCGCTTTCACGAGGCCAGACGAGCCTTTTTCGAGAGAAAACAAAACGTGATCAAGGCAAAATATGGGACTGAAGACTAGTTTTTTAAAATTTATGTACTTTTGATTTAATGTTTTTTTGATTTAATGTTTTTTTACTTAATGTTTTTTTATTTATTATTTTAATAAAATTTGAATTTAATTTATATTGATGCATTTAATACTCACTTGGGTATCCCTCACATGAGTATAACCCTTGTCATGTGAGAGCTAAGTGAGTGATACACCAATATGATGTGGCGCCTAAGTGTCAAAAAATGTACTCTCACTTGAGAGAGCCAAGTGATAGTATACCTCATACTCTTACAAGTATAAAATTAGATGATATTTATATGTAAAAAGTTATCGTTAAAAAAAATTCTATAGTCAAATGCTTTGAACATATATAATTCTTATGGAGCCAGATTATCTGAAAAGTTTTACAATAAAAATGGAATAATAAGAAACAGTAAGTACTTATTTGATCATAAGACTATATGTAGTGATTAGTGAGTGAGTAAAAAGGTGACGCCACATAGACAGTGGTTAGTGAGTGTAAACACTTAAATTACGTATTAAATTAAAAGATTAAATAAAAGAAAATGTGAGGTGGCATTTGCCAATTGCCATTTGCCATTGGGTGATTAAAATGAAGATTGATGATGGCAAGGGCCGGTGGTTGGGCCACAACCCTTCTCACAAAGGGCAGTGCGGTGTTTCATGTCCTTACACCGTCATATCACGCCCTTTTCTTTCACGTTCCACTAAACCCAGCTTGAAGACATCCTATTTTCTTTTTAATATACTAAAATGCCTTTTTTTAATTAATTTAAAATACAATATATTTCCATAATTTACATTAGTTAATTATTTTTTCAATAAGTTAATAATGTATGTTAATTATATAAAAAAAAGACATAAGATAAAACATTACGAGTCTTATACAATATAAAAAATGAAAGCCCCTAGTACTCTAAGGGTTAATATAATAAGAGATTCAACAACTGTTTTCACAATAATGTAGGTAATTCTCATTGATGTAAAATGCCAGCATGTTATGGTTTTATCTTTTGGTTACATGGAGGCGACTTTTGTGTATTTAAACTTAATACTGATGTGAATAAATTTTTTATTTCGTAATATATGGGTTTCTCGCTACTTTGCGTGGGAAAAATTTCTAGTTAAATAACAAAAAAAGGAAATGATTGTTATTAAGTAGTATTAAATAAAAAGTAATTGAATTATGCTACAAATCGAATCTTAACTTTATTAGGTTTAGCCGTTTAGTTGTTCAGATAAAAAGAAAAAAAGGGAGGAGAAATGGGAGAACTGAGATGGGGAAAATACCAACCGCCGATCCCATTTAAAGACTGAAGCCCCTCCATCCTTCTTTCGACATAACTAGTCTTTGCCCCTCACCAATCTATCTCGCATTCAAAATATTTTTCACACTTTCTATTTCACTCGTCAATTGTCATCCTAATCGATCGACAACATCCACATCTATCGGAGAAAAATCAGGAGACTAGACCCTTTATGTTTTAGTTTGATGCAACACCCACAACATTTGTTGAAACACTCAACACCTACAACATCTATCGAAGAACTTTTCACACTTTATATTTAACACGCCATCCTGATCAATCGACAACCTCCACAAAAGACCTCAACCTCAAAATTCGTCTTAAGCTCTCAAAATATGTTGAGCCACCCCTGCACCGATACATCACCAACAACATTGACTGTATCTGCAAACGACAGATTTCTCAACTTTGTATTATAGTTTGTAACTAGTGTTTTGCATGTAAATTGAATTTCGAGCGACCAAATCCAATAAACGAACAAGATGACTTTGAACAAAATTATATAAATAATATTCGTCATATGGAGCTTGACCCGACTTGTTTTCCTCATTCTTTCATTAATCAGACGTACCGAGTTTGATCCAATATGCTTTACATTTTGAAATTTATTTTAAAACTTCAAAATATTGTTTTCATTAAGCATTAATTAGTCGTGCCTAATCAAGGTACAGTCGTGCCTAATCAAGGTACAGTCGTGCCTATTCATGACACGCTCGCGCCGACGAGTTGCATCGCGTCTATAGTCAAGTTCTTAATAACACGCGACTAAACACAAGATTAGAGGCACACACGATCGTAGCTCATCAGGCACGGTCATGCCTCTTACGGGTGAGACACGTAAATCGACTATTTTCGACATGCAAATCCATCAACACTTGATTTTTGCTAAAAACATGAGTTATAAACCCGATTTTTATCCTCTTTAATTCGTCTTATGATCCCCAATAACACTTTCAACATTTGCATGTTATCTAACATGATTTAAAAACCTCCAAGTCTCCTTAGCCCACTTTGAGATTTTTTGCATCTTACCCAACATGATGACCCAAAGAACACTTTCAACATTTGCATGTCAACCCTCATATCCGGTTTATAATCCCATAACTATGATACACTAATCACAAACTTAGCCTCCAAGTATCCTTAGCTCAAGTCAATACTAATTGAATTAGGGTTATTGAAACTTGATTACCAAGTTATATGCAGTTGGGCATCTGAGCAAAAGCCTCCACAAATGGTAAGTTTATATACAGTTCCTTAAAAAGCTCCAAAAACTTACCATAATGCTCATCCATCTTCTACTTCTTCCATATGCCCAAATATGGAACGAGAGGAGTGTAATCTCTCACTGTCTCTCTGTACCGTGCTGTATTTACTAGACCTCGCCTCTGTCGCACCTCGTCATGAGACTCAATATCGACCTCATAAACAATCGGTTGTGATGTGAAAGCCGATGGATATAGTCTAGTGGCCTTGCCACTCTTCAAAGTGAAGGCCTTCATGTAAGTATTTGGATTAGGCTTGGTGTTGCTCGGAAGGCCACCCTACTCTCTCTCAGAAAGCAGCTTTGCAATCTGCCCGACCTCGTTCTCAATGGTCTGCATGGAAGCTCTCTGATTCCTTAACTCAGTCTCACACTTATGGAAGCGATCTTCCATATACCAGTTTTTTTCTTTTCAGCCAACTTACTCTGACTCTTAGAGTTGGCAAGCAACCGGGCAACCATGTCCTTTAAACTGGACCTCCCCTCTGGTGCGGGCTGTGAGCCGCTGCTAGAACAAACTAGTTTTGCTGAGGGCGTGGGTGATAGAACTGTCCTTGAGTCTAATGCTGACGCTGACTGAATCCGTGTGGTTGTTGGCTATTGGTGCAAGACTTCGAACCAAAACTGGGGTGATTTATCCACTTCGGATTGTAACTGTTGTTGTAGGGATTGTTCTGGGGTCGAATCTGGTTGCCCATGAAGTCAACCTGCTCGTGTGTACTCGTATCCCCCAACTGACAGTCACTCGTTAAATTTGAGGACATGCATCTGATCAACCTTGGTGGAAAGTGCTTCCACCTAGGCAGCTAAAGCGGTGTAACCGTCCATGTGATGGGCACCTTGCCTCGAACTCCTACCTCTCAAGGTCTGCTGTGAGTAACTCATTTTTCACTTGGGGTGTCTTTATTTCGAAGTCTCTATTACGCATCAATCAGTTGTCTTCGTGTTGAATCCAACCCATTGTAGAACGTCTCATATTGCTGCCACTTCTCTGGCGAAAAGTATTTCTCATGGAATTTTGAAGCCATCTGGTCCCAAGTGGTAATGAAACCAGGGGAAGTGAAAGTAGTCATGCCTTAACCCGGTCCCATAAGGAAAATGAGAACAACTGAAGCCTGATGGCATTATCGGAGGCGTCACGAATCATAAAAGTGGCGCATATCTCCAGAAATCCTGCAATGTTAGTGTTAGGATCCTTGTGATCCTTGCCGTCAAACTGCCACATGATATGTACCATTTGTATGATACTAGACTTTATCTCAAACCAGTTGGCCTGGTAATGCTCATCTCCGAACCACCAAGTGGTGGTTTGCCGAAATATGAAAGTGTCATTCCATCCTTCTGGTCTGCCATAACGTCTCTCACCTTAACGGATATTTCGTTCGCTACCATATCATTTTCAATTGCTTCAGCTACCGTACGGGACCGGGCCGGCAACGTTTGATGCAGATCCCACTCTGGCTTTGAGGAAGGCTCAACAATCTGCTCGACAGTAATTGAGGACATACACAATCTGCAAAAGCATGTAAAGACTACAATGCAATCGAACCTAAGGAAAAAAGGATAAAAATAAATAAATAAATAAACGAATTATACACACAAAAATAAATCAAACAATTAAATTGCAAAATATACACAAATATATACTAAATGACTAAATCATAACTCGAATCGTTCTCGTAAACCCGTGCCCCCAGTAATGGCACCAAAAACTTAATGTGCGTAAAGATATATATATTCTCGATGAAGATTTTTCACACAAATTAAGTTTTAAAAAGGGTTTTCATCTAAGAACTAATCACACACACAATAAGCAAGCGTACCTAATATAGCTAAAGGTAAGAACCAGATATCAATCCGTGAACATGGTGCGTGGATTACAAAAATATATTGTTATTACTTTTTAGCCAAGTGTTGATAAGAAGATAGTTGAGTTGTTTTAACTAAATTAGCATGCGAAGTAAGTAAACTATGCTAACGGACACAAAGACAATCAATCACGAAGAATATCACTTTGATCGCGAATCCATCTAGTAAATATATGATCACAACTATAGATACATGGCAAGATCACAAAACACAAGGACGGCCAAATTCTCGCTAGAGATATCTAATCAAATGATTATCGAAACAGCTAGCATGACACATATAAACTAACCACCTAAAATCATGCAAATAAGCTTAAGTGATACAAATATGTCAATGTTTATAAACATTAATTAGCTTCCTATCACGGGTGACTAATTCAACAACTCTTTGGAAAGATAACATGAAAAACATATGATACACCTAAAGTTGATTAAACTAAGCAATAACATGCACTTTTTTAACTTATGATGTTCCCAGCAAGAATACATAAATTAGGAGTTTGTGTCAATAAATCCTATATAAACATAACTAGGTTATAGACCCGTGTATTATATGTGCTTGTATAATAGAAATTATATATTTCTATAATGTGTAAAAAATTATATAATTCAAGTATTTTTATTATGTACAACAATAAATGGATATAAATTGCCACATTCAGTAATTTGCAATAAATGCCACCCCTTATTGGTAGGAGATTTAGCTACTTTTATATTTGATCCGTTTAAGCTAAAAACACAACCCAAAACAACTCATTCATTAGTAAATGGATATAAATAGCCACATTCAGTTATAAATTGCCCAAATTAACTTATTCATCAATTATTAAAAGCAAAATGTTTGACCCGTTTACTAAAAACAACATTTTTTTATCCATTAACTAAAACATTAGTTTTGACCCGTTCACTAAAATTGGTGAGTTTGATCCATTTACCCCACAAGCATTTGAAACATAATATATAACACCTAAAATTTTCAACTTGTTTTAACTTTCAACGTACGCGGAAAATAGGTCACAATTAACACTCTTGATTAAACGACACATGCCAAAAGCTAAGATACAACAAACGACACGTTTTGTTTATAAACAAACAATCGACAACTCAAAATAAAGACAAGTTTAAACCTACAAATGTTAATTTAAAACGAGTCCAATGAACTTCAAAGGAGTTCTACTCCAACCTTAAACCACCATAAAACTAACGAGAATCCAATCCGACACGAAGCGTGACCCGAGACTTCAAACCGGAGTTTTACCTACAAGAAAACACCATAATACAACCATTAGTAATAATATACGACCCCCATATGATCCGACCAGACCCTTACAGCAATAAACGACCAAAAACGACATTTCAATAATTTGGCTGCAAATGACACCATAAACAGTCCCTTATGGTCACTGTAATTTATGCCCAACCGCCGTAAG
The DNA here is from genome assembly GCA_023525975.1 of Smallanthus sonchifolius. NCBI lineage: Eukaryota > Viridiplantae > Streptophyta > Magnoliopsida > Asterales > Asteraceae > Smallanthus > Smallanthus sonchifolius. The sequence goes on from CM042030.1 coordinate 72,684,237, forward strand.
TTACGCCAACCCAATGCAGACCACATTTTTTGAATTCCTCACGTCGAGGCACCCCAAATTCATATATTATGGCTTTCGTAATTCATTTTCTAGCCTGAGATACACTCATTAGAAGTGTGGGCTTTTTCCGAGAACATGTATTGACATCTGTACATGTTTAATCCCAACCCGAACACCTATTAACACCCAGTGGACTTCTAATGCCATATAAAACACCTTACATACATTACCAATTATATATGTACACACCAGTTAGTTAATTTTCTACCATCCCGACCATACACCTTGTGAGGTTCTTGAGACCTCAAAACACCACAAACGACCTCGTGAAGCTCATGACCTCAATTCACATCGTGTGAGGTTCTAAGGCTTCAAAATCCTCTTTATGAGGTTCTAAAGACCTCAACGCCATAACATAACCTTGTGAAGTTCATGACCTCAATTTACTTTCGTGTGAGGTTCTTTGGATTCAAACAACGACGACAATAGTGAAGTTCAAAGACTTCAAGCTACAACGACATAAGTGAAGTTCATGACCTCAATAAACCACTGGGTGAGGTTCTTAGACTTCAAACACCGACTCTTTAACATAAAAACAAGTGTACACACACGACACCAATCAACCTTTATTTCAAATCCGTTATTTACCGACACGTGGGATTCAAAGATCCCAACCCACCATTTATACTTGTGAAGTTTAATGACTTCAGTTTTACCTTATTCGCCCTATTTCGTTTGACTATACACCACATAAGTCAATTACCACATTTGTTTGACTCTAAACCATATAAGTCAATTTCACCACATTTGTTTGACTATAAACCACTTAAGTCAATTACCTCATTTGTTTGACTCTAAACTACATAAGTCAAATTCACAACATTTGTTTGACTATAAACCACTTAAGTCAATTACCACATTTGTTTGACTATAAACCATTTAAGTCAAATTCATCAAATCAACATACACACATTTGCACATATGATAATCAACAAAATCAACATGTATATCAAGTATGTACATTACTACCACCTATCATTACTAACTAAGTGCAAAGCACTTACCTTTAGCTAGAGGCTCCTTGATCACCTAGCAATCAACTTGCAATTAGTAATCATATGATCTCAATCCATACACCAAATTAAGACTCAAGACATGCTTATGATATAAAGATCAACACCCCAATTAGATTTGGTTAACACAACCTTAACCAAACCTCCAACACCCAATTTAACCTTTCAACCCATATTGACCCATTTGACCCATTAAAGTCAAACTCCCAATCCACCAATTCATCATTTACCAATAGAGGTCTAACACCCAGCCTAGACCTTATGGATTTCTCCCATTCTAAACTTGATTAATCACACTTTAATCAAGTTTCAAACCTCCCTAAACAACATTCACAATTATGGCCCATTTGGGTTTTCACCCAAGTTACATGGATTTCATCTCAAATTCAACCATTTCATGCAATCCATTCGACTAATAAAGGGTTAGGGTTTTAGAACTCATACCTTTACTTTCTTTAACACATAAATAAATCAACAAGCTGATTTATAGTACGAGTGCGAAACAAAAGAATTAAACCATCCGGAAGTTTTTGCAGGATAAAATGACAATTTAGTCAATGTGCTTAGTTCTTTCATGAAAGACAATATTTTTAACAATATGAATAGAAGTTTGAGTGTCACATTTAAGGGGAATAGGATTAAGCCCATGAACTTGAAACTTAGACAACAACTGAGTTAACCAAGATAATTTTGTTGTAACTCGATGAATGGAATGATATGCAGCATCGGCAGAACTAAGAGAATATGTAAATAAAAATGAACTTACTTTTACAAAGTATAGTTATCTCGATTCATCAAAGTGGGACGAATTCGTTGTGTCAAAGACTAGCAATGCATTTTTGGTATACGTTAATTTTTTATTATTATTATTATTATTATTATTATTATTAGTAGTAGTAGAGTTAATTACATGGATAGTCCCTATGGTTTATGAAAAGTAACAAAGCAAAATTAAGTGCACGATCATAGTCTTTGACAACCTCCCCCTCTCAACCACCACAGCCGGCCTCCTCCTCTCATATCGATGCCACCACCGTCGGCCTCCTCCTCTCAACAACCACCACCGGCCGCTGAGCTCCCTCTCACGCCATCACCGCCGTCACTTTCTTTACCGCCACCGTGAAATTAGACGCGTGGCATTAATTCTTCACTCTTCGCGACCCTTCCGATGCAAATTCAGATGTTGAATCGGATAGTTTGTTAAACTACGGATTAACAGTTACAGGGAAAGGTTTGGAAGAATCTGATAAGGTTTTGGAGGAGTATAGTTTGTTTTATTAAATGAGGTGGAAAGGAGTGTGGGGCGGCGGTTGGGGCGGAGAACGGTGGTTCTGTGGAGGCGAAAGCGGCGAGGTTTTAGACGTTGTTGGCGCTGAATGTGGAGGGTTATAGTGGGTCTGTTGCGAGGATGATTGCTGCTGGATTTGGTCAGTTAATCAAGGGATTTTGTGGTTTGGGGATGTGACTGTGGATCGATTGAAATGGGGAAATGCCTGATGGTCAGTTAATCAAGGGATTTTGTTGTTTAGAAGTTAATATCCAGTGGATGTATTACTTAATTTAGTGTATCACCCCTGTTTATGAGAAAATTACATTTAGTGTATCACCTGTTAGTTATTATACTTTATATATAATTAACAACATTTTGTATTCTCAAAATATCATTGCCTGATGTATTGTTTGATTATTTCCATTTATTTGTGGTTAATATGCTTGAATATGTGATGGATCTCCATTGATTCTGTGGTGAAGGTGTCACACCCCGCCGAAGGCGGAAACACGGAGGTGAGACGAGAGCGATGCATCGAACACTTAGGCGCAAGAGAATGCTAATGGGTACATTGCAAATTGCATAAAGAACCATTACTAAAACCAAGAATTAAAACATGCCATACAATATCCAAATTTAAACAACAAACCGAGCGGTCTATCATACAAACAAAATCCCAAAGTACAAAACATCCCATAATGAAACCACAAATTCTAAACAAAAGCGAGCCCCCATGAACCTTATCTTCAATTATGTTTACCTGAAAGCATGTTTCAAAAACGAGTCAACTAAATAAATAGTTGGTGAGTTCGTAGGTTTTGAGACTCTATAAAAAGTTTATAAAAATTTAAAAATGTACACATGTATTAGATAACACATTTCCATGAGCCGTAAACAAAACCTCGACAAAATAAAACAATGTATCCCATGCGGAAGTCATATGCAAACAACCGCCTAAAAATCGGCTAATTCTGCGCCCAAGTCGCGACCAACCACGGGCGGGGGTGTCGACCCAAGTAGTACTACCCAAAATTATCAACAGCTAAGCTCAGCTAATTGATTACCCAAAATTGGGGACTTTAATGCATAAAATAAAATAACTCGTGTATTTCATGTATCCTATAACATGTGACTAAATAAAAATTAAACAGCTTTCCCCCAAAACAGTAAAACAGTAAGTAAAGAGGGGCCGCGAAACTCACCTGAACAAAACGGGTGAGATGTGTGACGCGGTCGACAAATACAAAGAATACCGAGTCCTAACCGTGTCCTACTAAGCAAGTGGACATAAAATAACATTTTAGGACTCCTAAAGTGTGTGACTAAGTCAGCCAAGCTAAAATGGCGATTCAATCTAATGTACACCGAAAAACCCGTGCATACGCGTACGAACAGTTTAAAATTGTAAAACCGGCTTTTATATAAATTCGTGACTTTAAAACTTTAAACTTAATATCTTATTAAAGTATATCAGTAGTTAAAAAGTTTATTATATAAAATCCTAAGTCACGGTGTTGCTTTGTCCGAAAACGCGATTTCGCGCGTAAAGTCCGGTTTACGGTCCGAAATTAAGGTTTTAGTGTGATATTAGCACCCAATTTAAAAGTCCAAAATTAAGTTTTTAATTATATTAGAATTCTGTCCAAAATCCACTAAAACTTTTATAAAATCAAATTTTTTATAAAAATTTCCAAATTTAGTAACTTTTTATAAAATTTTAATGGTCAATAATTTCAAAACCATACTTAGACATAAATTTACTACTTGAAACTTATAACAATTGATCATATATACAACTAAAAATTTATGACATTTCAACATTTCAACCCAATGCTTGGTTCACCCAAAACCCACCTAGAACTCCATCAATGGTGGATTCAAAAGATGAAGAACACTTACTTGATGATTGAAAGAAGATGATTACATCAAAACCTTCAAAACCGAGCATGCAAGTATCAATTTCGAGATTGCATTCTTCCCTTTTCTTCCTTCTCTTGGATTTTCGCAAGGAACACACACCCAAAGTGTGTTCGTACGTTTTTTTTTCTATAAGACCAAAACAAGAATTGGTTTTGTTACAAACATCCCCCTGCACTTCCATATTTGACCCCTTCTGTAATATCCAGTATTTCTCCGACGTATCATTTCCTTATTTAGAACCTACTTCCCGTGTAATCTCCTTATTTCCTGGAATAAATAAACGTGTCATTTGATTTTTTTTATCATTAAATAAATATATATATATATATACATATGTTTATTTTTTTTTAAAAGGATATGCGCTATAATTATACAAATGATTTATAAACTTACATACTTGAACATATGAATTAAAGGATATTTAACCTATCATTTAAACTTGATAGAAAATAAGGCATACTCAACTCCTTTAAAAGTACAAGGGCCAAAACTGTCAAAAACAAATTGTGTTTTCAAACTAAATTTCAAGTTTTAACAAAAACATTAAAGACTAGATACTTCAGGGACCAATGTGTAATTCACCCAAACTTCCAAACCCAAAAAATCCCAGTCGTGGGTTCGAGTCCCAAACGCCCGGTTTTCTCCCTCTTTCACCCGAAATCGCGATTTTCGACCAGGTTCACTGAACCTCGGGCTCGTCCCTCGCGTGCGACCAGTCACCAAGGCGCCATGATGATCAACCTCGATCGATGCTTGGCGTGGAGTGTGAATTACCTCCGAACGGCCCAACCACCCGCCTCGACTCGTTCACGCAATTAATGCCAAAATTGGCTATAAATAGCGACTCCCTCTGCTCCTAAACATCATCCCTAACCTCCCTCCACTACCCATTTCATCCATCCGAAGCTGCATTGACCGGAATTGAAGTCGCGACCGCCGACTCCAAGCCGAACCCAATCTCTCTCAAATCGACACCAAATCAGGTAATACTTGTGCCCATTGTGATCGAATTCATGAAAGGATCAAAAGCCCTCTGTTTAATCTCATAAACAGAGGGTAATCCGAGTCGAATTTGGGGATTGAAATATTAGGGTTCATACAGATTGGGGGGGGGGGGGGGCGTTTGGGTTTGTGTTTAAGGATTTTGTTTTCCGGATTAAAACACAAACAAGTCCCTGGTCCAGCGGTGGTGCGTGTGTGCAGATCCCGACCCGGAGCAGGTCGGTGTTCGAACCCGACCGCCCGTTTTTCTGATTTCGAATTCTTTTATACATTTTTAATCAGTTTTAAAAATTCCCTTTATTTTTATAAAATATGTGAAACATATATAAACTAAAAATCGATTTTTATTTTTGTCTTCCTTATTGGAAAACATTTCAACCAAATAAAAACCAAATTTAAAAACTATAAAAAAATATATAATGTTTAACATTAGTTTTAAATTCCTAAAATCTATAAAACAACCCCAAATTGTTACAAACTTAATACTTGACAGAAAATAATTTATAAATTTTAGTTTGGTTTATAAACAAAGACTATCTATAATTTTGAATGATAATTACAACTTTCATTTATATATATAAAAAAAAGAGAAAGTTATTTCATTTATACTTCCCTTTAAAATTTATTAAATTGTACATGTTTAAAAACTAAATACTTTACTTGGTAAATACATGGGATAATTGTAACCTTGAAGGTTTATGAAAATATTAAAAGGGTTTTATAAAACATAATTAATACTTGTATATTTAATACTTATTTAAAATGTAGTCAATAATTTAAATATTATTTAGCAAAATTATAAATTGTGATACTTTCTTAAATGGATAATTATTTTAGAAAGTTATGTATCTATTTAAAAATGGGTATTTCCCCTCTTAGATAATTAATACATTACACTAATAGTAAAGCTCCAAGAAACTTAATATCTCTTATAAGTATCATTCTCTAAAACATTTTTTAAAACTTACTAAGTAATTCCCACAATTAAATACTTGTTTACTATTTAACTTCAATACTTGAGAAAAACTATTTAAAAGTTTTGATATGATATATGAGTATTCATTTAAACTTCAAATGTAACGATTGGTTATGAAGCTAAACTTGGTAACACGACTACTCCCACTTCCCAAACCAAGAACCCTAGTCAATCCCAAATCTTGAAATCCTTTCTATGAATAAACTATAAACTTTAAACTTATCGTTTAGGCTTGTGGTGAGGATATCTTTCCTCAAAACTGCACTACATATAACCCTTGTTTGGATACTCTTACATCCGCTACAAGGTGAGTATACTTAGCCCCTTTTTGTTTTCATTTTTGCTTTTAAACTTGGGGTGGAACATGTTTATACTTTTTAGACTTATACAATTCAAACTTAACTATGATTATATGCTTTCTTTGTGTTAAATGCTTTGAGGCTTGTATGCTAAATTAAACTTAATTCTAGCATGTTCATTAACTTTGGTCGAGCCTATAGTAACAAAGATAGATCTATTGCATTTGACCAATCCACCTTGATTGATTGACCCTTCGGGGGGAGCCCTTGGTGTTTGTTACTGAATAAAACTTATACTTGAAACTTATAAGGGTAACCTTCGGGTTATGCCTAAACTTGGTTGGAGGTTTGACGTGCACAATGTTTAACTTACTTGTTTTTCTCACATTTATGCTTAGATACATTAATCATGGTGAATTGTAAAACTTTTAAAAGACTTTGTTAAAATGGTGTCAAAACCTTTGTATCTCACCAACTATTTTTAGTTGACAGTTACTTAACATGTTTCAGGTGCACAAGAGTGAGGCTTATCTATGAAAAAGTAGGATGCTTGGACTTAGAAAGACCATCAAGAATAAATCTTATGTTTACTTTTCTGTTGAACAATATGTTATTTTTGCTATGTTAAACTCTTTAAATCATTAATGAAATATTTCAATATTATTAGTCAACCTTGTGCTTTTGAACAACCGCGTCCGCCCCAACGTATAATCCGCCGTCGGTTGAGGTGTGACACCTTCTTCCAAAACTAGATTAATGCACTAATTAAAACAAACCTTCCACTTTGTTTTATACAGCTTTCACCCATATAATATTATTTAGGCAAATAACATTAAAATGGATTTTTGGTTCTTTACATAATAGCACCAAGAGACCACCTAAAGAACAACACAGATCACATAATCATTTAAAAGAATGCAAATGAAGATTAAAAAATTGGTTTTGTTACAAACATCCCCCTTCACTTCCATATTTGACCCCTTCTTCCAAAACTAGATTAATGTACTAATTAAAACAAACCTTCCACTTTGTTTTATACAACTTTCACCCCTATGATATTATTTAGGCAAATAACATTAAAATGGATATTTGGTTCTTTACATAATAGCACCAAGAGACCACCTAAAGAACAACACAGATCACATAATCATTTAAAAGAATGCAAATGAAGATTAAAAAATAATCATGCTACTTACGAGTCACATTTCAGTGCATAACCCTTTTTTAGTTGTTTTTTTTTCAAAAATGAAATGATTTCTGTTGAAAAGAAGGACGATTACAATAAAGTGGCAGGTAAACGGGCAACAAGTTGCGCTGCAACCCCCTTTTGAATAGCAAAACCGATCATACTAAAAACAAAGCTTTGGGTCTTAGGGGCCGAAATATTACTATGCACGACTCGTTGAACCCTGTTTAGGAATTCCACTGCCTCCGGTGCTAGGAACCCAAAAGTATTAAAAGCAAAAGGGATAAACACGTGTTGGTTCTCTAAACAAGCTTTCTCGTGTTTAGCAACTTTGTCTGATTCCGCATTTAAAGCAGCATGACCCGCCACAACCCCATTGTTCCTGAGCCCCACAAGAGGGGACACTCCTGTAAGGTCCACACAAGCGTGTTTCCCCCCTGCCCAACCAAACACAAGAATATCAGTCGGCCGTAGAGTAGACCTCCCTTCAAGCGAATCTGTCAGAAAGTTCACGGGAGCCTCTTTTTTAGCATAAATTCCTGCCCGTTTGAGAACATCACAAAAAACACCCCTAACCAAATCATGCTTGTATTTAAACCCGGGTAACTCTTTGCAATGGACCGCATGCTCGCCAAAAGAATCCAAACAAGCCTTGCGGCAAACTGGGCAGGGCTCATCAGTCGGAAACAAGGGGATCATTAGCCGATACTTGATGATAGCCCGGTACTCCACAGCCGACATATGCTGGCCCAGTCCTTCAATGGGGATAACTGTTAGAAAATCTTGAGCCCAAGGAACCCGGAGACATTCAAACACCGTTTTTTAGTTAACATCTGGAGCTATAAAATCAGGGGTTCCAATAGTAGAATAAGCCGTCAAGCAGATTACTTTAAGCTCTAACATGTTCAACCTAATGAATGAGATTTACAAACAAATTACCATCATATAAGGTAAAAAAAAGTATAAATATTATCTTAGAAGTTTAGACCATAAAATTGCGTACTTGGCTTTGCGAAGCATTTCTGATTTCTTAAGCTTTTTCATGGAATGTACATTTCCTATTGTTTTTTCCCTGCACACTCTCACCTACACCACATGATGATCATAAAAATAGAGCACATAGGAGTATGATTTGCAACTAGTTTAACATAATATTATAAAAGAAAAACACACCTTTATAGCTTTTCTTCTATAAATGTGATACTTGCCAACAGATTGTGGCTAGAACTCGTCATTCTTCACGGTAGATGAAGCCAAACTTGTACATTGCACGAGTCTTGAACCCTTAAAACTATGGTTTTGATTGTGCTTTTCAAGACCTGATCACAATACCATTATGTGTAGCGGTTCAAACCATGGATTTATTTTTTACAACGTTTAAAAAATTTATACGTGTCAAGAAATGATATCAACCCAGGATCACAAAGATCCACTTGACAACGTTTAAAAAATAGTTCCTATCATTTCTTGACATCAGTAATCATATTCTCATAACAAAAGCATTTATTCAACAGAATCACAAAGAACCACTTCACATATTTTTGAGTTTTTCATCATACCACAAGGATTCACACCTTCAAGTTGTTTTGTTAATGATAAAAGCTGAAATTAAATTTTTCTTAGATCTAAATTAAATATTACACATTATATGTGCATGTCTCCATGGGTAGTACCTGATATAGCTAAAGAAAAAAACCAAATATCAATCCGTGGACACGATGCATGGATTACAAAAATATATTGTTATTACTTTTTAGCCAAGTGATGATAAGAAGATAGTTGAGTTGTTTTAACTAAATTAGCATGCGAAACAAGTAAACTAAGCTAACGGACACAAAGACAATCAATCAAGAAGAATATCACTTTTATCTCGAATCCATCTAGTAAACATATGATCACAACCAATGTCTTAAAGTCGCTAGGCGCTCCCTAGTCGGAGTCGGGAGTACTCGGGAAGTACTCGGCCTAGGCGGAGAGTACTCGGGGGGTACTCGGCCTAGGCCTAGAGTACTCGGAACTCGGCAACCTACCTTGTAGCTATTACTCGGGAAGTAATCGGCCTCGTAGACCTTGTTTTACAACATTGATCACAACTATAGATACATGGCAAGATCACAAAACACAAGAAAGACCAAATTCTCGCTAGAGATATCTAATCAAATGATTGTCGAAAAAGCTAGCATGACACATATAAACTAACCACCTAAACTCATGCAAATAAGCTCAAGTGTTACAATTATGTCAATATTTATAAACATGAATTAGCTTGCTATCACGGGTGACTAATCTAACAACTCTTTAGAAAGATAACATGAAAAACATATGATCCATCTAAAGTTAATTAAACTAGGGAATAACATGCACTTCTTCAACTTATGATGTTCCCATCAATATTACATAAATTAGGAGTTTGTGTCAATAAATCCTATATTAACATAATACTAAAAATGGCAAACCATAACAAATATTGTCTTTACGAACATAATATAAGGATGGATATTCAAGAGTTTTCAAATATAATCAAAACTTCATTCACCATTCCTAGTTCAAAAGCACAAACTATCATAAACATACACCAATCTATGACTAAATGTATACACTATGAGTTTTCCAACATAACACAGCTTAAACATTCATAAGTCTTGTATACATAATCAAACCTTGATCATCAAAGAATAATCACGCCGGCCATTGCCATAACTTTAGCATAAACTTGCCAATAATCCATAATGTAGTCAAATGTTACCAAACTTCATCTATGACAAATAAATTGTATTTTTACTCCCGGCCCCACTCCTGGTCCCCACCGTCTCGTTTATGCAGCGTTCTTCTTGATGAAAATTACGAGCACATGGGCTGGAAAAACGGGTAAAACCTCTCTATTGGGAGATGTTGCTCTAAATATATGAAATTCAATATAAAACAAATAAATAAAATAAATAGGTCAAAACGATGCCAATAGGTTAAAGTTATAATATTTGACTGCCAATAATCAAAGTTGGTGTGGTGTACCTCGTTTATTCTGCATTATAAATATATGAACTTCAATAGGTTCATTCACACAACTTTCTCATCTTATCTTCAATGGAATCTGCAGCCAAAACTCCAACTTCTCTATCCTTGCCCTGGAAAACACGAATTTCACTTTGGCTATTCGACACCGCAATCGACCTAATTACCCGTAAAGACGGCACAGTGAACCGCGGTCTTCTCAAACTTGTAGACTTCAGGATCCCGTCATCATCCGAACCGATAAACGGTGTCAACACTTACGATGTCACGGTGGATCCAACTCGCGAGCTCTGGTTCCGTGTATTCGTCCCCACACAGTACCCCGTAGAAGATCTCCCAGTGATGGTGTTCTTTCATGGTGGTGCATATATTGTCCTCTCTCCGGACGTGAACATTTACGACGATGTTTGTCGCAAGTTCGCTAGGGAACTGCCTGCTATAGTTGTTTCTGTTAACTATCGCCTTGCACCGGAGCATCGACACCATGCGCAACATGACGATGGGCTTGATGTGCTGAAGTTTCTGGACATTGAAGAGAACAGGTCAAAATGGTTACCGGAGAATGCAAATATTTCACGCTGCTTTATCGCTGGTGACAGCGCTGGTGGACACATAGCTCATCATGTCACTCAAAGAGCCTCCCAATTCAACTTTCAGAAACTTAAGGTACGGTACCGACATCAATCTTAGATTTAGCAAGCTAGATCTTCAATTTAGGGTTGTTATTCGTGTCCGGATGATGGGTTAATGAGTTTCGGTTGGCGAGTTAGCGGGTTGAATTCTTCAACCCTAACTCAACCCATATACTTATTCGTGTCGTGTCATGTTGGACCCAATTAAAGTCAAGTCGTGTTTCAGGTCAACCCGTTTTATGTTCATTTTATGAATATAAGTAATATCTAGTGAGTTAGGAAAAATTTAAACAATTAATCAATCACATGAAACTAAAGTGATTAATAGTTAATAGTCAGAGAAAAAAGTAAAAAATTAAAATTTTTAACTATAAATATTAAAACTTTCAACTATAAATATTAAAACTTTCATATCTAAAATATAAGGGAAAATACCACATAATAGTAACAAAAATTCAAAAGTGTTCCAATTAGGTCATTCATCATAGTATACCCGAGGGTGTATATCGTGTAAAATACGTATTGAGTGACCTAATTGAAACACTTTTTGAAACTTGGTTACTATTCTACAAAGTTACCCAAAATATAAATACTAACATGTTAAAACCCTTAAACGGGTTAACAAGTCAACCCAGTTATAAAGCAGGTCGTTTTCGGATTCACCTATTTAAAAAAAAACAAATTGTATCAGCCGACCCAAAATAAGTATTTTTTTGTGTCATGTTCAGGTAGCGCTCTGGGTCATGTCAGAAATCGCCGCCTCTAATCTTGGTTTTTCGATGATTATCCAATTAAATAGTTTTTGAAAAATCAAAAACTTCAAACATCATATCTATTATTTAGACGACTGTTTTAACCGAAATTATTGCCAAAGATTGATTGAATAGCTACAGTATGCTCAACTCAAACATAATAATTTATGGTGGATCCCATTTGTATTTTATAAAAATAATAAATTAAGAAGAAATGAATGGTCAATAACAAAACTCCACACAATAATCCAAAATCCAAACATGGTTGCTGATGAAAAGCATATTATTATTTTGAAGGTAACCGGACTGGTGGCGATCCAGCCATTCTTTGGCGGGGAGGAGCGAACAGATTCTGAGATTAGGCTCGATGGATCAGCGCCTATCGTGTCAATGAAGCGGACAGATTGGTTTTGGAACGCGTTCATGCCGCTAGAACCCTACAACCGAGACCATCCAATCATCAATGTCAGCGGCCCCAATGGTGTTGACATATCGAAGATGGATTTTCCAGCAACCATGGTGGTTGTGGCTGGGTTTGATGGTCTACGGGACTGGCAGATAAGGTACTACCAGTGGCTCAAGAAGTCCGGGAAGGAAGCATACTTGGTGGACTACCCACACATGTTTCACACTTTCTACGTCTTCCCGGAGTTGCCGGAATCTGATCAACTTATATCGGAAGTGAAGGACTTCATTCACAAGGTCTTGAACAAGGTATGCTAGGGTCAATACGTATTATTAAATTAAAATTTAAAAATAATTAATTACTTTGTTTGTTTGTGTTCAATGCAGACTGGTCGTGATGATGTTTTGTAAACAGTTTTATATTTATAAAATATTATATTATTAAATTAAAATCTGCTGTTTTGTTTTGTTTTGTTTTATTTCGAGTTATATATATGTGGTCAAATTCAAAAGGTAAAATTTAGTGGTATATAAACTATAAAGCGAGACTGTTTCGATTTGCATATTTTTCAATTTAGTTTAGTTTTATAATTATTATTTATTTAACATGTTTGTGATAAAACAAAAATGTATCTAACATCCTTTGTTTTACTTTGTAATAAATAAAAAATTAATGAAGTCCCAAGAAAGTGAAGTTTTTTTTAAGAAAAACACTACAGGATAGTAATAAAGTTTCAAAAGTGTTCAATTTAAGTCACTCACCATAGTATACCCGATGGTGTATACCGTGTAAAATACGTATTGAGTGACCTAATTGAAACACTTTTGAAACTTGGTTACTATTATATAAAGTTACCCCTTTTGTTTATATTGATTTTAGTGTTTTAAAACATTCATATTTTATACATATTACATGTGCGGGTTCTTATAGGTTTAGAACATCAAGAAGGATCCATATGAAGAATAACATGACCGAGAAGAAAATCGATTTCATTTGTATGTTACTTTTTTTTAATCTAAAATAGCATGTATTATCTATCACCGCCTCTTTTTGTTAATTGTTTTGTATAATTTCAAATTGTAGTTAATGGAATTATGAATTCTATTAAAACAGCAAGCTGGTAAACAATAACGTCCCCGATCAGGGTCTGTCACAGTGTCACGTGGTAGGTTCTGATTGACAGTTTTTTATTTTTTATTTTTCTTGATTATATGTGTACAGTGTAATACAAAATATTATCAAAGTTAAGGCATAGTACAACTGGTAGCCTCCATACATACAGGAGGTCGTAGGTTCATACCTCCTGTAACACCATAAATTTGAAACAACTGGTATGTTATTTTAATTAAACAACTTGAAACGATGCGAAAGCATGTTTTTAGAAAGTTTTAGCATTACGGCCCTAAAAAGTCGTGTTTCCTTACTGTAAACCTGTTTAAAAACAAAACCTAAATTTCGATAAAAAGGTCAACCAATAAAAACCAACCATTTACAACAAAGTAAGACGACCCATAAATAAAACACAACATATTAATTCTTTTAAGAACAATCAAAACAATATAATAAGAGGACCATGATTTAACATCAAAAATACGAAATGGTAACAAACCCAACATAGACTACGCTGAATTGACGTAGTCTACGCCATATTTCCGTAACCAATGGCGTAGCACAGTAGCGACCAAGCGTAGGCTACGCTACGCCCAAACCCGCATAACATGCAAAATTTGATATTTTAACACACTTTCACTTATACACAAGTTCATCTTTGAACATTGTTCAAAAGTATGACCTAAACCATTAGTTTTCAATTCGACATATACCTACATAATCAATTCAATACCACATATAAATGCTTGTCATTTACTAGCCCGTTTAATACTGTATACTACTCGTTTTCATAAAAGGTACAACAAATTGGTTTTAACCTAAACCACATACCTTGTTTACTTACCATTAACTTACCTTAGCTTGAAACATCACTATTCAAGGATTGATTACTTGCCATGATGGATTTGGATATCTAACATTTCATCTTCAAACTTCAAATATGATTAGTCCATATTTAAATATGTCATTCATCTAAAAACATCAACTTTTTACCTTGCAACTTAATACTAGCATATATAATGGTTTAGGTATATATAAATCCATTCAACAATATAACATCTCAATATACATACATACTCAAATTCAATTTGTATAAGCAATTTACTAAGCAAGCATTCATTTATATCAACGTAGAATGATAGAATACTTACAAGTTGTTCGCTAGCACATCGACCTCAAATCCGGAATCATCTGTTTGAGTAACCTCATGCCACCGCCACCCTTGTCCTGAATTTCAGAGTTCTTGAAAATATAACTTTAATAAAAGTTTTTTTTCAGAAAATAAATTTCATTAACCCTATCTCGAGGACATGTCCTCGAGATAACCTATAGCAAGGACATTATGGGCCTATGTCGACGGATAGTGTCATTCAACATGTTAACGGGTCAATATAAATCTCAACACTATATTCAAAACCAAATTGCCACAATGTACACTTGTAAATCTTTTTCATACAACCATTCGTTCTAGAGGTCACAAAACAAATATCATACACTAACATTTTGACCCGCTTGTGCAAATACTTCCGTTACTCATTTGCAAGTATTTCGACAATAACAATTACTTCTTCCTGTGTGATATTTCGACAATAACAATTATTTCGTTGACTGGATTGAGTAGTGGGATTCTCCGTTATGGCTAGACTTGGTCTACAACTGTTGAAAAGGGTGTAGAAATAGTTTTGCCATCTCAGCTTGATGTCTCGTCCCTTTACCAAAACTCTTCCATCATCTATCAAGGAAGATGATGGAAGAGTTTTGGTAAAGGGACGAGACATCAAGCTGAGATGACAAAACTATTTCTACACCATTTTCAACAGTTGTAGACCAAGTCTAGCCATATCGGAGAATCCCACTACTCAATCCAGTCAACGAAATAATTGTTATTGTCGAAATATCACGCAGGAAGAAGTGAGGAGTGCTCTTAAGAAGATGGGAAGAGCTAAGGCAGTCGGTCCAGACAACATACCCATTGAAGCGTGGAAGTGTATGGGAGAGGAAGGCGTTCAGTGGTTGACAAGACTGTTCAACAATATCTTCAAAACCGGGAAGATGCCAGATCAGTGGAGGCGTAGTGTCTTAGTACCCCTATATAAAAACAAAGGAGATGCTCAATGTTGTGCTAACTACAAGGGGATTAAGCTCATATGTCATACAATGAAATTATGGGAAAGAGTTATAGATACAAGGATTAGACGACAAACCCAGGTTACAGCAAACCAATTTGGGTTCATGCCAGGCCGGTCCACTACGGAGGCGATACACATTTTAAGAAGATTAATGGAAAAGTACAGAGAGAAGAAACATGATTTACATATGGTGTTCATCGATCTTGAAAAGGCGTACGATAGTGTGCCTAGAAGATTGATCTGGGAAAGTCTGGAAGAAAGAGGGATCCCTAGTAAATATATTGAGGCAATTAGGGATATGTATCATGAGGCTAAGACATGCGTCCGAGCTCCCGTGGGGGATACAGACTTTTTTCCGGTGGAAGTGGGAGTTCACCGGGGGTCGGCACTAAGCCCCTTTCTCTTTGCAGTAGTTTTGGATGAGTTGTCAAAGTCGATTCAAGATGCAATTCCATGGTGCATGCTTTTTGCTGATGATATCGTGTTGATTGCAGAAAGTAAAGAGACATTAAACAACAGACTAGAGGAATGGAGAACAGTCTTAGAGCACAAAGGTTTGAAGATAAGCCGATCTAAAACCGAGTACCTTCACTGCAACTTTAGTGGTGCAAACGTCGACGAGGAGACCCAGATTTCTATTGAAGGTGGGGTTGTCCCTAAGAAACTGAAGTTCAAGTATCTAGGATCTGTCATCCAGAGTAACGGGGAGATCGACAATGATGTAGTCCATCGGGTGCAGGCTGGTTGGTGTAAATGGAGAGCGGTCTCAGGTGTTTTGTACGACAAGAGGTTCCCAATAGGGTTAAAGGGTAAATTTTATAGGGTAGCAGTTCGCCCAGCAATGCTGTATGGAACCGATTGTTGCGCCATCAAGAAGACACAAGCTCGAAAAATGGATGTAGCTGAGATGAGGATGTTGAGGTGGATGTGTGGACACACAAGAAAGGACCGAATAAGAAATGAAGTTGTTCGGAAGAGATTGGGAGTCACATGTATCTCAGATAAGATAAGAGAAGGAAGATTGAGATGGTTTGGACATGTCAAGAGGAGACAGAGCACAGATCCAGTGAGAACGGTGGAAACTCTCGTTGTAGAGGGGAAAAGGAGCAGGGGGAGACCGAAATTAACGTGGGATGAGAGGATTAGGCTTGATTTGCTAGATTTACACCTCTCAGAGGACATGATCAATGATAGGATTTCATGGAGACGTCGTATTAGGGTTTTAGGATGAGTGACCCGTTGTGTGGGAGAGTAGAGTTGTTTAGCAAAGATTTTGCGTATGTCTTGTTTCTTGTAGGTGTGTTGTGTTTCTTGTGACTAATATACTCTAGTCATACACTGCTAATTGTTAGATTACTGTTAGATTTATTTTACTTTATTACTCATTAATTTTATTTATATTTTTATCTTTTTCTTTCCCATGGAGCCGGGGGTCTAAACGGGAGCAGTCTCTCTATCCCTTGGGATAGGGGTAAGGTTTGCCCTCATCACACCCTCCCCAGACCCTACTAATAGCGTTAGCTATGTGTAGGATTATACTGGGTACGTTTGGTTTGGTTTGGTTACTCATTTGCAAGTATTTTAGACACTTCTAACACACCCGAATAGATCCACATAATCAATTAGAACCAACCATTTGCAAGTATGCTTTATAACTTTCACTTTTACGTGTTTTTTTCTTTAAGAAAACTTATTCTTTTGTGCAGCACTTTACACCGTAGCTGCTGAAATCGACTCTTTCGACCGCTCTACAATATTATTAAGCTTTTCATGTTCAAAGATGGATTGTAATAGACTCAAAGAGCTTTCCAAGCATATATGAAACAACGTTTCCAGATTTTCTATGATTTTATACAAGTTTTCAAAGAACTGGACGGATTCATAAATTTAGCCAAAAATCAACTTTAAACCAATCTGTTATGTCGTTTTGCATTGCATTTTTCATGTATCTATTGTCCTTATTTTCTCTCACTCTAAAAATCTATAGAAGGTTCTCACAATGGGCTTTTCAACAATATAAACTACGCCTTAAACTGACACTCTGTTGATTTTATATGATTTAGGAAAACTGTCCAAATTCTGAAATAAAAGTTGAAAATTCAACTTACTATATTTCAACCCTTTTAATCAAACCCAAAACCTCATTTAATATCCAACAATCATTATCATACCCAAGTTACTTCCTATAATCATTATAAGCATGTTTGGAGCATTTTAACCTACACAAGCAACAACCTTTATAATTCAAATTGTATCCACGAAAGACATTCAAGTTTTTTACTAATTCCTTTAGTTGTGCATTTTAAAAAACAACTTATGCGCACAACTTTTAATCATAAAATGATGTTGGAAATTTTGGGTGAAAACATATAGTTTTCACTAAGTTACAAAAATGAATTTTTGTCAGCTTTGGACAAACATAAATATATGCAAACGATGTATTTTCGCCAATTTTTTCTAGGTTTATGTTCTATGTTGTGAGGTCTTCATAACGAACAAAACCGCGTCCAAAACGGAGCTAAGATGAATGAGATATCGATGCTCAAAGTTGAGTGTTTAGGGCTGTGTAAAGCTACGAAAATCTGAAGAAAAAGCATGGAAAGTTGTCCCACATAGGCGGGGAGGACCAATTTTGGAGTGGTATATTAGTGAGAGCCTCCTAAGAAAATTATTTCCTTTAAGGCAAACACTAATGGGACTATATAGGGTGCGAAGCACCGGCACGAGCACGCATGGTTTGGGTGTAATGTGGCGTTTAGATAACGCACTTGGCACTTCACTCACCGCGAGTCGCTTGAGAGCCGCCTTAGTATTTTTGAAGACTGGTGCAAGGTTAGATGGCTTGGCTTACATAGGAGAAGATCTGGTATGCATGACCAGTTCACTCACGAGAGCCAATCTACTCTTGATGAGGAAATCTGGTCAACATGACTAGTTCACTCGGGAGAGTCAATCTACTCCAGAGGAGGAAATATAGTCAGTATGACGAGCCAATGACGAGCCAATCTACTCAGGAGATGGAAATCTAGTCAGCATGACCGGTTAACTCAGGAGAGCCAAATCTACTTAGGGGAGGAAATCTGATCAGCATGACCAGTTTATTCCGGAGAGCCAACCTACTCAGGAGGAGGAAATATGGTCAGCATGACCAGTTACTCTTGAGTAACAAGTTTAGTTCCATAGCTTCTGCTACACATAATCTTGAAACAGAAGTCAGTTACGAGTTCGAGAATTAAAACAGAATAAAATGCATTGAAGACGTTTAATGCAAATTATTTTAGTTTTAATTCTTTTTAAAGTGTTTCGACTTGTTTCTCCTGTAAATACCAAAGTGCTCATTGGTTGAGAAAAATCCCAAATATCCCAAACACATATTAGCAAAGCTTATGTTCTTTTCCACTCTTCTACTCTTAAGGTATTCTTTCGGATGCTATGTCCTTCGTGGCAATATATACTACTCCGGCTGTTTTACCTTGGAAAACAAACGAGTTCTCTTGGGAAACTCAAAATTTGTTTTAAGGGATCCGTATTGAATACAAATCCTAAGCCAAAACTCTTTGCTTCTACCCCTTTTCTTTGTATTTTTCATTTATTTTAGTTGTAATCTGTATTGTAGTTTACTGCTTTATTTTCTTTTTGTATTGTAATTAGAATTAGTTAAATTCTTTTATTATTTTTATAACGGTTCCTACAAATGAGCATTTGTTTAGACTTCTTACATCCATCATTTAACCCATGACTTACTTTTAAAGTTAAAACATCATCCAACCAACTAAACATGTCCAATTTAGCTATCATTTAGTATAAACTCTCATCAACACATGTATTCTACCAAGTTATATTTATAAACTTAAGCCCCATCTAGAACCACATCAATATCATACATTTATGGAGGATTGAAAAATGATTGTGAACTTCAAACATGAATTCAACATGCACAATCATGTATGAGTGTAACACAACTACAAATTACATGGATTTCATCTCAAATTCAACCATTTCATGCAATCCATTCGACTAATAAAGGGTTAGGGTTTTAGAACTCATACCTTTACTTTCTTTAACACATAAATAAATCAACAAGCTGATTTATAGTACGAGTGCGAAACAAAAGAATTAAACCATCCGGAAGTTTTTGCAGGATAAAATGACAATTTAGTCAATGTGCTTAGTTCTTTCATGAAAGACAATATTTTTAACAATATGAATAGAAGTTTGAGTGTCACATTTAAGGGGAATAGGATTAAGCCCATGAACTTGAAACTTAGACAACAACTGAGTTAACCAAGATAATTTTGTTGTAACTCGATGAATGGAATGATATGCAGCATCGGCAGAACTAAGAGAATATGTAAATAAAAATGAACTTACTTTTACAAAGTATAGTTATCTCGATTCATCAAAGTGGGACGAATTCGTTGTGTCAAAGACTAGCAATGCATTTTTGGTATACGTTAATTTTTTATTATTATTATTATTATTATTATTATTATTAGTAGTAGTAGTAGAGTTAATTACATGGATAGTCCCTATGGTTTATGAAAAGTAACAAAGCAAAATTAAGTGCACGATCGTAGTCTTTGACAACCTCCCCCTCTCAACCACCACAGCCGGCCTCCTCCTCTCATATCGATGCCAAAACTCATATCGATGCCACCACCGTCGGCCTCCTCCTCTCAACAACCACCACCGGCCGCTGAGCTCCCTCTCACGCCATCACCGCCGTCACTTTCTTTACCGCCACCGTGAAATTAGACGCGTGGCATTAATTCTTCACTCTTCGCGACCCTTCCGATGCAAATTCAGATGTTGAATCGGATAGTTTGTTAAACTACGGATTAACAGTTACAGGGAAAGGTTTGGAAGAATCTGATAAGGTTTTGGAGGAGTATAGTTTGTTTTATTAAATGAGGTGGAAAGGAGTGTGGGGCGGCGGTTGGGGCGGAGAACGGTGGTTCTGTGGAGGCGAAAGCGGCGACGTTTTAGACGTTGTTGGCGCTGAATGTGGAGGGTTATAGTGGGTCTGTTGCGAGGATGATTGCTGCTGGATTTGGTCAGTTAATCAAGGGATTTTGTGGTTTGGGGATGTGACTGTGGATCGATTGAAATGGGGAAATGCCTGATGGTCAGTTAATCAAGGGATTTTGTTGTTTAGAAGTTAATATCCAGTGGATGTATTACTTAATTTAGTGTATCACCCCTGTTTATGAGAAAATTACATTTAGTGTATCACCTGTTAGTTATTATACTTTATATATAATTAACAACATTTTGTATTCTCAAAATATCATTGCCTGATGTATTGTTTGATTATTTCCATTTATTTGTGGTTAATATGCTTGAATATGTGATGGATCTCCATTGATTCTGTGGTGAAGGTGTCACACCCCGCCGAAGGCGGAAACACGGAGGTGAGACGAGAGCGATGCATCGAACACTTAGGCGCAAGAGAATGCTAATGGGTACATTGCAAATTGCATAAAGAACCATTACTAAAACCAAGAATTAAAACATGCCATACAATATCCAAATTTAAACAACAAACCGAGCGGTCTATCATACAAACAAAATCCCAAAGTACAAAACATCCCATAATGAAACCACAAATTCTAAACAAAAGCGAGCCCCCATGAACCTTATCTTCAATTATGTTTACCTGAAAGCATGTTTCAAAAACGAGTCAACTAAATAAATAGTTGGTGAGTTCGTAGGTTTTGAGACTCTATAAAAAGTTTATAAAAATTTAAAAATGTACACATGTATTAGATAACACATTTCCATGAGCCGTAAACAAAACCTCGACAAAATAAAACAATGTATCCCATGCGGAAGTCATATGCAAACAACCGCCTAAAAATCGGCTAATTCTGCGCCCAAGTCGCGACCAACCACGGGCGGGGGTGTCGACCCAAGTAGTACTACCCAAAATTATCAACAGCTAAGCTCAGCTAATTGATTACCCAAAATTGGGGACTTTAATGCATAAAATAAAATAACTCGTGTATTTCATGTATCCTATAACATGTGACTAAATAAAAATTAAACAGCTTTCCCCCAAAACAGTAAAACAGTAAGTAAAGAGGGGCCGCGAAACTCACCTGAACAAAACGGGTGAGATGTGTGACGCGGTCGACAAATACAAAGAATACCGAGTCCTAACCGTGTCCTACTAAGCAAGTGGACATAAAATAACATTTTAGGACTCCTAAAGTGTGTGACTAAGTCAGCCAAGCTAAAATGGCGATTCAATCTAATGTACACCGAAAAACCCGTGCATACGCGTACGAACAGTTTAAAATTGTAAAACCGGCTTTTATATAAATTCGTGACTTTAAAACTTTAAACTTAATATCTTATTAAAGTATATCAGTAGTTAAAAAGTTTATTATATAAAATCCTAAGTCACGGTGTTGCTTTGTTCGAAAACGCGATTTCGCGCGTAAAGTCCGGTTTACGGTCCGAAATTAAGGTTTTAGTGTGATATTAGCACCCAATTTAAAAGTCCAAAATTAAGTTTTTAATTATATTAGAATTCTGTCCAAAATCCACTAAAACTTTTATAAAATCAAATTTTTTATAAAAATTTCCAAATTTAGTAACTTTTTATAAAATTTTAATGGTCAATAATTTCAAAACCATACTTAGACATAAATTTACTACTTGAAACTTATAACAATTGATCATATATACAACTAAAAATTTATGACATTTCAACATTTCAACCCAATGCTTGGTTCACCCAAAACCCACCTAGAACTCCATCAATGGTGGATTCAAAAGATGAAGAACACTTACTTGATGATTGAAAGAAGATGATTACATCAAAACCTTCAAAACCGAGCATGCAAGTATCAATTTCGAGATTGCATTCTTCCCTTTTCTTCCTTCTCTTGGATTTTCGCAAGGAACACACACCCAAAGTGTGTTCGTACGTTTTTTTTTTCTATAAGACCAAAACAAGAATTGGTTTTGTTACAAACATCCCCCTGCACTTCCATATTTGACCCCTTCTGTAATATCCAGTATTTCTCCGACGTATCATTTCCTTATTTAGAACCTACTTCCCGTGTAATCTCCTTATTTCCTGGAATAAATAAACGTGTCATTTGATTTTTTTTATCATTAAATAAATATATATATATATATATACATATGTTTATTTTTTTTTAAAAGGATATGCGCTATAATTATACAAATGATTTATAAACTTACATACTTGAACATATGAATTAAAGGATATTTAACCTATCATTTAAACTTGATAGAAAATAAGGCATACTCAACTCCTTTAAAAGTACAAGGGCCAAAACTGTCAAAAACAAATTGTGTTTTCAAACTAAATTTCAAGTTTTAACAAAAACATTAAAGACTAGATACTTCAGGGACCAATGTGTAATTCACCCAAACTTCCAAACCCAAAAAATCCCAGTCGTGGGTTCGAGTCCCAAACGCCCGGTTTTCTCCCTCTTTCACCCGAAATCGCGATTTTCGACCAGGTTCACTGAACCTCGGGCTCGTCCCTCGCGTGCGACCAGTCACCAAGGCGCCATGATGATCAACCTCGATCGATGCTTGGCGTGGAGTGTGAATTACCTCCGAACGGCCCAACCACCCGCCTCGACTCGTTCACGCAATTAATGCCAAAATTGGCTATAAATAGCGACTCCCTCTGCTCCTAAACATCATCCCTAACCTCCCTCCACTACCCATTTCATCCATCCGAAGCTGCATTGACCGGAATTGAAGTCGCGACCGCCGACTCCAAGCCGAACCCAATCTCTCTCAAATCGACACCAAATCAGGTAATACTTGTGCCCATTGTGATCGAATTCGTGAAAGGATCAAAAGCCCTCTGTTTAATCTCATAAACAGAGGGTAATCCGAGTCGAATTTGGGGATTGAAATATTAGGGTTCATACAGATTGGGGGGGGGGGGGCGTTTGGGTTTGTGTTTAAGGATTTTGTTTTCCGGATTAAAACACAAACAAGTCCCTGGTCCAGCGGTGGTGCGTGTGTGCAGATCCCGACCCGGAGCAGGTCGGTGTTCGAACCCGGCCGCCCGTTTTTCTGATTTCGAATTCTTTTATACATTTTTAATCAGTTTTAAAAATTCCCTTTATTTTTATAAAATATGTGAAACATATATAAACTAAAAATCGATTTTTATTTTTGTCTTCCTTATTGGAAAACATTTCAACCAAATAAAAACCAAATTTAAAAACTATAAAAAAATATATAATGTTTAACATTAGTTTTAAATTCCTAAAATCTATAAAACAACCCCAAATTGTTACAAACTTAATACTTGACAGAAAATAATTTATAAATTTTAGTTTGGTTTATAAACAAAGACTATCTATAATTTTGAATGATAATTACAACTTTCATTTATATATATAAAAAAAGAGAAAGTTATTTCATTTATACTTCCCTTTAAAATTTATTAAATTGTACATGTTTAAAAACTAAATACTTTACTTGGTAAATACATGGGATAATTGTAACCTTGAAGGTTTATGAAAATATTAAAAGGGTTTTATAAAACATAATTAATACTTGTATATTTAATACTTATTTAAAATGTAGTCAATAATTTAAATATTATTTAGCAAAATTATAAATTGTGATACTTTCTTAAATGGATAATTATTTTAGAAAGTTATGTATCTATTTAAAAATGGGTATTTCCCCTCTTAGATAATTAATACATTACACTAATAGTAAAGCTCCAAGAAACTTAATATCTCTTATAAGTATCATTCTCTAAAACATTTTTTAAAACTTACTAAGTAATTCCCACAATTAAATACTTGTTTACTATTTAACTTCAATACTTGAGAAAAACTATTTAAAAGTTTTGATATGATATATGAGTATTCATTTAAACTTCAAATGTAACGATTGGTTATGAAGCTAAACTTGGTAACACGACTACTCCCACTTCCCAAACCAAGAACCCTAGTCAATCCCAAATCTTGAAATCCTTTCTATGAATAAACTATAAACTTTAAACTTATCGTTTAGGCTTGTGGTGAGGATATCTTTCCTCAAAACTGCACTACATATAACCCTTGTTTGGATACTCTTACATCCGCTACAAGGTGAGTATACTTAGCCCCTTTTTGTTTTCATTTTTGCTTTTAAACTTGGGGTGGAACATGTTTATACTTTTTAGACTTATA
Source organism: Smallanthus sonchifolius (assembly GCA_023525975.1). NCBI lineage: Eukaryota > Viridiplantae > Streptophyta > Magnoliopsida > Asterales > Asteraceae > Smallanthus > Smallanthus sonchifolius. The sequence continues at coordinate 72,709,186 of CM042030.1, forward strand.
CAATTCAAACTTAACTATGATTATATGCTTTCTTTGTGTTAAATGCTTTGAGGCTTGTATGCTAAATTAAACTTAATTCTAGCATGTTCATTAACTTTGGTCGAGCCTATAGTAACAAAGATAGATCTATTGCATTTGACCAATCCACCTTGATTGATTGACCCTTCGGGGGGAGCCCTTGGTGTTTGTTACTGAATAAAACTTATACTTGAAACTTATAAGGGTAACCTTCGGGTTATGCCTAAACTTGGTTGGAGGTTTGACGTGCACAATGTTTAACTTACTTGTTTTTCTCACATTTATGCTTAGATACATTAATCATGGTGAATTGTAAAACTTTTAAAAGACTTTGTTAAAATGGTGTCAAAACCTTTGTATCTCACCAACTATTTTTAGTTGACAGTTACTTAACATGTTTCAGGTGCACAAGAGTGAGGCTTATCTATGAAAAAGTAGGATGCTTGGACTTAGAAAGACCATCAAGAATAAATCTTATGTTTACTTTTCTGTTGAACAATATGTTATTTTTGCTATGTTAAACTCTTTAAATCATTAATGAAATATTTCAATATTATTAGTCAACCTTGTGCTTTTGAACAACCGCGTCCGCCCCAACGTATAATCCGCCGTCGGTTGAGGTGTGACACCTTCTTCCAAAACTAGATTAATGCACTAATTAAAACAAACCTTCCACTTTGTTTTATACAGCTTTCACCCCTATAATATTATTTAGGCAAATAACATTAAAATGGATTTTTGGTTCTTTACATAATAGCACCAAGAGACCACCTAAAGAACAACACAGATCACATAATCATTTAAAAGAATGCAAATGAAGATTAAAAAATAATCATGCTACTTACGAGTCACATTTCAGTGCATAACCCTTTTTTAGTTGTTTTTTTTTCAAAAATGAAATGATTTCTGTTGAAAAGAAGGACGATTACAATAAAGTGGCAGGTAAACGGGCAACAAGTTGCGCTGCAACCCCCTTTTGAATAGCAAAACCGATCATACTAAAAACAAAGCTTTGGGTCTTAGGGGCCGAAATATTACTATGCACGACTCGTTGAACCCTGTTTAGGAATTCCACTGCCTCCGGTGCTAGGAACCCAAAAGTATTAAAAGCAAAAGGGATAAACACGTGTTGGTTCTCTAAACAAGCTTTCTCGTGTTTAGCAACTTTGTCTGATTCCGCATTTAAAGCAGCATGACCCGCCACAACCCCATTGTTCCTGAGCCCCACAAGAGGGGACACTCCTGTAAGGTCCACACAAGCGTGTTTCCCCCCTGCCCAACCAAACACAAGAATATCAGTCGGCCGTAGAGTAGACCTCCCTTCAAGCGAATCTGTCAGAAAGTTCACGGGAGCCTCTTTTTTAGCATAAATTCCTGCCCGTTTGAGAACATCACAAAAAACACCCCTAACCAAATCATGCTTGTATTTAAACCCGGGTAACTCTTTGCAATGGACCGCATGCTCGCCAAAAGAATCCAAACAAGCCTTGCGGCAAACTGGGCAGGGCTCATCAGTCGGAAACAAGGGGATCATTAGCCGATACTTGATGATAGCCCGGTACTCCACAGCCGACATATGCTGGCCCAGTCCTTCAATGGGGATAACTGTTAGAAAATCTTGAGCCCAAGGAACCCGGAGACATTCAAACACCGTTTTTTAGTTAACATCTGGAGCTATAAAATCAGGGGTTCCAATAGTAGAATAAGCCGTCAAGCAGATTACTTTAAGCTCTAACATGTTCAACCTAATGAATGAGATTTACAAACAAATTACCATCATATAAGGTAAAAAAAAGTATAAATATTATCTTAGAAGTTTAGACCATAAAATTGCGTACTTGGCTTTGCGAAGCATTTCTGATTTCTTAAGCTTTTTCATGGAATGTACATTTCCTATTGTTTTTCCCTGCACACTCTCACCTACACCACATGATGATCATAAAAATAGAGCACATAGGAGTATGATTTGCAACTAGTTTAACATAATATTATAAAAGAAAAACACACCTTTATAGCTTTTCTTCTATAAATGTGATACTTGCCAACAGATTGTGGCTAGAACTCGTCATTCTTCACGGTAGATGAAGCCAAACTTGTACATTGCACGAGTCTTGAACCCTTAAAACTATGGTTTTGATTGTGCTTTTCAAGACCTGATCACAATACCATTATGTGTAGCGGTTCAAACCATGGATTTATTTTTTACAACGTTTAAAAAATTTATACGTGTCAAGAAATGATATCAACCCAGGATCACAAAGATCCACTTGACAACGTTTAAAAAATAGTTCCTATCATTTCTTGACATCAGTAATCATATTCTCATAACAAAAGCATTTATTCAACAGAATCACAAAGAACCACTTCACATATTTTTGAGTTTTTCATCATACCACAAGGATTCACACCTTCAAGTTGTTTTGTTAATGATAAAAGCTGAAATTAAATTTTTCTTAGATCTAAATTAAATATTACACATTATATGTGCATGTCTCCATGGGTAGTACCTGATATAGCTAAAGAAAAAAACCAAATATCAATCCGTGGACACGATGCATGGATTACAAAAATATATTGTTATTACTTTTTAGCCAAGTGATGATAAGAAGATAGTTGAGTTGTTTTAACTAAATTAGCATGCGAAACAAGTAAACTAAGCTAACGGACACAAAGACAATCAATCAAGAAGAATATCACTTTTATCTCGAATCCATCTAGTAAACATATGATCACAACCAATGTCTTAAAGTCGCTAGGCGCTCCCTAGTCGGAGTCGGGAGTACTCGGGAAGTACTCGGCCTAGGCGGAGAGTACTCGGGGGGTACTCGGCCTAGGCCTAGAGTACTCGGAACTCGGCAACCTACCTTGTAGCTATTACTCGGGAAGTAATCGGCCTCGTAGACCTTGTTTTACAACATTGATCACAACTATAGATACATGGCAAGATCACAAAACACAAGAAAGACCAAATTCTCGCTAGAGATATCTAATCAAATGATTGTCGAAAAAGCTAGCATGACACATATAAACTAACCACCTAAACTCATGCAAAAAAGCTCAAGTGTTACAATTATGTCAATATTTATAAACATGAATTAGCTTGCTATCACGGGTGACTAATCTAACAACTCTTTAGAAAGATAACATGAAAAACATATGATCCATCTAAAGTTAATTAAACTAGGGAATAACATGCACTTCTTCAACTTATGATGTTCCCATCAATATTACATAAATTAGGAGTTTGTGTCAATAAATCCTATATTAACATAATACTAAAAATGGCAAACCATAACAAATATTGTCTTTACGAACATAATATAAGGATGGATATTCAAGAGTTTTCAAATATAATCAAAACTTCATTCACCATTCCTAGTTCAAAAGCACAAACTATCATAAACATACACCAATCTATGACTAAATGTATACACTATGAGTTTTCCAACATAACACAGCTTAAACATTCATAAGTCTTGTATACATAATCAAACCTTGATCATCAAAGAATAATCACGCCGGCCATTGCCATAACTTTAGCATAAACTTGCCAATAATCCATAATGTAGTCAAATGTTACCAAACTTCATCTATGACAAATAAATTGTATTTTTACTCCCGGCCCCACTCCTGGTCCCCACCGTCTCGTTTATGCAGCGTTCTTCTTGATGAAAATTACGAGCACATGGGCTGGAAAAACGGGTAAAACCTCTCTATTGGGAGATGTTGCTCTAAATATATGAAATTCAATATAAAACAAATAAATAAAATAAATAGGTCAAAACGATGCCAATAGGTTAAAGTTATAATATTTGACTGCCAATAATCAAAGTTGGTGTGGTGTACCTCGTTTATTCTGCATTATAAATATATGAACTTCAATAGGTTCATTCACACAACTTTCTCATCTTATCTTCAATGGAATCTGCAGCCAAAACTCCAACTTCTCTATCCTTGCCCTGGAAAACACGAATTTCACTTTGGCTATTCGACACCGCAATCGACCTAATTACCCGTAAAGACGGCACAGTGAACCGCGGTCTTCTCAAACTTGTAGACTTCAGGATCCCGTCATCATCCGAACCGATAAACGGTGTCAACACTTACGATGTCACGGTGGATCCAACTCGCGAGCTCTGGTTCCGTGTATTCGTCCCCACACAGTACCCCGTAGAAGATCTCCCAGTGATGGTGTTCTTTCATGGTGGTGCATATATTGTCCTCTCTCCGGACGTGAACATTTACGACGATGTTTGTCGCAAGTTCGCTAGGGAACTGCCTGCTATAGTTGTTTCTGTTAACTATCGCCTTGCACCGGAGCATCGACACCCTGCGCAACATGACGATGGGCTTGATGTGCTGAAGTTTCTGGACATTGAAGAGAACAGGTCAAAATGGTTACCGGAGAATGCAAATATTTCACGCTGCTTTATCGCTGGTGACAGCGCTGGTGGACACATAGCTCATCATGTCACTCAAAGAGCCTCCCAATTCAACTTTCAGAAACTTAAGGTACGGTACCGACATCAATCTTAGATTTAGCAAGCTAGATCTTCAATTTAGGGTTGTTATTCGTGTCCGGATGATGGGTTAATGAGTTTCGGTTGGCGAGTTAGCGGGTTGAATTCTTCAACCCTAACTCAACCCATATACTTATTCGTGTCGTGTTATGTTGGACCCAATTAAAGTCAAGTCGTGTTTCAGGTCAACCCGTTTTATGTTCATTTTATGAATATAAGTAATATCTAGTGAGTTAGGAAAAATTTAAACAATTAATCAATCACATGAAACTAAAGTGATTAATAGTTAATAGTCGGAGAAAAAAGTAAAAAATTAAAATTTTTAACTATAAATATTAAAACTTTCAACTATAAATATTAAAACTTTCATATCTAAAATATAAGGGAAAATACCACATAATAGTAACAAAAATTCAAAAGTGTTCCAATTAGGTCATTCATCATAGTATACCCGAGGGTGTATATCGTGTAAAATACGTATTGAGTGACCTAATTGAAACACTTTTGAAACTTGGTTACTATTCTACAAAGTTACCCAAAATATAAATACTAACATGTTAAAACCCTTAAACGGGTTAACAAGTCAACCCAGTTATCAAGCAGGTCGTTTTCGGATTCACCTATTTAAAAAAAAACAAATTGTATCAGCCGACCCAAAATAAGTATTTTTTTGTGTCATGTTCTGGTAGCGCTCTGGGTCATGTCAGAAATCGCCGCCTCTAATCTTGGTTTTTCGATGATTATCCAATTAAATAGTTTTTGAAAAATCAAAAACTTCAAACATCATATCTATTATTTAGACGACTGTTTTAACCGAAATTATTGCCAAAGATTGATTGAATAGCTACAGTATGCTCAACTCAAACATAATAATTTATGGTGGATCCCATTTGTATTTTATAAAAATAATAAATTAAGAAGAAATGAATGGTCAATAACAAAACTCCACACAATAATCCAAAATCCAAACATGGTTGCTGATGAAAAGCATATTATTATTTTGAAGGTAACCGGACTGGTGGCGATCCAGCCATTCTTTGGCGGGGAGGAGCGAACAGATTCTGAGATTAGGCTCGATGGATCAGCGCCTATCGTGTCAATGAAGCGGACAGATTGGTTTTGGAACGCGTTCATGCCGCTAGAACCCTACAACCGAGACCATCCAATCATCAATGTCAGCGGCCCCAATGGTGTTGACATATCGAAGATGGATTTTCCAGCAACCATGGTGGTTGTGGCTGGGTTTGATGGTCTACGGGACTGGCAGATAAGGTACTACCAGTGGCTCAAGAAGTCCGGGAAGGAAGCATACTTGGTGGACTACCCACACATGTTTCACACTTTCTACGTCTTCCCGGAGTTGCCGGAATCTGATCAACTTATATCGGAAGTGAAGGACTTCATTCACAAGGTCTTGAACAAGGTATGCTAGGGTCAATACGTATTATTAAATTAAAATTTAAAAATAATTAATTACTTTGTTTGTTTGTGTTCAATGCAGACTGGTCGTGATGATGTTTTGTAAACAGTTTTATATTTATAAAATATTATATTATTAAATTAAAATCTGCTGTTTTGTTTTGTTTTGTTTTATTTCGAGTTATATATATGTGGTCAAATTCAAAAGGTAAAATTTAGTGGTATATAAACTATAAAGCGAGACTGTTTCGATTTGCATATTTTTCAATTTAGTTTAGTTTTATAATTATTATTTATTTAACATGTTTGTGATAAAACAAAAATGTATCTAACATCCTTTGTTTTACTTTGTAATAAATAAAAAATTAATGAAGTCCCAAGAAAGTGAAGTTTTTTTTAAGAAAAACACTACAGGATAGTAATAAAGTTTCAAAAGTGTTCAATTTAAGTCACTCACCATAGTATACCCGATGGTGTATACCGTGTAAAATACGTATTGAGTGACCTAATTGAAACACTTTTGAAACTTGGTTACTATTATATAAAGTTACCCCTTTTGTTTATATTGATTTTAGTGTTTTAAAACATTCATATTTTATACATATTACATGTGCGGGTTCTTATAGGTTTAGAACATCAAGAAGGATCCATATGAAGAATAACATGACCGAGAAGAAAATCGATTTCATTTGTATGTTACTTTTTTTTAATCTAAAATAGCATGTATTATCTATCACCGCCTCTTTTTGTTAATTGTTTTGTATAATTTCAAATTGTAGTTAATGGAATTATGAATTCTATTAAAACAGCAAGCTGGTAAACAATAACGTCCCCGATCAGGGTCTGTCACAGTGTCACGTGGTAGGTTCTGATTGACAGTTTTTTATTTTTTATTTTTCTTGATTATATGTGTACAGTGTAATACAAAATATTATCAAAGTTAAGGCATAGTACAACTGGTAGCCTCCATACATACAGGAGGTCGTAGGTTCATACCTCCTGTAACACCATAAATTTGAAACAACTGGTATGTTATTTTAATTAAACAACTTGAAACGATGCGAAAGCATGTTTTTAGAAAGTTTTAGCATTACGGCCCTAAAAAGTCGTGTTTCCTTACTGTAAACCTGTTTAAAAACAAAACCTAAATTTCGATAAAAAGGTCAACCAATAAAAACCAACCATTTACAACAAAGTAAGACGACCCATAAATAAAACACAACATATTAATTCTTTTAAGAACAATCAAAACAATATAATAAGAGGACCATGATTTAACATCAAAAATACGAAATGGTAACAAACCCAACATAGACTACGCTGAATTGACGTAGTCTACGCCATATTTCCGTAACCAATGGCGTAGCACAGTAGCGACCAAGCGTAGGCTACGCTACGCCCAAACCCGCATAACATGCAAAATTTGATATTTTAACACACTTTCACTTATACACAAGTTCATCTTTGAACATTGTTCAAAAGTATGACCTAAACCATTAGTTTTCAATTCGACATATACCTACATAATCAATTCAATACCACATATAAATGCTTGTCATTTACTAGCCCGTTTAATACTGTATACTACTCGTTTTCATAAAAGGTACAACAAATTGGTTTTAACCTAAACCACATACCTTGTTTACTTACCATTAACTTACCTTAGCTTGAAACATCACTATTCAAGGATTGATTACTTGCCATGATGGATTTGGATATCTAACATTTCATCTTCAAACTTCAAATATGATTAGTCCATATTTAAATATGTCATTCATCTAAAAACATCAACTTTTTACCTTGCAACTTAATACTAGCATATATAATGGTTTAGGTATATATAAATCCATTCAACAATATAACATCTCAATATACATACATACTCAAATTCAATTTGTATAAGCAATTTACTAAGCAAGCATTCATTTATATCAACGTAGAATGATAGAATACTTACAAGTTGTTCGCTAGCACATCGACCTCAAATCCGGAATCATCTGTTTGAGTAACCTCATGCCACCGCCACCCTTGTCCTGAATTTCAGAGTTCTTGAAAATATAACTTTAATAAAAGTTTTTTTTCAGAAAATAAATTTCATTAACCCTATCTTGAGGACATGTCCTCGAGATAACCTATAGCAAGGACATTATGGGCCTATGTCGACGGATAGTGTCATTCAACATGTTAACGGGTCAATATAAATCTCAACACTATATTCAAAACCAAATTGCCACAATGTACACTTGTAAATCTTTTTCATACAACCATTCGTTCTAGAGGTCACAAAACAAATATCATACACTAACATTTTGACCCGCTTGTGCAAATACTTCCGTTACTCATTTGCAAGTATTTCGACAATAACAATTACTTCTTCCTGTGTGATATTTCGACAATAACAATTATTTCGTTGACTGGATTGAGTAGTGGGATTCTCCGTTATGGCTAGACTTGGTCTACAACTGTTGAAAAGAGTGTAGAAATAGTTTTGCCATCTCAGCTTGATGTCTCGTCCCTTTACCAAAACTCTTCCATCATCTATCAAGGAAGATGATGGAAGAGTTTTGGTAAAGGGACGAGACATCAAGCTGAGATGACAAAACTATTTCTACACCATTTTCAACAGTTGTAGACCAAGTCTAGCCATATCGGAGAATCCCACTACTCAATCCAGTCAACGAAATAATTGTTATTGTCGAAATATCACGCAGGAAGAAGTGAGGAGTGCTCTTAAGAAGATGGGAAGAGCTAAGGCAGTCGGTCCAGACAACATACCCATTGAAGCGTGGAAGTGTATGGGAGAGGAAGGCGTTCAGTGGTTGACAAGACTGTTCAACAATATCTTCAAAACCGGGAAGATGCCAGATCAGTGGAGGCGTAGTGTCTTAGTACCCCTATATAAAAACAAAGGAGATGCTCAATGTTGTGCTAACTACAAGGGGATTAAGCTCATATGTCATACAATGAAATTATGGGAAAGAGTTATAGATACAAGGATTAGACGACAAACCCAGGTTACAGCAAACCAATTTGGGTTCATGCCAGGCCGGTCCACTACGGAGGCGATACACATTTTAAGAAGATTAATGGAAAAGTACAGAGAGAAGAAACATGATTTACATATGGTGTTCATCGATCTTGAAAAGGCGTACGATAGTGTGCCTAGAAGATTGATCTGGGAAAGTCTGGAAGAAAGAGGGATCCCTAGTAAATATATTGAGGCAATTAGGGATATGTATCATGAGGCTAAGACATGCGTCCGAGCTCCCGTGGGGGATACAGACTTTTTTCCGGTGGAAGTGGGAGTTCACCGGGGGTCGGCACTAAGCCCCTTTCTCTTTGCAGTAGTTTTGGATGAGTTGTCAAAGTCGATTCAAGATGCAATTCCATGGTGCATGCTTTTTGCTGATGATATCGTGTTGATTGCAGAAAGTAAAGAGACATTGAACAACAGACTAGAGGAATGGAGAACAGTCTTAGAGCACAAAGGTTTGAAGATAAGCCGATCTAAAACCGAGTACCTTCACTGCAACTTTAGTGGTGCAAACGTCGACGAGGAGACCCAGATTTCTATTGAAGGTGGGGTTGTCCCTAAGAAACTGAAGTTCAAGTATCTAGGATCTGTCATCCAGAGTAACGGGGAGATCGACAATGATGTAGTCCATCGGGTGCAGGCTGGTTGGTGTAAATGGAGAGCGGTCTCAGGTGTTTTGTACGACAAGAGGTTCCCAATAGGGTTAAAGGGTAAATTTTATAGGGTAGCAGTTCGCCCAGCAATGCTGTATGGAACCGATTGTTGCGCCATCAAGAAGACACAAGCTCGAAAAATGGATGTAGCTGAGATGAGGATGTTGAGGTGGATGTGTGGACACACAAGAAAGGACCGAATAAGAAATGAAGTTGTTCGGAAGAGATTGGGAGTCACATGTATCTCAGATAAGATAAGAGAAGGAAGATTGAGATGGTTTGGACATGTCAAGAGGAGACAGAGCACAGATCCAGTGAGAACGGTGGAAACTCTCGTTGTAGAGGGGAAAAGGAGCAGGGGGAGACCGAAATTAACGTGGGATGAGAGGATTAGGCTTGATTTGCTAGATTTACACCTCTCAGAGGACATGATCAATGATAGGATTTCATGGAGACGTCGTATTAGGGTTTTAGGATGAGTGACCCGTTGTGTGGGAGAGTAGAGTTGTTTAGCAAAGATTTTGCGTATGTCTTGTTTCTTGTAGGTGTGTTGTGTTTCTTGTGACTAATATACTCTAGTCATACACTGCTAATTGTTAGATTACTGTTAGATTTATTTTACTTTATTACTCATTAATTTTATTTATATTTTTATCTTTTTCTTTCCCATGGAGCCGGGGGTCTAAACGGGAGCAGTCTCTCTATCCCTTGGGATAGGGGTAAGGTTTGCCCTCATCACACCCTCCCCAGACCCTACTAATAGCGTTAGCTATGTGTAGGATTATACTGGGTACGTTTGGTTTGGTTTGGTTACTCATTTGCAAGTATTTTAGACACTTCTAACACACCCGAATAGATCCACATAATCAATTAGAACCAACCATTTGCAAGTATGCTTTATAACTTTCACTTTTACGTGTTTTTTTCTTTAAGAAAACTTATTCTTTTGTGCAGCACTTTACACCGTAGCTGCTGAAATCGACTCTTTCGACCGCTCTACAATATTATTAAGCTTTTCATGTTCAAAGATGGATTGTAATAGACTCAAAGAGCTTTCCAAGCATATATGAAACAACGTTTCCAGATTTTCTATGATTTTATACAAGTTTTCAAAGAACTGGACGGATTCATAAATTTAGCCAAAAATCAACTTTAAACCAATCTGTTATGTCGTTTTGCATTGCATTTTTCATGTATCTATTGTCCTTATTTTCTCTCACTCTAAAAATCTATAGAAGGTTCTCACAATGGGCTTTTCAACAATATAAACTACGCCTTAAACTGACACTCTGTTGATTTTATATGATTTAGGAAAACTGTCCAAATTCTGAAATAAAAGTTGAAAATTCAACTTACTATATTTCAACCCTTTTAATCAAACCCAAAACCTCATTTAATATCCAACAATCATTATCATACCCAAGTTACTTCCTATAATCATTATAAGCATGTTTGGAGCATTTTAACCTACACAAGCAACAACCTTTATAATTCAAATTGTATCCACGAAAGACATTCAAGTTTTTTACTAATTCCTTTAGTTGTGCATTTTAAAAAACAACTTATGCGCACAACTTTTAATCATAAAATGATGTTGGAAATTTTGGGTGAAAACATATAGTTTTCACTAAGTTACAAAAATGAATTTTTGTCAGCTTTGGACAAACATAAATATATGCAAACGATGTATTTTCGCCAATTTTTTCTAGGTTTATGTTCTATGTTGTGAGGTCTTCATAACGAACAAAACCGCGTCCAAAACGGAGCTAAGATGAATGAGATATCGATGCTCAAAGTTGAGTGTTTAGGGCTGTGTAAAGCTACGAAAATCTGAAGAAAAAGCATGGAAAGTTGTCCCACATAGGCGGGGAGGACCAATTTTGGAGTGGTATATTAGTGAGAGCCTCCTAAGAAAATTATTTCCTTTAAGGCAAACACTAATGGGACTATATAGGGTGCGAAGCACCGGCACGAGCACGCATGGTTTGGGTGTAATGTGGCGTTTAGATAACGCACTTGGCACTTCACTCACCGCGAGTCGCTTGAGAGCCGCCTTAGTATTTTTGAAGACTGGTGCAAGGTTAGATGGCTTGGCTTACATAGGAGAAGATCTGGTATGCATGACCAGTTCACTCACGAGAGCCAATCTACTCTTGATGAGGAAATCTGGTCAACATGACTAGTTCACTCGGGAGAGTCAATCTACTCCAGAGGAGGAAATATAGTCAGTATGACGAGCCAATGACGAGCCAATCTACTCAGGAGATGGAAATCTAGTCAGCATGACCGGTTAACTCAGGAGAGCCAAATCTACTTAGGGGAGGAAATCTGATCAGCATGACCAGTTTATTCCGGAGAGCCAACCTACTCAGGAGGAGGAAATATGGTCAGCATGACCAGTTACTCTTGAGTAACAAGTTTAGTTCCATAGCTTCTGCTACACATAATCTTGAAACAGAAGTCAGTTACGAGTTCGAGAATTAAAACAGAATAAAATGCATTGAAGACGTTTAATGCAAATTATTTTCGTTTTAATTCTTTTTAAAGTGTTTCGACTTGTTTCTCCTGTAAATACCAAAGTGCTCATTGGTTGAGAAAAATCCCAAATATCCTAAACACATATTAGCAAAGCTTATGTTCTTTTCCACTCTTCTACTCTTAAGGTATTCTTTCGGATGCTATGTCCTTCGTGGCAATATATACTACTCCGGCTGTTTTACCTTGGAAAACAAACGAGTTCTCTTGGGAAACTCAAAATTTGTTTTAAGGGATCCGTATTGAATACAAATCCTAAGCCAAAACTCTTTGCTTCTACCCTTTTTCTTTGTATTTTTCATTTATTTTAGTTGTAATCTGTATTGTAGTTTACTGCTTTATTTTCTTTTTGTATTGTAATTAGAATTAGTTAAATTCTTTTATTATTTTTATAACGGTTCCTACAAATGAGCATTTGTTTAGACTTCTTACATCCATCATTTAACCCATGACTTACTTTTAAAGTTAAAACATCATCCAACCAACTAAACATGTCCAATTTAGCTATCATTTAGTATAAACTCTCATCAACACATGTATTCTACCAAGTTATATTTATAAACTTAAGCCCCATCTAGAACCACATCAATATCATACATTTATGGAGGATTGAAAAATGATTGTGAACTTCAAACATGAATTCAAAATGCACAATCATGTATGAGTGTAACACAACTACAAATTACATGGATTTCATCTCAAATTCAACCATTTCATGCAATCCATTCGACTAATAAAGGGTTAGGGTTTTAGAACTCATACCTTTACTTTCTTTAACACATAAATAAATCAACAAGCTGATTTATAGTACGAGTGCGAAACAAAAGAATTAAACCATCCGGAAGTTTTTGCAGGATAAAATGACAATTTAGTCAATGTGCTTAGTTCTTTCATGAAAGACAATATTTTTAACAATATGAATAGAAGTTTGAGTGTCACATTTAAGGGGAATAGGATTAAGCCCATGAACTTGAAACTTAGACAACAACTGAGTTAACCAAGATAATTTTGTTGTAACTCGATGAATGGAATGATATGCAGCATCGGCAGAACTAAGAGAATATGTAAATAAAAATGAACTTACTTTTACAAAGTATAGTTATCTCGATTCATCAAAGTGGGACGAATTCGTTGTGTCAAAGACTAGCAATGCATTTTTGGTATACGTTAATTTATTATTATTATTATTATTATTATTATTAGTAGTAGTAGTAGTAGTAGAGTTAATTACATGGATAGTCCCTATGGTTTATGAAAAGTAACAAAGCAAAATTAAGTGCACGATCATAGTCTTTGACAACCTCCCCCTCTCAACCACCACAGCCGGCCTCCTCCTCTCATATCGATGCCAAAACTCATATCGATGCCACCACCGTCGGCCTCCTCCTCTCAACAACCACCACCGGCCGCTGAGCTCCCTCTCACGCCATCACCGCCGTCACTTTCTTTACCGCCACCGTGAAATTAGACGCGTGGCATTAATTCTTCACTCTTCGCGACCCTTCCGATGCAAATTCAGATGTTGAATCGGATAGTTTGTTAAACTACGGATTAACAGTTACAGGGAAAGGTTTGGAAGAATCTGATAAGGTTTTGGAGGAGTATAGTTTGTTTTATTAAATGAGGTGGAAAGGAGTGTGGGGCGGCGGTTGGGGCGGAGAACGGTGGTTCTGTGGAGGCGAAAGCGGCGACGTTTTAGACGTTGTTGGCGCTGAATGTGGAGGGTTATAGTGGGTCTGTTGCGAGGATGATTGCTGCTGGATTTGGTCAGTTAATCAAGGGATTTTGTGGTTTGGGGATGTGACTGTGGATCGATTGAAATGGGGAAATGCCTGATGGTCAGTTAATCAAGGGATTTTGTTGTTTAGAAGTTAATATCCAGTGGATGTATTACTTAATTTAGTGTATCACCCCTGTTTATGAGAAAATTACATTTAGTGTATCACCTGTTAGTTATTATACTTTATATATAATTAACAACATTTTGTATTCTCAAAATATCATTGCCTGATGTATTGTTTGATTATTTCCATTTATTTGTGGTTAATATGCTTGAATATGTGATGGATCTCCATTGATTCTGTGGTGAAGGTGTCACACCCCGCCGAAGGCGGAAACACGGAGGTGAGACGAGAGCGATGCATCGAACACTTAGGCGTAAGAGAATGCTAATGGGTACATTGCAAATTGCATAAAGAACCATTACTAAAACCAAGAATTAAAACATGCCATACAATATCCAAATTTAAACAACAAACCGAGCGGTCTATCATACAAACAAAATCCCAAAGTACAAAACATCCCATAATGAAACCACAAATTCTAAACAAAAGCGAGCCCCCATGAACCTTATCTTCAATTATGTTTACCTGAAAGCATGTTTCAAAAACGAGTCAACTAAATAAATAGTTGGTGAGTTCGTAGGTTTTGAGACTCTATAAAAAGTTTATAAAAATTTAAAAATGTACACATGTATTAGATAACACATTTCCATGAGCCGTAAACAAAACCTCGACAAAATAAAACAATGTATCCCATGCGGAAGTCATATGCAAACAACCGCCTAAAAATCGGCTAATTCTGCGCCCAAGTCGCGACCAACCACGGGCGGGGGTGTCGACCCAAGTAGTACTACCCAAAATTATCAACAGCTAAGCTCAGCTAATTGATTACCCAAAATTGGGGACTTTAATGCATAAAATAAAATAACTCGTGTATTTCATGTATCCTATAACATGTGACTAAATAAAAATTAAACAGCTTTCCCCCAAAACAGTAAAACAGTAAGTAAAGAGGGGCCGCGAAACTCACCTGAACAAAACGGGTGAGATGTGTGACGCGGTCGACAAATACAAAGAATACCGAGTCCTAACCGTGTCCTACTAAGCAAGTGGACATAAAATAACATTTTAGGACTCCTAAAGTGTGTGACTAAGTCAGCCAAGCTAAAATGGCGATTCAATCTAATGTACACCGAAAAACCCGTGCATACGCGTATGAACAGTTTAAAATTGTAAAACCGGCTTTTATATAAATTCGTGACTTTAAAACTTTAAACTTAATATCTTATTAAAGTATATCAGTAGTTAAAAAGTTTATTATATAAAATCCTAAGTCACGGTGTTGCTTTGTCCGAAAACGCGATTTCGCGCGTAAAGTCCGGTTTACGGTCCGAAATTAAGGTTTTAGTGTGATATTAGCACCCAATTTAAAAGTCCAAAATTAAGTTTTTAATTATATTAGAATTCTGTCCAAAATCCACTAAAACTTTTATAAAATCAAATTTTTTATAAAAATTTCCAAATTTAGTAACTTTTTATAAAATTTTAATGGTCAATAATTTCAAAACCATACTTAGACATAAATTTACTACTTGAAACTTATAACAATTGATCATATATACAACTAAAAATTTATGACCAATTTTCATATTTTTACAATATCCAGATTATTTATTATGAATTTAATATTGTTAACATTTAAGAAATTCGAGAAAAATAGTTAAATTTATCAAAATTTTACCAAATTTTTACCGGATTAGTTTTAGGTCTATATGAGATCCATACCAAGTTTCAAGTCCAGAAGTTATCCAGAAGTATAAAATCCCTAAATCATTTGTTTGAACTTTATAAATACTAAACATCTACTTAAACAACTCCAATTTTCATAAAATTTGGACAGGAGTGTTAATTTATCATATACTAACCACTTCCCAAATTCCAGATTTTTCCATTACTGATAGGTATTTTTTTCAATTTTCATGTATTAAACTTGTAAGAATTTTAATAAATAATCTATAAAAAATTTGATTACCAAAATTTCCAGATCTTTCTTTTAAAACATATCCTACTGTATAAAAATAAATTTGGGTACCAAATTAATCATTTTTAAAAATCCACCAAGAACATGAATGTTTTTAGCCATTTAAGCTACCAACAAGTTTGATCAAGGATTATACATTCCAAATTCAGCAAATGATGATGAAATTTGATGCTAATCTACTGAGTTTTCCTTGATTTATAACCTACAATCACAAATGTGGTTCAATTCTCTAACACCCAAAAAATTAAAACATAAATTTATACATCTTGCGAAAAATAGACCTATAACTTTGTTTTTTAAATAAGAACTCATTTCACCAAAAGTAACACCTTATATAATAATTCACCAACATTCACCCAAAGAATACTCATAAAACGCACCCAGGTTTTCTTATAAATTTTTGACATGACCCGTTTGTAAAATAAACAACCCTTACGAAGCATTAACCTGTTTAGACACCAAATAAAACCAAACCAAGTGACCAAAACATCCACGGACACATTAACAAGTAATAAATCAACAGGGAGTTTAAACTCCAAGACGCCAATACAAAAACACAATGTGAATGAAAAGACTTTACAAAACGACCATGTAAAATCATGCACCGCGCCAACTCCAAATCCACATCTCGTTGACCCGATCCCTTGACTTGATCACCAACGTCTTTCACCATCAAAAACTGTCACATGACATCACCCAACAGATAGTCAACTCACAATTCAAATATATCTATGGTATTATCTCCGTGACGACATATACATGTACACGTATAATTATGCGTTTATCACCCAACTCAATTAATTGGAATTGGCTTATTTATTCACTTATCTTTTAAGTCTGGTTAAGCCACCTCTTTGACCCTCCCGTTACTCTAGGATTAACGCCTTCAATTAATCCCCCAAAGATATGTAATCCAAGTCGACCCGCTTAATCCACATATATTCACCATCTCCGTGTATAGACGTCTCTTCATACCTGCACATCACCACCACCACCATAACTAATTAGCCGAAGCTAAGTGATGACTCACGTAACTCGAAGCATGTCAAGTTTCACCCCCGAGGCACGACTCCCACAATGAATTAAAACTTCGTTCTATATTTCTTTATTCCCTTCGTCTCCCGACCCTGACACTGGGTCATTTCACCTTTGTTATCCCTGTTAGTACGAATTTAAAACACTAAAAACACCATTAGTAGGTTAGTTCGCACCGTAAAGATTAAACAACATAATACACTGACATTCATTTTGTTTCACATCACAGCCCGCCCGGTTAACAACTTATTATTATCCCCGCCACACACCTTTGTTAAGATTGTAACATTCACCATCCTTTGTTTTGTAAATTACCTTAAACGTCACATACGGTAAAAGTATATTTAAACCGGGTTAGAAACTTGTGACACCATGATTACGTCAAACTCCACAACTTTACCGAAATCCCACCATTTAGTTTATTCTAAATCAAAAATATACCTCATCCCTAACTCATCTAAAGAGTTTTAAACACCTTAAGGTTTACCACCATATAAAAGACACCCCTAATGAGTTCTCGGTTAATCCCCAACAATTTTATAATTATTATAAAATTCCTGTTTCAAAACAGCCTTAAGTGGCTGTAAAAGTTCAACGTTTACACCCACTTACAATAGATATTTCACCTCAATTAAAAATTATGAGTAAAGTAGACACATAGAGTTTTCCGTCGATGTATAATACACCTCGAACGGACATCCGGTTAATTTACTATGAATATTTCAAAACCGGTTAAATTCTGAAAATATGCTGAATTTTTAGCACTTGAATCACCAGACTCATTATTAATTTACACCATTTTTTTATGGGTTCTAACCCCCAAAACACCGTCAAAACAATACGACATTATTTAGTTAAACCGTACACAATAATTATAAATAAAACATCTTAACCATAAGAATCTCAAGTCATTATTATGACTATTCTAATCGAACCCATATTCGAGTCACTCACCTTTGCCCGTAGGAAGGTCGTTGCTTTGTCACCCGTTTGATCCGTTGTCATTCTAGACTTGTCACACCTATCTTGACAACAATCAAACTTGCAAACCATTAGAACACATAATTGGGACGTTCGTCCCTTTAATACGTATGTATTATTCACCCACCCATAACATGTGTTCTAACACACCATTCTTTAACATACAATTAATAAACGGGTTACTCCACCCATGAGACCCGTCATCACCCATTTGACCCGTTATCACCCGTTCTTGTTTAACCACAACTATGGGTCAAAGTCACCAATTTAACATACGCCATTTAATAACAAGTAATAGTCTTTTGGTTATAAATCAAACCATGTTAATCCCATATACCCATCCGACCCTTTAATGTGATTAACTAAAAATAACATTCACATATGTAATTTTACATTAACCCCATTCACCATTAGCTTCACCCAAAGCTTTATGTTTACTAAACACCCATTTATTATTAACAAATCATTTAAATCAAGTAAACATTATAAAATCTCCCAATTTACACTATTTATTTAGTTAGGCATTTCATTCGACACCTTATGGGCATGATTAAAATTCACCATTAACATAACCATTTAAACTCCCATAATCACCATTTTATCATCAAAGTTATCAAGTTCATTTAGCATACATATTTAACTTGAAACTATAATCAAACTCCTACTTTGTTAATCAACTATCACAAAACAAAATGTGAAATTGCTAGAACCCAACATAAATCATTATGTTTACACCTTTACACACCAAATCATAGAACTTTTAACACCTAAAAAAGGACATGCAAATCAAACTCATTACCCAAAAGTATAATCAAGAATTATAATACATGAATTGAGATTTTCTACACCCAATTACATGCCCTGATTCTCAGATTCACATATATTTGGGGTTTCTCCACCACATGAAACCTTACTACCATCTTTACTAGAATAAGGGAAGAATTGCTTACCAAACTCCTAGAAATCGCATGATGGAGGGTAGAACCAAGACTTAATCTCCTCAAATCACCCTCTAATCGTGAAATCGGCCCTTGATTTAGGGTTTTCTCCCCTTGGCAGAACCGACCAGGAGGTCTCGACCTCCCCTGGTCTGCGACACCCATCCTCCTTTTTTTTCTTTTTTTATCTCCTTTTAATGTTTAAAGAAGTTTCAATTCCAACCCTCAAGGTTTTAACATCTATTTAAAACTCCTTAACCTCCAGGTTTCATAATATACCCCTAACTATTTAGGTTAGGTGAAAGCCTTGATAATTAAATCACCAGGTATATTTATCCAACATTTAAAACCTCTTTAAACGTTATATACAATATTTGTTGAATACTATTTTTTAGTAAAATTATTTGCATCTTGGTACTCGATATTTATTTAAAGAAATACACATTTTAAATCATTTTGAAATCGGGATGTTACAAATTCCATGTCTAAAGACTCGAAATAAAAAAAAACTCACTTTAAAATCAAGAAGACGCAAGTATAAACACCCAAGTGTTCATACACTTTGATCATCAATTCTTGCAAGTTTTTCACTAGATAACTCATTGTGCATGTTTACAACTAGTTTTCATCCACAAATCCTTGTTAAAATCAGAAGATTCAAGCTTAAAACTCATAAAAACAACAAAATTTGAAAATCAAAGTGAGTGTGTGTGTGTGTGTATGTTCTTGGTGTTCTTGAGAACACATGTAAGATTCAAAACATAAATTTTAAAGATGAAATCATGTTAAAATACCTTCAAAACACTAATAACAAGCTCATGAATCCATTGGAACCAAGAATCAAGCTTGGAATTGGATGATAATGAGCTTGAATAGATGATTTTGAGCTTATATTCAAGTTTAGGGTGTGTTTAGGAGCAAAGGGGGGGAGCTTATGGCTGGAACAAAGGGGAAGGAGGAGGAAAATGGGGTGTGGGTTGGGTATTTATAGTAGAAGAGAAATCTAGTGATTTAAAAGACCAAATTTATAAAAAAAAATACTCACTTTTTATAAAAATTACACCCCTAATCACTAAAAATAAGCATTTTTATCCAAACATAAAAAATTAGTATCTAATTAATGAATTTTAGATAATTTTAAAATATAAAAACTCAAAAAAAAGTTAAAAAGTTATACCAGGTAAACACCGGGTATTTACCGGAAGAACCACCTATGATCGTTAGTTTAATCAAGAATCACACAATTTAGCACATATAATATTATAAAATATCATTCTTAACTAAAATATAAATATAAAAATTATTTTCGAGAAATTTGAATTTTGCCGTTTATTTAACGTGTTCACAGTATACGCGGTGTATGCACTTAACCGGGCTTTATAGTTCGGACCTTAGTGTTGTCTAAGGTGAAGTTCTTAGAATCCCTAGAAACACTATAAAAATATATAAACCATAATATTTAAAAATATAAATGTATAAAAGACGAGACACGGTAGGGACCTGAAAAGCCACGGTTGTCACATTATCCCCCAGTTGAAAGGAATTTCGTCCCGAAATTCAACTGGTGTCGGTAGTAACCGCTTCCTTTTCAAAAAGTTGAGGATATTTCTGCTTCATTTGGTCCTCTAGTTCCCAAGTGAATTCGGGTCCACGCTTCGAGTTCCATCGGACCTTCATGATAGGGATACGGCTACGTTTAAGCGTTTTTATCTCGTGACCCAAAATCTAGAAAGGTTCCTCGATAAAATGAAGCTTCTTGTCGACACGGACTTCCTCGGGTGGTATTACCAAGAATTCGTCGGCTAAACACTTTTTAAGGTTTGATACGTGGAAAGTATCGTGTATACCGCTGAGCTCCTGAGGCAATTTCAATTTTTACACCACGGGACCAATTTTATCAACAATTTCATACGGTCCAATATACCTCGGATTGAGTTTACTTCTCTTTCTGAACCGAATAACGCCCTTTCAAGGTGAAACTTTTAAAAGCACCTTGTCACCAATTTGAAATTCCAAAGGCTTCTTTCGATTGTCGGCGTAGCTTTTCTGTCTGTCTCGAGCGGCTTTTAGTCTATCCCGAATCTTAAAAATCTTGTCTGTAGTTTCCTGGATAATCTCGGGGCCAATCAAACGGTTGTCACCAACAAAGTGGTGATCGACACTTACGTCCATACAAAGCTTCAAACGGTGCGCACTTGAGGCTAGTATGTTAACTGTTATTATAAGAAAATTCGATTAACGGTAAATTCTTATCCCAGTTACCGCCAAAGCCTACACACATACCCTTAGCATATCCTCCATGGTCTGAATCGTCTGTTCACTCTGACCGTCAGTCTGAGGATGATAAGTCGTGCTCATATCCAAGCGCGTTCCCAAAGCTCGTTGTAGTGTGTGCCAAAATCGGGATGTAAAACGACTATCCATATCCGAGATGATGGAAACGAGCACTCCATGCCTAGAAAAAATCTCACCAATGTACAAACGGGCTAACTTTTCCATCTTATAATCCTCTCGGATGGGAATAAAATGAGCAGATTTCGTCAACCGGTCAACAATGAACCAAATCGAATCATAACCGCTAGAAGTTCGAGTTAATTTGGTGACAAAATCCATACCAATTTGCTCCCATTTCCACTGAGGGATGTCGGGTTGCTGCAAAAGTCCCGACGGTTTCTGGTATTCCGCCTTGACTTTAGAACAAGTCAAGCACCTCCCAACATAACTTGTAATATCTTTCTTCATTCCATGCCACCAATAAAATTCTTTCAAGTCTTTTTACATCTTGTCAGCTCCGGGATGTACGGAATATCTCGACTGGTGGGCTTCATTAAAAATCAATTCCCTCAAGTTATGGGAATCCAGAATCCACATTCGATTCAAGTAATAAATTAACTCATCGGTTTTCTGTTCGAATTTTCTCTCAGCACCACATAAAAATTCGTCTTTCAAATTATTTCTCTGTAGCGCTTCCTTTTGTGCCTCGAGAATTTGAGCTTTCAAGCTCGTTTGGATTGTCATCCCCAAAGCACGAACTCGAAGAGGTTTTATTCTTTCCTTTCTACTCAGAGCATCCGCCACCACATTTGCTTTCCTAGGGTGATAACGGATCTCATAGTCGTAGTCGTTGAGTAGCTCGACTCATCTCCTTTGTCTCATGTTCAACATCTTTTGATTGAATATATGTTGGAGGCTTTTGTGGTCGGTAAAAACAGTGCACTTGGTGCCATAAAGATAGTGCCTCCAAATTTTAAGTGCAAAGACAACGACACCCAACTCCAAGTCATGAGTTGTGTAATTCTTTTCGTACACTTTCAATTGTCGGGATGTGTACGCGATAACCTTGTCCTTTTGCATCAACACACAACCAAGACCTGGAGTGATGCGTCACAGTACACGAAAAATCCATCCGTCCCTTCGGGAAGAGTTAGAATCGGAGCGTTACATAACTTTTTCTTTATCAACTGAAACGCCTCTTCCTGTCTGTCACCCCATTCAAACTTTCTATCTTTTTGAGTCAAGAGGGTTAGGGATTGAGCTATCTTGGAGAAATTTTCTATAAATAGCCTGTAATAACCCGCCAAACCAAGAAATTGGCGTATCTCGGTTGGGGTCTTAGGTGTTTCCCACTTCTTTATCGCCTCGATCTTGGCCGGATCCACATGTATGCCTTTCTCATTAATCACATGGACAATAAAGTGAATTTCTCTAAGCCAAAACTCACACTTTGAAAACTTGGTGAATAATTTCTCGTTCCAGAGTAATTCCATAATCAACTGCAAGTGTTGCTCGTGCTCCTCCTTACTTCGAGAATATATCAAGATGTCGTCGATAAAGACGATCACAAATTTTTCTAAGTAGGGTTTGTATACCCTATTCATTAGATCCATAAATACTGGCGAAGCATTGGTCAGCCCGAAGGGCATTACCAAAAACTCAAAGTGACCATACCGAGTCCTGAATGGCGTCTTCGGTATGTCATCTTCCTGGATCCTTAATTGATGATAACCGGATCTGAGGTCGATCTTTGAGAAATGAGTCGATCCCTGTGATTGGTCAAACAAGTCGTCAATTCTCGGGAGTGGATATCAGTTCTTAATCGTCAATTTATTCAACTCCCGGTAGTCGATACACATCCAAAATGATCCATCCTTCTTTTTCACAAACAAGATCGAAACTCCCCAAGGTGAGAAACTCGGTCTAATAAATCCCTTCTCCAAAAGTTCCTGCAACTGGTTCGATAATTCTTGTAATTCAGACAATGCCAAACGGTAGGGTGATCTAGCAATAGGTGCGGTCCCGGGTACCAAGTCAATCCTAAACTCAACTTGTCGGGGGGGGGGGGGGGGAGGGGTAATCCAGGCAAATCTTCGGGAAAGACTTTCGGGTACTCGCGTACAACTGGAATATCCTGGATCTTAACCTCCTTCGATTTCTTCTCAATGACGTTAGCAAGAAAAGCTTAACTTCACTTCTTAAGGTATTTCCATGCCTTCAAGCAAGATACAATGTTCAAAATCCTTTCGGGCTTATCGCCTTGTGTAACATCCATGATTTTCTAATACTACTTTATTTTAGTTTATACAATAATGACACTCCATTTGAATCCCGTACTTGTCCCACACAATGTGTCACACTAATTTATAATTCAATTCAAAATTTAAACCTTATATTTACATATTAATTTCTATTTTTATGTATAACACATGTTTGTATATTTATACACTCTATTGTGATAATTAAATAAAAAATAAACTCGTGAATTCTAAATCATGCATTACATTTTTTCATAAATATATATATATATATATATATATATATATATATATATATATATATATTCATAATGGTATATATGTAAGTGTGTATATATATATATATATATATATATATATATATATATATATATTTGACTACATTTATAAGATTATTAGTTTAAAAAAAGAGTAGGATTTATTCTTTTACAAATTATTTATAATAAAAAAAATTTATGTTTAGTCCTTTTTTCTATAAACTTTACAAAATAAATTTTATAAATAAATTACAATAACCTTAAAACAAAATGAGGAGTTTTTTTGAACCCATTTGATGCCATGAACCCTCTCAATTAACCAATATGAAATCTTTCATGTTTTTGAACCCCAAATTGTCAATTTTGACTTTTCTGAGTCAAACCCGAGTGCAATCAACTCCAATTCACCCGAAATCAAAGCTTTTAATGACTGAGGATCGTGTATAAACGTTATAGCGGTTGTTCCAAATGTGTTTAACCATCCAATTATATCAATTCAATGCTTTAAAGTCGAATCTTAACTCCGTGACCGTCCCGATTCAATCTGCAATCAATTCATATATTTTGTGTGGAATTGAATCCATATAACAAGTCCTACACCTTCGTGATTATCCCTTTTTACCCCTGGAACTCTCATTTGCAACTCAAAACACCTCTGGAAACCGATCGTAATCCAAGGAACTCGAACATGCGTGTCTTAGCGGTTCTCCCTCACCGTGCAACCATTTAAGGTAATAAGAACACCCCTATAATCGTTTTAACCTACTGGACAAAAGCCCTATCAAATTGATCTCGTATCGGTGAGGATCCATGGTGGTTTGGGACTAGGGTTTACGGTTTACGCGTTTTGGGGAAGAAGAAGGTTTGGGATTGCCTGTTAGAAGTTAAACACATCAGTCCTTGGGCAAGGCATTAGCCCAGATCCAACAGTTAAAACTCTTGACTCATACGGAAAAGACCGCGGGTTCGAATCATAACCCCGCACCTTTTTCCTTTTACGCGTGTTTGACCCTAAAAACCGGTTCGCAGTTTGACTTTTTTTTATCAGGATCTGAGCCGGCCTTATGACACTAATGGACTCCCTGGTCCAGTGGTTTGTACCTAGTTGTTCCCCAGGGCAGACCCGGGTTCGAACCAGGCAGCCCCCATTCTATTTTTAAAACCGTTTTAAGCCCCTTTTTCTTTTATAAAAACTATTTTATGAAACCTATAAAACCCAAAAATTGTTTTAATAATTTAATTGTTAAGTTTTCAAGGAAAAATTATTTTTTTTGTCATTATTAGATTAAAACATAATAAAACTAAATTTATTTGATATGAACTCTTTAACCAGTTATTTATGTAAAAGTCTCCAATTTTTGAATTATATGTAACATAAATATGATTATGTTTTTTTAACCATTTGCCTTGTGAAGATCCATACACCTTTTTTGAATAATTATCTTTATTATATAATATCATTTAAATCAAAGTCTATACTTTTAATTAATAATTAATTATCACTTAATTATTAATTAATTAAAACATTATTTTCACACTTAATTTTCATGAAACTCAAACTAAATAAAAGGATTTATTTATTTAATTAGTTTACTTATTTATTTATGCAGTAAATTATTCATTTATTTATTCATTTATACATTTACAAACAAACGAAAACTATTTATTTAAATTCTTTATCCATTTTACTTTCAAACAAAAGACACTAATTATTTATTCATTTATGCAATTATTCAATCAAATTATAAATAAAGGAAAACCATACATTTACCCATTTAACTATTCAAATCACTCTACAATTATTTGCATAAATATTATTTGAAACTCAAACAAATATTTTCTTAGTTAATTAAGGAAGCCCACATCAAACCCTTCGCGCATTAGAAATTTCTATTTCATTTGTACAAAATCATTGATACACGTATACCATCAAACACAGGTTGACCTTGTGGTTAGCTAGACATTTGTGCAACAAAATACTTGATCCTTAAAATACTTATTACAAGGTGAGTTTACATAGCCCCTTTACCTTTTTATACATTTTTTGGGGTGAAACATGATTACTCAATAACACACTATTTACAATTACATACGTACAATTCTACAATATGATCATATGTGTTTATTTGTGCTTTGTGCTTGAATGCTAACTGTTAAGGCTACATATACATGACATACTCGTGCAATCATTAACACATTACATCAGGATAACATTTGTTGTTATGCCCTACATCAGGATAACATGTGTTGTTATGCCCTGCATTTACATCAGGATAACATGTGTTGTTATGCCCTACATTTACTTCAGGATAACATGTGTTGTTATGCCCTACATTTACATTAGGATAACATGTGTTGTTATGCCCTTCAGTTACAAAGTTACATTTGTGCAACTAGCTTAACTTAGATTCTCCATAAATGTTTTATAAACCATGTATCATATGAATTGTACACAAAACATTTGAACTTTACTTGTGGTGTCAAAACCTATGTATGCTCACCAACTATTTTTAGTTGACCATGTTCTCATCATGTTTCAGGTGCTAATATCTAAGATCATATACAAGATGCTACACATAGGACCGAGGACCTAGTTAAATAATGAAATTTGACACCTGATATATTTGATTTTGGTTGAGAGATTGAACTTATGTAATGAAATTATGATTTAATGAACATATGAAATTATAGTTGATTATGTGCTTATGAACAGTCTACACGTCCGCCTCGACGTATTCCGCCGTCGGTTGGGGTGTGACATCTTGGATAATTAGGACTTCACCATTTAAGAGTGGAATTCGTACTATCTTTTCTGAGCAAACTATCTCAGCTCTGTTTTTTTGATAACCAATCCATGTCGATAACAATATCAAAACTACCGAGCTCTATCAGGATAAGGTCTTTATTAAATTGGTGATTATTTAGGTTCACAGTGCAACCTCAGATAATGTCACTAGCTTTAATCAATTTACTATTAGCTAGTTCTATAGTATAAGCCTCTTTCAATTTTTGTGATTCTAAATTAATCAATGATCTAAATTCAGTAGACATAAAACTTCTATCGACCCATGTAACAAAAAGTATAGATGCATATAGATCATTGACGAGAAACGTACCCGTCGTAACATTCGGGTCCTGACGTGCATTTGCATCCCCAATCACAAAAGCTCGACCCTTAGCTTGATTCGCTGTGTTCCCACCATCTCTGCCCAACTTGGGGAATTTGTTTATGAAATGACCAGTAGCCCCACATTCATAACAACCTCTCGGTGCATTGGGGTCGAATCTGCAGTAGTTTGATGTATGCCCCACTCGTTTACATTTTGAACACACAAACTGTTCGCAGGCCCAAAGTGTTGAGAATTGCACTTGGCGCAAAGAGGTGAATTTCCAGTGTTTGTCCTTTTCTGAGGTGCCACTGCCACATAATTCTTGGTGGTCTTTCTTTTCTTATTAGCTCCCCCAACATTCTTTCTCACTACCTTTCCTTCCGGTTTCTTCTCCACGGATCCCTTTTTAACCAACACACCATTTCTCACCATTTCATCAGTCAACTCACATGACAATTGAATCACACTTTGCATAGTAGTGGGTTTGGCTGAAGTAACCATTCCCCGAATTTGGGGCACTAATCCACAGATATACCTTTCGATCCTCTTGGGTTCTGGTGTCACCAGATGTGGCACCACACGGGACAACTCTTGGAATTGAGTCGTGTAATCCAAGATTTCTGCTCCATCCATTTCTAGATTCCAGAATTCAACCTCAATCTTCTTCAATTCGTTCCGAGGACAGTACTCCCCCATCAGCATTTTCTTAAACTCATCCCAAGTCAGATTATCAGTAACCTGTTCTCCTAACGCATCAATCTAGGAATTCCACCACGTTAGGGCTTCGCCCTGCAAAGAGCAAGCAACATACCTAACCTTCTGATTATCCAAGCAGTTACTGATTTTTATGACAGACTCCATCTTTTCTATCCAACGAACAATCCCAACTGCCCCCTCACTACCATGAAAATCCAGGGGTTTTCCTGCAGAGAAGTCTTTAAAGGTACATCCGCGGTTGGTGTTACCGGTATTAGTGCCACCACATACACCACCACTGCTAGAAGCATCACCACTAGTGCCACCCGCACTCCTAATTAACCCTGCAGTGATCTCTGCCACAATTCTTGGTATAGCCGCATCAATCCTTTGATTTATCAGCTCGGTCAGATCTGGTTGAGTATTCTCTGACTCGTTATGCTGGAGATCCCTCCTCGGTGGCATTTTCTAAAAACCGAAACGAACAGGAATTTGATAAGAATTTGAGTAAATGAAGATATTTGTTTAGAAATCACTCAAAACATAGCACATAAAAGACATATTTTTTAGAATGATAATAAAATTTTTAACTGAATCATGTACACAAGGTAATAAATAAGGATGATAACCATACATAAATAATAACCAAATAAAATTTATGGCATACAATGATTCATCTAAAATATAGTTCATTTCCATCATCCAAAATTTACAAAAGTGCTTCACCGAGCATAGGAAGTAACTAGGGTTTACAAGAGTTAGTAATATTTTTTTACAAAGTTAGGCATCAGTTAAAACTATGCCAAGATACCCCAAAAGAAACAAAGTGTTTGTAACCCAACAAAAAGGACCTGAGCACATGTCGCTCAGTGACCGAAATAGTAACCTAGAACAACAGCAAGGAGTGTGACAAAGAAAGTCACTAGTACAACCAATCCTAGGTGGACCCTCTTCTCAACACGATCAATCCGTTGGTTCCTGTTTAGCTCTGACGCCTGAATGGTAGTAACGAACTGATATAGCTCTGGTATCCGCTCTAGAACATCCTCCATCACAGTATGAAACTGTTGTAGTCTCATCTCATGTCCAGTGCAAGACTCCATCAGCTCATCCATCTGTACCTCCCTCCAAGTCCTAGTATCCTCAGGCTCCTCCTATTCTTCCTCCTCATCTGATGATAACTCGATAATGGCAGGGGCAGCCCTAGTAGATGATCCCCCGACCTCAAAGGTCGATCCCGGAAATTACGGTTGTCCGTTAGCAGGAGCAGCAGGGTGAAGTATGATAGTCACTGGTGCTACCCGGGGAGGGGGGTAGGGCTGGAGTAGGCGAGGGTAGACGGCTCCCTAAGTCCTTAGAGCTGGTCGCGAAGCTAGACTCACTGGGCACATAGTGCACCGACGGATCCTCCTCTGACGTATGACTAGGCTCAGGCGCACTCCAATCACCCGAAGCTGTAGGGACAGGCACTAGAGGGAAGCTGTTGAGGCTGTTCGCCTCATCGTCAGTAAAGTGCTGCTGATGTGAAGATATCGATGATGAAGACATGCTGTGACGGAGAACGTAAAGCTGGTAAAAATAAGTAAAATGCAAAATGATATGCAATGCACACATAATTCCTAAGGTTCTTTGCAATGTTTCTTAAGGTCATAGTCTAGCTTCGGGTCTCGGGCAAACCTAATTCTCTATAACCAGTGCTCTGATACAAAGTTTGTCACACCTCGCCGAAGGCGGAAACACGGAGGTGAGACGAGAGTGATGCATCGAACACTTAGGCGCAAAAGAATGCCAATGGGTACATTGCAAATTGCATATAGAACCATTACTAAAACCAAAAATTAAAACATGTCATACAATATCAAAATTCAAACAACAAACTGAGGGGTCTATCATACAAACAAAAGCCCAAAGTACAAAACATCCCATAATGAAACCCCAAATTCTAAACAAAAGCGAGCCCCCATGAACCTTATCTTCAATTTTGTTTACCTGAAAGCATGTTTCAAAAATGGGACAACTAAATAAATAGTTGGCGAGTTCGCAGGTTATGAGACTCTATAAAAAGTTTATAAAATTTTAAAAATTAAGTACACATGTATTAGATAACACATTTCCATGAGTCATAATCAAAGTCTCGACAAAATAAAACAAAGTACCCCATGCGAACGTCATATGCAAACAACAATCTAAAAGTCGGCTAATTCTACGCCCAAGTGACCCTACAATTCTGGTTAGCACGACCAACCACGGGCGGGGGTATCGACCCAATTAGTACTACCCAAAATTCCCAACAGCTACGCTCACCTAATTGATTACCCAAATTGGGGACTTTAATGCATAAAATAAAAATAACTCATGTATTTCATGTATCCTATAACATGTGACTAAATAAAAATGAAACAACTTTCCCCAAAAACATTAAAACAGTAAGTAAAGAGGGGCCGCGAAACTCACCTGAACGAAGCGGGTGAGAAGTGCGACGCGGTCGACAAATACAGAGAATACCGAGTCCTAATCGGTCCTACTAAACAAGTGGACATAAAATAACATTTTAGGACTCCTAAAGTGTGTGACTAAGTCAGCCAAGCTAAAATGGCGATTCAATCTAATGTGCACCGAAAAACTCGTGCATATGCGTACGAAACGTTTAAAATTGTAAAACCGGCTTTTATATAAATTCGTGACTTTAAAACTTTAAATTTAATATCTTATTAAAGTATATCATTAGTTAAAAATTTTATTATATAAAATCCTAAGTCACGGTGTTGCTTTTTCCGAAAACGCGATCACGCGCGTAAAGTCCGGTTTACGGTCCGAAAATCCGATTCATCCGAAATTAGGGTTTTAGTGTGATATTAGCACCCAATTTACAAGTCCAAAATTAAGTTTTTAATGAGATTATACTTCTGTCCAAAATCCCCTAGAACTTTTATAAAATCAATTTTTTTATACAAATTTCCAAATTTAGTAACTTTTTTATAAAATTTTAATGGTCCATAATTTTAAAACCATACTTAGACATAAATTTACTACTTGAAACTTATACCAATTGATCATATATATAAATAAAAATTTCTGACCAATTTTCATAATTTTTCAATATCCATATTATTTATTATGAATTTAATATTGTTAAAATTTAACAAATTCAAAAAAAATAGTTAAACTTATCAAAACTTTACCAAATTTTTACCAGATTAGTTTTAGGTTTATATGAGATCCCATACAAGTTTCAAGTCGAGAACTTGTCCAGAAGTATAAAATCCCTAAATCATTTGTTTATTATAAACACTAAAAACCTAGTTAAACAACTCCAATTTTCATGAAATTTGTACAGCAGTCTTAATTCATTATATACTAACCACTGCCCAAATTCCATATTTTTCTAGTACTCATAGGTATTTTTCTCAATTTTTATATATTAAACTTGTGAGAATTTTAGTAAATAATCCACAAAGAGTTTGATCACCAAAATTTTCAGATCTTTCTTTTAAAACATATCCTACTGTATAAAAATAAATTTGGGTGCCAAATCAACCATTTTTAAAAATCCACCAAGAACATGAATGTTTTTGGCCATTTAAGCTACTAACAAGTTTGATCAAGATTATACCTTCCAAATTCAGCAAATGATGATGAAATTTGATGCTAAGCTACTGAGTTTTCCTTGATTTATAGCCTACAATCACAAATGTGGTTCAATTCCATGTCTAAAGACTCAAAATCAACAAAAACTCACTTTAAAATCAACAAGATGCAAGTATGAACAAAGTGTTCATACATTTTAATCATCAATTCTTGTAAGTTTTTCACTAGATAACTCATTGTGAATGTTTACAACTAGTTTTCATCCACAAATCCTTGTTAAAATCAGAAAATTCAAGCTTAAAACTCATAAAAATAACAAAACTTGAAAATCAAAGTGAATGTGTGTGTGTATGTGTTCTTGGTGTTCTTGAGAACACATGCAAGATTCAAAACATAAATTTTAAAGATGAAATCATGTTAAAATACCTTCAAAACACTAATAACAAGCTCATGAATCTATTGGAACCAAGAATCAATCTTGAAATTGGATGATAATGAGTTTGAATGGATGATTTTGAGCTTGTATTCAAGTTTAGGGTGTGTTTGGCTGCAAATGGGGGGGGGAGCTTATGGCTGGAACAAAGGGGAAGGAAGAGGAAAATGGGGTAGGGGGTTGGGTATTTATAGTGGAAGAGAAATCTAGTGATTTAAAAGACCAAATTTATAAAAAAAAATACCCACTTTTTATAAAAAATACACCTCTAAACACTAAAAATAAGCATTTTTACCAAACATCAAAATTTAGTATCTAAAATAATGAATTTTAGAAAATTTTAAAATATAAAAACTCAAAAAAATTTAAAAAGTTATATCGGGTAAACACCGGGTATTTACCGGAAGAACCACCTGTGATCGTTAGTTTAATCAAGAATCACAAAATTTAGCACATATAATGTTATAAAATATCATTCTTAACTAAAATATAAATATAAAAATTATTTTCGAGAATTTTGAATTTTGCCGTTTATTTAACGCGTTCGCAGTATACGCGGTCGGTGTATGCACTTAACCGGGCTTTCTAGTTCGGACCTTAGTGTTGTCTAAGGTGAAGTTCCTAGAATCCCTAGAAACACTATAAAAATATATAAAACCATAATATTTAAAAATATAAATGTATAAAAGACGAGAAACGGTAAGGACCTGAAAAGTCGCGGTTGTCACAGAAGGAGACGATGGGGAGGGGGTGGTGGCTGGCGGTGGTGGTGTAGGAGACGATGGGGAGGGGGTGGTGTTGGTTGTAGCTTGATTAATTACACAATGATCCATGTGGGTAATTTTTCTTATAAAATGGCCCCTCTTCAAACTTAAGTTACACAATAAGTCCTTTTAATGTGAAAAGACTTCACTGCCCTTGAACTTAATGAAAAAATTAACAACAGTTAGTCTTAATACCTAATATTATTACAAAATTGAAACACAATACCCATAATTACAACTTGAAACCCTTAGTACCTATACCTTTTACTTTTTACAAACCACAGAGATTATCTATGTAATTAACTCTTATTATTATTATTATTATTATTATTATTATTATTATTATTATCATTATCATTATTATCATATTTTGGTAACTATTTATAATAGTTTGTTCAGCATAGGAAAAAAGTAACAAAGCATTATTAAGCGCACGATCATAACGCAAACTTGGGCCGCACTGGGTGCATCGAATTTAGGGGTTTGAAGGGTAAATTTGATGGTAAATGGCCTCAACTCGTGCAAAGTGAACCACATCTTGAACATATGTAAGATTATCGTTCTCAACTGTGGGTCTTGAGTAAAGCAAGAAAAAACAAACAAACTGGCTTCTTTGAAGTTGGACATATACATGAAAAAATCAATGACTTTGTAAGAATATATAATTATATATATATAATTAATCGAATGTTTTAACATTTATATTAGAACAATGTTGAGACAGAAAAGATAAATGATGGTACTTATTACGAGGGGCGTGTTTATAAGGCCTCAAACCCGGGAGGCCTCACTTGTTGGATTTACTCATTCACAAACAGTTCTTAAACTTGAATATCAAATAACGCAGCGGAAAACTTTCATTCAAACATAACATTGACATTGTTCAACAAGCGAAAGCGTAAACCTTGTCTACAACGTAAACATAACAAGATCTAATCATAACGGAATACCAGCCTTCATGATCAGCCAGGTAACTTCTTTCGCCAACCAAGTATCTCCGTTCGACCTTCGTACATGTCCTTAACCTTAATATGCATACTAAAAGTCAGCTACGCTGGTGAGTTCTAGCTTTACATAAATCTTATCATAAACATATTGCCAAAAACGTAACATACATTTATTTAACAAAATCATACGTAAAACCCCAAGGCACGCCACCACTAGGCCCTTCAACACCGTGCATGTCCTTCGGGCGGAGAAACTTAGGGCCCGATACCTCAAAGCCCTTTTTGACACCAACCAGTACCTTAGGCAATGTTCCCTCACGGGGAATAGTACCTTCCATCGGGATCCCGGTAATCCCATGGGTAACTGTAGTCACCCCATCATCAACTAGTTGTACAACCGTTAGCCAGCCACAAAGGCTCCCGTAAGGGTAAGGCCATACATACATACATACCCTAGCTCCCGTAGGAACTCGTGACAGATTCGTTCATTTGTGACTTTCATAAAACATTTACCTCATCTTGGTTAGCTCATTCGTACGTTTTATTAAACAAAACATCATTTCCTTCATAAACCTTTCGTAAACTTCATTTGGCAAAACATATCGTAAACATCGTTTCGTAAACGTCATTTCATAAACATCGTTTCGTAAACATCATTTCGTAAATATCGTTTCGTAAACATCATTTCATAAGTATGCACACCAGCCCAAAATATAATTTAAAGCATTAAAAAAAGGCTCTAGAACTCACCTGTCCGTCGATAGCTATTCTGAATCGGGATGTATAAGCTAAAACTGGTGCTAAACGATCTGCACGAAAGTTAACACACGACTACCATCAAACTCATCTAAGTGTCGCTAGAATCCTAAGTCTCGTCGGAGAGTCGACCGAACAGTCGCCAGACAGTCAACCTGGACAGTCGGCCCGGTCAGTCAACAGTTGGTAATCGGCTCGAACAGTCGACAGTCGGCCCTGACAGTCGGCAGTCGGCCCGGACAGTCTGCCCATACAGTCGACAGTCGGCTCGGCTCTTGCCGGAACTTGCGTTCCGTACTTTTACTTAACAGTTGCCAATCAGGGGTTTAAGAATGTACCTCCACAACGTGGTGTCTAGATTATGAACCCATATTGTACTTGAAACTCGACCATATGGACTCCGAATCTGGTGATTCAAAAGCCCACGTACGTCTCGACACACCTGTCTTGACTAAACAAAACCCCTTGTCGTCAATCCTTGACACACTCCCATCCATCTCCTGTCGTAAAACCATTATCATCCTCATTTTTTCAATACCCATTATGAACACTACCTACCACCACAAGCCACCCTCCACCACCATAACCACCAACGTGAAGCTTGATTCAATCCCCACTAACCATAATTTTCACCATAGTCAAGGTTGCCACCACATGAGACCCGTACAACCACCGTGAGGTCACCATAACTCGTCGCCGTGAAGCTCACTACCACCACCGTCGTTCTCCTCCGACCACCGCCATCACCATCTCCATCCTTACCTAACCACCATTCACCATCAACTACTATACGTACCATCTTTGATATTCACCGGTCGTGCCATTACCATGGGGCTGCTTCAACATCAACTACGTTCACCTCTCACCACCGTACACCTTCTTCATCCCCACCATCAACAAGAAGCTTATACCACCACCATGTACTGTTATGGAACCATCGTGAAGTCACCACCACTATCGTTGTCAACCCTACAACCACCATACGTCCACCGCTATCCCTAATCAGCCATAACAGCCTCCTAACAACCACCATGAGGCTGCCATCAACCCGTATCTCCATCCCCGTAGACCCATCATTCTCGTCGTTAGCCCGCACTAACACCGTCAAGGGTTGTTGTCACCATCAGGTTCATACCACCACCGTGAAACCCACGCAACCACCACCATACCTGCCGTTATCATTCTATCTGAGTCATTCTTACTGTCGTTAACCACCTCCACGCAGCTGCCACCGTCACCACTGTCACGCCATAACATTATCCCTAGTCACACAATCGTAACCTATTTAGCGAACATCACCATTCACCATGTGTCACCTGCCCGAGTTATCCCTACTGTTGTTATCCACCAACACCCTCGTAATCGGCAACACACGAGCTCTCGGCTGCTGCCGGAGCTATGGCAGCAGCTCCTTGCTTATTGTTGCCGTCGGCGAGCCGTACCCGCTGAGTTTTCTCCATTTCCGCGATTTCGGCTTGACAGTGACGCCCCTGAGGTTGCTGCACATCGTCTTCCTCGCGTTTTTGAACGAAGCTGAGCTCTCCCATGTAAACAGATCAAGCTATGGTGGCTAAGCGATCGGATTTGGCTTCTCCGGTGAAGGTGGGGTTGTGTGGGGTAGCAGTTTGATGAGGGAGGGAGGGTGAATGGGGATTGGCGGCTGAGATAATGAAATAGTCATTTTAGGTTTAAGACATTTTCATCTCTGCCTCCTGCCTTTGAAGAAATTGCATTACCAGCCCCTTATCTTTATTTAATTTGTTGTTGAAGTAGAGTACCATAAAACGAGTCTCGTGTTTTGAGTAAAAAGAATTTGGGATGTTACAGTGTTGATCCAATTACTATGTTATTTGGACCTTAGCACGGCGGCCGGGTAGGTTTGATGGCTGGTTCTTAGGCCTTTTATCCGGTGTAGTTTGAATTGGAGTTGGGCTCGGGGAAGGTTGGCAAGAGGGGATGGTGAATACTTGGAGTTGCATTGCAGGTGTTCAGCTGGGTTGGGCTTCCTAAGCCGCCTCACTAGGGTTTTCCTCGTTGGGCCAAGAATTGTTGGGTCGTCACACAACAGGCCAGAAGAAGAGGAGGGCACATCCTTTTTATGTGTACTTATAAAGAGGTTGGTACTCGTTGAGACAGACAGGTCGTTCGCTGATCTTAAGGAGACCGGGTGAATTCAAGAGACATCGAATTTGTCTCTTCGCCTACCCCTATTCCGATATTTCAGATGGTGAAGGCTATCACCCTTGTTTCTCATGTATTTCTCACACACATGTTAGGGTTTTCGGAGGGCAATCAAGTGGCGGAGAAATCTCCTCGGTCAAAGCGAAGAATACGACAAAGGAGGAAGCCTTCATTAAGGTTGATCAAGTCACGACACGCACATCGACAATGGTGTCGGGGGGTTTGATGGTCTCTAAGTGTTCCGTCCATGGCGGTGGTCAGGGTCTATGGGTGTGGCGACGAACAAGGAAGCGCGGTCCCCGGAAGGTATTTCTTTAACCCCTGCTATGCACCCCTATAAGAACGGGACACGAGTCGTTTGGGTTTTAGATTACACTTCGCCGGGATAGTCAACACCATTTGAGTCTAGTCCCATGGTCAGAACGATGAGCTTAGCGTCATCGCAAGCGCTGGGGTTTCAACCCGTTCCCGAATGCGATTGTTGGACAATCGAGTACTGCTCCGGCTGAGATTGTTACTGGTCTTGTCAGTGGATGGATGATTGTCTCTTGAGTCAGGTTTGGGTGTCGAGATTGGTTCGGTTGCTACAAGAGTGATTATCGATCCCTTAGTAGGGGTTGTTTGGGACTACATGGTTCTTAACGAGGGTCTCGTACGGTAGTCAGGGACATAACATTTCCAACTTGTTGAAATTTTAACCAACAAGAATGTTGTTGGGACTAGGGTTTTGAGGATTGGTGTAAGTAGGAGTGGTGCAATGTGGGATCCAGACAGGATTTGGGTGGTCACAATAGGCTTCGGGTTTCCGTTCGTGTGGATTGAGGATTCTTGTCGATTTAAGTCGTGGGGTGAACCGAAGGATCAGCTGCCTGGAATGTTCCTATCGTGTGGTTCGTGTGCTGGTATTGCTCATATCGGGTGCAAGATGAATAAAAAGTGTCATGTAGACTTTGGAATTACACCGATGCGAGTCAATGATCAGTGTTTGACAAGTGTCCTTCTGAAGATTAACGCCAAGCTTGGGTTACAATGTTTTAGTGATCCCCAGGGCTCGGTTGGTCTTCCGGAGGTATGTTCAATTAGGTTTAGCCGTCGGGATTGGGCTTGTGTTTTTTGTTGGAAACTTGGGCCTCACAAGTTACTTCTCTTAGGGCTTGGTGCAATTTTGAGCCTCGAGTGAGTTGTGCTTTAGACCTTAAGGAGTACTACTAGACTAACGAAGCAAGTGCAACAGACCATTATCAGGATTGTGCTAAGATGGGCTTGGTTGAACTGATAGGTTTGGCCTGGGCTGAATTTCTTGGGCTAGACATCCATTGTGGGCAGCTAAGGGCTTCACGGGTCTTTCGATTAGGCTATACAAGCCTCGTGCATAAGTCTTTTTCTAACCTGATGGGTATGATGCAAGATCATCCATGGGTCTTTATACAGATATTCGATATGTGGTACGAGTACATTTTTAAAATGATTGTGACCCGAATATTGATCCGTCCGGGTGTTTTAGGGCCGTTTCGGGTCCGTGGATCGGATGGTGGGTTCGAGAAGTCAATGGATACGTCAAGATTATTATTATATTCTATTTGTTTTGTTTATTTGAATTTTAAATTGTATAGATATGATTTTTTAGTTTATCCAGTTGTATTATAAATTAGGGTTATAGGTTATAGTTTTAGTTGATCTTTATTGATTATTAAAAATAATGTAAAGCTTTAAGCATTGTTATCGAAGTATTCGGTTAAAATCCATTGAATGAAATCGATTGTTGTTGAGCCATTTGAATCACGCATATCCATCAAATAATTTAGAATCGATCAATATGAGGATAATAAGAAATATTCATGCTACACAAGTAGAAGAATCAGAATTCACGCATCAATAATAATCACGATGTTGGAATGAATTCTATATTTTGCGAACGTACAATATTGCGTATATCAATTTTTTTTGTACATTTATAATTAGTTTATGTATTAAACCTATCTTATTAGATTTTAATCTTTTCACCACAATGTTTTATTAGATTGTTTGCTATCACGTGGTTTAGTAAGTAGTATTTAGTGTTTCATAAAGAATTTGACAAGTTTATATATCTTAAGTAGTAGGCGTAAATCCGCGCGTTATGGTAGAGGCATTGATAATATTCGAAACTACTTTAGACAAAAAACAAAAACGGGACGTAAACCTGCGAGTTGTTGTGGCTTGCCGTAGTTAAGCACGTAAAGAGAATTTTAACCGGCATTGTTTTGAATAAAATTTGCGTCGAAACTTAGACCGTCACAGTTTTGGATTAAATTTTTACCGAAACGTAGATAAAAATAAGCATCAATAAAAGCTATGTACATTATTATGGAAAACGTTCCGAATATATCACTCTATTGCTCCGCATGATATAATATTAGCTTTCATTAATGTAAAATAATATGTATATATATACACACGTATGGTGTGGCCATCGGCGGATTTAAGGGGGGGTCCAGAGGGTCCCTTGACCCTCCGGACGACTACATTTTTGTTAAATGGGCTATCTAACCGGGAATCTATCTTGTAGTTTTGACCCTTTAAAATTGACACCCGTAGTCTAGTTAAAAGAGAGAAAGAAGAATGAATATTACCACCGTCGGAGGTTTTTCCGGCCAACTACGAAGACCTGTAAAGAGAGAAAGAAGAAGAAGAAGGTGAGATGTCTTGGCCTTTTGAGTTAAACCCAATAGCTGGTGAAATAAGTACAACGTGTTTGAAACCTAATCTTATTTATGATTTGAGAAAAGTACACAGATGATCCTTGTGATTTTCATAAAATTTTGGATTTAGTCTATAAGCATAAAAAAGTACACAGATAGTCCAAACATTTACACACATATAACACGTTTAGTCCTCAACTTGAATGAGGGTAAAATTTTTTTGTTAAATGTGTGTGAAATAAAAAAAAACTCTTATCATTTTCATTAAAAAAAACCCTAGTTACAAACATCTTGAATCACCACCACCCCCACACCATGGAACCACCACCACCTCTCCTACAACCACCATAACTGCCACAACGCCACCACAATCTACTCACCGTCATTTTCTTTCCGATAAAAACCCAGCCGCCCACCATATCCCCCATCTTTTCGCCGACTATCTACTCCCCTCTCTTCTTCTTTCTGATCAAAACCAACCACCGCAGCCTTCCACCAGGATCGGTCGATTTTCCGGCTAGAAAGAGATGGACGGTGTTGGGTGTGATGTTGTTACCCGTCTCCGGCAGCGATTTACATCTAGGGTTTCGATTTGAAGTGGCGGCGGGCTGTTTAAGTGATGAAGATCGTTTTTCAGGTGATGGTTATCTACTCCCCTCTCTTCTACTTTCTGATCAAAACCCACCACCACAGCCTTCCACCAGGATCGATCGATTTTCCGGCTAGAGAGAGATGGACGGTGTTGGGTGTATGTTGTTACCCGTCTCCGTCTCTGGCGGCGGTCTGTTTAAGTGATTAAGGTCGTTTTTCAGGCGATGGTTTGGTGGCAAAGCGGCGTCGACGGGTTCAGTGAGTTGGTGTCGGCGGGTTCATGGAGGTCACTGGTTGATTTTGCTGGGTTGTGGAAGACGATTGAAACCACCCTCACATTTGTCTTCACATTTCATACACAAACAAAACCCTAATCCGGTGAGAGGGGAAGAAAGACAAGGGGTGGGGATGGAGCTGGGTAAGTTAAATAGTTTTTTTTTGTTTTTTTTTTGTTATAAAAGGTATTTTTATTATTTTCTAAAATTTTACAGAAAAATTTAACTCTTATCCAAGTCATAGAATAAACATGTTATGTCTATAAATAAGTTTTGATTATCTGTGCAATTTTTTATATTTAAAGAATAAATCTAAAATTTTTAAAAAGCACATGTAATATACTTTTTTCTTTTGATTTTGAAGATTTGAAGCTGAGCAAACTTACTATACGAAGTGACAATACACTTTCTTTATTATTATATATGTTTTTTTCTTTTATTTATTGCTCATTTTACTAAACTTAGAAAAAATTACATGAATATTGGGTTTTTCATATGTTTATTTTTAAATTATATGATTATTTTAGGTATATTGTTTTATTATTTATCAATTTCTTTGATTCACGGTTTATACATTATATAAATATATTTAATACATATTTACATAATAATTGTTTTTATATATAAAATTATGATAAAAATAATTAATAATTAATAAACGAGTTAAGCTCAAGCCGAGTTTTAGAAATAAAGTTTTAAATGAGCTAGACTCAAACTCTTTTAATTGAAGAGGTGTGCTCGAACTTAGACGAGCTCGACCAACTCGTTTATACTCGTATACACATGTAGAAAGACCCAAATCAAACATGAGATTTTAACAAGTATGTTAAATACTAATATACGTAATAATAAAAGGAACATAGATGAATTATAAGGTACGTAAACGAACATAAAAAAATTACATTACAACCCTCCAGTTTGGTTCCGCCACTGGGTGTGGCAAAGCAACGAAGTTGTGGTGGTTGTACGTGTAGCAACGCTAGATGATGGTGGTGGCTCTATGACAACATGCACTAAGCGGGAATATAATTTTCTCATTATAAGGCACCATAGACCCCGTGATACTTCGGACGTTACCTATGTCATGACATTTAATCTACAAGATCCTTCCGCCCGTAGGCTCGACCCTTTGTTTCATACTTGAGTAAATTACTATTTGAGTCCCTGACGTTTGACCATTTTAACTAGTTGAGTCCCTTATATTTAAAATCATATCTCTGAACTCTGACTTTTCATTTTTACATCTGTTTGAGTCCAAATTGCTAATGTCGTTAGATTTAACAGTTAACTTTATCCTGAAATGACCAAAATACCTCAGGGACTCAAATGGTTAAAAACGTTACCCTTTCTTCTTCTCCACCACCACCACCACCACCACTTTGTATTTCTTAGCCCCACCTATCTCATTCCTTCCATTTCTATTTCTTATTCAATTCTTTTCTCCAAAACCGATCTGATCTCAAATTACCAAACCATACTGTCAAGGGGGGATTCGGGTTCCCAACAACGGTAAACTGAGGGCTAGCCGGAGCTCTTGGAATGTTATTGGCGGACATACCAACGGGAGTTACCACCTGGGTAATCCGGTCAATATCCATCGACCCCAACACTGTCGGAGATATAGCCACTCCCCCCGAGCCGTCCTGGCCCAGAAGGCAGTCAACCGGTTGAGAGGAAATAGGAACCCGCATAGACAATGGTAGGTCCTGAGCTCCAATTGAAGAAGTCGGATGGGAAGGAAGATGACTAGGGGCAGACGCAGCATCAGGAGACGAAATCGCCTTAAGAACCTCACTCGTAGGCAGGGAACCATCACTTTAGGGGGAACCGATAGTGGGATTGACGTTATCTCCCTCCGAAAGGCGTCGAAACACTAGATAGCCGTCGGAGAGACGATCTGGCCGTCGGAGCCTATGTCCGTTCGGATATCCAGGTCGCCGGATTTGCGGCCCTCACCACCGGAACGTCGTCGCCGCCCTCTCCTGTATCCACTCGAATGTCGCTGCCAACGAAAGGGGGGACGCCGAAAACCCTGGTCGGCTCCTCTCTTCCTCTCTCTCGTATGACTCCCTCTCTAGGCACACATATGTGTGTTTAGGTTTTTAATGGAAGTGGGGATATGAAAGAATGAAGATGGAAGTGGAGATATGAAAGAGTGGTTGTGGTGGTGGTGGTGAAAAGAAAGTGTAATATATAACGTTCTTAACCATTTGAGTCCATGAGGGTATTTTGGTCATTTTAGGAAAAAGTTAAATGTTAAATCTAACGACATTAGCCATTTGGAATCAAACAGATGCAAAAATGAAAAGTCAGGGTTCAAAGCGACGATTTTAAACAAAAAGGACTCAACTAGTTAAAATGGTCAAACGTTAGGGACTCAAATAGTAATTTACTCTTCATACTTATTTTCACAAGGTCTTTGAAACACACCACTTTTAAAAACAAAACTTTAACGCGCGGAAGTCTTAACCTAGGAAAAAAAAATTTTTTTTTTTTTTTTTTTACCCTCTCGCGTACCGCGAGAGAATCCTTCCTGGACTCTCGCGACCCGCGAGGGACCCTTTTTCTCAGAATGTTTCCAGTTTTCAGCAGGTTTTCATACTTAGCCATTTTTCCAACTTTTTCCAAAATACAAGACAACAAATTTGCCCAACACATGGGTTTTAACCAAAAACCCCTTCAACAACATGATCACAACCCAAAAACATGTTTTGTTTATCAAATTACAATCAAAAAGGGGAATTCCACCAAATCATCAAAACATGAAAATATGCATACGAGGATCCGCCTACGCCTTGGACTTGACTTTGACTACCTCGGAGCTTTTCCTACATTCACCACACATATCACCATTAGTAATGAAGATAAATTCATAACAAACAAGTAAATTCCTACTTGTTTCACCCATTCACCCATTTGACCCGTTTCCACCCAAATTGTCATTTAGGCTACATATTCTTGCACCCTTACTACAAGTTTCAATTATGATCAACACATGATCTATTTCC
Organism: Smallanthus sonchifolius; assembly: GCA_023525975.1. NCBI lineage: Eukaryota > Viridiplantae > Streptophyta > Magnoliopsida > Asterales > Asteraceae > Smallanthus > Smallanthus sonchifolius. Next base: position 72,751,960 of record CM042030.1, read on the forward strand.
ATTATGGCACAAAGGCCATAACTCCTTTTCATTTATGATCAACACATGATCCATTTCCAATATGGCACAAGGCCATATCTCCGTTTCATTTATGATCAACACATGATCCATTACCATTATAGCGCAAGGCCATAACTCCGTTTCATTTATGATCAACACATGATCCATTACCATTATAGCACAAGGCCATAACTCCGTTTCATTTATGATCAACACATGATCCATTACCATTATAGGTTAACACTATAACTACATTCATTCATTGCACATACTAAATCATTCACAATTTATCATATCACAAGTATGCACACAACCACATAACACATAATCCATAAAATTCACCATTTATCATCAATACTAAGTAAGTAGGCACTTACCTTTTGGGTTAGACGACTCCGCTCCGCCTTCTAGACCCACAATTTGATTGCCTAAACATACACACCTAGTTTAGTAATCTAATCATTCATTCAAAACACATACAATTGAGTTTACCACCCAAATTTCCATTTTCAACCCAAATTGACCCGTTTGGGTTATTTCCATATCCAAACACTCCCTTTAATCAAGAACTCAACTCAACCACTAGAATTCTCTTTCCAATACCTTGACACTAATTTTTCATCAAATTAGTTCTTTAAGTTAATTTGGGGTTTGTTTATGTGTCTAACATCATAAAAACACCTAATCATCAATAATTCAACATTCTAGCATTATGATCCAAACACCCCCAATTTTCACCATATGAACCCTAACTTCTCATAATCAAAATTAAAGGGTTCTAGGATGTTAACCATCATTCTTTAACTTTAGCTTAGCTAGATTATCAATAATCTAACACCATTTCATCACATGCATACAAAATTTCGGGTTTCACCTAAAACCCACCAAGAACACATACATGATGGAATCAAGAGGAAGAGAATCACTTACTTGATGTTATGAAGGTGTTGTGTGAGCCAAAACCTTCACAAAACAAGCCTCAATTGCACGATTTATGCTTCAAACTCGATTTCTCTTTTTGCTCTCTTGAGATGAACGACCCACACCAACAAAATAGCTCAATTTTGACTTCTAAATGTCAAATATGGCAGATTTGCCATATTTACAAGTTTAGCCCCTCAATTTTCATTTCATCCACTTTCATTCCAAAACTAGTTAAAAACTAGTATAACCCCATTACTAACTTGAAACCCACTTGTTTCAACTTATTTCATAAATATTATTTTCACCATAATATTTATTTATTTATTTGAAAATGAAACCCGGATTTTGGTTCGTTACAGTCCTTCTGCCCTTAGGCTCTGTCACACCCCAACCGACGGCGGATTATACGTCGGGACGGACGCGGTTGTTCAATAGCACAAGGTTGACTATTAAAGTTTCAATATTTCATTAATGAACAATTTAAGATTCAATACAAGGAAGAAAAATACGAATACAACATTTAATTTGAGTAGTCTAGGTCCAAAGCATCCTATGTGATCACGAATAAGTCTCATGATGTAAAACCTGAAACATGTGAAAGAATCTGTCAACTACAAAATAGTTGGTGAGATACAAAGGTTTTGACACAGTTTAACTAGTATTTGGAAAGAGTTACAATTCACTATGATTCATGCATTCTATAATGTAAGTATGAGAAAACAAGCATGTTAGACATTGTGCACATCAACCCTCCAAACAAGTTTAGGCATAACCCGCAGGTTACCCTTATAAGTCTCAAGTTTAAAGTTTAATGTAGTAACAAACACCAAGGGCTCCCCCCCCCCCGAAGGGGTCAATCAATCAAGGTGGATTGGTCAAATACAATAGATCTATCATTGTTACTATCGGCTTGATCAAAGCTAATGAATGTGCTAGTTTTAAGTTTAATCTAAGCATACAAGTCTCAAGTTTAACATAAGAATAAACACGTAGTCATAGTTGTACAAGAATTGTATAAGTTTAAGAATTGTGAACATGTTTCACCCCAAAAGCAAAAAAGGAAAAAAAGGGGCTAAGTATACTCACTTGGATTGATGAAGAGTATCTGATAAGAGTAAGTTTGCAAGACTTTGAGGGAGAATATCCTCACAATATGCCTAAGAATATAAGTCTAAAGTTTCAAGTTTACTTCTATAAGTCTAAGCTAAAGGATCTAGGATTTCAAGATTGACTAGGGTTCCATTGGGAGACGAGAATGATTTGTGTTTATAACATTTAAATCAAATTTCCAATTGAGGTTTTGAATGAGTAATACAAGATTTGAATATCAAAGTTTAATAAGCTTATAGTCTAAAAAATAATTATTTAACGTGCTTGATTCTCAATCACACAAAATAGGTAATAATATTTCGAGTAATTTTCTAAGTTTCTTATAAATAGAGTTGTAAGGATATAACTAATGATTAAGGATCAATAACAATTATTTAAAATAAATAATTATTAAGAATAATTAATGACTATTTAAGAATATAAATAATTTCTAAGGATAAATAATAATTATTTAAGAATAAATAATTACTAAGTACAAATAATTATCCAAAAGAATAGTTACTTTGTCTAATAAATATAAATCCTTCAAGATTTAAAGTATTTGAGAATTAAACATTTATCTTTACAAAACAATTTGTAATTTAATAATGTTTAGAGTATGGTTATAAGTTTAAATAATAATAAGCATTTATAAGTTTATAAAATATTAAATAAAACTTCTTATAAAGTTTAATTTATAAGTTTAAATTTTAAATGAAATTATAAGTGTATAGATGTCTTAAATAAAGTTTCTTATAAGCATTTTAAATAAAGTTTATAAGCTACTTTATTTTATACATTTTATAAGTTTAAAAAAATGGGTAAAGTATATTTATTTTCTCATAATTTAAATTTATATAAACAATTGGATTTTCTTGTTTATATGGAAAATGTATATAAGTTTAAAACTTATTAAGTTAAAGTTTTAAGCAAAAATAAGCTTATTATATATATAAAAAGAATAAGGAATTAAGTTTCGAATTTTGTAAAATGATTTCTATCGAATGCCCAAGTTTTATAAATTTTGGAAGTATTCTTTTAAATGTTTAAAACTATTTTCGAAGAATTAATTATTATTAGTTTAAGCTAAGTTTAATAGATTAAAAATAGTTCTGGAATATAAAAATATAAATAAAATTCGGATTCAAGTTTACAAAAGTTTTACATAATTTATAAAAATTATTAAAGCTTAAATCCGATTTTAAAAAGGCTAAAAAAAATGAAAAAGAGCAAAACTGGGCTAACCGGATTCGAACCCGGGTCGCCCGGTTCGCAAACACAACCCACGCTTAAACCATCCCGCCTACGGGCTCGTTAGTTTAATACCCGAAAAGATAAATTGGTAAACACCATTTCCAAACGCCCCCAATTCCCATTAGAACCCTAGAATTCAAATCACTGAAATTCGACCGGTAAATCCCTCTGTCATTGAAATTTGACAGAGGGCTTTCGATGGTATGATGAAAACGACGAGTTTAGCTTTTCGATTTACCTGAAATGATGTCGGATCGAGGGTGAACGAGTTTGAGGTTCAGAACCGACGACGCAAGCTTTAATCGAGTAATGCGGACACGATTTCTGTGGAATTGGCACTTGAGAGAGGTTCGGTGTGATGATGTTGAGCTATGGGGGTCGGTATATATAGCCAATTTGGCATTGAATGCGCAAACGGGTTGGAGGATAGTGGTTGAGCCGATTGGATTAAATACCGACACCATGCGCGTTCTTGGTCGGAGTTGAACGTTAATGCACCTAGGGGAGGGGTCGCATGCGCGAGTGGGAGCCCGAGGTTCGGTGAACTTGGACTGTATCGCGATTTCGGTCGAAGTGGGTTAAAAATCGGGGGTTGTGGGTTTCGAACCCATGACCGATTCTGGGCAATAGAAGTTTGAGGAATTGGCAAAACAGGTCCTCGAAGTTTCATTGGTTTAGCACTTTCCGTATAAAGTTTAATTTTAGTTTAAAACAAGTTTCAGGAAATGACAGTTTTGGTCCCCGAGGTTTCTATAAAATATTAATATGTTTAAATAGGTTTTCTCAATCATTTTTATAAATTAAAAAAAATGATTTATATGATTTATTTATTTATAAGTCTAAAAGATGAGTTTCCATCATTTATATAATTACAACTTATAAAATTTAAGAATATATATATATGTTTCAAGTGTAAATTGTTTCACTAATAATTTAAAATTAAAAATTCATTTTGAATGAAATAGTTTTAATATGAATCCGAGTTTTAATTTACTAACACGGGCAACGTTTTTAGAAATAGATATGTCGGAAAATCTTGGATATTACAGGCTCGGCCCCTTAATTCTTATTCACATAAGCTCCTTCCGCTAAAAAGGCTCGGCCCCTTGTTTCTCATTCACACAAGATTCTTCAGCTCGTAGGCTTGGCCCCTTGTTTATGATTTTCACAAGGTCCTCTTGCCCGTAGGCTCAACCCCCTTTTTTGGGATCTTGGGTATCATAGACCCATAGCTTCCTAATTTATCAATCATTCATGTATAGCACATATACGCATTATCTCTTCATGTTTGTTTAGCATGTATGCTCCTTATATTTCCATACCACATATTCACATTCTTGCCACGTATGCTCATTACCCATACATTAGCATGTTCTAAACACATAGTCACATAGACAATTAATACTAATTATGGGTTCAGTGTACTTACTGTAACCTCGTGGCTTTACTACGTTCGTTCGCTCTCTTAAATGCTTCGCTTGATCCGAACCGTACTCGCAACGTACCGAACTATATCTTGTTTATACGAACTCAGAAGTGTAGAGTTTGTTTTAGGTGTGTTTGTGCGAAATGAAAAGCTCTTAACATCTATTTATAGGCTGAGTTTGGCACCCGAAGCGGATTGTTAACGAGGTAGGTAGTGGACTAAGGTTTTTGGGGTGGTGGTGGTTAGAGGATTAAGGTTTTTTAGGGGTGGGGGTGGGGTGGTTAGGTTTTTAGGTTTAGCCTTAGCGTTTATCTTTTAGGGTTTAGCTTTAAGGGGTTTAACTTTAGGGTTTAACCATAGGCTTTATTTCGACAAGCCGGTTCCAACGCCGTTGGAATTAGTTCAATCGGAGTTCGTTTGACCCAGTTTCTTAGGTTTCTTAGCGAAAATTCACTTTTTAGTGAAATCTTCCCATATATATATATATATATATATATATATATATATATATATATATATATATATATATATATATATATATATATGGCGAAGATCATAAGAAAACTCATTTTAATGAGAGAACTACAGAAGTTCTCATTAAAGGAAAAAAATAATAATAAAAAAATCATAACTTAAAATATAAATTAAAAACTAAAAAAGTGTTTCAGAGATCATGTTTTCTACATCGTCCTCGTTCAAAAAAAACGTAAAAACGTAAAAATGTCGGGTTTAGCTTTAGAGTTTAGTTTAGCTTCTAGTGTAAGGTTTTTGGGTTTAGCTATTAGGGTTAGGTTTTTGAGGGTAGGGGTGGGTGGGTGGGTTTAGGTTTTTGGGGGTGGGTGTGGGGGGTTTAGGTTTTTGGCGGTAAGGGTGGGGGTTTAGGTTTTTTGGTGGTAGGTGTGGGGGTTTAGGTTTTTTGGTGGTGGGGTGGGGTCAGGTTTTTGGGGTGGTACTACACATATGCAGTATTACGGGTTTTTTTTTTCTTTGAACGAGGACGATGTGGGAAACATGATCTCCTAAGCACTTTTTTAGTTTTTTATTTATATTTTGAGTTATGCTTTTTTTATTATTATTTTTTTACCTTTAATAAGTAATTCTCTAGTTCTCTCATTAAAATAAGGTTTCAAATGAACCCAACCCTATATATATATATATATATATATATATATATATATATATATATATATATATATGGGACGTATCAAATGAAAACCTTGAGTTGTTGTGAAAAACCAAAAACTCATTTCTGACCACACAATAATTTTCTTAGTTTTTATGTTTATTTTTAATCTACATGGGCATTTTGGTCATTTCTTCTCCATCCCTCTCTTTAAATCTATCATCTATTCTCTCTCTCTTAAAATATCAGATCTATATCTCAAAACTCAGATCCAACTCTCTCTCTCTCTTAAACCACAAAACCAGTTGAGATGAAGCTCCGATTTCACGGCCAGGAGAAGATGAAGCTCCGATGACTCTGGCCGACGGTGGAAATCAGTTGAAGATCCAATGAATCTGGCCGACGGGAGAAGATGAAGCTCCAATATACTCTCTCTCTAAAAAAATGACGACCTCTTCCCATCTCTCTCTAAATCGAAAATCTGTTGCACAAGTGTTTTAAATCGAAAATCAGTTGCAACGGTAACGGTGGAGGGTGGTTCGCGATGGCGGGTTTTAGATCTGAGATGGTAACTCTCCATCTTCGATCGGGCGACGCCTCTACACCCCACATCAGATCTGAAGATCTTCGAAGACGGCGATGAGTGGTGTGGTGTTGGTCTCCGGTCAACTTCATTCTCACTAGGTTCAATTTATCAGGTCAACTTCATTCGAGCTTGTGTAAACTCTCTTCCCTTGAAACTTGAAAAATTTGAGATCTCTGGTTAAAAATTTGTGGTGTGGTGTTGATCTCCGGTCAAAAATTTGTCTCGTTTGGAATTTGAAAACAATGGCCTGGTTCCACCTTATTTTGGTTACTTTTGGAATTTGAAAAATTCGGAGTTCTTGTTTTAACCTTTTTGTGATGCAATTAAATCTGAAGATCTTGTTTTTGAAATGTGAGTCTGCTCATGGTCCAACCAACGCGGGCCGTTGCTGCTCTTGGTCCAGCCGACGCGACTCTACTGCCACCAAACAACTGCATTCGTTTGATGCTTCTGATCTCATTGTTGTCACACAGGTAAACATATAGCTTTCTGATTTGTGGTTTTGACTATTTTGTGTGTTTTGTCGGTGAAGAAATTGTGAGATTTGTGGTTTTGACTACCTTTTATGTCTTGAAGTTTAAGGGAACATATTAGATCCACGCTATTTTTAGTGTTTGTAATTTGTGTATATTGGTTGTTAGTTTTTTGTCATCTCTTAGATTATTTCATTTTTGTAACCTTTTTGTTTAAATTTTAGTTATTAGATCCACGCTATTTTTTAGTGATTTTTAGTTCTTGTTTTAACCTTTTTGTGATGCAATTAAATCTGAAGATCTTGTTTTTGAAATGTGAGTCTGTGAATTGTTATTGTTTATATATATATATATATATATGTTATATTCAAATGAGAACTCATAAATACTTGAGAACTCGTCAAAAAACCAATTAAAATCATTTTTTTTGTTTTCACTATCTTTATTATCAAAATATAACATAAAAAATAATTTATCTTTTCAATTAATTTATCCATTCTATCTAAATTATCCTTAAAAAATTTATATACATGTGTAAATGGTAAACACTTACACATGTGTAAGTGGTAAACTTACACAAGTGTATATTTTTTAATATATGAAGACATGTAAATTTACATATATAAATTCATTTTTATATTGTATTCTAACAATAAAAATAGTAAAAACAAAAAAAAATGGTTTGGATTGGATTTTTGACGAGTTCTCAAAATATTTAAGAGTTCTCAAATGATTCATTCCCTATATATATATATATATATATATATATATATAGGAAAGAAGGATCTATAGAAAACTCATTGTTAATGAGAAAACCAAAAAACTATTTATTAAAAGTAAAAAAATATTATAAAAAATCATAACTCAAAATTTAAATAAAAAACTAAAAAACCGCTTTGGAGAACTTGTTCCACACGTCGTACTCTTTCAAAAAAATAAATAAAAAATCAGCGTTTTGCTACATATGTGTAGCAGGGTTAGGTTTTGGGTGTACTACACATATGTAGTACCTTTAGTTTTTTTGGATTTAGTTCAGGTTTTTTTTAGGAGGGGGGGTAGGTGGGGGTTTAGGTTTTTTTTTTGGGGGGGGGGGGTGGGGGGTTTAGGTTTTTGGGGGGTGGGTGGGGAGGGGAGGGTGGGGTGGGTTTAGGTTTTTGGGTGGAGGTGGGGGGTTTAGGTTTTTGGATGGGTGTTAGGTTTTTGGTGTAATACACATATGTAGTACCTTTAATGAGGAGTTTTTTTGTTTTCTTATGAAAATGAGTTTTCTATTGAACTCCACCCTATATATATATATATATATATATATATATATATATATATATATATATATATATATATATATATATGGTTAGGATAAAATGAGAAATCATAAATACTTGAGAACTCGCGAGAAATCGTCAAAATATCAATTAAAACCATTTTTCTTTGTTTTCACTACCTTTATTATTAAAATACAACATAAAAAATGATTTATCTCTCTAATTAATTCATCTATTTTTTCTAAATTATTATTAAGAAAATTTAAACACATATGTAAATGGTTAACACTTACACATGTGTAAGTGGTAAACTTACACATGTATAGATTTTTTTTAATAAATAAATACATGTAAATTTACCTATATAAATTCATTTTTTATATTGTATTATAATAATAAAGGTAGTAAAAATAAAAAAATAGTTTTGATTGGTTTTTTGATGAGTTCTCACAAGTTCTTAAAATATTTAAGAGTTATCAAATGATTCATTTCATATATATATATATATATATATATATATAATATCAAACAAACCTATTTTAATCCTACTAGAATTACAGATAAATAAAAATAATAAAGAAATTAACCTATCTTGACCTACTAGATAAATCAAAAAACTTGGATGTCCAAGCTTTCCACCTTCACTCCAATTGCTCCTTTCACACCAATGTTTTCAGAATCGGACAGGACAACGAACCAGACGTCTTAGAGGTTCACTGGTCGGACCGGTCGGACCGGATTCAAGAACCGGATGACGCAATAAATAATATAAATATTCATAAAAATATATAGAAAAATATAAAAATTCCAAATACTACATATACAACCATTTAAACAATTTTGAGTCAAGGACGAGGGTTGTAGGTCTATAGGAATTTTAATTCTTTTGAATCTTCAATTTTAATTTTGATTAGGGTTTTGGAGGACCTGTGGCAGCGTATAAGTTAAAAGAAAAGAGCCAAATTGAGTTAAAATTGTAAATAGAAATAAGTAGGAGGACTATAGGATAAAAAAGATAAAAAAATAGTAAAAAAAAATTAAAAAAAAAAATTAAACGACCCGGTTCAGCCACCGGTTCGACCGCTGAATCGCTTGAACCGCCCGGTTCAACCAGCAAACGGTCTCAGAGCATGTAACCGGACCGGTGGAGGTCACGGTTTCCGGTCCGACCGGCCGGTCCGGTCCAGTTTTAAAATAATTGTTTCACACGAGAATCTCAAGAAACATCATTTAAAATTAATCTAATATTAAAAAGAAAGCAGACATTCATTCAATCTGAAAGAAAGAGATTAATAAAATAAAATACATCGGTCCGTCAAAACAATGTGATTGTGAACAGGTTAAAGCTTTATTTGACCGAGAATAATCAAAGTTGGCGTCATATAACCTTGTTTACTTTGCATTATAAATACATGAATTTTGGTTGCTTTAATCACACCCTGAATTTTGATAATTAATCTTTGTTTCAATGGAATCTGCACCCAAATCTCTATCCTTGCCCTGGAGAACACGAATTTTACTTTCGGTAGCCGACGCTGCAATCGACATTATTACTCGGAAAGACGGCACAGTGAACCGCGGTCTTCTCAAACTCGTAGACTTCCGGATCCCGCCATCGTCCGAACCCATAAACGGCGTCAAGACATACAATGTGGTGGTGGATTCAACTCACAAGCTCTGGTTCCGTGTATTTGTCCCCACACAGTACGCCTCAGAAGATCTCCCGGTAATGGTGTTCTTTCACGGCGGTGCATACATTGTCCTGAAAATTTTTTTAAAATGGTGTGTATGGAAAATAAAAAGAGGAAAATGGGAAAGTCAAAAAAAAAAAAAAAGGAAAATGGTTGAGCCTCTATTCCCAATAGCGGCTTAGGATAAGTTAAAAAGGGAGCCGCCATTGCCAATCGCGGCTTAGGAGCAACCAACATAACCCGTTTAACCTCCGTTAGTTATAGTATTTAACCCCGTTTAACCTCCGTTAGTTATAGTATTTAACCCCCGTTTAACCTCCGTTAATTATTTTAATGTAATGTAAGATTATACCTTTACAAGAGAGGTTCACCAATACGTTTACAAGAGAGGTTCACCAATACGTCATAAACTACCAACAGGCGTATAATTGCTCAACCCAATTTCCGGACCGCAAGTGGACATTGTTCCATGGTCGTGAAATAAGGGCTCGAGAACATAGAGTATTCCCTTATTCAGTACCTGAGCAAGTGTTCATGGTGAAAACATGCCTACAGACCTTCGATGAAACCGGCGATAGTCCTTATACGGTCAAATTCAAGAAGAAAACCTGCACTTGTGGTAAGTGGCAAATTTACCGGTTCCCTTGTAGCCATGCAATTGCAGTTTGCCACTATCTACAAGAAGATCCAAAAAGTATTGTGAATAGCAGGTTTCACACAGACACATACCGTGCGCAATACAACAACATCTATCATCCGGTGAGTCATAAAGAAGATTGGAACGGCGCCGGATGGACACTTTATGGGGACGCAAATAAGATAACCATACTAAGAGGAAGACGTCGTGCGAGGAGGATGCGTAACGAGATGGATAACACCTATGCACAGGAAAGGACAGGGCGTCTGTGCTCTGGCTGTAAACAACCGGGTCACATGATCAACAATTGCCCAAACCGACCAAATTAGTGCTGTTAGGTCGTGTATCTCGTGTTACTTTGTATGTGTATTATGTTAACCAGTTTAATATTTTGAGGAATGTTAGGTCTTGTATCTTGTGTTCTTGATAGTATTATAGTTTTTTATTTCATTATCTTAATATTATTAGATGTCAAATAATCTTACATTACATTAAAATAATTAACGGAGGTTAAACGGGGGCTAAATACTATAACTAACGGAGGTTAAACGGGGTTAAATACTATAACTAACGGAGGTTAAACGGGGTTATGTTGGTTGCTCCTAAGCCGCGATTGGCAATGGCGGCTCCCTTTTTAACTTATCCTAAGCCGCTATTGGGAATAGAGGCTCAACCATTTTCCTTTTTTTTTTTTTGACTTTCCCATTTTCCTCTTTTTATTTTCCATACACACCATTTTAAAAAAAAATTTCACATTGTCCTCTCCCCGGACGTCAAGATTTACGACGATGTTTGCCGCAAGTTCGCGAGAGAACTGCGTGCCATAGTTGTTTCTGTTGACTATCCTCTTGCACCGGAGCATCGACACCCTGCGCAACATGACGATGGGCTTGATGTGCTCAAATTCTGGACATTGAAGAGAACAGGTCGAAATGGTTACCGGAGAATGCAAATATTTCACGATGCTTTATCGCTGGTGATAGCGCTGGCGGACACATAGCTCATCATGTCACTCTAAGAGCCTCCCAATTCAACTTCCAACAACTCAAGGTCATCGGGCTGGTGGCGATCCAGTCATTCTTTGGCGGGGAGGAGCGAACAGATTCTGAGATTCGGCTCGATGGATCAGCGCCTATCGTGTCAATGAAGCGGACAGATTGGTTTTGGAACGCGTTCATGCCGCTAGAACCCTACAACCGAGACCATCCAATCATCAATGTCAGCGGCCCCAATGGTGTTGACATGTCGAAAATGGATTTTCCAGCAACCATGGTGGTTGTGGCTGGGTTTGATGGTCTACTGCAGTGGCGGATCCATGAATTTTTTTCAGGGGGTTCACTCTATATTTTTTAAGGGATTCACCCCAGTGTTTTTACATACCGTTCTATATAAATTTCGAAACTCGGGGGTTCCGGTGAACCTCCTCCGGGCCATGTAGGTCCGCCCCTGGTCTACGGGACTGGCAGATAAGGTACTACCAGTGGCTCAAGAAGTCCGGGAAAGAGGCATACTTGGTGGACTACCCAAACATGTTTCACACTTTCTACGTCTTCCCCGAGTTGCCGGAATCTGACCAACTTATATCGGAAGTGAAGGACTTCATGCGCGAGGTCTTGATGAATAAGGTATAATAATCGTGCTTTTTTTTATTTTTAAGACTTTAGGTATATAAAACGAGGTTGTGTTTGACTTTAGGTATATAGAACGAAGTTGTCTTTAATTCACGGGAAAATGTCAAAATGGACATTTGAATCAAAAAAAGTTATTAAAAATGGATGTTTATTTAGCGGCTATTTAATGGACATTGTGAGACAATAGCCGGCTAAACCAGTCATGTGTCGACTTGCCATTGGTTCGTACTCTATAAGAGGGAATGTGGGCACGGAAATTTATCCCGGTTTAGCCAGCTATTGTGAGAGAGTGTCCAAGAAATAGCCGGCTAAATAAGCATGTCCATTTTTTAAAACTATTTTGATCAAATGTCCATTTTCGTATTTTTTCCTTAATTCAGACGGGTTGGGTTGGGGTGGGTTGGTTTATATTCATAAATTTAAGAGTAAATTACACGAAAGGTCCCTGTGGTTTGTCATTGTTTTGGATTTGCACCCCAAGTATGAGAAACTACATGTTTCCTCCCCGTGGTATGACAACGGGTAACATAATAGGTCCCTAGATTGGATGTCTGTTAACTTTTGCTGTTAAGTAGCAATAAAATGACCAAAATGCCCCTCTATTTAAAATAATCAAATTTCCATGGGTCCCACCCAATAACCATCCCCACCCCACCTAGACTTCATCTTCTCCACTCTTATTTTCCCCCTTCACTTCTCCACTCCGGTCAACAACGAACCAACAAACCCCAAGGCTTGTTACCACCTCTTTAAAACAGTCAGGCGGCCATTGCAACTACTACAATCGCCACCGTGCGACCACAACCACTCCCCTTCCTTATTCTGTTCGCCACAACCTCAGGCATTAAAAAGAACAATTCCAAAATTTGCACATCATCGGAATTTTGATTTTTCAGCAGTGAAGAAGACAACCTGCAAAAAACGGGTGTTTTGAACGTTCATAACGGCAGTGAAGACGACAACCTGCATCTGATGTAAATCTTAAGCAAATTCTTCCAAAATTAAGATTAAGCAAATGAAATCAATTTCATCCTACAAGTAAAATTGAATGACTTGTACGGTACCACTATATTTAGGTTTGAGAATTTGAAGTTTGAATGATCTTGAAATCAACAATAGATGTTTATGAAATTACTCCCAAATGCATAAGAAACTTTGACTAGATAATGATTTTGAGGATGGAGCTTTCCACAAATCCTTTGGCAAATAAAAACACTTGCTCCTATGATTCCAATTTTGAAACAGCTTCCATCTGCATCTGATGTTAATCAAAATCAATTTCCTTTGCAATATTCAACTTGTACAAGTCGTTAAATCTTTCACCAACATCCATGGAATGGAAGAGGGGCATTTTGGTCATTTTACTGCTACTTAACAGCAAAAGTTAACGGACATCCAATCTGGGACCTATTAAGTTACCCATTGTAATACCACAGGGAGGAAACATGTAGTTTCTCATACTTAGGGAGCAAATCCAAAACAATGACAAACCACAGGGACCTTTCGTGTAATTTACTCTAAATTTAAATTTACAATGTGTTTTGATTGCTTACAGGTTTAGAAGATCGAAATCCACGCAAAACTTAATTACATGGATATGAAAATCGACTTCCATTCATTTGTATTTTATTCTTGCTTTATTCTTTTGTTGTTTTATCATGTATAAAAGTAGCATTTAATTTTAAATCTTTGATAATATGTATTCTTTATCATTACCTCCTTTTGTTAATCATTTTGTATTTATGTAACCTTTTTTTGTATTTCTCTATGAAGTTTAAGAGGGTGTTTGGGATTGCTTATTTAACTCTAAAAGTGTTTTTTTTTTGTCAAAAGTGTTTATACCGATTAATTTGGTGGAATTGATTGTCGAGAGTCTAGAATCAATGGTGTGATTCAAGACTTAGTGTAAAAGAACTTTGTAAGTGAGCACGATTGGAAGTTCGCTCAAGATCAAAAGAAAACCCTAGTCGAATATAGGGAGGAGGTGTGTTGATATTCAAGTGAGAAACTTGGCGCTATAAAAGTTTCCCCTTGAAAGGGGTGTATCAGGTTTGAAAACATGGGAAACTAAGTCCCCGTTTGGTGGGACCATTCAAGCTCTATAGTATATTGGTAAATGGCTTACCATTGGAGTTACCATCGGAATCAAGTAAACTACATGTTACATTTCATGTGGCCCATCCATGAAAATGTTTGGCGAGAGAAGTTGTCGTTTCTTCTCATGGTAAGGTTGAGGTTATGATTTTGAATCTTGTGGAAGAACAGAAGACTCTTAAATAGTGGGATGAATTAATTGCACGATGAGGGATCTGCCATGTATTATTCTTTGAAAGCATAAAGAAAGGTGGAATTGACTTTGAGAAAGTATAGAGGAGGATTGTTGAATTGCTACCCTAAGTTGATCATGTGGTGGCGGGTTTCGGGGACGAAACCCAACGTTAGAGGGATGATTTGTAACGAACCAACTTTCGGTTTATTAAAATAATATATTTTATATTATTTGAAGTGGTGACATAAATAAATTGAAAGTTTGGGGGTGTTATGTTGTAAATAATTGGTTTTAACTAACTTATAGCAAGAAGGAGATCAAAAATGAACTTGAGGGACCGATTGTGTAATTAAACCAATCTGGTTTTGGTTTTGGTGGAAAAGAACGTAAGTTATCTTTCAAACCTTGAATCCACCATTAATGGTGTTCTTGGTGGGTTTTGAAGAAAATCAAATTAGAGGCTGAATTTGTGGTGGATAATGGTTCATTAATTATAATCTAGTTGTCTAATGTTAATTGAATGGTTAAAACATCCTTAAACCATCCAATTTAAGAATCTTGAAGTTAGGGTTCTTGATGTCAAAATTAGGGGTTTTGCAATTAAGGCATTTTAATGTTGAATTGAGTGTTAATAAGTGTTTATGGTGTTATATAGACACAATAACTAGTAGAAAACTCAATTAATTTGGGTAATTGAAAATAGTTGAATTTGAGGTAAAATGGGTGAAACCCCAAACAGGTCAAAATGGGTTGATTTTGATTAGAGGGGTTGAAAGCTTGTATTAAAGCTAAAATGAACCAAGATTAGATGAGGGTTATGATCATAAGATCTTGGGTGGGTATCAAACCTCAAATTGGTGATTTGTAAATTGGAGTGTTGGGTGAATTTGAGTGATTCCTTAACGAGTCAAAATGGGTTGAAAGGTTGAATTGGGTGTTGGAGGTTTGGTTAAGGTTGTGATAACTAAACTAAGTTAGGGTGTTGATCTTTAGATCATAGGTGTGTCTTGAATCTCAATTTGGTGAATGAATTACGATCATAAGATTTCTAAATGCAAGTTGATTGCTAGGTGATCAAGGCGTTAAATGAGTTAGCTTGAAGACCAAGCTTGGAATTGTCTATAGCTAAAGGTAAGTGCTTTGCACTTACTTAATAATGATAGGTGGTAGTAAATGCACATACTTGATATACATGTTGATTTTGTTGATAATCATATGTGCAAATGTGTGTATGCTGATTTGGTAAAATTGCATATGGTGTAAATATGTAAAGGGTGGGTGCTTATGGTGCTTGAGGCCTATGAACCTCACAATGTCGTATGGTAGCCATAGTCATAGAATTGTTTTTGAGTTCTTTGGCGTCATTTTTATGTCTATATTGAATGTACGGGTAGGGTGATTAAGATTGTAATTGAAGTCTTTAAACTTCACAAGTTAAAATGGTGAATTTTGGATCATAGAATCCCACATGTTGGTAAATAAAGTATGGGGTATAAAGATGGTTTACATTGTGTATGTGTGTACACTTGTTTGTATGTTTAAGGTTGATATTTGAAGTCTAAGAACCTCACACGTGGTAATTGAGGTCATGAACGTAATTTGTATTGTTGTTGCTTGAAGTCTTGAACTTCACTATGGTCGTGGTGATTTGAGGTCTTTGAACCTCACATGGTTGAACTTGTAAACGTAATTAGATAATTGTATAAAGTTTATTAATTGTATTGGGTTTTCTCAATAGCATTCACTAGTACATAAAATGTTTTTTTGAGCGGTGAATAACATGCTTTGGAGCGGTTTTGGGACCGCTTCAAAAAAATGTTTTCATTTTTTTTGAAGTGGTTCTGAAACCGTTCCAAAAAACCACGCAAACCGCTAAAAACCCGTTACTTTATTATTTAACTAATTATAATACAATAGGAACCGCTCCAAAAAAATAGCAAGAACCGCTCAAAAAAAGCCCTTACTTTATTATTTAGAGCGGTTTCCAAAACCACCTCAAAAGACTTTTATAAAAAAAAAATACTATAAAATTGTTATTAATCCAGCAAATGCGGTAACCATAATTGTGTAATGAAAAATCATATATATTCAGAAATTTTTTTTACAAAATACAGAATTTTACAAATAAATATCAACAATATATAACCCGTCCAAGTTCTATTAAATACACAAACTTATAATAAAAAATGTACCCAAGTTCTATTAAACTATATACTAAAATCAATATACATATCAACAACAAAAAATATTCTATTAAACTATATACCTTCAACACGAGATTCAAGACCGACCAAACACCTTATTAAAAAATTGCGACATTAAGTTTAAGATCAATTGGTCGATTCCCTCTTGTGAAACATAAATAGTGTCGTTCCATATCTAAAAGCAAATAAATAGAAAAGTGAGAACTGAAAATATATATATATATATATATATATATATATATATATATATATATATTTCAAATCTCATATATATATATATATATATATATATTTAGTGCAATAGACAAAGTATATAAATATATACAAAATACTTATATTGTTGGGAAAATTATATTAATAATTAACGACAAACTCAAACATATGTTTTATCATCATATAACTGCATTCACAATTATTTGTAGCATACACTACATTCAGTTAACAATTAATTGTTTAAAATACAAGAAAATCAATTAATAAAAAAAATAGAAAACATACCTTAAGCATTTGTCATTTAAACTTATTCTCAAAAGTTTTTTCAATTACATTCACAATACAATAACAATCTTGTTTCTTTTTGCCCTTTATAGAATCTGAAAGAATCTAAACCAGGTACCTCTCATAGTTATGTAACATCCTGAAATAATAAAACGAATGAATAATTACGAGGTCGGGATTAAATCAAGGAATTTAATGAAAAAGCAAAAAAGGAAAGGGAACGGGCTTGGGCTCGGCTCCAATGGGCCGATGTGAGCCCATGTATATAAGAGCATGATCAGCACCCTCTCCCTTATTTTGAACCCATTATGCCACTTTTAGAGAGAGAGAGAAAACGTGCTAGAGAGAGAAGCTCGTGAATCAAGCTCAAAGTATCGGGAATCGTTACGCATCGTCTCTGGAACGTCTAGCAATGAGAATGAATAAAAAGCATGTAACCATCTTGCCCAAATCTAAGTTTTGTAACTTTTGGGGTTTCGGGTTAAAAACGCATAAATGATAGATTTTTACGTATGAAAACTTAAACAAATCATGAATCTAGGCTCAGAAATGAAAATAAAATATTTTGGACGTAAAAAGTTGGGAGCTTAAACGTGCTGAAACGGCCGACCAGATCTAGGGTTCCGATTGGGGAAGAATCTCGCGCAGACGAACTTAACAAGTTCGCCTGGTACTGTTTTGGCAAACTTAATAAGTTCGCTGAATTATGTTTGCTTACAGAAACAAACTGGCAAACTTACCCAAGTTCGCCTAAGCTCAAAAAATAGCGAACTTGTCATAATAAAAAGTTAGCGAACTTACTATGTTCACTCAACATAAAAATATGGCGAACTTGCCATGTTCGCCTAAACCCAAACTAGCGAACTTACCTAAGTTCGCTTAACCCTAAGAATAGAAGCGTTAGTGTCATTTAGGTCATTATCTTATCTTGTATGACTTGACTATACAAATTTTGTGTCACTTTAAGTGTAGCTCCTTAAACCAGCTAGTATACTTCAGGAACCGGTCATCAGGTGAGTTCTATATGCCCCATATGTGTTACCTGTAAATCATTTTAAATGTTTTAGAGCTGAAGTGTATACATGATATGAATGAATGTTATAAATGTTATATATAGCCATACATGTTATATGAAAATGCATGATGAATATAAGAAAGACAAGTATGTTTATGAACAATGAAATGAAAGTATGACATAACGTATAAGAATGAAATCTTGCTTTATATACATACATATATATATATATATATATTGCTTGCCATGTAAGAATAAACGTTATGGAAGGAAACGATGATAACGGCTACTTCGATAGACGGACAACCACTCGACTATTATGCAGCGAGAAATAAAAGTCTAGAAAGGTAGACTAAACTAAGGCTACTACGGTAGATTCGGTCCCTCAATCGATGCATGGTTGTGTACATAGTTCGGGTGGGAAACAGATGCCTTAGGGCAGACGGGCGAATATGACGGTCTATGACGGTAGAACGGTTTTAGACGGACGGTTGAAGGAATCCGAACTGTATAGCATGACGGACGGTCGAAGGAATCCATACGATCATGGAGGACGGACTACGACGGTAGGACGGAGCATCTGTCTTTGTGACTTATGCGAACTATGACGGGTTAATCACCCTTATGTTTATGTTCAATGAATGTTCAAAGAAAGCAATGATGTGTACGTATATTTATATGTACTTACGATAAATTAAAAAAAAATGAAGGCAAATCAAATGTTAATGTGTATTTATAAAAGTATATATAGAATCTTATAAAGGAACGACATTTATACCTAATTGCCTTAAACTAAATTCACCAGCGTTTGCTGACTTTTAGTATGCACTTCAGGTAGTAAGAAGAAGGGACATGCGAAGGCGTGATGGCTACCTAGCACAAGGCTGACATCCCATTTTATTTGATTATGTGTAAAGAACAATGTTTCTTTTATGTTAAGACTTCCGTTGTTATGTTTTGTAATTGAATGACACGCTTCCGCTATGTTGAATGATTTTAATTAAAAGTTTAGTGTTGATGACTATGTTTATGAGTAAATCCAACAAGTGAGATCTCCCGGGAAAGAGACCTTACAAGTTGGCACACATAAGCATACATGTGGCTCTTAAACTTTGAATAAACATTTAAGGTCAAACAGCGGAAGTCTATTACATATTCTGAGTCAATTAAATCTTTCAATTAACATTGTTTAACGTTCATAAAATATAACTCTAGGGATGTTAGTCTTGATCAGCAATAGCCAACAACCATCTATTCCAAGCTCTCACAGCTTCATATCTATTTCTTTCTTTTATCACTTGATGTGCATACTAAAAAGTCAACTAAAAATTTTCAAAACATTTAATAAGTAACTTTTCTTTCTCATGTTATTCATATAAAACATATTTAATGAAAACATACGTATACTACTAAGTAAATTTATCACAATACAACATATAATTTATACTTAGTCAATCCTTTGCATTGTTACTTATTTCATACATTCACTTTCGGTCATTAAAGTCCACGGAGGTCACTTTCGTTCTTTACAGTCCACAAAGGACCCGTTACTTTACAGTCCACGAAGGACCCGTTACTTTCACGAGGGATATTCCGTTATCCACGAAGGATTCTTTTATCCATGAAGGATCTCTTTTATCCACGAAGGATCTCTTTCTTTTGGTGAGAGTCCCTAAGGCTCAACGTCCAAAGGCCAAACTCACTGGACTTCCACGAAAGACATTCATTCTTTTGGTGACCGTAATCACCGGGATAACGTCATTACCCCCCGTTAACCAGTTGCAACATCCCGGTTACAGTACTCCATCGAGCACTATTCACGTTATTCATATAGCAGGCATGCAACTCATGCAAGGACACTGCCATAGGGTTCGGGTAGCACCAATCACTAAGACGGTGCCGCTACCTCAAGACTTGCTTCGGTATAACCATACTCGGATATATGGGCAACGTAACATTCATTTACTTTCTTTCATTCATTTATAAAACATACAGTTAGATAAACTCCATCATTTAGTTCCTTTCTTTCATTTATAAAACATGTAGTTAGATAAACCTGTTCATTAACTTTTTTTTCATTTGTTTATAAAACATATAGTTAGATAAACTCATACTTTAACCATTTACCGTTTACAAAACGTTAATTATGTAAACATTTTCTTTCTTACAATTCACGTTTAAATAATAAAAATACATTTATTATAAACGTTTGTTTCTTGAGTATGCACACCACCCTAATGTAAGCCCCAAACCCGGGAGGCCTCATTTATTGGATTTACTCATTAACACATTACACATAAACTTAAAACACTCAACACATAGCAGCGGAAAAGATTTAAACTTTAACATACGCACCGGAAATACAAAACATGTCTAATACAACTTGCCAGTAACAAACTAAAACTTGTCTTTAAACAACATAATCAAAGAAGTATAAACGGGATGCCAGACGCTGATCTTCGGGTAACTCATCTCGCCAAGCCAAGCATCCTCATCCTTCCATAGCTACCTATACTTAACTGATATGCATACTAAAAATCAGCAACGCTGAGTGAGTTCTACCGTTTACTTTAAATCAATTATTCAAAAGATTTACTAATACATACATACTAGAGGTGTTCATCGGGTTTTTTAATCGGGTTTCGGGTTATTCGGTTTCGGTTTTTTGTTATAAGAATCATACCCGTTTACCGATCCAAATAAGATTCGGGTTAGTTGGTTTCGGGTTTATTCGGGTCGGGTTAATCGGTATTCGGCTTTCTAAATACAAGTTGCACGCATACTTTATTATTTAACTTAACATGATATTTATTAAATAATAAGCACAAAATATCAAATAAAAACACTCTCAATATGATTTTTCATTCAAACCCATGCACTTAACACATATATTAACTAAAAAAACACCAAATAAAATAAGCATAAAACCAAAGTGTATTAACCAATCGTATAAACTAAAAAAAAAGATAAATGATATCTTCCAAAAAACTTATTAACAGTGTTCACTCTTCAAATTCTCACATTCATGTCCGTTCGTCCATTTCCAATCATATATTAAAAAAAAGTGAAATAAAATAAGCATTGAAAATGGTTAGATTTATACTAAGCTAATATTACAAATATATATTAATAATAAAATACCTTTTTATTATAATTCGGGTTAATCAGGTTAACCTGATTAACCTTTTTTTAACACAATTACCAAACCGAATACAATTTATACAACTTTCTTTAACATGATCATAATTTTAACATGTATTATGTCTTTGTTTATGTATATGAAAATATAGTAAACGCTTGCCATAGACACCGCTGCTTTTACTGAAATATAGCTTATCACATATATCATGCCTTTGTTTAAGTATAAGAAAATATAGTAAACGCTTGCAATGAAGATATATCTTGCTTTACTTTAAAATACTAACACGTATATTATGCCTTTGTTTATGTATATGAAAATATAGTAAACGCTTGCCAATAATACATGTGTACTTTGCTTAAAACGTACATTTGCCTCTTTTAAACTTTACACTAGAACATAGCTTTTCACTTTGGTTATTAACATAAAATATGTAATAAACATTTTACACTAAGTATGCACGCCACCCCTAAAGTAGGCAAAAAGGGGATTAGAACTCACCTGGTATCTTATCTATAATGTACTACTTGAATCTCGCACAATCTGAATAATCATAACAATTCATCACATATCAGACTTAACTCGACACTGAACGGTTTTCACTATTTCTGTCCAGGCGAACTTAAGGCAAGTTCGCCTCTAAGGGACTCAGCGAACTTACTAAGTTCGCTAAGTTACACCTAGCGAACTTGCTAAATTCGCTAGACAATACTTCAGCGAACCTACTAAGCGAACTAGACAAGTTCGTCTGTTCCTTGCCCGACAAACTTGGCTCTTCTTCCCCACTAAAAGCCCTAAGTTGCATGGACATGGCTGCTAGGTCTGGATCAGATCAAGACTCGAACTTTTTACATCCAAAACGTTCATTTTCCAACCAGGAGTCTAGATCTAAGCTTTGTTTCCATTTTCATACGTAAAAAACTAATCTTTACCCATTTTTACTTCAAAACCCAATATGACATAAAAACTCAGATCTAGGGGAATCGGTTACCTGTATACGCTTCCTCTCAGCAGCTAAACGTTCCAGAGACTCATTCTCACGACCCTTGAAGCTCAAATCCAAAAATCGGGACTTACTCTCTCTAAGTTCTCTCTCAGTTTCTCTCTCTAGAAAAACAAAATTGGTGCAAGAATGAGGGTTTGGGGCTGGAAACCAGGGTTTTAAGGGCCCAACTCCGTTCCCCTTCCGGCCCATGCGCCCCAAGCCCAAGGCACGTTCCCTTTCTTTTGTCCCTACTTCTTCTCGTGGACTATTTCGGGTTCTAAAACTCGGGATGTTACAAGTCCACCCTCCTTACAAAAGGTTTCGTACTCGAAACCTGCCATAAGCTATTCTGAAAGCAGATCACAGAATGGGTGGCATAAACCATAGCTATGCGAGGCAGCTTAGTCATAAAGGCCATTGTCTTTAGCTATCATTGAGAGTCTAACCGGGGCTATCTCTATCTATAAGGCATCTAGACTAATGGGCCTAACTACTAGATAGGGAAACAATAACTTGAACTTGTCATAATATAAATAAAAGCCGGTAACATACCTCACTGAGTCATCTGATAGACTCTCGCTTTTGCCTTGTTGATGTAGGGTGCTTTCTCTGTACCCCTTCCTTTCCCAGATCCTCCCGCTTCTGGCTCTTTGCAATCTCGGCTCAAGTGTCCCTGCTCCCCACAGTTGTGGCATCTTGGCTAATCTGGGCAATCACGGGATTGGTGTCCGAACTTGCCACACCTGCCACACCTAAAACATCCCACCTGCCCAGCTCTTAACAAGTGATAACATATGAATTACAAAAATCAAAAGAGTTTGCGTCATATTTTCTCCCCCAGTTTAAAAAACAGTAAAAGGGGCCGTGAAACTCACCTGAGTTGTGTAAGCGTAGGTGGTTAGTACCACACAAGGATGCAATAAGAAAACATAAGAGTTTGCCTATGAACCGCCTACGTATGCCCTAGAATTATAATTATAATAGTTAGGGACACATGGGATTTTGTGACGACGACACGAAAAATTAAACGTCCTAGAACACACTAATTATTAACGAGTAGCCAAACATGTCGTCGGGTTTAGAGAATTTCTAAATTTAATAATTAAGATAGATGTGATTCGTATCGAATGAAAACATCACCTAACACGAGGTATTAAAAATAAATGTTCGCACGTTATAACACATTAATATTAATTTAGGAGAATTAACATAATGGTTGCTTATGTGATAAAAATAATAAATATATTATTTTTATTCAAAAATATAAGCTTAGGTAATAATATAAATAATTATATTCTTTTAAATAAGGGAATAATAATTAGAAATGAGTTACAAATCCAAACCCGGTCCTACGGGTGTTTTTCGGGGTTAACACATATTAATATATTATTAAAATAATATAAGGAATGATTTTATATAAAAATATATCTCAAAAAGTGGCTAAATTAAATAAAACTATTGGTGGGGTTCAAACCCGGGTCTCACCCACACCAACACAAAGCTTTAACCAGTCCACCCACTAGGGCAATCGCAACAACACCCGAATCAAAAAGGTTTTAACATGTATGCCCCCTGTGTTCTTCCCCCCTGCAAACCGAAGCCAAAACCACCCCTGGATCCCACGATCTCGGCCACAATTGGCCACAAAAGCTTAGGGGTTTTGTTAATTGGTATGGTACGATCCTGTTGACGAGTTTAATTGTAAAAACATTGATTTTAGATTGTTAATTGTTCGTTTGAAACATCGAAACCCTAGTTTATGAACTTGGAATCAAATTGACTAAAACTGATAATGTATGTTGTTGGATTCAAAGGGCTTTCAAAGAGATGATGATTGCTAATCTATTCATATAATTTAATTGGATTGAGATCAAGTCTAGATTAGGGTTTGATTCAACAGGTCATACGAAGAACCCTAGGATCGGTCCATCATCAATTTGATGTTATAAGCCCTTGGTTTGATAGGGCTTTCAATCTAGACGTCGAGACGAGTCTGAAGAAAGACTTGTTTAATTTCGTTAATTGTTATCGAATTGATAGGGTTTGACTAAACTGACAATGTATGAACCCTAGATATTGGATCGTGTTTGATTCGGTGTTGTAAGCCCTGAAAACGATAGGGCTTTCAATCAACAGATGAAAACAAAGCTAAAGGTATTTTTGATTACCAGAATGGTTGTCCAATTGATGGTGCCCGACCAAAACACAGTCGCGATAACGATGGGTTGGTCCCCGGCGTCTCCTGCTGCGTCTCCGGCGAACTTGGTGTGTGAAATTGCTTCAGGGGAGTTCGAATGCGGTGCGCAGGCGTTCAATTTGTGAGAATGATACATGAATTTGTCGAATTTGACGGTTCCCGACATAGGTTCGACGGTTACGGCTTCAATGCCCATAATTTGGTTTAATTTCAAATCAATACCACGATTAAAGTACTAATGATGGTCGTTTATGATGTCAAACATGTTTTTTAGTTACAATTCGAACATATTTCGGTTAAGCAATGCAAATTTGAATCAAAGGGCTATGGGTTTGACTTTCAAAAGTCAACAGGAACACAAAACACTTGATTTTGACTTTACTAAGTCAACATATTGAGTTTTGACAAAATACACAACTAGTCCTTGTAGTTTTGGTGTGTTTGAGTTTGGATCTAGACAGAAACAGTCCCTGAGGTTTGTAATTGAGTTAACTAGGTTAAGAATTAATTGGATTTGGTTAACGGGGTTAACTATAAATAGCCGGATGTCACAAATGTCATCGTACACAACCCCACTCAGAATGACCACCGACTCAAAAGTACTCGGTGCATTGGATTTGACAAAAGTACGAATCTTTGGAGGCAACCCTTGGACATAGTAGTGAATCCTCTTCTCCTCAGTTGTCACAAGATGGAGCACCAGGCGTGCCAATTCATTGTACTTGAAGGTGTATTACCGGTGAGTCATGAGTCCGGCTTGCAGAGTCAGGAATTCTCTTTCCACCTTGTGGACCTCGTTCTTGGGACAAAACTTTTTGATTACAAATGCTTTCAGGTCACTCCACCTTATCAGCTCGACCGTTTGGTCACCCTTGGCCTGTTTCACCGTCTCCCACCAGTGCGCCGCTTCTCCCTTCAATGATTTTGCAGTAAACATGATCGCTTGATCCGATCGGCATTTACTTAAACGGATGGTGGACTCCATACCGTTAATCCAATCTAACGTATCGGCGACCTCCTTCTCCCCAGTTAGCACGGGTGGATCACATCCCCGAAATGCTTTGTAGTCGCAGCCGCGAGCAGGCGGTGCAACATTCTCCACTTGATTTGGTCCTCCCATAGCTGGAAGTACCATGGATCCTTTAGTGATCGGGATAGTACTAGGGTTCTCAGTAGCTTTCCTCAATACTTCGGCCAGTACGGCCGGTAAGGTTTCCCTCAGCATTCGGGTGAATTCTAGGTCGAGTGCTGCTTGCACTTCCGATTCAAACTCAAATATCTGATCAGCTTATGACACATGCTCAGCATTAGGCTGACTGACTGCCGTATCGGTGTAAGTCGTATGAACACTCCCCCCAATCTTGTGCTCCTCGTGCACAGTCGACTCGTATGTCCACCAACGCGTCCTCCTCCTTCTCTTTTCCCTCCAAGTCTAGCCATTTCTTAACTGAAATATATGGTATAAAGGAATTTAATTTCATCATACTAGGGAATAAGTAGAACACAAAAAGTAAGGTAAGATGTTAATATACACCGGCCATCTGCAATTAACTATTACATCATTTCTCGTTTTCTAATTATTCATTTTCATGATTCCACTAAAGCCTGTATTCTTAATTCTTCTCTTGACACTCTAAACAAAGAAAGAAACTTTACTTACTATACGCCTATGATGCTTTGGCTTCAAGTTAACCGTACTGGCATCCGCTACATGGTCCGATTCTCAGTTTAAGTTCAGACATCAAGGATGTCCGAATCTCTCAAACTATGGCTCCGATACCAACTTGTAAGGCAGGAGGCCTCACTTATTGGATTTACTCATAAACACATAGCACATAAACTTAAAACACTCAACACATAGCAGCAGAAACGATTTGAACTTTAACATACGCAGCGGAAATACAAAACATGTCTAATACAACTTGCGAGTAACAAACTAAAACTAATCTTTAAACAACATAATCAAAGAAGCATACACGGGATGACAGACGCTGATCTTTGGGTAACTCATCTCGCCAAGCCAAGCATCCTCATCCTTCAATAGTTACCTATACTTAACTGATATGCATACTAAAAATCAGCAATGCTGAGTGAGTTCTAACGTTTACTTTAAATCAATTATTCAAAAGATTTACTAATACATACATATTGCCATTAAGGCAAAACATTACATACTTTACCTTTCAAAAAAAAATTAATACATTCATGTGATAACCGTTAATTCCTCTTTACTGTACTGCGCTCATGGCTCACGTCCATGAACCGGCAAATACGCTTACCCGTCAATTCCTTAACATCCATGAACCTACGAGTACCTAGTCAATGCCTCCATGGCTAACATCCATGAACCGACACTACCGCTTAACATGGTATGGCCCCCGCGACCAATACCACTTAACGCTGGTACACAGAGGTTGCGTAGACCTCCCGAGCAACCACCGCCACTCATCCCAGTTGCACAACTGTTAACGAGACACCAAGTCTCTTATTAATGGGTAGCACCCATAACTGACGTCTTGTACAAATAACATCTGTCCAAAGGACCTTAACAAGCTGGTACACTTTCCCATAGGAAAACTATTCACTTACAGTTCATACAACTTTCTTTAACTTGATCATAACTTTAACATTTATTATGTCTTTGTTTATGAATATGAAAATATAGTAAATGCTTGCCATAGATACCTTTTCTTTTACTGAAATATAGCTTATCACATATATCATGCCTTTGTTTATGTATATGAAAATATAGTAAACGCTTGCCATGAAGATATATCTTGCTTTACTTTAAAATACTAACACTTATATTATGTCTTTGTTTATGTATATGAAAATATAGTAAACGCTTGCCAATAATACATGTATACTTTGCTCAAAACGTACATTTGCCTCTTTTAAACTTTACACTAGAACATAGCTTTTCACTTTGGTTATTAACATAAAATATGTAATAAACACTTTACACTAAGTATGCACACCACCCCTACAGCAGGCAAAAAGGGGATTAGACCTCACCTGGTATCTTATCTGGAACGTACTACTTGAATCTCACATAATCTGAATAATCATAACAATTCAACACATATCATACTCAACTCGACACTGAACGGTTTTCACTATTTCTGTCGAGGCGAACTTAAGGCAAGTTCGCCTCTAAGGGACTCAGCGAACTTACTAAGTTCGCTAAGTTATACCTAGCGAACTTGCTAACTCCGCTAGACAATACTTCAGTGAACCTACTAAGCGAACTTGACAAGTTCAACTGTTCCTTGCCCGGCGAACTTAACAAGTTCGCCAGCGGGCTCTTCTTCCCCACTAAAAACCTTAAGTTGCATGGACATGGTGGCTAGGTCTGGATCAGATCAAGACTCGAACTTTTTACATCCAAAACGTTCGTTTTCCAACCAAGAGTCTAGATCTAAGCTTTGTTTCCATTTTCATACGTAAAGATCTAATCTTTACCCGTTTTTACTTCAAAACCCAACATGACATAAAAACTCAGATCTGGGGGAATCGGTTACGTGTAAACGCTTTCTCTCAACAACTAAACATTCCAGAGACTCGTACTCATGGCCCTTGAAGCTCAAATCCAAAAACCGGGACTTTCTCTCTCTAAGTTCTCTCTCACTTTCTCTCTCTAGAAAAACAAAAATGGTGCAAGAATAAGGGTTTGGGGGCTGGAAACCAGGGTTTTAAGGCCCGTTCCCTTTCTTTTGTCCCTACTTCTTCTCGTGGACTATTTCGGGTTCTAAAACTCGGGATGTTACACCTATACAGTAAAAATAGGGATTCTTGACTCACCTGATAAACTAGTGCCAATGTGCTATCAATTGATCACGGGTGTCGTCCGAAATCTGGATCGATAGGCAAACTATATTAGTTTAATACATCATTCTATTTTGAGAGAAACCAAGTCTCTAAGTGAAACTAGAAAACTTCATTTTCTTTAATCAAGCGAAACTAGCTCAGTTTCGCTTCCTTTATGCCTGAGCGAAACTATCTAGTTTCGTTTTCTTTAAATCTGAGCGAATATATTCAGTTTCGCTTGCTGACTAGTTTCACCTGCATCATCACCTTCGCAGAACTTAGGGTTTTCTACATGCTTTATGGTGGCTAGCTTGTTTCTCGTCAAGCTTCGAACTTTTTACGTCAAAAACATTAGTTTAGCTTGTATAAGACTAGATCTAGGGTTTATATGCATTTTTATATGTAAAAATTACACCTTTACTTACAAAACCTGAAACCTACAAAACCAAGCTAAAAGTTGAGTTTTAAAGGCAGAACCTTACCTCTCTTGCAGCCTGGTTCGATGGTGGAGTCCGGCTCGTCGTTCTCTTCTGATACGCGCTTCCTTGAGCTTGAAAACTCTTAAGCGGTCACTCTCTCTACTTTCTCTCTCTAAAAACTCTTGAGGTGTGCATGAAATGAACAAGGGTGGGGCGGCTGATCTTAAGAGGCCCTCCCTTTCCCTTCATTATTATCTTTCCATACTAGTCCCGTTTAGTCCCCAATCTTTTCTTCTTTATTTCTTTCAAAACAAACCCGTTTATTCAATAGTTGTTTTCGGGATGTTAGAGAAACTAAAATGTATCATTTTTTGAATGTAGGGGCAATGATATTTAGCAACCAATGTTCAATAAAAAAAAGCTAATTATAGAATAATTAAGTAAAATTATAGTAATAACATAAAGGAAATTAATTAAGTATTACCCGAATAAATATGGTGCAACAAAAATATGATTTGTCCCTATAGAGATAAAGACTGATGGCTACAAAACTCTCCAAGTATAAATGTTGCTGACTCCACAATTTTTCTATTAATGAAATTGCTGCGGATAAGTGCTTATGCTGCGGATAGTTATACTTTGCTGCCGATCAACAACTATGATGTTGATAGGCTTTATCTGCTGAAGTTCAAGGTTGCTACTGATAGGCAAATCATCAGCAGCTTTGACTTCACTACTGACAACCTCTGCTGCAACACTGACAAGCCTATCAGCAGAAGGAAAGTTATTGGTGCAGATGACAAAAGACAATGCTACTATTTCTGAAGTCTCCTACAAAGATTCTTGAGAAGACTTTTTGTTTGCCTTTTGTCTTTTTGCTGCAGTTGTCTTCTTGTTGTCCTCCAATTGTAGTGTAGCTTCTATCTGTAAAAGATCAACGACTTGTGTTTGATCTGATCCTTAGAATCAAGGGTCTGGTTTGATCTAAGTTCCTTTATATGTATTATTTCTCTTTAGTTTTAAGACATGCTTCCTTAGAGTTTTCTTTGTAACTTGTTAACATTGAAGAGTAATACAATTTGCATTTATCAGTATTCTCATTGTTTCTTGTTGTATTGCATAGTTGTTATTGTTTCTACAAATATCAACTAAACAGAACTATCTTGTAATACATCGATCCTACAAGTGGTATCAGAGCTTTGGCTCTCAGATTAATCAAACTCACATTTGTTTAATCACTCTCTGGTTCTGTTACTATTATCTCTTTAGTGCATAACATCTATCCAAAAGTATGGCATAAAATACTGGATTTGATGATATTGGAAGCCTTCACAGACCACCAAGACTGGTGTCTGGGGAAGATTATCACATGTGTAAAAACATAATGGAAAGCTTCTTCTGTTATCAAGAATATGGAATGTGGAGATCCATAACTGAAGGTCCTTATGTGCCAATGGTGGCCTCTGCTGATTCCGGAGGTCCATCTATCCCTAAAGAAGCTTCAAAATATTCTAAGGAAGATATTAAGAAGACAGATGTAGATTTTAAAGCTCTAGGATCCATACAAATGTGCCTGCCAAATGAAGTATTTCACAACTTCAAAGAATACAAGACTGCTAAAGAGCAATGGGAAGCTCTTGAGAAGATGTTTGCTGGATCTGAAGAAGTTAAAGAAAATAGGAGAGATATTCTGAAGCAACAATATGAAAACTTCGTGTACAAGGATGATGAGTCTCTTACAACCCAATACAACAGATACAATTATCTTATGGGTGAGCTGCAGTGTGCTAAAGTCAAGCTAGAGAATGAAGATATTCTAAAAAAGTTCATCAGATCTCTTCCAAGTTGTTGGACACTCTACACAGTGTCAATTAGAAGAACTGAAAACTTAAAGACTCTCACCATGACTGAGTTGTTTGGTATGTTAAAGACATATGAGCTGGAAATGATTCAAGCAAGAGAAAGAAGATCGGGTTACTTATCTACACCCTCATCATCCACCACCTCCTCTGCATTAACTCTGATCATACATTACCAAGTTCAAGCAACTATTATCCTCCCATTGTCACACATCCTCAAACACCCAACTCACAAGTAAACAACTCTCTATTCCATCTTGAAGCTCCTCCTCAAAATCCTAACCCTGATGCCTTTGTTTCTGGTACCCCAAGCAACATGTCATTTATCAAAGAAGATCTGGAGTACTTTCATCCAGATGACTTAGAAGAAATGGATATACAACATTCTTATGCTATGTTGTCTCTCAAAGCAAAAAGGTTCTACTCTAGAACTGGAAGACCTATTCCAAGCAACAGTTCAAACACCAAAGTTGGCTTGGACAAAAGCAAGTTAAGATGCTACAACTGTAACCAACTTGGTCATTTTTCCAGAGAATGTAAAGCACCAAAGGCCAACCCAGCTGCTACACAACCAAGACAGACTCATCAAGGTCACACAGTTCAAAACACTCAACCTGTTCAAAATGATGCTTATGCAACTCAACAGGTTGGAACAAATGACTTTGACTGGAGCTTTCAATGTGAAGAGATATCTGCCAACAAGCAACCTCTCATGGCAGACAACATAGGGATCCCACCTCAGGTATATGAACATATTCTCTCTCAATCTTGTATTGACAAAGTTTTGGGATATATAAAGCATAACCAAAATCTAATAGATCAAAATGAAGAGTTTTATCAAATGAAGTCTGAGTTCAAAAAGGTTAAAAAAATTATATAGAAAAGATTAACTGCCTAAAGAAAGAGATTTCATCATTAAAACATGAACAAACAAATCTTGAAACTCAGATTGATGATCTATTGGTGAAGGTTAAAGCTACAAGAGCTGAATTGGCATATCAAAAGGTTCATGTTGATAAGTATGAGTTTGCATCCAAACACTGCAAAGATTGTTGGATGCTCAAATCCATGAAAAGGTGACTGTTGGTCTTGGGTACCAAGCTGAACAATACAAATCTGTACCACCACCCACTGATTATGTAGCCATACATGAACCCAACTTCAACCTAACCAATCTTGACTATGCAAACTGAAACCTTGATCCTTCCAAGGAAGACATTGTTGTGCAAAAATGTAGTACCTCCACTGAGTCTAAGTCCACATGCTCAGACTCCTCTGGAAACTTTGATGCTCCTTTACTTCCCACCAATGAAGTAATTCTGAAAACCACCAAATCTGGGAAAGTGATTCAAACCAACTTTCCAAGTCCTTTCATTCCATCCATACCAGTAACACAACCGACCAAACAGATCAAGATCGGCTATCCTCCTCAAGGAAGAAAGCTGATCATTGAAAATGGACAACCCTCAACGTCCTTTAATTCCAATCCTGTAAAGAAAGTGTTTGACATCTGTTATTCACCTGGAGAAAGAATGCCATATGTTCAGAAGACATTAGAAGAAGCCACCTTTGAACACAACAAAAATCATCCCTGGAACTTCAAAGATCTATTCAAAAGAAAGGACTATGTCTACTTTCAGAGGGACAAGATTGCAAAATCATGTTTTGTTTGTGGGAAACACAATCATACGGCAAGTACTTGCTTCTATTACCTTCAGCAGCAAAGAAATCTCAAGCAACAAGCATTTAAGAAAACCAACAAAAACAAGAAAGTAAGAAGCAATGGAGCAAGATCAAATCAGTTCAGAAAGTCCATTTCTCCACCAAGACATAATGCTGTTGCAAAAACCTCCAAAAGCTCAACAATCTTGCATCATCTGTGGTGAATCAGACCACTTTGCTACAAAGTGTAAGTTTAATCCTTTTAACCAGCTCTCTCAATCATCAGTAGCGACAGTCAAAATCATTCCTTATAGACAAAAACTTATTTATAGAAGAATCCCCACAGAAAAACCTACTTTCAACAGGAAGGTAAAGAAGGAGAAGTCAATAGTTGTTGAACCATCAGCAACAACCAAGAATGCAGCTTATTATTTGAAGCCAAAGAAGACAAAGAACAAATCTAAGCCTTCAGCAGCAACCAAGTCTGTTGCGGATCAGATAAAACCATCAGCAGCAATCAAGTTTGATGCTGATCAGTCAAAGCCTAGCAATATAAAAAACCAGGCAGAACTATCAGCAGCTAAAACTACATCTACTGTTGATAATGTTAAAAGAACTACAAAGTTGACTCAACAATGGCAAGCAAAGTCCAAATCCTCATCAACTCAGAGTATCATCATTGGCTCAATTGAATGTCAGCCTGCTGATGATTTTGTTCTTAAGTCAAAAGTCTCACCTAAGTCTGCAAGTTCTTATGTCCCCCTTTCTAACTAGATCTCTCTCATGTGTAGGAACAACCAGGTAACAAGGATAACACCTAGGTTGTAGACAACGGTTTTTTCACGCACATGACAGGCAATAGGTCCATCCTCTCATACTTCAAAAACGCTATTGAAAAACTTTAAAAAAAGTTTAAAAAAAATTATGAAAAACGTAAAAAACATTATTAAAAAGTAAAAATAAAAAAAGTTTAAAGAAAACATTTTTATGAAAAACTAGAAAACGTTTTAGTTGTTTTTTTAAGAAAAAAACTGGATTTTTTTATTGAACTCATTAATAAAGAAAATATTAATAATATCATTATTAATATTAACTGGGGACCCGTCCCGCGTTGCAGCGGCGTCGAAACATATAGTAACTCGAACCGCCCCGTCCTGCGTTACGGCGGCGTCGAAACGTATAGTAACTCGAACCACGTCGTATTGTGGCGGCGTCGAAACGTATAGTAACTCGAACCGCCCCGCAGGAAGCTAAACCTAAACGGTTGAGTAAATATATATATATATATATATATATATATATATATATATATATATATATATATATATATATATATTCAGCCGTCTTAAGCAGCCTGGCTGCTTTAGTATTCAATTTGTAAAGTCTTTAAATAGATGAATAATATAAAAAAAACGACTACAAGATGAAATAAATAAAAAACGTTTAACAACAGCGTTAATTATTTGATGTTCCCGTGTGAACGAATGCTTTAATCTAAATTTAATAATAAAAAATTTAATTACAACTTTATATAAATAGTAGCTTTAACCCCGTGTGTTACATAGGGTGAAATATTAATATTATATTAATATATATTTTAACAACTTTTTTTATACAAATTTGATATTGTATTGGTAACTTTTTCATTTTGTTAAATGTTAATATTATATAGATGACAGTAATCAAAATATCAAAAAAATATATGAAAATACATTTTATAAGTGGTGTACTTTTTATAATACATTAAATTACATGTCAAATGAAACCTTACAATGATGATTTACAAATTTAAAAATATTTCATTGTATACAACATTTGACGTGGTATCGGTAACTTTTCCATGTTTACCAAAGATTAATAGTTTGAGTCCATCTATACTTTTAACTCTTGATAATGCAACATACAACTGGCCATGAATAAACACTGGATCTTTCAAATACAAACCAACCTTGTATATTCATGGTCATTGCAAATCATACAACAATTGTATGTTTTCTTCTTTGAAATTTAAATGAAATTTTTTTGTCTGAATGTGTTAACCCAATAATATTGTGTCGGCGAAAAATCTTGATGTACTAGTCATCCTTTTTTTTATACAGTTTAATATTTGTACAATAATGATAAAAAACATAAAAAAGAATAATATAAAGTAATTATGAAAAATGTGTAATGATTTAACTAAAATAAATTATATAAAGTTAAAAAGAAAATCAAGCCCAACTCTCCCTATAAATGCATGCATTTTGATTACTTCAGTCACACCTTAGAATTTAGATCATTTCTCCCACATTTTCAATGGATTCCACAGCCAAAACTCCCAACTCTCTATCCTTGCCATGGAAAACACGAATTCAACTTTGGTTAATAGGCATTGGACTCGACCTAATTATTAGGAACGACGGCACAGTGAACCGCTGGCTTTTCAACCTCGTAGACGCCAAGAGCCCGCCATCATCCGAACCGATAAACGGTGTCAAGACACACGATGTCGTGATGGACGCAACGCGCAACCTCTGGTTCCGCGTATTTACCCCCACAGAGTACCTAGAAGATCTTCCCGTGATGGTGTTCTTTCATGGTGGTGGATACATCGTCTCCCACCCGGACTCCGTGATGTACGACGATGTTTGCCGCAAGTTCGCAAGAGAATTGCCTGCCGTAGTTGTTTCCTTTGATTATCCTCTTGCACCGGAATATCAACACCCCACGCAACATGACGATGGGCTTGATTTGCTGAAGTTTCTAGACAATGAAGATAACAGGTCAAAATGGTTACCGGAGAATGCAAATATTTCACGTTGCTTTATCGCCGGTGATAGCGCTGGCGGAAACATGACTCACCATGTTTTCCAAAGAGCCTCCGAACTCAAGTTCGAACAAGTGAAGGTAATTGGGCTAGTGCTGCTCCAACCGTTCTTTGGGGGGGAGAAGAGAATAGAGTCTGAGATACTGCTGGATGGAACAGCGCCTATCCTAACATTAAAGCGGACAGATTGGTTTTGGAATGCATTCTTGCCGGTGGGTGACCGGGATGATCCCATCATCAATGTTAGTGGGCCGAATGCTGTGGACATATCGAAGATAGATTTTCCTCCAACCATGGTGGTTATGGCTGGGTTTGATATTCTACGGGACTGGCAGATAAGGTATTACCAGTGGCTCAAGAATTCCGGGAAAGAAGCATACTTGGTGGACTACCCAAACATGTTTCACATTTTCTTCCTCTTCCCTGACTTGCCGGAATCTGACCAGCTTATATCGGACGTGAAGGGCTTCGTTCAGAAGGTCTTAAATAAGGTAGGGTCAGATTCCATAAATGTCTAAAATAAATATGGTAGACTCAGCTTCCATAAATGTCTTAAATAAATAAGGTAGGCTCAGCTTCCATAAATGTGTTGAATAAAATAGTCAAGCACACCAACATATCCAAAAAAATAAGAGAAAATCGTCAAAATATAAATTTTTATAAAAAAAAAAAAATATTTGATAAAATATACATTGACTTTTTAACTTTTTAAAAATATCCAAATCTAAATCCCACTAATAGCTAGAAGATACGTTTGTAAAATTAATTTTGAAGACTTAAATTTAGCCGGCTACGTGTCAACATCGGGGCCTCTCACGTGTATTAACCCGGCTAAAACGTAGCCGTTAAAAACCTTACCGCCCCAAATTTAGCCGTGGAAATCCATCAGTCATCCTCCTCGTTATCAACACCAGAAATTTGTATGACGTTGAAGTGGATAATGATGAAGCATGTGTTGACATGGAAGCAAGCTCAGCCATACAAATTTGAGGTAATCAAACGATTAAAAGTAATTCGAATTTTCTCAAAGCAACCGATTTTCACAATTATGATAATTATAATCGATCGCACATAACGGCGACTGTGGGAACATCAATTGCATGATCAATCAAGCAAAACCACGCTTATGTGTCTCGGTTCATGTATGAGTTTTTTTAGGCTTGCCGAAAGCACGGCAGAGTTCACATACCGGAACCCTAGGTGAAGGCGGCTCAGTCGCCGTCGATGCCTTCCCGTTACGGCACGCTCGTTCTCCGCCGTTGCTGGATCAATTCCGAGGTACGATGTCGTTTTCGGCGGCTTGAACCTGATCGGCGTTCGATGATGACGGTTTGGATTCGGAAAACCATACAAATTTGTTTAAGATTTATACGCAGACGTTGAAGTGGAAGCATGTGTTGGTGTTGATAACGAGGAAACTTATGACGATTGTTTACAGATATAGAACGTTAAGATGGAATAAGAAGATCAAGATGGAAGCTTAATAAAAATCGACTTTATATATCTTATTTTGTTTGAATCTTTTTTTATTTAAGTTGAATAAAATTATTACTTTGATGTTTAAATCTTCGGCAATATGTTTTATGTTTTACTACCTTGTCCGTTTGTTAATTATTTTGTTTTTCTCTAGCTATGTATTTTAAAATGTATGGTAATGGAATTATAACTAATATTTAATATTCTACTGTTTCAGTATCATTTATTATATATATTAGTAAAAGTGCATACCGATGTGAACAGTGTTAACACCGATACTTTTTGATCCCATGTCTTTCATTATATATAAACAGAGATACGGATTTGAAACAGAAATGGGTGTCGTGGTTCACGCATTGCACCTTCACTCTCACGACGCGGGTTCAATCTCACGCCCTCTATCGTGCCGGTTCATTGACTTTTCCAACGCCTCCCTTGCCACCTTTAGGTTTTTTTCGTTTTTTTTATTATTTTTATTTTTTTAAATTATTTTAATGGTTATAATTATTTTTACGTATATTTTGTTTTTCTTTTATAAATTTTATAACATGAAGTTTCACAAAATTTCGAATGTACTGTTGCAACATGATTGTTTTTATATATATTTCGATATAAATTCAATTAAAACCGAGTTTTTGTTATAATATACAAGTCATTGAAGCACGAATGTACAAGCCGTTGAAGCTCGGTTTTATACATTTTATGAAATTCTCGATTTGTCGTCTCTACGTTCTTATTTTTATCAGTGTTTCAACTGGAAAAAAATTCACGGTGTGAATGCAAATATATAGGTCGTTGAAACCGAGCTTTAATTTTTTAACACCCCTACCACAGCACGTGGGTTTCACCCACTAGTTATGTATGTGTGTGTGTACACACAGGTTTATGCATATATACATACATATATGTAAACGTTCACACACACACACACACATATATATATATATAGGGTTAGGTTATAATGCAAACCCACTTGAGTTTTGAAAACCCGTGAAACCCTTATAAAAAATTAAAATGTTTTTTTATGGTAGCTTCTATATATAATTTCAATACTTAAAAAAAAGTTTTAAAAACACCGAGCCATTTGAAAAAAAAAATTATAAAAAAATTTACATATGTAACAACCTGAGTTACATATGTAACACGCTAGATTTACATGATTTTTTTTCAAAAACGGGAAACTTTTTTAATTTTTCAAGATTTTTTTTAAAGAGTTTTCGGCGTTTTTTTAAATGACGAAAACCTACATTTTAATATATAAATATAAATATATATATATATATATATATATATATATATATATATAGGATTAGGTTCAGGTAAAAAGGATTTTAAATGTAAGAAGGGTGAGAAGGATTTAGGGCCATTAGATTAAATTGTAGAAAAGATTTAATGGTTGAGATTAAATTGTAGGATAAAAAGTTGTTGGAGGGGTATTTTAGTCTTGACCACTTTTGTTGACTTTTTTATCAAGTTCCCCCTCATTTTTAAACGTTCATAACTTTTACATACGACATTATTTTTTCAAAAAAAATTACACAATAAAAACGAGTGTTTTTTTATCTTTAAAACGAGTATAGTATCGTTATAAACAAAAACGAATTTTTTTAACGTTTTTCAGCTCATTGTGTAATTAGTCAGGTCAATGTGTAATACAAGTTCATTGTATAATACAAGTTCAATGTGTAATACATGTTCATTGTGTAATACAAGTTTATTGTGTAATACAA
Organism: Smallanthus sonchifolius; assembly: GCA_023525975.1. NCBI lineage: Eukaryota > Viridiplantae > Streptophyta > Magnoliopsida > Asterales > Asteraceae > Smallanthus > Smallanthus sonchifolius. The sequence continues at coordinate 72,790,122 of CM042030.1, forward strand.
GTTCATTGTGTAATATCACGTTTTGTCATTGTGTAATACAAGTTCATTGTGTTATTTGTATTTATCATTGTGTTTTACGTTTTCCAGCTCATTGTGTAGTTAGTCAGGTCATTGTGTAATACAAGTTCATCATGTAATAGAAGTTCATTGTGTAATACAAGTTAATTGTGTAATACCACGTCTGGTCATTGTGTAATACAAGTTCATTGTGTAATTAGTCAGGTCACTGTGTAATACAAGTTCATTGTGTAATACAAGTTCATTGTGTTATACAAGTTCAATGTGTAATACAAGTTCATTGTATTATATGTATTTATCATTGTGTTTTACGTTTTCCAGTTAGTCAAGTCATTGTGTATTACAAGTTCATCGTGTAATACAATTTCATTGTGTAATACAAGTTCATTGTGTAATATCACGTCTGGTCATTGTGTAATACAAGTTCATTGTGTAATACAAGTTCATTGTGTTATAATTGTATTATATGTATTTATCATTGTGTTTTTACATTTTCCAGCTCATTGTGTAGTTAGTCAGGTCATTATGTAATACAAGTTCATCGTGTAATACAAGTTCATTGTGTAATACAAGTTCATTGTGTAATACCACATCTGGTCATTGTGTAATAAAAGTTCATTGTGTAATACAAGTTCATTGTGTAATTAGTCAAGTCATTGTGTAATACAAGTTCATTGTGTAATTAGTCAGGTCATTGTATAATATAAGTTCATTGTGTCAAATATTTTTCATCATTGTGTTATATGTTTTCATCATTGTGTTTTACGTTTTCCATCTTATTGTGTAATTCGCTCATTATTGTGTAATTCGCTCAAATATGTCATGTCATTGTGTAATATGCTCATTGTGTAATATCACTTCAATGTGTAATATCAGGTCTGATCATTGTGTAATATCAGACCTTGTATTACACATTGACCTGGTGTATTACACATTGACCTGGTATATTACACATTGACCTGGTATATTACACATTGACCATTATGCCCTCCTTTTAAAAACAATAAAATGACACATATCAAGCTTAGAATCCTTCTTACCCTTCTTATTTTTAAAACCCTTTTTACTATAACCTAACCGTATATATATATATATATATATATATATATATATAAGTTAGATAGGGTTTTCACGGGTTTTTTCAACTCAAGTGGGTTTGTATTTTATACTTTCCCTGTATATATATATACATAGGGTAAGGTTCCTTTCAAAACCCACATTTCATGAGAAAACCCTAAAACTCTCATCCAATGGTTGCTTTAATTTCAAACACACAAGATGTTGTCATGTGTCTACCTTATTATTTTATATGAAAAGGGCATAATAGTCATTTAACACACCACATAAAATTCAGATTCATTAAGAATGTAACATGTGTCACCTTCTCTCTCCAATTAATTTCCCTATTTTTTTAATAAAAAAAATTCCCTCATTTTTTAAAAAAAGTTTGATAACTTTTTTATTTTATGTATTTTTTTACAAAAATTACACCATTAAACTTATCACATTTTTCTCTTTAATTATATTATAGTTTCATCGTTTTTTTTTTCAGACGTCCGTAATTACATTGGTGTAACTATCGGTTATATTAGTGTAACGCACATGGATTGCATAAATGTAAAGTACATATCGTTACATTGGTATAATACTATACTTACATTAGTGTCACGATGTTACATTGGTGTAATACTCTAGTTACATTGGTGTAAAAAACAATTATATTGGTGTAACGGATAGAACTTGCATAAAATCCTACTAGCATTAAACTAATATAGATTAAAACCCTGTTAATAAAGTGGATATATTTTAAATACGTTGATACACAAAAAATTCAAATAGTGATGGTTTGCATCAGTTGATACACAAAAAATTTAATTTAATATACGTCTGCAAAAAAAACACTAATAAGAGCATTCGCAGTAGGTTTTCTATATTTATGTGAGTGAGTTTTCTATATTTTAAAGGGTGGTTTAAAGTGGTTGTGAGTGGAGGAGAGAGAAAATGTATAAATTTTTTATATATTTGGGGGAAACACTGATCACCCGCATAATTTTTTAATATTTTTTTAAAATGGTTGTGAGTGAAGAAGAGAAAAAAGGTAATGATAAAGGTATAAAAAATTGTTATTTAATTAAAAAGAAGAGAGAAAAGATAGTGATTTTAGTGTAATTATAGAGATAGGATATGGGAGCTACTATTAATGCTCTAATACGCAGGACGTAGTTGAACATCTGACAATTTATAACCAATTTAACACACAAACAATGCTAAAAAAAAATTAACAAACCACTTGATATAATTACAAACAGTGAGTAACAAACATTTTAAAAAACATAACATTCAAAGGCTGTTAAAACAAAAAAATAATTTTAAAAATAAGATCAACACAATAGGAATCTCTTAATACAATACACTTCAACAACAAAAATTCACATTAATAGATTATCTAAAATCACAGTAATAATTATCGGTTACATACTACACAAATCAAAACAAAATAAACATATTTATGTGGATCTAGATCAATGTGAGCCTTAAAATCACTACACAGATCGAAAAAATATCAACGAATCATATAAAAATTACTTATTTAAAATTAAATATAATAGTTATATATTTAAAATTTAAAATAAAAAGAAATAAAATACATGAAAGTTCATGCCACTAGAAAGTTTAATCAAGTTAAGAAAAATATATTAAAAAAGTTACTGAGATCATAAAACATGGAAACGTAATTCTCATTTCCATTTCTTTTTTTATTTGGTTTTTCATAAAATTTATTTACTTTTTTTGTTTTTCAGAGAGACTATTCTTTCTTTAGCACTTTCAAAGAACTGTTAACCTTTTTGTTTTTCAAAGAGACTATTCTCTTTCTTCTCAACCTCCATCATCTTCTTCATTTACATTAAAAAAACATCTTTCTTCTCAGCAAATTCATCAAAAATCGAAGTCTACATCCTGATAGAGCAAAGAAGAATGAGACCCACATACAGTTTCAGGAGTCTTGCGGTCTCGGATTCAGACTCGGATACTTTCGACGAGACTTCTTCGTCACCTGAAGATGAATTTGTGGGTTCCTTCTCCGATCCAGTCATTGTTGGTGTGTGTGTGTGTGTGTGTGACAGAGAGGTGAACATGTAGGGAGAAATCTGTATTGGGTTTGGGGTTCTTGGGTGAACGATTTAATCAGGGCATTGAAAGAGGGGGGTTGGGGGAGGAGACATTAGGTTGTTACACAGCAAATTTTCAGATGCAAATCTTAGATCTAGCTTGTGTAGAGAGACTGAATTTGTCAGATGTACATCCAATTTACCCCTTGCTATAATTATTTAAACAATTTTATTAATATAAAAAGTTGTTTAATTGTAGACCATTGGATGGGTGTACCAGATCTTGATCATAGCATACCATTAAGTTTTAAGGTTTTTAAATGGGGAGTGGGTTTTGATTTGAACACTCATATATATACTATGTCAGGCGGCTGGTATGCTTAAGTCCTATTTATATTGAAACCCGCTTAGGTGAAAATTAGGAAAGAAATTTGCTTTGAATTATTAAATTAGTCAAAGATATTAAAGATTTATGTCTCTTGTATGTTTCATACTTTACTTGTTTATGTTAATTATTTTTTTTATGATAAAATTGGGATATAGAAAATATTTTAAGAGAAAACTAAATAGATAAGGTGCTTTCCAGAAAGAAATCAAATTTTTAATCAAAAAATTATTGAACCTTCAAAAATATTCAAAAAACTCGAATTCTTGAATCTAGAATTTACAGATAAAAGTGACCAGAAAGTCATAAATAATAATTATTATAATCATATTTGTATATTTAAAGAACTACATACACACAGTCTTCACACTAAGGCTGTTAGGTCTATCGGTGTGTTGGCGTCAAGCCATAGTCTACACTGTATAATTATCATGTTTATTGACCACTGGTTTGTATGAGGGTTTGTTCTTCTGTTTGTATAGGGCCTTGTTCTGGTTCTGTGTCCATGTTATTTATTTCTGGAAATTCTACTGCTTGTTTCTTTTTTTCTATAAAGTCTTCAAGTCTATTGATTTTGCTATTCATAATTTCTATTTTTAATTTATTTACTTCTATAGCCAGTTCTATGTAAGAGGTTTATGAAATTTTTCATGAGTTAAACTATGTGATATTACACTTTTAGTTGCTCCTGTGTTTACTAAGGTTGTTAGGTCTATCGGTGTGTTGGCATCAAGCCATAGCCTACACTGTATATTTATCATGTTTATTGACCCACTGGTTTGTATGAGGGTTTGTTCTTCTGTTTGTATAGGGCCTTGTTCTGATTCTGTAGCCATGTTATTTATTTCTGGAAATTCTACTGCTTGTTTCTTTTTTTCTATAAAGTCTTCAAGTCTATTGATTTTGCTATTCATAATTTCTATTTTTAATTTATTTACTTCTATAGCAAGTTCTAATTTTTCAAACTTTTCTTCATATTCGTTTGTACTTTTGCTTGTGTTTTGGCTAGTGTTTGGTGGTTCTATGTTATGAATATCTTTTATGCAAATATGGTCGATTTCTTTAAAGCAAATATTGCATTGAGATCTTTTGTCTATACTTGGGTAGTATTCACAAATGTAACATTTAATATAATTGTTTCCTTTCCTGTGTTTCCACTCATGCTTGCATTCTTCTGGATTTGTGTATGTATATGAAATTTTTGTTACGGGTTCATTTTCTTTACTATATATACTGTATATTGACTCATTGTCTGTATGGTCTGTATCTAATGCTTCAATTTCATAGTCTTTAATTTGTTCAACTAGATTGCTCGCAAAGGCTTTTCTAATATCTAAAATACTAAGACAGGTCCATGTCAGGCGGCTGGTATGCTTAAGTCCTATTTATATGAAAACCTGCTTAGGTGAAGATTAGGGAAGGAATTTGCTTTGAATTACTAAATTAGTCAAAGATATCAAAGATTTATGTCTCTTGTATGCTTCATACTTTACTTGTTTATGTTAATTATTTTTTAAAATTGGGATATAGAAAAATATTTTAAGATAAAACTAAAGAGATAAGGTGCTTTCTAGAAAGAAATCAAATTTTTAATCAAAAAATTATTGAACCTTCAAAAATATTCAAAAAACTCGAATTCTTGAATCTAGAATTTACAAATAGAAGTGACTAGAAAGTCATAAATAATAATTATTATAATCATATTTGTAGATTTAAAGAACTACATACACACAGTCTTCACACAGAAAATACACATCTTAATAGTATTACAGATTTAATTATAAATTTAGGATTCAGCTTACAAAAATAATCCATTAATAATAAACATCTATTAGAAAGAATTATACAATTAGTAACAAAAGAAACTGAAGAAATTAAAAAGTTTACAGACAATTTAGATTATATAAGAGAGCAAAACAACCAAATCTTGCTAGAAATAAAAAATATTAAAAAAGATAAACATATAGAAGTAGAAGATTCTACTGAAATTAATAAACTTATAAATAAACTAAGTAAAACACATATAAGCGAAAAACCTAAGCCTTATAAACATTGGAAGCCTAACGATAAATAAACAAATAATCCAAGAATCCAGAAAATCTATTGGTAATATTAAAGATATTATCTCATCAGATACCTTTCTTAACAGAATTTTAAAAAAGGGATCATCTTCTAAAAGTACACAGCAAGCAATACAATTAGAAGAAGAAATCGACTTAGATAAAAATATAAACTTATACAATCAACATCAACTGGATATTTTAAATCCAAGAACACTATATCAAACAGGGATGTTAAACGTTAACACGACGTTAATACAAAGTAGTAGAGAAGAAAGTCTACGAGTAGTAGACAAAATGATAGATATAAACTTGTTTTCTTCAGAAACAATTCAAAGAATTAAACAGTCTGGAAAACAATTTATACACACAAGACTTATAGTTATAGGAATAAAAGCTCTAGGAAGAAAAAACCTAAGAACAAAACTTTTAGCTTTAATATTAGATAAAAGCTGGAAGACAGAAATGAAAAAAACAATTATTTCAGGAATGGAAATAGATTTAAGTCACAAATCAATTTTTCTTTATTTTAATATGTGGATGACATTAAACCTGACTTTTTTATTTGGAATTAAGAAAACATGTGGTCCATATTTATTGCAGGGGTATAAAGGTAATTATACATTTTTCTTTTTGATTAAATCTTATTTTAAAAGATCAATTCTTTTTCTCTCTCTAGATTCACACACTCTCCCTTTCTCTCCATAATCTATCTCTCTAGATTCTCTCTCTCTCTCCAAAATCAAATACACATTTTTTACAGATCCATTAATGCTAACTTTAAGTTTTTTTTTACATTGTTTACAAGAACAAATTCAATAACATGATTTTTAACACTGTGTAAATTCAGTTTCTACACAAATAATCAAAAATCTCTATAACCAAACGAGTAAATATCTTTACAAATCACGGGAAAAAATATACACAAATGTGGAAAAAAAAATATCTTTACAAATAATTACATTGTGTAAAATAAAAAAAAACATGGGTAAAAACTCTATTACACATGTGTAAATTCAATTTACACATGTGTAAATTCAGTTTACATATCTGATGTGTTGCAAAGCACACATCATATTCCTTGTATTCTTGTAACGTTTTAGCATAGTTTTATAGTCGTTTAGAGTCTTTTATAGTTAGTACTTAGTTATGTGATGTTTTGTAGGTAATATGGTGACTTTGAAGCTAAAACGGTCAAGATTGGAGAAGGCACGAGCAAACGAATGAAATAGAGAAAGGCCGAAAACTTTCTGTCAAGGTATCTCTCTCACGCTACGCGAGATATGGAACCCTCTCCCTCGGGATACGCGAGGGATGTGCTTTCAGGAAATTTTTGAGTTTGACTTTTCTCTTGCGGTACGCGAGAGGAATGGTCCCTAGGCCTCGCGGTACGCGAAAACACCCAGCTACGGGTAATTTTAGCTATTTTCAAGGTATAAAAGGTTGGGTTCGTTCCTAGGGTTAGATATTCGAATTCCAAACGAAAAGTAAAGAACTTGAGGGTGATTTCAAGGGGGAGAAGTCACAAGTGATAAGTGACCAAAGTTTCTTGCATTAAAGGGTGCAATATGTTTTATTTATACAAATTAATATGGGGAATACAAAAGTTTTGTGTAGCTATGCATGTGCAGATGTTGAAAGCTTAAAGTACGATTTTGGAAGATATTAGGTGAGAGATGCAAGAGTCGGAAGAGACACGGAGAAAATGGGGCAGAAACTCAAGACCTGGCGTAAGCCTACTCCACCTGGCGTAAGCCTACTCCACCTGGCGTAAGCCTACTCCACCAGCGTAAGCCTACTCCACCTGGCGTAAGCCTACTCCACCAGCGTACGCTTACTCCGCCCAGCGTAGGCCTACGCTAAACTAGTTCATTCACAACAAACTTCAGTGTTGCGGAGTAAGCTTACGCCACCCCAGCGTAATCTTACGCTGGTTACGTTATTTTGACGCGGATTTTCGGGAAACTGCCGATTTTGAGAGTTTAAGTAGGGGTTTCTTCCCCAAATTCAAAATCATCTTTTGAACAACAATTTTGGGCGATTTTGGAGGATTTTGGGAGGCTAGAAACATATTATTGAAGATCGGTATCAAGAAATTGAAGAATCGAAGATGAATTCCACAACCATGAGCGGCTAATCCACCGGTAATCATTCCCGGGTGGATTGTTTGTAATTTTTTAGGGTTTTTATCATATGCTAGCTTTGAGAAACAATTCTTGTAATCGTTTGGTTTGAAATACTTAAATCTTTGTGTTTAGTATGGTTATGAACTCACGGGAGTCGATAAATTCTTGCACCATTGACCCCGTTAGATGATAATTGCTATGAACTTCGATTTGAGTTGAATCTGTTGATTAATCTAATTCTATATTGCATACATTTGTCTCGATTTCATTCGTGAATATTGTTTTACACTATTTGCCGATGATGTATGAATGTTGATGTTCTTGGTCAGATTTGGTTAATTTAATTTGGATAACCATTTGATTGTTTGAACTCATATGTTGGTGTGATAATCCCTAATTACTTGTGAACTTGAAACCTATAACAACCCTGAATTAAAATCATTAACCATTGATAATTAAGTCCCCCTAAATGGGTTCGGCCCATTAACGGCCCAGATATAGGCCCAATACGCGAACTTATTGAGTAATCTTACTTGACGGATCACGAGATGATTCAAGATGACATGTTATTAAAACATAATGTTTACCTAACCTTGCGGCGTGCAATTAAATAAATTAACGTGTTCACAGTCAGTAACGGATGCTGACGCAATATATAATTAATAATATTAAATGTTAATAATAAGTATTAATATTTGCCATTTCCATTTATTTTAAAAGGGTACCGGACAATTATGCGCAATATACGTGTACGTCACGAAAAGCTGCATTAAACATGCGTTAGTTGTCAATAACGTCTCGGGAAAATAACCAAATAGAATTATCGTAAAGACCACTTATTATAAGCAAACTTAATTAATACTCACGTTTAAAGGGTATACAGAAAAACGAGAAGAAATAACAAACAGAAACGAGACGAGACGAGTTCGTTACGCGGGTTAAACGCATTAGAAACCCTGACTATAAAAGCATAGCATTCTCTCAATCCTCTCATTCTCCTAAACCCTAGCACACTCAAACAACCACTTGTGTGAATCCAGAGAGAGAGTAACCGAGAGAGGGGGAGGAGGTCGGCCAGCCACCCTTCGACGGCCCCTCCGGCGACCCAATGGCAGCGGTGATGGTGGTATGTGACCACGAAAATGACGAGTGCAGAACGAGCAGCCCAGCGATGGTGGTGACACGAGACGGTGAGGATGACTGTTGTGCAGGAACCGTGACGGCGGCGGCGGGTCTGGTGGAATGAGGCGATGACGGCGGAGATGGAGGGGAAACAAACAAGAAATGAGACAGAGGACGACGGATCGGCGTAGATCCGCTCAAACCCGGTGAACAAGGACGCGTACCATTCACAAAAACGTCTCTCTTGGCTCCCTATCTCAGTTTTCCGGCACATATCCGGCAAGAAATTAGGGTTCCGACGAACCTCGGTTTTCCGGCGAAGTGGAACAGGCGGCGGTGGTAGTGATTCATTGACTGATCTGGTTGTTCCTCTCGTTCAAGGTATAAAATCAACCGTTCTTTTTGTTTTCTGGTTAGTCTACGGCGAGCACAAGTGATCAGATCCGTGTGGATCGTTGCTATGCCATCCCGATCTGTAAGGATCAGGTTTTTGTTGTCAAAATCTAGGGGATTACGTTTCAGTTAGTTATTTCGTGTAGATCGATTAAACCTGTGGCCGGGTTTCATTCCCGTGTATTCTTTTGAATTTTGGACAGGTATGGCAAAGACGGGACGTCACCCGGATAGGCGGGACTTTTCGGGTCGTTCCTGATAGTCCCGGGTTTCGGTCAATAATAGTCAACGCTGGTCAAACCCAGTCAAACGTGGTCAAACATGGCCGATATGAAAACCGTGAGGTTTAGGACGCGTCGGTCCATAAACGAGACTCACGAAAGGTAAAAACGCACACTAAACGTTTTCCGTTTAATATTTCGAAAGTTAAACGCACGTGCGGTCGAATTGCATTGAGCCTAAACAATTGGTTAACGATAAAAGTAAATATTAACTTAATAATTACTATTAACGGACCGCAAATACGTATAGTCGATCTAGAGAGTCCGTTCCGACTAAAAGATAAAATTGTTATTAAATGAGAATCTTGAGCGCGATCAACGACCGATACATATTATAATAGTTACATGAGTGTAAAAATAATTATATTATAATTGTGATATAAAACGGGTTTATACAACTTAGATACGGTTGGAATGACGTTAACGTCACAAATTTGTACGAACGTGTGTGTATATATATATCTATCTATCTATTTGAGATTCTTTTTGAATGGTAATTAAATATATAAGCCGAAGGACTAAATTAAGTTTTGTCAAATAACAAACGTCGATACAACTATATTTTAAATAAATATAGACGTACCACATAAATATATAAATACATATATGAAAATGAATATTCATATCTTATAGAAAATTAAATGATTATTTGAGAAACTAGATGTTTAGTCTCAAAACGTATACATGTATATTCATATACTTAAATGTGAGGCATATTTACCTATCAATTAGCGCGTTAGATAAATTACGCGAACAATTGGGGACCTAAACGAATACGTTTCGAATGAGTATGAAATCTTAAACTTTTATAAACTCGGACAAGTATTTTGTCACGTGTATGTGATAGTATTTATATTTAAACGTATAGTTATAAATGTTTATATTTTCTATAAACCGTTAAATATTATACAACGCAACACTTAACTGTAAACTCATACGCACAAATATATATATATACACACACACATGTATATATTAAGATTGACAAACAAACTTAAGTATGTTTTTACATGAACCTAAATATTTACTTAAGGGATACATGAAGGGTATAAACATATTTTAGGGTTTTGATTATACATATATATATATATATATATATATATATATTAACACATGTATATTATAAAACATAGAGTTGCACACATTCTGTTAAGAACTATACGAACGAGAATTGTGATTATTAAGTATAAATACACATGGCTATGCACCACCGTGAGCTTGATAAACTATTACGTTCGAACGTGACCATTGGAACATAAATATGTTGAGAATCTCGATTCGACCTAAATAACAATTATCACCAATCACTAATTCGACAACATGGCTCAACCGCACACGTGATAACTCGATACGAGTTTAGATTCGTTGTACATTATTAGAGTTAGTCTATAAAACTCATTAAGTGCCTACATGTATCGTAGGACGTAACCCGTGATCATCATGTGAACATTAGTTTCCATTATTATCAGAAGGACATTGGTGTTCTTGACACGTAATAAGGTGAGTTTCACAGCCCCCTTTTGACTTTTAAATGTTTTAGAAACACCGGGGGGGGGGGGGGGGGAAACATACTTTCTTACAAGTTTGAAAACATGAGACATCATTGTTTACTACATTTGGGAACATCATTGCCTGACACATTCGGGAAAACATAAAACGTACATACAAACATTTTCATATGGTAGCAAGAAAACAAGACCCGACCTTTATGTTTGCATGAGTTAACACATATAGAGCGCTGGAAGTCCCCTGACCATCATATTTATAACCATTAGCTATAAGTTAGCCTGGGATTTGTATGGATAGTACTATTGAGATTGACACCCCCGGTCATGGTTAGTCGCGCTAACCATGGGTCCCTCTGGCCAACTGACCGCATAGTGTTCAAACATTGCTCGTGAGGTACGAGCGAGGGGCAAAAACACCTGTGTCATGGTTTGGTTATGCCTCATGTATGTACATATTATTTGTATTCCTAGCTAGTCTACAAATGGGTCAACATTACTTGTTTTGTTTATCATATTCATTTAAACATTTTCGTGCAGATGGATCTGCCAATCACTTATACACCAATGGTTTTACCATTCGTTTACGTGGAAATGTTTTCATTAATGTTTTTAAGGAAAACAGTTTCATATTATGAACATGCACACAGTATCAATGTTTCAGGAAAAATGACTTATTTTATGACTATGACGTTATCACATGTTTTCATTGGGAAAACTACTCGTTTTATGACTATGAAGTCATCACATGTTTTCGAGGAAAACAACCTTACATTAAACCCGTGTACATATTTTCAATGTTTTCAAGGAGAACAGTTTCGTATCATGGCCATGTACACAATATCAATGTTTTCAAGGAAAATCACTTTACATTGCAACAATCAAACCTGTGAACTCACCAACCTTTGTGTTGACATTTTTAAGTATGTTTTTCAGGAAACAAATAGCTATGGCACGGTTGGAATATGTTAACTACTCGGATTAAAACCCTAGAAGCCGAAGAAGCATAATTGTCAAACCTCAAGTAGGTTCTGACCTATATAGTTCTAGGTCAATGCACTACTTCAATTTAATATTTGTAATGATGTTCAACACCTTAGAAGTCTTTATTTTAACTTCCGCTGTTGTGTAATGTTACCAATTGTTGCAACCTTGATTTATTTATTTAATTTATTAAGTGAATAAATTTGGGGGTGTGACAAAACCCGGGTGTGATTCCTTTTTAATTATTGTTTACAACTTAAACCGTTTATTTGCTACTTGATTACTCGTGATTGTTTTGCTAGTTGATAACCATTGCTTGTTGGATTTGTTAATTTCACCTCAATCATTGCTTGTGTTTGGTCAGAAAGACCCATTTCAACTTCATAAATCACATTGTTAATTGAAGTTAAGCACCGACCACAAACTCTTCGTGGTTCGACACCCTTCTTACCCTAACTAGTTTAAGGTGATTAGGACACTCTAATTCTTTATCTTTGACCGGTCCCTTCGACACCGATCAAATTTTGGCGTCGTTGTCGGGGAGTGTGTGCGCTTGATGTTTTATTTTAATTGACTCGTGTGACTATTTGTTACTTGTTTTGTTTGGTTAATCTTCTTCTATTTTTGTGTTACGCGTAGTGTTTGTGTGTGTGCAGGTGACAGATTAGTGCATGCTTACCCGTTCATCCGGGAGGATTTCATCGCTTGTTTTTGAACTAGAAATTGAGAGGATAGCAAGGCAAAATCGAACCCAACAACAAAATTTACAGCCCATTTCATCGGAACCATCATTTATGGATGGTTGAAGCAGTCATTCTGGAACTAGCATAAGAAACCGTGGCCCAACTCCAAACAGGGGCCCTATCCCTAACCGCCCACCAACTCCACCTCACCGAACCCCAACCCCATCTATACCTATCAATAACAACCAACCCCGTGGGTCGGGTACTGTTCAACAAAACTGACCCGTTAACATCCGTACCAATCCCGTGTACCAAGGAAGAAGGGGACCACAACAAAATCAAACCCCTCCTGGAAACATATTTGGAACTCAACCAAGAAACGACAATGAGAACGATGGTTAGGAGGATGACGATGGTGGATACTTTAGGTATGATGATAATGAAGATGTTGGAAACGGTGATGGGTTTGGAGATTACGAGTATGAAGATGGTGAGAGAAGCCAATTTGGAGAATATAACGAGGGGCAAGGCTTTGGAGAGGAAGAAGAGGTGAATTATGTTCACCAAAGGGTGAGACAACCAATGGGTCGAACGGGTAGACCTGAGAGATTTGGTTATCCTCCTAGACAAGAAGGGAGGAGAGTTAATGGGGGCTACAACAATGAAAACCGAAGACAACCGGTAGCCCCTATGGGTGGAGTTAATGGTCGCTTTCGACTGGCTATTTCGGAGAATGCTTCTCCAATTGTTCCACCAATTCCCGGAATGAGGCGATTCAAGTCAAGGCCAAATTATATCAACGTTCTCCCACATTTTCATGGCATGGTTACCGAAGAACCATACACCCATTTAGCCGAGTTTGCCGCCATCTGTAGCACAACTGGAGATGAGAACTTCGATCAAGGCGAGGTCAAACTTAGACTTTTTCAAATTTCCCTCAAGGATCGAGCAAAGCAATGGTTCATCACATTGCCGGTTAATAGCATCCACATATGGGATGAAATGCAACAAGTCTTCTTGGATGAGTACTATTCGGTTGCGAAGACGGATGATTCCCGAATTGAGATTCGGACCTTTCAACAACAAACGGGTGAGCCTTTACATGAAGCCTTTACACGCTTCAAAGAGTTGTTGAGGAAATGTCCCCACCATCAAATCGAGTTGTGGGAACTAGTGAAGTGTTTTGTGGATGGTTTGACTCAAGAGGAGAGGAAGTACTTGAAGTCCACAAGTAATGGGACATTGTTGTCTAATCCCGAAGAAGCTGATTAGGATTTCTTAGAAAGGATGAGCCAAAACTCTAAAGCCGAGGCATCGGCTAGTCGAAGAACTAAACACCCGATTTCTAAGTCCGTCCCGGATTATGAAACAAAAGAGAGGTTGGCATCAATGGAAAGAGAGTTAGCATTGCTGAGGAAAAGTGAGAAGAAAGAAGTAGCGGGAGTAAAAACCTGATTTGATGTTTGTGAAAATTGTGGAGATTTAGGGCATAAAGCAATGAATTGCTCAATGCAAGATGGTAGACAAGAAGAAGTGAACCAAGTTTTTGGTGACAGGAAACCATATGATACAAACTCAAACTCCTATCACCCGAGCTCAAGGAATTATCCCAACTTCAAATATGGAGATGCGTCAAACCAATTGAACCCAAATTTCCAAGGTTCAAATCAAGGTACTTCGTCATACCAACCTCGTCAACAAAGCAATTATAATTCGGGTGGTTACCAAAGGAGCTCTTATAACAATAATCGGAACACAAATTACCCCCCAAGGAATTACAATCAAGATCATCAACAACAAGGTGGATCATCGGGGGGTGATGATGCGGTTAATTCAAAATTGGATGCACTGTTGGAGTTGATGAAAGAATCCAAAAGGGAGAATGAAGTGAGAGATAAGTCTCACGCGGCATTGGAGAGACAAGTTGAGCAATTGGCACAAGAAATAGCTCAATTCAAGCAAAATGAAGGTAAATTGCCGAGTGACACCACATTGAACCCAAAACATCATGTTAGTGCAAATTGATGTGGCTCATGGCAATGAAGAAGGTGAAGAAAGAGAAGAGGAGGAAATTAAGTTTGGAGAACCCTTAGTTCCTATTCAAATTGGAGAATTTAAAACTAATTGGGCATTATTAGATTATGGAGCGGGGGTGAGCATTTTACCGGGGAGCGTATATGACCAATACAATTTTGGTCCATTAGAAGAATACAACACCACGTTGGTGTTAGCAAATGCTACATGCACGCGTCCTCGGGGGAAATTAGTGGGAGTGGCTGTGAAGATTGGAGAATTTTACTATCCGAGAGATTTCTTGGTGCTCGATTATGCACCACTTGCTAAGGAGGAGGAGCCACGAGTGATTTTGGGAAGACCGTTTTTGGCAACCGCAAATGCGCAAATCAATTGCCGAAACGGCACTGTTGACATGACCTTTGGGAATCGTAAGTTGAACATAAATATTTTTTCAAATTTATTTACATATTTGGTTGAAAATAAATGTTCAAAATCAGTTACTACTAACGTGTGTCATCCTCGTGCCAAGGCAAATAAAGGTGACACCAAAAAGAAAGGTATTATGTTTCACATGTTTAATGTGAAAGACGAGCCGAAGGCAATCGAGAAGGAAACTGAGAGGTTGAAAGATGCAAAGAAGCCACCCGACCATGTCCAACATCCGAACGAGAAAGGAGATTTGTTTGATGTGGAATTTACAGGAGATGAGACTTGGAGTTGGAGTGATAACAACCAAGGTGGTGGGGGAGCTAGTAGAAGCAAGTTTGTGTTTCAACCTCCATAAGGAGGTAATGTCGGCTGAGGACAATAAACTTAGCGCTAACCAGGAGGCAACCGGGCTTGTGATTGTCTTTATTTTGTCTTTGTTTTGATTTGTGTTGTGTGTTTTAGTTTCGTCACCATAGCAACACTCAAGTGTGAGGAAGACTCATGGAAGACTTACGAGTCTATTTTTGGTGGTGGTTCAGGCACTCTATGATCGCCTCTAATCAGGTTTATGTACTCTTTCTCATATTTATGTTGTTTTGATTGAACTATTTTGTTTTTGTTTATTGTTGTGTGTTTTTTGTTTGAAACTCGGTTGATTGTGTTGGGTGGATGTTTATGGTTTGGGAATTTACTTCTTGAATTTTGGAGGTTGGGTGTTAGATTTGTTTGACACCCACTAACCGCACTTTTATATTTCATAACTATTTACATTGGGACAATGTAAGGTTCAAGTATGGGGATGTGGGAAATCTTGGAAACCATACAAATTTTTTGATAATTGTTTTACAAAGTGTTTGGTAGAGGTCTTTGGTCATGGTTAATTCACTAAGTACTTGATTAAGTCTTTCCAACAAATGATAAATTTTTTTTTTGGAAATGTTGAATTCGGGAGTAACAAAATTGAAGGTGACGGTTTGCATGCACATGTCGGTAACCTATTTTCCACCGTTTTTGTGAGATTTTGAGCCAAATTGATATATATATTCTCTTATTTGAGTGGTTGGCCACTTTGTTTCACATTTTAGAACTTGCATAATGTTGATACATGTTGAGACCTTGAACCAATTGATTGCACAAAAATGATAAAGGCATTAGGAGAAACCGTTTTTTAATTTTAGCCATTTTTATACCTTTACCTGTTAATATCCACTAGCTGCCCATTCTGATCCTATACCTTTTCTTTTGACAAACCCACAACATTAACCCATTCACCTTTTTAGCCTTTTCTTTTTAAACCCGTGAGTTGGAATTCAATTAACTTAGATTGTTGTAGTTGCGGTTGCAATTGAGATAAAAAAATTGAATGAAAAAGAAATACAAAAATAGTATTGGGTCAACATTTGCCCAAAGGTTTTGAGTATTAGTTTGAGCTACAATAAAAGATGTTATTGGGTCAGTTTAACTCAAGTTTCATTTGATAGTTTGAAGAAATAAGAACTTTAGTGTTGATGGGTCATTTATACCCATAGTAGAGATTTGAAAGTTTTAGATTGATTTGTAGTTTCATTAGTTGAATTCCACTCACCTTTAGCCACTTTAAAAATCCTTATCCATACCCGTAACCCTAGCCTACATTACAACCCTTAAAAGACCTTTTGATTTGTGCTTTTTAGTTGTGTTAGTAGGTGGAGATGTGATCAATATGCAAGCCTATGATAATGTGGTTCATTGTTTGGTTTCGAGTGAAAAATACTAGCACATCATCGCTAGTCCACATATGAAGCCGAGTGGAGTGATTGATTGTGAGGGGTGTGCGCATGCAAAGCCATAACTGGATATGAGTTAAGCTCGTTCAAGTGTTTCCTTTTGTTTAAAAAGTTATCGATTGTTTGTTGGATTATAAATCTATTGAGAGTATAATTCTTATGAATCTTGCATGGCCTTGGACCTTAACTTATGTTTAGTGAAAACAATTATTTGAGAATTTGTAATGTGAATTTAAAGCAAAAAGACTTTGCTTGAGGGCAAGCAAAACTCAAGTGTGGGGATGTGATAAGTGACCAAAGTTTCATGCATTAAAGGGTGCAATATATTTTATTTATGCAAATTAATATGGGGAATACAAAAGTTTTGTGTAGCTATGCATGTGCAGGTGTTGAAAGCTTAAAGTATGATTTTGGAAGATATTAGGTGAGAGATGCAAGAGTCGGAAGAGACACGGAGAAAACGAGGTAGAAACTCAGGACCTGGCGTAAGCCTACTCCACCAGCGTAAGCTTACTCCGCCCAGCGTAGGCCTACGCCGAACTAGTTCATTCACAGCAAACTTCAGTGTTGCGGAGTAAGCTTACGCCACCCCAGCGTAAGCTTACGCTGGTTACGTTATTTTGACGCGGATTTTCGGGAAACTGCCTATTTTGAGAGTTTAAGTGGGGGGTTTCTTCCCCAAATTCAAAATCATCTTTTGAACAACAGTTTTGGGCGATTTTGGAGGATTTTGGGAGGCTAGAAACATATTATTGAAGATCGGTATCAAGAAATTGAAGAATCGAAGATGAATTCCACAACCATGAGCGGCTAATCCACCGGTAATCATTCCCGGGTGGATTGTTTGTAAGTTTTTAGGGTTTTTATCATATGCTAGCTTTGAGAAACAATTCTTGTAATCGTTTTGTTTGAAATACTTGAATCTTTGTGTTTAGTATGGTTATGAACTCACGGGAGTCGATAAATTCTTGCACCATTGACCCCGTTAGATGATAATTGCTATGAGCTTCGATTTGAGTTGAATCTATTGATTAATCTAATTCTATATTGCATACATTTGTCTCGATTTCATTCGTGAATATTACATTTGTCTCAATCATTGCTTGTGTTTGGTCAGAAAGACCCATTGCAACTTCATAAATCACATTGTTAATTGAAGTTAAGCACCGACCACAAACACTTCGTGGTTCGACACCCTTCTTTGACCGGTCCCTTCGACACCGATCAACAAGAGATCAAGGATTGAAGCGTTGGATGCGTGGATCGATTGGAATATCATCTTTTCGGATTATGTTTCTCATCTTTTGCTCTCTGATTCATCTATCTTGTATCATGATTCTAGATGTTGAACTTTGTTTTGATGTTTTGATTATGTTAGTAGGCTAGATATCTTGAACTACCTAGATTTTGATGATTATGCTTTGCTAACTGGTTTTCTTTCGGATTTCGGTTTCTTGTTGATGGATTAACAATAGAGTAAAGAACTTGTTTTCGTTTGATTGGATGTTTCTGTGTATTTAATCTTGATTGATGATCTGTTGATTGTTGCATATGCTACTTTGTGAATATCTTTCATGTATGGTTGCGTATTCGGTCACTAGCTGCATGCATGTGATTGGTTTATGGTTTACTGACGTCGTATCCATAGGAACATCGATTGAGAGTCAGTTAGGGTTAAGTATTCTTCCTATTTTGATAACTGAAAGGTGAGAAATAGACGGGTAATCTTTGATGTTAGGGTTTTTAGGTCAATTGCTCTGAAAGGAGGTTGTCCTAGGGTTTCTTAGCATCGTTGTTATACTGTGTCGTATCGAGGGGATTCAGGTTACTCCTTGCACTGAAAGGTGTATTGGGACAGTGAGACCGAGAGGTGATCTGTCTAGCGAGTACTTTAGTGTTGTTGGAGATAGCTGAGAGGTGGTCCGACTAACCGGTGAGTTTTACACGTACCTTAGGGTTTCCTTTTTTATCACACCAGGAGAATGATCTGGGATCCACTAGGTATTCTAAGTGTGTCGTATTATAAGAGCCCGGTTCCATCATAGTTTCCGTATCTGAGAGAGTTCCAAGATACATGCATAGGATTCAGAGTCTAGGTAGTGCTTTTCCCATTTGTGAGTTCTTTTGAAGTCTTTTGCTTTACATTTGGTGTCGTTAGTTAGAGGTTCCGTTAGTTTGATAATAGTTACACAGATTCCTCCCCACTATAATTCAGTTTAGTTAGTTGAGTCAGAGTCTAGATAGAGTTGTCATTAGTGTCTCGTGGGTTCGATATCCGGACTTGCATTAGACTTTACTACATTGATCGGTACACTTGCCGGTTGTGTGGTCTAGTATTAGGTTGATTCTAGATTTATAAATTTAAAGCTAGCGTGTCTAGGTTAGGTTTCATATTAGTTTTTATAGACCATACCGAGCACATCAATACATGTAAAAACAAAAAACCTTACATGTGTATCAAATCTGGTTGATCTTGAACCTAGATCCAAACTTGATCTTGAACCAAAATCCTTTAAAATCCTGACTTTTACACCGTCTTGAACCCATATCTTCTTACCATACTTCGATCCTCATGTGCTTGTCTACATTATCTAAACATCAAAGGCATCATAAAACACAATATCTTCACATATAAAACAAGAAAAATACAGCAAACCCAGATCAAAACAATCTTGAAAATTTGAAATTAAAACACCCCCCTTAAAAAAATCAAGAACACCGTGTTTACACTTGTGTAACAGGAGATATATATGTGTAAATCGAATATAAACATGTGTAACTTACCTTGTGTAAATCGAACATACACATGTGTAAATCAAAGCATACACATGTGTAAATCGAACATACACATGTGTAAATCTATAAAACCACATATGACTAACCTGATTTTACTGGCGCCGGCGAGTGCAGATCCGGATTAAATTCCATTTTGAAGCCAATGCTTTAATGTTGAATAGATTGGAATAGTGGTCCAAGGTGTCCTTGACAATTATATCAAGCTCCGGTTCAACTAAATCAGAATGCAATGTTGTCTTCAATGCACACATTAGTTTTTTTATTTATTTTGTATTTCAACCCATTGCTCATACTCTGTCTTGAATACACCAATTCCTGCAGGTGTCACTACGAGGCCTTTACTTAACTGAAAGATAGAAACTTCAGAGCATCTAAAGAATATAAACCTGAATTTGCGGCTCCATGGAACCCATGTTGACTAGCATTGACTACACCACTCAGTTAAGCACACTACAGAAAACAAATTTGGTAAATTGGAATGTAATATTGCACGGATGGCAAATCAATCTTGACTTACCTGTGCCTTAGTTTGTTCAAGTTCTTGTTCAAGATGAAGCAGTTTCAAACGACTAGCTTCTAACTGCTGAACATAGGCCTAAAAAACAAGATCCAGGGTTCATGGTTAGGGTTTATAAAATCAAACATGTTCTTTTGGCATTATAAGATTTGGTTAGTTTTAACAGCGAATTTAGTGGTGTTGAAAGCAATGCTTGATTATGAAAATTTTATGCATAGTTTTCTAAAATTAAATCAAAAGTTTAAACCTCATAAGCTAAAATAAACCTTTTTGTTCGACATCACCATCGCCTAAATCCCCTTCCTGTTCTTCAAGGTCCGCTTCCTGATGCGCTTCCAGATCTACTCGGTTCTTCGAGGTCCGCTTCCAGGTCTAACTGGTTCCGTCAATTTCTTGGTTCTTGGTGGAGATCGAACAACAGGAGAGGGTGTGAAGAACCGATTTTAAATAACGAACTAAAGATTTCGACCTTCGATTTCAGGAGAGGGAGAGATTTAATCTGCTTGTTTTAAACAACGGTGGTGGTCGGCAGACTTCTTTTAAACAACGAACTAAAGATTTCGACCTTCGATCTCATGGATTTGATGATCTGCTTTTCGATCTTCGATTTTAGGAGAGGGAGAAAGAACCGATTTCATCTATCTTCTTGTTTGAACAGAGAGAGAAGAAGGCACGTGTGCTTGTTTGAACAGAAGAAGCGTACATTTAGGGTTTCAAGTAGAACGTAAAATGACATAAATGCCCTTAGAGCATTAAAAAAAGTAGGAAATTAAAGAAATGGAATGTGTGGTCCATATAAGGTTTTTAGGTTTTCACAATAAGGAAGGGTTTTCATTTGATACGTCCTATATATATATATATATATATATATATATATATATATATATATATATATATATATATATATATATATATATATATAGGGACATGTTCAATTAAGAACCATCATTTGGCGAGAACTAAAAGAACCATGTATTTCTACACAAATATAAGGATGCATATATGCATCTGTTCATATATAAAGTAAGGATGCATGTATGCATTTGTGTAAGAATGTATGGTTCTTTTGGTTTTCGCCAAAATGAAGGTTCTCAGTTGAACATGTCCCTATATATATATATTTGAACGGCGAACATTGAATGTTGTGACGTCGCACCCCCCGTCACATGGGAGAGCCTCGTCCAACTCCGGCCAATATGTTGTCTTAACCGGGCCCACTTGGGGTCAGAGTTGGAGAGCATCCAAGGAAAAATACCACCCAATACGACTCCTTCCGGACTTGATGGAGAGCCGAGGCTCGAACCCTGGATCGGCGTGGGTAAAACCTAGGTGCATCAGCCTAAGACTAGGCCTCATTTGCATGTCACAGAAACTAGTAAGCAGAGCAGTGATCGAACATGGGTCACAAAGAACACATGTCTCTCCTTTACCACTCAACCAATAGCTTATCGGCAAAATTAAATTTTCAATGAAACGTAAGTTTTAGTAGTCTTGTATTATTTTATGGTAATTCCTTAATTAGTGAAAAAGTCAAAGGTCAAAACTTCCCAAATCCAAGTTTCAAGATCACACAGCTAACGTATCTCGGTTGGTGTGCTGCTCACCAAACCACCAAATCACGCACTTCAATTCCCCTAACATCTAATCTTGGGTTCTTCCATCTCCTCCAAACCATGGGCAACACGTCGTCAATGCTCACTCAATACGACATCGAAGAAGTTCAAGAACACTGCAACAACACCTGTAAGTCATCAATTCAATACCTGAAAATTCTAAATCGGATTAAATTTCTCATTCAGTTGATCGTAGTTTCGCAACAAGAGATAGTTTCCTTGTACCAAAGGTTCTGCCAGTTGGATCGTAACAGTGGAGGATTCATCTCCGCCGACGAATTCCTTTCGGTGCCGGAATTCGCCGTCAATCCCTTCGCTCAGGTGAAACCTAAAATAATCACCAAATTTAAGTGAATCAGTGATTTAATTCATATGTATTTTATTTCAGAGATTGTTCAGGATGGTTGATGGATTGAATTTCAAGGAATTTGTGGCATTTTTGTCTGCATTTAGTTCTCGTGCTACCTTACAGCATAAAGTGGAATGTGATTATCATTTTCTTGTTTATGTGACAGTTTTGAGTTCTAGGTTATGATTCTGTTTGCTTGTTGATGAAGATATACTCTTTTGCAGATATATTTAAGGTTTATGATTCTGATGGGAATGGGAAGGTTGCATTCTCTGATTTGTTAGATGTTTTACGTGACTTGACCGGGCAGTTCATTTCTGAACAACAAAGGGAGGTGAGTTTATCGTCTAAAGAGATCATTAACATGATCATAAGTATTGAAAAATACGAACTCTAGACTAATCTTGATCTAGAGGGAGAAGTTCTTGATTGTGAAATTATGTTTGCCTTTCTCAAATATTGAAATGTGCTTACATTGCTTGTTTATAATAAGCATAAATTAACTATCCACTACTACAATTCTCTTAACAAGAAGCTTAAATAACAAATGAAGGCATCAGTGCTTATCCTAAACCTTTTTGTTGCCTACTTTTCTCTTGGTAGCAGTGTGCCTAGTTCATTCGATTACCATCTTTGTTAGAATTTCATGTAGGTTCACGGTGGAGGAAGCCTAACATGATCATGTGAAAGAAGGAAATGCATCTCGTTTCAACTTTTTTATAAGCGGGAAAGATCATTCCCACATTACCCCTTGAGGACAAACTAGATGATAATCAGAACATATGTAGAAAAGGCTCACACAAACATATTAAAAAGAGCACAAATATGAACCTGCAAGGCTGCGACTGTTGATGAGTTTGAGCCTGTGGTTTGAAAGAGATGTAAATTAACAATCATTCATTCTACAAAATTTGATTATTGTAATTAGACAATTTATTTTTGAGGCTAGTGATATATAAGCCTGTAAAGTTAGACCAGTAACTTTCCACTACATGGGTTCATGAATTCCAAGCATAAATTGAACACCCAAAGCCGAGTATGTCTTACCCTGCTCAGGAAACCTAATGCTCATCAGTTGATTTAGTAGAAATAATACTTTCCATTTTCCCAATGATTTGGCTTCTTACTTATATGTATTTCTTGTTATTATACATATATTTATACTATTACTTTATTTAATTCAACTGGGGTTTTATTTCTTTTACTTAAACTAAATGTAATCTCTCTGCCGATTCTGCTTTTACAGCTTGTTCTGACCCAGGTTCTTGAGGAAGCTGGTTACAAGAAAGATTCTATATTAGTTCTTTCTGACTTCATGAAGGTGATTTGAATTTCTATCTTCCTCAACTGAATACAGATTACATCTTTTTACACCAGTTCCATAATCACAATTAACTTTGTCATTGTTTTGTTTGTTTTAAGGGTTAATATCATAAAAAAATCATCATACTTTCTTATTTTTCACGAAAAAGTCCCTCAGACATAATTTTGGCATTAAAGTTGCTAAACATGCCAAAAAAACATGAAAAGAATGTTGGACCAATCTTGACAAAACTTAATAGTTCAGGGGTCTGATAGCTATTAAGTCATAGTTGATTTGTAATTGTTTTAAAGTCTGTATTTGTTCGCCGAACAAAGGGATAGAGTCGGACGACTTTTTTGGTAGCTTACTCAGATGGATTTGAGATAAGCCTAGATTGTAGGAGTTGATTAACTTGATGGGCAAGGTTAATCAACTATAAATAAGGATAGTTTTTCTTTCATTGTAATTGTAAGTTTTCTATCGTTAATTGGAGAAGGATTTCCAAATCGTGTTTCTGTGTCTTTGAGATGGTACCAATTTACTTCAATTGGTATCAGAGCTGCATTCGAAGGACCAAGAACTGATTCAACGGACTGGATCAATCACCATCTGATTCTACGGACAGAATCAGAATACCGGAATCAAAGACGCCTGAATCAAGATTCTCGAAGACTTACAAGCGACGATCAAGAACAAAACCCATGGGCGATAAAGAGATTCCAGCCAATCAATTAGCCACGATCGAAAGGAACATCAACGTCCCATTCCAGTGCCCGATTCTAACTGGACAAACTATACAATCTGGTCACTTAGAATGAAGGCGATTTTTAAGGCACATGGAATTTGGGAAGCAATTGAACCCGGGACTGATGTCGACCCAAAGAAGGACAACTCGGCTATCGCTTTACTGTATGAAGATTTAGTTCTGCAAATCGCATACTGTGAGCACGCAAAAGAAATTAATATGTTGGTTTAGGGACTTTAATATGCCAAGATAAAGATTTTTTCGTGAAAAATAAGAAAGTATGCTGGTTTTTTACGATATTAACCCTTTTTTTAATTAAAAAAAATTGCTTTACAACAGAAGATTGCACTCAAATATATTCTTGACAATTGCATTTTACTTCAATCTTCATAAAACCTCTTAAAGTTACAAGATTTTTGCATCTTTCATGGCTATATAATCTTTAAGTTTTCCATGTGCATTTATCGAATGCCAAAAGAGCCTGGTTTTTATAAATTATGGTTTAAAATGACTAATTCTTTGTTTGGCACTACATGATAAACATTTGTGGCTCCTTATTGCAGATTCTTGGCAGCAATGGCTTGAAGATGGAAGTTGAGGTTCCCGTGGACTAGTCGGAGTCTCGGAGATGTAGAAGACATGTAGTAAGTTATAGTTGCTTGTTTTTTTTCTTATTAATTGGGTATTTGACTTCTTGTATTCAACACTTGTAATCCAAAATAATTTTCAGCTCATCATCTTTACAAAACTGAAGCAGTTGATTTTCTTAGGAGAGGAGTATGCTTGGTTTTCATGTTATGAGAACATGTATATGCTTGTTTGAACAAGCATAGCAGAACTAGAGGGAGATCCCCTAAAAGGGAGATTTTTCCTAAGGAGCCTAAAAAGGATTTTTAAAAATTAATTATCCGGCTCTAACAAACTCCGATTGAACTCATTGTAGCAGCGTTAGAACCGACTCGTCGAACCCTAAACACAAATCCCTAAACCCTAAAGCTAAACTCTAAGGCTAAAACCTAAACCTAAAAGCTAAAAACGCTAAAACATAAAGTTAAACCCTAAAACTAAACCTTAAAAGCTAAATCCTAAAAGCTAAACCCATAAACCTAAACCATAAAACTAAACCTTAAAGCTAAAACCTAAAAAACTAAACCCTAAATGCTAAAACCCAAAAGCTAAGATAGCAAAGCTCGACGAGCTGGTTCCAATGCCGCTGGAATGAGTTCAATCGGAGTTCGTATGGGCCGGATATCGAGTTTTTAAAAATCTTTTTTAAGCTAGTTAGACAAAACTCACTTTTTATTTCATCCTCTCTCAGCAGGACTACGCATATAATTAAAATATATAAAGAGATTTCATCTTTCTTCATCTTCTCTCTAAACTAACCACTGTAAACCTTGATAAAGTAATAACCTCAAGAGTAACTTTTCTTATTTCCTTTTTCTTTTCTAACACTTCTAAAATCGGTGTATTGATATTCTGGTAGACATCAAATAGAGCATCAGACCATTCAATATGATGTATTGATACATACACATCTTTTAATGTAGTGAGAAAAAAATGCATCTTCAGTCAACTCTAGAAATTGTCTCTATCTCTAACTTAATTATTAAGGGTCTGTTTGGTATAGGGTAATGGAATGGACGAGGGAATGGAATGGAATGGACGAGGGAATAGAATGAACGAGGGAATGGAATGAACGAGGGAATGGAATGAACGGGGGAATGGAATGAACGAGGGAATGAAATGAACGAGGGAATGAAATGGACCATTCCATTCCACTGTCTTGTATGATTACCACGAGGGAATGAAATAAATCATTACATTATGTTATTTGGTAGGCTAGAAAAGACTAAAAAATAAAATCGGTGGTGAGTGGCGGTGGTGGGTGGATGTATTGGGCAACGGTGGGGGATGGCGGCAGTGGTGGGTGGTGGAGGCGAAAGTGGTGGTGGTGGGAGGTGGCGGTGGCGGTGGCGGTGGTGGGAGGTGGGTGGTGGCGACTGGTGCGGTGGTGGCGACGGGTGCGGTGGCGGTGGTGTGGTTGTGGGTGGCGGTGATGGTGGCGACAAGAGATGGCGGCGGGTGGAGGAGGCGGCGACGACGGTGGGTGGTGGATGGAGGTGGAGGTGGTGGTTGGTGGTGGGTGGTGGGTGGTGGTTGGTGGTGGTAGGAGGGTGTGGTGGTGATGAAGGGTGAAAGAGGGGATGAAATGGAAAAAAAAAACAAGGGGGGTGGATGGAATGAATTTGAGGGATTTAGAGGGAATGACATTACTTGTAGAATGGGTGATTCCATTCCATCGTCCAACCAAACACCATTTTTTTCATTCCCTCGTAATTGTTCATTCTATTCCACCTCCCATTCCTTTAGGTAGCGTTTGGTATGCAGGAATGAGAGGTGGAATGGAATGGACGATTACGATGGAATGAAAAAAATTGTGTTTGATTGGACGATGGAATGGAATCACTCATTCCACAAGGAATGACATTCCCTCTAAATCTCTCAAATTCATTCCATCCGCCCCCCTTGTTTTTTTTCCATTTCATCCCCTCTTTCACCCTTTATCACCACCACACCCTCCTACCACCACCACCAACCACCACCCACCGCCTCCACCACCCACCACCGCCGTCTCCACCACCGCCAACCACAACCACACCAGCGCCACCCACCGCCACCACCCACCCCCACCTCCCATTGCCACCCACCGCCACCGTCACCACCGCCACCACCCACCGCCTCCTTCACCACCCACCGCCACCCACAACCACACACCACCACCCAATACCACCACCGCCACCCACCACCGCCACTCACCACCGATTTTGTTCCTTCGTCTTTTCTAGCATACCAAACAACATAAAGTAATTATTTATTCCATTCACTCGTGGTAACCAAACAAAGCAATGGAATGGTCCATTTAATTCATTTGTCCATTCCATTACCTCGTTCATTTCATTACCATGACTCGACCCGTAACCCGAATCATGGCCTGACCCATGATCCTTCCTATTACCCGACCCATGACCTGAACCATGACCGACCCATGGCCCGACACATGAATCGACCTATGTCCCGATACATGAACCGACCCATGACCCGACCCATGACCCGACCTATGACCCTTCCCATGAACCGACCCATGACCCGACCCATGACCCGACACATGAACCGACCCATGACCCGACACATGAACCGACCCATGACCCGACACATGAACCGACCCATGACCCGACACATGAACCGACCCATGACCCGACTTATGCTCTAACCCGTGACCGAACCTTGACCTGACCCATGACCCGACCCATGAACCGACACATGAACTGACCAATGACCCGTCCCATGACCCAACCCATGCCCTGACCCATGACCAACAAACGACCCGACCCATGACACGGGTATTTTCTTGGAGTATTTTTGTCGTTTTAATGAATTGTATTACATTCATTCGTATTTTCATGTCTAGAAAACAGCATGAAGTGATGATTCATTCCATTCTTATAGGTTAACCAAACATGATAATGGAATGGCAATGGTCTATTTCATTCCTTTGTCCATTTATTTCCTCGTCCATTCCATTACCCCATACCAAACAGACCTTAGTCTTGTCGCTCATTGGTTCGAATTAGATTAACTTGTATGAGTGTGCACTTCACACCTCTTATCTCGTATTTAAGCAACCTAAAGTTATTTTGCTCTAACGTCAATTAAAAAAAAATGATTGACAACGATACATTTATATAAAAACATGTCTGGTGGTGATTTAAGAGTATTCTCTATATTTTGATTACAATCTTAAAAATTTTATGAATCCAATAAATTCTTCTTTTTAAAAGTAAACAAAAATACTAGTAGTGGTCCGTGAGGCATGGGGCACGCTCGTGAAATGGGGCGTGAGGGCCCAAGCTTGACCAGAGGCTTGCGGCGATGGTCTGTGTGTTTGTGAGAGTGATCACATACACGCACCTTTTTTTGCTCACAGAAACAAACCCTAGACATTAAACATCAATCAAAATCCCCATAGCAATACAACTTCAACCAACCAACATCCAATACATTATCAGATCCAGTACATCTGATTCAATATATCAAAATCATCATCAGGTTTCTATATAGCATATACACACATGAAAATTTCATCCAGAATTTCGATCCTCTTAAAAAATCGGATAGGCATAATGGAACAACCTAGCTCGTCGATGCTCCGTCGTCCTCCTTCGATCCACCGCAATCGTGATCGTGATCATGACAGTCCTCATCGTCACTGGAATCTTCGTCAAAAGGTTTTTGTTTGTGGAAGATGCAACATTTCTTGGAGCTCTTTTTTTGAAGAAATTCGTTATCGACGGTACCTTCTTTCCATGTCACCTTCTTCTTCCTTGGATTCAGCGTTAACGTTACGGTTGTTGTCTGCGACGGAGCGGGGGTTTCTAGGGTTATGGTAGCGATCGTCGCAGGTCTCGCCATTTTCGCCTTTTTGGAACTTCTAGGGTTTTGATTTGGGGTAAAGAGATGCGTATGCTTATGTGTGTAGCGGAAATTCGATCTAATAAATAATGGAGCATTTTATTTTAGCCATTTGTAAGAGATATTATAGAGTTAAATATCATGTATCAACTTGTCACTGGCATATACTTACCTCACAAAATTTAATATATACGTAAGAGTAAGTCTGGTATGAAAAACTTTTTTTTGCGTATAACTAAAACCGGCATTTGTTATTTAAGGGCATGCAATTTGACAATTAGTATATCTAAAACCTACTAATCTAAATACATATGTATAGAGATCATAATGTCTTGAAGGTATGTTAGGCGAGGACGGTGAGCTAAACGTGGAACTCACATAATCAATATCAGATGTCTTTTGGATCACAAGATCAAGCGTAGCTTCTGGTTGGTTTGTAATGTATAGACTCCCAACAACACAATTTAGTACATTTCTTTCTTTGTTTGTAATCATGCGCAAGCGTCCGAAATATACCATTTATCCATCTTTAATCAATTTGAGATGGTTGGAATATGAATATCTCCCAAACTATATATAGTATAGCTAGCAGAACAAAGAAGCCACACAAACAACCACTAACCGATGATCATCAATAAGATTAACTACATGTGGTCTGATTTTATGAACTATCACCCCGTTGAGAAAAGAGTTACACTTATTGATGATCATCGGTTAGCGGTTGTTTGTGTGGGATTAGTAGAACTTCTTTGTTCTGCTAGCTATACTATATATAGTTTGGGAGATATTCATATTCCAACCATCTCAAATTGATTAAAGATGGATAAATGGTATATTTCGGACGCTTGCACATGATTACAAACAAAGAAAGAAATGTACTAAATTGTGTTGTTGGGAGTCTAACATGTATCCCCTCGCCCTCATGAATGACCAACCAGCTTCATGATGTTCGTATTTGAGGTGGAGGAGGAGAAAGATATAAGAGAGATTGACTCTTAAGAGTTTGTTTTTCGTCTTTGCGAGATCGATTACTAGAGGTGGAGAAAGAGAAAGCTTTAGTAGTTGAAGATTCTCGCTAGCTGACCAAGGATATAAACATACAAGTGATATGGTCGGGCCAACTCGTCAAATTCGTTCTTTAGGGCAACAACTTCTGTAATTATGTGTAGGTATTGTGTTGTACGTTCCTTTAGAAACATCATTGTTTGAACCCGCAACATATTCAAATTTTCTAATTTTATGTGACTTATAAATTGTATGGCTTTTGTTTCCGGGCTTGTAAGTTGTAAAGTTTTCAAAGAAATACACTAAGTAAATAACTTAAAAGATCTCCAATAGGGTTGTCCTAAACGACTTCAAACAAATCCTAAGTTACATATCTCTCTCTCCTGTCCCACTCACACACTCTCTCTCCTCTCATAAACGCCCTCAAATTTCCTCTCTCCTCTCTTGTTTGATGTCGTTCTTCGACAAAAATGACCATCTCTCCTATCTCTTCCACCTTGCACAATCCTCCACCTCACCCTCTCTCTCCTCAAAAACATCCCAAAATAACTACTATCGGAGATGCTCTTATATATTATACTAGTTATTTATCAATATATATTAAATATAATTATAAACATTATACTATTAAAATAAAGAGATAATAATATATGTTGTCGACAATGTGTTTAGAAATTATTCATTTTGACTTCTGTCAGGTTGACAAGCTAACCATTTAGTATGTAAAGGATGTTTGCTTCAGATTCAAATATATCAATGTGAGGTACAACTAGAACCTAAGATGGAGATGAAAGAACAACCACAATACTAAATTTATGGCAGATTTCATCTTCTGATTTCGACTAAAAATGTTGTATGAACTAGAGAGCCGATTCATTCGTATCAGAACAAGCATAAGACCGTCAATCCGAAGACACAAGGAAACATTAGAAGCCATCAACTTGTGAAGCAGAAGTTTTAGACTCAATCACTTGCTCACTAACCGGTGCCATTGAGGTTCCCGCTAAGAAAGACTTGACAAGGATGAGTGCTTGCTTGGTTTATGCAAAGATACCTCGTGCCCGGCTCCTCTAACCGCTACAAAAGTCAACCCTTCATACATTTGTGTCCATCCTCCCACCTGCTTCAGATATCATGTCAAATTTTCACTTCCTTAAGCACTCAAAGAGAAATAGAACACCAGAATTAGCCCATGTGGTCCCACATGAGGTCCACACAGGGTATTAATGAGGTCCCATGTTGGGCCCACACAAATCTTGTTGTGGAATGACGGTCATGTGGGACCCAGACCAAAATAGCGAGAATAAGAACTTTTGTGTGTTATGTACATAAAAAAACCATTAAATTAATGTGCTAATATGTTTTTTTTAATTTTTAACTGTTTACCTACATGTGTAGGTTTTATACATAAACGAAATTTGTTAATATTTTTATTTGAATGTTAGGATAGATGAATAAACATTGCACGTCAACCATTTTCTTATATTTTAAAAATTTTAAGAATGAAAGTGAATAATGTATTTTCTCCTGCGTGTTCTCCCAATATATAGTGTTTTGCATAGATCCCTTCCCTATACACACACATATACATATATATGTATATATATATATATGTCTATCATGATGGATGGAATTACCTGGCCATCATCATACCAGGCACGCCATGGGCTGGTTGTGGTAAGGTTGAGAGCATCGATGCTATAACGTGTAGAAGTAACAGGAATCACTGCATCCGTGTCACCACTGTAACAAAATAAAATTTTAAAAAGATGAATAACAAAACTGAAAGCAGTGTTTTCAGAAAATTATGAAAAAGAAGTGTGAAGAAGAACCTATATATCCAAATGCGAAGTCCTGAACTTATAAGTTCTTGATAGACATCAAGCACGGATATAGGAGAATCTTTCCAGTTCATCCCCACAGCACTGCTGCATAATGAATTATGATGTTAACAATCATAACATATCATATTAATTTGTAACATTTTAATGGTAGACTATATCTCAATATATATATGGTATTGGTGGGACCCACAAAACAAAAATAATAAATGACGTGATTAAAAATCTTAATATACAAGTAGTACCTGCAGGTTTCCCAGGTTCTTGAAATGTTACTGTGATAAACATGAAGCGCGTTTTGAACCTCGGCTAAATTGAAGTAAACCTTGGAGTGTTGTTCGGTGCATGGATCGTAACTCTGCCCAATATGCCCAACCTTCTGTCATACAACAAGATGTTCTAGTCATTATATAAACAATGGGCACTTCAAACTCTATAATGCAAAAAGTAACATTGCTAAAAAATAAACACCATACAATATTGAAACCAAAAGATTTATAGATGCATACATACATACATACATACATATATAGATGCATACATATAGTGGGAAAGTAATAAAGTTGAAAACATGACACATTATTTTATCTACTTGATGTATTATCAATCACTATTATTTATATTGTGTCTAGTTGTCATCAAACATAACTTGTACACATGGATAATACCCAAATTAACTGTCTACTATTCTTTAGTTCCAATAAAACCGCACTGCTATTCTATTTTTCTTATGATCTTATACATACATATATAATCAATAGTATGTTGAGAATTACGAGAACCGCATTAACCCTTACACTATTTGTTATATAAATTGATTAGAATTCATGCAGATTTCAATATGTTTAGATTTATTTTAAAAAATATGGTATTGATGGTATTTTATCTAAATGCACATATGCATATACACTATATGTAATGCACATGTATATGCATATGTGCACATGTTTATATTTTCTTGAAATAAATTATGGAGAGAGGATATAAAATCAAAGAAAAGTGGAAGAGATAAATAAACCATTAATTTTCAATTTTAACCTTTGCATTGAAGCAATAGCACACGTCTTATGAGATTCTTGTGGTTCTCAGCATGCTATTGGTTTTGAAAAGAACGTGCCCTTGTCTGTATGTACGTAAGTACTTAGGTATGTGTGTGTATGTGTATATATTGAAAAGTTTGTAAGTTATAGTTGCTTATTCACACATTACCATATTTAAGAAAAAGTTGATGGTACAAATCTAAGTCCAAGAGATCCTTTTATTTTGTCAATCTTGAAAGATATTTTAGATAATTGACAAATAACCCAATAAATAATCATTAAGAAACACAGAAATTTGAAGTGCAGCATATGTTATGGAAATTTAAAGAAAAGGAAATACTCACATGCCATCTTCTCATAAGCCGCTTAGCGACATTGTTGGCGGTGCAAGGAGGAGTAAAGATGCTATAAGGATCAATGTTACCCATTTCTTGAAAAGCAACATCAATTATCTGGTCACACTCTCGTGAGGGGTGAATGAACGATTCCTTGTCACATAATTCGTTCAATTTCTTGTAAGTTTGGTCGGAAATCATACCAGCAGCCCACATAAATTGGAAAAGTCCAACATGATCACTATAATCATCAGTCAAGGCATTCCCCACCTGCATTTGATATTTTCCATCTTTAGAAAAATTGCAGATAGAAGTAGTATTGCAACAAAAAAACTGGTCATAGAGAAATCCGTACCATGTAACCCTTGGACTTCCTGCATTTGCTTTGTTATATCTCACAATGGCTTGGCTTAATTGAGGAACATAATGTCCTGAGTAAATTCCAAACTAATCAATAACCATAAATCACACTCCTTGATTACAGCTGTTTCTCCAAAGGGTCACACGGGTATGATTTATTTATTTATTTATTTTATTTTATTTTATTTTATTTATTTATTTTTATAACCGGGGGAACCCTTCACGCGGTAAACCCCTGGGCCCCGACTAATACCCTACTAATCAGTTAGAACAAGGTAAATCGCGGCCTTAGCCGGGTAGGTGGCCTTGTGGAGAGACTAGAACCCAAGACCTCATGCTTGTGAGGCATGAGGCTTACCACTTGCACCACTCCACAAGGTTAACACGGGTATGATTTAAAACTTAACTAAAATGGAAATATTGGGTTAATCTTGTTGAGAATCACCAAAAGTGTTTTGAAATGCTTAAAACCTCGCAAATTGCATTTTTAAAATTAGATTATTATTTTAATATGTCTTTATAATCTTATTTGATATATTAGTTTCTTTTGTGAAACTCCAAAGAATTGACAAAATGTGTTAATGAGCCCGCCAACCCAACCCGTTCGACCCGTATTAGTAATTTCCACAATACTACCCATCAGCCGACCCACCCGTTTTTCCACATCCAAAATGATATTTCTTTGGAGGGATCCAAAAGGCTTAAATAGACAGCTTAACAGTTAGCATTTCTGTCCCAAATTTCTGAAGAAATATTTTCTTACAGAGACACTAACATTGTGACGTTTGAGGTCAAACCGTGTAATTTATAAAATTCAAATTCCTATCAATTTTGTTACAAAGCTAAGGCCAACTTTTTCAAGAGCTGTTATAACTGCAATAAGCTTAAATGTATTTAAATTGTTAATTCTTGATACCCTAAAGAACTAGTGTTTACTTTAGTATGGAAATTAGTTATTTGATATCAAAAGCCAAAATTTTGACTACTTATTTGGTGACAAAGTATAAGTTAAAAGGAACTATGTTTACACTAATGTACCTGCATAGCTCTCGCCTGCAATATAGAAATCCCTTCCTTTATATTGAGGGAATCGATCAAGCCAATTCAATAGAAACTGAAGTGAATCCGCAGCTGCAACAGAATAGTACAAATTGAGATAAGTACACAAGCATCATAAGAGGCTGTGCCGATATAATATCCGGCCCCTCATACCAACTAATATTGTCCGTTTTGCCCACAAGGAGTTCACAGCTTTGTTTTTGGTTGCCCGAGTGGAGACTTCCTAGCTGAACTTACTTCCACCCAAGCATGCTTAACTGTGAAGTTCTCCTATTATCCACACCCAATACGCCTAAAACGCGTTCATGGAATTTGACACACGACTATATCCCTCATGTTTTTTTAGAACTGCTAACTCACACATCCTCTAATCCTACTTATAAATCTACACCTTTTTGTCCACCATGGGACTTGAACCCTCAACTACTTAAGGAGGGACACCATTCCTACTTACCTTGGTACCGCTAGGCCACATGCCTTTGATAAATTTTCCATCATGTGGTAGGAATGACGTAGGATTTGCCTAAGGTGTCACAGTAAGTATGTGTAATATTAAAAAATCGAAGTTATACCAGTTCTTTTATCCCCATTGCTTGTAATATCCAAAGACGTATTCGAGTAAGAATAGCCAACACCAACCGGAGAATCAAGGTACAACAAATTCGCCACTGCAATTCATCAACAATCATCAAACCACATTGTAACAATCACTCACACTAAAATCATCAAAAACATCATACAAATTACAAACTCCCACCAGTATTCCAAGAATACGGATTCAAGTAAACAGACTTTCCATCTTCATCAACATGAAACGTCCAACTTCTTCCGCCATTCCGTACGCAATCGACGAACATCCCGGCCCTAACAACACACCATCAGTAATCAATCCAATTCATAACAAAATTACCAAACTAACCCCATCATTTTCTCCATAGTACCAGATAACCTAGATCAAAACTCAAAACTATTTGCAATCTGGATTTAATCATTTAAACCTAAATAGAAATAAATAAACCCTAGAAATCAAATTAAGAAATAAACCTCCACTGAGCCAGAGAAGCAGAGGCTTGGAAGAAGGATCATCAGTAGCCTCAGTCATCCAATAAAACAGAGCTCTTCCAGATTCTTCGTTGACGGTTACATAACCGGCATAATGAGCAAAATCGACGTTGAATTTTTGACCAGGCAGGTTCGAAACTTGGTCCAGCTTCTATTGAGTGATGGCGTCTGAATCGGATAAAGTTACGCTGCAATTGTCGGAAATTAAGACGAACAGAACAAATCACCAGTTCCGAAATTGCATTTTTGTTTCTGAAATCGGGAGGAAATGAAGATGAAGAACAGAGGAGAGGAGTTTGTAGGGAGGGTATAACGTCTACTTTCCGTTTAAGAAAGGCGACGTGTTAAGTATTCTTTCTTTCCACGCTAAACAATCTTTTCATCGTCCTTCCTTTTTTTTTAACGACGAAATTGTGACGTCACACCCCGTTATATGTGAGAACCTCGTCTAACTCCGGCCAATATGTTGTATTAACCGAGCTCACTTGGCGTCAGAGTTGGAGAGCATCCAAGAAAAAATCACACCCAATACGGCCCCTTCCGGGCTTGAGGGAAAGCTGAGGCTCAAACCCTGGATCGGTGTGGGTAAAACTCAGGTGCATAAGCCTAAGAGCTAGGCCTCATTTGCATGCCGCATAAACTAATGGGGAGGGCAGAGATCGAACCTGGGTCACAAGGAACACCAGGTCTCTCTCTTACCACTCCACCACCAGCTCATTGGCCATTGTCCTTCCTTAAACACGACACTCCGTTAACAAGTTAAAATATAAATATAGTGTTAGGCTAAACGTAACTCTGAACACGGGTGAGAAAAAACCGAACCGAAAACAAATTAGTCGACCGTTTAGTTTTGTAATTTCTAAAAACCGAAAATTATTGCTCGATTTTGGTTTTATATTTTTTTTTAAAACCGAACCGAACACATACATCTAAAACTAAAACCCTAGTCAACAAAAAAGTTTTTTCCAAAAAAAAAACTCTAATTTTAAAATGCACTTTATAGAAAAAAAAAAGTTCAGGTGAAGGCAATTCCATCTTAAAAATATATTAAAAAGACATAGCATTTCAAAACAGGAACACATTTATAAATTACTACGTAATAAACTCATGTATTAAACGAGTTGAATAAATTTAACTTGTTATAAACAACCAGTTTCTATAAAAATTTGTATGTTGGCTTTCATAAGCCATTGAAATAATGAAGATTTAAAAATTATAAATAAAAAATAATGAAGATTTAAGAATTATAAAATTATATTTTAAGATAAGATATAATTAAAATTTTCTTATAATTTTTAGTAAGTTTTAATAAAATATTAAAATAAATTTTAGATATTTAATTATTTAAAATTATAATTATTTAATAGGAGAAAAAATTATTTAATAAAAAAGAGAGACGAGAAATAAAAATCTAGACTTTATTAAAATTAACACATGACAAATAAAGTTATTTATTTAATATAACAAGTCGTGTGAAAAAATATATATTGATCTTTATATCTTGGTAAGTTGTTTGTTGGGCCCTTTGATTGTTGTTTTATGAGGATGATAAGTGATATCAGGCCGGGCCTACAGAAAGCAAAACTATAAATAACATTAAAGCTCTAAAACCCTTTTCTTTCTCGCCAAGTCTTCTTCTGCAAAACCAATTACGAAAATCACTCCGCCGTTGTTTACTTAATGAACCCTTCCGTTTTGATTCTATAGATTCTCCGGTGAGTGATTTCATATTCAATTGGTGTACCAATTTCATATTTATTTACTTTAAAAAATTAGGGTTTTTTATGAATAGTAATGTTTTCATCAATCAAATTCTGTTTACATGATTTGAATGAATATGCAAATGTGTTATTGGTACGTTTACTTGAGGATAAATATGTGAACCACGAAATGGAGGATAGGTAATTCTGGTAAAATGATATAAAATAAATGGTATATTTATAGTTGTTGGACTCAATAGTTTTTTTAGAACCAGACCGGTCATATTATGCCTATTTGGGCCCCTTCCATTTCAACCTGTTGGACCGGACCGGTCATGACCAGTGTTTTACACGGATTGAATAAACGAAATGTTAGTTAGTTAGTAATGAAGATTTAGAAATTTTAATGGAAATATTAAGAATTATGAGCTCACATAATTGTTCCACGTGGAGCAATCAGTTACTTATTTATTAGGTATAGATGTAAATAGTTTTAGTTTTTCTATTGTTCAACACATCATCCAGTTCTTAAATCTGGTCCGACCGGTAAGGGTCTGGCTCTGAAAAAACTCATTGATTGGGTACAAGGGCCTCATTGTATCTAATGAGACTATTAGTTCATAAACATGGGCATTTTGCTTTTGTTTCACATTTCTTTGTATAAGTGTAAATAAGTTCATTTTTAACTTTGAGTAGCAGTTATACTACTCGCGTATATGCTTTATGGATTCTAGCCGTGTTCAGGCATTAAAATAGAGAACGGCAACATCATTTCATTGGAACAGTAGGAATCTAAAAGGCCGTTTAAATAAGAATCCACAGTGAAAGAAGATCATATATTGCTTCCTTAAAAGAACAAGGTCTAAGCACTTGTAGTAAGTTCATCAAATAGTACCATCATAATGGTTTTTGATGAAAGTGCTGCATTAAAATCTGATTCATTTCACAAAACGCGTTTAATGTTCTATTGATGCAATCAAACTCTGCTTAAAGCAATGGGGGTAATAACATCTATCCTTGGTTTTAAAAATAGCGCCTCAGGAGCGCCTGAAGCGTGAGGCACTCGAGGCGATCAGGACGCCTCAGGGTCTTGAGGCGGCGCCTCACGACATCTGGGTCAAAATTGGTTAACATTGGGGTTCGTAGGAGGTGATGCATAGAAACAACCCAAGGGATGTGTAGATTATGAATGTTTTACATGATAAAAAAAGGCCGAGATGTAAAAAGAAAATGAGACGGATGCAGCTTTTGATTGTACACAAGGCTTATTTGGTTGTACATAGAGCAACGCATCACGCCTTGGCTTTTGAGGCCTAAACACCTCAGAGCGCCTCACGCTTTTTTAAAACCAAGCATCTATCTTGCATTCATTAAATACCAAAAGAGCATGCAATTTTGTGCAAACCAGGCGAGTGTGTCTTAGAGTAATGATGTCATTATTCCTGCTGAGTGTTCTTCAGTACTGCTGTTATGGAAAAATCTGTTGAAAGATCTTTTCAAGATCAGCATGGTGGCAAGGATGACTCTAGGAAAATTAAGAAGAGATCTGCAGTGGCTTCTTCTAAACTTGGGGCTGCAAGATGCACTAACAAGGACAAACTAGTAGGTAAGGAACTTCAGTTTTCATCCTTTTTTCACATGGCACAAGCCTTGTATGGTTTATATGTATCTTGGAAGCTGAATATGTTCTAATATGACATTTTATTACTTCTCTATTAACATATTCTTTGGGACAAATTGTTACTTGAATTAGTTGAGAATCATGTTATATAGTGATGACAGTTTGTTCCACAGGGTCTACATTAATGTCATGCCCAATTTGTTTCAAGGATTCAGAAGTGTTGTTAGGCCTGTAAACGAATCGAATGAACACGAACGGAGCTTGATTGTGTTCGTTTGCTTAACTTTAACCGAACAAATAAATGAACGTGAATACTTAAACGAATGGATTTTCTTGTTCGTGTTCGTTACTTCGTTCGTTAAGAAAATGAACGTGTTCATGTTCGTTCTTTAATATTCTAAACGGACTGTTCACGAACATAAATGGAACACGAATGAATAAACATAAACGAACACCAATTAAAATTAAACGTGAATATCCAAATTAAAGTCTAAAATACCATCATCTGTTCACTAAACATTCGGTTCGTTTACAGGCCTAACTGTTGTTGTCAAATCACTGCGCTCTCATTATAGGACTTGACAGTTATCTGCAGTTGATGTTGATGGTGTTATCCTTATCTTGAATGGCTTCTCCAAGATCCCCACACTAATTCTTTGGTAACTGTTGCTATATTTGGCTGTAAGGATCAGAAGAAATTTAAGAATTGCAATATTACTAATTGTTTGGTGTTAAATTATAGTGAACATTTTTCAACTTTTTCTTAATTTCTACTGGATTTTAGTTAGACTTTTCATATTTTAGTGAACCTCTTGCAGGCATTGGAGACCGGTTAGATAAATCTCAGCAGCAGAGTAATCTGAAACAAGTGAGCAAACTTCATCAGGCTATAACAAAAAGGAATCAGAAAACTCCAGGCACGGGCTCAGGCCCGAAGGCCGCTTCAGTTTATAATTTAAGGGGTAAAAATCAGATAACTGAAGGTGCTCCAAGTTATAATCTGAGGAGTAAAGCCCAGAAAACTGAAGATCAGAATGCCTCTATAAATATCCAAAACAGGAAGGACCCCAAAAAAAGATGGTTTTAAAGATTCTTCAGTAGCTATACAGAAGACGGTAATTTTGAAAAATCCTGCAAAACCCATTAAAAAGATCGAAACCATGAAGCATATAACTGTATCACTGGCTGACCTTGGCAAGAAGAATCGTCCTTTGACTAGTCAACACGAATTGTTCACACGTGAACCAATTTATCATATCAGATGGGAAGGTATGTCTAAAGATAACTCTTTTATCTTTTCTTTTCTGGCCATGCATTTTGATATTACAATTAGCATTCAAGATTACCATAAAAAGGTAATATTAAAGAATATTTGTTGCTAATCATATGAATTGCTAATACTTGGAGGAAAACATTAATCTTTAAGATTTAGCAATTAGCATAACAAGTGTTGAACATGGTTTCAAAAAGGATTTTCAATTTTGTAGGTGAGGATGTGGAAAATGGGCCGTTAGGGCAGAACTGCATATTATGCAATAAGGATCTTTCGCGTGTGACAGAAGATGAAAATTCTGAATCTAATGATGATTTCCAATATGACGATGATATTGATGATGATGATGATGATGATGAGTATTATGATGATCTCAATCCTCCTCTTCTTCCTGCTGTTGATGTTCTTTCATGTGGCCACGCGTACCATACTAAATGTTTACAAAAAGGTACGCCTAAAGAACAATCGAATGATCCTCGATGCATTTTGTGTTATAAAATGTCTTGAAGAATAATCTGGGTGATTCAATTTTGTTGAAGTGGAAACCAATTTTAGTACATGATGGAAATTTTATATTAGGTGTACAGAAACTAAAGCTTGGATTGATAATTGATAAATTCATCATTGAAGTTTTATGATATAGATTTTTTTTCATTATTCTTGCGTAGTTGCGTAGGTATTCCATTTCCTCCTTCATTACCTCACGCCAAAGACCCCCTTAGTGTCACTTGAGCATCTCATTTTTTATACAGAAAGTCTAGGGTGACCTAAAACTTGTAGAGATTAGTAGCCGTCCATATTAACATGCTATAATTACTTATCACTTATTTTATTTTTTCAAAAATACATCATTTTATAAATATCAAAATACCGCATAATATTTAATATTTGATCAGTTCTAACTTAAATTATAGAGTTAAATACGGTTTTAGTCCCTGCTGTTTTGGGTAAAAAATAACAAGACCAATTTTGTAACCAAACTTAGTTTGTTAGGTAGTGTACTTGTAAGATCGATGTAAAACAATATAAAAATGTAAAGCTTGACACAGTTGTTTACGAGGAAAGCCTTTGATCTTTAAGGATCTCCGACATAAAACCTCGGGAGGTGACAATCGACACCTGCCTCGTTTCTTGAATAAATGGTAAAGAGATTACAAGTGTTGAGCAGCTAATGATCGAGATATAGGTGTTACGGAGCTTGTTTAGGGCAAAATAACCTGAGCCCGGCGGGTATACTCGAAACCCGAAACATCCGGGACGGGTATACCCGAAACCCGATGGGTACCGGGCAGCGTATGGGATTAATTTTAAAATTTTTCGCGGGTATGGGATTAGGTGATACCCGCCCCGATTACCCGAAACCACATACCCGAATCATATACCCGAAAATTTTTAAATTTAATTTTAATTTTCCCTTTACATATGTTTATTAATGCTTCATTTTAGTAGGTTCATTACGTGAAAAATTAATTTTTCTTTGGAAATATGTATTTATTAATATAAAAATAGAGTCATAGAAAAGTACACGACACATGCCCGACGGGTATTGGCCGATACCGCAAAATAACCCGATACCCGATACTAACGGGAATGCCCGATACCTGCGGGTATACCCGATACCTGCGGGTATACCCGATACCCGACGGGTAATAGGCCGGTATGGGACATGATTTTACAACCGGGTATGGGTTTGGGATTACCGGTACCCGGCCCGAACCCGACCCATTGCCATCCCTAGTTCTCTATTAGATCAAGCAGCTAGATTACAAATAACAACATAACTAACTATCCGAGAATCCCGGAATCGACCAAGTCTTCAAATACGAGATTTGACTAGAAAAGGCTAAGGTTTCCACCGATGGTGCCAATTCGTTGTAACCGCCGGCGAGTTACCATCTCCGGCGATCGTGGTGAACACATCTGGGTGGTGGTGAACCCAGTCGATTCACGCAGGCGGTGGTGGTTGTCGACGCTACCAAACCTCCGCATGAAGCTTACCTTGCCGGAAATACAAGAGTTACCTGCAAATCGCCACAATCGACCTCAAATCAAGCAGTGGTGGTCGTCGCTCCTAAATTCCACTGATTTGTGTCTGAATCGATGCCAAATCCCACCCCTACGATTCCAAAATGGGCGCATCGCTCCCAAATTAACCCCAAATCTGATCAAATCGATTCGGTCAGATATGAAGGCAGTAGAGAGAGGCGAAGCTGGTGTTCAACGATGGTGGTCTAGCCCGGCGAAGGTGGTGTTCGGCGGTGGCGATCGGCCGGCGGTGGTGGTTTGGCAGGTGGTGGCGAAGGGTAATGAGAGAGCAGAGAGAATTGTGTGTGCATCTAGGGTTTTTTTTCTTAGCTTTTATAATATTAATAATAATAGGGGTATTTTAGTCTATTTAAAAAAGTTAACAGAAAATTTTGAATGAAGTTAGTGGATCAGAGTGTTAGATTAAAAAAGGCAAATTTAATAATCGATACAAAATTGTATTATTAAAAAGTTAATAGAAAATTTTTTTTCTTAGCTTTTATAATAATCGATACAAAATTGAAAGTATTGGTTTAAAAAAGACAAATTTAAACTTTTAAACTAAAATGATTATTTATGTCAAACCAAAGGAACTAAAATCGTATTTAACTCTAAATTATAAATTACATAAATAAAATATATGGCAATTTAAAACTAAAATTTAAAGATGAAGTTTTAACATACATTAATCCAATTTTATTTAACTTCAAATATAAACACACACGTGTGTGTATATTTTGGTGGGGCAAATGACAACCCATTAAATATTTGAGTATCGTTTTTTAAATTGAGAATTACCTATCACCTTGGATCGTTTTTAAATGTATCATCGGGAATTCAAATGGTTTAGTGTGGGTAAAACTGATTTTATAATTTACTACCTTATGGTTTTGAGATGGTAATACTGTGATGTTAATTTCGACATCGTGAATCCACCTCAATGAATGATCCACTCATTTTGTAACATCATAGACGAGTCTCATTTCCATCATGGACGAGAGATTTTTGGGTTCATAAATATGCCCCGCCTCAAATACTATCAATGCGTTTTGTACGTGTTAGTTTTGGATGAAACTCAATAGTTAAACGTATTTTGGTGGGAGCAATGTCTTGATAGGTGACTTCTTGAGAAATTTCCATGTAGTTAACAAAAAAACAATTATGTGAGCTTCTTATAGGCTAAATGGACAATATTGTTTGATATGAAGAGTCGAATACTACATGTGTAATGGTTTTGCAAATGAGTTGATGATGTCTTCATCGATTGGTTTCTGGTAGTTCCACAAATAATGTATTCACCGGTGAATATAAGAAAATAAATACGGGTGAATACATTATTACAAACAGAGTACATTCCCTAGTGAATGACATCACATGTGTGTGTATATATATATATATATGTATGTATGTATTGTATTCACAAGTAGTTAGAGTTTAATGGATGATCCTTCTTTATATGTATTTACTAGTGAATACATATATTCACGAGTATATAAAAGTATCAGTAATGTATTCATGGAATCCATATATATTATAGTATCTACATGTAGTGTGCTCACTACTGTATAAAATAAAGTATGATCAGAATCCACGTAGTGTACTCACAATTAAATACACTAAGTATGTCATATATCCATATAGTGTATTCATCACACTAAAATATTCTTAGAATAGTGCCATCGTGTTAATTTTTAATGTTTGTTTCACTTAATCGTGTGTGAATTTTTTTATGTTTGTTTTGTACCACGTAAAGCAGCCAAATTGAAACATTGAAAAAACCAAAATTGTTTTGATATGTATTTTCCCTTTGAGCAATGCTTGAAATTGTTTTGATAACAGCGGTGACGCCATACCCAAAATTGTTATTGTGCACGAGATCTGAAAAGTTGTAACGCCAAAAAATTCAACCTAATTTAAACTTTTTAACACACGGGGAATTTAGGTCCCAAAAACATTTGCCATTTACAACAACAAATAATTCTCAAAAGAAAAGAAATCAAAACATACTTAGACATTTCACAAGTTTAATTAATGACCGACATTTGATTTAAAACACCAGCAACGACATTAGTGTTTTAGCAAACAAACACTCGACTTTGAGTATAAGAATCCAAATCCACGTGAATCGAGACCCGAGATCACACTAGATCTTTACCTACAAGAAAACACCCACAATTCACCATTAA
This sequence comes from Smallanthus sonchifolius, assembly GCA_023525975.1. Taxonomy (NCBI): domain Eukaryota; kingdom Viridiplantae; phylum Streptophyta; class Magnoliopsida; order Asterales; family Asteraceae; genus Smallanthus; species Smallanthus sonchifolius. The sequence goes on from CM042030.1 coordinate 72,834,303, forward strand.
CAATGATATACAACCCCCGAATGAGCCCCCAAGCTCTTACAACAACCACGGACCCCAAACGACAATTTTTTTTACTTTGGGCATAAATAGGGCCGTAAACAGACTACTTTGAGCGTAAAATACTCCGGGGGCAGCGTAAATTAATCTAGCCCGTCGTAAATTACTCCAGTCCAAACTCAGTCAAATTGTTTTGCAAATTTTCAACCTTTTCCAATCCACCCACCGACCCGTTTGCATCTTTGTGCAAGTAAACGACTATAGACATATAATTAAGACACCATACAAGTCCTACCACATCTACTAACATCAATTTGTTAGTTTTAGACACGAGAACCACCTCTTGTTTTCACCCATGGGCATTTAACTACAAGACCACCCGCCATTTGCACTTTTGTGCAATAAACGACTTTTAGGTAAGTATTGACACCATACAAGTCCTATTATGCTACCAACATTAATCTTAATTATCTAGACACACCCATCGTGAGAGCCACAACTCACTTTTCTACATGGAGCAATTGACTCCATGTCCACCTGTGAAGTATTTGAGTTCATGTCACCCGTGAAGTATTTGAGTTCATGTCACCCGTGAAGTATGTAACTTCACTATTATCCGTGAGGTATTTGACTTCACTACCACCCGTGAATTATTTGACTTCACGTTATCCCCCATAAAGTGTTTTAACTTCAAGTATTCACCCAATCCATCAATTCACCATTATTCCACAATTGTTTGACTTTATACCACTTTAAGTCAATTTACATCGATTTACCACATTCTACATTTTAGTTTGACTATTAACCACATAAGTCAACTACACCAATTTATCACATACCACATTTTAGTTTGAGTACTAACCACATAAGTCAACTACACCAAATTTACCACATTTTATATTTTAGTTTAACTATTAACCGCATAAGTCAAATTACACCAAATTTACCACATACCACACTTTAGTTTGACTATTAACCACATAAGTCAAATTACACCAAATTTACCAGATATGACACTTTAGTTTGACTATTAACCATATAAATCAAATTACACCAAATTTACCACATATTGCACTTTAGTTTGACTATTAACCACATAAGTCAACTACACCAATTTACCACATACCACATTTTAGTTTGAGTACTAACCACATAAGTCAACTACACCAAATTTACCACATTTTATATTTTAGTTTAACTATTAACCGCATAAGTCAAATTACACCAAATTTACCACATACCACACTTTAGTTTGACTATTAACCACATAAGTCAAATTACACCAAATTTACCAGATATGACACTTTAGTTTGACTATTAACCATATAAATCAAATTACACCAAATTTACCACATATTGCACTTTAGTTTGACTATTAACCACATAAGTCAAGTACACCAAATTTACCACATTGAAACATACCACTTTTTAAAAAGAAAGCTTTAACGCGCGGAAGTCTAAATCCCAGAATTTTTTTTTTTTTTTTTTATTTACTTCTCGCGTCCCGCGAGAAACGTAGACAACACCCGTCGCGGCCCGCGAGAAGGCCTTTTTCACAGAAAGTTTCCAGCTTTTCCTGCAGTTCATACTTAGCCATTTTTCCAACTTTTTCTAAAATGTTTGACACCAAACCTTCCCAACACATGGGTTTTTACCAAAAACAAACATATGACATTACATATTCACCAAAACATAAATCAAGTGTCAAACACACCACTTTACAAGGATTTTACATAAATCCTTAAAAACATAAAAATTGCATACGAGAATCCTTCCCCTTGAACATTGACATAGACCTACCTCGGAGCTTTCCCTGCATAACCACAATAATATTTCACCATTAGTAATGATATAAACATATCAAACAAGTATTTACAACTTGTTTTCACCCTTTTCACCTATTTCACCCATTTGACCCATTTGACCCGTTCACACCCAATTGGTCAACTAAGGTCCCTTACACTTGACTTATATACCACATAAGTCAATTACACCACATTCACCATTATTCCACAATGGTTTGACTTATATACCACATAAGTCCATATACGCCAATCTCACCATTATTTCACAATGGTTAGACTTATATTCCGCATAAGTCAATTTACACCGACTTCACCATTTTTCCACAATGGTTGACTTATATTCCACATAAGCCACTTTCCTTAAATTACCACATTTAGTTTGACTATTTACATCTTGTTTTCATCCCTTTCACCCATTTGACCCATTTGACCCGTTCACACCCAATTGGTCGACTAAGGTCCCTTACACTTGACTTATATACCACATAAGTCAATTATACCACATTCACCATTATTCCACAATGGTTTGACTTATATACCACATAAGTCCATATACGCCAATCTCACCATTATTTCACAATGGTTAGACTTATATTCCGCATAAGTCAATTTACACCGACTTCACCATTTTTCCACAATGGTTGACTTATATTCCACATAAGCCACTTTCCTCAAATTACCACATTTAGTTTGACTTTACACCACATAAGTCAATTACTATACTTTATCACATACCACATTTTAGCTTAACTATATACCACATAGTCATTTACACCAATTCAACATATTCTACATTTTAGTTTGACCATATACCACATAGTCAACTACATTATGCATACAAACTTGGCTTTTACCACACAAGTCAATTTTTACACCATATAGGTTTATTAACTAAATTCATCCACATACCAATAAACACATATAAGATATTTGTATAACCAACATGAAATTCAAACATGATCAACACCACCACCTATCATTACTAAGTAAGTGCAAAGCACTTACCTTTTGAGTTAGAAGATCCCGCAACACCTTCTAGCATTGCAATTTGATCACCTAAACAAATTCACCTAGTTTAATAATCTATCATACATCAAAATTCCACTACAATTGAGTTCACAACTCAATTCCACATTTCCAACCCAAATTGACCCGTTTGGGTTATCCTCATAACCAAACACCCTCTTTCACCACAAACTCACCCACTTGAGTTTCATTATCTTAATCTTAACACTAATTTTTCTTTCAAAAATTATTATTAAGTTAATTTGGTGTTTGTTAAAGTGTCTAACATCTTAAAAACACTTAATCTTCATTAATTCATCATTTTAGCATCATGATCCAAACACCCCCAATTTCCACCATATGAACCCTAACTTCTCATAACCAAAATCAAAGGGTTCTAGGATGTTAATCATCATTCTTTAACTTTAGTTTAGCTAGATTATCAATAATCTAACACCATTTCATCACATGCATACATAATTTCGGATTTCACCCAAAACCCACCAAGAACACCTTCATGGTGAAATCAAGAGGAAGAGAATCACTTACTTGATGTTATGAAGGTATTGTGTGAGCCAAAACCTTCACTAATCAAGCTTCAATTGCACGAAAATGGCTTCAACACACTTTTCTCTTTTTCCTCTCTTGCTCAAGAACGACTTCAATTGTGCAAATGAAGCCAATTTTGACTTCAACAAGTCAAATGGCAGATTTTTGGCCATTTTACACATTTAGTCCTTCAACTTCCATTTCATCCATTACATCCCATAGTTAGTTAAAACTAACAAAACCCTATTACAAACTTGAAACCCACTTGTTTCCTACTTATTTCTAAAATATTATTTTCACCATAATATTATTTAGAAATATTAATTTATTTAAAACGAAACCCGGATTTTGGTTCGTTACAAATCACCTCCCCTTATTTGGGTTTCGTCCCCGAAACCCGACTTCACATAAAAAGGTTCGGATAATATTTGAGCATTTCTTCCTCGGTTTCCCAAGTCATTTCCGCTCCCCTTCTATATTTCCACCTCACCAAAACTTGGCTAATCTCTTTATTGCGCAAACGCTTCACATTTCTATCCAAGATTGCCACCGGTTCCTCAACATAATTCAACTTTTCATCCAATTCGATATCGTCCAAAGGAACAAAAGTAGATTCATCCGCCAAACACTTCCGCAAATGAGACACATGAAATGTGTTATGAAGTCTACTTAGTCCCTCCGGTAGCTCCAAACGATAAGCTACCGTACCCACCTTTGTTATCACCTTAAACGGCCCGATGAAACGAGGACTTAACTTCTCCCGTTTCCTAAACCGTATCACCCCTTTCCAAGGAGAGACTTTCAAAAGCACAAAGTCCCCCACTTGAAATTCAATCGCCCGCTTCCTATTATCCGCATAAGACTTTTGACGATCTTGAGCCGCCTTCAAGCGTACTCTAATTTGGTCAATACTATCATTAGTTTCCTTGACCATTGTGTCACGCTTGATATGGGGGGAAAATGATACGAGAATCCATGAAGGACTTGACTAAGACTCGGAGCTTGCGGAAATGAAAGGTTAGTAATGATTTGATAAAATGATAATATATATATATGGTGTATGTATATATGTATGATGAATGTTGTTAAGGTGTTATGTGTGCCGAAACTTGTTTTGTGACTTGTTATATGGAGATGGTAATTACAATTGGGCATGGCGTACTATTAAACATGTCTGGCCAATATGTTTAATAAGACGAAATGTGCAAGAGACTTTATGATAACCATATAACAATGAACATTTGCAAGGATTAGGTGAAGGTGGTTATATGTGTGTGTATGTATGTATGTATGTATGTATATGGATGATTAGATGGGGGTAATACATATACACATAGATAAGATATAGTGCCTTAACGAGTGGGTAGATTAAAGACCTATAAGTAGGTAGAACATCTACAACTTAGTTAAAAATTTGTCGGGGAGACTAAGGGGCACTTGTGTAAGTAAAAGAAATGGTGGATGAAAGTCATCTTAAGGACTCAAGTATGTTAAAGCCTAGTAGTGTATCACCTCGTGGGTGGTGAGGAACATGGAATAGGTTGGGAGAAAAAGAATGCATCAATCTAGCGGAGAATGGCTAGAGCTTTCTATCATGTTGTATCAATCTTCCTTCAAGGAAGATAGGGCTCTTTGAGGTGATCCTTGGGAGGAACAGTGTGAAGCCTAGAGAGCGGGAAGAACTTCGGTTGGTGAACCGAAGTGGAAGGAAAACCTTGTTTTCACAAGAGGGTTCGTGGTGTGCGAACCAAAGGAGTTAAAGGGTGACGTGTTAATCTGTTCTCATTAGAGACATTGAAACACGAGGTATACGAACTGGTGTATATACATGGCTTGTGCCATTGTCATCAACCGGGGATATAAAAGGGATACTTAGTATTCCAGTTGAGAAAGAGGATTTGATAAGGGTCATTGAACCTGTGTGCTTTGTTCTAAAGCACATAAACTTTTCGGTGAAAAAGGAAAATGGAAGAGTGCGTATTGCCACTGTCAGTCGGTGGTAGGATAAAACTGATTAAAGGTCTCGCGGTATGTGGACTTTTTGGTCAAGGGGTAAATGTTAAAATGTACATTGTACGCAAACGGTGATATACATAGGTGAAATATGTATATAAAGGGGTGAAATGTACATAGGTGGAATGTGTACATAAATGGTGGTTGAAGTCCTAGAACTTCATAAATGATGTTGGAAGTCTACTTGACTTCACAATCGGTGTTTAAAAGCGAAGTTTTTGAACTTCAAAGGTGGATTCGGTGATTGAGATCCTTAAATCTCAAAGGATGACTTATGATTAAGTCAATGGAGATACTTAGGGTGTTTGGGTCACGGATAGGGATCTTCCTTCCAATGTTGTAAAAGAGGATTCAAGTAAGGAAGTTGTGGTATCCTTACTTGAGGAGGTCGCATGCTTTATCGGTTAAGAATGGGTGAGTTGAAGACTCGAGCTTCAAAGGGTGTTATGTATGGGCATTGGGATCCTCGAACCCCAAGAGGTATGAATTTGAGACCTTGAGTCTCAATTGGTTGATTGGTAAGGAAGTTTTGAAATTTCCATGTAAGAGGTGGGTGACGTGGGATTAGAACTTGGATTTCTTTAGTTGTCAAAAGTGTTGACTACTCGTATAAAGTGGTTCAAAAATCCAAATATCCTATGGTTAGGAGTGTTGAAATTCAAGTGGAAACTTGACGTTATAAAAGTTTTCCTTTGAAATGAGTGGACTCCATAATACATTTTTACGTGACCATACATGAAAGCATTAGGAGGATAGAACTGTTGTTATTTCATATGGTGAAGATGAGATAAATGATAAACGTTTCATCTAAATGAATCAGTGACTATCTTAGATAGTGGGCGAACTAATTGGTGCAAAAGTAGACAAACTGCATATCGTTGTCAAAGGAACCATTAAAGTCGGAGATAACCTTAGGGGAGTAACGAGGGCGTATAGAGTTACTACATTAAAGTGAAGTCGTTCATGATGACAATTTCATCGTCTCTTATTGACGAAATTTGAGAGTCTCAAATGTTAGCACTTGGTGGTGACTTGAAGAAAGAGCGGATGGTTGCTTATGTTGATAAGCTTGGTGAAAATAGCATGGGCTTGAAGACATGCTTTGATAGGAATTGGATTCCTAGGTTGTCAAGTGTTTTGACAACTATTTTGGATGAAGCGCATAAATCCAAATATTCTATCCATCCGGGTGTCACAAAGATGTTTTATGATTTGAGGTGTCATTTTTGGTGGCCGGGTATGAGGCGTGATGTTGTTAAGTATGTTGAGAGGTGTCTCACGTGCTTAAGAGTAAAAGCGGAGCACCAAAAGCCGTATGGAAAGCTTCAACCGCTTGAAATACCGCTTTGGAAATGGGAAAATATAACCATGGATTTGATTACTAAACTACCAAAGACCCGAAAGGGTTATGATGCGATATGGGTAGTAGTGGATCGGTTGACGAAGAGTGCACATTTCCTTCCTATAAAGGAAACGTATTCTTCGGATAGATTGGCGGAAATGTATGTGAAAGAAATTGTGTCACGCCATGGTGTGCCGGTGTCGAAATGGTCAAGGAAACTAATGATAGTATTGACCAAATTAGAGTACGCTTGAAGGCGGCTCAAGATCGCCAAAAGTCTTATGCGGATAATAGGAAGCGGGCGATTGAATTTCAAGTGGGGGACTTTGTGCTTTTGAAAGTCTCTCCTTGGAAAGGGGTGATACGGTTTAGGAAACGGGAGAAGTTAAGTCCTCGTTTCATCGGGCCGTTTAAGGTGATAGCAAAGGTGGGTACGGTAGCTTATCGTTTGGAGCTACCGGAGGGACTAAGTAGACTTCATAACACATTTCATGTGTCTCATTTGCGGAAGTGTTTGGCGGATGAATCTACTTTTGTTCCTTTGGACGATATCGAATTGGATGAAAAGTTGAATTATGTTGAGGAACCGGTGGCAATCTTGGATAGAAATGTGAAGCGTTTGCGCAATAAAGAGATTAGCCAAGTTTTGGTGAGGTGGAAATATAGAAGGGGAGCGGAAATGACTTGGGAAACCGAGGAAGAAATGCTCAAATATTATCCGAACCTTTTTATGTGAAGTCGGGTTTCGGGGACGAAACCCAAATAAGGGGAGGTGATTTGTAACGAACCAAAATCCGGGTTTCGTTTTAAATAAATTAATATTTCTAAATAATATTATGGTGAAAATAATATTTTAGAAATAAGTAGGAAACAAGTGGGTTTCAAGTTTGTAATAGGGTTTTGTTAGTTTTAACTAACTATGGGATGTAATGGATGAAATGGAAGTTGAAGGACTAAATGTGTAAAATGGCCAAAAATCTGCCATTTGACTTGTTGAAGTCAAAATTGGCTTCATTTGCACAATTGAAGTCGTTCTTGAGCAAGAGAGGAAAAAGAGAAAAGTGTGTTGAAGCCATTTTCGTGCAATTGAAGCTTGATTAGTGAAGGTTTTGGCTCACACAATACCTTCATAACATCAAGTAAGTGATTCTCTTCCTCTTGATTTCACCATGAAGGTGTTCTTGGTGGGTTTTGGGTGAAATCCGAAATTATGTATGCATGTGATGAAATGGTGTTAGATTATTGATAATCTAGCTAAACTAAAGTTAAAGAATGATGATTAACATCCTAGAACCCTTTGATTTTGGTTATGAGAAGTTAGGGTTCATATGGTGGAAATTGGGGGTGTTTGGATCATGATGCTAAAATGATGAATTAATGAAGATTAAGTGTTTTTAAGATGTTAGACACTTTAACAAACACCAAATTAACTTAATAATAATTTTTGAAAGAAAAATTAGTGTTAAGATTAAGATAATGAAACTCAAGTGGGTGAGTTTGTGGTGAAAGAGGGTGTTTGGTTATGAGGATAACCCAAACGGGTCAATTTGGGTTGGAAATGTGGAATTGAGTTGTGAACTCAATTGTAGTGGAATTTTGATGTATGATAGATTATTAAACTAGGTGAATTTGTTTAGGTGATCAAATTGCAAAGCTAGAAGGTGTTGCGGGATCTTCTAACTCAAAAGGTAAGTGCTTTGCACTTACTTAGTAATGATAGGTGGTGGTGTTGATCATGTTTGAATTTCATGTTGGTTATACAAATATCTTATATGTGTTTATTGGTATGTGGATGAATTTAGTTAATAAACCTATATGGTGTAAAAATTGACTTGTGTGGTAAAAGCCAAGTTTGTATGCATAATGTAGTTGACTAAGTGGTATATGGTCAAACTAAAATGTAGAATATGTTGAATTGGTGTAAATGACTATGTGGTATATAGTTAAGCTAAAATGTGGTATGTGATAAAGTATAGTAATTGACTTATGTGGTGTAAAGTCAAACTAAATGTGGTAATTTGAGGAAAGTGGCTTATGTGGAATATAAGTCAACCATTGTGGAAAAATGGTGAAGTCGGTGTAAATTGACTTATGCGGAATATAAGTCTAACCATTGTGAAATAATGGTGAGATTGGCGTATATGGACTTATGTGGTATATAAGTCAAACCATTGTGGAATAATGGTGAATGTGGTGTAATTGACTTATGTGGTATATAAGTCAAGTGTAAGGGACCTTAGTCGACCAATTGGGTGTGAACGGGTCAAATGGGTCAAATGGGTGAAAGGGATGAAAACAAGATGTAAATAGTCAAACTAAATGTGGTAATTTAAGGAAAGTGGCTTATGTGGAATATAAGTCAACCATTGTGGAAAAATGGTGAAGTCGGTGTAAATTGACTTATGCGGAATATAAGTCTAACCATTGTGAAATAATGGTGAGATTGGCGTATATGGACTTATGTGGTATATAAGTCAAACCATTGTGGAATAATGGTGAATGTGGTGTAATTGACTTATGTGGTATATAAGTCAAGTGTAAGGGACCTTAGTTGACCAATTGGGTGTGAACGGGTCAAATGGGTCAAATGGGTGAAATAGGTGAAAAGGGTGAAAACAAGTTGTAAATACTTGTTTGATATGTTTATATCATTACTAATGGTGAAATATTATTGTGGTTATGCAGGGAAAGCTCCGAGGTAGGTCTATGTCAATGTTCAAGGGGAAGGATTCTCGTATGCAATTTTTGTGTTTTTAAGGATTTATGTAAAATCCTTGTAAAGTGGTGTGTTTGACACTTGATTTATGTTTTGGTGAATATGTAATGTCATATGTTTGTTTTTGGTAAAAACCCATGTGTTGGGAAGGTTTGGTGTCAAACATTTTAGAAAAAGTTGGAAAAATGGCTAAGTATGAACTGCAGGAAAAGCTGGAAACTTTCTGTGAAAAAGGCCTTCTCGCGGGCCGCGACGGGTGTGGTCTACGTTTCTCGCGGGACGCGAGAAGTAAATAAAAAAAAAAAAAATTCTGGGATTTAGACTTCCGCGCGTTAAAGCTTTGTTTTTAAAAAGTGGTATGTTTCAACTTGGTATCAGAGCCAGGTTTCGATCCTGGGACCTGTGGGTTATGGCCCACCACGCTTCCGCTGCGTTTAAATTAGAGTGCCATTGTGGTATTGCCACAATTGTAAAATGATCGAATACTAAGTTCCTTTTCGGTGAAAAAGGAAAATGGAAGAGTGCGTATTGCCACTGTCAGTCGGTGGTAGGATAAAACTGATTAAAGGTCTCGCGGTATGTGGACTTTTTGGTCAAGGGGTAAATGTTAAAATGTACATTGTACGCAAACGGTGATATCCATAGGTGAAATATGTATATAAAGGGGTGAAATGTACATAGGTGGAATGTGTACATAAATGGTGGTTGAAGTCCTAGAACTTCATAAATGATGTTGGAAGTCTACTTGACTTCACAATCGGTGTTTAAAAGCGAAGTTTTTGAACTTCAAAGGTGGATTCGGTGATTGAGATCCTTAAATCTCAAAGGATGACTTATGATTAAGTCAATGGAGATACTTAGGGTGTTTGGGTCACGGATAGGGATCTTCCTTCCAATGTTGTAAAAGAGGATTCAAGTAAGGAAGTTGTGGTATCCTTACTTGAGGAGGTCGCATGCTTTATCGGTTAAGAATGGGTGAGTTGAAGACTCGAGCTTCAAAGGGTGTTATGTATGGGCATTGGGATCCTCGAACCCCAAGAGGTATGAATTTGAGACCTTGAGTCTCAATTGGTTGATTGGTAAGGAAGTTTTGAAATTTCCATGTAAGAGGTGGGTGACGTGGGATTAGAACTTGGATTTCTTTAGTTGTCAAAAGTGTTGACTACTCGTATAAAGTGGTTCAAAAATCCAAATATCCTATGGTTAGGAGTGTTGAAATTCAAGTGGAAACTTGACGTTATAAAAGTTTTCCTTTGAAATGAGTGGACTCCATAATACATTTTTACGTGACCATACATGAAAGCATTAGGAGGATAGAACTGTTGTTATTTCATATGGTGAAGATGAGATAAATGATAAACGTTTCATCTAAATGAATCAGTGACTATCTTAGATAGTGGGCGAACTAATTGGTGCAAAAGTAGACAAACTGCATATCGTTGTCAAAGGAACCATTAAAGTCGGAGATAACCTTAGGGGAGTAACGAGGGCGTATAGAGTTACTACATTAAAGTGAAGTCGTTCATGATGACAATTTCATCGTCTCTTATTGACGAAATTTGAGAGTCTCAAATGTTAGCACTTGATGGTGACTTGAAGAAAGAGCGGATGGTTGCTTATGTTGATAAGCTTGGTGAAAATAGCATGGGCTTGAAGACATGCTTTGATAGGAATTGGATTCCTAGGTTGTCAAGTGTTTTGACAACTATTTTGGATGAAGCGCATAAATCCAAATATTCTATCCATCCGGGTGTCACAAAGATGTTTTATGATTTGAGGTGTCATTTTTGGTGGCCGGGTATGAGGCGTGATGTTGTTAAGTATGTTGAGAGGTGTCTCACGTGCTTAAGAGTAAAAGCGGAGCACCAAAAGCCGTATGGAAAGCTTCAACCGCTTGAAATACCGCTTTGGAAATGGGAAAATATAACCATGGATTTGATTACTAAACTACCAAAGACCCGAAAGGGTTATGATGCGATATGGGTAGTAGTGGATCGGTTGACGAAGAGTGCACATTTCCTTCCTATAAAGGAAACGTATTCTTCGGATAGATTGGCGGAAATGTATGTGAAAGAAATTGTGTCACGCCATGGTGTGCCGGTGTCGAAATGGTCAAGGAAACTAATGATAGTATTGACCAAATTAGAGTACGCTTGAAGGCGGCTCAAGATCGCCAAAAGTCTTATGCGGATAATAGGAAGCGGGCGATTGAATTTCAAGTGGGGGACTTTGTGCTTTTGAAAGTCTCTCCTTGGAAAGGGGTGATACGGTTTAGGAAACGGGAGAAGTTAAGTCCTCGTTTCATCGGGCCGTTTAAGGTGATAGCAAAGGTGGGTACGGTAGCTTATCGTTTGGAGCTACCGGAGGGACTAAGTAGACTTCATAACACATTTCATGTGTCTCATTTGCGGAAGTGTTTGGCGGATGAATCTACTTTTGTTCCTTTGGACGATATCGAATTGGATGAAAAGTTGAATTATGTTGAGGAACCGGTGGCAATCTTGGATAGAAATGTGAAGCGTTTGCGCAATAAAGAGATTAGCCAAGTTTTGGTGAGGTGGAAATATAGAAGGGGAGCGGAAATGACTTGGGAAACCGAGGAAGAAATGCTCAAATATTATCCGAACCTTTTTATGTGAAGTCGGGTTTCGGGGACGAAACCCAAATAAGGGGAGGTGATTTGTAACGAACCAAAATCCGGGTTTCGTTTTAAATAAATTAATATTTCTAAATAATATTATGGTGAAAATAATATTTTAGAAATAAGTAGGAAACAAGTGGGTTTCAAGTTTGTAATAGGGTTTTGTTAGTTTTAACTAACTATGGGATGTAATGGATGAAATGGAAGTTGAAGGACTAAATGTGTAAAATGGCCAAAAATCTGCCATTTGACTTGTTGAAGTCAAAATTGGCTTCATTTGCACAATTGAAGTCGTTCTTGAGCAAGAGAGGAAAAAGAGAAAAGTGTGTTGAAGCCATTTTCGTGCAATTGAAGCTTGATTAGTGAAGGTTTTGGCTCACACAATACCTTCATAACATCAAGTAAGTGATTCTCTTCCTCTTGATTTCACCATGAAGGTGTTCTTGGTGGGTTTTGGGTGAAATCCGAAATTATGTATGCATGTGATGAAATGGTGTTAGATTATTGATAATCTAGCTAAACTAAAGTTAAAGAATGATGATTAACATCCTAGAACCCTTTGATTTTGGTTATGAGAAGTTAGGGTTCATATGGTGGAAATTGGGGGGTGTTTGGATCATGATGCTAAAATGATGAATTAATGAAGATTAAGTGTTTTTAAGATGTTAGACACTTTAACAAACACCAAATTAACTTAATAATAATTTTTGAAAGAAAAATTAGTGTTAAGATTAAGATAATGAAACTCAAGTGGGTGAGTTTGTGGTGAAAGAGGGTGTTTGGTTATGAGGATAACCCAAACGGGTCAATTTGGGTTGGAAATGTGGAATTGAGTTGTGAACTCAATTGTAGTGGAATTTTGATGTATGATAGATTATTAAACTAGGTGAATTTGTTTAGGTGATCAAATTGCAAAGCTAGAAGGTGTTGCGGGATCTTCTAACTCAAAAGGTAAGTGCTTTGCACTTACTTAGTAATGATAGGTGGTGGTGTTGATCATGTTTGAATTTCATGTTGGTTATACAAATATCTTATATGTGTTTATTGGTTTGTGGATGAATTTAGTTAATAAACATATATGGTGTAAAAATTGACTTGTGTGGTAAAAGCCAAGTTTGTATGCATAATGTAGTTGACTATGTGGTATATGGTCAAACTAAAATGTAGAATATGTTGAATTGGTGTAAATGACTATGTGGTATATAGTTAAGCTAAAATGTGGTATGTGATAAAGTATAGTAATTGACTTATGTGGTGTAAAGTCAAACTAAATGTGGTAATTTGAGGAAAGTGGCTTATGTGGAATATAAGTCAACCATTGTGGAAAAATGGTGAAGTCGGTGTAAATTGACTTATGCGGAATATAAGTCTAACCATTGTGAAATAATGGTGAGATTGGCGTATATGGACTTATGTGGTATATAAGTCAAACCATTGTGGAATAATGGTGAATGTGGTGTAATTGACTTATGTGGTATATAAGTCAAGTGTAAGGGACCTTAGTCGACCAATTGGGTGTGAACGGGTCAAATGGGTCAAATGGGTGAAAGGGATGAAAACAAGATGTAAATAGTCAAACTAAATGTGGTAATTTAAGGAAAGTGGCTTATGTGGAATATAAGTCAACCATTGTGGAAAAATGGTGAAGTCGGTGTAAATTGACTTATGCGGAATATAAGTCTAACCATTGTGAAATAATGGTGAGATTGGCGTATATGGACTTATGTGGTATATAAGTCAAACCATTGTGGAATAATGGTGAATGTGGTGTAATTGACTTATGTGGTATATAAGTCAAGTGTAAGGGACCTTAGTTGACCAATTGGGTGTGAACGGGTCAAATGGGTCAAATGGGTGAAATAGGTGAAAAGGGTGAAATAGATGAAAAGTGTGAAAACAAGTTGTAAATACTTGTTTGATATGTTTATATCATTACTAATGGTGAAATATTATTGTGGTTATGCAGGGAAAGCTCCGAGGTAGGTCTATGTCAATGTTCAAGGGGAAGGATTCTCGTATGCAATTTTTTATGTTTTTAAGGATTTATGTAAAATCCTTGTAAAGTGGTGTGTTTGACACTTGATTTATGTTTTGGTGAATATGTAATGTCATATGTTTGTTTTTGGTAAAAACCCATGTGTTGGGAAGGTTTGGTGTCAAACATTTTAGAAAAAGTTGGAAAAATGGCTAAGTATGAACTGCAGGAAAAGCTGGAAACTTTCTGTGAAAAAGGCCTTCTCGCGGGCCGCGACGGGTGTGGTCTACGTTTCTCGCGGGACGCGAGAAGTAAATAAAAAAAAAAAAAAAAAATTCTGGGATTTAGACTTCCGCGCGTTAAAGCTTTGTTTTTAAAAAGTGGTATGTTTCAACTTGGTATCAGAGCCAGGTTTCGATCCTGGGACCTGTGGGTTATGGGCCATATTTATGTGCTTTTTAAATGTACATTGTACCTTTTTACATTTTAAAAACTTGGTGTCTCTGATACCAAGTTGAAACATACCACTTTTTAAAAAGAAAGCTTTAACGCGCGGAAGTCTAAATCACAGAATTTTTTTTTTTTTTTTTTATTTACTTCTCGCGTCCCGCGAGAAACGTAGACCACACCCGTCGCGGCCCGCGAGAAGGCCTTTTTCACAGAAAGTTTCCAGCTTTTCCTGCAGTTCATACTTAGCCATTTTTCCAACTTTTTCTAAAATGTTTGACACCAAACCTTCCCAACACATGGGTTTTTACCAAAAACAAACATATGACATTACATATTCACCAAAACATAAATCAAGTGTCAAACACACCACTTTACAAGGATTTTACATAAATCCTTAAAAAACACAAAAATTGCATACGAGAATCCTTCCCCTTGAACATTGACATAGACCTACCTCGGAGCTTTCCCTGCATAACCACAATAATATTTCACCATTAGTAATGATATAAACATATCAAACAAGTATTTACAACTTGTTTTCACCCTTTTCACCTATTTCACCCATTTGACCCATTTGACCCGTTTACACCCAATTGGTCAACTAAGGTCCCTTACACTTGACTTATATACCACATAAGTCAATTACACCACATTCACCATTATTCCACAATGGTTTGACTTATATACCACATAAGTCCATATACGCCAATCTCACCATTATTTCACAATGGTTAGACTTATATTCCGCATAAGTCAATTTACACCGACTTCACCATTTTTCCACAATGGTTGACTTATATTCCACATAAGCCACTTTCCTCAAATTACCACATTTAGTTTGACTTTACACCACATAAGTCAATTACTATACTTTATCACATACCACATTTTAGCTTAACTATATACCACATAGTCATTTACACCAATTCAACATATTCTACATTTTAGTTTGACCATATACCACATAGTCAACTACATTATGCATACAAACTTGGCTTTTACCACACAAGTCAATTTTTACACCATATAGGTTTATTAACTAAATTCATCCACATACCAATAAACACATATAAGATATTTGTATAACCAACATGAAATTCAAACATGATCAACACCACCACCTATCATTACTAAGTAAGTGCAAAGCACTTACCTTTTGAGTTAGAAGATCCCGCAACACCTTCTAGCTTTGCAATTTGATCACCTAAACAAATTCACCTAGTTTAATAATCTATCATACATCAAAATTCCACTACAATTGAGTTCACAACTCAATTCCACATTTCCAACCCAAATTGACCCGTTTGGGTTATCCTCATAACCAAACACCCTCTTTCACCACAAACTCACCCACTTGAGTTTCATTATCTTAATCTTAACACTAATTTTTCTTTCAAAAATTATTATTAAGTTAATTTGGTGTTTGTTAAAGTGTCTAACATCTTAAAAACACTTAATCTTCATTAATTCATCATTTTAGCATCATGATCCAAACACCCCCAATTTCCACCATATGAACCCTAACTTCTCATAACCAAAATCAAAGGGTTCTAGGATGTTAATCATCATTCTTTAACTTTAGTTTAGCTAGATTATCAATAATCTAACACCATTTCATCACATGCATACATAATTTCGGATTTCACCCAAAACCCACCAAGAACACCTTCATGGTGAAATCAAGAGGAAGAGAATCACTTACTTGATGTTATGAAGGTATTGTGTGAGCCAAAACCTTCACTAATCAAGCTTCAATTGCACGAAAATGGCTTCAACACACTTTTCTCTTTTTCCTCTCTTGCTCAAGAACGACTTCAATTGTGCAAATGAAGCCAATTTTGACTTCAACAAGTCAAATGGCAGATTTTTGGCCATTTTACACATTTAGTCCTTCAACTTCCATTTCATCCATTACATCCCATAGTTAGTTAAAACTAACAAAACCCTATTACAAACTTGAAACCCACTTGTTTCCTACTTATTTCTAAAATATTATTTTCACCATAATATTATTTAGAAATATTAATTTATTTAAAACGAAACCCGGATTTTGGTTCGTTACAAATCACCTCCCCTTATTTGGGTTTCGTCCCCGAAACCCGACTTCACATAAAAAGGTTCGGATAATATTTGAGCATTTCTTCCTCGGTTTCCCAAGTCATTTCCGCTCCCCTTCTATATTTCCACCTCACCAAAACTTGGCTAATCTCTTTATTGCGCAAACGCTTCACATTTCTATCCAAGATTGCCACCGGTTCCTCAACATAATTCAACTTTTCATCCAATTCGATATCGTCCAAAGGAACAAAAGTAGATTCATCCGCCAAACACTTCCGCAAATGAGACACATGAAATGTGTTATGAAGTCTACTTAGTCCCTCCGGTAGCTCCAAACGATAAGCTACCGTACCCACCTTTGTTATCACCTTAAACGGCCCGATGAAACGAGGACTTAACTTCTCCCGTTTCCTAAACCGTATCACCCCTTTCCAAGGAGAGACTTTCAAAAGCACAAAGTCCCCCACTTGAAATTCAATCGCCCGCTTCCTATTATCCGCATAAGACTTTTGGCGATCTTGAGCCGCCTTCAAGCGTACTCTAATTTGGTCAATACTATCATTAGTTTCCTTGACCATTTCGACACCGGCACACCATGGCGTGACACAATTTCTTTCACATACATTTCCGCCAATCTATCCGAAGAATACGTTTCCTTTATAGGAAGGAAATGTGCACTCTTCGTCAACCGATCCACTACTACCCATATCGCATCATAACCCTTTCGGGTCTTTGGTAGTTTAGTAATCAAATCCATGGTTATATTTTCCCATTTCCAAAGCGGTATTTCAAGCGGTTGAAGCTTTCCATACGGCTTTTGGTGCTCCGCTTTTACTCTTAAGCACGTGAGACACCTCTCAACATACTTAACAACATCACGCCTCATACCCGGCCACCAAAAATGACACCTCAAATCATAAAACATCTTTGTGACACCCGGATGGATAGAATATTTGGATTTATGCGCTTCATCCAAAATAGTTGTCAAAACACTTGACAACCTAGGAATCCAATTCCTATCAAAGCATGTCTTCAAGCCCATGCTATTTTCACCAAGCTTATCAACATAAGCAACCATCCGCTCTTTCTTCAAGTCACCACCAAGTGCTAACATTTGAGACTCTCAAATTTCGTCAATAAGAGACGATGAAATTGTCATCATGAACGACTTCACTTTAATGTAGTAACTCTATACGCCCTCGTTACTCCCCTAAGGTTATCTCCGACTTTAATGGTTCCTTTGAAATGAGTAGACTCCATAATAAACATACCACTTTTTAAAAACAAAGCTTTAACGCGCGGAAGTCTAAATCCCAGAATTTTTTTTTTTTTTATTTACTTCTCGCGTCCCGCGAGAAACGTAGACCACACCCGTCGCGGCCCGCGAGAAGGCCTTTTTCACAGAAAGTTTCCAGTTTTTCCTGCAGTTCATACTTAGCCATTTTTCCAACTTTTTCTAAAATGTTTGACACCAAACCTTCCCAACACATGGGTTTTTACCAAAAACAAACATATGACATTACATATTCACCAAAACATAAATCAAGTGTCAAACACACCACTTTACAAGGATTTTACATAAATCCTTAAAAACACAAAAATTGCATACGAGAATCCTTCCCCTTGAACATTGACATAGACCTACCTCGGAGCTTTCCCTGCATAACCACAATAATATTTCACCATTAGTAATGATATAAACATATCAAACAAGTATTTACAACTTGTTTTCACCCTTTTCACCTATTTCACCCATTTGACCCATTTGACCCGTTCACACCCAATTGGTCAACTAAGGTCCCTTACATTTGACTTATATACCACATAAGTCAATTACACCACATTCACCATTATTCCACAATGGTTTGACTTATATACCACATAAGTCCATATACGCCAATCTCACCATTATTTCACAATGGTTAGACTTATATTCCGCATAAGTCAATTTACACCGACTTCACCATTTTTCCACAATGGTTGACTTATATTCCACATAAGCCACTTTCCTTAAATTACCACATTTAGTTTGACTATTTACATCTTGTTTTCATCCCTTTCACCCATTTGACCCATTTGACCCGTTCACACCCAATTGGTCGACTAAGGTCCCTTACACTTGACTTATATACCACATAAGTCAATTACACCACATTCACCATTATTCCACAATGGTTTGACTTATATACCACATAAGTCCATATACGCCAATCTCACCATTATTTCACAATGGTTAGACTTATATTCCGCATAAGTCAATTTACACCGACTTCACCATTTTTCCACAATGGTTGACTTATATTCCACATAAGCCACTTTCCTCAAATTACCACATTTAGTTTGACTTTACACCACATAAGTCAATTACTATACTTTATCACATACCACATTTTAGCTTAACTATATACCACATAGTCATTTACACCAATTCAACATATTCTACATTTTAGTTTGACCATATACCACATAGTCAACTACATTATGCATACAAACTTGGCTTTTACCACACAAGTCAATTTTTACACCATATAGGTTTATTAACTAAATTCATCCACATACCAATAAACACATATAAGATATTTGTATAACCAACATGAAATTCAAACATGATCAACACCACCACCTATCATTACTAAGTAAGTGCAAAGCACTTACCTTTTGAGTTAGAAGATCCCGCAACACCTTCTAGCTTTGCAATTTGATCACCTAAACAAATTCACCTAGTTTAATAATCTATCATACATCAAAATTCCACTACAATTGAGTTCACAACTCAATTCCACATTTCCAACCCAAATTGACCCGTTTGGGTTATCCTCATAACCAAACACCCTCTTTCACCACAAACTCACCCACTTGAGTTTCATTATCTTAATCTTAACACTAATTTTTCTTTCAAAAATTATTATTAAGTTAATTTGGTGTTTGTTAAAGTGTCTAACATCTTAAAAACACTTAATCTTCATTAATTCATCATTTTAGCATCATGATCCAAACACCCCCAATTTTCACCATATGAACCCTAACTTCTCATAACCAAAATCAAAGGGTTCTAGGATGTTAATCATCATTCTTTAACTTTAGTTTAGCTAGATTATCAATAATCTAACACCATTTCATCACATGCATACATAATTTCGGATTTCACCCAAAACCCACCAAGAACACCTTCATGGTGAAATCAAGAGGAAGAGAATCACTTACTTGATGTTATGAAGGTATTGTGTGAGCCAAAACCTTCACTAATCAAGCTTCAATTGCACGAAAATGGCTTCAACACACTTTTCTCTTTTTCCTCTCTTGCTCAAGAACGACTTCAATTGTGCAAATGAAGCCAATTTTGACTTCAACAAGTCAAATGGCAGATTTTTGGCCATTTTACACATTTAGTCCTTCAACTTCCATTTCATCCATTACATCCCATAGTTAGTTAAAACTAACAAAACCCTATTACAAACTTGAAACCCACTTGTTTCCTACTTATTTCTAAAATATTATTTTCACCATAATATTATTTAGAAATATTAATTTATTTAAAACGAAACCCGGATTTTGGTTCGTTACAAATCACCTCCCCTTATTTGGGTTTCGTCCCCGAAACCCGACTTCACATAAAAAGGTTCGGATAATATTTGAGCATTTCTTCCTCGGTTTCCCAAGTCATTTCCGCTCCCCTTCTATATTTCCACCTCACCAAAACTTGGCTAATCTCTTTATTGCGCAAACGCTTCACATTTCTATCCAAGATTGCCACCGGTTCCTCAACATAATTCAACTTTTCATCCAATTCGATATCGTCCAAAGGAACAAAAGTAGATTCATCCGCCAAACACTTCCGCAAATGAGACACATGAAATGTGTTATGAAGTCTACTTAGTCCCTCCGGTAGCTCCAAACGATAAGCTACCGTACCCACCTTTGCTATCACCTTAAACGGCCCGATGAAACGAGGACTTAACTTCTCCCGTTTCCTAAACCGTATCACCCCTTTCCAAGGAGAGACTTTCAAAAGCACAAAGTCCCCCACTTGAAATTCAATCGCCCGCTTCCTATTATCCGCATAAGACTTTTGGCGATCTTGAGCCGCCTTCAAGCGTACTCTAATTTGGTCAATACTATCATTAGTTTCCTTGACCATTTCGACACCGGCACACCATGGCGTGACACAATTTCTTTCACATACATTTCCGCCAATCTATCCGAAGAATACGTTTCCTTTATAGGAAGGAAATGTGCACTCTTCGTCAACCGATCCACTACTACCCATATCGCATCATAACCCTTTCGGGTCTTTGGTAGTTTAGTAATCAAATCCATGGTTATATTTTCCCATTTCCAAAGCGGTATTTCAAGCGGTTGAAGCTTTCCATACGGCTTTTGGTGCTCCGCTTTTACTCTTAAGCACGTGAGACACCTCTCAACATACTTAACAACATCACGCCTCATACCCGGCCACCAAAAATGACACCTCAAATCATAAAACATCTTTGTGACACCCGGATGGATAGAATATTTGGATTTATGCGCTTCATCCAAAATAGTTGTCAAAACACTTGACAACCTAGGAATCCAATTCCTATCAAAGCATGTCTTCAAGCCCATGCTATTTTCACCAAGCTTATCAACATAAGCAACCATCCGCTCTTTCTTCAAGTCACCACCAAGTGCTAACATTTGAGACTCTCAAATTTCGTCAATAAGAGACGATGAAATTGTCATCATGAACGACTTCACTTTAATGTAGTAACTCTATACGCCCTCGTTACTCCCCTAAGGTTATCTCCGACTTTAATGGTTCCTTTGACAACGATATGCAGTTTGTCTACTTTTGCACCAATTAGTTCGCCCACTATCTAAGATAGTCACTGATTCATTTAGATGAAACGTTTATCATTTATCTCATCTTCACCATATGAAATAACAACAGTTCTATCCTCCTAATGCTTTCATGTATGGTCACGTAAAAATGTATTATGGAGTCTACTCATTTCAAAGGAAAACTTTTATAACGTCAAGTTTCCACTTGAATTTCAACACTCCTAACCATAGGATATTTGGATTTTTGAACCACTTTATACGAGTAGTCAACACTTTTGACAACTAAAGAAATCCAAGTTCTAATCCCACGTCACCCACCTCTTACATGGAAATTTCAAAACTTCCTTACCAATCAACCAATTGAGACTCAAGGTCTCAAATTCATACCTCTTGGGGTTCGAGGATCCCAATGCCCATACATAACACCCTTTGAAGCTCGAGTCTTCAACTCACCCATTCTTAACCGATAAAGCATGCGACCTCCTCAAGTAAGGATACCACAACTTCCTTACTTGAATCCTCTTTTACAACATTGGAAGGAAGATCCCTATCCGTGACCCAAACACCCTAAGTATCTCCATTGACTTAATCATAAGTCATCCTTTGAGATTTAAGGATCTCAATCACCGAATCCACCTTTGAAGTTCAAAAACTTCGCTTTTAAACACCGATTGTGAAGTCAAGTAGACTTCCAACATCATTTATGAAGTTCTAGGACTTCAACCACCATTTATGTACACATTCCACCTATGTACATTTCACCCCTTTATATACATATTTCACCTATGTATATCACCGTTTGCGTACAATGTACATTTTAACATTTACCCCTTGACCAAAAAGTCCACATACCGCGAGACCTTTAATCAGTTTTATCCTACCACCGACTGACAGTGGCAATACGCACTCTTCCATTTTCCTTTTTCACCGAAAAGTTTATGTGCTTTAGAACAAAGCACACAGGTTCAATGACCCTTATCAAATCCTCTTTCTCAACTGGAATACTAAGTATCCCTTTTATATCCCCGGTTGATGACAATGGCACAAGCCATGTATATACACCAGTTCGTATACCTCGTGTTTCAATGTCTCTAATGAGAACAGATTAACACGTCACCCCTTTATCATACTAGGCAATGATATGGTTACTAAGTAACCCAACACCTCTTTTACAATCATCGGATCAAAATCCATGTGATCGTTTCATCCACAACCTCATGTTATTAAAACATGTAAACATCAACATTATGACACCCTTAATGATGATCGCCCGAATCCACCGATCTGCTTAGCCTTTCATCAAACACAATGATCGAAAAGCTTCAGTCACGACTATGGTGATTAGAAATGCGTGACCCATAGGCCTAAGCAAATTTCAAATTTTCTCACCATTTGTGTTATCCTCCGGACATATAGCAATGTCCGACATTTCTTCCCATAAAGGGTTTCTAGCTCAGCTAGAATGTTTCGGCTTTCACGAAGCCACTTCTCATTTACTCTTCGTTTTCCACTTATCTCCTATGTTCAACCTTTCTTTGCGCATTTAATAATTGACTCCACCTGAGTTGTACCCTATACGCAAGGATCCCCTTTATAACGTCAACAGATAGCATCGAGAAACCCGATCTATCTACATTTCTTCGATGATTCCAAGATTCGAGCGACTTCGACCAGTCATAAAACACTTGCCCGAAATCTTATTGATCACCTCTGCTGTCCACTGCACATGAAGGAACTCTTCCACTATGCCACCCACCATGGCTTGTAATCGATGGTAATTCAACGTCATCTCATGAATTCCCTCGATGCATGCCTTCACGCCCTTATGCCTTTCTCCTCACGAAGATTAATTTACCAATCCTCCGCCATGTCCCGGAGTCGACTCATCGTGCGTAATACGCCCTCTACCAATCACAATGGATTGCTTCAAAAGACAAGACCATCCATCACTAATTAATCAGCTATTAACTCTCACCCTTTAACTCCTTTGGTTCGCACACCACGAACCCTCTTGTGAAAACAAGGTTTTCCTTCCACTTCGGTTCACCAACCGAAGTTCTTCCCGCTCTCTAGGCTTCACACTGTTCCTCCCAAGGATCACCTCAAAGAGCCCTATCTTCCTTGAAGGAAGATTGATACAACATGATAGAAAGCTCTAGCCATTCTCCGCTAGATTGATGCATTCTTTTTCTCCCAACCTATTCCATGTTCCTCACCACCCACGAGGTGATACACTACTAGGCTTTAACATACTTGAGTCCTTAAGATGACTTTCATCCACCATTTCTTTTACTTACACAAGTGCCCCTTAGTCTCCCCGACAAATTTTTAACTAAGTTGTAGATGTTCTACCTACTTATAGGTCTTTAATCTACCCACTCGTTAAGGCACTATATCTTATCTATGTGTATATGTATTACCCCCATCTAATCATCCATATACATACATACATACATACATACACACACATATAACCACCTTCACCTAATCCTTGCAAATGTTCATTGTTATATGGTTATCATAAAGTCTCTTGCACATTTCGTCTTATTAAACATATTGGCCAGACATGTTTAATAGTACGCCATGCCCAATTGTAATTACCATCTCCATATAACAAGTCACAAAACAAGTTTCGGCACACATAACACCTTAACAACATTCATCATACATATATACATACACCATATATATATATTATCATTTTATCAAATCATTACTAACCTTTCATTTCCGCAAGCTCCGAGTCTTAGTCAAGTCCTTCATGGATTCTCGTATCATTTTCCCCCATATCAAGAGCATCCGGTTTGAGTTTGGTGCCACCACACCAAATCCCTCAAACCATTGCTCTGATACCAAGTTGAAACATACAACTTTTTAAAAAGAAAGCTTTAACGCGCGGAAGTCTAAATCCCAGAATTTTTTTTTTTTTTTTTTTTTTATTTACTTCTCGCGTCCCGCGAGAAACGTAGACCACACCCGTCGCGGCCCGCGAGAAGGCCTTTTTCACAGAAAGTTTCCAGCTTTTCCTGCAGTTCATACTTAGCCATTTTTCCAACTTTTTCTAAAATGTTTGACACCAAACCTTCCCAACACATGGGTTTTTACCAAAAATAAACATATGACATTACATATTCACCAAAACATAAATCAAGTGTCAAACACACCACTTTACAAGGATTTTACATAAATCCTTAAAAACATAAAAATTGCATACGAGAATCCTTCCCCTTGAACATTGACATAGACCTACCTCGGAGCTTTCCCTGCATAACCACAATAATATTTCACCATTAGTAATGATATAAACATATCAAACAAGTATTTACAACTTGTTTTCAGCCTTTTCACCTATTTCACCCATTTGACCCATTTGACCCGTTCACACCCAATTGGTCAACTAAGGTCCCTTACACTTGACTTATATACCACATAAGTCAATTACACCACATTCACCATTATTCCACAATGGTTTGACTTATATACCACATAAGTCCATATACGCCAATCTCACCATTATTTCACAATGGTTAGACTTATATTCCGCATAAGTCAATTTACACCGACTTCACCATTTTTCCACAATGGTTGACTTATATTCCACATAAGCCACTTTCCTTAAATTACCACATTTAGTTTGACTATTTACATCTTGTTTTCATCCCTTTCACCCATTTGACCCATTTGACCCGTTCACACCCAATTGGTCGACTAAGGTCCCTTACACTTGACTTATATACCACATAAGTCAATTACACCACATTCACCATTATTCCACAATGGTTTGACTTATATACCACATAAGTCCATATACGCCAATCTCACCATTATTTCACAATGGTTAGACTTATATTCCGCATAAGTCAATTTACACCGACTTCACCATTTTTCCACAATGGTTGACTTATATTCCACATAAGCCACTTTCCTCAAATTACCACATTTAGTTTGACTTTACACCACATAAGTCAATTACTATACTTTATCACATACCACATTTTAGCTTAACTATATACCACATAGTCATTTACACCAATTCAACATATTCTACATTTTAGTTTGACCATATACCACATAGTCAACTACATTATGCATACAAACTTGGCTTTTACCACACAAGTCAATTTTTACACCATATAGGTTTATTAACTAAATTCATCCACATACCAATAAACACATATAAGATATTTGTATAACCAACATGAAATTCAAACATGATCAACACCACCACCTATCATTACTAAGTAAGTGCAAAGCACTTACCTTTTGAGTTAGAAGATCCCGCAACACCTTCTAGCTTTGCAATTTGATCACCTAAACAAATTCACCTAGTTTAATAATCTATCATACATCAAAATTCCACTACAATTGAGTTCACAACTCAATTCCACATTTCCAACCCAAATTGACCCGTTTGGGTTATCCTCATAACCAAACACCCTCTTTCACCACAAACTCACCCACTTGAGTTTCATTATCTTAATCTTAACACTAATTTTTCTTTCAAAAATTATTATTAAGTTAATTTGGTGTTTGTTAAAGTGTCTAACATCTTAAAAACACTTAATCTTCATTAATTCATCATTTTAGCATCATGATCCAAACACCCCCAATTTCCACCATATGAACCCTAACTTCTCATAACCAAAATCAAAGGGTTCTAGGATGTTAATCATCATTCTTTAACTTTAGTTTAGCTAGATTATCAATAATCTAACACCATTTCATCACATGCATACATAATTTCGGATTTCACCCAAAACCCACCAAGAACACCTTCATGGTGAAATCAAGAGGAAGAGAATCACTTACTTGATGTTATGAAGGTATTGTGTGAGCCAAAACCTTCACTAATCAAGCTTCAATTGCACGAAAATGGCTTCAACACACTTTTCTCTTTTTCCTCTCTTGCTCAAGAACGACTTCAATTGTGCAAATGAAGCCAATTTTGACTTCAACAAGTCAAATGGCAGATTTTTGGCCATTTTACACATTTAGTCCTTCAACTTCCATTTCATCCATTACATCCCATAGTTAGTTAAAACTAACAAAACCCTATTACAAACTTGAAACCCACTTGTTTCCTACTTATTTCTAAAATATTATTTTCACCATAATATTATTTAGAAATATTAATTTATTTAAAACGAAACCCGGATTTTGGTTCGTTACACACATACTGCACTTTAGTTTGACTATTAACCACATAAATCAAATTACACCAAATCGACATACTTAAATAGAATTAACCTACACAAGTCTAATTACATGACACTAATAACTAAATCTATCCCAAGTAATGGAACATATGATTCCAAGTCCACCCATGGAGTATTTGACTCCAAGTATACACCTATGAAGCATTCTTCTTCAAGATCACCAATTTTATGCCTAGGAAGTTCTTAGACTTCAAGGCCACCCAATTCCACAACACATAAGTAAGTATTGATTCAACATATAATCTACTTATGTAACCTCATTACTTATCAATTACTAAATAAGTTCAAAGCAGTTACCTTAGGTTAATGAAGATTACGGTCGATCTTCAAAGTTAACACATTTATCGTTTTGATCACCTAAACATTCCACATGTTTTAGTAATCTAATATACCCCCATATATTCATCAATTGAAGTTTAACAACCACCCAAGATCTTATGATTTTTACCATCATCTAATCTTGGTTTATTAAGCTCCACGCAAGCTTTTAACCATTCCTAATCCAATTCCACCCATTTTGACATGTTAAGGTCTCCACCCAAATACCTCAAATTCCCCCATTTATAATTCACCAAATCAATTGAGTTTTTTACTTGAAAATGTGTTTATTTAATACCATAAATACTTATTACTACTCAATTCACCATTTAAACACCCCAAATGAAAAACTCCCAAATTAGGTTCTCAAGAACCCTGATTTTCAAAACCTCTAATTGATGGAATTAACATGAATTAATTACTCCTCTATCTTTAGCTATGTTGGATAATCAATCCAAACCAACATTTGATTCACCACAACCCCCAATTTCTGTTAATTAGGGTTCATCAACCTAACTTTCATCAAGAACAAGAACATGGAGGATTTAAGAGATGGAGAAGACACTTACATGTTAACTAGGAAGGATTATGCTAGGGCAACAATTCCAATTCAAGCATGCAATTCACTGATCTTGAGTTCTTGATCTTTCTCCCATTCTCTTCTCTAATTTGTGACACACACACACACTTCTGATGAAGTGTGTGTCGCCACCCTCCTTACTCCCTCAACTAAGTTTGAGCAAATTACAAGACTGGTCCTTGTATTTTTAGAATTGACTTCTTTTTCCAGTATTAGATAATTCCACCATTTAAAGTATCACCCTCCAACTTTCTTTTATTTAAATACACCCCCTACAATATAATTAATGTATTTTAGGACAAACCCGAAAGTTGGTTCGTTACAAAAGTCCTGTGGTTGACCACCGGGAGTCTGAAAATCGCGATTTATGTGTTTGAAGATTCGATGGCATGTATGATTTTCTTAAGTCATGTGTATTTGTCGAAAATATGCCATTCGTTTTCTTATAGTCTTGGTATAGTCATTTCTTAAGTCATGTGTCTTTTTGAATAACTTTTTGTCCATTAATTTTAGAGTTGTCACACCCCCAAAATCCATTAACGGAGTTTTACCGCTAGGCGTGTGACAAACCAGGATCTCAGTCATTAGTTACGTCAAACGACACTACATGATTTTAAACAAATCCATTAAATGTTCAGAGTTAAATGCGAAAGCGATTTATGTCAAGTAGTTATTGTGTAAAACAAACGCGCCCAAGTTTAGTTTAATAAGAGTAAGTGAATCGTTCTAAATGTTTGCCTATGAATGAAATAACGGTAGGACTCCATGCATGTCCTAGGTGCGCAACATGTGCCTTAGCGACCTGAGAAAATATGTAACAAAAAGTGTCAACACGAGGTTGGTGAGTTCACAGGTTTGTAAGTAAATAAACTGTTTGAGTGTTCGTAGGATCCACATACGTAAGTCACACCTATTGCTAGCTAGACTATGTACAAGTTACTCTAAGTGTTCGCAACCGAAGCTGACTGTTTGTGTTTGAATGCCTTCCGCCATTGCTAACATCAACAATGGCAAGTGTTTAGGACAATTTACACCCGTTAGACCTCCAATCAAGCTAGCGCGACTAGCCCGGGTGGGGTTTGTCAAACTCAGTAGTACTACTCAAATTTCCTCGCTATATACCTTATATTAACGGTTCGAGTGTGTAAGGACTTTGTATGTTATGTTTGCGCTTGAGTAAACAAGTGGTAGTGAAATACTATGTGATCCATGTTTGTTTGCGTGCATGTTTCTCCCCAACGGGAAAACAAGTAAAAGGATGTTTGTTTGTGTGCGTGTTTCTCACCAACGGGAAAACAAGTAAAATGATGTTTATTTGTATGCATGTTTCTCCCCAACGGGAAAACAAGTAAAATGATGTTTGTTTGTATGCATGTTTCTCCCCCAACAGGAAAACAAGTAAAAAGGGGCCGTGAAACTCACCTGAGTTATGTACGCGTAGGTAGTTAGCACCACGCAAGGATGCAATAGAAAACACAAGAGTTTGCCTGTGGACCGTCTACGTATGCCCTAGAATTATATTTACAATTGTTAGGGACACATGGGACATTGTGACGACAATACGGGGAAAGATTAGATGTTCTAAGACTCACTAATGATTAACGAGTAGACGAACGTGTCATCGAGAGTCCTAGATTTCTTAGTTTATTAATTGATATGAATGTGTTATGCACAAAACGTCACCAAACACAAGTTATAATATTAAATAAATGTTTGTGTGTTCTTATGAGTTACATAATAACTTGAGTAATAATATAAATAATTATATTATTTTAAATGTGGGGATAATAATTAGGCACGAGTTATAACTAATAGTTTAGGTGTTAATAAAATAACTATACTATTTTTATTATTATAATAAACACCTAAATTGAGATATAATTCCAAATCCCGAGTCAACGGGTGTTCTCCGGGATTTAAACGTATTAATATACTAATATAATAGTAATGGGTTTGTTTTTGTTTAAAAATAATAACTAGAAATCTGTTTAAAAATAAAAAGATGGTGGAGAGACTCGAACCCGGGTCTCTCCCACAACAACACACAGACCTAACCACTCCAGTCTGCTAGGGAATGGCATACACAACCGGATCAAAATGCTTTTAACACCACAATCCTTTGTGTTCTTCCCCTTAACGTAACCCGAACCAAAACCCTCCCCAATCCTATGAATTCGAACGCGATTTTGCCAAAAGACAGAGGGGTTTTGATCATCAATGATGTGTGAATGTGTGGGTGGATTTAATTGCAAAAATACTGAGTTTAAGATTGTTAATTTCATGATCGAAATCCCGAAACCCTAGGTTTATGAACACAGATTCGAATTGGTTAGATTTGATAAGATTATCGTTTGAAATGATGGGGCTTTTGACAAGTAGAGGATTTCGAATCTGTTCATGTAATTTAATTTGATTGGGGTTGGGTCTAGGTCAGTGTTCGATTAAATCCGTAACCATGATGAACCCTAGAATTGGTTCATCATTAATTCGATGTTAAAAGATTCAATTAGATTAGGGCTTTCGATGAGTGGATGTCTACGAACCTGAGCATGCCCTTTAATTGAATTTAGATCGTGTTCAGGTTGGGATTCGATTAAACCCGAATGGGTATGAACCCTAGAATTCGTTCGTAAATAAATGGGTGTTATAAGCCCCAATTATGTTAGGGCTTTTGTTCTAGAGATGAAAACGAAACCACATATGTGTTTGATTACCTGAATTGAGTTCGAATTGATAGAGATCGATTGGATAGGGTTCCGACTTCGAATGGTTTGGTCTCCGGTGGATTCCGCCGCTTCTCCGGTGAAATTGGTGTCTGCAGAACACTCAGAGGTGTGCGATTAATGTGTGTAGAGTGTTTGTTTGCAAAATGGTGAATTAGTTGATCGAATTCGATGGTAATCAATGGGGTTTTTTGGTTACGGCTTTAATGGGATTAATTGGATTAATTTTGTAATCATTAACGATAAAAAACGTATGGAAACGATTGGGGTGTGGCCGCAATCATCAAAGCCATTCACTACAGGTGTGAATTCAAATAGTTTCGGAGGTTATGGATTGAATTTGAATTCAAAAATGTCGATTTTGACTTTCAAAAGTCAAAGCATATGGGTTTGGGTTAATTACAGAATTAGTCCCTGTAGTTTCATGTGTTTGAGTTTAAATTATGACAGAATTAGTCCTTGTGGTTTGTGAGAAAAAAGGATTAGGTTTAACGGAGTTAACCCTAAATAGTCGGGTATCACAAGAGAGAACAAGAAAGAGGTGATAATCATGATTCATGAAATGAAAATGATATAACTATCTCAAACTTTAAGTGTCAAATAAAATATGATTCAAAGTATAAAATACTTATTTAATTTGTTCTCATTTAAGCTTTGCATATATATCAAAATCGTATACTAAGTATATGTATGTGACATAATAGAGTAGAAATAGATGCTCCTTTTCTTTTGTTTATACATGCATCATACGTATGTATATACATGAATTCTTATATAGATACATACAATTCGATCGTCACTTATGTCACTTGAATTGTGTCACATACGGAAGGCTATATTGTAACTTGACTTTTTTTTGTTGCAACTTCATCCAAGGATGGCTCGTTCTATTTTGAGCCGTAGTTTGAAATTTAAATTTACATATCTTATAAACTTAGTGTAACAAACGTGTGCTTTGTCTTTTACTTAACGCGATAACGATAAACTAAATAGTTCATGGTTGACAAAGTTAAAGCCTCTATTAGATCGGTATAGAAAATATCACAAAATATGTTTCTATAAGAGTATCACCAACACCAAACACGATATACGTGTGACATCAGCTACTACATCAAATTTTTATTTTTCACTCATCCTTCAAAAACTCCTCAATTTTCCTCCAACACTACATACTTTTCTGAACACCCCAACATTTCTACATCATCACCTACTATTATATTTACTTTTTATATACCAAATTATTTTTTATAATAATTGTAAGGCCCTAAACCCGGCACCCTACAGTTAGTTCTTATCACTGTGTATACTCTTTAAAAGTACTCATTTACTTTAACTAAAACTACAGCGGAAGTCTTTATAAAAGAATAATTACTATTTAATGGCGTTATCGTCTTTAAGTTTACCTCACGAATGCATGCACACCGTTCCGAGTAGCACCGATCCCAAGCCAAGATACGTCGACCCTAAAGCTCACCAACACACAATCTAACGTACACATAAAGTCAGCTACGCTGAGTGAGTTCTAATAGTTTAATTTAAATAAAATCCATCTCGTCTCTATTATTAATTAACTTCACTTAGGACCCTCCGGTCCTTACAAAATAATTTTATAAGTTATTATCGTAT
This sequence comes from Smallanthus sonchifolius, assembly GCA_023525975.1. Classification (NCBI taxonomy): domain Eukaryota; kingdom Viridiplantae; phylum Streptophyta; class Magnoliopsida; order Asterales; family Asteraceae; genus Smallanthus; species Smallanthus sonchifolius. The sequence continues at coordinate 72,866,135 of CM042030.1, forward strand.
AGATAACAACTGTTATCTTATGATATCCCAAAAGGTTCACCTCCCCAGACTCATCCCACAAATATAACCCAATAAACCTCATCGATATGGATCAATCTTACTACACAAATTACTTGTAATCAACCACCTGTATTAACCCGAAAGCCTAGTTAACACAACAAATCCCTAAACATTGATTTACTCACCCTTTACCAAGGCTCTCACAATTCAACTAACACGACAGTTGTAAACGCCACATCACAATCCCAACGCAACGGTCAATCTAACTCTGCTCGCCTCATTAACATCATCTATACATCATGATAATATCATTTCCCACACCACAAATATAACTCAACACTTGCATGCATTTTAACACATATATATGCACACAAACACATACCTCGTTACTACACCCTCGTCAGGGCGTTCGACACACCTCGAGTTCATCATTAACCTGCTCAATATTGTTACCTTTGGTGACTTACCGAAGGACTTCATCCTTCACAATCCCGTTTGTCGTGTCATAAAGACAACGATGCAAACACAACATAAATATAAAACACATAACATCACTCTTCATTTACATGACTCATTAACTACACATGCACCACACACATAGCACTAGGATAACATATCCCACTCACACCCATAAGCGTTTAGCTTATATGACGACACACACATCATGAACTCTCTTAACCCTAGCTCCCATTATTACAATGACACCTTGTATATCCTCCGAATAATTAATGAAGGATTTAGTTCATAAAACACCTCGGGTTATACCCAAAACTCTTAACTCGTTTAATATAGTAAACACCTCTTGCATGTATGTACGATAGCCCCAAAACAATAAAATGTTTAAAAGTAGGGGATTAGAAACTCATCGGTTACGAGGCAAACGTAATCCTTGCTCTACAAGCCCGCTCGTTCACGCTTGAACCCAAACCTGTCAAACGTACGATCCATGATCAGAATATGCTCAATCCGTACGTCGAATAACGTACACATAAAATAAAACCCCGACATTCGTCTTGTATTTCGAACCGGGTTCCTTGCTTGCCTGCACGTGTGCCATGCAACGTAAAACCCTAGCTTCCCCGTGTAAGCCCTAACCACGCAACACAAATCCTTAGCCTCACGACGCGTGTGTACTCGAGCCGTTCTTCACCCGTGCACCCATGTGTGCATGCACGTTCATGCAAGGTCCTAGTCGAGTCCACTACCCCGTGGTACGAGTCCACTCGTATACCACCATTCTTCACATCTGCCGTCGTCCCGTCACATCCGTCAGGTACGCTAACTCATCGTCACCCTACACCACCACCGTGGTTCCCGTCCTCATCATCGTCATCTTCCTAGTCAGTCGTCTTCCACATGGGTGTACCACCACTGCAGCCTTGTCGCGTCGCCTTAGCCACCAACTTTCTCTCTCTCTACGGCAGCCGACCACGCACCACTGAACCCTCCTCGTGCCGCGTCCTTCTTCACCCGAGACCACCTCCCTCAGCCGGTCACCTCCGTTTACCACAATCGTCACACGCCGCTACCACTACAACCGACCACCACCATCGTCTCCACCCTTACCGTCGTCCACAGCCAAGCAATCCAAACCCTAATTGGGTTTCCAACCAGAAACACAAGTGTAAACGCGTAAAAAGTGTAAACGAGGATTACCTTGATTACGTGTGAACTTCTCTGCTCGAAATCGCCGTCGAACCACCACCTCCGGCCTCCATCGTCATCTCTCTCTTTCTCTTCTTCTTGCGCCTGCCGTCGAACACGTCTAGGCCGATTATGGCCTAGGGTTTCCCACTAATTGGGATATATACCTTCACAAGTTCGTTTCGGGTCCCTCCCTTTACGTCTAACGCATTTCTTATCCCGAACTTTTGAAATAACGATTAGCCGGTCCATTTATTCTCGTTGGATTAAGATTTACGTGGCAATACACGCTAACCGAGACATTTAATAAAGATTCGGTTAGTCCACTAACCCGAACCATTTGCTTACGGATTTTCGGGATGTTACAATAATAATCATTTTTATATTTCATATTATTTAAAATAATAAAATATAATTTAAAATATAAGTAAGCATTAAAAAAACAACATAAAACAAATAATAAATAAATAAAACTTACATGAGCTAAATATTAAAAATTACACAACTAAAAATTAAAAGTTACATAACTAAAAGTAAAAAATTAAAAATCACACATTACATAAACTAAAACTAATGATTTTTTTGGAGAATTTAAGTAAATTTTAAAGTATGTAGTGTATTTATAGTAGTTATTTAAAAAATAAAATATTTTTATTCAAACAGCCGTTGCGGTTTAAAAAACTATTATCTATACTATATAATAAATAAAGGTTTTTAGTGTCACTTGTCACCTCCATATTCATTCTTATTATTTTTTTCCCGCTTCTCTCTCTTATTTAATGCACTTCTATCTTTAAATAATAATATATATTTAAAGAAAATATTAATCTATACATACTAATAAATAAAGGTTTTGGGATGCCACATGTCACCACCATATTCAATCTCATCAATCTTTTCCCGCTTCTCTCTCTTATTAAATGCACCATATCTTTTATTAAATTACTAATTATACTAATAAAACACATTTATTTTAAATTATCCTTTATTAAAAAAAACTTTGAAATCTAATTATGTAACTTTTATTTTCAATCAAATAATAATGAAAGTCAAATTAAATTAAATAGTAATTGACGTATTTTCGAAACTCAATTATATATTATTTTTTACATATTTTGAATTTTGTTTTATATGTATAGTAATACATTTTTACACCTGTAAAATACATAAATAAAATTTAAGAAATTTATGTATTAATATTTTTCACCCTGTGTGTATTACACGGGGTATAAGCTAGTTTTTTAATATAAAAAGCAAAAGAAACGTTGGAAGTTAAAAAAAAATCAATTTTCAATTTAATTAATTAAATGTTATAAAGTGGGGCCCACCACTTTCTTGTTCGCAACCGTTTGAAAATCCAGATGCTCTCAAACGAATGACTCACCGAACGAGCCCTCCAACACCGCCATCACTTGGCGATTCGGCTATGTCCGCTCCATACGTACGAGCTGCTCCAAGTGTGAAAAAAAAATCAATGACCAAATATGAATAGGGGTTGTGTAAATGTACCCCGATATTACATATTATACCCCCTATTAATTCTTGATTTGGCTATACACCCGCTTAAAACTTGTATTCAAGGACTACAAAAGAGTTATGCGTCCGTATACAAAGATGAATGACTGATATGACAAGAGAAGATGGTCCGTTTATTGGAAAATAAGAGGGTATAGTGACTTTTGTGTAATAAGACTACCCACAACGCTGAGAGGTGTCCCTCATCCCTGCGCGGTGCCGCATCGGCTTGCCCGCCCTTCCAATGGATGTTCTGCAATGGGCGAGGCAACCATGGCCCACCTTCCCCTATCGCTATCCCAATCTCTCTCATCTACGGGCAGGCCCATAGCGACGTGCGAGAGATTTGTCTCTCTCATCTAACTCATCATCCGTGGCGGCAACGAAGGGGACGGGCGGTGCTACGGACGCTCTGTGAGAGGCGGTCTAACAAAACAGTGATTGTGATATCTCTTTTATATTTTACCTATAAATTCATAATTATACATGATGTAACATTTAATATATAAAAATCAACCATTTTGTCACAAAAATAGCAAAATATCATCCCATCAACATTTTACATGGCCCACTTCATCTTTTCCTCACTCTCACCTTCAACCCATCTTTCATCCTCATCGTCAACGACAACACATGCTCCGGCGGACTCTTCTCCTCCACCCCCACCCCCGCCCCCGCTGCCGCCACCACCTCCACCTCAAACACCTCGACAACACTCGCCGCCACCAACTTCATCTGCGTATACGCCATTTCTTTCCCTAAACACATCCTAGGCCCACCATGAAACACCGGAAACTTAAACGGATTTTCCGGCCTACACACCACCTTCCCTCCGCCCATCTCCTCCTCCTCCAACCACCGCTCCGGTTTAAACTCACTGCAATCCTCCCCCCAAACACTCTCCATCCGTCCCATTGCATATGTATGATAAGTAACAAACCAACCTTCCCCTACAAACGTCCCGTCCGGCATGACGTCATTTTTCAGGCAAGCTTTTGTGTCCACCGGCACCGGCGGGTACAGCCGCAACCCCTCCGAGATAGCCGCATGCAGGTAATGCATCTGCCGGAGCTCGTCAAAACTGTAAAATTCCTCGCCGGAACTACGCCGGACTGTTTTCAGCTCCTCAATTATTTTCCGTTCAACTTCCGGATGTGAAGATAAAACCCAAAAGAACCATGCGAGAGCAGACGACGTCGTATCACGACCAGCTACTATAAAACTTATCACAATATCTCTTAAAAACTCCGGTGAATATTCCGATATGTTCATGAACCGGGATAACAAATCTTCGTCGGATTTTTTAACCGTTTCGTTTATTCTCATTTTTATAATCTCGTCGGCGAATTTATGAACGGTGGTGATTGATTTCTGCAGCTTCGATTCGGAACCGAAGTTTAAGAACTTTTTGATCTTGTAAAGACCTGGAAAGAGGTACATGAATCTCCCGGAACTGAGAGTTGCGGCTTCTTCGAAAGCTTGCATGAACTCGCTACCGGAAGTTCCGTCGCCGGCGAGACATCCGGGGTCAAAGTTGAATGCTACTTTGCATATGTTGTCAAATGAGTACCTTTCAAGAAGCTCTTGAAGATCAACAACTTTGTTCGATGCCGCGGCTGCTTCAAGAATCGGCATGAACCTGTTAGAGAGAATATTAGTTAGGGTTTATTGTAATGATGTTTACGGTGATATATGATTGGAGAAAATATGTTAGACACGATTAGTTATGCAAATAAGATTTATTCTAATTATAATGTTTTAAGGAACAGGGGCGAACTGAGTTTAAGTATCGTAATATAAAAATTAAAAATATATATACATAAAAATATTTTATGTTTTAATATGAATTTATAATATTAATGACATAGACTTAAATAAATAAAATTTAAAACTTGAAATATTAAATTAATTAAAAAGATAGAGATTTAAAAATATTAGAAAGTATGGTAATCCGGTCCGACCACCGGACATGTTTACCTAATCGGCCGGTTCAAATGAAAAATGTTCAAAAAGGCTTTATTGGATTGTTTCTGTGACCGGTTCACTGCTGATATATTCCATCTGACATGTATCACTAACCGTGTATGTAACTCGACTGCGGCGGTTTCCATAACAAAGTTCCGGAGGGACCTGGTGTTGAACTCGTAGCTAGCGGTTTTACGCTGGGCCCTCCACGCCTCGCCGTCGGAGTTGAAGATGCCGCGGCCAAGGAAATCTTCAAGGAGGGAAATAAACCGGGTTCCTTTCGGATAGTTAGCGAAGTTTGTCTTGAGCATGTGTTCGACGTTTGCAGGGTTGGAAGTTATGACGCCGTTGATTTTTCCAGGACGGCTGAAGACGGCGGTGTTTGTTGGGCATTTAGAGAGGACTTCGGTGCTCCAGTCGAGAAAACGGTGGCGGTTTAGGAGAAATTCCGGTAGGGTTCCGAAGAAGGGATAGTTTTTGAAGCCGAATTGAGTGGTGGATTTGGAGGTTGTTAGGTGGAGGAAGATGAAGGAGAAGATAATGATGGATATTAAGAAGACTAAAATAAGAGTTTCGAGAGATGTTATCTCCATGCTTACGATGGAGGTTGAAGGAGATCCAACCGTTTTACTCTTTTTATAAGTACCTTTCGGATAACTCACACGTACAACCATTTCTATCTACAATTTAGTAATTTTATTTTTTTAACGGCTAGGCCACTGGGAGTGGGAGGCAGGTAGGGAGGAGGGTAAGGAGCGTACCACTCCCACTGCCACGGGTTCAAGCGAGGGTAGTTTGGAGTAGTGGTGCACAAAATTTTTTTTTTTAATCCGGTCCAAACGCAAACCAGTTTGGACCAAACCGGTTCAGGTTACCCAAAAACCGCCAGTTTAAAACCGGTTTGATGCTTTCTGGATGAGATCGGGTTAGGGACCGGTTCAAACAAACCGGTTTTCGAGCTGGGCAAAAAATAGCCGTTGGGGAACGGCTATATGGCCGCTGGGGTCGATTTTAGCCCTTTTTTTGGCTAGGGCTGTAAACGAGCTGAGCCGAGCCGAGCCAGGCTTGGCTCGAGCTCGAGCTCGAAATTAAACGAGCCAGCTCGGCTCGGCTCGATTTTTTTTCCGAGCTGAAAAATTGAGCTCGAGCTCGGCTCGTAAAAAGTTCGTGGCTCGTCGAGCTAGCTCGTTTTTTTTTTTTTTACATATTAATATATATATAAACAACAAAAAAAAATATTTTATTCTCGGTTTGAAGTTGATTGTCTTCAAAAAACTAAATAGATGGAAGGGATAATATATAAAATACAAAAAAAAACATTGATAACCCAAAACTTACAAAGTAAAGAGTAAATACAATTGTAGATAAAGTAAAATTTTAGTCCAAAACTCAGAGTTCTTGAAAACAAATTAACTTAAAAAATCAAAACATCATATTTCAAATATAACACATATATAACACACACACACACACACATATATATATATATATATTAGTTATTTAGACGAGCCGAGCCCACGAGCCGAGCCACGAGCCGAGCCCGAGCCGAGCCCACCCTAGCTCGAGCTCGGCTCGTTTAGAATTCGAGCCAGCTCGGCTCGGCTCGTTTAAAACCGAGCTTTTCCCGAGCCGAGCTTTTTCCGAGCTTTTTTCGAGCGAGCCGCGGGCTTTTTGAACAGCCCTATTTTTGGCTCCATTTGCACCCTTAAAATACTATAAATAGGTGGGGGTGTTTAGGGTTGATCACACCTCTCTTTACACTCTCTAATCTCTAAAACCGCTCTTTAAACCCGTCAAAAACGCTCTCTAAACTCTCTCTAAACTCTAAAAAAAAAGCATGGCAAGTTTTGGTGTTGGTGGTTCCTCAAACGAAGTTACCGTTGTGGAAATTCGAGCAACAACGAGAAATCCGGCAATTTGGTGCAATTACGATCTATGTTTGTTGTCAAACGGGAAGGAACGTGCTCGGTGTAAGATGTGTGGTGCGTTTTTGGGGAAAGATTCAAACACTAGTTTGAAAATGCATATGGAAAAATCTTGCCCGTCATTGAAGGGAATTCCAAGTGAAGGTCAAGCCTCCATGACAAGCGAAGGAGGAATTTGGAACTTTGATCCAAATAATGTTCGAGATCGAATGGCGAGGTTAGTGATTCAAGAAGGATTTCCGTTCAACCACTTTGACAATCCGCGCTTGACAAAGATGATTCAAGAGACACTCCAACCACGTTATCAAGTAAGTCGCACAACCCTTAGACGAGATTGTATAAAAATGTGGAAAAAAGCAAAAAAAGAATTAATTTTGGGTTTTGAAAATTTGCAAACCGGTGTAAACTTAACCACCGATGTTTGGTCGGCTCCACATGGTATACCCGATTCGTACCTTTGCGTTACCGAGTATTGGGTTGATCCCAATACGTGGCAAATGATGAAGCGTACAATCGCTTTTGACTTGTTTGAATATCCACACACCGGCGAAAATTTATTTTATATATTGGATGGTGTTATTGAAGACAACGCACAAGAATAATCAATCAATATTCCAAAAAATAAAACGTTGAACTTAATGTTTTATATTTGTTATATTTTTGTAATGTTTTACAATTTTATAAATTTATCTTGTCATGTTTTTTAATTTCCGAACTTTCCAAATATTAATAAACGTTGAACTTTAAGTATTAAGTTTAAAATTTATTTGAATTTTTTTTTTAATAAAAACCGGTTTAAACCGGTTTAAAGGGCAAACCGGTTTAAAACCAACCCTAACCGGTTTGACCGGTTTGACATTTCCCATTACTAAAACCGGTTTAACCCGAACCGGTTTGGGTCCAAACCGGTTTTGACTTTTCGTTGACCAAACCGGTTCGGGTCGGGTTGAACCGGTTTGGGTTAAAAAACCGATTTGTGCACCACTAGTTTGGAGGATAAGGTTAGCGGCTTTGGAAACCTGTCGAAAGAAAGGGGAGAAGACCAAGTTTGGGAGGGTAGTTTGGAGGGTACCACTCCCACAATGAAGGGTAGTTTGGAAGAGTAGTTTGTCAAAATGAGGTGACATATCCTCATTGATGAGTTTGAGAGGGTAGTTTGAAGTGCGAGGGTACCACTCCCAGTGGCCTAAAGGATACTGATAAAATGAAAAAAACCTAAAAAATAGATTTGTTTGTATATTTGTGAAAATGAAAAAACCTAAAAAATAGGATCCCCATAATAAGAGCCTCGTTAGAAATTAAATGAACATGCATGCCTCCAACTCAGACATGGAAATGAGTTGGTATGAAACAGGTTTGGTAATCCTAGTATCATTATCTGATTATAAAACCATGTCTTATATCCCATCTCATACTCATCAGTACGCGTTACTCAAGACTCATCGTATACGTGTGTGTACTTGCAGGTATCAAGTAACACGTATACAACTTTATACAGGTAAAAATTACTCGTTAGGATGCTCATTACTCAAAACCTGATCTTTAATCCATCTCATCAAGTGACTCGAAATATTAATACTCAACTACACTTTTAACAATTATATAATTTAAATAACTTTAAGTCTCTAACAACTTTAATGAACTATTTATATATACTTTTCAAATTACATTATATGTACTTGGGTACAAACAGATTTGGTATAACCTAATCTTATACCCAATCCTATACCCAAATACCCTCCCGTTACTCTCGTCCAGAGCGTTTCAGGTTTCGGATTTTCTTGTTGGCCACAATTTTTTTGCCATCCCAACATCAAATTTTCCTTTTTGGTTGATGAACCGGAAAACTAAAACCGTTGCATACTACCCCAAATGCTTAGAGAGAAGAAATCAGAAACAAATTATGCGCAATAAAATAATAGGTTATTTTGTGTTCTTGTACAATCTTCAAAATACAGGTTATTTTTGCCTATGTTCAGTTATACCAACAACTATTCGGTACGAAAAACGAGTCTATTAATTGACAACAGTGACTGGAAACAGTCTGCAGTTTCATCAGCAATTCAGCATATAACTTCGTATAGATCGTTGAAAGCTATGCCCTTGTCAAGAGAGCAATGGACTCCCATTCCAAACTGCATATCACATCCTGTAACAGATGACAATCAGTATGCATAGGTTTCAATAATTTCTTAACATGAAACTAAAGGGATCAATTCAAGTAATGCTTTTGGCTCTAACAAGTCAAATGCGCATTTAAAATAAAACAACAGGTACCAAGAAATCGGGTAGAAAGTCGTGCATATTGTACTTCTACTCCTACGTTATTTTATTATGAAAAAAATCAGATTAATAGTAAAATAATATAATTTTTGTAATCATATTTGACACTAATTATTGATTTCTATAATTTAATTTTTTTGGAGAAATGATGTTTCGGGTCAACCTACCCATACATGAAATTTATCTAGTTGAGTAGGCTAGAAATGTATCACAGCAAGAAACTTTCGAGGAAAAGGAGAGTAAGAACAATTATAAAAATAACAAGAATTAACTATGGAAAACCCGACACGTGATGTTATTTCCACTTACCGAGGGGTTCTGTCGATCAATGTCAAAGCAATTAATGGCACAGTTTTCCGCCAGTAGTTCAGTAGGTTCTTCACCTACATAAATTAGTATCCAAACTTAGTCTATGAAAATTAAAAAAATATCGAATTATATTGCGTACCTTGTTTAAGAACAGCAAGAATCCCATCTTCTGAGCAGATCATAACAGGCAAGACTCCTTTGGATGATAATTTAGCATGATCTGAAGCGCTCATAAAAGTGTCATATTGAAGCTCCCACACATCACTTTCAGATATACATGTTGCAGTCTCACCATTCTCAATTCCTGAAAGAACTATTGGCTGTTGTGGCCTCCTAAGATCCCATGCAAATACAGTACCGTACGAGCCTCCTGCCTTCAAAAATTGTAAAAAAAACATACGTACGCACCCATTTAAATTGGACTTAAATAATTATACTTAATAAGTTATAAGAAGTTGTTTGATTTTTTACTTGCAATTTTGACAGCATAAAAGCACTGCTTACAAAAGAGTACTTAGAATCATAAATTAAAGTAAATAAAATGTTCATGGTAGAAACATCAACCATCTATGTCTTTTTACTACTTGATAGCAGTGCATCCATCTTGAAGAATATCTAGGTGCTTCCCTATTTAGTTTAATTCCCTTAAATTATAATAAAAGAAATAAATAAAGTACTTTTCAGGAAGGTTGCAATTTGGTTCAAAAATTATTATCTTAGGATAAACATGAAAGTGTGCATTTCCTAGATAACATAAGCTAGTTAAGGAAAAAAGGCAAGGCGGCATACTCACCAGACATGTGTGTTTTCGTGATGGATGAATATCAATAGAATGGACAATCCCAGAAGTACTTCCCTGAGCCCTGCAGTAGACTCTTAAATATTGAAGTTTCTAAATATAACATAGCAGCACATGGTTTATGACAGAATGGTCTCTTCAATATATTATAACCATGTAAAATTATGCCAATGGGAGTCGTATCAAGTTGAATCAGTCATAAAAGTAAGGGCTTGCATTGTATTGACAGGTAGATTATGTGTCCTCTACTGAATTTGTAAATTTAGCATTGTTGCCGACATCTATCAGACTCTAAGAATGTGATAGAGATACATCAGCATCTAGGTTGTACAAATGCAGATAAAAAAGCACTTCAAATGAATGATGCTGCGGTAGTGAAAACTCTTCCTTTCAAGAGCATTATGTTGAAAATGGATGTTTATCAATTGGCCGTTCAATCTGTAGGATACAAGTGACTCTTGACATCTTGAGCCAAAGGTTTGTACTTTGTAGCAACAAACAATTCCTTTTGGTGAGAAGTTGGCTGCAAAGGTTCAAGGATGTTTGTTTGGTCTAGAACAAGTAGCTTCATTTGGTGGATTTACACATTCTCAAATTTTACACATTCAACTGTTACATATAATGGAAAGGAACATTTATTTACCTATATAACAGATCATAAGAATGTCAAAATTCTCCCCATTCTTACATCTAAAAGAATATGTTTACTCAATCTTTTTTACAAGCACCACAAGGCAAGGACATGACATCAGACAAGCAAGATAACGTGTCTAGTGGTAGATCATCAGGCAACACAACCTCTATCAAATTTCTTTCTGTTGACAGGGAAAAACTCGCCATTGCCAATAACATTTTATAGTTTGACGGAGGATTTCTTTTGTGAAGTGATTATCATCTCTACAAGTCTACATAGAACTTAGAGTATAACATTTTATAGTTTGACCGAGGATTTCTTTTGTGAAGTGATTATCATCTCTACAAGTCTACATAGAACTTAGAGTATCATGAAAGAAACCTATATGTGCTCCTGAATACTTTTAAATTGGTTTACGTCACAATAAACTGTTGTACTTTATCATTCCTAGCTACCCTGCCATTAATATTTGGATTTGTGCTTGTTGCAGGTCCCTTATTCCCTTACAAGTGCAAGTTTCGGTTAGCATTACGCCCCATCTAAATCTTGAACTCGTTTCCAACAGTTCAGTTCAGGATTAAAGTTTTATCAGACCATCTCCAACGCAGAGGGCGCTGACCGCCCTCCCACATGCTCCACCTCAGCACAGGGACTAGGGGTGTTAAACGGGTCGTGTTCGCGGGTTGCGGGTCCAACCCGACCCAAACTCGAAAATCTGACACGAACCCAAACCTGAAAATTGTGTCAGACATGTGAACCCAAACACGACACAAATACTCACGGGTTGACCAGAACACGACTCATTTAACCTGAATTTTATTTATTTTTTATTTTTTTGGCATATTAATACTTTAAAATTACAAATTTACAACAAAAATTACAAAAGTATATAAACCATTTATATTTTAATTACAAAATCTTATGTAAACTTCTCTTTTAAGTTTTAAACTTAAGCATAAAATAGCCAATTAATTTATTTTATGACATAAAATGAAACACATTTAAAAAATTAAATAAAAAACAAATGGGTTGAATGTGTCAACCCGGAACCTGTCGGGTTGACCCGAACACGACCCATTTAGCTAAACGGGTTTGTGAGTTAGACCCGAACCCGTTTATACTAAACCCAAACCCGCAACTTTCGTGTTAGGTTCGTGTCGTGTCAGAAATTCACACCCTTAACAGGGCGGTCTTATCAGTGCAAAAACTACCAAAGGATGGGGAACACTACAAAAGGTTCACATTTTGTTCTCTTGGAAATTTGGATAGAATAGATACATAAAAATGACACCATTACAAACCTAACTATGAGTAAACCAAAACAAACAACAAAACTATAGCATAACTATATATAAGCATATAGTATCATTTCAATTTTTACCTACCAGTTGCCCTTAAACTGTGAAACTGGCCCTCCAGGTCTCCTCTGATCCCACCATTGAACAGAATTCCCCAATCCACCAGTAGCAAACTCCGCCGGAGACGCCCATCGTGCCGCCGTATAAGAAACCAACCCTCTACTATCAAAAACCCTACAATAATCCAAACCGGAATCACCAACACTGATCAAGTTCACTCTCCCATCTTCTCCCACACTCACACACGCCGAACCATTTTCCTGCAAATCCAATCCTGAAATTGGCCCCAAATGTAAGGTCTTCTCGGGTACAGAAACCTCGGAATCGAATGACGCGTCGATAGGGTTTGGGAAAAGGATGTGAAGGGATCCGGCGATAGTGGAGGCGGCAATTAGGGGGTTTTGGAGGGACTTTTGTGCGACTTTTAGAGAGGATATTCGGGAGGATGGTGTGAATGAGGATTGTAGGGTTAGGGTTGGGGTGTCTGTGGGGTTTAGGGCGTGGATTGCGATGGAGGTTGAATTGGAATTGGAATCGGAATCGAATGAGGCTACGACGACGTAGCGGTCGAGGGCGGAGAGAGGAGGGAGAAAGCGGAGGGCGTCTATATAGGTTGATTGTGGAAGTCTGTTGAATTGCTTTAGGGTTTCTGTTGCCATTGATAGGGTTTTAGGATGGAGGAAGAGTTGGCTGGGAAAGAAATACAACCAAATTCCACTCCACTTGAAATGGTGAATGAACATGAGTGTGGTGTTATGCAATCAAATATATAATTTATATGTTTACTCAATCTAGGTATATGGATGTGTATATTTGAATTTGTAAACATTTTTAGTTTTAAAACCGTTACTTATATTACTTTTTAGTGTAACACTTGAGACGCGGATAAGAGGTATCTTGTGTATCTAGTTCAACCGATCTCAGTCAAATTTACATTTTTTAGCTGGTATATTAAGCGTATGTCGATCGACTTTTATTTTTTTTTTAGGTCGACCCCATTGATTTAAAAAGAATATTAAACCTCAAACCTTGAAAAAAATAGTATTAAATTTGAAATCAATGAAAAAAATTGTTTAATAATTACTAGTTTATTTTGTTTAAAAATTAAAATTTTGAGTAGGCTATAAATAAGGTAGATCCATTTTAATAAGCCCAATAACAAAGTTTAATTAATTCTGTTTTGTAAGCTTATGACTTCCTCTAGAGGTGCACAAAACGGTTTTTTTCAATCCAACCTAAACCGGTTTGGTTAACAAATAGTCAAACCCGGTTTGGCCCTAAACCGGTTCGGTTCAAACCGGTTTACAACACATAAAAACTCAACCCTATCAAACCGGTTAGGGTATGGTCCAAACCGGTTTGAGGGTTAAACCGGTTTTTTAATTAAAAATCAAATAAATTCAATAAAATTCAATATATTTAATAAAAAAATAAAAAAATATATATATATATAACAAATATAAAACATAGAGTTCAACGTTTATTAATATTTGGAAAGTTCGTAAAATTAAAAAACATTACAAGATAAAAGTATAAAATTGGAAAACATTACAAATGATAATATATATTTTTTATTTTTTGGACTATTTTTGTACGTTATCTTCGGAACCGGATCTTCGTAGCCTTGCATCTTCGGCTAGTTCTTTATCGGTGACTGGTTCGTATATTCCAAGATCAACCTCGTTGTGTATGGTTTCTTCGGCTTGAATTTCGTCTTCGAGAGAAATTTGGTCTTATATCCTATTCATCGCATCCAAATGGTCCTTCAAGCAAATGAACATTTCCATCGCCACGGGGGTGAGTCTAGTCCTTCGCATCGATAAGACCCTACCACTAAAAGAAAACGCAGATTCCGAAGCTACCATGGAAGCTTGTACGGTTAGTACATTACGAGCCATGGCGGAAAGAATCGGAAACTAAGATTCGTTTTTTTTTTCACCAAGCCAAAATATCAAAATCCTCAAAAACGAAAGGAGGCATAAACGATAAAAAGTTTGTGCTAATATACCTTCCGAGTTCGCTACTCGGGGTGCTACCTCGAGCCCGTTTACTAAATTCATTTAACATTTCGTTATATAAATTCAAGTTAACATCCCTCGAGATACCACTTGATGATGTACCTATTGTATCATGTGGAGTCGGAGTTGTACCATATTTGTGTTAATAAACATCAAATAAATCTTGTAAATATTTGTTAAAATATGTTTTTTTTTGTGTTTTGTGCAAAATGGATGACTTCAACATCCAAATCTAAAGCGTAAGTAATTTTATCAATCAACGTTTCAACCTCGAAAACATTTAAGGTAGGGTTTAACGCGGAGGCACAAGTTATAACGGGAGGCATTTCTTTAAAATATTTTACTAATTTTTCTTTCATCGGTTGTATCATTTTTATAAAAGGAGTGCTTTTATTTTCAAGATCCGACAACTTGTTAGCCATTAAAAATATTTGTTTAAAAGTTAATGGACTTGTGGGATAATAAACACCGGATAAAAAAGTGGTGGCGGATTTGAAAACTTCAAGCAATTCGGCTACATCTTTTAAAATGTCCCAACTCGTAGACGGAAACTTTAGAATTCTACGACGAGGTTTTGAGGAAAGCATTTCATGAAACATTTCTAAAGTTTGTCTTTGTCGTAAAGCGCTTTGAAACATATTATGAGTCGAGTTCCATCTTGTCTTGACGTCCCAATTCGAACCTAAGCAAAGATTATTCGTTTCACGACAAAATCTAATATAATCATGGTATCTTTTTTTCCTACTAAAAATATCTTTAAGCATTACTCTAAAAGCATTTGTTAAGTTTGAAACGTCTTCAATTGCAAGCCCGGCTTGCACCGCCAAGTTAAAGATGTATGCAACACATCGACTATGGAAAAAAGCGTCGTTGCAAATCGGTTTATATTTCATTTTTAGTTTTTGAACCGCATTTGTATTATTAGATGCATTATCAAAAGACATTAAAAAAAGTTTATTTTGTAATTTAAATTCGGTTATAACACCATCTAATATATAAAATAAATTTTCGCCGGTGTGTGGATATTCAAACAAGTCAAACGCGATTGTACGCTTCATCATTTGCCACGTTTTGGGATCAACCCAATGCGTGGTAACGCAAAGGTACGAATCGGGTATACCATGTGGAGCCTACCAAACATCGGTGGTTAAGTTTACACCAGTTTTCAAATTTTCAAATCCCAAAATTAATTCATTTTTTTGCTTTTTTTCACATTTTTATACAATCTCGTCTAAGGGTGGTGCGACTTACTTGATGATAACGTGGTTGGAGTGTCTCTTGAATCATCATTGTCAAGCACGGATTGTCAAAGTGGTTGAACGGCAATCCTTCTTGGATCACTAACTTCGTCATTCGATCTCGAACAATATTTGGATCAAAGTTCCAAATTCCTCCTTCGGGTGTCATCGAGGCTTGACCTTCACTTGGATTTCTCTTTAAGGACGGGCAAGATTTTTCCATATGAATTCTCAAACTAGTGTTTGAATCTTTCCCCAAAAACGCACCACACATCTTGCACTGAGCACGTTCCTTCCCGTTTGACAACAAACATAGATCGTAATTGCACCAAATTGCCGGATTCTCGTTGTTGTTAGAATTTCCACCACGCTAACTTCGTTTGAGGAACCACCAACACTACTTGACATGGTTTTTTTTAGATTTTAGAGAGCGTTTTTGAGCGTTTAAAGAACGATTTTAGAGATTAGAGAGTGTAGAGAGAGGTGTGGTCAACCATAAACACCCTCACCTATTTATATTGATTTATGGGTGCAAATGGGGCCAAAAAAAGAGCCAAAAAAGCCTCCCAACGGCTATATCCCTTTCATTTCAGCGACTAAACCGGTCCTCAACCCGATGGAACCCTGAATGTTTTAAACCGGCGGTTTATCCTTAACCCAAACCGGTTTGCCTTGAACTGGTTAACGCTAAACCGGTTTTCCGGGTTGGACCGGTTTGAAAATTCAAACCGGTTTTTTTTGTGCAAGTCTAACTTCCTCAGTCCATATCAATTTATTTTAAATTAAAGCTAATTCTAAAAAAACAAACAAACAACGATTCAAGTTCAATTGGCATCTCGACATTCGACAGAGGAGTATTCGACTTGGGACTTGCGGGTTTCAATCGACAGTTCAATCACCAACCAAAGAGCGAAATTAAACACTCCAACAATGAAATTGAACCTACAAACAACGATTATGCAACAACAACAAGGTTAGTTTCTATTTTTTTTAATTTTTTGATTCCAAACTTGAAATTTAACTCTGTTGAATAGTACGTTACCTTTTCATGGTCATGATGAGTCCAAAGGTTTCCTTTTATAAAGGACATTTCTTAGAGTTTATAAAATTGTTGGGAGAAATAAATGAATCATTTTTTTATAACCGGGGAACCGCTTACACGATAAACCCCCGGGTCCTGACCAATACCCTACTAACCGATCAGAACATGTAAAGCACGAACTAAGTGGGGTAGGTGGCCTTGTGGAGAGACTAGAACCCGAGACAAGTTATATTAGGAAATGCTTCGGTGAATAACCAAATGACGTCTCCACCAATCCAAAAAGACATTTGTCATTGTTTTGCACAAGTATTAAGGCAAATTTTTGAAGAACTTGGTGATGATGTCTTTTCTATATTAGTTGATGAGTCGAGTGATAAATCTAAAAACAAATGGTTGTGGTTTTAAGATATGTTGATAAATTGGGAGTTGTTAAAGAGATATTTATTGGTCTTGTTCATGTTATGGAAACATGTGCTTTATCTCGAAAACATATGCTTTATCTCTTAAACATGCCATTAATGATTTATTTGCTCGATATAATTTGAGTTTGAGTAGGGTTAGAGGCTAAGGAAATGATGGTGCGAGTAATTGGTCGGTGAGTTTAATGGTTTGCAAGCTTTAATTTTGAAAGAAAATTAATCGACATATCATATACATTGTTTTATCCACCAACTTCAACTAGTTGTCGGGGCCCTTGCAAACAAACATGATGAAATTTATAATTTTTTTGATGAACTATCTACTTTGACGATAAGACTTCTTGGTCACTTGAATTCTTATCAAAATGTTTTTTTCCTAGGAACCCGATGCTTTTGAGTGAATACCGGATCAATACTCATTTTAATGGCAAATTCCTTAGCTTCATCAACCGCCTTAAATAACTCGGTTTCTGTAACTTCTTGAAGAACTCAATCAACATGTTCACTTCTCTAATATCAAAATCGAGAACCATATCATTTGATTATAACTTTTTACTCACCACATTCACTATGTAATATTTCAACCAAATGACTATTGATACCAAAAATTCAAAATCACCAAGTTCATTATTTGCTAGTGATTTAGATTCACTTTGAATTTTAGCATCATTATCATTTTCTGCAACTTCAAGTAAAGCTTCTTTTATACAAGAAAGTTGTAACCTTAACATAACATGACTTTCTCAACGAGTGGCACACAATGACTTAGGAGTCAATGCTTTAACATTCTCTTTCAAAATTTGCCACCTCTTAGTAGAATTGGTAAAAATAGTATAAACGTGTTGTATGACTCCAAAAAATTTTATAGCTTTACCAAAAGTGTTAGCCATATCACATAATGCAAGATTAGGACTATAAAAACTACATGAAGTATAAAAGGCTAGGATTTATATCTAGAAATCTCCTTTGAATTCCATGACGTTTTTCCTTTCATGTTTGATCTATTATCATGTCCTTGACCATGCATATCATTAATATCAAGACCAAGAGATTTTAATTTCTCGTGTGTAATATCAAAGAGTCATTTTCTAGTGGTATCATCAACATTCGAAAAACCTAAAAAAAGATTCATCGACAGTAAGAGAATTAGAGGAGAAATTGACATACCTAACTATTAAAGACATATGTTCTTGATAACTTGTATCGGGGGTGCAATCAAGTATGATAGAGTAATATTTTGCTTCATTTATCTTCTTGATGATTTCGGATTTAATTTCATGAGCTAGTAAAAATATTAACTCGTTTTGGATAATGTGTCCAAGATAATGTATATGAAGTTCATCACTTGTGATACGCCCCCATGTTCTTTCATAATCGGATCAAACTCTTCCAACATCTCAATGGCTCCCAAAAATTCCCATTACTCTAGCTTTTGATAAAACTTCTCATTTAATCCACGAAATACTAAATTATGTTTAGCAAGATATTTCATAAGTGTAATAATCCTCAAAATGACTTGCTTCCAATGATATCTTTCTTTCTTAAATTGCATGTACGCTACTTTATCAATTGTGTCGTTACTTTTTGATCTTTGACGCATTTCAAACCAAATACTCATATTCTTTATATGTTCTAAGCCAACTTCATGTTCTTTAATTCTAGTGCAAACATGTTGCCAATCCTCATAACCTTCATAATCCAATTGACCTTACGAAAGCCCCTTTCTAAATAGTTTACAGCAAAAACAAAAAACTTTGTCAAACATTTTTGAATATACCAACCATTCTCTATCACACTTCTCATTATTTGATAGATATCTAGTATACATAGTTGTAAAAAATTGTCTAGAAAATTTATCCTTAGGACCTTTAGCAATAGTGCAATCTCGTTTAGGACCTTTCTCTTTCAAAAGTTTGATCATGTCATGTTTAAATCCATCCTAAGTTCTTGCATCAAATATACCAATATGATTAACCTCAACATCACCTTATTAACATGTTTTCCATCAACATCAGCATATTCAACATGATCCATCAACATTAGCATCTTCAACATGATCTCCATCAACATTAGCCTTAACATGATCTCCATCAATATGAGCATCCTCAACATTATTATCATCAACTTGAGGCTTTCTTTGGACAAACCTATCTAGAGCCCTCGTTTGAAACTTTCTTAATTCTTCGTCTAGTTTTCTCTTTTTATGCTTTTGACTACCACAGAGTGGTTTAGGATGCATAATTTCTTAAAATCATGTATGTTTCAACTAATCAAGATTCAAGCATAAATCACATGTTCAAAGTTTCAATAATAGTTGAAGTAATTCAAGAAAATCAAGAATTATGAACTAACGAAGATTCAATCATAAATCGTATATTCAAAATTCCAATTATAGTTGAACTAATCAAAATTCAAGCATAAATCATATATTCATATAATCTAACTATCAATTAATCAAATGAAAATTTTCAATAACAGTTGAAGTGTGTAAAACAATTAGAGGATCAAAGTTCCAACTTCCAATAATCAATTATAAGTGTGTAAAACAATTAGAAGATCAAATTTCCAATAATAGTTAAAGTAATTCAAGAAATCAAGAATTATGAATTTGTTATAAATGCAGACACTTTAGGCCCAACCCGATGTTTATGGGCTTTAAGGCTTCTTATTGAATTAGTATATGATGTATGTATGGAATAGTTAGATGAATGAATGAGTCAGTTTTCTCACTTTCAGAATTCAAAAAGACGGAAACTTACTTGATAAATGATTAAATGATAACTTTATTCAATGACAGTGATTATTGATTTCCCCTTGTTCGAAATCTTCTGTTTATTCGATCAAACGATTGAAGCACTTCAATTTGTTTTTTTGTTCAAACTCACTTGATCGCCGATCTTCTCGTGACCTCATCTGACGTCTCCTCAATCCTCCCTTGCCGCTAGTTATTTTAATTAGGTTTAAAAAAACGTTTAATTTTTTAATTGGTTAAATAGGTTTACAATTTTAGAAGGGTTAAATTAGGTTTAGATGGGCTAAAACTAAAAAGGTTATTAGGTTATTTTTTTTAAAAGTTTATTGAGTTTTGAAATGTTATTAGGTTTTAAACTTTATATGTTATTGTTTTAAAATAAATTTATATATGTAATCTTTATATATAATAAAGAAGAAAGGTTTTTACCACTTGTCAAAATCTTAAGTCAACAGGACACTTGGCAACTTATTAGCATAACTTGTACACTTGGCATCTTTTTAAACATATCCAGATCCGTAATGGGTAATCCGTTTCCTACTTTCCTTTCTCTACCTGGTTTGTAATTGAAAAAACCCTAAACTTGAGCCTTATCCACATCCTTTTCAATTCCTCTGTTTAACACATCGACACCTTCAACATCTCAACCCTAAACTTCCTCCACAACCACCATCTTCCCGCAATGGAGAACCTGGATTTTCCGCCGCTGCCACCATCTCCCGTAACCTCCTTACTTTCATCTTCACCATGTTCCTCCAAAATCGTCCTCTACTTCGTCTTCACCATGTTCCTCCACCCGTAACCACCTTACCTTTCCGCCGCTGCCACCATCTGCCGGCCCAACCACCATCGCTTACCCCATTGCCGCCGCAACCAACATCTGATGCAGCTGCTGTTCGATATCGTCCTCCACCCTGTCAAAATCGTCCTCTAATTTCTCAACAGGTTACAACTTTAAAAATCTTACTAATTTCTCATCTTCGCCATTTAATTTTTTTTTGTAATCTACTTTTAAATTTTTGTTTTTTGTTAAATCTTGATTATTGGTGATGGGTTTTACTACATACTTGACTTAATCATCTTAATAATGAATTTTTTTGTCTTAACAGAACTATAATTTAACTTTTTTATTCTACTCTTTTAATTGAAATTTGATGTATTTGTCATGGGTTTACTCTAAAGATAAGAATTTACCCAAATTATGTAGTATCAGTCTCTATCCCAGCGACTTAATAGTTTTGGTTAAATTCAGTATACCTAAAAACCAATTTCACTTTTTGGTTGTCTTTTTTAAAGTTAAACTTTAACCTATCAAGAGGAAAAAATCTGAAATACAGTCTTTTACTTTTTCTATGTCAACTATACAAGACAAAAAAAATATTTGTAATTTTTTATACAAGCCCTTTTCACCAAACATATGACTGGTCTCTATCTTACCCAACTAGGTTAGAATCCCGTATATTACATGGGCTGAATAAATGTAATATTATATATGTAGTAATAAAAAAATTTATGTTTTTAAAAATCCGTGTATTACACGAGTTTAATAAAATTTCACGTGACAATTATAAATTATGTTAATTTAATTTTTAAAACATTTTTTTAGCTGAGTATTAACTTTTTTTTCTGTAACTGATAAATCTTAATTCAAATTAAACTTTAGAAACCCGGTGTATTACACGTGTTAAATAAATGCAATGTTATATATACTTAGTAATAAAGATTTACGTATTACATATTAATGAAAAACGTTTTATAAAAAAGTTATAGATCTCATTATTATTTAATAGGAGAGAGAAAAAATAATTAAATAGATTTGTATAATTAATAGGAGAGAGAGGCGAGAAAAAAAAACTTGAGAATGAATGAGAGAGTGACATGTGACACTCTAAAACCTTTATTTATTAGTATGTATAGATATTTTGACTATCATGTTTCATAAAATAAACTTTTGTCTCTTTTTGCTTATAATCAAACGGTTATAAATATCACCCATTTATTCAAAATCTTTCAACCCATTCTTCCACTGCTTTGAAACTTAAGAATTCAAGCTATGAGTTTGCAAGCAATAGATACCAGTCAACTTATGGATCCAAGGTATTATATTCATATGATATCTTCTTTTATAACTGAGTTTTATTTACTGTTTACATATTTTAGTTTTATAACTGAGTTTTATTTGTTGTTGACTATATAGTCTGAAAATGGATTAAAATGGAATAAATATAGTTATAAACTGAGTTTTATTTGCTGTTTACATATATTAGTTTTATAATTGAGTTTTATTTGCTATTGACTATATAGTCTGAAGATGGATTAAAATGGAATAAATATAGTCATAGACACATATAGTCTGAATAATTATGTTTCTCAATATTTAGTACAACAAATATGATGTTATAAGATACCTTACCAAATCTAAACCAGAAACCAACCCTTCCATACCATATATATGCAGATATTATCATGCTTTTAATGCATACTTTAAGTTTTTGTTTAGGTATGTATAATCGTTTGATGCTTTTGTGTTTCATCGATAATTTCTTTCATGGTGGTGATTCTTTCTAATGATTTGAAACTCAAGTACTGATTATTGCTGTCTATTGCATTCTTAATTTTGGGTTTTAAGCAAACATTCTTTTTGGCATTGGGTGTTCTTAATCGGTATTTATGTACTATTTTCTCTTTGCTTGAAATAGTTTTACGTTTTGTTTTTGTGTTGATTTTTTGTTCAAAACATAAAACAGTTATTGGCGTGTTTATGGATCCGGAAACAGTATATTTTGGGTCGTTTTGATTTTCATTGTGTGACAAAAAGTTCATGCATACACTTACTTTTCATTTTAGAACGTGTTTGGAAACAATAGATTGTGCCTATTTTTTCTTTTATTACGTTTCACATAAAATGCATGAATCAGTTTCGGACTATCAGCAACAATGATGATTACAATTAACACATTCTAAATGGTTAGATGTACACTTTTAAGAATTACAGATGAGTTTGAATCTTACCTGATACCTTTGTATTAGGTGTATTGTCTCAAGAATTACGGTTACAGGTTATCTTGCTTTGGACAACTTTTTTAGCATCATTATCATTTTCTGGTAACTCTGAATCAATCAGCAACACATTGACTGAAATCCCGTGTCCAGAAACTTTGAACTTCAAGGTATTAATTTTAAATTCTTCTTTGATTGTTCTTTTTTTTCATAATTTTTTTATTTTTAAATCGAAAGTTTTATAAAACTCCTGCAAATGACATATTCAAGGTATGAATTATAAATTGTTCTTTGAGTGTTCGTTTGTGTCAAACTTTTTATATGTAGTTCTAAAGTTTTATAAAACTCCTGCAAATGATATATATTTATAGTTATTAACAACAATTAATTTTAAAAATTAATCTTATCAATCCGAAATAAAGTTTTTGTTTGCAAGTAGTGATTTTCTTTCTTTTTATTATAATAATTTTTTGCATTTAAAATTTTTTTACATGTCATCGAAAATTTCATTTTTAAAGTTTAGCAGAAAAGTTTATTCTTTGAAATAACTCGACTCTACGAAGGTTTCCAACCATGTCGTTTCCTGATGATGACTGTATATCTTCATCAAACAATACCTTGCTAAATGAAGAACTCGCTTACGACAAAGAAATCTTAGAAGAAGATTTTCGTAACTTTTTTTCTACTTTAACTGATGAACAAAGAGTTATTTTTGAAGAAATAATCGCAGCAGTTAGCAAGAACAAAGGAGGCATGTTTTTCGTTTATGGTTATGGTGGCACAGGAAAAACATATCTCTTGAAGACCTTATCTGCCTCCCTAAGAGCTGAAGGAAAGGTTGTATTAAATGTTGCTTCAAGTGGAATTGCATCTCTTTTACTATCAGGAGGTAGGACCGCACACTCCAGGTTTCACATTCCTTTAAATTTAGTTGATGATTCTTTTTGTCATATAAAGCAAGACAGCGATCTTGCACGTTTATTAAAACAAACATCGCTTATTATATGGGATGAAGCATCAATGGTACATAAACATGGATTTGAAGCTCTGGATAGATCCTTAAAAGACCTTTTTACATCTACATCTGGAACATCATCCAACTTACCATTTGGTGGAAAAGTTATTGTTTTTGGAGGAGATTTTTGGCAAATACTTCCTGTTGTCCCAAACGGAAGTAGAGAACAAATTGTAAATTCGTCTTTAAGTTCATCTTATATTTGGACAAATTGCAAGGTGCTTAAATTGACAAAAAACCTAAGGTTGACATCCAGAAAAGATTTAGTTGATATCGAACAAACTAAGATGTTTGCACAATGGCTTTTGAATATAGGGGAAGGTAATGTGGGTGGTATGAATGACGGTGAAGCAATAATTGAGATACCGGAAGATCTTCTAATTAAAGATTCACCAGATCCAATTTATGAGTTAATCGAGTTTGTATATCCTTCTATTTTGGAAAATTTTAAAATCCAAGTTTCTTTCATGAAAAGGCAATACTCGCTCCAAAAAATGAAGTTGTTCAAGAAATCAACGATTGGTTGCTCTCAATTTTTCCAGGAGAAGAAAGGGAATATCTGAGTTCAAATAGTATTTGTCAAACAGAAATGGTTTCGGATGATTTAGATGAAAGTTTATACTCACCGGATATTCTAAATGGAACTAAAGTTTCAGGTATGCCAAACCATAGGTTAGTATTAAAAGTTGGGGTTCCAGTTATGCTTCTTAGAAATATTGACCAAAAAACCGGTTTATGTAACGGAACTCGATTACAAGTGGTATCATTGGGAAATCGTGTTATCGAAGCACATATTATATCAGGAAGTAACATTGGAGGTCGTACTTTTATTCCTAGAATTTCTTTGATACCCACTGACAAAAGACTTTCCTTTAAGTTACAGAGAAGACAATTCCCACTTGCAGTATGTTTTGCAATGACCATAAACAAGAGTTAAGGACAATCACTATCAATAGTTGGTTTGTTTTTTAAAGAACCGGTTTTTACTCATGGTCAATTGTATGTGGCATTATCAAGAGTTACAAGACGAGACGGCCTAAAAGTTGTTATACTAGATAGTAATGGTAATCTTTCAAATACAACATCAAATGTTGTATACAAAGAAGTATTTAGAGATTTGTAATAACTATTATATTTTTTTTTATCTTTTATGCATGATTTATTTAAATTGCTTGCATGTTTTATTATTATTTTCTCAACTCGTGTGTCACACGGGTATATAGACTAGTATTACATATATAGAAAAGAATTTAAATTTTTGGGCCTCTAAAAAACAGGGTCGTTTGTTGTTGCCCACGTGGCACAACCATTGAGAAGACGCTAATACACACGTAAATTGGTTGTTTGAGATTTTCAGAAATATATCGATCTTTACTTCTTTGCTCTCAACTGCTTCGTTGAACTCTTTAATTCTTTTCTTTTTCCTTTATTTTAATAGCTTATTTACACTGAATTGGGTACCAAATTCTGTGATGGCTGCGAGCGGATGGGTAACAAAACGGGTAGTGGTGGGCACCACCACCTATAATAAAAAAAATATTTTAAATGTTTTTTTGCCATTTAATAGAAACTAGATGTTATACCCGCGCTTCGCGACGGGTGTCGGGCCCATCGTTAATAAAATATAAAGGAAAACGTAGGCGTAACGGTAAAAATATTGTTAATAAAAGAGGAACATAAAATTAAATAATAAAAAAGGAAAAACAAAACAAAATAAAAAAATTACCGGTTCGGATTATCGAAAACCATAAAAGCGAATACCGATAAGGGTTCCGATAATACCAATGCCGAAAATGATGTTGTTTGCTAATAATAGGTTCGGCTCGTCATGGTACCACAACGGTAACGGCACTCGCTATAGGCAACGATAAAAATAATTTGATTTTGAATATATCTCCGTTTTGGAGTGGAAACCCTATTATTTTAAAAGTGTATATTATATATACGGGTTTAAAATAAAAATATAAAAAAACATTACATGTCACTTATGAAGTGGAACATCTACCTTTCATTTCACTTGTCTTTTAATCCTATTTGTAATAAATTGTTTTTAACTAGTTTAATTAAAAGTAAATACATTTAAATTATAAATGTTTTTATTTAATTTAAATACATTTAAATTTAGTTTAATTAAATTTAAAATATTAATTTTAAATTCCTAACAGATATTTTTCTAAATATAAATACAAGTCTTTCTTTCATATTCAACACACCTTCAAGGGTCAACTAGAATTCGGAGCGCAAAAGTAAGCGATATAAAGTATGCATGCATTATTGTAGAAGATGAATGAAACACTATAACCGACTGGTTTGATGATGATGGTGAAGAACATGAACCACTAAACCATGGACCGACAGTAGATTTCGAATGCCACTTGACAAGGTCCAAGAATGTAGGTAAAAATGAAGCTCAATATGCGCTTCGAACCGATTTTACTGGAGCATATGTGGTCCCTTAAACAGTAGTTGGTTTATGTATTTTTTTAGTTTTTAGTTTATGTAATTTTTATTTCTAATTTATGTTATAACATCCATGAATTTCTAACACTATTTTAATTTAATTTATACAAAAAAATGACATTCCTTTCAAATCTCGTATTTGTCCCACACAATGTGACACATTGATTACTATTTCAATTCAAAATTTAAACTTTACATTTGCATATAATTTTCTTATTTTATAACACGTGTTGGAATAATTATATATATCTATATATAGATATCCCATAATATAGTTATATATACATAAGCTCATAATATATATATATATATATATATATACTCATACAATTTTATAAAAGAAAAAAAATAAAAAGTTACTCTTTTATAAAATATTTATAATTAAACAAGTAATATTATAAAGATGGAGTTTTCTATATAAAATAATTATGATAAAATAAGTAATGTTTAGTTTACAAGTTTTATAAAAATCATTCTATAACAAAATTACAATTTAACTAGTTTGAACTCTGTAGGCATTTGAACCCTCGTTTTGAACCCAAACCTTTTTGAAATTGAACCCTCAAATCCCTAAATGTTGACCAAATTCAACCATTTGAGCAGGTTTGACTTCTTAAAAGTCAAACAGCCCCATATCACCTAAGAGTCTATACAAAATCCGATCAAACCTGACCTAATCCGTGTAATTGGACTCATGTACAGGACGAACTCGATTATATACCATTCCCAGACCAATTAAAGGCTCAGTTCGATCAAATAACGCGGTCTAATTTGGATTCCAGCGAGTTTGACTCGACAGAGTCAAACCAAACCAAATTAGGAAATAAATCGCGAGATTGAAACGCGTTTTTGACAGCAAGTTATTTGTAGACTGATTGGGCGTGAATCCGAACCATAAACAAGACTCGATTCAACCCTAATTTGATCCAATTAACGCGTACTTCACTCGAAAACCGACGCATTCAAACCCGTAATCAAATCGTGTAAATGAAATAGAATTGAACAAATTAAAACTCCCTCGCACCTTTGCGAACCTGTTTACAAAGTTTCTAAACACCTGCGTGACCGGCATCAACCCTCTGGAACCCCGTCAAGCTCGAAGAACATCGAATTTTTTTGCTCTCTGTCGTTCGCCCCCTATATGCAACCATTATAGGTAATTCGTGTACCTTTAATTTCGTTTAGATCCTAGGGGTGAAAGCCCTATGACTCCGAGTTCGATCGTTGACTGAGGTGTGTCAATTTGGGTGGCTAGGGTTCCGGGAAACGTATTGGGGACGAAGGGGCTAGATAAACCGAGATAAGTTTGTAAAGGTTTTTCTAATTTCACACCCGGTAGTTGTCAAGGCATTCGCCTAGATAAACCGGTAAAGCACTTGACTCACACAGAAGGGTCGCGGGTTCAAGCCCAGCGCCACGCCTTTTTCCCTTTTGCGCACCACCGAGCCGGTTAGTCTCCTCACTATATGTCTAACAAATTCTGGCCTAGTGGCTTGTGCGCAATACAGTCCCAGAACCACCCAGGTTCGAACCGGGTGGTCCACAAATTTTTTTAAAAACCGTTTTAAAGCTCCACAATTTATATAAAAATTAGTTTTATAAACCCTACAACATTTTGAACAGAATAAAACCAAGTTTTTCAATTTTCAATATAAAATCACTATTATTACAAAATTTAATTTTGAAATGTCATTTTAGTTAATTAACAAAAAATTATATAAAGACATTTTTGGAAAGTAATAATTTTTTCACGTTATAAATATGATGACAATATTTGATAAAATACATTTCCTGGGAAAACAAGTTTATAAATTTTTATAAAATTTTAACTCTATTTAAAACAAATAAATACTTATTTTAAATGGTAATTAAATAAATAAAATTTATTTATTATTTATGTAATCTACACTTAGGATTTAAAAGTATATTTAACATTAAATTTTATACCAATATTATTTACACACCTTTATAAGTAAATAATTAAATAAAGTAAAGTTATTTATTTAAATTATATTTGAATAAATATAATTTCACACTATTTTTCTAATTAAATAAATAAATGACAATTATTTAATTTAATTAGTTATTCAAACGTAAACCCTAAGTCACCTATTTTTAAACCATATACTTCAACTCTTCATGATTAAAAAAAAACACTTATTCGAATTCAAAACGCAAACACCTACATAATCATTTTACATAATACGACACAAACTCATTGTACACTTCCCTATAATCACACCCATTGAAACCCTAGACTTTGCCTTAGGTATTTTATTAATTCATATTCATACACATTACACTCTAGGTTAACTTTGTGATTACAAGGAACACTTTGCCACCTATTCTCTTGTGTTAGCTGCATCCTTAATATAAATGTGAGTTTTACATAGCCCCCTTTTTACACTATTTACATTTTGGGGTGGAACATGAATTATAAATATACAATGTTTGCAAACTACACAATACAATTTCACCTTACATTCATGTGTGCAATTTGAGTACTAGGTGTGTTAACTACTTTTTGTGTGCAATTTACATGTGCAATCATTAACTATACAAGCCGACGGTTAACAATGATAGATCTATTGAGTCTGATAAACCCACCCAGTTAGGGTGATTGTTACCGACAACACAATTTTGCATGCTAGTTACAGAGGTTTGATTGTACAACTTGGTTTCACAATAGTAACTCTCCATAATTGCCTTATTAACCATGATATGTATGGATTGTATACACACAACACAATGATACTATTTAGAGTCAAAAACCTATGTTTACTCACCAACTATTTTTAGTTGACCCTGTTTTCATCATGTTTCAGGTGCTAATCTTTGAGTTCATATTTAAGATGCTACACATAGGAATTGAGGACCTAGTTAAATAAACAGTTAAATTTTGTTGATGTATTTCGTTCCTTTGTATGTTTTTATTATCCAAGTGTTATGTAATTTAAACAAATTGATATATGAAACTTTAGTTCATCATGTGCTCATGAACAGTTTACATGTCCCGCCCCGACGTTTCCGCCGTCGGTTGGGGTGTGACATATATCATTTTTATTTTTAGTTTATGCTAACTTTTTATTATACGAAATATAAAAAATAGATTATTACAAAAATTAATTTAGTTTATTTAAGATAAATGTAAAAGTAGGTGACGATGTGGAAATATAAGGGGTGTTTGAAAAATGATATAGTGTTGGAGGAGAAATGAAGGTTTTTGAAGGATAAATAGAAATTTGATGTGACGCGTTTGTTAGTGTTTGTTGCATCCAACATTAGAGTTGCTCTAACAGTGGGGTCGCTTTTTTCGATGCTCAAATTTCTAAGTTCCCGACTACGATTTTTTTTGGGCCGGTACGGGTGATCGGGCCGGGTCGACCACATAATAAGATATGATACGATAATGAAAATATATCGTCATTAGAAAAACAAATGATAAAAATACAATGTCATTAGAAATAAATAAAAAAAACATTAGATGACTTTCTTTTAAAAAATAGTTTCATAACAGGGTTAACACCTAAAATTCAAGTATTCAAGTTTTAACAATCAAAATTAAATAATCAAGAATGAAGATTAAACATTCAATAATCATAAGTAATTCTTAAACAAGAATCAATAATAAGTAATACCTAAAATTTCAAGTTTGAAATAAAAAAAATTGGAAACTAACATTATTTTTTGCTTCATAATCATTGTTGTAGTGTTTAATTTTGTATTATGGTTGTCAATTTGTGATTGAAATCGTCTTTGAAGTTTAGCTCTTTGGTATCGTCGAACATCAATAGCGAATTGAGGATTTGATTTTGGAATATGGAACAGAATTATGATCGTCTCTTCTATCCCTGCAACCTGCCACTTTGCGTGGCTTTTTTTAATTTTTTTTATAATTAGGTTTAATATCATTTAACTAGTTGAGTTAATGCCTTAATGGATTATGGATCAAATCATCAATGGACAATGGGTATAAGGCTACGGGCTTACAAAAATAAATTCAACTTATGAACTTAGAAAGAGTAAGAAGGAATTAACTAATGGGCTTATTAAATACATATAACTTATGGCTTAATTAGTAGAGTTAATTAAATTATAAAAAAAACATAAAATTTTATATTTTTTCACGGTCCCGGGTCAAATATATTTTTTTAAACCAACGGGGCCGACCTTGAAAAAAACACAGGGTCGTTCGCATTCGCGTAATATACCACTACTAAAAATTTGAAATCGAGAAGGGTCGGTTGACCCCAGTGCCTAGCACCTATCTCCGCCCAACTAATGATTTTAGTATTTAAACAAATATTAAAAGGCAAGTTCTTGGTGTGAGTGGATTTTACTGTAGAAATGATACAAGTGAGTGTGCATTGTGTACAAGCATGTTGATGCATGCTTTGGTAATTTTTTTTATTTCCTCATAATCATTTTTCTTTTGATACTTTGCAGCAGGAAATGTAAACCAAAACTTGGGTTTGGTGCAATGGTCTGAGTGGTATTCAATGAAGCAGGTGTGGGTTTGAAACCCGTAGCCCCACCCCTTTTTTTCTGGCCGGTTTTAAAGCCTTTAATGCGGCCGGTTTTAAAGCCTTTAATGTCAAAAAAAATTTCTTGAGTTTTAATTTATAACCATAAAATCTTATACACTCTTCTCAAACATTGTGAGTTTACTCAAAGGTTTTGACTTTAATTTATATGCTTTTGAGGACGTTCTTCCGCGCGCTTTGTGAGTTTACTCAAAGGTTTTGGATTTAATTTATATGCTTTTGAGGACGTTCTTCCGCGGTTTAACACGCCGCAAAACGCGTGGGTAAAGGCCACTTTCGATCCGAAGCCGCCACAACACGCGGGGCCTCTTTCTAGTTTACGTTAATCTCTACGGTATAAATAGATCTCATTTTACTAGTAATGTGTACAACTTATAAGCTAATCAAATTAACAAAACCTCTCTAACTTGACGAAGTTATAGTACGTTAACATTGGTTCATTAGAAACAAACTATGACATATATACAATGGTACAAAATAAATATAACAATATTTCCTAAACTCTCATTTCTACCTTACAAACGTACGTATTTCCACAAATTGGAAACAAAACAGTTACAAATTAATTAGTGAATTACTCACTCTCACGAAAATCACACTCAATTTTATAAATATATCCAGTAATATATATACTTACGTGTTAATTTCACATCCAAGTTGCACCGCCGTCACATAACGCCGGCGAACTTTGTCTCAAGTTCATGATCACAAGCGTTGCAGCAGCGTGGGCCAGACCACCACCCACAACAAAAACATGAAAGATCTGATGACTATGTCCGGCGATATCAAAAGCACCAGGCTTCCATCTCTCCGGTATCCTCTTAACATAGAACATGGCTCCACTGGAGTAGAAAACAGCCATTATGACCTCATAGATAAGAGCCATGAGTATTCTGAAGTCAGCCCGGTGGAGGTACACGGCATGTGTCGCCGGAATGATGCCGGAGAAACCCATGGCGAGGAAGATGGTGGCACGGAAGGAGCGGTAGCGAGGGGCGGAGAGAGCGGGAGAGAGGAGGGTGGCAATGGCGAGTAGGCCGAGGATGGTGATGGCGGAGAGGTAGAAGAGGCGGGAGAAGGGGTGGCAGTTGAAGGCGTAGAAGATGGGGGAGAAGAAAGAGGAGACGATCATGAGGGAGATTCCGGCGTAGTCCAGCCTCCAGAAAAAGAGGTTGAAGGTTTTGGAGTGGCAAGCGAAGAGGTGGGAGATGGAGCTGCAGATTAAACAGCCCATGGCTCCGGCTAAGAAAACAAACCATGGCCATATTGGGATTGAGTTGTTGATTAGTACAATTGACGGTTTAATAGCTTCTCCTACTACGGATTCCTACACAATACCATTAAAGCTGGCGGTTAAAGGAATACGACCCGTTTGATGTAGTGAAAATGGTCATACCGCTTGATGTGACAAAAATGGTCATACGGCCCATATGATATGGCAAAAATGGTCATTCAGTCCGCATGATGTTTCTATAAGGCCCTATGAGATAGTGTTCGCCAAATCATACAACCAGTATAATGTATAATATGTTTGATTGACATTACAATGACTGATTTGGTCAATGACAAAATCATACGGCGCATATGATATGACGAAAATAGTCATAAGGTCTGTATGATGTTTCTATACGACCCGTATGATCTGGTGTTCATCAAATGATCTGGTGTTCATCAAATCATACGACCCTATGATGTGTTTGACTGACATTAAAATGACTGATATAGTCAGTGATAAAGTCATACAGACCGCATAACCATTTTTTATCCCATTATATGATCCGTATAATGTGAGATACATGCTAACGTACACTTTTAAAGATAGTCTCTTAAAAGAGCACCCTTTAAAATGTTAAGTTACATCATCAGCAAGATAAAGTCAATCAATTTTCAGTCACTAAAAAGTAACATGTGAAATAATAAGAAACATTTAATGCTTATTAAAGATGAAAGCATGATCATAAATATTAAATGGTATTTATATATGGGGCACTTTTTTATGATTGTGTGTGTTTGTTTAAAATGGAACATATTTGTAGCAAACTCCAAAAGAATTCGAATTTAAACTGTAGTAGTTATAAAGGGATGTGTCAGGCATTTGATTCTTTCAGTAACCGTGTCATGTGATATGGATCATCAAACCCAAATTTCTCAAATCACTTTATAGGATCATATTGTCTCCAACCTTTTCTTGTAAATTATCTTTAATCCTCATTTAATTTTGAAATATCTTATTAAAAAAATATCATATTAAAATAACAAGTTATGACTAACTGATCGATAATAATTCACACTGGCAATTTGATCAATGACGATTCTAAGTTTCACTTTCGTTGTCAAGACAATCTAAGTAGCATAATTATCATAGATTTACGTTTGATTTATACTTGATTTCGTTCACAACGATGAGTATGAACAAAATAAAGAAGCCTACAAATGAAATCGAGTATAAATCAAGTGTAAATTGAACGTAAATCTATGATTATTATGCTATTGAGATTGATTTTAACAACAAAAGTGAAAGTTAGTTCTATAATCGGACAAATTGCAAATCTGGATTATCATTCGCCGGTGGATCATAGTTTGAATTATTAAAATTCAAATTGCCTAAATAATTTGGTTATTGTTTTTGATATTATCATATGACATAAGATTAAATAAAACGATCACTCACCGGCGTTAACATTGAAACGACGGAGCCATTAGCTTTCGTCGTGAGTGTCGTCATGGTCGGTTCTTGAAAGCCGTGAGTTCTGCATTTTAAATTACACTAAAAGTTATCAATGGACAGAAATCACAGATTCACAGAATACAAAAAATATTTAAATAACTTTGAAATAAAAAAATCACGAATACGTCCTTGACGCCATGAAGTATGAACGGACCTGGATAAAAAGCTCGCCACCAATGATTCCACCTTATCCTTGTTCATCGAGCTCCAAACTGCCAATGACAAAAATATGAAGAAACCTACCAAATGCCTTCACAAAATTCATCACGAAATGATCAGTATACATGTTCAAATGTTCAATCAATCCAATCTATCTACGTTCAATCAAAATTTGTAATCGATTAACGACGGAATCGACGGAAACGATGGAATCGACGGATCGAATACTTACGTCCAGATATTTAGGGTTTCATTGTGCCAACAGAACACGCTACCGATCACATCCTTCAACGGCCATTCGCAACGGTAATGATCCAAAATGAACTCGTTATCCTTCAAATACTCCGGCAATTCGTCGTACTTTATCAATCTCCTTCCGGATCTTCCTTTCGACATCTTGTCCGTACACTCCGACGAGATGAATCTGTTTCCGTCTCCGCTCGCAGCTCCGACCTTACTCCTCCCTCCTCGCCTCTTCATTCGTGGCCAGAAAGACAAATTTGTCACTCTCCTCGGCGTTTCATCCGCCGAAGATATTCTCTCCGATCACTCCTCCGGCGAAACTGTTCTCTCTATCGGTATAACTGAAACATTTACATGGAAGCATCCAGAGCTTCAAGGATTTATAACCTGCCATTTGACCTGTGATGTTAATTTATTACTTTTTATTTAAATTTAATTTCTGAATTTTAATCCAGTGTACCAGTCTGATATTAGCGTGTTACACGTGTCAATGGATGGATGGTTTGGTTCTTTAGCTTTGGGGGGTTTGCTGACCGTTCGTTGTGTCTTTTATTTGAACAGAATTGATAACCGATGATCCGGATGGTAAGAAATGTGAAATGTATGGAGTTGTTATTTTTGGTCAATGACACGTGCCTGATGTAAGAAAATATGAGATTGGAAAAGTGAAAACTAGAAACGTATTTCTCTCATGTTTTTATCAGGGAACTACTAATCACACACGGAGAATGCTAATTGGACTTGGTCATATACGCATCGTATAGGGCAATACGATGCGTATAGCCCTTCACAATTTCTCATGCCCGACATTCTCTTACAACCTGGTCATTCAAACCTCGTATGCACATCGTATAGGGCAATACATTACAGTTTAGGGTACGATGTACCTTATGCCACTAGTCACATCACCTCGTACCATTTACGCATCGTATTAGGCTATACGATGCGTATAGGGCCCAAATTTTGTGTATTTAACCATGCAGAATTCTCATTCGAACCGAACGTATGCTTTCAAAAAAAAATTATAAACATGTCTTGGTGGTGGGATGGTAACTACGGTTTTCAGATATATTGTAACGAGTCGGTGGAAAACAACCCGCAAAGTTCTGGCGTTCAAGAGGTGAACCGGGAGGAGGTCTCGTCCGACGTTTATTCTCATCAACGGGTAAGGCTTCCAGATTTGAACGAGCCACTGAGCAATCCCGAGTTCGTATACGGTGAACCGTCTTACCTTACACAACCCACGAACGAATACGTATACGATGAAGTCTCTAACCCGACACAACAAACCGACGACTCCGAAGACGAGGAACAAAACCATCAAAACGTGTCGTATAAAACTGACCAGAATTTTCAGTCTCGTGAACAGTTGGTGGATTGGGCTGTCCGGAGAGGACGTGAGAATGGTTACGTCCTTGTCACCCAACGATCGAGGAGAAAATGCGACGATCCGACGGAACCATTTATCAAGGTGTGGTTTGTGTGTGACCGTCACGGCGAACGTGCGTCTACTGCCACGGTTAGACGTGCCGGTAGCAAGAAAATAGGTTGTCCCTTTAAATTGGAAGGAGAGTACTAAGAAAATACTGGTGATTGGAAATTAACAGTGAAGGATGACAGTCATAACCACGATCCTAGTTAACATCTTGACGGTAAAGTTTCATAATATAGCTATTGAATTGTTTGATAACCTGCACGGTAAAGTTTCATAAGGAAAATAGACAGCCACATAGCTATTGAATTGTTTGATAACCTGCACGGTAAAGTTTCACATAAAGCTCTAGATTTGTTAGAAAACGAGTGGTACAAGTTATCACATATACGGAAACAAAATGCAACGTGTGGTTGCCAACTTTTCAGTAGTTGTGGGTTGCCGTGTGCTTGTCGTCTAGCAAATATCGAAGCTACAGGTAAACTGTTCTGACTATTCAGTAGTTGTGGGTTGCCGTGTGCTTTTCAAAATGTTCTGACTATTTCGTTTAAAATATAGGTGGCATAATCCCTCTAGATGCGGTGGACGTCTTCTGGAGGAAACTTGATTTAAAACCGTCGTTTGTCGATGATGAAAATGTAGACATGGATAAAGTACTTGGTCAGTGAGAAACAAAATTATGTCACAACCCGATCAGGTCAAAAGAAGTATGCTGTCGAGAATCGCAGGGGTGGTCTTTCCGAGCAAAATTAACAAGAAAGCGCCTGTGGTACAAGAAGATACTCGCAGTCGTCCAACTTTGAAAAAGCAACAACAAAGGAAACAGGATGTCGCGAGAAACAGCTCATTCATAGGATCCCAACAAAGCAAATGTGACCCTGCGAGACACAGCTCGTATATTGCGTCATAAGAGTCTATACAAGCGAGTTCGGTCATTCAACACCGTCGTTCAACGAAGGGTAAAGGAAAGCAACCACAAGATGATAACGCCCATCTTGGGTTTCCATTGATTATGGGGAAAGATGCGGTTAACAATATAAATTGTTTTAAGGATTCGATACCGTCTTTATTTTATCTGTACATTTCACATATACAGGATGTAAATCCTGACGGTAACTGTGGTTTTCGATCGGTAGCTTTGGGCTTAGGTTTAAATGAAAACCGGTGGCTTTTTATCCGACAACAACTTCTACATGAGATGGACAATAAAGAGGAATGGTGGAGAACTGTTTTTGACAGAGTCGCCTTTCAAGAGTATGATAGGCTACGTCACACGATAGATTGGCAGGATGTGAAAGCCGCACTAGTTAGTCATTGGATGTCGATGCCATACACAGAACTCCTAATTGCTCAAAGATTTGGGGTGATTGTTCATCTTTTAAGCATCAACGGTAATCAAACATTTTTTCCATTGTGGTTTGGTCCTAACGTTCACGCTCAACATCAAATCGTATCGTTAGTTCATGTAAAAAATGCTCATTTCATCCACGTCAAGTTAGACGGAGATTTTCCGATTCCCACGCCGAATGCACTTTGGAATTTGCACCGAAATGATTATGCAGCAAAATGGGAAAATATATACAGTGATCGTATTGAACGATTTAAGAAAATAATGGCTACTAATAATTCTAGATTTCCACAATACGTCACGAACGACGGATGATGTTTGTTTGTTATAATTAATTATTAATTAAATATAATTAATTTTATTTGTCATTTTAATTATTTTAAATTAATTTTACTTAATTATAATTAATTTTTTATTAGTTTTAATTAATTATTAATTAAATATAATTAATTTTATACGTGGCGTATAGACTTGAATAAGAGGGAATTCAAACTTTTCAAATCTGAGATATTTTAAAGGCTATACGTATCGTATAGGTCAATACGTGGCGTATAGAATACCAAAGGTTGGTGGCTATACGCCACCTATTGATCTATACGTTGCGTATGGCCTTTAAAATATCTCAGATTTGAAAAGTTTGAAGCCATATTCCACGTATAGATCAATACGTTGCGTATGGCTCAGGTTCTAGGCAACTTGGCCCGCGTATGGCCTGGTTGCCCGCGTAAGGCTTAGTTTGCCCGGTAACTGGCCTGCGTATGGCTTGGGGGCCCTGCGTATGGCTTGGTTTACCCGGTAACAGCCTATACGCCACGTATAAAGCTATACGTGGCGTATAGGTTTTAAAAAATATTTTATTATTTTAAATAAAATATATTATTATTTAAAATAAAAAATTAAAAACAATTAATTATTATCAGATATGGCGGATCATGATGATGATATTCAGATGGAGCAGTTAGACGATCTTACGCACTACCATTTTCTGGATTTTTCGGCCGATTCGGAGGTGTATGCCCGGTGCCAAAAGCTCTGGGAGGTGCGGTTGGG
This sequence comes from Smallanthus sonchifolius, assembly GCA_023525975.1. Lineage (NCBI taxonomy): Eukaryota > Viridiplantae > Streptophyta > Magnoliopsida > Asterales > Asteraceae > Smallanthus > Smallanthus sonchifolius. Next base: position 72,904,015 of record CM042030.1, read on the forward strand.
CCCAGGGACGGCGGTGGATTGGGACAGAAGCGCTTTATTTTGCATCTGCCTATATACGACAGAAGCGCGGGCTTTTGTATGGCGATGCTTTCATCACACAGATCATGCGGTCGGTTACACCATTTGACGTGCATGAGCCTGCGATGTTACCGGCCATTCCCCCTGTCCGATTAGACCGTCGCACGGCGAGCGGCATGCACATCACGCACTGATTCCCGCAGGGCCTTCGGTTCGTAGGGGCCGTCCAGGACCAGGTTTGGGTCCCGGTGCCGTTTCCGCAGATGCCTGGATAGGGGGACCCGCCTATGCCTCATCCGCTACAGGGTGTGGCGATGGAGGACGGGCCGCCGCACGTCGAGCCCATCCCCGACAATCCGCCACAGCATCCCCGACACGTATGTCGGTCTGTTAGGCTGGAGAGGGCCACCCAGGCATTGCTTGATGGCCTTGTTGCCGACTCACGGCGACATGGTCGTCAACTCGATCGCATGGAGGACCTGATGATGTGGGCGGTTGGACAACTCGTGGATCTGTCACGAGCCGCCGGCATCGAGCCACGCCTACTACCACCGCCACGTCATTATCCGGAAGACCCCGTTCAGGATGAGGGCGGGGCGGGTCTGGGTGACGGCGGAGCCGGTTAGGTTTAGTTCTTTTATTTGTATTTTGTTTCTTTCGTTGTTATGTATGTAAAACATTTTGATGTATATATTTAATTTTTTGATGTAATGTATATAATGTTTAGTTTATTTGTTTGGTTGTAATATTTAATATTTTGTTTGGTTGTAATGTTTAATATTTTGTTTGATTGTAATGTTTAATAAATTGTTTGGTTTGTAATGTTTAATATTTTGTTTGTTTATACTGTAAAAATATAATAAATGTTTAAAAAAAATATAAAATATATAAAATTTATAAATAGATAACAAACTTATATTAACAAAATTATATAATTTAAAATAAAAATAAACAAAATAAAAAAAAATAAAAAAATATAATTAAATAAAAAATACCTATATGTGGCGTATAGGTCAATACGCCACGTATAGGATTCATAAACTCCCAAATCTTCCAACTTTTGAAGCAAAAATATAACCCGTGCCTCATACGCTGCGTATAGATCAATACGCCATGTATTGGACCAGCCGCCAGATAGAGAATGACGTGTGCCATTCTGTTGTTAGTGACTGAACTCTATACGCCCTCGTATTGCCCTATACGAGGGCGTATAGTGTGGCGGCGGGTCCAATTAGCAATATTCCATGTGTAGTTAGAATCACCCTTTTATTATTCAAAGTTATTATTTTATTCCTATAATTATCTAATTTGTTTTTGTAATATATCTTAATTTAAACTAGGTTTTCCTCCTCGCGCGTTGCTGCAAGGTTCTGTCACGTTCCAAAATATCAAAACGCGGACACCAAAACACGTTGCAAAGACGGTCATTTAGACGTAAAACCCGAAGGTATCAAGAAACCGATTGCAAACCCATGTCGCAACCCTTAAAAAACCCAAAACAACAGAAAAAAACACAAAAATGAAAAAGTCTGGGCTGGGCGCAGCCTCGAACCTGGGTCGTCGGCGGCGACACGATCCTAAATATTAAAACGCAAATAAAAATACACGTCGCAATGGTTGTCACTCCGTCGTAAAACCCTAAAGCGTACTCAGTCGTAAAATTTGGCGACACTACGTCGTAAAACCCGAATGTGTGCTCTATCATAAAATTAGTACTTCATCATAAAAGTGACCGTCACTACGCTGTAAAACCCGAAAGTGTACTCCGTTGTAAAAGCGAACGTCGAAAAACCCGAATACAAACGGGGACGCAATGATAAACATAATGTAACGTTAATAAAAGAAAAATCTAAAGCTGTAATATTGAAAAAAAAAACAAAACTTGAAAAGAAATTTTGTGACCAAACTAAGAATACTTAAGTTTTGTGACCAAAATGAGAAAACAAAAACTATATTGTTAATTTCCCCCTTGAACAAAAAAAAATTAACAAAACTTGAAATCAATTTTTGTGGCCAAAATCAGCAAACCTAAACTTTTGTGGCCAAAATAAGAAAACTTATAACTATACTATTTCCTCCCATCATCTTTAAATATATAAAATAAAATTAGGTGGACATTTAGGCTATGTGGTGTACATGCCACTTCACCAAGGCGTTGCTGATGTATAGGGAGGGGCTCCCGGGAAATGTAGGAACCGTTCGTGTAAAAATAATAAAAACAATTTCACTAATTATAATTACAATACATAAAGGGAATAAAACAGTAAATTACAGTACATGTTACAACTGAAATAAATAAAAGGGGCAATTTCATATATACCACTACAAACTTGAAAAATATCATATATACCTAACAAAAACTAAAAATATCATATATGCCCTTACAAACATGTAATAATATCATATATATACCCATTTCATTAAAAAAACAATTTAAAAGATTACCATTTTACCCTTATTTCTCTAAATTTTAATATTTCATATTTACCAATTTTTAACTTTGAAATTTCATAATTACACATTTTCAACTTTAAAATTTTATATTTAACCATAAAAAATAGTTTTCTCAAAATACTATTTTGTATTTTTCTCATTTTTTTATAATTTTACCAATTTTCTTTTATAGTATTAGCGTTTTGTAACTTTCTCGCAATCATTCATTCTGAATCGATGCCTTCTTAATGGGTTTGGAGAATCGCGATAATCGCCATCAAGAGAACGAGTGATCTTTTACGTATTGGATAAAAATAAAAAAATTAGGTTATAAAAAATCATATAATGGATAAGGGTAGAATGGTCATAAAATAACAAATTATTTAAATTGGGTATATATGATATTTTTAGTTTTTTTGTTGGGTATATATGATATTTACCCATGTTTGTGGGGGTATATATGATATTATCCCTAAATAAAAAAACAAAGAATGAGGAAGAAGCAGAGAGTTGTGACCGAGGATTCAAATTCAATACGGGTCATTTAAAACAAATTTCGAGTTTCCCAGGGTACAACAGCCTAAGCAGTATGTACTGTCGGGGAGGATCTAGCACCCGAAAAAATACCTTGAGAGTAGAAAAGTAGGAAGAACATAAGCTTTTCTTGTGTGTGTTTTGGATTTCTTGGATATCTTGGGTGTATCTTAACCAAGGAGCACCTTAGTATTTATAGGGGAAATAAAGTCGAAACAGTTAAAAAAGAATTAAAACGAAAATAATTTGCATTACACGTCTTCAATACATTTTATTCTGTTTTAATTCTTCAAATCGTAACTGACTTTTGTTTCAATATTCTGTGTAACAGACGTTGTGGAACTGAACTTGTTACTCAGGAGTAACTGGTAATGCTTACCAGATTTCCTCCTCCGAAGTGTCAAGTGCGCCATTAAAACGCCACATTGTGTCAACACTCACGCCAAGCTCACGCGTGTGCGAATGCAAGTCCGTGTGCGAACCCTATATGGTCCCACTAGTGATTACCTTAAAGGAAACAAACTCCTTAGGAGCCTCCCACTAATATAACACTCCAAGATTGGTCCCCTCATCTATGTGAGTCAAGTTTCCATACTTTTACTTCCAATTTTCGCAGCTTTACACAGTCCTAAACACCCAACCTCAAGCATCGATATCTCATTCATCTTAGCTCCGTTTTAGACACGGTTTTGTCCGTTGCGAAGCCCTCACAACAGAACATAAACCTAGAAAGAAATACACAAAAATACATCGTTTGCATATATTTATTTCTGTCCAAAGTTAACAAAAAAAAATTATTTTTGTAACTTAGTGAAACCACATATATTTATTTATGTCCAAAGTTCATGTCCGTTCGTTTATGTTTGTTTAAATATTAACTTAAATTTATTTATTACTAACACTAATTTACAATTAGTTCAATTTTCTAATTTTAATTAACTTGAATTTAGATATTTTTGCATCACTTTTGAAATGTTGAATGTGAGGATGATGATTTTTTAAACTTTAATTTGGATATTCACTTTTACTTTTGCTTGGTGTTCGTTTATGTTTATTTGTGTCAGTTTATGTTCGTGAACTGTTCCGTTTTAAATCTTAACGAACGAACATGAACTCGTTCATTTTCTTAACGAACAAACATGAATAAGAAAATTTGTTCGTTTAAGTGTTCGTGTCATTCATTTGTTCGGTTAAAGTTAAATGAATGAACACGAACAAGTCCTGCTAGTGTTCATTCGGTTCGTTTATAGGCTTAGACTTAATTGTCTCATCACACTGAGATGGTGACGACACATAAAGGTGTTCATTATTTGGTTTTAAATCGATTAAACCGAAAATCAAACAAGACCGAACCGAATAAGAATTTGGTTCGGTATGAAACTGAAACCGGATAACCAATTCGGTTTTATGTTCGTTTTTTCAGTTATACAAATTTTGAATTCGGTTAAAAGTGGATAACTCATATGATAGATACAATGCTTCACAAGCTTTTTACAAGTTTTTTTTCTCAACCGTAGGTTTCAAAAACCCAACTCCAAGTTTTTTATACCAACATAAATAATCTTTGTGTAATACTTTAAATTAATAATTAAAGTGTTTACTTAATAAAAAATATATACCAAACTATTTTATCTTTTTATAATACTAGTGGATTAAAATAAAAATTAAACAAGTTAAACTAATAAATTATTTCTAAAAAAATATATTTTAGTTGAAAAATATCAATTAAGTTTATTATGTTAAAACAGAAAACTAAACAGAATTCTAATTCGGTTCTGTTTGGAGATCACTAAATCTAGTTTGGTTCGGTTTCCAAAACCGAATCGATGAACCCCTCTAGTTTGGTTCATTGTAGAGAGCTACCGGGGTTCAAGTACCGACACGACTTGGTTAGGGATGTTCTTTTTGATATATTTAGGCGTGCCGGGGTTTCTACTAAGAAAGAGGCACCAGTGAATTTCTTGACGGACCCATTGGAAGGAAGATCAACACTTAGACCCGCTGACATTTTGGTCTTCGGGTGGATAGGTGGGAAACATGCGTGTGTAGATCTAACAGGGGTCTCCCCTCTGGTGGGCTTGGGAGTTAGTGCTTTCACGGTGAGTCAGACTGCTCTAAAAGCTGCTTCGAGCAAAGTGACCAAACACGAGAAAGCGTGTCTTGACAACCAACACGTGTTTATACCATTTGCTTTTGACACTTTTGGTTTCCTTGCACCAGAGGCCGTGGAGTTACTTAACCGAGTACAACGGGTCATGCATAGTAATGTTATGACCCCAAGATCTGTAGATGTAGTTTTTAAAAGACTTGGTTTTGCTATTCAAAAAGGGTTGGCGGCGCAGCTTGTTGCCCGTTTGTCTTCTATCTCTATGTAATTTCCCTTTGGGAGTTGTGTTTTATATAATATTAAAAAGTTAAAATAACATGCCTACATAACCTGCATAGGTATGTATATGTTCCATATGAGTCGAATCAAAACATATGTTAAAGTGAAAGGCGAACTAGTAAAGTACCTTAAGTTCTATTAAGCTTCTAAACATCAAATCCCAACAGTGAATGCGCAAGTCCTAACTCCTAACATATATGTAACATGTGATATTAACTTCAAAACAACTAGGCACTCGTATCTGGTGGCGGGACTTGAACAAATAAATTAGGGGGCCAAAAATATTATACATAAAAAAGCAAATTTTTTTCCCCAAATAAAGATCAACCACCCCAAAAATGATACGATTGTCTGGATTTGTGGAATAGATTTCAGCTTTTGGTTTGGATTAGGGGGTTAGACACCATAACTAATATGAAATAAACCTAATAGACAAAAATCAATAGTTATGAAAAAAAATAGGGGGCCTGAGCCCCCTCTAACCCTTAAATGTTCCTCCCCTGCTAGCATCTATCAAAAGGATAGCAAAGCAAAAAGTTTAATTCAATACATATATACCACAATAATAAAATGAAAATAAGATGATCAACATATCCAATTACAAATATGAATGAAACAAATCAAGCATAACAAGTCAATAGCCTCACGATCATATCTCATAACAAGAAGGTTTAAAAATTTCAAATATGCGTATTACAAAGCAATAGTTTAAATATATCAATGACAATAGAAATCAATACTATAAAACTTAATGCAGATTCGTACAACAATACTCAATAAAAGCGAAAATACAACCACCAAACTCAGTAAAAATCCCACCATTAGCAGAGCTATTGGTAAGGCCTGAGGATGGTGAGATATAAGCTGTAGGAGCTACCCCTACGGTGACCTAGTTGTCCCAAAGAAGGCAGACCCATCCTGGAAAGGCCCATTAGGGTAAAACCCCCAACACTTCTTATAAATATGAAGGAACAACCCCCATTAGAGACCAGGTTCTTCTCCATTCATTCACTACACTCCCTTCTCCCTTATTATATATATATATATATCTCTCTCTCATATATAGAAATACACATATGCATATATACACATCTTGATGATGATACTGACTTGAGCGTCGGAGTGCCCTCGGGCCCTCTAACGAGCGTTTTATGTGTGTGCAGCCCTGATCAAGACTCGAGGAGATGCTGGAGCTGACCCCGTGCAGTCAGGGAGGAACCCTTCGGGGTCCCTCGCAACGATACAGATGGCGAGACGTGTCGTAGGTACTCTTCTGGGGATACTAGAAAAGAGCAACCTCTGTCCATTACCCCTCGGTGTGGATACGGGACGCTATATAAGCAAACCATACATCTATTTCGGAAGGTGGAGATGCTGCTTTCAGAGACCCTCAGCTCCACACACTATAACAAGACATGACAAATATAAATAAATAAATCTATTTCCTAACGTCCACACCTTCTTTTTGGATGGCCGTCATTGTCTACACACGACCATGTCTACACGTAATGTGTTGCTAGGTTAGATAACTTCTAGGCTTCTATTTTGTTTACTTAATTTATGCATAATTCTTTAGTTATTAATACTGCTTTTTAATCGTATACTTTTAACTACTTTGAATTGTTATAAGTTAATTAAGTTTCCTAATATTATTAATTTTATTTTTCTTGTTCCTGTTCTACTTATTAGGTTTACACACACACATATATATATATATATATATATATATATATATATATATATATATATATATATATATATATATATATATATATATATATATATATATATATATCTCAGAGTCTAATTATTCTCATAATTTTTTTTTTGAAATTTTACATTTATTAGAGCAACTACATTTACATTAAAAAGATACTTATCTAAGTTAACTACATAAAAATCACAATCAATTTAATTATAACGTTTCCGAAACTCCTTTATCATATAAATAGTTATGCCTTCCATTTAATTTAATTACTTATATTCAATAATGCCAAAATTTACAAAAAGTTTCACTATTTTATCATTTATCAGTTAAATGTTTGATTACTTTTTTTTATTTTTGAAAGGCAAAATTTTTTTTGTTTGATTACTTAATAAAGATATATAATGTATAAAACTTAATTACTTTTAATTGTTTTGGTGATTTGAATTTCATGCATAACATGGTGCATTCTTCATACTTTTACAAGTGAACACTCTACTTCCAATTACACCACCGTCACCGCCGACCACCAGTCAGGGGTGGCTCAACTATATAAAAAAAATAAGCCGTCGTTTAGGGCCTTCATATTTAAGGGTCTCCCAATTTTTAGAATTTAACTTCGTTTAATTTTCAGGTTTTGACAAACAGAACAAAAAATCAGTATACATGAAAGAGTTTTCTTTTACTAAAAAATTTAATACGTATGATTGTGTGACTTTAAGAAATTATATATAAAAAATGTGTATCATCGATCATATTCCACTGTGTTAGGATTCTAAGAAAAAATTGTATTTTTTTTATAAAAAAGGGACCCGATTTTATAATTCGTTTTACGTCCAAAAAAGTTGAGCCGAACTTGCCACCGGTACATAGTCCTTAAATTATAATCTAACTCAATTACAAGTGTCGGTGGAAACTTTATGTAATTGACAGTTTTACCCCAAAACTTTGTGTAATTACGAAAATAGCTTTCAACTTTGTAATATATATTACTTTGACGTACTCAAGTTTTTAAAGTTTCAAGTTTACCCACTGTAATATATATAATATATTTTTCCTTAATAACTTTCGTTTGTTTGTTTAATTTTTTTTCTTGACGTCCCGGTATAAATTTTGTTAAAAACGGAGTCGTATTCAAAATAAAGTATTTTTTAGATATCGTGGGTTATGTCGGCTGACGGTAACGTGCTTGTACGGTGAAGAATGAGACCGACACCGACTGAAAAACATCGATACCGTTATGTATCTGTCTTTTATCTATGTTTCGATCTACACAACCGAGTCACCGTAACTTCATACGTTTTTTTATGTATTTAACCACGTTTCTTTTTGTGCTTAGCCACATTAATGTCACCGTGTCAATCGTTTAAGATCTGCCTCCCGCTGCAGAGCGCGGGGCAAAATTCTAGTTGAACATTAATTTGCATTTTCATTTAGGGGTGTTCATCGGTTCGGTTAATGGTTTGTTTGATTTATTCGGTTTTGATTTTTTTTAACCCTTATCCGTTAACCTAACCAAACCGAATTGGAAAATTTTCTAACCGAGCCGAATTCAAAAGGAAAGTATATCCGAATAAACCAAATAAATCGAATTCAACCGAATAAATCGAATAAACCGAACCGAATTGGAAATATATCTAACCAAACAAACCGAATAAACCGAATTAAAAAAAGGTATATCCGTTAACCGAACCGAAAACCGAATTCGCAATTCGGATACGGTTAATAACCGAACCGAATTCAAAATTCGGTTCGGTTTTTTTCGGTTACGGATACGATTCGGATTTCGGTTCTTTTGCACACCCCTATTTTCATTTGCATGACAGGTCATGAATTTGCATGCGAGTTAATAAGAATGGAACATTTAATACTGTGTATGAAAAAGAGAAAATTATTCTTTTTAGTTTATACTTTAGGGAGGTGGGATTGGTACCCTCCCAACCAAATTACCCTCCTAAATTACACCAATTAGAAGATGCCACCTCAATTAGCCAAAGTACCCTCTATGGTGGGAGTGGTTGTTGATCAGCTCTTGTGACTAAATAATGAAAAACAATATATAAATCATATCTGCTAAGTTCACCGTTGAAAGGGAAAACATCATGATCTCTGATCTGGATCGGGTTCCCGTTTATGGTGTACGATTGGGTGAGATCGTGAGAGCTCACGGTTTGGAGAGAGAGAGAGACGATTTAGTGGTGATAGAGATTAAATGAACATTATTCTATTCCCTCTAATTAACTCTCTATTTATATATACACCCAAGGGGAAACCCATTAATGACCCATTTAGAGTAATTAGACCCATCAACTAATTATTAGCCATAGGTTAATTAATGAATAAATAATTATATTTTATCATTTAATAATTAGATAAATGATTATAAGAGCCATATATAAAATCGTGTCTTACATTCTCCTACTTGGCTGAGTAATCATTTATTATGAGCATTAGTAAGTATGCAAAGATTTAATACTCATTTTAGTTCTAAACTATAACTATAGCAGAGAAATACAGTCATTGAATCAGTATTCAACTCAAGACCCCCATTAATCATACTATAACACAAATTTAAAACTTAAGTAAACTTTAGGATCAAATTTATAAATAAGCCCTTTAACGTTGATTTGTATAATCAGTGTCTATATGTCTTTAGGCATGCATAACATATTCTGAGACAAACAAATTCAATAACTGATGAAATTTCATTAATAAACGTAAGTAAGTACAATTATGCTACTAAATAAGGTCTTTAGAAAAGCCCATCTTCTAAACATGTTCTTCGAAAACTTTAGGTGGGAGACCTTTAGTCATCGGATCCGCAAGCATAACTTTAGTACTTATATACTCAATACAAATATTGTTTTACTCAACTAGCTCACGTTCGAACAAGTACTTTGTATCAAGATATAATCCAGCTCTAGTCGAACTGTTACTGTTCGAGAAACTAACGGCAGCTGAGTTATCACAATAAAATTTCAATGGTATAGAAATGGAATTAACTGATTTGAGTCCAGTGATAAGATTCTTTAGCAACATTCCATGACAGGTCGTGTTACACACAGCTATGTATTCTGCCATCATAGTGGATGTTGTGGTCAACTGTTGCTTATGACTCTTCCATGAGATAGGTCCGCCGGCTAACATAAAGATGTACCCCGAAGTGGATTTCTTGTCATCTTTGCACTTAGCAAAGTCAAAATCAGAATAACCAACCACTTCCAAATTATCACTTCTTCTATAAGTCAGTTTATAGTCTTTCGTCCCTTACAGATATCGAAGTACTTTCTTAGCTGATTTCCAGTGATCTAGGCCAGGATTAGTCTGATAACGGCCTAGTATTACAGCAATATAAGCGATATCTGGACGAGTACAGACTTGAGCATACATAACTGTAAGGCCCCAAACCCGGGAGGCCTCACTCGTTGGATTTACTCATTCACAAACAGTTCTTAAACATGAATATCAAATAACGCAGCGGAAAATTTCATTTAAACATAACTTAATCGTTGTTCATACATGCGGAAGCGTAAACATTGATTAAAACATATTCACATCATAACTAAACATAACGGGATGCCAGTCTTCAAAAGCAGTCGGGTAACTCTTCATCTCTAGCCAAGCATCACCGTCCATCCTCATAACCTGCCTTAAACCTGAATGTGCACACTAAAAAGGTCAGCTACGCTGGTGAGTTCTAGCATTTCATAAAAACTTTAACGTCAACATTTGCCAAAAAGATATCATTCATTCATTTAGTAAAACCTTTCACAAAAGCATGTAATAATAACATCTTTAAAAAGGGTTTCGTACCCATATCATCATCAACATCATAATCATAAACACCGTTAAACGGATCGTTCATTAAAACTTTTAACATTCATTTAAGTCATACATTATTATCTAAATTCTGTATCGTTACGCGTCTTTGTGTCCCCGAAGGGATCCTTGATGTTGTGGGCAACCGTTACATATCGCCGTCATTGCCACAACCATCCAATACGTGGGGCCAACCGTTACGTATCGCCGTCATTGCCCAACACGCATCTTTCCTTTGGAAATCAACCGTTACGTATCGTCGTCATTGATTTCCCATTACCATTCAATACGTGGGGTCAACCGTTACGTATCGCCGTCATTGCCCAACACGCATCTTTTCTTTGGAAATCAACCGTTACGTATCGCCGTCATTGATTTCCAATTACCATTCACTTAGGATGATCGTCATCACCCGAGTAACCGTCGTTACTCCCTTACCAGTTGTACAACATCAAAACCATTGGCAGGCCACTAAGACACTACCCCTGTTGTTCTTATGGCAACTATGGCTCGCTGTCCATAATCTACCACAAGGCTGGGAATCTCATTCACAGACTTCATTCGTAAATTCCATTCATTTAACAGATTAGATTTGTAATAACTTATCTAAACCTTTACCTCTTTCCCTTTTCATTAAGCCTTTCCTCATTTAGACCGTTCATAAACATTCGTAAACCTTTTTGGCAAAAACACTTCATAACCTTTCCTTTCGTAAACATCGTTTCGTTAAAACATCATTTCGTTAAAACATCATTTCGTTAAAACATCATTTCGTAAGTATGCACACCAGCCCAAAACATTTAACAAAAACATTTAAAAGAGGGCTCTAGAACTCACCTGATACGCTAATATGGGTTGTCCTAAACGAAGGTCCAACAACGTCACTTCCGATCTGAATTGATTAGTTAAATACACATCAGACCAATCCCGACTCTAACGGTTTAACCATTCTAACATACTGACTTCACTTAATCAGTTCTGATGTCTGCGCACTTGCCAAGTGCGCAGACCCTGCTGCCTGCGCACTTAGCAAGTGCGCAGACCATGCTTCCTGCGCACATAGCAAGTGCGCAGGTCCCTCCTCCTGCGCACTTAGCAAGTGCGCACGACCTGTTCTTCGCGAAAAACCCTAACTTATTCGGGTCTGATCGTGTCAAGATCCCGAACCTGTTGCATTCAAAACGTTCGTTTTCCATTAAGGAACTCAAATCCATGATTATCTTTCAGTTTCATCCGTTCAAACCTTACCTTTTCACCCAAAACCCGAAAAACCCAAAAACGAACTAAAACTCAGATTTAGGTCGGATCGTTACCTGAATCGAGCTTCTGATCCGGAGGTTCTTCTCACGAGTGCAAGAGACACGAGCGGGTGCAATCTTGTGCGATTCCGACACTTTCTCTCTCCACGGTTTTTCTCTCTCTAGAATTGCAAATGAGAGAAACATGAGGTGACCTTGGCTATTTATAGGGGAGACCTCCCCAAGCCCGGTTCGCGACTGACCCGGCCCGACTTCGGCCCGATTGAACTCGTTAACTTTATTTCTCGACATTTTGGGATGTTACAAGTCTACCCCCTTATAATAGGTTTCGTCCTCGAAACCTATCACAAGTCAAATAATTGAGGGTACGACTCCCTCATTTCCGCCTCCGTTTCCCATGTAGCCTCTGATCCCTTTCGGTGCCTCCATTGGACTTTAACCAATGGAATAACTTTATTACGCAAACGCTTCTCCTTTCGGTCTAAGATTGCCACGGGTTCTTCGATGTAATTAAGGCTGTTGTCGACCTCGATGTCAGTAAGTGGTACGTGAGCCGATTCATCCGCCAAACACTTTCGCAAGTGTGATACATGGAAAGTAGGATGAATCCCACTTAACTCATCAGGCAACTCCAACCGATAAGCGACTTCCCCAACCCGTGCCATTATCTTGAATGGTCCGACAAACCTCGGACTTAACTTTCCTCTCTTTCTGAATCGTATGATTCCCTTCCATGGTGACACTTTCAGCATTACTTTGTCACCAATATCAAACTCAATAGGCCTTCGTCGTTTATCCGCATAGGATTTCTGACGATCTTGTGCGGCCTTCATTCGCGCTTTGATCTGATCAAACCTTTCCGACGTCTCTCTTACGACTTCGAGACTTCCTAATTCCTTCTGTCCAATCTCACCCCAACAAACCGGGGTCCTACATCTTCTCCCATACAACATTTCGTAAGGCGGCATGCCTATCGTCGTGTGATGACTATTGTTGTAGGAGAATTCAGCTAACGGCAGATGGCTGTCCCAACTGCCACCGAAGTCGATAATACAAGCACGGAGCATATCCTCCAATGTCTGAATGGTCCTTTCGGACTGACCATCCGTTTGCGGGTGGAATGCAGTGCTGATATTAAGCCTCGTGCCCATCGCCTCGTGAAATATTTTCCAGAACTTCGATGTGAATCGTGTGTCCCGGTCAGATACGATCGTCAATGGCATCCCATGCCGTGCTATTATTTCATTAATAAACACTTCCGCTAACCTCTCTGACGAGAACGTCTCGCGGATAGGCAGGAAATGAGCACTCTTCGTTAATCGGTCCACAATTACCCAAATGGTGTCATGACCTTTAGCTGTGTGAGGTAGCTTAGTTATGAAGTCCATGGTAATGTGTTCCGACTTCCATTCCGGTATATCAAGTGGTTGAATCTTTCCATACGGTTTCTGGTGCTCGGCCTTTACTTGCGAGCAAATCAAGCACTTGCTTACATACTTCGTCATATCACGTTTCATTCCAGGCCACCAGTATTCCTTTCTTAGATCTTGGTACATTTTATTGGTACCGGGATGGATAGAGTAACGAGACTTATGCGCCTCATCCAAGATTTTGGTCCTAAGTTCGCCACCCATAGGTATCCATATCCGTCCACAACGTGTCCTAACACCAAGGGTGTTATACTCCAACTTGTCCTGTTGGCCAACCATCCTTTCCTTCTTAATGTTTTCCTCCTTAAGCGCCTCATCTTGAGCCTTTTCACTTTCTCTTATCACATCCGATGTTACAACCAACTGGCAAGCCTTCACTCTAATAGGAGTAGGCACATCCTTTCGGCTTAGAGCGTCAGCCACCACGTTTGCCTTTCCAGGATGGTATATTATTTCACAGTCATAGTCCTTCAACAGTTCCAACCATCGCCTCTGCCTCATATTAAGTTCCTTTTGTTCGAAGAAGTACTTCAAACTTTTGTGGTCGGAGTAAATAGTAAACTTCACCCCGTACAGGTAGTGCCTCCAGATTTTCAATGCGAATACGACATCAGCAAGTTCCAAATCGTGGGCTGGATAATTAGCTTCGTGAATCTTCAACTGTCGTGACGCATACGCGATCACTCTCCTGCGTTGCATCAGTACGCATCCCAATCCCTGACCCGAAGCGTCAGAGTACACCACTAAGTCTTCATTGCCCTCGGGAAGGGCCAAGACTGGAGCTTGGGTTAGCCTCTTCTTCAATTCCTTAAACGCCTCATCTTGGGTCGAACCCCATTCATACTTAACTTCTTTCCGAGTCAACTTTGTCAACGGCGAAGCTATTTTCGAGAAATCCTGGATGAATCTCCGATAGTAGCCTGCCAATCCCAAGAAACTGCGGATTTCAGTTGGCGTCTTAGGAATATTCCATTCCTTTACCGTCACTATCTTTGCTGGGTCAACCATAATGCCTTTCGGGTTAATGACGTGACCTAGGAATTGGACTTCCCTAAGCCAGAACGCGCATTTAGAGAACTTAGCATACAACTTTTCCTTCTTCAGAGCTTCCAATACCTCCTTCAAGTGACACGCATGATCACCCTCATTCTTGGAGTAGATGAGGATATCATCGATGAATACGATTACCGATCGATCCAGCATTGGTCGACACACTCTATTCATCAAATCCATGAACGCTGCGGGGGCGTTCGTCAATCCGAAAGACATTACGCGGAACTCGAAATGTCCGTAACGCGTGCGAAATGCAGTTTTCGGTATGTCTTCTTCCCTCACCTTCAACTGATGGTACCCGGATCGAAGGTCGATTTTTGAGAACCAACTTGCGCCTTGCAATTGATCGAACAGGTCGTCGATCCTTGGTAACGGGTACTTGTTCTTCACCGTACGTTTGTTCAACTCGCGATAATCAATACACATTCTCATCGAACCGTCTTTCTTCTTTACGAACAACACCGGAGCACCCCAAGGTGAGATGCTTGGTTGGATAAATCCTTTCTCAAGTAACTCGTCTAGTTGTACCATAAGTTCTTTCATTTCCACTGGTGCTAGTCGATATGGAGCTTTAGCCACGGGCTGGGCATCTGGTACTAAGTCAATTCGGAACTCAATTTCTCTATCGGGTGGTATCCCAGGCAAATCCTCTGGAAACACCTCCGGGTACTCGCGTACCACGGGTACATCGTCTAGTTCCTTCACTTCCTTACACTTGTCAATCACATACACCAGATAGGCCTCGCATCCGCGCCTCAAGTAATTTGTTGCCTTAATCATTGAGATGACGTTTGGCATCGGGGCGTCACGATCTCCAAAAACCTCGACTTTGCTACCATCCGGAGCCTTGAGTCGGATTATCTTTCGTTTACATATAATTTGCGCTTCATTGGCAGTTAGCCAATCCATGCCTAACACGACATCGAACCCTCCCAAAACCATAACACACAATCTGACAGGGAACCTATGACCTTCTATTTTTATCGTGGAGTTTTCAACTACATCGGTTACTCTTGCAGTTCTACCCTCAACGGTTTCTACGCTAAAGGCCCTTTCTAACTTACTGACAGTGTACTTCACGCGTTTACAAAAAGTCACAGATATAAAACTCTTACTGGCACCCGAATCAAATAACACAGAAACAAGAGTGTTGTCAAGGACGAACGTACCTGACGCCACATCGGGGTCCATTCTGGCCTGGTCTTGCGTCAGCGCGTACGCACGAGTCTTTGCTCGGGGCCTCTCTTCCCTCTTCTTCGGGCCTTTCCCCTTCCCGGCTTCACCCATTCTTGGTTTGGTGCATTCCCGGCTCAGATGACCGGCATTCCCACAGTTATAGCACTTGTAGTGTTGTGTGCACTCACGGGAGTAGTGCCCGGTCTTGCCACACTTAAAGCACAAGTTAGATCCCAGTCTGCATTCACCTACATGCTCTCTTTCACACTTCTTACAAACAGTCGGCTCGTTCACCCGAGCTCTCTTATCACGAGCCCCAAACATCCTTCCCCCAGTTCGCTTGTTTGAGAAGCTCGGTCTCTTCTTTTGCTCTTCAACGGCAACAACATTCAGTGCCAGATCGTCAAATACTACGCCACTAAACTCTACTGCCGAATCATAGGTAGTAGGGGCGTTTGCCTTAACGTAGGTGCGGACCTGGTCCGGCAACCTTTGAATATAGCAGGCAATCTTTCTCTCTTCAGTAGTGACAAGGTGTGGCACCAGACGTGCCAGTTCATTGAATCGGGTTGTATATTGCCGGTGCGTCATGTTCCCGGCCTTCAAACCCAGAAATTCCCTCTCTACCTTCTCAATCTCGTTCCTTGGGCAGAAATTCTTGATCACCAAGGTTTTCAAGTCAGCCCACATCATTGAGTCAACAACCTCATCCCCCTTAGCATGACGTACACCTTCCTACCAGTGGGATGCTTCCTCCCTCAAGGTTGCTCAGATGGATGGTGGCTTCCATACGTATTACCCAATCAAAAGTAGCCACCACGTCCTTCTTCCCAGTCAGGACTGGCGGGTCACATGCCTTAAATGACTTATAGTCGCATCCGCGAGCAGGCGATGCGTTAATTGCCTCAGTGTTCGGGGTATCAACCGTCGGGTTAGACCCACCTTCCCTATTGACCTGCTTCAATGCTTCTGCCAACAGACCTGGCAGAGAATTCTTCATCAACTCGGAGAACTCTCGAGCTATGGCTGCTCTCACTTCTGGTTCAAAAGTGAAAGGTTGTTCTGCAACTTGTGTCTGCTCAGTTCCATGCACACTAACCGTCGGTTCAGTGTGAACACTTCCTTCTTCGCTGTGCTCTTGGCGCGCAGGAATCCTGCCACGCCCACCATTTCGACCGCCGGTACGGCCACCACGCCTTCCGTTTCCTCTCCTCGCCATTTCGTTCTATAAGACAAGAAATCCAATGTTATCACGCTAGTTAACAAATAAAATTCAATAAGTACTGTAAGATGTTAATATACACTGGCCATCTGCAATTAACCATTACACTACCTTTCGATTTCTATTTGACCACCTTTGTAATTCCATCAGAACAATAGTCATTTCCTAACCCTTCCTAAGGCATACTACATACACATACTCTACTTTTCATACCTAATGCTGTGGCTCGAGTTACCCGCACTGGCATCCGCTTTCGGTCCCATTCACAGTTTAAGTTCAGACACTGGGAGTGTCCGAATCTCCCAAACTATTGCTCTGATGCCAACTTGTAAGGCCCCAAACCCGGGAGGCCTCACTCGTTGGATTTACTCATTCACAAACAGTTCTTAAACATGAATATCAAATAACGCAGCGGAAAATTTCATTTAAACATAACTTAATCGTTGTTCATACATGCGGAAGCGTAAACATTGATTAAAACATATTCACATCATAACTAAACATAACGGGATGTCAGTCTTCAAAAGCAGTCGGGTAACTCTTCATCTCTAGCCAAGCATCACCGTCCATCCTCATAACCTGCCTTAAACCTGAATGTGCACACTAAAAAGGTCAGCTACGCTGGTGAGTTCTAGCATTTCATAAAAACTTTAACGTCAACATTTGCCAAAAAGATATCATTCATTCATTTAGTAAAACCTTTCACAAAAGCATGTAATAATAACATCTTTAAAAAGGGTTTCGTACCCATATCATCATCAACATCATAATCATAAACACCGTTAAACGGATCGTTCATTAAAACTTTTAACATTCATTTAAGTCATACATTATTATCTAAATTCTGTATCGTTACGCGTCTTTGTGTCCCCGAAGGGATCCTTGATGTTGTGGGCAACCGTTACGTATCGCCGTCATTGCCACAACCATCCAATACGTGGGGCCAACCGTTACGTATCGCCGTCATTGCCCAACACGCATCTTTCCTTTGGAAATCAACCGTTACGTATCGCCGTCATTGATTTCCCATTACCATTCAATACGTGGTGTCAACCGTTACGTATCGCCGTCATTGCCCAACACGCATCTTTTCTTTGGAAATCAACCGTTACGTATCGCCGTCATTGATTTCCCATTACCATTCACTTAGGATGATCGTCATCACCCGAGTAACCGTCGTTACTCCCTTACCAGTTGTACAACATCAAAACCATTGGCAGGCCACTAAGACACTACCCCTGTTGTTCTTATGGCAACTATGGCTCGCTGTCCATAATCTACCACAAGGCTGGGAATCTCATTCCCAGACTTCATTCGTCAATTCCATTCATTTAACAGATTAGATTTGTAATGACTTATCTAAACCTTTACCTCTTTCCCTTTTCATTAAACCTTTCCTCATTTAGACCGTTCATAAACATTCGTAAACCTTTTTGGCAAAAACACTTCATAACCTTTCCTTTCGTAAACATCGTTTCGTTAAAACATCATTTCGTTAAAACATCATTTTGTTAAAACATCATTTCGTAAGTATGCACACCAGCCCAAAACATTTAACAAAAACATTTAAAAGAGGGCTCTAGAACTCACCTGATACGCTAATATGGGTTGTCCTAAACGAAGGTCCAACAACGTCACTTCCGATCTGAATTGATTAGTTAAATACACATCAGACCAATCCCGACTCTAACGGTTTAACCATTCTAACATACTGACTTCACTTAATCAGTTCTGATGTCTGCGCACTTGCCAAGTGCGCAGACCCTGCTGCCTGCGCACTTAGCAAGTGCGCAGACCATGCTTCCTGCGCACTTAGCAAGTGCGCAGGTCCCTCCTCCTGCGCACTTAGCAAGTGCGCAGGACCTGCTCCGTGCACACTTAGCAAGTGCGCACGACCTGTTCTTCACGAAAAACCCTAACTTTCGCATTCGGGTCTGATCGTGTCAAGATCCCGAACCTGTTGCATTCAAAACGTTCGTTTTCCATTAAGGAACTCAAATCCATGATTATCTTTCAGTTTCATCCGTTCAAACCTTACCTTTTCACCCAAAACCCGAAAAACCCAAAAACAAACTAAAACTCAGATTTAGGTCGGATCGTTACCTGAATCGAGCTTCTGATCCGGAGGTTCTTCTCGCGAGTGCAAGAGACACGAGCGGGTGCAATCTTGTGCGATTCCGACACTTTCTCTCTCTACGGTTTTTCTCTCTCTAGAATTGCAAATGAGAGAAACATGTGGTGACCTTGGCTATTTATAGGGGAGACCTCCCCAAGCCCGGTTCGCGACTGACCCGGCCCGACTTCGGCCCGATTGAACTCGTTAACTTTATTTCTCGACATTTTGGGATGTTACAATAACGCTCCCAACTACTGATGCATAAAGTATCATTCTCATTTGCTCATTCTCAACCTCTGTTTTTGGACATTGGAAAGAACAAAAAACATCTCCCTTAACTACCGGAGCCACAGAAGGAGAGCAATGTTGCATATTGTAACGTGTGAGGACTCGTTCAATGTAGGCTTTCTGAGATAATCCCAAAATGCCCTTAGATCTATCTCGATGTATTTCGATGCCTATAACATAAGAAGCCTATCCGAGATCCTTCATGTCGAAGTTATGCGAGAGTAAACGCTTCGAATCATGCAACATATCAAAACTATTAATTTCCAATAGAATGTCATCTACGTAAAGGAAACGTATAGTAAAGTTGCTCCCACTCATCTTGAGGTAGGTGCATTGATCCACTTAATTCTTAAGGAAACCTTGTTTCTTCATGACTTCATCAAACTTTAGGTACCATTGACGTGATCCCTGCTTCAACCAGTATATGGATTTCTTCAACTTACAGACTAGATGTTCTTGACCTTCAAGTTGAAAACCTTCAGGCTGTTTCATGAACACGTCTTCATTTAAGTCGCTGTTGAGGAAAGCGGTTTTGACGTCCATCTGATGTAGCTCTAAGTCAAAGTGAGCTACTATGGCCATCACGATCCTTAATGAATCCTTTCGAGGAACAGGAGAAAAGGTCTCTTGATAGTCGATTTCTTCTTTCTGAGTGAAACCCTCTGCAACCAATCTCGCTTTATAGCGTTCAATGTTTCCATTCAGATCTAGTTTAGTTTTGAAGACCCATTTACATCCTACCGGTTTAGCATCGTTGGGTAATTCAACTAAATCCCAAACATCATTTTTCTTCATGGAGTCAAGCTCGTCTATCATAGCTTTGTTCCATTCAGAAGACTGATCACTGCTAATGGCTTCATGATAAGAAGTAGGACCTGTAAACTTTCTGGCATCCATTTCAGCTTCAGTCAGGTAGGTAACATAATCATCAAAGTTAGTAGGCCTTTTGGATCTAGACGATCTCCTGAGTTGATTATCGGGTTCGGCATTGTCTTCATGTCGGTCGTTTGATGTGACTTCATTCTCTAGTACAAAAGGAGTAGCATTAAGATCTGAGTGTGGAGGAAGTGGTGTAGTGAAGTGCGGTGCAGCGTGGTGTACAAGATGAGTAATCGGAGGTAAAGTAAGCGACGAATCTCCCCCCCCCCCCCGCGTCTTGTACTTCTTCTAAATGTGGATAAGGATTTTCACTGCTCCAACTGACTTTAAAATCCTCAATGAATTTGGCATGCTTGGTTTCTACAATACGAGTGACGTGAGAAGGACAGTAGAATCTATAACCCTTTGAGTGATCGGGATAACCTATGAAGTAACATGTGACAATTTTCATGTCAAGTTTCTTTAAGAAGGGATTATAGAGTTTAGCTTCGGCAAGACAGCCCTATACTTTCATATATCTAAGACTCGGTTTCCTTCCTTTCCAAAGTTCATACGGAGTTTTAGGAACAAACTTTGAAGAAACTCTATTGAGTATATGAATGGCTACTTTTAAAGCCTCGATCCATAGGAATGAGGGTAAACCTGAGTTGGCTAACATACTATGTACCATGTTCATTAGTGTCCTGTTTCTTCTCCTAGCAACACCGTTCTGCTGAGGAGTACCGGGCATAGTGTATTGGTTCACGATCCCATGGCCCTTACAAAACTCATATAATGAACCAGGAGCCTGACCCACATCAGTATGTCTGCCATAATATTCACCTCCTCTATCTGATCTCACAACTTTTATTTGAAGATCAAGTTGTTTTTCAACTTTAGTTTTATAATCTTTAAAAGTCGCAAGTGATTCAGATTTTTCTTTAATAATATACAAGTACATATAATGAGAATAATCACCGATTAAAGTGATAAATGAAGTATGTCATGTTATACCAGCAACGGGGTAAGGCCACTAAAATCAGTGTGAATGAGTTCTAATAAATTAGAGCTCCTAGTGGCACCTTTCTTATTTGCTGATGTCATTTTACCTTTAAGGCATTTGACACATGTTCCAAAGTCATTGAAATCGAGAGATGGTAACACTTCATCCTTCACGAGTCGAGATAAGCTATCTCGTGAAATGTGGCCTAAGCGTTGATGCCATAACATGGATGAAGCTTCTAAGTCTCGCTTCCGTTTAGTCTTTGTTGAGTTTTCATTGATATTATATGATAACAAAGACTTGGAAAATTCATCATCTAGTTCTATTCTATAGAGACCATCATCCAAATAACCACGTCCAAACACTTGAGAATTTAACATAATAGAAAGTTTGTCATGACCATAAGAACAAACAAAACCGTCAATGTCTAACTTTGGTCCTGATACTAGATTTCGAGTAATCTCAGGAATATATAAGGTATCATAAAGTTTAATACATAAACCAGTTTTCACAATTAATTCTAAGATTCCCACAGCTTTGACAACTAGTTCTTCTCCATTCCCCATCTTAAGTGTTCTTCGGTTTCTTTCTAGCTTTTGAGTTGTAAGGAATCCCTGTAATGAGTTGGTTACATGAACCATAGAACCAGAATCAAACCACCATGTATTAGTTGGAACATTTAAATTATAGGACTCAAGTATCATGTAAAGATTATTACCTCACTTGCTCAGCCACTCCTTAAAATCTGGGCAGTCTTTCTGCCTATGTCCAGCTTTGCGACAGAACTTGCAGTGAGTCTTCCCTTTGAAGTTCTTAGAGCTGGAAGCACCACTCGCATCTTGTTTATGGACCTTAGAAGATTCTTTCTTACGAAAATTGCCCTTCCTTTTCTTTGAATCATCGGACATGAGATAAGCAACATCCGGTCTCTCTAGCTTCAGACGCTCTTCTTCTTAGACGCACATTGCAATCAACTCACTCATCGTCCACTTATCTTTCTGTGTGTTTTAGTTGATCTTGAAAGCTTCAAAAGACTTAGGAAGAGAGGTCATGATAAAGTGCACTAGAAAGCCGTCACTGATTTCCATATCTAATCCCTTGAGTTTACGGGACATGTCATTCATCATCATGATGTGCTCACGAATACCGCTGATCCCGTCATACTTTGCAGTCACCAGCTTCAGAATTAGACTGCTAGCATGCGCCTTAGAAGTTCCCTTGAATTGATCCTCCACAGAAGCTAGATAAGTCTTGGCATCTTTAGAATCAGGTATAGCTCCTCTGATGATCAGACTGATGGAGTTCTTCATTAGGATAAGAGCCATGCGGTTACACCTCGTCCATTTCTCTTGCTTTATGATGTCCTGAGGAGTGCTTTTCTCAGTAAGATCAGCAGGTGCAGGCTTGTCGAGTGCGTGATCGAATTCCATCATGCCGAGAGACATCATCAGTGAATCTTTCCAAGCAGAGAAGTTCGTACCATTCAAAGTTTCGACTCCCAAGTTAAGGGCTGCAGTGGATTTTATACGAGAAAAATAAGATACTAATTGCTAAAGAAGAACTTAGAGTGTCTATGGGGTAACTTAAACCAAGACAGACGGAAATAAGGACCATTATATTAATGAAGTTGTGATAAATATCTATTATAATCACCAAAATAATAGATTAATTAGGTTCTACTTAAACAATATAACACATCACCTTTGGGCAGAAGTGAAACATTTGTTTAGTATTAGGAACAATTTAATATTGAGTATGTGCAGTAAGAATGTAACACGTCACATTTGGGCAGAAGTGAAACATTTGTTTAGTATGCACATAATTAGCTTCGCGAAAACCAAATGTGACACATCACCTTTGAGCAGAAGTAGAAACATTTAGTTATATTAGGCGAAGTAGTGCTTAATTATACTTAAATAACTTTACAAGCGTGACACATCACCTTTGGGCAGAAGTGAAACTTTACGTGTTATTTAAGTTAATCATTTTTTCTAAGTTAATGTCATGACAATCACTAAGTTATAATGCTTAATTAAGCTTGAATAAGTTTACATATGCATCACATCACCTTTGGACATAAGTGAAGCTTTAGGTGTTATTCAAGTAAGTGTTAAGGTTTTGAAAAACATTTAAGTTTAAGGTTTATCAAAACTAAAGCATTCATTAATAACAAAGAATTTTAGTCACATATAAGGCTAGGTTCACGGCTAAGTGAAGGTTCACGATTCTTTAAGGGTTCACGGTTCCAGGTAAGGGTTCACGGTTCATCAAAGGTTCACGGCTCTAGAAGGTAAACCGTGAACTAAGATACCCGTGAAGCATAAAACCGTAAAGTCTAAAACCGTGAAATCTAAACCTGTGAATAATGACCGTGAAGTAAAAACCATGAAGACAAAAAAAACGTGAAACAAAACCGTGAAGACTGATCCTGTTAGGCTATGCGCGATATTTAAGGGATTTTATTGTATTTTAAAATTTGAAAAATCTTTTAAGTTGTTAAGTATATCCAAGTTTCTTTATTTAAAATAATAAAATAATATTTTAATTCAAAATCTTGGAGATAAAGTTACAAGATTTTAGAAAAAACACAATCAAAATCCTAATCTATCCCAAAATAAGGGGATTTTCATCGAAATTCTGATGAACACGAAAAACAGTTCATAAACTGTTCTTCAATAATATCAGATAAATGTCTGGAATCGAAATCTTGAACATTAATATTTAACAGATTTCGAAAATATTAAGGATCTCGGGTTTTATGAGATCAAAACTTGATATTTTAGCATAAACCGTAAACTTTAAGAAAAAACGATTTTCTTATGGTTTTAAAACAGAACTTTGTTCTCCGATTTTAATTCAAGTTTAGGAAAAAAAAACAAGAACTGATTAATCAACATCTGCTCTGATACCACATGTTCATTAGTTCTTGTGACTAAATAATGGAAAACAATATATAAATCATACAATCTAAGTTCACCGTTGATAGGGAAGACATCATGATCTCTAATCTGGATCGGGTTCCCGTTTAAGGTATACGATTAGGATGGTATTAGGTGAGATTGTGAGAGCTCACGGTTTGGAGAGAGAGAGAGGGACGATTTAGTGGTGATAGAGATTAAATGAACATTATTCTATTCCCTCTAATTAAATTTCTATTTATATGTACACCCAAGGGGAAACCCATTAATGACCCATTTAGAGTAATTATGCTCATCAACTAATTACCGGCCATATGTTAATTAATAAATAAATAATTATATTTGATCATTTAATAATTAGATAAATGGTTATAAGAGCCACATATAAAATCGTGTCTTATTGTAATACCCTCCGAGTACTTTCCAACCCTCCTTTTTTTTAGAAAAATTAAAAACAAAATAATAACCAAATTTAAAAATTAAAAATTTAATTAATTATGCGGATCCGTAAATATTTTAAATTCTCGGTCCATACGTTCCTCCCTGATAGCCGCTCGTTGTTCCTGCACTAAAACCCGTATGTTGTCGTCTTTTTGCAAATTTTAAAAAAGTTAAATCATAATATTTATAACAAGGTTATTATTGAATTAAATTTATAACATAAATATATAACATATATTTAAATATAAAAATGAATAAAGCAATCACCAACATTCCTAAACTATTTCGTTTTTGAGAAATTAAATCATGAATATTCGGTACAAGATTATTTCGTTTTTGAGAATTCTATACTATCTGATAAATAAAAGTTTTTCATGCCACATGTCGCCTCCATATCTACTCTCATCATTTTTTTCCCGCCTCTCTATCCTATTAAATACATTTTCATCTTTTAATATTAATAATATATTTAAAAAAATACTAATTATACTAATAAAACACCTTAAATTATCTTTTATCATTAAATCTTTGAAATCTAATTATTTAACTTTTATTTTCAATCAAATAGTAAATAAAAGTCAAATTATATTAAATAGTAATTAACGTATTTTCAAAACCCAATTATATATTAATTTTTACGTATTTTGAATTTTGTTTTTTATCCTTATTATATGTAATACATTTTTACACGTGTAAAAAATATATATAAAAATTTAAGAATTTTACAAATGATAGTTTTCACCCCGTGTGTAATACACGGAGTCTAAGCTAGTTAAATAATGAATAAAGCAATCACCAACAGTCTTCTTTCAGCGGGTTCTTTCATCTCCTTCAGCGGCTATACAAAGCCGCCCACCTTACCCGCCTACTTTTACCCGTTGAGCTTGCGGCGGTGTACCCGCCAACTCTCTCCTACCCGCCTGCGAACACGCCCTCCACTCCCACCTCCCTTATGGAGAGGGAAAAAGTGCATGTGTAGGTCATTAATATGTGATCGGCATTTTTTGGGTGATAAAACTAAAATAGACATAATCTGTTGTAAACTCGTAATTGATTATTTGTTAATTTTGTGATAAGAAAAATTATATATATGAAAAAGTGAATATGATGTTATTATCTACTTGTAAGATTATCCGTAATGATAGGGTGAAGGTGATGGATTTTCTGTGCCACACGTAGACGTCACGTAGACACTGACTTCTCTCACCCTCACTAGGGACGGCTCAAGCTTTTTGGGGGCCCAAAATGGATGATAAAATTGAGGCCTTTCCGGAATATATATATATATATATATATATATATATATATATATATATATATATATATATATATATATATATTGCTTTTGATCCTAAATTGTGGTTCATAAACTTTGAAAACCAAAAAGTGTAATCTCCTATATTCTTTTAATTTTCTATAGAAATCATCTACTAATAGTTGTTATATATAAAGAAAAATACATATCATCAAGAACTAATATACATATATAAAGTAGAAAAAAAAAAGTAAAAAAAAGGAGCAACTTACTTGGTGGAAAAGCACCGACTTTGTTCCAGCTCTTCGACTTGTTTGTTGAGCAGGTAACTAAACTAAGATTTACTCTTCTCCCTTACCCCCTTCAAACAAAGAAGCAAACCAATAAATTCAAATAATATTTATGTAACTTCAATTTCCAGAAGACAATTACTAGAAAAAAACCAAGATTCATAGAAAGTTCAAGAAAATTTACAACAGCGCATGACTAATTTTTGAATCATCATTGCTGCTGCCTGCTTGCCCCTTCGGTTGCATCTTCATCTGATGTTCCACCAACTTCACCATTCTTCCTAGCATCAACAGCATAAAGTTTCTATTTGGATCTTTATCTGATGTTCCATTAAATTTCTGAAAGAATTGAAGGTGCGAGAAGTTGAGAGGGAGAGGCGGGGCGGAATGGTGGATTGGAGGAGTGGTTTAGGGTTTAAGTTTCTATTTGGATTTTGCTTAAATATAAAAAGAATTAATTACATGGATGGCTCCTGTGGTTTGGTCAAATTATGGTTTTGACCCCTAGGAATGAGAAACTACAACTTTGGCCCAATAGTTTGCACAATTGTAACACGTTTGGCCCCTGAGTTGGATGGATGTTAACTTTTTCAGTTAAGTGCATATGAAATGACTAAAACACCCCTCTGAACAAAAGTGTCAAACCCTCCACCTCCAACCATCATCTCCACCCTCTCACACCTCCTCCACCTCCACCGCCTTCCACCGCCATCTCTGACCATCCTACCACACCTCACCTCCACCGCCACCTCCACTGCCACCTTCACCTCCGGCCGCCCAACCCTATTTCCCAGTACTCTGCATCGCAACTTTTTTCTTCCTTAACCGGTCCACTTCAATCGTTCAATAAAAAAAAAACCACTGGAGAGTTTTTTATCAGTCCACCTTCAACCATCCAACTCAAAAAAATTGACTTTTTTGGGCAAAATACGAAGCTTCTTGGGATGATAATGGCTTTTGGTTTATTGTGGAAATCAAATTGATTGATTTAATGGAAGCTTCTCATTCATAGATGATGACTTTTTTGGTCCATCTGGTTCAAATCAATGTTTCTCATTCATAGATATCTAAGATAATGACTTCTCATCTCATTCACAGATAATGACTTTTTGGTCTGAAGGAAAAGAAAAAAAAAGAACGTAAGGGACAATCTCTGGTGGATTTGCAAGGCTCCGGCAGAAGAAACCGGCGGAAAGGAGGCGTCGATTGTAGAAGAAATTGGAATAATCGAAAGGGGGTGGGAGTTCAGCAGGTCGTCGCCGTCGCCGTGGTCTGTCTCAGAACCGTCGTCGCCGTAGAAGAAATTGGAATCAGCTGCTATGGAGGAACCCTAGGTCTGTCTCAGAACCACCGCCATAAGCCCTTCCCACTCTCCCCCTGCTCCTTTCTCAGCTGCCGGAGACGCGACCGGAGGTGAAGGTGGCGGTGGAGGTGGCGGTGGAAGGCGGTGGAGGTGAGGTGTGGTAGGATGGTCGGAGATGGCGGTGGAAGGCGGTGGAGGTGGAGGAGGTGTGAGAGGGTGGAGATGATGGTTGGAGGTGGAGGGTTTGACACTTTTGTTCAGAGGGGTGTTTTAGTCATTTCACCTGCACTTAACTGAAAAAGTTAACCTCCATCCAACCCAGGGGCCAAACGTGTTACAATCGTGCAAACTATTGGGTCAAAGTTGTAGTTTCCTATTCCTAGGGGCCAAAACCATAATTTGACCAAACCACAGGGGCCATCCATGTAATTAATTCTTATAAAAAAGTCCAGAGTTGAAAAAAAAATAGAAACGTATAAGAAAGTTTGGAACCTTGTATGTTGAATAAGAGACAAAAAGTGATAACAACCGCAACTGTTGGGATATTACCCGGCATGAAGACCGGACACATCCCAAACTCCAAGTCCGGGTAATCACCTACTAAGGTAAAGTAGACCGGGCCCACGGGCCCGAGAGCCAGGCTTTAACCAAGCCCCGGCACACGGGATCAAGCCCGACCAGACAGGAAGGAAGGGACAAATAAATGAATGATAAAGAGGAGACAAGAATCAACGCGCCAGAGTACGAGCCAATCAAGAAAGGAAACCAGACAATGCACAAATCATTACTAACAACCTTAACTGTGGTCCAATCATTACATATCCAGACCAATTAACAAGGATCTGCCCCAGGCTAAAGACAAACGATCACCTGGTATAAATACTCCATCAAGGCCAAGGTAATGTCCATGTTCTCATTCATTCTCACACTCGCTTACTACTTGTTTCCTCCTTCCAAACCTTATACTTATTCTCACGCCAGAGGCTGGTCACAGCGACACCCCCCGTGGTCCTCATTGTGACGAGACTAACAGTGTTTCCTGTTTTGCAAGGTCAAGCTCAGTACTATCTTTCTGGAGACTCTTAGATAACCTGATCCCGGTCCGGAGGTCCTGGAGTTTACAGTGGCGCCATCCAAATTGGATTAACCCTAAAACCAACTCAGCTAGAAAAACAACGTGAAACCCTAATCCCACGCAGTCACCATGTCAAACCAGCAGCAAAATCCTTCTCCAGCACCTACTCCTGAAGTATCATTGAATGTAACGCTGTCCGTTGAAGGAGGGGAAGGTAGAGAGAAAGAAAGCCGAGCGAAGGAGTCCTTAGAAAATTATGTTTTGGTGGAAGATGCACTGGACGACTCTGATCAAGAAGCATCCGGTGCAACAGCCCAATTCACCCTAGAGTTCGTCCGGAGCAATCGGGATAAACTTCGAGCGGAGCTCGTAGCTCTGGACAAAGCAGATAAACACGCTGAATTTAGAACAAAATTGGTATTTGATACAGCCAAGGAAGCAACAGGCAAAAATAAACAGCTGGAAGGCCCGGCTGATGCAGGAGCGACCCGACAGGGCAAGCAAAGAGAAGACACACCCAACCTACTGAACCAATTGTTAACAATACGTACTCACACCACACTTGTCAGGTGGTAAGGTGGCGGGAGCGGCAACACAAGCAACAAACCCGACGGTGGCCCGGCAGAGAAGTGCATAGAGGATGACCTAACCAAGCCTTACAGGGCAGACCACCTGGCGGAACAATCCAAGTTCACTACTCGGCTGACTGAAGCACCACTCCCGGCTAAGCTCAAAATGCCAACATGTATTAGCAAGTACGATGGTAGCCAAGATTCGGAAGACCATTTGCACACCTTTAATGGTGCAGCCCACGTCGAGCAATGGTCTCTCACGGTCTGGTGCCACATGTTTGCCCAGACATTGACAGGTCCGACAAGGGTATGGTTCGACTCCTTACCCTTACAAAGCATAGACAGGTTCGTCCAGTTGAAAGAAAAGTTCCTCCGTAATTTCGGCCAACAAAATAAAAGGTTTAAGAACGCCAACGAGATCATGCACATCCGAAGGAAAGAAAACGAAAGTACAGAGCAATACATGGAACGGTTCATTAATGAAAGTTTGTTGATAGAGGACGTACAAGTGCAAATGAAGGTGAGCAGCTTCATCAATGGAGTACGGAACACACAACTGCAAGAAAAGTTGGGGGAAGATTATCCAAAAAGCTTTGACGCGTTAATGGATAGAGTACGGGCATTCATCCGGGGCAAAGATACGTCCAACAGGGCCAGGGAATGGGATAACCGGACCCCCCGACAGACAAGCAAGCAAACAGACAGTAGGGGAAGCAGATATGCCCCGGCGAGTAGCCCTGCCCAGAGATCTCGACCACCGATGCCGGAAAGGCCCAGGTAATCGTCTCACCCCGCTGCATCATTTAGTCCATACTTAAAGCAATCATACAATAATGAAATAAGAAGGCATGGGGGAGAGAGACATGAGCGGCCATTTGATTTTACAACCCTTACAAAAACACCAAGCCAAGTCTTGGCCACAGAACGGGTCAGCCAAAGTTTCCAACCACCTAGACCCGTCAGACCCCGGTTGTACATGCAAGATTCAGGCAAATTCTGTGAGTTCCATAAAATAGGGGGTCATACCACAGATAACTATGAACATTTAAGAAGGGAGATAGAGAAGGCGGTGAAAACAGGCAAACTGTCTCATTTAATCAAAGAAATAGGTCAGTAGGGCAGCAGAGACAGAAAGCCCGAAGGAGACAGACATAAACCACCCCAGAAGATAGAGGAAGAGTAGAAATGGTGTACAAAGGGGAAAGTTCAAAGCAAGAGGTGCCTGACCGTAAAAGAAAGCCACTGCCACTTGAATCATGGATGACACAAGCTATTTCTTTTGAATCACTAGCGGATGAGGACATCCAGGAAGGTCCACTAGTTATCTATGCAAACGTGGCAGGTCATCGTATTGGGAGAATACATGTGGACGGAGGCAGTGGGGGCGGAGATCATGTTTGAACACTGCTTCAGACGATTGGATGAAGACTTACAAGCTAGACAGGTCCCGGATCATCTCCCGCTGGTTGGATTTGCAGGAGAAAGAGTATTACCTATTGGCAAAGTGACTCTCCCGATCACCTTGGGGGAAGGAGAAAGGTTTCATACTGTCAACCTAACTTTTTCTATAGTTCAATCCAATTCCAAAAACAATATCATCATGGGCAGGCCGGGAATCAAAGCCTTTAGAGGGGTAGTATCCACCAATCACGGAATCATGAAATTCCCCACACCAAAAGGTATAGCATCAGTGAGTACGGCTGCCGAGATAGTAGCCGCATTGGACAGAACTAAAGAAGGTCAGAACGCAGAACACGAAGCATGGATGATCCACGGCAACTTCACATACCAAACTATCAAGGTGGGGAGACAGTTGTCCAACAAAGTAAAAGAAGATCTAAAGGAACTACTCATCTAAAACATGGATGTGTTCGCTTGGGAAGAGGCAGATATGGAAGGCATTCCACGGGATTTGGTGGAACACAAGTTGAACATATACCCCACAGCAGATCCGATCAGGCAAAAGCAGCGGAGTATGGGCCCGGAGCGTCGCAAAGCTGCATGTTTGGAAACTAGAAAGCTACTACAAGCGGGAATAGTAAGGGAGGTCAAATATCCATCTTGGATAGCAAAACCCGGTAATGGTGGCAAAAGGGGACGGCTCTTGGAGAATGTGCATAGATTTCAAGGATCTCAATAAAGCAACCCCGAAAGACTGGCGCCCCCTACCCGAGATGGAAATGAAGGTAGAAGCCCCGGAGGATTTCCCAGTACGATGTTTTCTGGATGCATACAAGGGATACCACCAAATACAGATGGCATCGGGAGATGAAGAGATAAAGGCATTCTACACAGACGAAGGGGTATTCTGTTACACCAAAATGCCTTTCGGGCTAAAGAATGCAGGAGCCACTTACCAAAGATTCATGGATCAGACTTTCACCAAACAGATTGGCAAAAATATCGAGGTCTATGTGGATGACCTGGTAATCAAAAGCAAGACAGAAGCAGGAATGGTCAAGGATGTAGAGGAAACTTTCAAAACACTCCACGGGGCTGGCATGAAGCTCAACCCAAAGAAGTGTTCGTTCGGAGTAGCAGAGGGAAAATTCCTCGGAGTAATGGTAACCAAGGAAGGAATTCGCCCAAACCCGGAAAAGGTGGAAGCCATAACCAAAATGCCTTCCCTAAGAACTTTGAAGGAAGTACAAAGGCTAAACGGACGACTGGTAGCGCTGAATATGTTTCTATCCTGGATGGCAGACAGGTCACTCCCATTCATGGCAACATTGAAAAATTGCCTCAAAAAGAACGAATTTGCATGGACAGCAGAGGCAGAGGCGGCGTTCCAAGAAATGAAGACCCACCTATGTAACTTACCAGCACTAACAGCACCAAAGCTGGGGGAAACATTGATTATGTACTTAGCTGCATCTGCAAACGTTGTTAGCGCGGTACTTATGACAGAAAGAAAAGAAGTCCAGACCCCAATTTACTTTGTTAGCAGAACACTCAAAGACCCGGAGACCCGATACCCGGACATGGAAAAGCTAGCTTTGGCACTAGTGTATGCATCACGACGTCTCCGGCGATACTTCCAAGCTCATCCGGTTAAGGTACTGACTGATCAACCTATCCAAAGAATCTTAAAGAAACCTGAATACTCGGGAAGGTTGGCCACGTGGGCTATTGAACTCGGAGATCACCAAATTACCTACTGTCCATGAACGGCATTTAAAGGACAGGTGATAGCAGACTTTCTGGCAGAGCTGCCAGAACCTCGAGATGAAAAGATACATGCATCAAGGGAAAGGAATGAAGAAGTGACAGAGCAGGAGCCATGGAAGCTCTTCACAGATGGTGCTGCTAACGATGAGGGGTGCGGGGCAGGCCTAATATTAATTAGCCCGGAGGAAATAGAACTTACCTATGCCCTTCGGCTAGACTTCAAAAGCACAAACAACGAAGCAGAATACGAAGCCCTCCTGGAAGGGCTACGTATGGCCAAAGAAATGAAGATTACATGGATTGAAGCACATGTTGACTCCATGTTGGTAGCAAACCAAGTCAACAATTTCTATGAAGTCAAAGGCGAAACAATGAAGCAATACAGAGCCAAGGTGGAAAGGTTGATGGCCAACTTCAAGTATTGCAAGGTAATACACATCCCGAGAAGCCAGAACAAGAAGGCTGATGCCCTAAGCAAGTTAGCCTCAGTGGCATTCAGTCATCTAACAAAGGAAATACGGGTGGAAGTACTGGCCAAGCCATCCACAACAGAGAAAAACGTTGAGTCGGTAGAAACAAAAGAAGAAAGAGCATGGATGTCACCCCTGCTAGATTTTCTGAGTAAAGGAATCCTTCCACCAGACCAGAACGAGGCCCGAAAGATATGATGCAAAGCCCTCAATTATGCAGTGGAAGACGAGCAGTTATACCGGAAATCCTACCTAGGTCCCATGCTGAAGTGTGTGGACCTGGATGAAGCCAACTATGTAATCAGAGAATTGCACGAAGGCATCTGTGGAATGCACTCAGGACCGAAGACAGTATTACAAAGGCAATGAGAGCCGGATACTACTGGCCCGGAATGTACAAAACAACGATAGACGAAATCCGAAAGTGTGACAACTGCAAGAGACATGCCCCGGTAAGCCGTCGTCCTAGCATGAACTTAATCTCAGTCACCTCCGCATGGCCCTTCTTTAAGTGGGATATAGACATTGTAGGACCTTTCCAAGAAGCTTCGGGAAGGGTAAAATTCCTCATTGTGGCAATCGATTACTTTACCAAGTGGATCGAGGCAAAACCACTGGCAACAATCACGGGTCAGCAAGTGCAACGTTTCGTATGGGAAAACATAGTCTGCAGATTTAGAATACCAAAGGAGCTGGTAAGCGACAACGGAAGGCAGTTTGCAGAAAATCCGTTCAAGAGCTAGTGCGCAGAATTACAGATAAAACATGTATTCTCTTCTGTTAAACACCCTCAGTCCAACGGACAAGTGGAGCGGGCCAACAGAAGCATTGTGGAGGGGATAAAAAACCGCCTCGAACCTAGGAGCCACAGCTGGGTAGAGGAAATCCCACATGTACTTTGGGCTCACCGCACCACACCACACCAATGACAAGCCACAGAGAAACACCGTTCAGTTTAACATGCGGGACTGAAGCAATGATCCCAACAGAAATAGGGTCGCCAAGCCGGCGGACCCATACGAAGGAGGAAGGAAATGAAAAAGACCTAAGGCTTCACTTAAACCTACTAGAAGAGCGTCGAGAAATGGCCATCGCCAGAGAAACAAGATACAAGAAAAAGATTGAAAAGTATTACAATAGCCGTGTCAAAGGAAAGAATTTCAGGCCCGAAGAGTGGGTATTGCGAGACAATGAGGCGAGCCTACAAGAAGACACTGGTAAGTTGGGACCCAAATGGGAAAGTCCCTACCAGGTAATCGAAGCTAACACTCGGGGATCATACAAGCTAGCCAAACCGGATGGCACACCTATCCCTCGTACATGGCACGGGATGCAGCTAAGGAAGTATTTTATGTAACGTCAAGAACTACGGTTAATGTTATCTCTCACCTCATTATGAAAGCTTTAGGCCCTATCAATGCAAATTATGTTTTTCATAAAACAACACTTGCTCTACGATGACTTTACGCTCTATCAAGGATAAAAGCTATCCGGCCGGACAACCCCCGGATAAGCTACTAAAACAACTTGTACCCCTTGCCAAGGGTAAAGAGTCCAATAAAAACCATAAAGGCTATCCGGCCGGACGACCCCCGGATAAGCTACTAAAACAACTTGTACCCCTTGCCAAGGGTATAGAGTTCAGTAAAAACCATAAAGGCTATACGGTCGGACGACCCTCAGATAAGCTACTGAAACAACTTGTACCCCTTGCCAAGGGTATAGAGTTCAATAAAAACCATAAAGGCTATCCGGTCGGACGACCCTCAGATAAGCTACTGAAACAACTTGTACCCCTTGCCAAGGGTATAGAGTTCAATAACTGGGCCTTCAACCCTCTCTCACTCTCCTGCAAAAGATACAACATAAGCAGGAAATATAAAACAAAGAGAAGAAAGAAAATCACCACCGGACTTCACCACGGACATGGTCCAAGTCCACCTGCAGAAGATTCATCTCGAACGATGTCTTGATACACTCCGTCTCCTTATCCGCCACCTGCTTAGATAAGCAAGAAACCTCTCCTTGAAGTCGGGCAATTTCAGCGTCGTGCAACTTAGAGCCCTGAATTATAGAGTCCACCTTCTGGAGCTCAACTTTGGTCCCTGCTAATTCCGACTCAACTCCTTGAAGTTTCCGGCTCTTGTCCTCCAATTCCTTCAGAAGCGTCTGCTTTTCGGCCATAACCTTCTCCAGGTAAACACCAAAATCGTTATGTCGAGATAAAAGGGAATGGTACCGACCTTCAAAATAAAGCATCCTATGATGCATCTCTATTGTACGGGCATAAAAAAGCTATGCTCCCGACTAAGCCGAGAGGTGGTGATCCCCCTATTAAAAACCCTCTCCCCATAAGGGAGGACATGCTCGAAAAAGTCATGGCTAACCTCGGCTGAGTCAAACACAGCGCCGGTAGCCAATGACCAATTAGGGAAGAAAGGGGCAGCTAAGTCTTCCTCGGGTAAGGGAGGAATATCATCCCCATGACCCAGCTCGTAGGAAAAAACAGTCATCAAAGGGACGGGAGCTGGAAGCCTCACCCCAGGAGTATGATGGGGGGAGGGAGAAACGTCTCTAACAGGAGACAGTGAGACATGAGCGGAAGGAGAGGGATGGATAACTAGGTCAGCAGGGGAACCAGTGGGCAACTCAGGTTGCATCGGGAAAGACCGAAGGGGAAGAACGATAGAGGGTGTAGTGGTGATAGGAGGGGAAGAAGGGGGGTTAAAAATCACCCGAATGGCAGGCCGCTTCGGAGATGAGCCACTTGAAGACTCCCCACATTTTCTCTTGCACCGGCGAGTAAGCACCACCTCCTCATTATCATCCTCCGACTCCAGGGGACTGATGATAATCCCGTGGGAAGCCGAAGCACTTTGAGCAGAGGAGGCAGCGACAGGGCTCCTCACCCTGTCGACAGCAGGGACAACGTTGACTGCTTTCCAGGTCACTCCTAAATCGCCCCCATCACAAGGTCAAGAAAATCCACCTCTGCAAAGAAAAAGATAAACAAAGTCAATCACAACAAAATAAGAATAGTACAACAAAATAGGCCTCACTCACCAACACCATTACGAACATGAACAGGGCGAAGGAGGGGAGTATCCCAATTATGGCTAAAACCGGCCATAACTAAAGCTGGTTCATCATAAACAGCAATAGGATATGGGCTAGAAGTCAACAAGGTGTACAACCCCTCCTCATAGGTACCCTTGTCAGGGGGAGGATCGTCAATAGAAGCATTTATATCCCGGTAAGGTAGGGTGACGGGAAGAAAAGCGGAAGAAACATATAAAAAATGGTCCTTCCAATTCTTTAGGGAATTAGGGATTTTAAGGGCCATGAACGGGCTAGGTTGTTTCCTTTTGACAAAGGTAAACCAGTCGCCAGCAGTACCAAGATGATAAAAAACGCGAAATAGGTTCACAGAAGGCCAACCGCCATAGGCACGACAAGCTACCTCGAAGTGAGAAACCTTGCATAACCCAAGAGGGTTAAGTTGATCAAAACGAACGCCGTGGTAAAGTAAAAGCTCCAACAAAAAAGAAGTAACAGGATAATGGCAGTTGGCAAAATCAAAATTTATGGTATACAAAGTCATCATGCCCTCCAGAGCAACAGCAGTCTGACCGGGAGCCGGAAAAACCCGGTTTAACTCAGGGGGAATGTTGTACTTATCACAAAATATACTAAACTCTTGAGGAGAAAGTACGGAAAAGACAGTGCCAAGATTATGACGATCTCCCATGGTCTAAAAAAAAGTAATGACAAGAATAAAAGAAGGAAGGAGAATCGAAGGAAAGATCAGAAGGACGCACCTGGTTCCATATAGTGAATAAAAATAAAGGAAAGTAACCCGACGAAGAGGGAAAAAGATAGAACAATTTCTAAGAGAAGGAGAAGGTAAAGTAAAAAAATGAAAAACTCGTAGCGGTTATAAAGGAAAAAGTAGGTCCGTTAAAGAGGAAATTTTGAATTTTAAACATTGGAAGCATCGGATGAACGACGCGTGGAATGTTCTTTTCCCGAGACCGTTAGATGACTGTCTCTGCAAAGGACAACTGTTTTACACCCACCCTCAACAAACGTTTCAAGTTCTTGCATAGAAAATTAGTCTATCACCTGCTCCAACAAAGCATGAAGCAATTAATAGACAGAGGGGGACTTGTTAGGATATGACCCGACATGAAGACCGGACACATCCCAAACCCCAAGTCCGGGTAATCACCTACTAAGGTAAAGTAACCATTGACCGAGCCCACGGGCCCGAGAGCCGGGCTTTAACCAAGCCCCAGCACACGGGATCAAGCCCGGACCAGACAGGAAGGAAGGGACAAATAAATGAATGATAAAGAGGAGACAAGAATCAACGCGCCAGAGTACGAGCCAATCAAGAAAGGAAACCAGACAATGCACAAACCATTACTAACAACCTTAACAATGGTCCAAACATTACATATCCAGACCAATTAACAAGGATCTGCCCAAGGCTAAAGACAAATGATCACCTGGTATAAATACTCCATCAAGCCCAAGGTAATGTTCATGTTCTCATTCATTCTCACACTTGCTTACTACTTGTTCCCTCCTTCCAAACCTTATACTTATTCTCACGCCGGAGGCTGGTAACAGCGACACCCCCGGGGTCCTAACTGTGACGAGACTAACGGTGTTTCCTGTTTTGCAAGGTCAAGCTCAGTACTATCTTTCTGGAGACTCTTGGATAACCTGATCCCGGTCCGGAGGTCCTGTAGTTTACAGCAACCAAACCATATTGCTTTCTTTCCTTTCATCAAAGTTCTATATATGTAAAACATTTTTTCGGAAAAATGGGCCCCCCTCTAGCTTTTTTTTCTACTGTCAGCCGGCCCTGAACCTCACCCACGCCCAGGTGTGTAATGATGGGGTGAGGGTGACCTGTTATGTAATAATTATATAATCTTTGTTTTTTTTAATTTAATTAATTTAATAAACTAATACTAAAAATATTTAATAATAAAAAACAACGTAATATTAAAAAAAACACCATAAAAACATAAAATAGAAAAAACATACAATCTAGAACAAAAAAAATAAAAGTTACTAAAACTACATATTATATTTTTCTTCGATTTCTTTCTTCACTTTAAGGAATTTTTCGCGTTCCTCGCCGACTAAATGATCGATGTTCATGAAATAAAGTTTCATATCGCTAGTCTTTTGTTTTGCCTCATTTATTTTGATTTTCCTTTCGGTTAACTCGTTGAACTTGCCCATGCGGTCGGATATAGCGTCTAAACTTTGCTTGTACTCGTTGGTTTGGGTTGATGACGATGATGCGACTCGTTTTGCTTTATCTCTTCCGATAAGGTTAATGCTACGTCTATCCGAATTAGATTGACTAACGTCATTGCTGGATGACGTTTTTTTATCGTTTAGACGATGATTGTCCCATTAACGGGTTTGTTCAAACTTCATGCACTTTTTCAATAATTCCCAAAGTGCACCCATTTTAAACACAGTCCCATTATTATCTTGTTTATACGCTTCTAGCGCTTCTTGATAGATATCAAGGTCACTTTGACCACACCTTCGGTTGTTTAATTTGTTTTTGTAGTTTTCATAAAACTTGTCAACCTTCAACCGGATATCCCTCCACTTGCCGCTTATCATGTCCTAGTATTCTCCTTTGCCTATTGTTTCATAAAATTGTTCATAGATTTTTTTCCAAAAAATTCCAGCTTTTTGGTTACGCTTTATAAAATTACATTACTAACATTAATAAAAAAATATTACAAAAAATAATAATACATTTATAAAATTTAAAAATTACCAACTATTGGATCCTCCGACACGTTGATCCACGCTTTCACCAAAGTTAGCTCCTCATCCGGCGACCACTTTTCGGAACGCACTTTAACCGTACCCGCTTCGGGTGTAGAAGTAGTGGGTTGTGTTGTTTTCTTTTTATGCGTTCTTTTTTAGTTTGTGGTGGCGGTTGTGTCTCGGGTACAAAGTTGAGTGACGGTTGTGTCTCGTGTACAAACTCATGTATATAGTCGGATAAAAAGTCGGGTGTAGAAGGATTTGAAGTCGGGTAATGAGTCGGGTGATGACTCCAATTTGCAAACGTCATCATCGGGTTCGGATCCGAGGGTTGTGGAACGTACCCCTCGATCGGGTTATGCGGGTTGTGCGGGTGGTTCGGGTTGTTTACAAATTGCCATCGAAGCATATTTGTGATTTTTTTTTTAAAAAAAATTAGAGAGTAGAAGAAAGATTGTAGAGATATGTTTGTATTTTCGTGTAAAAATAAGGTTGTAAAGTATAATATTTATAGGTAATTTTTTTTTAATTTTAAAGAGCCCAACGACTCTTTCCTTTGAGGTGCAATGACTCTTTTCTTGGCATCCCCACCCACTAACGTTCGTGAACACCACCACCTTGCCCCTCCCACGCCCACGCTCACCCCCACCAGATGCGGTGTTCCACGCCCGTGGTGGGTAAGGTGGCACCACGCTCCCACCACCACGATACCATTACGGATAGTCTAAGGGTGGTGGGAGTCGTCATGGGAGCACCATTGTACCGTACGTTGAGAACTTTATCTCATAGTCTTGATGACTTAGCATGGTTGAGAATTTATGACATAATCTTGTAGTATGTGTATACTTAGTTGCTTATTTGATCATGGACTTGATTATTGACTTGAGTGTTATAGGGAACTTGCATGTGGCATATGATCAACTACTATTAAGCAAATAATGCTACATGTTAAATATTTTTATCATTATCAAAATTAGGTTTGATGATTATCAATTCAAACCATTATTTTCCTAATAGTTATTATACTTGATAGGGCCAGATCTTCTTCACTATGAGATAAGCCCTAGCTTGAGGCTCCAAATTTGTCTAGGACTAAGGTTTTTATTCTTCATATTCAAGGTGTAAATCCATTTGTAGATCATTGTGAAGTCGAATAAATCCAGGGTCGTTGGTCTTAATTTGAAGCTTAGTGATCTCATGCGACGGGGCCGTTATAGACGCCAGCTAATGTTTTAATTTTCGTTACCAGTTTATTGGTTGATTGTTTTCATTTCGATTTTGCAGGAATGAAATCCAATGGACGTTGAAGCTTAATTTAATTTTATGGAAATTGACAGAGCAATGAAATCCAAGTTGTTGAGCTTTGCTTATATCATGTTTTTTTATCATACTCTTTTAGATGTGAAAAATGTGATGTATTCATTGGCGGATACCAACTGGGGGGTTCCCCGGTAAGTGGAGGAGGAGTACATGCAGGTAGGGGTGTTCAAAATCGGATATCCGAATTTCGGATAGTGGTTTTTACTATCCGAATCCGTATCCGAAATTTCGGATATCCTCGGATACGGATTTGGATAGTAAATCGGATATCCGAATTCTATAACCAAATCTCCATTTCTTTGTAGGATCAGTAACAAACGGAGCATACCAACCGGTAAAATTGAAGCCATCAAAATTGTAACAAACAGAGCAAAATGTTAAACTTGGGCTTGGCGGCTTGCTCCACACCCAACTCATACCAAGTGGCAAAATTAAGCAAATTGAGCAATTTAAGCAAATTGAACAGAATCAAACAAATAAACTGAACAGAATCAATCAAACAAACCAATCAGAATCAAAATTAAACAAATTGAACAGAAATTTAAAGGTCTTTCATTCAATTAACATTGAACAAACCTCCTATGGCTGCTATCCAGTGACGAAGAAACACATGAACGTAACCCTAAGTTCTCCGTAGTGAGTAAAAGATCAGTCCTGCAAAACGACAAAGATGAAAACTCCCATTTCGAATCTCGTTTATTCCTGTCTTCGTGTCCCACTTCCTCGAATTAACTCCAGCCTTATGGACGATGAGTAGCGGAGCAGGCTGAGATGCTGAGTAATCGAGAAAGCGGCAATCGATATTGGGTTTATAGACGTTGAGTAGTCGAGCAGCGGAGATGACGATGAAATTGCAATTAGGGTTTCTCAAATGGTTATATATATTTAAATATATTAAAATAATTAAAAAATAATTCAATTTAAGGGGTAATATCATATATACCCCTAAAAACATGGGTAAATATCATATATACCCAATCAAAACTAAAAATATCATATATACCCAATTTAAATAATTTGTTATGATCATTCTACCCTTATCCATTATATGACTTTTTGTAACATAATTTTTTAGTTTTATCCAATACGTAAAAGATCACTCGTACTCCCATTCTTGATGGTGACTATCACGATTATCCAAACCTATTCAGAATGCATCGATTCAGAAGGAATGATTACGAGAAAGTTACAAAATGCTAATGGTATAAACGAAAATTGGTAAAATTATAAAAAAAAATGAGAAAATTCAAAATGGTATTTTGAGAAAACTATTGTTTGTGGTTAAATATAAAATTCTAAAGTTAAAAATGAGTAAATATGAAATTCCAGTGTTAAAAGTTGGTAAATATGAAATTTTAAAGATTTAGAGAAATAAGGGTAAAATGGTCATCTTTTAAATTGTTTTTAATGAAATGGGTATATATGATATTATTATATGTTTGTAAGGGTATATATGATATTTTTAGTTTTGGTTGGGTATATATGATATTTTTCGAGTTTGTAGGGGTATATATGAAATTGCCCCTAAATTTAATATTTCGGATTCGGATATCCGAAACTTTTCAATATTAATATCCGAATCCGAAAATTTGGATATCCGAATTTTCGGTTCGAATTCAGATTTTTTTGAACACCCCTACATGCAGGATGAGGGACGGGATTGGGGGTACCGCTTGGGAACACCGGTCCGAACCCCATCAGTCCCGAGAAATTAGCTCTCTACCAGGTTGAGTATACCGATTATTTCCCGACCCTCCAATGGCTCTTTTAGGCATTTAGAAAATAGAATAAAATTTTATCCCTATAAATACGAACTAAAATCTTTTCTTTTAATTATTCCTACAATTCTCAACCTATTCTCTCTCAAATCATTATCATTTTTTGCTTACAAATCTCAAATTATTCTCAAACTTTCAATGGATTCAAGGTCTCGTAACGCAAAGAATGGCGGTTCGAGCCGAAACAAATATAAAAAGGTAACCGAATAATTGCAAAGCCAACCTCAAGTCAACCCTGAGCCTCAACCCAACCCATAACCATTCCTCTAGTTTTAAAACTTTGACAATTCTCCTTCCTAATTCACCTAATTTTGTCAACAATTTCAATCGTTTCCCACTCAACTATTGTACAATGAATTTCAGGTTCCCCGTTGACACTAATGCTAAACTAAATGAAACTTCAGGTTCTTTGATTGAGGATTCTACCTCGTATAGGAGTCACGTAACGGCTTACAATATTTAACATTCACGAGGCCGGATGTTACTTATGCTCCTTGAACCGACCACATGAATGCTCTTAAACATATTCTACGTTATGTTAAAGGAATTCTTTCGTATGACTTCACTCTCTCTAAATCAAGCCTCACATCTCGTGTTTCATACACAGACGTGGACTAGGGCGGGTGTCCGATACCCGTAAATCGACATCGAGATATTGTGTTTATTTGGGAGATAATCTGATTTCATGATCTTTAAAACGTCAACTCACATTGTCCCGTTCCAGTGTGGAAGTTGAATATCGTGGAGTCGCTAACGTCATCTT
The DNA here is from genome assembly GCA_023525975.1 of Smallanthus sonchifolius. NCBI lineage: Eukaryota > Viridiplantae > Streptophyta > Magnoliopsida > Asterales > Asteraceae > Smallanthus > Smallanthus sonchifolius. The sequence continues at coordinate 72,946,473 of CM042030.1, forward strand.
ATAATCTGTTGAATTTGTAAGATTCTCTTGGAGGTTCATCATTCCCCAAAGCAGGCTACTATTGTCTATTGTGATAACGTCAATACCATTACTTAACTGGTAGTTCTGTCCAACATAAACGAATCAACACACATATAGATGGACATCCATTTTATTCGAGAGAAGGTCGCATGAGGCCAAATACGCGTTCTTCATGTTCCATCTTGCTATCTGCATTTTTACAAAGGGATTGCCTTATGTTTTGTTTGACGATTTCTGGACCAGCCTCAACATCTGACAATCGAAGTCAACCTCTGCTTCGATTGTGAGGGTATAATAGGATATATACACACACACATTATTTGTATTTGATATTGTATATTATATGCATTATAATTAATTAGTTAGTGTAACCCTTTCCAAAGATAAAATAGGTCAAATTGTATTATATACAGGGAGTTGTGAATAATATGAAAGTCACGTTTGACATAATCTTTTACCAACACTGATCGGATCTAAGTGGGTACTTTGGAAATGGACTCTAAACACCGTTGACCTGAATTATCTGACCAATATGTAAAACATAACACTATTAGCCTAGTCACGAGAAGGGTAATCTTCTTGTGACCACCCTCCAGCGTGAGAATAAGTTTATGTTTAATAACATATTGCCACAATCAGGATTTTCCGAAGGCCTTTGAGCTTCTTCGGTCAAGATGATACACCACACCAAACTAACCTAAACCACACTCTAGAGTGAAAGATTAAATGTTTGAAGAAATGTGAGCGGTTTCCTGATTAATCTTACATATCCTTTGGGAGTGTATGTGTCATAAGTACTTGCACTTTTCGTACCCCACTCCTTGGGAGTTAAGGGTCACTTCCCTGGTGAGTCCATGGTAGGACGAAACCAGTGATCCTTGATCTCCAAGACGAAATCCTGAGTTCGTTGTCCGCTGCGAGCCAGCAACCTCAACAACCATAGTGGATGTACGATATTTTCAGGCCCCTCCCGTTTGTTCTGATGAGAGGCTAGTTTTATGACATGAGGTAATCTAGCGATCAAGTTTCATGTTTTAGTCATCTGAACCAAAAGAATCTCTTACCCCTAACCGGTTTGTTTACTTTCTTCTGTGTTGCCTATTAATGGATCTGGCCCAGCTAGCAACTCAACTTATGACTCAAGTCCAGTGACTTTGGCCCACATTTATTTTAATTAATCACTTCAATGTGGTTTATTTAAATCCAATAGTTTATACATATTGTATATAGGTATTATTTAGATGATTTGTTATGTGCTATCAAAATTTAAATTTTTGTTACATAATTAAGTTTACAAATCCTACTTGAGTCAAGGTATAATAGTTCATCCCATGTATGTATTTAAGAATGATTTGTATATGTTTATTATTGTTTTGAAATGGATGTAGGCAGATGAGCCTTTGTATAATCTAATCTTTGTAATTAGACCAAAGTTTGATTTATGATCAATAAAGGATACACATATCACTCATATTCGTATTAAAATATAACAAAGATGCACAAAATTATTGACATGATGTCTTATTTGTTGATGTTAATAATAAAAAAATTACAACGTTTATAAAATAAAAGGTTAAATAATAAATTTAATAGTGGTACAAAATTTGAACGTTTACATATTTATTCATTTTAATTGGTAACCTTGAAATGTAAACCCGCGATATCTATATCTATACTATATAATAAATAAAAATAACTCTGAACACGTGTCATTCATTTAGGCATTCTATGTTTGCTTTTCCCGCCCACTCTAAAAGTATACACGCGGATCCTATAGATCCGTCCATACCCGGTTAAGATCCGGGTTATAACCTACGGGTTGCAAACCCTACATCACCCGTTCCTAATATCGTCGCTTCCTCAAGATCTTCAAGTTAAGATTCAAGGTTCAAGGTCTTCGTCTCAGACTGCCAGACTGGTTCGTTAATCTTCCATCAATTTCTAATCACATCATCCTTCTTTGCTGCTAATTTTTTTTTGGTTTTTAATTTTTCTTCCTCATCATGTTATTCCTCTTTGCGGTGCGTTCGTGGCTACGTTTGATGTCAATATAATCATCAAACTTATCGGTTAATGAAATCCATCAGATTAGGTATGTTTTTTTTATATGTTTAATGTTTTTCTTCTTTTAAAGCCCTAATTATATCTATGCCGATTGGTTTTGATTGATGATCCTTTAATATGATTTTAGTTCAAGATGTTGTGAAGATTTTCAACTTTATTATTCAATGTTATTTTCAATTAATCGTTTTTTGCTTTTCAAACCCTAAATCAGATACATCGTTTAATAAAATCATAGTTAATCATATTTAGGCTTAAGGTTCACTCCTTGGGCTTTTGAGTTACTTGTGTTACTAGCAGGGGATTTACCAAATTCAGAGATATCGACTTCTTTGATTATAATGTGGTAAGAATGTCTTGATGCTTAACAGAATTTGGTATGATGAATGTGCAGTCAAACTGAGTGATCTGAGTCACAGTAAGTAGTTTTTAGTATTAGGTTAAAAGTGATTAGGTTTATGATTTCTTATTATTTAGGGTCAGAATTTACGTGTTGTAAGAACTCTGATTAATCTCTAATCAACTGATTATTTAACTACAATATTTTGATTCTTCAAGCCCTAACTATTTATCTATACAAATGTAAAGTTACCTACATATTTCTTCTTTAGTATCAATCAACTAGGTATTTGATTATGTGATTTTAATTCTGATTCATCGAGTCGCAGTAATCATTTTCAGAACGCACATCTAAGAACCATGATCTTTGTGTCAGTGCAAATATAGAAGCTATTGCCTTCATGTTTACATGTGGACTCAGTGCTGATGCAAGGTTAGATGCCCTGATCTTTCTCCATTCTATATAAAGAGAAGCATTTTTAATTTGACCATATTTAACAACATTATTAAATTGACAGCACACGTGTGTCAAATGAGTTGGGAGCTAGGAATATTGATGGAGCTAAGCATGCGATGGCTGTGACACTAATGCTTTTGGTCATCTTTTCACTTGCTGTTGTTTTAGCATTGTGGTTTGGTCACGATATTGGGCTGACTTTTTTAGCGATAGTCCTGTGATCATAAACAATTACGCTTCCATGACGCCCCTCTTGATGATCTCCATCATTCTTGATTCTATCCAAGGAATATAATCAGGTATGCATATACCCCAAATCATAGAATTTTCAAGATTGGCGGGCCAACGGGTCATTTTTAGTACTGGCCTGGTCAAGATGAGCCACAAACACGTGTAATAAGATATTTGAATAAAACAATTTAGAGGTAGTATACATTAAAAATACACTTTAGGACTTTCAACCCGTTCGACCTATTGGACCCGTTTGAGATAAAACATAACCAAATTGACTTACCCATAATATGTAAATTTTATGATATTTTTCAGAGATAGTTTGCATGATGAACAAGAAATCATGCTCAAATGATACCAAGTATAGATTTATTTTATTTGATTTTTACAAAAAAAATTCATCATATATGCTAGGATTATATGTTGTTTGTTAATAGTATCTATTGCTAATGGAGAGTTTTATTTGATTTTATAGGTTGTATCAACTAACTTGGTTGACGAAAACGGGTTTCATATATGACAGACGTAATTTAAGCAAAATATGTGCTTCAACTTCATCTATAATTTGATTTTATATGTCTACTGTCTACATGCGATCTTTATATATAAATGCCATTTATGTTGCAGTTTGAGAAATTTAGTCATCACATGAGTGATGGCTGGGGATTTGCAACTGCTGGGAAAGTACTGTTTGGAAGGTGATGGATCTTCCTCATATAAAATTAACCCTCAAACAATGGAAGGTTCATCTTATTAAATTGTTTTTTTAATAGTTTCATAGACTTTGTTCTGTGTTTGATTATAATGATGGGTTTTGGATCATTGTTTCGTTGTCTCATATAATCTGTTTTCCTTTTTTTCATGAAGTTATACAGGAGTATGTTAGTAAATATAAAGATCATGAAGTAAATAATCTCAATGAACTAGAGTACATAAACAATGAAGTGTGGGCAAACATTTGGCAGGTATGTTTCTATGTGGCTGGTGACATCTTAGGCAAATTCCACAGCCTTCGGTTCATAGGAGAGAATAGAGATATTGAGTCATAAGTAATATCCCGTATCAAATACTACCAATGTTTTTTGAGTGCATTGGTGAAAGGAGAATTCCACAGTTAAGCATGTTGGGTGGGAGTAATTCCATAAACAATCATGTAATCTGTTTTGTGGTGGTGGCATTTAGTAATTTGTTTTGGTGGTATGTAATCTGTTTTGGAAAAATAGGTAATGACTTTAAAAGTCAAACCAATTGAACAGGTAAACCTTAAAGACTTAATCTGTTTTGTTTTAAAGCCTTAATAATACCATATTTATCCCTAACTAAATTAAATATCAGTTACTAATTTGCATACTATTTTACGATAAAAAACTTCTATAATTAGGGGATATTTTCAAACTTTCTATTATACTCGTAACCTAGTTATATAATATAGTAAAACCTGTGGGATAAATGAGTAAAGTGAATAGTAAGCCGACCAATCAATTAGGGGCTGCCATGTGACAATGTTTGATTTTTTTTCTGTTACTTTCACTTTTCGTTACATGTATGTATATGTATTAAGTGGGAACTTAACCAATATGGTCGCTTGGTTGGCTTCAGTGGCGGATCCAAGATTTTTCATCAATTGGTACAAAAAATGAAGTCAAAACGGGTCAAATATGCAAAAAAATGATTGGTCAAAAGGGATCAAATAATGATAATTTTATCATCTGTACATCCTAAAATCAACAGCAACCAACATGATAAAACTAAATCAAAACATGTATAGTAAGCAACCCAAAAGAAAAATTCGATATGCTAACATTTTAGGTAAACGTGACACCTGCTTGAAGCCTCGAGTGGACTTTGTGAGTTAAGTGGGAGATCTACGATGTAACAAATCACCAATAATTAGTAAACATCAAGAAAAATAACATGTTAACCAATTCCTCTAAAATAAGTATAACATAACACATTCTTTTAGGGAGTGTTTTGGATTACTTATTGAAAATACTTATTAACTTTTAAAATAAGTAATCCCAAATACCCCCTTAATATTTTCTCATCAATTTCTTGAATTTGGTAGGTAATTTATTAATCTACAAACAGTTTGCTTGCAGTGGACAATATGTTGAAATGATCCCACCTCAAATTCTCAAGTATCTTCATTGATTCTGAATCATTTTTTTTTATTTTGGTTAACTGATTGTGGTTCGATTTTTAGCATGCAATTGTCGTTTCGAGGGATTTCATATTTGTTGAGTTGAAAGGACATATGCGATTGAATTTAGCTGAAAGAATTAGGGATTTTTGGTTACAATTTACAAAGAAAAAAGGGAGATGGTCACGAATTAGGGAAATTTGGGGGGCTGGGCTTCAAACTCGAGGGGCCTTGTTAATATCTTTTTGTTTTAATAGATTATTTTTAGAGAAAATTACCAAAATAGACATTTGATCAGTCAAACTTACCAAAATAGACAAACATTTTCAGCCTACTAAGTTGTGGTCATTTAGACCATTAGTCGGCTGAAGCCGGCTAGTTCAGCCTGCATGAAAATCCGTGCCCAACTTCCTTTTGTCAGATTTTTAACCAACCAGAAAGTGACACGTGAAGGCTCTGAAACCCAAGCCGGTTGAAGCCCACTTCCAAGTAGGCTAAGCCGGCGTGTTTTTTTTTTGCTCGATTTTAGCCTGCTTAATGCCTTTCCTTAGCCGGCTATTTGCCTTTGCTTAGCCTGCTATTTGCCTTTGTTTAGCCGGCTATTTTTCTTAAAATAAACACAACAATCATATAATAAGTAGTCAAAAACAATATAAGTTTAATGTTTTAAAATAAACACAACAATCATATAAAAAGTAGTGCTAAAATAGATATTGTTGTATTTGATATTCTATTTTAGCACTACTTTTTATATGATTGTTGTGTTTATTTTAAAACATTAAACTTATATTGTTTTTTACTACTTATTATATGATTGTTGTGTTTATTTTAAGAAAAATAGCCGACTAAACAAAGGCAAATAGCCGGCCAAGCAAAGGAAAATAGCAGGCTAAGGAAAGGCATTAAGCAGGCTAAAATCGAGCAAAAAAAACACGCCGGCTTAGCGTACTTGGAAGTGGGCTTCAACCGACTTGGGTTTCAGAGTCTCAACGTGTAACTTTCTGGTTGGTTAAAAATCTGACAAAAGAAAGTTGGGCACGGATTTTCAAGCAGGCTGAACTAGCCGGCTTCAGTCGACTAATGGTCTAAATGACCACAACTTTGTAGGCTGAAAAAGTTTGTCCATTTTGATAAGTTTGACTGATCAAATATCCATTTTGGCAATTTTCCCTTATTTTTACCTTGTTGGACTGATCTCAGTGGGTGCACTCCCCGGTAGGGATGACAATGGGTCAGGTTTGGGACGGGTTTAGGTAATCCCAACTCCATACCCGGTTATAAAATCTTGTCCCATACCCGGCCAAAACCCGTCGGGTTTCTATCGGGTAATTACTCGTCGGTATTGGGTATACCTACGGGTTTCGGGTAAACCCGTTAGTTTCTAAAAAATACCCGTTGGGTATACTCAACCTAAACCCGTCAGGTATCTATCGGATATACATAAAAATTATAACTAAAATAAAAAAAAGAAATAAAATCATGTCGGGTTTATACATTTAAAATAAATACTATATATATACTTAAAATAAATACGACATATATACTTAGAATAAATAAAAAAGAAAGAAAACTATGTCGGGTATATAATCGGGGCGGGTAAACGGGTATATCAACATATCACATACCCATCCCAAACCCGCGAAAAATTTCAAAAGTAATCCCAAACCCGGTCCCATACCCGATTACCCGACCACATACCCGTCTCAAATATTTCGGGTTTTCCCATCAGGTTCGGGTTTCATTGCCATCCCTACTCCCCGGTTGGCTTGGTAGATGTGCGCGCCTGTGAAATGCCCCCAGGTTCGATCCCCCCTTCCGGTTCTATCATTTTTTGGTTTTTATTATTTCCCTAACCTACCCGAAATATCCCCCATAGCCACAAGAAAACTACACAAATCTCTCTAATTAATAACCCTCCCCCTCTTGCATTTTCTATTTCTTTTGATTTTTTTAATTCAGAATTTATTTTTTTATTTCTTCAAATTTAATTAGATTTTTTATTTATTTATTTCTGTTATTATTTAACTAAATTCTTTTTACTATTTATTGTTTTATTTCTTTTATTATTTCACTAAATTTAATTAATTATAATATTAAAAAAACTAAATTTTTAAATAATAAATCTAGGCATGTGACGGTTTTACACGGTTTTCTCGTTAACTAACAATTTTCTTAAGTTCGCTTTCGGATTTATTAACCTACGCTTTTTACTTTCCAAATATATCGTCGCGACGTGTTTTGTTTAATCTACGTTTCGACTTTTAAAAACAGCCCACCGCAAGGCGTGAGATGTATTCAGTCTAGACCTAGCAATCTTGACCCAAATCAGGAGAAATGGGTTGATTTGTGTAAATAATTTTTGTATTTTAGTTTGAATTGGGTAACACCATAACACATAACAAGTTGAAATGGGTAACACCTTAACACATTTTTGGGTCAAGACCTGCCTAAAAACTATGTAAATTTAGAATGAGTTCAAACGGGTAACAACATGCCAGTGACATGTTTTGGTAGTTTGATTTTCTAAGACTAACTCATTTCAACCCGTGTCACTTTTTGGTTACAACTAGGGGTGAGCAAACGTTAACCGTTAACCGAAATAAACCGATAACCGAACCGTCACCGAACCGAATTAACCAATAACCGAAATTAACCGACGGTTATGGTTAAGGTTATTTGATTAACCGATCAAGTGGTTATGGTTATGGTTAAAGGTGTCACATAACCAAATGTTAACCGAACCAAACCGATACAACCCAATGCATAAGATATATGCACAAAATATAAATAATTTCCCCCGTTCACTATGATTATGGTTAAGGTTGCACAAAATATATATGCACAAATTTTTCCATCCATTTTCAAAGAAATTTTATAGATAACTAATGCATTAGTTATGAACTTATGACTAGAAAAAAAAATAATCCCAAGTGTTTTACTAAAAAAATTGATTCATGATTACGGAACGAAAGTGGTTAATTAACCGAAACCGACTCATAACCGATGGTTAACCGAAAAGCGGTTATGGTTATTGTTGTGGAAGAGGGCATAACCGACCAAGCGGTTATGGTTATGGAAGAGGCTAAAACCGACCCATAACCGACTTAGTACACCCGTAGTTACAACCGATTCTGATCCGAAACAAATTTTTATTTTTTTTAAAAACGACACGTTTTGACCCGAACTCATTTTAATCATAACCCATCCTGACCGAAACGTATTCTGACCAGTTATCTATCCCAACTCAACCTAACCCACCCGTTTAGTATTCAACTAGTTTTACTTTCTTTCATGTGTAGGGTTACCCAAGATAAGACAAAAATACCACAAGCCCCTTTGAAATACCCACCACCCACCCACCCCACCCCTACTCCACCCAACCCACGACACCCCCTTGATTTTATCGGCATTTCTTTGATAGCTGAGTCTTGAAACCTGTTTTTTTCTGGCAAAGAACTTACCCGAGACAAATTCATTCAAAATGTACATAAAAACCTTCTTATACCATCTTACAAGAAGAAAACGGAGGAAACCCATGGTTGTGTTGGGCGTTTCACGGCGGTGAAGGTGTTGTTTGCATGAGAATGGTGTTACAGTTTCTCCGGGTGGTGGGAAGGTTGTTGCTGCTCCGGCGGCGGTGATGACGGTGGTGATATTGGCTGGGACGGCTCAATCTAGATTTAATGCTAGAAACTAGAAACTACATGATGTTTAGTGATTTTATCACCTTTCATAATCAAGGAAAGCATTTCTTATATGACAGGTTTGTCCTTTTGATTTTTTTTTCTTTTTTTAAATATGTATTAATCGCAATTAGATCCTTACATAACTTGACAATACCAAAAATTTAATTATAGTTGATGAATATTGTTGTTTAATAATTAATTATCTTTTTTTTTCTCCTTAAATTTTGGATTTCTAAAATATCTAAATTACCCATTTTAGGTCTTAAAATTATGATATATTTTTTGCTTTTTTTAATTGTTTATAAAACTAGTTCATAGAAAACACTTACAAACATTGCATTTTATAGAAAATTATATATTTGAAATTATATACTTCTCTCATAATGGTATTTTGATTAAAAAAAAGTAATAAAATATAGTTTCCACTAAAAACAAGTGAAATCATATTTTTTAGAGTTAATTACATAAATGGTCCTGTGGTTTGATTAAATTGCACGTTTGACTCCGGGATTGGAAAATTATAAACGTAGCCCAAATATTTGATATCCGGTTGCACGTTTAGTCCCGTGACATTAATATCAGTTAGTTTTTAACGGAAAATTACCCCATGTGTTATCCACATGAGGGTAATTTAGACTTTTCAAATCTCGATTCCTTCTTGTTCGTAACTTCAAACCTAAGTATTGGATTTGGGTTGGACGATTTTTAACGAAGGTTTGGACGATCCTCGATTCCTTCTGGATCGTAAGTTCAAACAACATGGGGTCTCATCTTCAGCAACGTAGTTTGTAATCGGGAGGGAAATGGGTAGTTTTTTATTAGGGTTTAAGATTTGAAAAAGTCTAAATTACTCTCACGTGATAACACATGGGGTAATTTTTTATTAAACACTAAATGATATTAACATCAGGGTCCAAACATGTAACCTGATATCAAATATTTAGACTAAGTTTGTAATCTTTTAAACATAAAACCACGTTGATCATTTGTGCAATTAACTCATATTTTTAAGAAGATAATTTAAGCTTTATTTTTTCTTAAAGGTACCAATTTTAATCTAACATATATTTAAAATATATATATATATATATTTATTTGGTTGATGAAGTGGGGCTAGTAGGATTTTAAGGTCTGTTGGTTACTTTCTTTAATCATCGAGCCATGCCTTCTGTCCATACAAGTGTCTTGTCATTATAATGCACGTTTCTCCATGCATCTATTTTAACCTTTTCTTTATGTTTCATCCTACATATCAAACTAACTTTTACAAGTGCTTGCTAAAAGTTACGGCCTCTCTTCTTACATAATATTCCATGTTTATAATATATATATAAATATATATAGAGGACGATTTCACTAAAAAATGGTTTTTCGTTAAGAAATACTAAAAAGTGGGTTAAACGAACTCCGATTGAGCTAATTCCAGCGGCGTCGGAACCGTCTAATCGAACACTAACCCGGACCCAAAAACCTAAACTCTCCTCCACCCACACCCCCAAAAACCTAAACCCCCCCTTCAACCCCACCCCGAAAACCTAAAACCACCACTCCCACCCCCCAAAAACCTAAACCCACCCCCACCCAACCCCACAAAAACCTAAACCCACCCCCAAAAACCTAAACCCCCCACCCTCATAAAAAAAAAACCTAAACCATAAAATCTAAACCCTAAAAGCTAAACCCTAAGGCTAAACTATAAGGCTAAAACCCTAAAATTCAAACGTAAAATCTAAACCTTAAAAGCTAAACCCTAAAAGCTAAGATCGTAGAGTTCGACGAGACGGTTCCAACGCTGCCGAAATTAGCTCAATCGGAGTTCGTTTGATATCGTTTCTTAAGGCTTTTGTCATTTCTTAGATTTCTTAGCAAAAAACTAATTTTTATTGGAACCTCCTCATATATATATATATATATATATATATATATATATATATATATATTGTGTGTATGCACATGGTCACCCATAAATGTCTTTTTGTTGATTTTAGTATAGGGCCGGTTCAACTTTTTTAGGCGCAAAACGAATTATAAAATATGAACCCTTTTCATAAAAAAAAATTAAATAAATTTAGAATCCTAACACGTGGAAATAAAACGACACACGTTTTTTTTGTTTGCAATTACTTAAATGCACACAATCACACATATTAAACTTGGAGTGAGTTTTAGTAAAAAGAAAAACTCTTATTTTTTTTTCTTCTTTTTAAAACCTGAAAATTAAACGAAGTTAAATCTTAAAAATTAGGGGCTCTAAGCTACATTGTATTTTTTACATAGTCAAGCCACCCTTGATTGTGCTTACTAATATTGATTTATTTCTGGTACATTTTTCCAACTCTTTTTGAGTAGAAATTATTGGGATCAATATCATATTAGAGTTTTAGTATTGAGTTTACAGGCTTATTAGGTTCAATACTAGAAATTCTGATGTGATATACATTACATTGAAACCCTAATAAACCTAATAGGTCCGTAAACTCAGTACTAAAAACTCTAATCTAATATACATTCCAATAGGAATTACCCAATATTCATCTTTTTTAAGTGCATCATTTATGATTTCAAGTCTGTATAGTTGAGACGAAGGCAAAAGAATGAACTTATATTTTATGCTAGGTATCTAGTGGTATTTTTATAATGCAAGTATGTAACCTACCACTTGTTTTATTTGGTGACTGAGAACTCTTTACAAATCATTTCTTGTTAATTCTTTAGATTAAAGCATGTGAAAAGCCAAAAAAAAATATATATGTTGTTTCATAGTTTCAAAAATAAGCTTCAAATTGAATTTCATTATTAAATTTTCCGGTTGGTATGAATTAAAATAATTATACGTCCTTGTTTTTTTACTTTTTGTTTTTAAAATAGTACCACTTAAAAGTAATTGATCATTTTAATATTCTCTTCTCTTGAGAATTTTGATCTGCCAATCTTGATCTAAAGCAGGGAGATGAGTTAATTTGGGTAAATAATTTTTGTATTTTGAGTTGAATTGGTTAACACCATAGCACAGAACTAGTTGGAATGAGTAACACCTTAACTCATTTTAGGTCAAGATGGGTCGTCAAAAAACTATGTAAATTTAGAATGAGTTCAAATGGGTAACAACGGGCCAGTGACATGTTTGGTGAGAAAATCACTTAAGATTACCACTGACACCACCACCACGACGCCACCGTCATCGACAACCATCGCCGCTACGCCACCACCAGTCGTAGAAAAAAAAAATAGCAGATTTTGGTACTTTAATTTCTAAGACAACTATTTCAACCCGAGCCCGAATCAAATTGATACTTTTTTTTAAAACGACCCGTTTTGACCTGAACTCATTTCGATCATAACCCGCTTTGACCCAAACCCATTTTTACCCTTTACCCAAGTTTTACCAGGCTTACTTGAGATTAAGGTAGCAAAGATCATATTAATACGTCGATTAAGAAGATGAAATTCTTGTAAAACTCTTGCAAATGTATATAAAAATACAAGAAAATAAAATTACATGACAAGTAAAATTACATCTATCAAGTCCGGCTTACCTTATTGTTTACTGGCTACATTTATTTGTTTGTTCATATAAGATTCCTTGATATTTTGACCAACGATGTATATACTTCAAATATCTTTTAAACAAAATTTTAAACTTATAAAAGTTAAATTATTGTATAGAGATTTCTTTTTAAGTTTTAAAGAGTTTTATAAAGTTTGATTATTAACAATTTAACAATCATATGAAATATTGTGTATCTTTTAACTCTTTAAAGCTATTGTTTGATTATGTATATAACTAGAAGTTTCCTCCACGCAATGCAGCGGGAAACAAGTATATTACAAAATAAAAAGAGATTAACACAATATTATATTTAATTACATAAAAGATGCTTCCTGTGTAACCAAACGATAAAACCGTTACATATCCAAAAAGATATCGACACGTGTTTTATACCGTGAAAATTTAATTACACAAAAGATGGCCCCTGTGTAACCAAACGATAAACGGTTTCATACCAAAAAGATATTTACACGTGTTTTATATTAACGGTAGCTATGTATCACTGACCCGTAGAAGATAGTAGGGGCTTTCATTTATACGATGATCGTCCGAATTTAAAAAATTAGAGAAGTAATGTAGTAATAACAAAAATAAATAAATAATAATAATAATAACTTAAAAGAGGCTTCCTGGCCCATGAAAACTTGAGTCCAGTACTTAGCCCGCCCAGGAAATTTGTTTGTAGCCCACTGTATTTATCAACTTAATGGGCTCTTAGCCAGTGAAAAAATGTAAAAATTATTGGTTTGGTTATTATTCATGAGTTGTATTTTGATATATATATAAACCGAGTAGCTTGGCCGTGAACCCTGAACCGAGTAGCACCCGGTGAACCTCAGCCGAGTAACACCCTGTGAACCAAAACTTTTCCTGTTTCCAAAATTAATCCTGATAATTATGGGATTCAAATTTTGAATTTCAAATCCAACCCCGATGAACACGAAGACGGTTCTTGATCAATTTCTAGTCCGAAATTCTTTCCACAGTAGCAAATTAACCAAGAATTCACCAAAAATCCTTGATTCTCAGCAGAAAAAGATGAAAGACTACCACAAAAAAAACTGTTTAGAAATAAAACCAACCGAAAGCAGTAAGAATACCTCAAATCTTGATTCTTGAATCGTTGATATCAACAATCGAGCCTTGAATGACTTCAATCGCTCTGATACCAATTGTAAGTCCCAACTCTATGGATCTTCGAATAAACACAAATCATATATCATTTCTCACACTCAATAGGCGGAAACTAACAAGTATGGTGATTCAAGAACACAAAACTCAACCTAAAACTTTTGTATTGCACACGAGAATTACAGAGAAAACCAATCAAAACCGCTAACCCTACACGGTTAGGGAATACATGTATATATACCTAGTTTATACGAGTCTAGGCCCCCAATACATACACTCGGCCCTAGGCCGACCCATACACCCAAGCCGTGAACCATATGTTCACGGTTACCCCAAAATAGACTAAACTAGCTTAATCATAATAACTAGGTCCTACAGGTATATTCGGAATGGGGTGGGTTCTAGAGAAAACCAATAGTTAGGTGAAAACCACAAAAAAAATCAATTTTAATAAACAATATAATAATATTTATTTTTTATTTTTATTTTTTTATAAGAGTATCAATGTAATATTACAAACTTTTACCAAAATATCATTTAAATATTGGTTTACGTATACGTAACCCATAGTGTTACGTATACGTAAACAGAAAACCAAAAAAATTCAAAAAAATTACGGTTACGTATACGTAACGTATAGTATTACACATTGTTTTAGTGGTTTTCTCGGTTTTCGCCTAAGCTTGTGGTTTTCTCTTGATCCTTCCCCTATTCGGAATTTCATAAAACGTTATATACCAAAAGTTATAAAAGGAAAACAAATTTGAATTGAAATATAAAAAAAGTAAAAAAAAAATTATATTTGACTCGTCTTGATTTTGAATAAAATTTATATCTAAACGTAAAAATGAAAGTTGATGTCGCAAATAGTTAGTGGGTTGAGTACTGTTAAATTTATACTTAAACATAGATAGAATACTTAAACATAGATAGAAATAAGCACACCATAATAGTATATTCGTAATATTATAAAAAACTATTCATCAAAAGTTAAAACTAATTTGAATTAAAAAATAAAAAGATAAAAATGCATTATAGTTGATCCGGCTCGGGTTTAAATAAAATTTATATTGAAAAGTAAAAAATAAAATTGATGTGGTAAATGGTTTGTAGGTTGACTAGTATATAATAATAACAATGATTGTAATAATAGTAATAAATAATAATAATAACAGTAATAAAAATAATAAAAATAAAACCAAAATATTATAATAATAATAATAATAGTAATAATAATAAATAAGAATAACAGTAAAGAATAATAATTAAAATGGTAATAATAAAAATAAATAATAACAAAAAAACAGACTCAAATTCATGGATAATAGTCTCCGTCACTTTTAGGGACAAAAAATGTTAAAAAAACAAAGTGTGAATGTTTTTCCTATGAATGAAAACAACATTTACCTCTTAAAATGTATTAAATTATACATGAAATTACGTGTTAAATTGTTAATATTCGTTTTGGAAACCAAATAAAACATAGTGGGATGAAATCAGTGAAGTGAGTCGGCAAAGTGTAATCCTTGAAATTATTGGTTAACATCAGCCACAAAGAGTTTGAGTTGACTTTGGAGTGCACGCATGATTTCAATATCTCCACTTTCACTCACTACGTGTAACGTATACAATCTTCTGGTTTTTTTTTTCAAATTACAAGAAGATTAAATCCAACATGATCTTTGGTTGAAACAAACATACACCTAATTTTATTTTAAAAAAAACATCTCTTAATCTTGATAAAGTACTTGCCAAGAGTGTTTAAAATTAGTCAAATTTCGACCGTTCCTTTTAAAATGGCCGGACAACAGGAAAGACTTTTTTAAGAGCGATTTTTTTTTGCTCTGGACAATGTTAGAACTCACAAACTCTTGGTTGTAGGAATCGTCTCTTACCACTCAGCCCTACCCCCCTACAAATAGGAAAGACTTAGTTTGTGGTTTTGTGTTTAGCTTTAAAGTTTAGAAATTCATTTTGTAATTGGTGCCATTTAACCTCATAGAAGTGGTGTGTTTGGTGCAACTTTGCTTGAAAGACTAGCCAAAAGAAGTGTAGTATTTAATGTCATTCCATATAAAAGGAGGGTTTATTTAAAACGATCTTTGGTATAGTGAAGAAGAACTCATGATGAATTTCAAAGAGTGGATTAAGATGAAATGTTTTACAACCGTCTTAACCACTATGTACGTGCAACAATATTTGTTAAAATTGCATGATCTTACAATTTTTTACTAAACATGCAAGAATAAAAAACAATCTATTCGTACGCTCTAGGTCTACCTATAATTGGTATGAGAGTTAGTTTCTTAAAAAAATATGTTTGTACTCTTTTCCTCAAACAAGAAGAATTAGAGAAATGGTAATTACATCAACAAAGAAGTTAATGACAAAATGTTGATTGGCCATTACACAAAAGATCTAATATAGATAAATAAGGAAATGAACTTAGAAGAGTAGTTATTAGCGATTCTTCATGGATGCATTTTCTTCATGAGAAAACTCGAAACATAATCAAATACACACATATATGGAGATCATAAACCATTCAAGAAACAAAAACGCGTATAAAATTAAAAAAAAAACTGTAGGTTTCTTGATTTTGTAATGACCGGATAGCTTTTTAAATCGCGTACTCGCTTTCAGATTAAAGTATATCGGCGTATACGAAATATTCTTCAATCGGATAAGACAGAAAGTGTTTCTTAAGAACGAGATGTGATTTTTTGAGAAAAAACAAAGTTGTGAAAATCGTTGTTTGAAACAGACTAATTGATTATCTTTGTATAGAGTCGCATAGTCACAATGAAACGTTGCAACTCTTCACGAACGGGTATAGCAGTTAATGATTGTAAATGCCTGCGAACATCAGCAGAAACACCATAAGTAGTAACTCAGTTACTACCGACCTTTCAGTCGCTATTGACCATTAGTAGTAACTTTTGTTACCACTGATCATCAAGTTACTACCGATCTATAGTATTAACGAAGCTACTAGCGCTGCTTAATTTGCTACCAAATTACAAATTTTCTATTGATGATCATTTTACTGCCGAAGCTCAGTCTCTACTGTTTTATTAGTTCTTCCTGATCATCAATGCAGATCTGATGCATTTCCAGTGAAGAAACAATTAGCCAAAATAAAATTTTCAAAGCTGGCCAGGCATCTCGATCCCCGCCAAGGGCTTTGCCTCTTGGACCCCACCAGGGGTTGCCGCCCCTTGGGCCGGTGCCCCCTGGAACCCCCTGGTGTCCCTACACTACCTTAAAGGTTCCATGGTTCCAGAAATTAAAATAGTCTTGATTGAGTATATATTCCGCACCTCCTATCTCAAACCAATGTATATTCCAATCTCTCAATTAGACTTCGTTGAAACACATGTTTAAAATAAGGTTTCTATAATAATCTGTAATGCATTACAGCAAATTTTAACTGTTTTTTAAGTTCGTCTGCAAGTGGGATCCTTATCTTTTTGATTTGCAACATCTTATTTTCATGGTGGAGTTTAAATATTGATTTTAAATTATATTATGTTAAAGAATCGTGGGTTGATCGAGCTGAGCAGCAAAATTTGCAAATGATGGCAACTTTGGCCACTCTATGAATCTCCACTAGCATGAGACGACCCTCCATTCTCAGCCACAAGTTCTTTGCTTGAATTCTTTCATCCTTCAGAGTGCTTTTTTTATTTGTTAAATAAAGACAAATTATATTGGAATTTTATGGACCTAAAAATTTTGAAATCTAATTTACTCAACTCACTAGACACATATTTATTTGAATGATATTCCTATTTTTGTTCAAGGTTTAGAAAAAATATAGATTTTTGGTAACATATCTATGCTTCCAAAAGTGTATGAAATTGTTCATATATATATGCATCTAAAAGAATAATGTTTTGACACATGAAAGTGAGGTAAGACTTACTAGAAAATGGTCGATTTCCTACGAAAGTTTCTGACGAAATTTTTTTTGTCGGAAGTTCCAATGAAATTTCTACACCATAAAAACTCTAAATTTCCGACGAAATACTGACAAAAACTATTTTCCGTTGAAAATGATCAAAAGTCTGTTTAATTACGTTTATAATTTTTAATATATTTAAAAATTAAAACAATAAAAAAAACTAGTGGTTGGAAAATTAAAAATAAAAAAAATAATAAAAATAAAAAAGTAGTCGAAAAATTTTAAATAAAATAAAATGGTGGTCGGAAAATTAAAAATAATAAAAACTATTGGCGGAAACAGCCTTTTTCGACGGCTTTCCGACCAAATTTATCGTTCGAAAAACCCTTGTTTTCTAGCGGTGCATACAATAAATTTGAAAACACATTTTTTGAGCGAAGTAATGTTATTTTTGATTAAATTAACATTATATCGGACTCTTATGGACTGATCTAAATTTGATAAACAACGTCAAATTTTGAAAATAAAAAACTGAGAACTATAATCAAATTAGACAACAGAAGAAATGTGTGAATTAATATAATTCAAGATTCTCGCATTTTATAGTTGAAACCGGAATCAAATAAAAACAATAGGTTTTAAGACAAATTTAAAGTGAAAAACGGGCTTTAGAAGTAGGGCAAACAATGGTAAACAACAAAAAAAAAATTGAAATGGGGAGTATAAGGATTACATGAGGGTTTCTAGAACTGACTTCCAACAATTTTGGTTTTTGAGTGTTCCCTGAATGACATTCACGGAAATGAGGGTGTCCGTAAATGCCATTTACGGAAGTGCTTACGTGGCACGACCGGGTTAGCCCACTTAAGCATTTCTGCAAATTTCATTCACAGAATACCCAAAAATCAAAATCTTTTCAAAACATACCCATAAACCACGATACAAGGTAAAAAATGACTACTTCAAAAAAAAATTCTAAGGCAAACAACCTATGACGTACTGTTTGTTCTAATGTCCGGCATAAAGATGTTTTCGTCCATGTGCCGTAAATATGAACATTTAATAAAATGTGTTTGTTAATGTGGGGCTAGCTCATTTGATAGAGACATCTGACTCTTAATGACGAGGTCGCCGGTTCAAATCTGAAAAATTGAATAGTTTAGAATTATTGGTTAAAATAAAATGTGTTTATAGTTCTCATATTTATTCGTGTAATACGTCACTGGTTACTCCTAGACAAGGGCAGAGATTTTTTGCTCAGTGGTGTTAATTGATACGTATTCAGCCGATTTTTCGCTCAGTAGTGTTAATTTATACGTATTTGGCCACAAATTTTATAGTTCTGGCCCCTGATAGGAAAAAAAAAACATGCTCAGTAGTGTTAATTTATAGTATTCGGCCACAAATTTTATAGTTCCGACCCCTCTTATAGGAAAAAAAAATCCCGGCCCAACCTGCTTTTTTTTCTCAAGCTCCGCCACTGCTCCTAGAGACAATAATTATACATTGGGATGGAAGGTATGATCATTTTGTTGTCAAAGTATTAATCAACTTCAAGTGATCAAATTACATACACATGTTCTTTTCTACGATATAAAATATTTATCACTAAAATCAAATTATATATTAGTGGTACACTAATTAATTTTTAAAGTCAGAATTCAACAATGGTGGGGTTTCAACACCAAAATACAAATAGTGTTAATCATGAACCCAAGTGTCCACCACATAAACTTGTTTAGTTATATTAATCATCCCTCTTACAACTATAAATAGACCTATGCCTTTCTCATGAATCACCAAGCAATAATCTAACCATTTAGTTTTGGTAATTAAGTCTTTCATTTGGAGATTAGATATGGGTAAACTGGGGGCATTCATTTTCATTACTTTGCTACTCTATTCAACTTTAGTCTCGGTGTCCAAGAGTAGAGTGGCAAGAAAAGACTTGGGTTTGAATTTGGGTGGGATTGGTATAGGTGCTGGAATCGGAATTGGACTTGGAGGAAGTGGCTCAGGGTCTGGTGCAGGTGCAGGTTCCGGGTCTAGTTCCTCCTCTAGCTCCTCCAGCTCGAGTTCTAGCTCAAGTTCCGGTGGAGGAGGAGAGGCGGGGTCAGAAGCTGGCTCGTCTGCTGGTTCTCATGCTGGATCCGGTTCAGGAGGTAGGGGAGGAGGAGCGGGGTCAGAAGCTGGCTCATCTGCTGGTTCTCATGCTGGATCTGGTTCAGGAGGTAGGGGAGGAGGAGGCGGTGGGGGCGGTGGAGGAGGTGGTGGTGGACGTGGAGGAGGGTCTGGTGAGGGTTCAGGAGAGGGAAGTGGATATGGGTCGGGACATGGAGGTGGTGGTGGTGGAGATCGCAAATAAAGTGATAGTGTTGTTTTGTTGAAAGATTTATGAATAAGTTATATGCATGCATGTATTAAATGGTTACTTGTGTATTACGTAGCTTCTAGCCTATGATGGAAAGTGTCATGTTGGGTTGTGTTTCATGATTGCATTGTCATTCTAAAACTTGATGGTCTTTTCTATGTAATCTAGCTTTGAATAAACAAGAATATTTATTTATTTTTTTATTTTTTTTTAAAATGATACTTTCTTAAACCCCTACTTCTTTTGGGAGTAACCCGGGTGTTCCTGTAAGTCATGCATGTCTTTACCAATGAGTTGTAACCGTAGCGGACTCGAACCCGGGACCTACCTAGGAGGAAACCCACAACTGAAAAAACCTCATGTCTCAAACTGGAATAATTTGTCTCAAGCGACCATGACCTTGCATTTGGAAAGTGATGGGACTACCACTACACGAGAATGCTTTGTGGTAACAAGAATATTTATTAATTTTTTTTTGTGTCTTATAATTAAAAGGGAAACTCATGAAAATAGTTATTTTGACATTTTTTAATTCAAATGAACATTGATTGTTTTTTCTTTCCTGAACATCGATTAAACTAGTGGTGGAGATTTTGACACATGGCACGAGTGGTATACCATCGTAAGTGGCTCACGAGAGCCTACCTCTCTGAGTGAGGGGTGTGAGAGAGTGTGTGAGATATTTCACTGGAGAAGAGGATGCAAGTGAGGGAGTGAAATGTAAGGTGGCAGAATGTGATTGGGTGTGATGTAAATGTAAGACACGATTTAATATGTGACTCTTATAATAATTTATCTAATTATTAAATAATTAAATATAATTATTTATTTATTAATTAACCTATGACTAGTAATTAGTTGATGGGCCTAATTACTCTTAATGGGTTTTTCCTTGTGTGTACATATAAATAGAGAGTTAATTAGAGTGAATAGACAAATCATCTAAATCGATAATCTATCACCACTCAAGAATCGTACCTCTCTCTTAACTCATAACTGTGAGTTCTAAAGAACTCACCTTAGCCATCCTAACAATACACCCTAAACGGGAACCCGATCCAGATCAGAGATCATGATATCTTCCCTATCATCGGTGAACTTAGCAGGTATGTATTATATTATTGTTTTCCATTATATAGTCACAAGAACTGATCAACATGTGGTAGCAGAGCAAATGCTGATTAATTAGTTCGTGTTTCTTCCCCTTAACTGGAATTAAAATCGGAGAACAGAGTTTTGATTAAAACTTATAGAAAATCGTTTTTCTTAAAGTTTACGGTTTTCTGTTTCTGCTAAAAATATCAAATTTTGATCTCATAAAACCCGAGATCCCTAATGTTTTCGAAATCTGTTAAATATCATGTTTCAAGATTTCGATTCCAGGTTTTTTATCTGATATTATTAAAGAACAGTTTATGAACTGTTCTTCGTGTTCATCATAATTTTGATGAAAATCCCCTTAATTTGGGATGAATAATGTTTTTGATTGTGTTTTTCCTAAAATCTTGTAACTTTATATCCAAGATTTCGAATTAAAATATTATTTTATTATTTTAAATAAAGAAATTTGGATATTCTTAACAATTTAAAAGATTTTCGAAATTAGACATACAATCAAATCTCTTAAATATCGCACATGCTTTAACAGGATAACCTTCACGGTTTTAGACTCTCACGGGTAAGATACACGGGTAGTGTTTAAGGGTTTTACTTCAGGGTTTATGATTCACAGGTAACGTTTACGGGTCTTAATGTTGACGGGTTTTTTTTTTTACAGTTTAAGGTTTATGAAAATGGAACCGTGAACCTTATACGAACCGTGAACCCGTGAGCCGTGAACCCTTAATGAACCGTGAACCTTTTCCTGAGCCGTGAACCTTTCCTGGACCGTGAAACTTTCCTGAGTCGTGAACCCTTATAGAGCCGTGAACCTTCACTTAGTAGTGAACCTTGCCTTATATGTGCCTAAAATATTTTGATCCGCGCTAATAGGGGGTTTGCTATTAATAAATGCTTTGGTTTTGATAAACCTTAAACTTAAATGTTTTCAAAACCAACACTTACTTGAATAACACCTAAAGCTTCGCTTCTGCCCAAAGGTGAAGTGATGCATGTGTAAACTTATTCAAGCTTAAGTAAGCATTATAACTTAGTGCATGTCATGATATTAAATTAGTAAAAACATGATTAACTTAAATAACACCTAAAGTTTCACTTCTGTCTAAAGGTGATGTGTCACGCTTGTGAAGTTATTTAAGTCTAACTAAGCACTACTTCGCCTAATATAACTAAATTTTTCTACTTCTGTTCAAAGGTGATGTGTCACATTTGGTTTTCGCGAAGCTAATTATGTGCATACTAAACAAATATTTCACTTCTGCCCAAAGGTGATGTGTTATATTCTTACTGCACATACTCACTATTAAATTGTTCCTAATACTAAACAAATATTTCACTTCTGCTCAAAGGTGATGTGTTACATTGTTTAAGTAGAACCTAATTAATCTATTATTTTGGTGATTATAATAGATATTTATCACAGCTTCATTAATATAATGGTCCTTATTTCCGGCTGCCTTAGTTTAAGTTACCCCATAGATACTCTAAGTTCTTCTTTAGCAATTAGTATCTTATTTTTCTCGTATAAAATCCACTGCAGCCCCTAACTTGGGAATCGAAACTTTGACTGGTGCGAACTTGATGTATTGCGAAGCATACATCTTTATTCCTAGTGTTTTGTGCGTTTTTTTATTAGTTTTGTCTTTGTTTTTAGTCATTTAAGTCTGTATTTGAGTCTATTGTATATTTGCAGGTACTCGTGAAGATTACAAGGGAATACGTGAAGAAATCGAGCAAGAGAACGAAGCCGGAAGAAAGAAAGAGAAATTGTTGAAATTACAACCTTTCGCGGTACGCGAGAGAGGAATAGAGCGAGTCTCGCAGTACGCTAGGACTCCAGAAACTGGCCCCGACGTACCGCAGGGGCTTGATAGATTCTTTCGCGGTACGCGAGAGATAGAATTCCGAGAAAAAAACCTAATTTGATTTTAAATAGAATTTGATTCCCATTATACAAAAGGTTCATATCTTTGCCGTCCAGAGGGAGTTCTTTGGCGATTTTGGGAGTTAGGAAGTCAATTGGAGCAAAAAGCTTGAGTCTTTGAATCGGGGTTTGTTAGTAATAGCGTATTCGATTGCAAGATTTGATTTTTATGTTTGATTTGATAGTTTGAACCATGATGATTGCTTGTTCTTCTGTTCTGTTGAACTTTAGTATGATTCTAGGCTAGATCTTTGATACTGCCTGGGTCTTATGATGAATACTTTGTTAAAGTTATGATTTTTATCGGTTTTGGATTCTAGTTGATGGTTTATGATTTTGTAAAAGATCATGAGTTAATTATTATGATGAATTTGCATGTTTAGATCTGGTTTTGTGTTGATTAATATTCCTCATGTTGTCTTGTTGAATGTCTTTCATTAATAGATGCATGTTTAGGTTGTTCGCGTATTGCTTGTGACCTGAGTGGTTTGCTAGACGTAGTATTCCATAGGAGTGTTGGTTAATCCTTGATTAAATTGAGCGTGTGTCCTATTTCAATACCCGATAAGTGAGAGATAGTTGTCTAGTCTTCGTCATTAGGAATCCGAGTGTTAACAGTCTGAGAGGACGTTAGTATTAGGTGTCTAGTGATTGTTGCTAGGTTAAATCATAGTTGTTATCCAGAGATTACCCAGTGCATTCTTCGAATGTATTGTGGACAGTGAGACTGAGAGGTAATCTGTCTTGTGGGTACTTTATCATAGTTGAAAATACCCGAAAGGTGAGCTAACCATCTGGTGAGTTTAGTACACTTTAGGTAGCTTAGTTGGTGACACCCTGAGAATGATTAGGGATCCACTAGGTAGTCTAGAGTTGTTTTTTTTAGAAACCCAGATCCATCATAGTTTCCAGAACCGGTAGAAGTTGTGCTTTGCAAGTAGGATTCCGACCTAGGTAGTATTCTTCCCATCTTTTGATTTCACCTTAGTACTTGTCTTGATAGTTGAGTCGCCATTAGTTTGTTGCACTCTTAGTTAACCTTTAGTGTAGTCAACCCCCCCCCCCCCCAAACCAATTAAATCTTTAGTCTGAGTCAGAGGCTAGTATTACTATCGTAGTGTCTCTAGGGTTCGATATTCCGGTTTACCATTAAGCTGTGCTACACTCGATAGGTACACTTGACATTAGAACTTTTCCTCTTGGAAAGATTCACTGATGCTGTCTCTCGGCTTGATGGAATTCGATCACGCACTCGACAAGCCTGCACCTGCTGATCTTATTGACAAAAGCACTCCTCAGGCCATTATAAAGCATGAGAAGTGGACAAGGTATAACCGCATGACTCTTGTCCTAATGAAGAACTCCATCAGTCCGATTATCAGAGGAGCTATACCTGATTCTAAAGATGCCAAGACTTATCTAGCTTCTGTGGAGGATCAATTCAAGGGAACTTCTAAGGCGCATGCTAGCACTCTAATTCTGAAGCTGGTGACTACAAAATATGACGGGAATAACAATATTAGTGAGCACATCATGATGATGAATGACATGTCCCGTAAGCTCAAGGTATTTGTAACATCCATAATTTTTGTACTCGTAATACTTTATCTTATTTCAATATAAATGTTTGTACACCGGGATGCCTAACATATCATCACATTATAATAATTCAAAATTTTAAATTATAACTAAAATGTCCAATTTGTAAATGATTAATGAGATTTAATTTGGGTATTTAATTTTTTTTATTTATTTACATTTTGTATATCTTTTAAAATATATATATATATATAATAATAATAAAAATAAAAACGAGGGTTCTTAGAAGTTTAGGGACTAAAGGACCATTATGCAAAATGGCAAGGACCAAAAGGATAAAATGCTTTGAACCCATCTCTTTCCCTACTGCCCCCCCTCCCCCCCGTTTTTCCGGCAACCCTCTCCGGCCACCAGCTCATTTTCCGGCGAGCCATCTTTACGCCCCGAATCACTAGTCCAATGAGTCGGTTAGTGATCTCCATTCAAACCAAGAATCACGGGATCCCA
This sequence comes from Smallanthus sonchifolius, assembly GCA_023525975.1. Classification (NCBI taxonomy): domain Eukaryota; kingdom Viridiplantae; phylum Streptophyta; class Magnoliopsida; order Asterales; family Asteraceae; genus Smallanthus; species Smallanthus sonchifolius. The sequence continues at coordinate 72,971,453 of CM042030.1, forward strand.
TTTACGCGTTTATAGCTGTCAAATTCCAACCAATGCGTGCTTAATTGAGACCCCAAATCTCAAAGTTTCCAAATCTGTAAAGCGCGTGTTTAACCCTATAAAAGCAAACGAAATCGCTCAAAACAGACACACCGCTCACTATTCCCTTCCCTTCACTCAAAATCGAAGTTTCTCTGCGATTTCTATCATCTCTGTCGCAACCTGCATAAGGGGATTATAGCTCTCTATTTCAGTCCCATTTCAGGTAATCGAACCATTTAACATCTTGTTTGTACATTACTTCTCAAAGCCCCATCGTTTTGTGCGTGATCTGTGAGTAATAAGAGTTTGTTTGGGGCTAGGGTTTGGGTTTTTGATTTGGGGAAGATGAGTGGCTGTTACTAAGTGATAAGGGCTGTTCGTTTCTGCTTATTAGTAAAGCTTGATGCCCAGACTAATCGGTTAAGACACTCCACTCTTACAGCCCGGGTCATGGGTTCTATCCCTGGCAGATTCGAATTTTTATTGCTTTCTTTTTATTGTTTTGTCTCAAGCCTACACACCACACACAGTAATATCTATATATATATATATATATATTGTAAATCATATCATCTGTTTCTTTTTACAAATAAATCTAAACTGATCATTTTCTTTTTCTAAATTTCCAATATTTAGATATGGTTTGGTTTAATTAAAATTTCATTAAAAACACTAATAAGGAATAACTTGTATCCAACTCATGTGTTTTTATTTAATGTTAAAAGTAGGGAAACTTTTATATTTTATAAGTTATATAGGTATTATTAAAAGCATAAATAATCATTTTTATTTTAAAGACATGATCCTACTCGTTGGAGCCGCTTAGTATTATATTTATTAAGACATATAACGAGATCATAAAGTTTGGCCATTAATGTTTTGCATACCAATAATAATATTTAAAAGTGTCGATTTTCTTCTAATAACATGATTTTCGTCACTTTTGACATTATATTAATAATATAATTATGATATAAATATAATTAGTATTTTTAATATATTAGCAAATAATATTTATTGTTGACTCCAAGTTTTCTTTATAAATAACATTTATAAAACTTTATTTCATTGATATATTGTCACTTTTATTTAATTTCGTTCGTTCGATCGTTCCAAACCCTAAATCCCAACTCATTCCATTTTAATTGATCTTAAATCGGCTTTACATTTTAATAACGTATCACATTTAACTTAGGGCATTCTTGAATTCTATTACTTCAAGTTACAAGTCCAACCTTCTACTTATCAAGGTGAGTTTACATAGTCCCTTTTTCGTATTTACATATTTGGGGTGAAACTTGATTACATTTAAATACTATTTGCAATTACACACGTACAATTCTACAATATGGTCATATGTGTTTATTTGTGCTTTATGCTTGAATGCTAATTGTTAAGGCTACATATACATGATATACACGTGCAAACACAAATACATTACTTCAGGCTAACATGTGTTGTTAGGCCCTACATTAGGATAACATGTGTTGTTATGCCCTACATTAGGATAACATGTGTTATTATGCCCTACATTACATCAGGATAACATGTGTTGTTATGCCCTACAATAGGATAACATGTGTTGTTATGCCCTTCAATTACAAAGTTTCATTTGTGCATCTAGCTTAACTTAGATTCTCCATAAATGCTTTATAAACCATGCATCATATGAATTGTACACAAAACATTTGAACTTTACTTGTGGTGTCAAAACCTATGTATGCTCACCAACTATTTATAGTTGACCCTCTCATTTTATCATGTTTCAGGTACATTGTTTGAGTTAAGATTTCAAGTCGCTTCACTTAGGATTGAGGACCTAGTTTTAAATCTAATAAAGTTATTCATGTATTTTATTTTTGTAAGAGTTGTACTTGATTTCTTGAGCTATGAAATGAAAGTTATTGTTTAATTATCACAACTTTAGTAAACCATGAGCTTACGAACAGTCTACATGTCCCGCCCCGACGTTTCTGCCGTCGGTTGGGGTGTGACAGATTGGTATCAGAGCCTTGGTTGTAGGGAATTAGGTTATTAGATACCTTTGACCTAGACTATAACCTTAGGACACCCATATTATGCCATGCTCTATGTACATGACATTAGTCACATTACTAAATTCTACATGATTTCTACTTTGTGTGAATATTTTTACATGATATTCTAAGTGTTACATCGCATGATAAAATACCTGATAGCCTATGTACTACACTAACTGATAACTCTTCTGCTTATAAGCATTGTTATCTATATGCTACCTATTTGATTTCATTAAGTGTTATCCTAAGTCTTATCACACACTTACTCACACCTAATCCTTTATGCACCCTCATTTTTGCACACATGTCACCATCATCATTTGTGAACAAAAATTTAAACTCTTAGGCCTAAAGCCTATTAAGATTTTAAAATCCCGTCAAAGTTTTGAGTTCTGAAAATTAGTAAAGAACATGTGCAATCCGGAAGGGTGAGTGCCTGTACTTCGGGTCTTCTGTCTAGGAAAGCATTTCATATAAATCCAAATCAACCGAAGGATCCGTATGCTTTCTTGTGAATTCTCGAAGTGAGTGTTCACCTATAAGCTAAAGCATATCTTCTTGAAAGTATAAGAACTTGAATTACTTTGATTTGTCAAAGTACCAATTTGGTTATAATACCAAATGAGTACAATCTAAACACCATCATTTTGTTTATTACAATTTAGTACACACACATAAGCATTCTTTGTGAACTAATCTTTTTCCTATCGAATTTAAACAACATCGTTATTTTGTCTAAACAAAGCATTTACCAAACCCTTAGTTTATAAATAGTATTTGAAATATAAATTTTCTATAAACCGTTCCACTTTTTAAGGAAACTTAACACAACTTGTTTTATAAAAGCTTTAATTTTAATTAATAATTAGTTATGACTTCTTCTCGTTAAATTAATTATTATTAAACTTGGGCAAAATTATTTAGCCATTATTTTCTTTTGAAATATTCTCTTTATAATAAGTAAAAAAAAGGGGAGGGGGGTTCATTTAATTACTTATTCAACTATTTTCCACCATTTTATTTACAAACAAAAATAAATTACAACTACTTGTTTATTTACAAACAAAGAGCACAAATCAGTTATTCGTAAGCACACTGCCCTGAATATCTACACAACATTCTCATTATATTTACTTCTCCGGAAATGTATGAATGTACTAGGCACTGTAATGAGATGAATCATTTCGCGTAGACATTAGCCATCCTTATAAACCTCAACAAGGTTTAAAAGTAAAATTTCAACTAACCACATTATACATGAACGCCAAACAACAAGCTTATCTACAATACTCGACTACCTGTGAAATTCGATAGTTTACATCACACATAAGGTCCAATAACTTACATATGAAGATTCACATGATACATTAAACTTAGTTATTACAATATGCATGATACTAGGTTAATCACATGATACATGAAACTTGTTGGTTTGATACATGATACTAGATTGAGCACATTATACACGGTCACATGATACATGAAACTTAGTAGTTGCAATATACATAATGTTACACTAATCACATAACACATGAAACTTGTTTGCAAAATACATGATACCAAATTGTTCACACTATACAATATACAGGATGCTATGTTGCTCATATTATACCTGAAACTTCATTGTTTACAAAATGTAGATACTAAATCGTTTACATTTACAAAATACATTATACTAAACTGTTTATGTCATACATGAAAACTTTTTTGATACTAAATTGTTCACATCCTACATGAAACTTATTTATTTACAACACACATGATACTAAATTGTTGACATTATACATGAAATCTATTTGTTTACAATGTACATGACACTAGATCATACATAGAACTTTTGTGTTTACATTATACACGGAACCAAATTGTTTACAATCGTTGCAATTGATCAATCACATTGTACACAAGGCATGATTATTCACCCTATCCATGAAAGCTACTCGAGGTTTGACGTATTCTTGTTCAAACACGAGGAAGCTATGGAACCCTAAATTATGCCACGTTATTACTCTTTAGTACCTGATTGCCTTTACTATCTATGGGCATAGTTATTTGTTAGCAACACATGCGTGAAAACAATAGTTACGAATTATGTGATTTTGTGTTACCCCCTGGACCCACACACATAATGGGATAAACTATATGGACCATGCGACGATTTAGATAATTACGGGTGCACACGTAATTATAAAGATCAGCGCATGGAAAACATAGCAAATTCTGTCGTGTGTTATGACATAAAACCTATCATGATATATAATAACGAAACTAATGTGTTATTACAAGGGCATGGTGGATACGCCGCTGGTACTTCCTATATATAAGTGTTCCTTTCATATTATCAGAAGTAGCGTTATTTGTGTCACGTAAAGTTTTATGTTGTTTGACGGGTCAATATTTGTGATATATCTTATCTACTGAAAATACCTGAACATATTAGATTACATCTTAAACAAACCCTGGTCATCAAAGCCCCAGCAAATTCCATCCCAAGTAATGCATTTCATCCTTAGAATTCAAAATATTATTCGACAGTTTTTCTCCTAAAATTCATTTTAAAGACTAAATTCATTATCATCATCCATATCCGACCTAGAGTATCAAAACTTGTGTCTTGTCACCTGTTATACTCCTTAAAACCAACCATCACAACACATTGAGAATCCAAACCCTCACCTCCCCTCTGATTCAATAGTCTCCACTAGTCAAATTTCGGGACGAAATTCTCTCAACATGGGGATACTGTAACATCCATAATTTTTGTACTCGTAATACTTTATCTTATTTCAATATAAATGTTTGTAAACCGGGATGCCTAACATATCATTACATTATAACAATTCAAAATTTTAAATTATAACTAAAATGTCCAATTTGTAAATGATTAATGAGATTTAATTTGGGTATTTAATTTTTTTTATTTATTTACATTTTGTATATCTTTTAAAATATATATGTATATCTTTCAAAATTTCATTTGTGCATCTAGCTTAACTTAGATTCTCCATAAATGCTTTATAAACCATGCATCATATGAATTATACACAAAACATTTGAACTTTACTTGTGGTGTCAAAACCTATGTATGCTCACCAACTATTTATAGTTGACCCTCTCATTTTATCATGTTTCAGGTACAATGTTTGAGTTAAGATTTCAAGTCGCTTCACTTAGGATTGAGGACCTAGTTTTAAATCTAATAAAGTTATTCATGTATTTTATTTTTGTAAGAGTTGTACTTGATTTCTTGAGCTATGAAATGAAAGTTATTGTTTAATTATCACAACTTTAGTAAAGCATGAGCTTACGAATAGTCTACATGTCCCGCCCCGACGTTTTCGCCGTCGGTTGGGGTGTGACAGTATTAGACATGGAAATCAATGATGGTTTCCTAGTGCAATTTATCATGACCTCTCTTCTTAAGTCTTTTGAAGCTTTTAAAATCAACTATAACACACAGAAAGATAAGTGGACGATGAGTGAGTTGATTGCAATGTGCGTCCAAGAAGAAGAGCGTCTAAAGCTAGAGAGACCAGATGTTGCTACTTCATGTCCGCTGATTCAAAGAAGAGGAAGGGCAATTTCCGTAAGAAGGAATCTTCTAAGGTCCAGAAACAAGATGCGAGTGGTGCTTCCAGCTCTAAGAACTTCAAAGGGAAGTCTCACTACAAGTTCTACCGCAAGCCTAGACATAGGCAAAAAGACTGCCAGGATTTTAAGGAATGGCTGAGCAAGAGAGGTAATCATCTTTATATGATACTTGAGTCATATAATTTAAATTTTCCAACTAATACATGGTGTTTTGATTTTGGTTCTATGGTTCATGTAACCAACTCCTTACAGGGATTCCTTACAATCCAGAAGCTGGAAAGAAATCGAAGAACACTTAAGATGGGGAATGGAGAAGAACTAGTTTTCAAAGATGTGGGAACCTTAGAATTAATAATGAAAACTGGTTTATGTATTAAACTTTATGATACCTTATATATTCCTAAGATTACTCAGAATCTAGTATCAGGACCAAAGTTAGACATTAACGTTTTTTTGTTATCATGGTCATGGAAAACTTTCTATTATGTTAAATTCTCAAGTGTTTGGACGTGGTTGTCTGGATGATGGTCTCTATAGATTAGAACTAGATGATGAATTTTCCAAGACTTTGTTATCATATAATATCAATGAAAACTCAACAAAGACTAAACGAAAGCGAGACTTAGCTTCATCCATGTTGTGTCATCAACGCTTAGGCCACATTTCAAGAGAACGCTTATCTCGTCTAGTGAAGGATGAAGTGTTACCATCTCTCAATTTCAATGATTTTGGAACATGTGTCAAATGCCTTAAAGGTAAAATGACATCAGCAAATAAGAAAGGTGCCACTAGGAGCTCTAATTTATTAGAACTCATTCACACTGATATTAGTGGCCCTTACCCCATTGCTGGTATAACAGGACATACTTCATTTATCACTTTTATCGATGATTATTCTCGTTATATGTACTTGTATCTAGTTAAGGAAAAATATGAATCACTTGCGAATTTTAAAGATTATAAAACTGAAGTTGAAAAACAACTTATTCTTTAAATAAAAGTTGTGAGATCAGATAGAGGAGGTGAATATTATGGTAGACATACTGATGTGGGTCAGGCTTCTGGTTCATTTTATGAGTTTTGTAAGGGCAGGGGATCATGAACCAGTACACCATGCCCGGTACTCCTCAGCAGAACGGTGTTGTGGAGAGAAGAAACAGGACCCTTACGTAGTATGTTAGCCAACTCAGGTTTACCCTCATTCCTCTGGACCGAGGCCTTGAAAGCAGCTGTTCATATACTCAATAGAGTTCCTTCAAAGTCTGTCCCTAAAACTCCTTATGTACTCTGGACAGGAAGGAAACCGAGTCTTAGATATATGAAAGTATCGGGCTGTCTTGCCGAAGCTAAACTTTATAATCCTTTCTTAAGGAAACTTGACATGAAAACTATCAATTGTTACTTCATCGGTTATCCCGATCACTCAAATGGTTATGATTCTACTGTCCTTCTCACGTCACTCGTATTGTAGAAACCAAGCATGCCAAATTCCTTGAGGATTTTAAGGTCAGTGGGAGCAGTGAAAATCCTTATCCAGATTTAGAAGAAGTAGAAAACGCGGGGGGGGGGGGGAGATTTATCGCTTATTTTACCTCCGATCACTGCTCTTGTACACGAAGTTGCACCGTACGTCACTGCACCACCTCCTCCTCAATCAGATCCTAATGATACTCCTTTTATACCAGAGAATGAAGGCACATAAAACGATCGACATGAAGACAATGCCGAACCCGATAATCAACTCAGGAGGTCTTCTAGGTCCAAAAGACCTACTAACTTTGATGATTTTGTTACCTACCTGGCTGAAGCTGAAATGGATGTCAAAAAGTTTACAGATCCTACTTCTTATCATGAAGGCATTAGCAGTGATCAGTCTTCTTAATGGAACAAAGCTACGATTGACGAGCTTGACTCCATGAAGAAAAATGATGTTTGGGATTTAGTTAAATTACCCAATGTTCCTAAACCTGTAGGATGTAAATGGGTCTTCAAAACTAAACTAGATCCGAATGGAAACATTGAACGCTATAAAGCGAGATTGGTTACAAAGGGTTTCGCTCAGAAAAGAAGGAGTTGACTATCAAGAGACCTTTTCTCCTGTTTCTCGAAAAGATTCATTAAGGATCGTGATGGCCCTATTAGCTCACTTCAACTTAGAGCTACATCAGATGGACGTCAAAACCGTTTTCCTCAATGGCGACTTGAATGAAGACGTGTTCATGAAACAGCCTGAAGGTTTTCAACCTGAAGGTCAAGAACATCTAGTCTGTAAGTTGAAGAAATCCATATACGGGTTGAAGCAGGCATCACGTCAATGGTACCTAAAGTTTGATGAAGTCATGAATAAACAAGGTTTCCTTAAGAATTAAGTGGATCAATGCACCTACCTCAAGATGAGTGGGAGCACCTTTACTATACTTGTCCTTTACGTAGATGATATTTTATTGGCAATTAATAGTTTAGACATGTTGCATGAGTCGAAGCGTTTACTCTCGCATAACTTAGACATGAAGGATCTCGGAGAGGCTTCTTATGTTATAGGCATCGAAATACACCGAGATAGATCTAAGGGCATTTTGGGATTATCTCCGAAAGCCTACATTAAACGGGTCCTCACACGTTACAATATGCAACACTGCTCTCCTTCTGTAGCTCCAGTAGTTAAGGAAGATGTTTTTGGTTCTTTCCAATGTCCAAAAACAGAGGTTGAGAAGGAGCAAATGAGAATGATACCTTATGCATCTGTAGTTGGGAGCCTCATGTATGCTCAAGTTTGTACTCGTCCGGATATCGCTTATATTGCTGGAATGCTAGGCCGTTATCAAACTAATCCTGGCCTTGATCACTGGAAAGCAGCTAAGAAAGTACTTCGATATCTACAAGGGACAAAAGACTATAAACTGACTTATAGAAGAAGTGATAATTTAGAAGTGGTTGGTTATTCTGATTCTGACTTTGCTAAGTGCAAAGATGACAAGAAATCCACTTCGGGGTTTATCTTTGTCACACCCCAACCGACGGTGGATTATACGTCGGGACGGACGCGGTTGTTCAATAGCACAAGGTTGACTATTTAAAGTTTCAATAGTTTTATTAAATAACTTCAAGGTTCCAATACAAAGAATAAATCAAATACATAACAAGAATACAAGTCTAATTGATTAAGCATTCTAGGTCCAAGCATCCTATGCGATCACAATAAAGTCTCATGTTGTAGTACCTGAAACATGTGAAAGAATCTGTCAACTACAAAATAGTTGGTGAGATACAAAGGTTTTGACACAGTTTAACAAGTATTTGAAAAGAATTACAATTCACTATGATATATGCATTCTATAATGTAAGTATGAGAACAAGTATCTTAAACATTGTGCACTTCAACCCTCCAACCAAGTTTAGGCATAACCCGCAGGTTACCCTTATAAGTCTCAAGTTTAAAGTTTAATTCAGTAACAATCACCAAGGGCTCCCCCCCGAAGGGGTCAATCAATCAAGGTGGATTGGTCAAATGCAATAGATCTATCATTGTTACTATAGGCTTGATCAAAGTTAATGAATGTGCTAGTTTTAAGTTTAATCTAAGCATACAAGTCTCAAGTTTAACATAAGAATAAGCATCTAGTCATAGTTGTACAAGAATTGCATAAGTTTAATGTTTTTGAACATGTTTCACCCCAAAAGTATAGAAAGGAAAAAGGGGCTAAGTATACTCACATGGATTGAGGAAGAGGATCCGATAAGAGTAAGTTTGCAAGAATTTGAGGGAGAATATCCTCACAATAAGCCTAAGAATATAAGTCTAAAGTTTCAAGTTTATTTCTATAAGTCTAAGACAAAGGATCTAGGATTTCAAGATTGACTAGGGTTCCAAATGGGAGACGGAATTGATTTGTGTTTATGAAGTTTAAATCAAGTTTATAATAAAGGTTTTGAGGGAATGATACAGGACTTGTATGTCAAAGTTTAATAGATTTAGAGATTAGAATAATTATTAATTAAAATAATTATTTAAAAGTTTTACAATCATTAATTACACCAGTTAGGTAAAAATAATCAAAATAGTTTTCTAAGTATTTAAAAATAAATAATTTACAAGAATAATTACCAACATAAATCATTTGAGATTTGATTAAGTTTCTAAGTATTAAGTATTTATAATACAAATTAATTCGTAATATAAATACGTTTAAATAAATAATAACACTTATAAGTTTATAAGATATTAAATAGAATATGGTTATATCTTAATTATAAGTTTATAAACATTTTTAAAGTCTAAAAGAAAACCATAAGTTTAATAGGTTTTAAATAGAGTTTATATTAATTTATAAGTTTATAAGTGTTTAAATAAAGTTTTACAAGTTCATAAATGTTTAAAGTTTTCATTTAGATTTTATAAAGTTTATAACTTTATATTTATTTAGGAAATAAATAAAGTATAATTATTTCTCTCCTTTTATATAAACAAATAGATTTATGTTTATATTTTAGAAAGTTCATAAATTATAAGTTTCTTGTTAAATAGATTTATAACTTTTCTGATTTTTATAAAAGTTTAGATTTAAGAATGAGTAAATAAATTAATGTTTTTAAAATAAATTCATTATTTAGCCTATTTAAAGTTTTTGATTTCTTTTATAAAATAATTTGTGATGAAAGTATAAGTTTTATAAAACTCAGAATTATTTTTATAGTTTTTAAGAATTTAAAAACTATTAGTAGGGATAAATTAATTCCCCTTTTTTATAGGCTTTAACAAAATTTAATTAGTTAAAATAGTTTCAGCATATAAAAGTATGATTAAAATTCATTTTTAAGTTTATAAAAGTTTAACAGAATTTATAAAAATTATTAGAGTTCAAAACAGTTTTAAAAAGGATAAAAGAAAAATAGAAACAAAAACCTGGGGCCAGACCGAATTGAACTCGGGTCTGCCCCGGGTCAACATCACGCACAAACACTTAACCATCCGGCTACGGCTCGCTGATGTTTTTATGTGGAAACACAAAAAGATAATCACCTGCTCAAATCGATCCCAATCTCATTATGAACCCTAGAACTAGATTCCTGAAATACGACTAGCAAATCCCTCTGTCATTGTAAATTGACAGAGGGCAATTGATTAAGGACTCAAAACGATGAGAGTGGGTATTCGAATTACCTGATTCAGTGTCGAAACGAGGGAGAACGAGTTGGGTCTTGTCGTCGACGGTCGTGAGTTCAAATTCGGCAATGCCGACTCGATTAGGGCGAATTGAGGGTGTAGAGTGTTTGAGGGTGATGTCGTCTACCTGTTGTCACCCGTATTTATACATGATTCCATCATTTAATGGGCGAATTAGGTGGGAGAATTACGGTTGGGTTCGAACGGCTCGAATTTGAATTAGGCGTGGTTGTAGTTGAAATCGGGCATTGATGATTCTTGGGGTTTGGTCGCACGCCAGAGGCGAGTCTCGAGGGACATTCAATTCGATCGGAAACGCGTGTTTGAATAATTCGGGTCCAAAACCGTGGCTAACGGGAGTCGAACTCGGAACCGTTTGTTGTCTTTGAGAGTTTGCGGTTATTACAGAACAGGCCCCTGATGTTTGAAGTGTCTATCATTTCATGTATAAACTTAAGTTTTAATTTAAACCAAGTTTGGACAAATGACAGTTTAAGTCCCCGAAGTTTTTTATAAAAATTAATACGTTTAAATAAGTTTTCTCAATCATTTTTATAAATTTATAAGATGATTTATATGATTTATTTATAAGCCTAAAAGGTGAGTTTCTATCATTTATATAATTACAACTTATAAAGTTTAAGAATTTATATATATATATATATATATATATATATATATATATATATATATATATATACTTTCAAATAACTATCACATATGCATATATACATATATTTCAAGTATAAATTGTTTTATTTTCCTTAACTAATAATTTAAAATTAAAATTCATTTTGAAGGAAATAGTTTTGATACAAATCCGAGTTTTAATTTACTAACACGGGCAAGGGTTTTAGGAAAAGATATGTCAAAAAATCCTGGATGTTACAGTCTCCCCTACTTTAGGAAATTTCGTCCCGAAACTAATGTAGGAGGTTTCTGTTTTCAAGATTTAAGTCTATGATACGCACAGGGATAATGAGAAAGATACTTTACGTCCCTAAGTAAACTCGGGATTATGTTTAGATTTCTAAGTGAGTTGTAAGGATAAGATTTCGCTCGAGTTTATAAGTTTTCGAGGTATATGGTTGCCAAGAGTTTCCCTAAGAAGCATATAGTTTCATTGAAATATACGAGGATTTGTTTTCAGAAATGTATTTGAGAGAAGAACTGATGAACTTCCATTCCCGATTTAAAGCGAGGTGCATCACCCGGAATGGATTTGATGATAGTTCAAGGATTTGAGTTTGTAGACTAATACGTCTAAGGATTGCTACGGTACCTAAGTTCCGTGGCTACCTTTTACGATAAGTCTTAGATCATAGCACACGACAGAGTTTACTATGCCTTCCCATACGTTGATTTTCATACTTACGTGTGCACCCGCAAGCATTTAAATCATCGCATAGTCCGCATAGGTCCTTCCGTTTGTGCGTGGATCAAGAAAGAGTACAAGAATTTGTTTAACTCATGACTAGGGTTTCCACGTAAGAGCGATCGTTGATTAACGAGTCTCTTAGAGAGAAACGTCATTCGATAATTAAAGAGAAAAGAATGTGAGAAGATTTAGAGTTTCAAAGTTTCCTCGTGTTTGAACAAGAATACCTCAATCATCGAGTAGTTTAAAGTCTTTACACTTTCCTCGTGTTTGATTAAGAATACATCAAACCTTGAGTAGTTTAAAAGTCTTATATGTTCATCATGTTTGAACAAGCATACATCAAACATGGAGTAGTTTAAAGTCTTTACACTTTCCTCGTGTTTGATCAAGAATACATCAAACCTTGAGTAGTTTAAAAGTCTTATATGTTCAACATGTTTGAACAAGCATACATCAAACATGGAGTAGTTTAAAGTCTTTACACTTCCTCGTGTTTGATCAAGAATACATCAAACCTTGAGTAGTTTAAAAGTCTTATATGTTCATCATGTTTGAACAAGCATACATCAAACATGGAGTAGTTTAAATTCTTTACACTTTCCTCGTGTTTGATCAAGAATACATCAAACCTTGAGTAGTTTAAAAGTCTCATACGTTCATCATGTTTGAATAAACATGGAGTAGTTTAAAGTCTTTACACTTTCCTCATGTTTGATCAAGAATACATCAAACCTTGAGTAGTTTAAAAGTCTCATACGTTCATCATGTTTGAACAAGCATACGTCAAACATGGAGTGGTTTAAAGTCTCATACGTTCATCATGTTTGATCAAGAATACGTCAAACATGGAGTAGTTCAAATTGTGTTTGAACAAGAATACGTCAAACATAGAATAGTTTAAATTGTGTTTGATCAAGAATACGTCAAACATAGAATAGTTTAAATTGTGTTTGATCAAGAATACGTCAAACATAGAATAGTTTAAATTGTGTTTGAACAAGAATACGTCAAACATAGAATAGTTTAAATTGTGTTTGAACAAGAATACGTCAAACACAGAATAGTTTAAAGTCTCTTAGTTTAGCTTCATTGCATAGGAGTATACGATTACGCTTTGAGCATAAAGTGGTTATCTAAATACTCTAGTATTTGAGGGAGGTGTGGGACAGCGTTTGGAACAGGATTAACCGTTATACGCTCTTTCACAGAAGATTCGAGTTGTCCAGAAGGTTAGGTGGATCCCGATGTTTGGGTTTGAAGAGAGACTAGGGAGGTACTCTGCTAAAGAGAGCAATGTCCCCCTCCATATTAGTTCCTAGTATCAAGAATGAAGTTTTCTCGTGTATTTGGAATGTACGTTTATCAAGTTTTATAAGGTTTGGTTAAGATGGACACACAAAGTTTTCAAGACTAAGAATCCAAGTATAAGTTTGAAAATAGGATAAGTCAGTTGAGTTTCAAGTTTCAGTATTAAGCTTCACATGATCCTGTGTTGTACGTGCTCTCTTTGGGTTAGAAGGTGTTTAGTTTCAAGATACGGTTTTGAATATTTGTATAAGTTTTTACATGACTCAAAAGTCTCTGACCTTGTGTATACGAAGTTTAAATGTTTTAGTAACATGCTTTCAAGCCTTTAATTCTTGTTGTGATCTATAGCAAAACTTTTACGTGACAAGAGTTGGATGAGGAAGTCTCCTAGCATAGGGTAACGGGAAAAGTTTTGATAATAATAGTATGTTTACAAATTTATCTTGTTTCATAAAAAAATGCGTAGCTTTCTTTTATATAGTGTATAACTAAGATGTTCAAGAATAATGAGTTAAACAACGATAAGTAGTATAAGTAGGACTTACAAAGAGGTATGTATGATTGTCAAACAAAAATTTGGTCAAGTTTTGAAGTGTGAAGTTTATATAAAGGGTAAAGGATCATAGTTGATTACGACAGTGGTTCGTAAGTCGTGTTGTTTTAAAAGGGTGCTTACGAATTAGAAGGTTTATTCTTCAAGTATACGTGTCACTTAGGGTTTTTATAGTTTAATGCCACGTTGTTAATTATCTCTAGTACTAACGTGAGCTACTCTTGACGAAAGTGTTTGGGTAGAAGTGTTTTGTAGTGCTAGAAGGAAAGTCAAGCTATTAAGTGATAACAAGATAAATTTCAAAAAAACTTTCGTTAAATGTTTCAAAATTGGGACTTCTAGCCCTTACATAATACGATTTAAACGGAAAAATTAAGGTGTGTAAGTGAGTTGATTTAATATGTTCAAAAAGGTTTTTATTCATAATACTGAGTCATCACAGTAACATATAAAAAATGGCTTTTGGCTTGAAGTTGGTGGGCTAACGAAGAGAATTCCCGGAAGAAGGGGTGGGTCATAAGGACTCACTTATGTACCCTATTTCCCTAGCCAGAACATCTTCATGGGCCTACAACTTCTTTCGGTTGTTGTCACCGATGTTTGGGTTTACGGTACTATGTCGAGGTTCATTATGGGTTTAGAGTCTTAAACGTGGAGCTTGTTTATTCTATAGTAGGCTTCTCCTCTTGCGGGAAAACGATCAGGTTACTAATCCCTTGTTAATGTACTTTAGGTTAAAAAGGCGTTAAGTTTTGTTTACAAGAATCGGTGATGTGTAAGTTTTAAGGACGTATGAAAGTTTCGGGATGTAATAAAGTGTAGCAAAGTTTGAGTAAATCATCAAATGAAGTTGTGAGTGATAAAATGAAAACACAAGAGTTTCTCCTTAGGTGTCAAGTTTATAAAGTAATGAAGTTTGTAAAAGGACTTGTAGGATAATACATGGTTTTAAATGTGCTGGTATTACAAGGATCATGAAGTTTAAGGACGTATGAAAGTTTTGAGATGTATAAAAGTGTAACAAAAGTTTCTGAGTTAGTTATCAAATGAAACTTGGTTAAGTGCTAAGGAGGTAAGGTAAAAATACAAGGGTTACCTCTTAGGTGTCATATTTATAAAATAATGAAGCTTTATAGAATAATTTGTAGGGTAATACATAGTTTTAAGGGTTATATTACAACGATCACGAAGTTTATTGGGTAGTATCTATAAATATAAGTTTATGTATGTAGTTTTTAAGTATAATCTCGTAAGAATTTCTCCTTGAAGGTAACTCCTTCAGGTCATGACGAGTAAGCATGCTGTCATGCGACCATTCTTGAAGAGACGAAACGTAAGAATCATAGAGTAAAGGTTACAGAGGAAAGTTTTTGAATCATGAATTTATGAAGCGTAAAGTATTTGAGATGGTACTCATTTAGTGCACATCACTAAGTGAGTACTTTGACATATCAAGAGGGATATAAGCTCACTAATGTTTAGAGAAGTCATGCATTCCTATAAGTGGATACTCATCCCAAGAATTCCCAGGAAAGCATACGGGTCCAACGGTTGATTTGGATTTATACGAAATGCCTTCCTTGACAGAATTTCCCAGAATACAGGTATCCACCCTTCCGGTCCGCACAAGTTCTCGCACATTATCTAGAACTTAAATACTCTTGACGAGAGTTTGTTGGTGGATTAGACTTGAGGCCTAAGAATATATCCTCGATGTAGTAGACTCTTGTCGCACGTAGGTAAGTAGAAGCGTAGAATTTTCAAGCGTTCACGTATAAGAATTAAGAATAGAATGAGGAGAAGGTTCCTAGTAAAGGACATGAGATAACTCATTTTGGGTCTTCTAAGTTATAGTCTAGGTCATGTGTCTAATAACCTAATTCCCTATTGTCACACCCCAACCGACGGCGGAAAACGTCGGGGCGTGAAGCTGTGCAGACTGTTCATAGCTCATGGTTGCTAAAGTTTGAATAATTTAAACATTCATTTTCATTACACGTAGCAAGTTCATACCATACAAGAACCAAATGTAGCGATTACAAAATATAAATAGTTTAGATTAATTGCTAGGTCCAAATCCTATATGTAGCAGCTTGTAATACTTCAAACATTGTCACCTGAAACATGGTTGAAAACAAAGTCAACTAAAAAGTTGGTGAGAATACATAGGTTTTCGTGTCATGTAATAGAATATAGTGTTGTGTGTATACAATTCATACAAACATGGAAATTAAGGCATTTATGGAGAGATACCATCGTGTGACCTGGTAGTACAATCAAACCTTTGTAACTAGCATGCAAAACAAACGCGTGTTGGCAGTAACAGTCACCCTACCTGGGTGGGTTTGTCAGACTCAATAGATCTATCACTGTTTACTGTAGGCTATAAAATAGTTAATGATTGCACGTGAATAGCAAACTGCGTGTTGGTCTACACACCTAGTACTCAAGCACAAAGCTCAAAATTGTAACACATGATTGTAGGGTGGAATTGTATATTGTGTAGTTTGTAAACATAGTAAATAGAACGCATGTTCCACCCCAAAAGTTTGTAAATAGAGTAAAAGATGGGCTATGTAACTCACTTGTGTTGGAGCGTGTAGTTTGCACAGATCAACAAAAATACCAAGCGTGTTGTAGGTCGCTACGTTTGACCTATCGAATGAGGGTATAACACGTGTCACTGTTTGTGTTATTTTGTGTCCAAAGTGGGTTCGTAGGTGGTTTGTGTGTTTAGGGTTGGTTTTGGAATAATAAATTAGTAGCGATATATATTTATTTAAATAAAATTTAAATAAACGATATTTGTTTAAATCAAAATATATATTTGTATAAATAGTTTTATAAAAATGATTATATAAACTCATGATTTCATCGGTTTTGAAACTATCGGGAATTAATCGTTTTAAATTTCTGAATAAAAGATTTGGTTTATAAATGATTCCCGGGTCTTGGAATTTTATAACTTAAATTTTTATAAACAAGTTTTGAAATGTTTAAATAAAAACATATTAAATTAAGTTTGAAAATAATAAAATTAAAGTTTCTGGTCAAGGAGCACGACCGTGCTCAAGTAGGGCACGACCGCGCTCGTTGCCGGGCGTGACCGTGGTGGTCTGAGCGCGCCCGTGGTCGAGTCAGAAGTCACTACAGAGGGTCTGGACATAGAGCACGACCGTGCTCGTATCTGGCACGACCGCGTCTAGTGTTTGTTTTTGGTCAAGACTTGTTTGCTCGGTAAGCACGACCGGGCCACACCTGGGGCACGACTGTGCTTGGTCAGGCACGACCGCGCTCAGGGATGAGCGCGACCGTGTCGGGCGTTTTTCAGACACAATTCGATCGATTCTTATATTAATAGCTTCTATATTCTTAGGGCTTTCACTTAGTGGATGATTACGAATGTTTCTACATAGTTTAATTGTATTTATATCATGTCTAGAGTGTAGTTCGAGTAAAATTTATGTTTCGGCTTTTTGGTTCAAAATCGGATCGATTTGAGTGTTTCTACAACGAATTGACATAGGGCTTTCGTAGTAGAGGTAGATACAAAGCTGAAGACGTGTTACTTACTTGCTGAAAGTGGGCAATTGAATGCGGTCGGCTACGGGTTGAGCGGCTTCGTTTCTTGGCGATCAATCGGACGACAGAGGTGTTGTGAGCGTCGAGTGAGAGTTCTGAGAGATTGAGTGGGTGTATATGAGGGTGTAGGAAGCGTGCAACTGACTCTATATCGACGAATTTGAGAGGCTCGGTTGTGGTGTGAATGGGATTAATTAATTGTGCAAATTGGACGACAATTGATGCGTGTTTTAGACGAATTTCAGTCGAGTATGGTCTGACGCGCGAAGACCGGCTTTTCTTTATTTTAATTTTCGCGAATTCAGAAGGTATGGTATGGTTTGACTTTCTGCAGTCAAGTGGGTTCATCAGCGCGACCGTGCCTACTTTAGGCGCGACCGTGCTTAGGTCGGCAGGCGCGACCGTGCCTAGTCCTAGGCGCGACCGTGCTTGCCTAGTTTTGTAGTTTTTGAGTTTTGTCAGTTTTGGTCCTCGGGGTTTGTGAGATAATGGTGTTTTGTTTAAGTCGTTATTGTAATAGAATAGTTTGTATATGTAACTGCATCGTAGTTTGTTTGTACACGAATCAAAACTGAAATGTGTTTGTTTATTGAAATCAAACGATTACATGATGAAAATCAGAAATGTTACAGTCTCCCCTTGTTGAGGGGATTTCGTCCCGAAATTCAACTAGTTGAGGCTGCAGAATTTGTGAATAGGTGAGGATACTTGAGTTTCATTTGGTCTTCGCGTGCCCATGTAAACTCGGGACCGCGTCTGGAATTTCCGATGGATTTAAGGTAGGGGATTTGACTGGGGGGGTATAGTAATTAACAACCAGCTTAGGTCTGTTACCCGAGGTCAGGTATGAGTAGTATTAATGAGTTAGGTTAAGAGGATTAAGGAGAATCTGTTGGAAGGATACGTTGGGCTCCAAAGGTGAGATGCATTACTGGGAACAGTGTTGATGGGAATTTGATGATTATAATTTGTTCAAGAAGTAACCTACTATGCTTAAGTATTGTCAGTGGTTAAGTGGTTTCACAAACATTGGCCCGTTAAACAACATGAAACTTTACGTGATACGAATAACGCTACTGCTGATAATATGATAGGAACACTTATATATAGGAAGTACCAGCGGCGTATCCACCATGCCCTTGTCGTATTTCAACAGTTTCGTTATTGTATATCATGCTAGGTTTCACGTCATAACACACTATAGAATTTGCTATGCTTTCCATGCGCTGTTTTGTATAATTTCGTGTGCACCCGTAATTATCCAAATCGTCGTATGGTCCGTATAGTTCATCCCATTATGTGTGTGGGACGGGGGGGGGGGGGGGTAACACAAAAATTCACATAATTTGTAACTACTGTTTTCACGTATGTGTTGCAAATAATTGTATACCTAGATAGTAAGGTAAATTGCAACAATTGTAAGCAATTTAGTTCCGTGTAATATGTAAGCACTCACTACATCCATGTATGATCTAGTGTTATGTACATTGTAAGCATGTATAGTGTGAATAGTTTAGTACCATGTATGTAGTAACAAATGAGTTTCATGTATAATGGAAACAAATAGTTTTTCATGTATAATGTAAACACATTGAGTATCGTGAGCAACCAAGCTTTATGTATTATGTAATTGATCTTGTATCGTGTATGTTGTAGATAGCTTAAGGTTCATGTAGCATGTACTCAATCGCGTATATGGCAAACTACTACGTTGCATGTATGTTTGTGAATAACTGAGTTTCATTTGATTTTGTGGATGTTTGTGTGTAAGCTATTGAATCTCATGAGTGACGTACATTAACGAATTCGTTTGTATAGGTGGTCGAGTGTTGAGGACAAGCGTGTTGTTTGATATTCATGTAAAATTGCGGGTAGTTGGGTTTTAGCTTTTTAGATCTTGCTGTGGTTTGTAGGAAGGGTTAACGTCTACGCGAAACGCTTCATCTCGTTGAAGTGGGAAGTATACTCGTAGGTTTCTGAAGGTGTAAGGTAGCGAGAGGGTGTTGTGGGTAATTAGGGTGATTTGTTTGCGAGTAAATGATTTGAGCTTGTTTGTAAGTGGGTAAGAAATTGTAATTTATCCTTGGTTGTGATTTGATTAAATAAGCAGAAATAGTAATTTGAATAACCAAGTGAGCGAAATGAATAATTTAGAATCTTTTACTTTATTCAATGAGAGAAAGTCCCAGAGAAGGACAAAAATAGTGACTAATTAAGCCAAAGGTTTAAAAATCAAAATTATAATTTATTTAGAAAAGGTTTTATAAAACAAGTCGTATATAAAAATATTTTACAAGGTAAAAAGGTTCGTTGGAAATCTATATTCTAAGTAATATTTATAAATCCAGAGTTTGATAGATGCTTTTGCTTGAGTACAAAAACGATGTTGTTTTAAATGAATAGAATGATTAGTTTTGCAAAGGAGGCTTGGGTACGTGTACTAATTCGCAATGAATGAGAAGATGGTGTTTGTGTGATCTTGATGAAAATATGGTGGTAATATTGAGTCAACGAGTAATGGTATTAAAGTTGTAAAATAAAACTTAACATAAATGATAAAGTGTCAAAAACTTCATCCCAACATAGGATGATAGTTTCAAACAGAAATTTAAAGACAAAGTAAAACAACCCAGCTAGCGTCTCAGGTAGCTTTAACAAGGAAGCAGATGAGTACTAGAAAGAACATGGTTACGGTCACTCGGATAGCAAAACGGGTCTCAATTCTAGCTCCCTCGGACTTTAGCTCGTAAGTTCAACTTGGTCTTAGTAATAGTGACAAACTGTGGTAGGCGTAAGTAGTTCGGATAACGACAAATGACATAAATGATTACAAGGCGAAATTTTTATTCTAAATTAGATCTTCATTTGCCTCCATCTTGCACTAGCTTCAATTGGTCTTATTCACTGGCTCGGTGCTGACTTGATCTTTGTTGGTGTTTATGTTGAGGGTGCGTCCACGAGCATCACCCTGGGCAACATTGACAATCCTGGGACATCGGTGACGGAAATGGTTTGGGTCGCCACATTCAAAGCAAGCTCGTCCGTTGGTAATAGCCGGGACCACTGGGTTTATCACTTGCTGCTTGGTCCTATTCCCCCGGTTGGCTCGAGTAATGGGTGGTCCAGATCGGCAATCGTTGGCAGTATGGCCATATTTCCCACAGTTAGCACATAGACGGCATGGCATTTTTAGGAAGTGATGATAATTGCATGTGTTGCACAAAGGGTTGTTGCCCCTATATGGTCTCTTATTCTGGGCTTGGGCTAGTGGTGCAACTTGGTTGATCGGTATAGCAGCGATAACGACAACAAAGTTGCGTTTCTTATTGTATTGAGGAGGTCTGGGTTTGTTTTCCTTAGAGGGCTCGGAAGAGGCTGCTGGATCAGTGGCTTTCATTGTACTTTCGGCGTTGTTATTAGCTTGGGTAAATTGGGTTACTAGCTGAGTGAGGAGAGCAGCAAGGTTGGTATTATTGTTGTTGTTGGCATTGCTAGTATTGGTGTTGTTGCGGTTGCTGTTACGACGAGGAGACATTCTATACAAAAGAGAATGATATAAAAGAGTTGTGAGAATTTATAAAAATTTGCTGAAATTTAGGATAGGAGGAATAATAACACATTTATTTCATAGTTCGGATTGTATTCAAGTAATCACATTACTACTTGAACACTGTGACATATTAAGGTTAATTAGACTTATATAATTTTCAAGGAGACGTGCTTTAGCCTATAGGTAAACACTCATCCCGGGAATTCCCAGGAAAGCATACGGATCCCTCGGTTGATTGGGATTTATATGAAATGCTTTCCTAGACAGAAAACCCAGAATACAGGTGTCACCCTTCCAGATTGCACATGTCCTTTAATAATTAACAGAGTCTAAAACCTTAACGGGTATGTAAAAATATTTTTGATAGACTAATGTCTACGAGTATGATTTTTCCACAAATTATGATGAGGATGACATAGAAGCAGGCAAGGAGGATATGTGGCTTAGGATGTGGGTATGGATACGGTTTATTTAACTTTTTATTTAAGTATGCTTGGTACGTCATGCATTTTAATAATTTCAGTATCAAATAACTAACACATAGTTTAATAAGCATGTACCACATAGCATGTTAACACATAGCACATAATTCACATACCATGTCATTGTTGGGTATCCTAAAGTTATAGTCTAGGTCAATGGTGTCTAATAACCTAATTACCTATAACCAAGGCTCTGATACCAATCTGTCACACCCCAACCGACGGCGGAAAACGTCGGGGCGTGAAGCTGTGCAGACTGTTCATAGCTCATGGTTGCTAAAGTTTGAATAATTTAAACATTCATTTTCATTACACGTAGCAAGTTCATACCATACAAGAACCAAATGTAGCGATTACAAAATATAAATAGTTTAGATTAATTGCTAGGTCCAAATCCTATATGTAGCAGCTTGTAATACTTCAAACATTGTCACCTGAAACATGGTTGAAAACAAAGTCAACTAAAAAGTTGGTGAGAATACATAGGTTTTCGTGTCATGTAATAGAATATAGTGTTGTGTGTATACAATTCATACAAACATGGCAATTAAGGCATTTATGGAGAGATACCATCGTGTGACCTGGTAGTACAATCAAACCTTTGTAACTAGCATGCAAAACAAACGCGTGTTGGCAGTAACAGTCACCCTACCTGGGTGGGTTTGTCAGACTCAATAGATCTATCACTGTTTACTGTAGGCTATAAAATAGTTAATGATTGCACGTGAATAGCAAACTGCGTGTTGGTCTACACACCTAGTACTCAAGCACAAAGCTCAAAATTGTAACACATGATTGTAGGGTGGAATTGTATATTGTGTAGTTTGTAAACATAGTAAATAGAACGCATGTTCCACCCCAAAAGTTTGTAAATAGAGTAAAAGATGGGCTATGTAACTCACTTGTGTTGGAGCGTGTAGTTTGCACAGATCAACAAAAATACCAAGCGTGTTGTAGGTCGCTACGTTTGACCTATCGAATGAGGGTATAACACGTGTCACTGTTTGTGTTATTTTGTGTCCAAAGTGGGTTCGTAGGTGGTTTGTGTGTTTAGGGTTGGTTTTGGAATAATAAATTAGTAGCGATATATATTTATTTAAATAAAATTTAAATAAACGATATTTGTTTAAATCAAAATATATATTTGTATAAATAGTTTTATAAAAATGATTATATAAACTCATGATTTCATCGGTTTTGAAACTATCGGGAATTAATCGTTTTAAATTTCTGAATAAAAGATTTGGTTTATAAATGATTCCCGGGTCTTGGAATTTTATAACTTAAATTTTTATAAACAAGTTTTGAAATGTTTAAATAAAAACATATTAAATTAAGTTTTAAAATAATAAAATTAAAGTTTCTGGTCAAGGAGCACGACCGTGCTCAAGTAGGGCACGACCGCGCTCGTTGCCGGGCGTGACCGTGGTGGTCTGAGCGCGCCCGTGGTCGAGTCAGAAGTCACTACAGAGGGTCTGGACATAGAGCATGACCGTGCTCGTATCTGGCACGACCGCGTCTAGTGTTTGTTTTTGGTCAAGACTTGTTTGCTCGGTAAGCACGACCGGGCCACACCTGGGGCACGACTGTGCTTGGTCAAGCACGACCGCGCTCAGGGATGAGCGCGACCGTGTCGGGCGTTTTTCAGACACAATTCGATCGATTCTTATATTAATAGCTTCTATATTCTTAGGGCTTTCACTTAGTGGATGATTACGAATGTTTCTACATAGTTTAATTGTATTTATATCATGTCTAGAGTGTAGTTCGAGTAAAATTTATGTTTCGGCTTTTTGGTTCAAAATCGGATCGATTTGAGTGTTTCTACAACGAATTGACATAGGGCTTTCGTAGTAGAGGTAGATACAAAGCTGAAGACGTGTTACTTACTTGCTGAAAGTGGGCAATTGAATGCGGTCGGCTACGGGTCGAGCGGCTTCGTTTCTTGGCGATCAATCGGACGACAGAGGTGTTGTGAGCGTTGAGTGAGAGTTCTGAGAGATTGAGTGGGTGTATATGAGGGTGTAGGAAGCGTGCAACTGACTCTATATCGACGAATTTGAGAGGCTCGGTTGTGGTGTGAATGGGATTATTTAATTGTGCAAATTGGACGACAATTGATGCGTGTTTTAGACGAATTTCAGTCGAGTATGGTCTGACGCGCGAAGACCGGCTTTTCTTTATTTTAATTTTCGCGAATTCAGAAGGTATGGTATGGTTTGACTTTCTGCAGTCAAGTGGGTTCATCAGCGCGACCGTGCCTACTTTAGGCGCGACCGTGCATAGGTCGGCAGGCGCGACCGTGCCTAGTCCTAGGCGCGACCGTGCTTGCCTAGTTTTGTAGTTTTTGAGTTTTGTCAGTTTTGGTCCTCGGGGTTTGTGAGATAATGGTGTTTTGTTTAAGTCGTTATTGTAATAGAATAGTTTGTATATGTAACTGCATCGTAGTTTGTTTGTACACGAATCGAAACTGAAATGTGTTTGTTTATTGAAATCAAACGATTACATGATGAAAATCAGAAATGTTACACCTATAACCAAGGCTCTGATACCAATCTGTAACACCCCAACCGACGGCGGATTATACGTCGGGGCGGACGCGGTTGTTCAATAGCACAAGGTTGACTATTTAAAGTTTCAATAGTTTTATTAAATAACTTCAAGGTTCCAATACAAAGAATAAATCAAATACATAACAAGAATACAAGTCTAATTGATTAAGCATTCTAGGTCCAAGCATCCTATGTGATCACAATAAAGTCTCATGTTCTAGTACCTGAAACATGTGAAAGAATCTGTCAACTACAAAATAGTTGGTGAGATACAAAGGTTTTGACACAGTTTAACAAGGATTTGAAAAGAATTACAATTCACTATGATATATACATTCTATAATGTAAGTATAAGAACAAGTATCTTAAACATTGTGCACTTCAAACCTCCAACCAAGTTTAGGCATAACCCGCAGGTTACCCTTATAAGTCTCAAGTTTAAAGTTTAATTTAGTAACAATCACCAAGGGCTCCTCCCCGAAGGGGTCAATCAATCAAGGTGGATTGGTCAAATTCAATAGATCTATCGTTGTTACTATAGGCTTGATCAAAGTTAATGATGTAAAGCCCCTTTTCCCGGATAACCTCACTTGTTGGATTTACTCATAAACATAGTCATAATCACTGAGCTTAAATTTAAAACATTCGAATTCATTCATTACATAACGTAACATGACATGACATAACAGCGGAAGTCTTTTAAAATCAAGTACATAACATTTGTCTTAACATTTATAAATATGGGATGTCAGTCTTGTGCCGGGTATCCTTCACGCCTTCGCACGACCCTTCCTTTCTGTACCTGAAATGTATACTAAAAGTCAGCTAACGCTGGTGAGTTCTAATTTAAAACTATTAAGTATGATCATTCTTTTCTTTATAAGTATACATAATTATATACATACATTTCTACAAATACGTATTCATAGCTTTTACTTTTATTTCTTTATTCTTATGTGACTACATAGGTATGTATTCACCTTTTCTTTCCTTAAAATTCATTGGTCATACACATAAGGGTGATCAACCCATCTTACGGTACGTATATCACAAAGACATACGCCCTTGAGATACTGTCGTAGCCCTTTTACTCGTCCGGTCCTAGAAACCGTCCGCCTTAACTTTGGTCCGGCCAACCTTCGGCCGTCCTTCTTTACCGTCCTACCGTCGTAGTCCGTCATATTCGCCCGTCTGCCCTAAGGCATCCGTTTCCCACACGAACTATTGTTTATGCAACCGTTATACTATTTTAGCATTTGCTTCGACCGCCCTTTTATGCTTTTTGTACGTCCTAGCTTGCTAGGAACGTACCTTTCCCGGTTGTAAAATAGTCACGTGGTCGTCCGTCTACAGAAGTAGCCGTTAGCTTCGTTTCCTTCCATAACATATACTTACATTCATAACATGCAATATAAATAATTATAAAGCAAGATTTCGTTTATTTACGTTATGCCATTCTTTCCTTCATTCTTTGTAAGCATACGTTTCATTCTTTGTTCATAATTCATTCTCTTATATATATAAAATATATATTAATACATCACGTATGCTCACATTAGCATTCATATCGTTTATTCATTTAGTGTATACATTTCAGCCCCAAAACATTTAATAAGGTTTGCACATAACATAGAAGGGGGCACATAGAACTCACCTGATGAGTAGTTTCTGAGATACACTTAGCTGGTTACTGAGCGTCACTAATGTCACTCACAATCTGTATAATAAAGTCATACACATAAGGTAGTGCTCCTAGATGACACTAGACATTACTATGCTTGAACCTAGTAGTTTCGATGGATTTGCTTATGTCGAAACTTGGTAGTTTCGATAGGTTGCTTATGTCGAAACTTGGTAGTTTCGATAAGTAACTTAGGTGTAATCTTAGCTTCGGATCGTGGGCTCATATCGAAACTATGGTAGTTTCGATGGGCCTGCATATATCGAAACTGAGTAGTTTCGATGGGTCTGCACATATCGAAACTAAGTAGTTTCGATGGGTCTGCACTTATCAAAACTAAGTAGTTTCGATGGGTCTGCATATATCGTCTTCCCCAAAAATCTGATTTTTGCATGCGAGTCTGATCGAGTCAATATCTCAATTTTCTTAGATCAAAACGTTCGGTTTTCATTCTAGATGCTATACCTAAGCTCATTTTCAAGTTTCATCTGCAAAATCGTTACCTTTTTAGCCAAAACCCGAAAATCCTAAAAATCATAAAAACTCAGATTATGATCGAACGCTTACCTGGATTGGATTTTTGATTCGGATGAGATGATCACGAGCACAGCAGCAACGTTCTCCTGAATTCCCGAGTCGATCCGTCACTTTCTCTCTCTAGACCCGAGCTCTCTTCTCTCTCTCTAGAACTTGTGAATGATAGAAATGAAAGGTTTGGAGCAGCCCTTGCCCCTATATACTTGGGATTCCTTCGGCCCGTTGGAGCCGAGCCCAAGCCCATCTGTTTTCCTTTCGCCATTTAAAAATTATAAATTTCGATCTTGTCATTATTTATTTATTACCAGTTTTGGGATGTTACAAATGAATGTGCTAGTTTTAAGTTTAATCTAAGCATACAAGTCTCAAGTTTAACATAAGAATAAGCATCTAGTCATAGTTGTACAAGAATTGCATAAGTTTAATGTTTTTGAACATGTTTCACCCCAAAAGTATAGAAAGGAAAAAGGGGCTAAGTATACTCACATGGATTGAGGAAGAGGATCCGATAAGAGTAAGTTTGCAAGAATTTGAGGGAGAATATCCTCACAATAAGCCTAAGAATATAAGTCTAAAGTTTCAAGTATATTTCTATAAGTCTAAGACAAAGGATCTAGGATTTCAAGATTGACTAGGGTTCCAAATTGGAGACGGAATTGATTTGTGTTTATGAAGTTTAAATCAAGTTTATATAAAGGTTTTGAGGGAATGATACAGGACTTGTATTTCAAAGTTTAATAGATTTATAGATTAGAATAATTATTAATTAAAATAATTATTTAAAAGTTTTACAATCATTAATTACACCAGTTAGGTAAAAATAATCAAAATAGTTTTCTAAGTATTTAGAAATAAATAATTTACAAGAATAATTACCAACATAAATCATTTGAGATTTGAGTAAGTTTCTAAGTATTAAGTATTTATAATACAAATTAATTCGTAATATAAATACGTTTAAATAAATAATAACACTTATAAGTTTATTGTCTTTGAGAGTTTGCGGTTATTACAGAACAGGCCCCTAATGTTTGAAGTGTCTATCATTTCATGTATAAACTTAAGTTTTAGTTTAAACCAAGTTTGGACAAATGACAGTTTATGTCCCTGAAGTTTTTTATAAAAATTAATACGTTTAAATAAGTTTTCTCAATCATTTTTATAAATTTATAAGATGATTTATATGATTTATTTATAAGCCTAAAAGGTGAGTTTCTATCATTTATATAATTACAACTTATAAAGTTTAAGAATTTATATATATATATATATATATATATATATATATATTTATACTTTCAAATAACTCTCACATATGTATATATACATACATATATATATATATATACATATATTTCAAGTATAAATTGTTTTATTTTCCTTAACTAATAATTTAAAATTAAAATTCATTTTGAAGGAAATAGTTTTGATACAAATCCGAGTTTTAATTTACTAACACGGGCAAGGGTTTTAGGAAAAGATATGTCAAAAAATCTTGGATATTACAATCTTTATGTTAGTCGGCGGACCTATCTCATGGAAGAGTCATAAGCAACAGTTGATCACAACATCCACTATGATGGCAGAATACATAGTTGTGTATAACGCGATCTGTCATGGAATGTTGCTGAAGAATCTAATCACTGGACTCAAAATAGTTAATTTCATTTATAGACCATTGAAGCTTTATTGTGATAACTAAGTTGCCGTTAGTTTCTCGAACAGTAACAGTTCGACTGGAGTTGGATTATATCTTGATACAAAGTACTTGTTCGTACGTGAGAGAGTTGGGGAAAATAATCTTTGTATTGAGTATATAAGTACTAAAATTATGCTTGAGGATTCGATAACAAAAGGTCTCCCACCTAAAGTTTTCGAATATGGGCTTTTCTAAAGACCTTATTTAGTAGCATAATTGTACTTACTTACTTTTATTAATGAAATTTCCTCAGTTATTTGAATTTGTTTGTCTCTAAATATGTTATGCATGCCTAATGACATATAGACACTGATTATACAAATCATCGTTAAATGGCTTATTCATAAATTTGATACTAAGTTTACTTAAGTCTTAAATTGGGATTGTAGTATGATTAATGGGGGTCTTGAGTTGGATACTGATTCAATAACTGTATTTCTCTGCTACAGTTTTGGTTTAAAAGTAAAATGAGTATTAAATCTGCAGACTTACTAATGCTCATAATAAATTATTACTCAGCCAAGTGAGAGAATGTAAAACATGATTTAATATGTGGCTCTTATAATCATTTATCTAATTATTAAATGATCAAATATAATTATTTATTTATTAATTAACCTATGACTAGTAATTAGTTAATGAGCCTAATTACTCTTAATGGGCCATTAATGAGTTTCCCCTTGGGTGTACATATAAATAGAGAGTTAATTAGAGGGAATAGACTAATCATCTAAATATATAATCTATCACCACTCAAGAATCGTCCCTCTCTCTCAACTCATAACTGTGAGTTCTAAAGAACTCACCTTAGCCATCCTAACAGTACACCCTAAACCGGAACCCGATCCAGATCAGAGATCATGATGTCTTCCCTATCATCGGTGAACTTAGCATGTATATATTATATTATTGTTTTCCATTATATAGTCACAAAAACTAATGAAAAGTAAATGAGCAACGTGAACACCACCCACTCTCCAAATGAGAGGTACTATGAGTTGCCTTACTCACCGGAAGGTAACCTTAGAATCGACCGAGATCTATTTTCTTTTAGTTTATAAATAAGGTAGTCATTTCGTGATCGAAATAACAATGTGTTTTTTACTCAATTAATTAACTGCAAGTGTATTTTATATATATATATATATATATGTATGTGTGTGTGTGTGTATATGTATATATATGGGGAGTTTTCAAATAAGAAATAGTTTTTCGCTAATAAATCTAAGAAATGACAAAAACCTTAAAAACGATATCAAACGACTCTGATTGAGCTAATTTCAGCGGCGTTGGAACCGTCCCGTCGAACTCTACCATCTTAGCTTTTAGGGTTTAGCTTTTAAGGTTTAGATTTTACGTTTGAATTTTAGGGTTATAGTCTTATGGTTTAGCCTTAGGGTTTAGCTTTTAGGGTATAGATTTTATGGTTTAGGTTTTTTTTTTTGGTGGGGGTTTAGGTTTTTATGGGTGGATTTAAGTTTTTTTTTGGGGGGCGTGGTGGGTGGGTGGGGGGTTTTAGGTTTTTGGGAGGTGGGGGTGGTGGTTTTAGGCTTTTCGGGGTAGGGTTAGAGGGGGGTTTAGGTTTTTGGGGTGCAGATGGAGGGGGGTTTAGGTTTTTGGGTCCGGGTTAGGGTTCGATGAAACGGTTCCAATGCTGTTGAAATGAGCTCAATTGGAGTTCGTTTGACCCACTTCTTAGGATTTTTTAGCGAATAACCTTTTTTTCAATCGGGGTTCGTTTGACCCACTTTAAGGGATCAAGAGAAAACCACAAAGTTAGGCGTAAACCGAGAAAATCACTAAAAGTTAATCAAATAGTTTATAGATATTTTATTTTTTTAATTTATTTCTAAGTGTATTAATATAATATTACACAATTTACCAAAAAATAATTTTACGTATTGTGTTTTACGTATACGTAATCGCAATTTTTTTTGTTTTCTGTTTACGTATACATAACACTATATGCTACGTATACGTAAGCCAATAATTAAATGATTTTTTGGTAAAAATGTGTAATATTACATTGATACTCTTATAAATAAATAAAAATAAAATAAAAAATAAATATTATTATATGATTGGTTAAAATTGGTTTTTTTAGTGGTGTTTTCGGTTTTCGCCTAACTATGTGGTTTTCTCTGGAACCCTCCCCTATATATATATATATATATATATATATATATATATATATGGGGAGCTTCAAATAATAAGTGGTTTTTCGCTAATAAACCTAAGAAATGACAAAAAGCTTATGAAACGATATCAAACGAACTCCGATTGAATTCATTTCAGCGGCGTTGGAACCGTCTCGTCGAAATCTACCATCTTAGCTTTTAGGGTTTAGCTTTTAAGGTTTAGATTTTAGGGTTTTAGGCTTAAGGTTTAGCTTTTATGGTTTAGATTTTAAGGTTTAGGTTTTTTTTAGGGGTAGGGGTGGGGGGTTTAGGTTTTTGGGGGTGGGTTGGGGTGGGTTTAGGTTTGGGGGGTGGGGGGTTTAGGTTTTTGGGAGGTGGGGTGATGGTTTTAGGCTTTTTGGGGTAGGGTTGGAGGGGTGTTTAGGTTTTTGGGGGTGCAGGGTTTTAGGCTTTCATGAGTGAGGGCATGGGTCGGGTCATGAGACGGGTCAAGTTTCGGTCATGGGTTAGGGCATAGGTCGGGTCATGGGTCGGTTCATGTGTCGGGTCATGGGTCGATTCATGTGTCGGGTCATGGGTCGGTTCATGTGTCGGGTCATGGTTCGGGTCATTGGTCGGGTAATGGGTCGGTTCATGGGAAGGGTCATGGGTTAGGGCATAGGTCGGGTCATGGGTCGATTCATGTGTCGGGTAATGGGTCGGTTCATGTGTCGGATCATGGGTCGGTTCATGTGTCGGGTAATGGGTCGGTTCATGTGTCGGATCGTGGTTCGGGTCATGGGTTCGAGCATGGGTCGGGTCATAGGACGAGTCATGGGTTCGAGCATGGGTTGGGTCATAGGACGGGTCATGGGTTGGTTCATGGGTCGAGTCATGATTCGGGTTACGGTTCAGGTCATAGGTCGAGTCATGTGTCAGGTCATGGGTGGTTCATGGGTCGGACCATGGTTCGGGTCATTAATTAAACAAAATCATTCCATTCCTTAAAGGAATGGAAAAAAAACACCTTTACCCCAAAGAATGAAAATTATTAAAAGTGAAGGAATCACATTCCTTATGTAATGGTTCATTTCATTCCTATGTGACTACCAAACATGTTTTTTTTCATTGCATCACAATGACCCATTCCATTCTACCAGCCATTTATGCATACCAAACACTACCTTAGCCTTTAGAAATTTGATCAAATTTGGTATGCATCATTTTGAAATTCATCATAAGGTGTTGCACAAAAAATATTTGTAACTGATAATCTCACCACCTTATGAATAATATGTTATTCATCATTTGGCAACGGAAAGAAAAAAACATACTTCAATGAAAGAGTTACCAATATTCTCATGTATTGACTAGGTTTGAAGCTAAAATTCTGAAAATGAACTTATGAAAAGTCACATGTCGTGTTATGTACTTTTTACTTTTTAACCTTCTCAAAATATACTCGTATGATCCGACGAAAATGTTATCAAAAATGACAAAAACATGATAAAACACCGTAACATGTACCAATAATATGATGACAGCCCAATTTAAAAAATAAATAAATAAATGAAATCGCACTTCAAAAGTCCGATTTGATTTTAAAATTAAAAATAAAAATAGAAAAAAATTATAATATATCAAATCGTAGCTGCGAACTACGATTTGAGAAATTTATTGGCTTTTCCGGCTGCAAGTTGTCAAACTCAATTTCTCATGTTTTTATTATTTTAATACTAATAATTAGTTTTATAAATATTTTGTTTTTATTTTATAAATTTTAAAATATAATGATTTATAAAATTCTGAATATATTGTTGCGACGTATTTAATTATTTTTAACTACGTTAGGATATACACACCCTTAGGCTATGTTATGGTTCTCGTGAGGGGAGGGCATGGCTGACGTGGCGGGCATGAGGGGCGGGGATTTCATATCGACGGTGAAACTGACGTGATTAAGTACGTAAAGAGAAGTGTTTAAAGGTTAGGTGGCTCAGTTTTGAAAATCAAAATGTAGGAAAAAAAACACATCGCAAAGGTATATTCAGAAATTACGAGCAAGTTTTGTGGTTGCAAAATGATTGTCAAGAAAAACGAAAGCAAAATTAAAATAAATCGTCTAACTAAAAGAAAATACACAAATTAATTTTTACCCGGTTCAGTTTGAATAAAATTTATATCCTAACGTAGTTAAAAATAATTAAATACGTCGCAACAATATTTTCGAAATTTTATAAATCATTATATTTTAAAATATACAAACTTAGCCCAAACTTTTGTAATATGGTTGCGTCTTTAGCCCCTAATGTTAACATCATTTAGTTTTTAACAGAAAATTAGTCCATGTGTCATCCACGTGACTTACGATTGCAAACTTAACCCCTAAAAATGAGTTAAAGTTAGTTAAAATCAAGAAAAACATTCGTAAAAATCACTTTTTTTACTTATTTAACTCATTTTTAGGGTTACATTTGTAATCGTAAATCACGTGAATGGCACATGGGATAATTTTCCGTTAAAAACTAACTGGTGTTAACACCAGAAGCTAAAGGCGCAACCGGTTCATAAAAGTTTGGGCTGAGTTTGCATTTTCTAAAACATGGGAGGCAAACGTAAAATTTGATCAAACCACGGGGGTTATTTATGCATTTAACTCAAAAATAAACAAAACTGCTTATTTAGTTTTTTTTTATTTACCGAATACAAGTTAATTAAAAAAAATTAGATTAAGTCTTAAATTAAAGATTGAATTAAAAAATTAAGAAAAAGAAAAGATGAGTTGGCATTGGTTGATTAGCCGAAGGAGATTGACGATGAAAAGGGCTAACCCCCTGACTCTTTTCACGTCGCCAAGGTCAACGCCCCAAACGGCGCGATGTGTCACGTTGTGATTGCTGATGTGGCATTCACACCCTCTCTCTTACAGCTCCCCTACACATAGCTTTACACTCATAAAGAGTCCCTTGCCAAGTTACTAATATTTTTAACCAGATTATAAATAAATTGACGAGTAAAGTGTCATTTTTGTCTATGTGGTTTGGACATTTTAGTCACTTTTATCTAAAAACTTTTTTTTTGTTTTTTCGTCCATGACTTTTCAAAATCTAGCCATTTTCATACAGCTCACTAACTACGTCTACATTTTAACGTTAAATTAGGTACAATTTTGTCTTTTCAACCGTCTTCTACTCTCTGTGGCATTCAAGAAAGATTTTTTAAAAGACCAAATTGCCCATGAATTAACGTTAAAATATAGACGGAGTTAGTCCGATGTATAAAAATGGCTAGATTTTGAAAAGTTAGAGACGGAAAAGTTAAAAAAAAAGTTTTTAGATGAAAGTGGCTAAAATGGTCAAACCATATGGATGAAAATGACATTTTACTCTAAACTGATTTAAGACTATTCACTATTGTATTTGTAAGTCGTTAGTACCTACCTAGTAATGCATTTTATAGCAGCTTTTATGTCGATTTAAATAAGTTTAAAACGTTAAATATGGTATCAAAATCAATTTTATTCAAGGTTTCTCACATGAGCCACTAGATAGGCCAAAACTGTCAGATTTAGCCCTTTAACCGGAAACAAACTATCAAAACGTACTACATATTACATGCCATATTGTCCCTGTGAAATTAGTGTTTACAAATGCACCAACAAAATCCCTTAAAACCAAAAAAAACAAGAAAAAAAGGGTTCAAGATACAGTATAACAGCAAACAGATATAGCGATTCTAACCAGCGTCTCAAACAAATGAAAGGGTTAACTGCTTCGGTCTCCAGTTTCAAGAAACCGACCCGACTCCTGCTCTCTTTGGTGTGGAACGGTTTTCATACTTTGAGGGCAGCTTTGTGAACCATGGTTTCTTTGTGAATTTGGTGGCAACTTTTCTCAACAAGGTCAAGTAGCTTCTCCAGGTTGATGGCCCATGAGTTTAAAATGTCGTTGCTGTCCTTCACTGACTGAAAGGAGACGATACCCATAGGTCGGTCTATCTTTGCTACCAGTGCTTTCGATACCACCATATCAGATAGATGTTTTTCAGCTTCCTAAAAAGATATAAAATAAAAATATATAGGGTAAACTAAAAATTTCCGAACATGATTATAAAATTTATATTTTGTCGATAATCACCTGAATTTTTAAATATAATGATTACAGGTTTTATTCATAAATCACACTCTAGGTAGATTTCAACCCATTTTCAAACCTTTGTTTTTCTTAGGAGTGTTCATACACCGCTGGGACCAATCGAACCATCCAAACAGCTAAAACTGGCCGCGCCGGCCAACCCGGTCGGGTTGGATTGTCATTTTCCGAAACCGTAGTTAGCAATTCGGCCTAGAACTTTTGCGAAAACCGGTCAAACCAGAACGTGAACACCCCTAGTTTTTGTATTATACATGTGACCCATTAAAAACAAGACAGCCTAGATCGACCCATACATAAGCAAATGGGTTGAAATTGCACCCCTTGATACAATGGATCCAAATATGTATCGTATATGTATGTATGTGGAATACAGACCTCAACGGTAAGACACAGAAGCTCTGCCAGACGTTTTACTGTTATCCTTGCATAGTACTTTGAGACGACAAGAATATTCTGAAAAAAAAAACCATATGGTTTCCAGTGAAGGAATGAATACTTGGAAATGAAGCAAGAGAAAATAAAAAATATGCATGAAGAATGAGGGTATAATTACATGCTCAATAACTCTCTCCTTCAGATCATCAGCAGCTTTGTCTCCCAAAGAGCCACCTAGCATGTTCTTTTCATTCTCAAACTCGTCTTTAAATGTGTTCCACAAAGCAGTCCACTGAATCACCTCCATTGTGATCAGTTGTTTTAAAAGTGATCTTTGAAACCACAAAAACAAGAATCAAAGTGTTTTAGCTTAAGGTGTGATTCACAAGAAGTAGATATGGCAAGATGGTCAAGGGGTTGGGTAACAAGTCGTTTCTAGTATGAGTTGAAAGTTGAAACAGATCAGGTCAGGTTGGGTTGACCCACAAACAGTTTTTCTCCAAATTTTAAGTTTTTTTTTTCTTTTTGAAGAATTGACTCGTCTATCACAATTAGAAAAAAAATAGTACAATAATGATCTAAATCTTTGAATAATATGACTTATGAGGTTGTATGCATTAGAAAATAGACTTTGGACTTTGGAGGACCTGACATTCAACCCGTTTAAATCTTTTGACCCATTTTCCCCATGCCCCTTTTGGCTAAGTGTTTCTTATTGACCCATTTGAGATACACACGAGCCAAATCAACTTATCCATAACTATAATAAATGGGTCAAAATTGCCACCTTCAAAAACAAGGGTATAGAAAAGTCAAGTTTCAGCACCTGAAATGAGGAATCTCTGATAGATTTTTATCATCCAAAGTGGAGTTTAAAAGGCTTGACTGCATAGGATCATGTGGTGCTAGTACTAAGTACCAGCAGATTTTTCTCAATACCTGTGCATATATCAAATATGGATACTCAATTTATCATTAAAACATCTAAAGACCTAAAAAAATCATGAACCAACAAAGTGAAAAGATTGTTTACAGAGATCCACTTAGAAGAGTCCTCTTTGACAGAAGGGATCTCATATATTGATTTGTAACACCGACATATTTCAAGATAGTCATTGCTGTGAGAGTAGTATCTGCATATAGATTTAACGATAACTAACAATAAGAACAATAACCACAAAGAAAGATGTAAAATTCCTGGTGTTCACTTTCTCAACAATCATTGTTATTTGTTAGGGCATATAACATTGTTATTAATTATTATCCTGTTGCATTGATCTAGAACTTACACCACAAGTTAACACATCCAGTGGGATCTGTGTGCCATATTATTTAGGGGGTCTTCTTGAAAATGATTATCTAATTATTCAGTTTTCAAGTTGCATATAATCAGTTTCTAGTGTTAGGGAACAGTGAAACTAAATACCTGATTCTGATTATTTAGGGGTCAAATAATCAGTTTAGAAGTAGCTGCAAGAAAAACTTATTCTCATAACCTGATTATTCACTTTACAGGTATATTCGTAAATGATCAGAATTTGTCAAACACCCAAATAGCTAACCATTTAATTAGCACAGCTTCAAACAACAAAAGCACATCCAAACACTATCTCCTGCCGCCAGTTGTCACAGCTGATTATCAAATTCTCATTATAACATATCACATAATCACTTTCAAAATGCAGTGCCAAGCACCCTTTAATCCTACTACATAATAAGCAGTGTTGTAAAAATCGCGCCTAGGCGCCGATTAATCGCTAGGCGCTTGGTTAAGGAGGAATTTTGACCTAGTCGGTCCAAAAATCGCTAGGCGGTCCACATTGGGCCTAGGCGGCCAGATTCCGGCAAAAACCTGAAATTTTCGGCCAAATTCCGGCGAAAACCTTGGATTTTCCAGGCAAACCCTTCAAATTCCAGCCAAATATGTGTATAAATATTTAAAAATGAACATTTTTATAAAAATTACATATAAAAATGTGTGTATATATATAAAAAAACTGAAAATTACATATAAAAATTCCAATCCGATTAATCCCGCCTAGGCCCCGATTAATCCCGCCTAGGCCTAGACCCCACCCCACCGCCTGCCTAGCAATTTTTACAACCATGATAATAAGGGGGTCCAAAGGTATAAAATGGAAAACTAATACACATCAACACTTCTTTAGCTTAAAACTTAGTGTGAAACCAAGATGCAAATGTAGATTGGAACAATGGACTAGTAATTGTATGGTATAGTCAGAATGAAGACTAGTAATTGTATGGTATAGTCAGAATGAACAACAAAAAGAAACTAATAACATTCCATGGAATCCAAATTATCTAATCCTACTACACGATAATCAAGCCAACAGCATAAATAAAACACTAATTAAACAGATACTTATTTTATTGTCCAAAGGCTTGGTGTAAAACCAAGATGGTCATGTGAATTGGAGTAAAGGTTATCTCACTCGGACAAGTCATAAGAGAGGCAATCACTTTTGCTGGTGGTGGATTCTCATGTTGAGCAACTATAATCAGCATCAGATTAAGTTTGACACAGAAAATTTCAAATGTATAGATCATTATTCATGAAGAGAATTACATTTGAAACTTCAGAACCATCATGCAAAAGGGGGGCAAAGCCAGAAAAGTTATTTCACATCATTAATGGTGTGCACGAGGTCGTGTTTACGACTACTGTGTAGTAGCCCTTGTAAGAGTCATTGTTAGGGCTAGTCGAGTTGGTTGTTTTAACCAGATATCGTGTCAATGCGCATGGTGAATTACAAGTTAGTAGAATGGTGAGTTCGGTCTGTATCGGAGAACTTACGGGATTATGGGTATGGGTTGAGTCAAGGGTCGGTGAGTCCTTATGGGGTATTGTAGATGACGGGGGTTATCAACATGTAAATAAATGACGAACTATTTCATTAAGGATAGTAATGTTCTGAGTTGAATTAAATATTATTGGTGACGTGAATAATAAACTGTTAGAACTCACTTAGCGTAGCTGATTTTGTATGTACGTTAGATTGTTTTACAGGTGAGTACACGGGACGGGGTGTCTTGGCTTGGGAGCGGTGCTACTCGGGTCAATGTGCATGCATTCGTGAGGTAAGGTTAGGAACTATAACGAGCTAAAATAGATGAAAACTATTTTATTAAGATTTCCGCTAATTGTTTTAAAAAAAATTAAACAAGGGTTTCATTAGAGAATACCAAGTGATGTGACCCAACTATAGGGTGCTTGGTTTGGGGCCTTACAAGTTGGTATCAGAGCCGTGGTTTAAAAGAAAAACGGTGTTTTAAAAACATAAAATACCTAAATCTAAACCGAGAATGGGACGAGGGTAAAACGAATGCCACCACGAGTAACCGCCAGCCAAGAGGTACGTCTTTTAAGCATTAATGGTTAAAGTATCACTTGTGTAGTGTAACATTATGTGAAGCCATTTGGTGTGATTATGTGGTTTGGTGATTCTGTGTGCAATTATGTTTGCAAGCAGAATGTTGTGAATATTGTGATACATGTGACTACGTGGTAGTATTGCATTGTGCTATGTGGATTATGTGGGATGCATGTGCATCTGTTGTGTGGAAGGTAGAAAGTTAGTGTGAGTATGATGGGGAACGTTTAGAATCCGAGCAATAACGTGGACAACCAATCACATTTGATCACCGTGATTTGGTAGTTTATGGTTACTCTTATATTCTGAATTGGTTACTTGTAATAATCGCATCAATGTTCTATCTTATGTAGGATTAGATTACTAAGACGGAGCATACGAGATCAGTTAGACGTGGAGCTCTTGCTAGGAGAAATGCATATCGACAAGTCAAGCCAATGGCTGCTGCAGATGGTTAAAGAACGGGTTTACCTAAACGTAAATGATAAGTAAGAAAACGTTTACTTAATTAACGTTTGGTAAACAGTAAATGGTTAAAGAACGGGTTTATCTAACTTTATGTTTTATAAGCAAATGAAAGAATGTAAACGAATGGGTTTATTAGACTGTGTCTTTTATAAACGAATGAAAGAAAGAAAAGAGAACGGGGTTATTAAACTATATGTTTTATAAACAAAAGAGAAAGAAAAGAATTAAGTGTTACGTTGCCTATATGTCCGAGTATGGTTGCACCGAAGCAAGTCTTGAGGTGGTGGCATTGTCTTAGAGACCAGTGCTACTCGAAGCCTATGGTAGTATCCTTACATGAGTTGTATGCAAGCCATATGAATAACGGGTATAGTGCTCGGCAGAGTACTGTAACCGGGATGTTGCAACTGGTTAACGGAGGGTAATGACGGTTATCCCGGTGATGACGGTCACCAAAGAAAGAATGTCCTTCGTGGAAGTCCGGTGAGTTTGGCCTTTCGACGTTGAGCCTTAGGGACTCTCACCAAAAGAAAGAGATCATTCGTGGATGTAATGTGTCCTTTGTGGACTGTAAAGTAATGTGTCCTCTATAGACTTTAAAGAAAAGTGTCCCTTGTGGACTGTAATGTAAAGTGTCCTTATGGACTGTAACGAACGAAAGTAAAGATCTAAAGTGTCCTTGGTGGACTTAAATGAATAAAGTGAATGAATGGAACGAAGTAAGAAATGGCTAAGTAATAATTTACATGCCGTATTGTAATATAAATTAATTAGTAGTATTAAGTATGTCCAAAGTATGGTTAACGTATGTTTTCTTTAAATGAGTTTTATATGAATAAATGAGGAAGAAAGGTTACTTATTAAATGTTTTGAAAATTTGAACTCACTAGCGTTAGCTGACAATTTTTAGTATGCACATCAGGTAATAAAGGAAAAGAAATATGTTAGACGTTGAAAGAACTTGGAAGGGATGGCCAAATAGCTGCTACTAAATAAGACTGACATCCCCGTTATCTAGTTTTATGAATGTTGAACAATGTCATTTGAAAGTTTTAATTGACTCTGAAATATGTAAAAGACTTCCGTTGTTAGTTGTAATATTTATTCAAAGTTTAAGAACTATGTGTATGCTTATGGTTGTCAACTATTAGAGCTATCCGATATGGGTCCTTTCAAGTTGGTATCAGAGCCATAGTTTGAAAGATTCGGGCATTCGCCAAGGATCACGTTAATCCTTATGATGACTGTCGCCATCCCCAGTTGTACAACAGTTGGTCAGCTACAAAGGCCCCTATAAAGGTATTGTCCATACATAACATACTTCACTTCGATTCCCGAAAGAACCATGGCAGACTTGTTCATATTGTGACTTTTGAAAAACTTTTACTTCTTTTACTTCAAACTTCGGTTAAAGCATTTGTAAGTTTCATTAAATAACTTCTCATTCGTAAAACACTTCATAACTTCTTTTGCAAAACATTTCATAAACATATTTCAAAACTGCACTTTTAAAACGTCATTCAGAAACATCATGTAACACTCGAAAAATTTATAAGATGAAACTAATAAATACTAATGTGTTAAATATGATAGTAATACAAATCTTGAGAAATTTTGACGCTTAGGAAGTGTTATGAAATCGAGTAGAAAATTGAAATCAAATACAAACACAATGAATCTAAATAGGAATAAAATTTATTTTGTTAGCTACAAACAAATATATAAAAGAATACATGTGTTACAAATATTTTTTTTACAAAGAAAATTTTTTAATAATAAATAAATTTAGAGAATTTTATAAATAAAATCTATAAGAGTTTTATGAATACGAATAAAAAAAAATATAAATAATTAAATAGTATTTGCAAATATTTATTTAATTATATGAAAAAAAAAATTATGATTATGATTAAATTTTAAAAGAAATCAAAATATATGTTTGTATATAAATAAAACTAGGTTAAAATCCCCGTGTATTACACGGGTTGATAAAATGTAATATTATATACTTAGTAATAAAAAATTTGTATTTTAAAAAACCCGTGTATTACACGGGTTGATAAAATGTAATGTTATATACTTAGTAATAAAAAGTTTATATCTTAAAAAACCCGTATATTACACGGTTTGAATACATGAATTTCTATTTAATATAATTTGACTTATATCACTATTTAGTTAAAAACAAAAGTTATATAATTAAATTTTAATGTTTTTTAAAATAAAAGATAATTTAAAATAAATGTGTTTTATTAGTATAATTAATATTTTTTTTAAATATAAATCATTATTAAAAAAGAGATGTGTATTTAGTAAGAAATAGAGCCGAAAAAAAAATGATAAAAAAAGATGTGGATGCGACGCGTAAAATAAATGATTTTTATTTATTACATAGTATAGATATTGTATACAACTTTTTTTTTTTGAAAGGCAAAAGAATTTTTATATCAACACAGGCAACAGCACTTAGCAAGTAGCTAAGAACCAACGGAAAACAAACAGAAGAGCCAGAACCACCAAAAGACTATAAAATAACCGACTTAATAATCATCTATACACAACAGATGTACCATTCATTCCACTTCTTCTTGATCACCTTAGATCTATTGGAAATCCATCTGAATGAGAGATGTTTTATTTCCTCCGTGATTCTCCTTGTAGATGGGGATACACCATTGAATACTACCCCGTTTCTTTCTTTCCACAACGCCCAAAGTGTGATGTATATTATAGCCGTGATAATGTTCTTGCTTTCTCTTTGAATCGGCCATGTTTCTACCGATTTAAGGACCTGTTCCACCGATAGCAGTAATACTGATGGAATGCTCGCCCAGTCCATAATACCTTTCCATACTGTTTCTGCAAATGGACACAACAGTAGCACGTGATCTACTGCTTCTAAAGAATTCTTGCAAAAAGGGCATTCATTTTGGATCGTTATACCTCTCGCACTCAGACCCGACCGAGTAGGAAGGCCATTCTGTAGAGCCTTCCAGCAAAAAATATTAATCTTCTTTGGGACCATGGAAGAGCTTTTAAAGGTAACCAACTTGTCTGATAATAGAGCTTCTTCAATGATGGTTCTCGCCGATCTCGTAGAGAATACCAGGGAATCATCCCCTAGCCATATCCATTTATCTGAGCCAGTAGGTCTAGATTGTTGTCTCATCAGCAAGA
Organism: Smallanthus sonchifolius; assembly: GCA_023525975.1. Lineage (NCBI taxonomy): Eukaryota > Viridiplantae > Streptophyta > Magnoliopsida > Asterales > Asteraceae > Smallanthus > Smallanthus sonchifolius. The sequence goes on from CM042030.1 coordinate 73,013,276, forward strand.
TTAGTTCCACCAACTCAATATGCTCAATAATAGAGAACACCTCATGCTTCCAATTCCATGTAGTGTTAGGGCTCGGTGTATCATCCACCTCCCAATTAATCCGGTCACTGATCAAGCAATTTTTTTGAACTTCTTTTTTGAATAATTCCGGGAATACCTCTTTAAGAATACCAATACCGCTCCAATTATCGATCCAAAATCTTATGCTGGATCCAACACCCATAGAATATTTCATTAGGCCGTCAAAGTGTACACCGATCTTTTCTAGTTTGCATGGCGTATTTGAGATATCTTTCCAAGCACCAGAGATCGATGACCTGCACGGATATGTTCTCCATACTCTTGTTGAGCTGTGAATGAGATATTGTATACAACTAGTTTGAGTTAAGAGCTCAGAAGAAATTTTGTGGGCTCAACTCACCGATATTCACGTGGTCTTGACCACCGTTCTTGTCGACCAATCAGTTGTGTTATTGATTCACAGTGTCTACGTGTCAGAAACTGAGCATTTAGTCGTAGTTGTGGTCTGCAAGGTGATTGCCGTCGGCCGACATACAGATATGAACCATGGAGGGCGCCTACCATCGATACGACCACCACTTCCTTCTTTGAGAAGGAAACTCGAATATAAAAACTGATATCAAGCCGTCTCAACCTCACCATCCTACAACTCCCTAGACATTTTACATCCAAAACTCATGTTCTTCCAAGGAAATTCATATTTTCTGGCGAACCGAAACATGAAACAAACACGCTCGCTACTAATCTCCTCTTCGTTAGTAACACCTTGTCATATCATGTCGTTCTAAAGTACCTCACGAAGCTCAAAACGAATCTCCGGCAACTGCTCATTTTTAAGGTGAAATAGTTGAAGATGAAGAAGAAGGAAGTCATTTGATGTTTAAGCCATTTATTCCATATCAATAAGTTAGTTGCACTTTAGACAAGTTGGTTAAACCAAAATAACTTAGCCAGCTTAAACAAATATAAGTAGTTAATATAAATTGTTTTAATCTCCTTAAAGTTTTTATAAATTATAATTAATTTTTACTACTACAATAGCATTATATATATATATATATATATATATATATATATATATATATATATATATATTTCTTGAGAACATACAAAGTCATTTGAGACTGATTGTAACACAAATGAATACTCTTAAAAGAAATCAAAATTTGTAATTGTTCAAAACACTTTATGATGAGATTTTATTTAAAAAGTTAGGCTAGATTATTACACACTTAATCACAATGAATACTTCAAATTAAATATAATTTTAAATATAACTCATATGTAAGATCGTTACGAACGCCCACGAAACAAGTTGGCATAGCTTTGGAACGTTTAAGGTACGGATACCTAACTCAGTTATTTTTGTATAGTACGAATATTCAACTCTACTATTTATATAGTGTGAGTTTCCTAAAGACTATTTTAATTAGCTCAAAATATTTATCTCCATTAAGTTCGTTGAAAATTCCTTTACGTATTTGAAATAATGTACTTGTTTAAATTCGTTTATTTCCCCACTTATTCGAATATAAAACAATGTTTGAAGCATATTTACATACGATATTATTTGGTTTTAAAAATCACTCATTATCGTATGTTCTGATTAAATATGTTCGTTCTAAAAGATATTATCAAAGTATTTTTACTCTGATACCCGAGCACGCCCCTACTTGTGGGAGTGACCACAAGTGTGTCATTGCGACATCGATGGCGTGGCACCGACCGTGACGGTGAGCCTAGATCACGGCATCTCGCCTGTTTATCTGAAAAATACCGGTTATATATTTCGAGGCGTATGGATCGATCCTAGGATATTATTATTTCTGGTGGTTGGATTGTATGATGGCCATATACCATCTCACATTGGTTCAGGGTTAGCTACCATGTTCCCTCTGTTTCTGTTTCTGTTTCTGTCCTGTATCAGGCTTGATGGGTATTTCTAGTGATGTGACAAGTATTTAAAGAGTTATCTGTGAGTTTATAAGTATCTGTTTACAAGCTTACACTGTTACAAGTTCTGAAATCTTTTATTTATACGTTACGAGTTTTTGTGTTTGTGAGTTTACCTGTAGATGAGTTTACAAGTTTACGAGTTGCATGTTTATGGGATTACATGCGTACGAGTTTACAAGTATACGAATTTACAAGTCTACAAACTTACATGTTTACAAGTTACAAGTTTTAAATACTCTATATTTACAAGTTTACAAATCCTGTTATATCCGTAAATATATCTGTATTATTATAATTATCCTTTTATCAAACTTATACGTTCATGGCATTTTGCTCCTTTGCTTTTCTTCCTTTTTAACAGGTTCGCAGGGATAAAGGGAAAGTGTGAAGAGAGTTAAAAACCAACTTAGCTGGCATCATAGTTTTTGGCCTTTAATAATGCATGTAATTACCAAAATTATTAGGATTAAATCTTCTTTAAACTCCTTTGGATATTTATGGAATTATGTTTTTGTCTTTGACTCTTGTAAAGGTGTCGCGTCGGCCCTATAACCGGGTAGGGGTGTTACACATCATTTCGTAAACTTCATTTCATAAACATCGTTTCGTTATGTATGCACACTAACTCATAAACATTAACTAAAACATTGTAAAAAGAGGGCTTCTAGAACTCACCTGATGAGCTTATCTTTTACGTACAATAACCGGTCTGAGAGATGTCGCTCACAATATGAATTAATGATTAACAAAATATTAAATCTATACTGTCTACTAGCTCAGCGAAACTAGGCAGTTTCGAATTCTAAGATCAAGGCGAAACTATGTAGTTTCGCTTTCTTAGTCTTAGCGAAACTATGTTACTTTCGCTTACTTTGAACAAAGCTAAACTGGGTAGTTTCGCTTTCCTGCTAGTTTTGCTTGGTCGTCTTCTTCTGCAGAAACCCTAGTTTCTGCATGGAAGACGACGACTAGCTCAAAATCGACCAAGTTTTTAACTTTTTACGTCCAAAACGTGTGTCTAACCTTCGCGAGTCTAGATCTATGGTCCTTTTCTCGTTCAACACGTAAAAATCCGATCTTTTGTTAAAAACTCATAAAAACCCCACTTTGAAGAAAAACACAGATCTAGGATGGATTATTACATGTTTTCGCGTGATTCTTCTTCCCTTGTCGTCTAAAGTCGAGTACCAAGGATCCTTGAGCTTGTTGGAGCCAAAACCTGACTTTCTCTCTCTAGGTTTTCTCTACTTTCCCTCTCTAGAAATGAAGATGGGATGGTGAAGTGAGGAAGGGCAAAGGGCTATAGTTTGTATACCCTCCCCCTTCCCCTTTTCCTTCTTTCGGGATTAATCCCGTTCGGCCCTCGTTCATTTATTATTTCGTAAATACATATGGGGTGGCGTAAATAACGCCCATGACTCCAATTCTTTGTTTTTCGACTTTTAACTCTCCAATTTGATCTCGAACTTATACATGTTCAAACTTATCATACCTGCAATAAGTATGTTATTTCCCATAGTTCTAACCACAACTAAATATAACACCACTTCGAAACTAATGCCACTTAGATTTATAACATCAAATGGGTTACAACATGACTACATTCAACTATTACATAACTTGTATTTCAAAATTCTAACATCTTTGAACCATTTACATTGTAATAGATTTTTATTAACTTGTGATTTTCATTCATACCTTTCCCATTAACATGACCCTTCTTTTAACACATTTATCAACATTTGGTTATTTATTCCTAACAACTAATTCATCTTATAATGCATATCATCATACAATTAGCATTGCCAAACTATGTATATAAGAATCAGGTAAAATATATATATATATATATATATATATATATATTATGTAAGGTTCATTTACATAAATATTTGATATTGAAAACACACTTCTATCTTAGGTCTATTTGAAGGCCTGGTTCTCGTCGCGGAACGCGGGGCAAATTTTCTAGTTATAGTCAATTACTAATCTAAAATGATTTAAAATTAAAATAAATAGGTGTACAAGTCATGATATGACACAACACATGTTTTACGAGTATGAATGCAGATGCTACAAGTTACGAACCCACGAAAAAGTCCATTCCTTAATTCCATCTCTCTTTTTTTACAAATTTTCCGACAGCCACGAAAAAACCCACTCCAATCTTCCCGACCAAAATGAAGACCCCATTGTTGCACTTCAATTACTTGACAATTTCCTTTTTTTTTCTAATTGTTGGTTGAGTCCAATATGCGACACTCGTGGTCGTCCGTGTACACAAACAGTGAAGCCAAAAACGCATACTTGGAGAAGATGAACAGTGGATTTGGTTTTGAGTTTTTTATTTTTGAGTATATTACATATATAGTTCATGTGATAAAAAACAATCATCTACACAAACTTAACATGTATATTTTTTAACGAAAGTTAGTGTTAGAATCAAAACATACTACAAATTAAAAATCACATATTTTAAACATGCAACTTTTTAAAGTTAGACATAAAGGGTTACTTTTACCGAACCACGTGGACTATTTGTGTAATTCTTTTCCTGAACGACATAAATCTTTTATTATTAAAACGAAACAACGGGGAGTTGGACAATACAATTTATAACTCCATTTGATTGGTCCTATTAAAAATCTAGACAGACTAAGAGGGTGTTTGAGATTGCGTATTTAACTCCAAAAGTACTTTTTGTCAAAAGTGTTTATTGAATTATGACTTTTTCAAATGGAGTTTTTAAAAAAATGTTTGGATTAGCTTTTGTGGGGGAAAAAGACAATAAGTCAATAAGTTGTTTTTTTTTTAAATGTTTGGATTAGTTTTTGTTGTGAAAAAAGCCAATAAGTCAATTTATGTTCAAAAAGTTATAAAGAGTTTTAAAAAGCCAGAATTTGTGACTTTTGGAAAAAAAAAAATTTAAGACTTATCAAAAAGCCAAAATAAAAAGAACTTTTATCCATGTCAAACACTTTTTTGACTTATTGGTTATTTGAAAAAGTCAATAAGTCAATAAGTCATTTTCAAACTCAATCACAAACACCCCCTAAATATCTTATGATAATACTAAAGAGCAACCAAATGGGTAGGTTGTAAGTAGCCTTAGACTAGTTTAAATGAGATCTGAAGCTTCTTGGACCGCAGGTGAAAACACACTTCCCGATTATTCAGTTTAGCCATAATACCATGGTTTTATGGATACGAAAACGGGATCAACGCGAGTTTTTACTCCTTAGAACGAGTGAACCTTTTGTTTGTGTGAGTTGTAGATAACTTCATAGCTCTAAACTTAGATGGTACCAAAAAGGTGTTTCTGTGTATTGATCGTATATGTAACGGATACAAGGAATATAATTAAATAGAGAAGGAGCTAATGCTAAACATGGGAATGAACCTACAGAAGGTAAGGAGTGGTTGTGCGTAGTTGTAATTGAGGATCAAGTTAATGAGAGAATATTCTAAATAATTAGGTGCAAAGTGGACCAAATCCTTTACTCCCCCTCAAGATGGAGCATGTAGGTTTCGAATGCCCATCTTGTAAAGAAGTTGTCACACCCCGGCCGGCGGCGAATTATACGCCGGGGCTGACGCGGTTGTTCATAAGCACATGATCATCTATTAAATATGATAATATTTATTATTCAAATTAAAAGCATCCGTTACATAGGAAAACGAAACGTTCAAAACATAATTTAAATTAAACTAGGTCCAAGTCCTAGGTGAGCAAGTAGTCCTCAAACAGGTGCACCTGAAACATATAAGTAACTGTCAACTACAAGTAGTTGGTGAGGAACATAGGTTTTGACACCAAAAGAAAATTAAGTATAGATTACAATTCAATATGTTCAAAGCATGTCTAAAGCACATATGTGAAAACATACAGGGTTCCAAGAGTACAATCAAGCCATGTTATATATATGCACAATCCCCCGGATTACGTGAAGTTCTCAATGTAACACTAACCCGCCAAGTTTCGTGTTAAGTAATGTATCGGATTCCCGTATAAATGATCATAAAAGGTACTACCTTAGGCTTGCCACACAAGTTAATGATTGTACTGACATGAACACATGTAATGGCCACCAAGTAGTTTAAGACATAAGCATAAAGTCCATAGCATATGAACACAGGGTATTGAATTGTGTATGTAAATGTATTTGTAATCATGTTTCACCCCAAAAGTAAAAATAGTAAAAAGGGGCTAAGTAAACTCACTTGTATTAAAGTTGGGAATGGTACGAACTAGTAGAGATTGTTAGGTCTCGTGAGGAACTCTCACAACAAACCTATACATGTAATGATACTCTAAATTTAATATATGTTTAAATGGTACTTAGGAGATTTTGGGACATTTAGGGTTTCATGGGGGGTTTGAGACTTGGGCATAGGGTTTGAACAAGTTTGGCAAGCAAACATATGTATTTATTTAATAATTAAGTAACTCATAATGTGTGAAAAAGGTTTAAATAATTTTGTATAAGAATTGTTATATACACATAATGTGGTATGGAAAAATAATATACTTAGATTTATTTACATAACAATTTATAAATAAATTATAAGGTGGGAAAATGTTTAATACGCTTTATAAAATAAAGTGAGTAATAATTCGTTTAAATGAATCTTTTAAAGACTAAGAAATCTTTAAATAGAATTTATTTGTACTTTGTATAAAATAATTATTTAGGCATTTATAAATTTAAAGATATCTAAATAATCATCATTACCAATAACAATTATTTATAAATTAGAGAAGTTTAATAATGTTTAAAAAAATATATAAACAATATTTAAATACATAAGTAACAAAATTAAATTTGTCTAAACAATGATTTATATCATTTATCAAGAGATTTAATAAAATAAAATATTCAAAGTATTATTTATATATATTCTTTTGTATAAATATTATAGGATGTATTTGTATAGTTTATAAGAAGGTTAACTAGGAAGGTTAAGATGTTAAAAATGTATTAAAATGGTTTAAAGTAAAAAAGATAAAAAGAATAAGACCAGGTCTCCCCCCCCCCCCGAGACTCGAACCTGTGACCTTAGCCGGTCCACACACACGCAACACTTTAACCATCAGACCAGGGCTTATGCCTTGGTCTGAAACCAGTTCATTTAAATCAAAACCCGAAGTTCCCAGGTCATCTCCTTCCCTAATTGAAATCTGAAACCCTAACACCTCGGATCGTTCGATCGAGCAAACAATCGAAACCTATTTCATGGGGCTTTTGTTCCTTGGATCAAAACGAGTTAAATGGTACTAATTTTACCTGGAATAAGTGAGTGAGGAAGGAGAACGGAACCGAGATCGAGATCGGCGTTTCTTGAGCTTGTCGGAGTTCTCGAGACGATAAGCGAGTGATTTAAAGATGTAGGGAGTTCGTATTGAGTTTCGTCGATGGATTGGGGTACCTATTTATACACAATTTGTGCGAGAACGAATCGATCGATTAAATGAGCCTTCAATGGCTTTCGGTTACTAGTTCAACCACGATGGGTTCATAAAAACTCAATTACTCGAAGGAGATGGATCGATCGCGTGGTATGAACGTTTAGCCGGTTTCTTTTAAGCGTGATAATGCCTCAGGGATGAGTTCACGATTGTGGCTTCGGAACCGGTCTTGAGCGGGTTTCGAACCCATGACTGAAAAGAGGAAGGGGGAAATCCGGGTTTGGCAAAGCAGGCCCCTGGCCTTTCATAGCTTTATCATTTTATGTAGAAAACTTTATTTTTAATTGGAATTAAGTTTCAGGAATTTACATTATCAACCCTGTACTTTTATAAAGTATGGAATCATTAAATTTAGAACTTTTTATAAAATCATTTGAATCATTTAGTTAAAATTAAAGGTTATAATAATAATAAAATGTAATTTACTAACTAAGATTAATTAAGACACATAAATCCAATTATTTATTTGTTATTAATGGATTTGAAATAATTGCATAAATATATTTATATAATTAAAATGGTTTTATTTCTACTAATTCCCATTTACTTAAAAGAAAAATATTAAGTAATTAATACAATCTTTCAATTATAATTTGGTATTTTTATAAATATGTGCGTTAATATATTTATGTAGGTTTTGAAATATATGTATATATATTTATTTAGTAGAGTAATAATAAATACTTATATAATTTCTTTAAGTAAGTATCTATCAATTTGTAATAATGGTATTCAATGCATGCATGTATAAATACATTAGGTAATTTATTTTAATTGATAGATGTACCCATAAAATAAAGAAATTACAATGCCGGACAAGTTCAAATAAAGGTTGGAATTTCTTGGAGATTACAGTCTCCCCTACTTTAGGAAATTTCGTCCCGAAATTGATTAGGAAGAGGGTCCTGGAAATAGATGTGGGTATTTGGCCTTCATTTGATCCTCACGTTCCCAAGTGAACTCAGGGCCACGTTTGGATTCCCATCGAACCTTAACGATTGGAATTCGGCTTCGCTTGAGTTGTTTAACTTCTCGGTCCATGATCTCCACGGGCTTCTCCACGAAGTGCATTGTTTCGTCAATGTGAACCTCGTCAAGTGGTATGTGGAGATTTTTGTCAGCTAAGCATTTCTTTAGGTTCGAGACATGAAACGTCGGATGGACGTTGCTGAGTCCTTTAGGTAGGTCCAACTTGTAGGCTACCTTCCCAATTCGCTCAAGGATTTTAAAAGCGCCTACGAATCTTGGCGCAAGTTTCCCTTTCTTTCCAAAACGGACCACGCCTTTCCAAGGAGATACCTTGAGAAGGACTAGATCGCCAACTTGAAATTCTAAGGGTTTTCGACGTTTGTCGGCATAGCTCTTTTGCCGACTCCTTGCTACCAGAAGGTTGTCTCGGATTAACATTATCTTGTCGGAAGTCTCTTGAATAAGTTCAGGACCAGTGATTTGTGATTCACCAATTTTGGTCCAACAGATAGGAGAGCGGCACTTCCGGCCATAAAGTGCTTCAAAAGGAGCCATGCTAATGCTCGTGTGATAACTGTTGTTGTACGAGAACTCGACTAGGGGTAGATGTAAATCCCAATTTCCCTTGAAGTCGATGACACATGCTCTAAGCATGTCTTCGAGAGTTTGAATCGTCCGCTCAGATTGACCATCAGTTTGCGGATGATAAGCAGTACTAAGATTTAGTTGAGTACCTAGAGCTGATTGTAGGGATTACCAGAAACGGGAGGTGAATCGTCCATCACGATCAGAAATAATGTTGAGAGGCACACCGTGATGACTAACGATTTCATCAATATAGATTCGAGCTAGTTTTTCAACTCGATAGTCCTCACGTATGGGTATAAAATGAGCAGACTTTGTTAAGCGGTCGATGATTACCCAAATGCTATCATGACCACGAGATGTGTGTGGGAGTTTGGTTATAAAGTCCATGGCAATACACTCCCATTTCCACACGGGTATCTCGGGTTGTTCAAGTAAACCGGATGGACGCTGGTGCTTGGCTTTAACCTTTAAACAAGTAAGGCATTTGTACACATATAGGGCAATGTCCTTTTTCATACCAGGCCACCAGTATTGAGTACGGAGATCCATGTACATTTTGTCTGCACCAGGATGTACAGAATAACGAGTCTTGTGAGCCTCGTTCAAGATAAAGGTACGAAGGTTGTCACGATCCGGAATCCATATACGATTTAGAAAGTAAAGTAATCCATTGGGTTTGGTTTCAAGTTGGAGTTCAGCACCACATGACATTTCATTGTACATGTTTCCTTCAGTGACAGAAAGATGTTGTGCTTCTAGGATGCGAGTTTGAATATCATTTTGGATTCGAATGTTGTGGATCTTGATAGGTTCCTTACGGCTAAGAGCATCAGCCACTACATTCGCCTTACCAGGATGATAACGAATATTACAGTCGTAGTCATTTAGGAGTTCAACCCAACGCCTTTGCCTCATGTTGAGTTCCTTTTGGTTGAAAATGTGTTGGAGACTCTTGTGATCGGTGTAAACCTCACATTTGGTACCATATAGGTAATGTCTCCAAATTTTAAGAGCAAATACGACCGCACCCAACTCAAGATCGTGCGTCGTATAATTCTTCTCATGGATTTTGAGTTGTCGGGACGCATAAGCAATCACTTTGCCTCGCTGCATTAGTACACAACCAAGGCCTAAGTGGGAAGCATCACAGTAGACGACAGAGTCTTCGGTTCCGTCAGGGAGAGTAAGGATAGGAGCCTCACACAGTTTCTGTTTTAGGGTTTGAAAGGCTTCCTCTTGTTTTGGTCCCCACTCATAGGGTTTGCCTTTGTGAGTTAAGGCTGTGAGAGGTACCGCGATCTTTGAAAAATTTGCTATGAAACGACGATAATGGCCCGCTAAACCTAAAAATGAGCGGACTTCGGTAGGGGTGTTTGGAGCTTGCCAGTTCTTCACCGCCTCAATCTTAGCGGGATCCACGTGAATACCCTTCTCGTTGACTATATGACCCAAGAATTGGACTTCCTTTAGCCAAAATTCACATTTGGAGAACTTAGCGTATAATTGCTCCTTTTTCAAGAGATCTAAAACCAGACGTAAGTGTTCTTCGTGTTCCACTTTGGATTTTGAATATATGAGGATATCGTCAATGAAGATGATCACGAACTTGTCCAAGTACGGCTTACACACGCGGTTCATAAGATCCATAAATACCGCGGGTGCATTGGTTAGTCCGAAGGGCATAACCATGAACTCGTAATGGCCATATCTTGTACGAAAGGCTGTCTTGGGGATATCGGATTCGAGGACTCGTAACTGGTGATAACCAGAACGAAGATCGATCTTTGAGAAATAAGTCGAGCCTTGAAGTTGGTCAAATAAATCGTCAATCCTCGGGAGTGGGTGTCGGTTCTTCACGGTAAGCTTGTTGAGTTCCCGATAGTCGATGCACATCCGAAAAGAACCATCCTTCTTTTTGACAAACAAAACAGGTGCTCCCTAAGGGGAAACGCTAGGACGAATGAATCCTTTGTCAGAAAGTTCTCGAAGTTGACTTGAAAGTTCCTGCATCTCTGATGGTGCAAGACGATAAGGTGACTTGGCCACGGGGTTTGCTCCTGGTACTAAGTCAATACGGAATTCGACTTGACGTATAGGAGGAAGACCGGGTAAATCTTCGGGAAAAACTTCAGGAAAGTCTTTGATTACAGGAATGTCTTGGAGACTCTTATCTTTGCCTTTTTGTTCCACAATATGGGCCAATAATGCCACACATTTCTTCCGTAGGTACTTCTGTGCGGTAGTGCAAGACATAAGCTTGAGTCCCTTTGACGGTTTCTCACCAAAGATGTTCAAAATTTTACCCGAGTCAAGAGGGATACGGATATACTTGTCAAAACAGACAACTTCAGCATGGTGCTTGGTCAGCCAGTCCATGCCTACTATGATGTCGAAACCTCCGAGAGCCATAGCAATAAGATTTATTGAAAAATCATGATCGCTCAAGGTTAAGGTACAATCTCTAATAATGGTGTCACATGAGACAGAATAGCCATCCGCTACTAAAATGTCAAAGGGTTTGTCTAGCTTAGCTCGACTAATAGCAAATTGTGGTTCAAATACAAAGGACACAAAACTCCTATCGGAACCAGTATCAAATAGGATAGAAGCATATTGGTGATTAATTGGGTACGTACCGTTCACCACATCGTTGTTAACTTAAGCCTCGTTGGCATTGATGTTAAAGGCACGTCCACGAGCAACAGGGTTTGCATTCCCCTGATTCACATTTCCCCGGTTCATATTCCCCTGGTTCCTGTTTCCTTGGATCATGTTACCTTGGTTCCCGTTCTCTTGAATCATGTTGCCCTGATTCATGTTGGCTTGGTTCACGATGACTAGCCTAGGGCAACGGTTCCTGAAATGATTTGGGTCGCCACACTCGTAACAAGCACGACACTGGGCGATAGCAGCAGGAACAGGAATAGCATGTTGGTAGATTTGGTTAGCCGATGGGGTACGACAGGTGTTAGCCCAGTGTCCATAATGCCCACAAGTGGTACACACACGACATGGGACGTTTGCAGTATGATGAAATTTGCAGGTGTTGCATATTGGTAGGGTTCCCACATACGGCTTCTTGTTGGGGTTGAAGGCAGTAGGTGCCACTTGGGCTAGAGGAGCAGCAGGAGTGATGATGGCGAAGTTCCTGCCTTTCCTCTTTTTGCCATTGAAGGAGGACTCAGCTTTGGTTTCCTTGGTAGTTTCAGTGGTGGGTTTTTCAATGACTTTCTTAGCACCCTTCTTGGACAAAGTCTCTGCCTTAACGTGGTTATCTGATAGTGTGGCAGCTAAACGGATAGCTTCTTCAAGAGTGGTTGGGTTACTACCCAACACGGTATCCTGAATCTGCATGGGCAAACTGTTGATGTACTTCTCGATGGCTCGGGAGAGAGGAGTGACCATGTGGGGCACCAAGAGGCTAAGCTCATGAAAGCGAGTGGTGTAGGCAAGGCTTTCACCACTGTCTTGTTTGAGATCCCAGAATTCAGCTTCTAGTTTTTTGACCTCATTACGGGGGCAAAACTCATCTGTCATGAGTGTCTTCACATCAGCCTAAGGCAAGGCTAGTGCAACCTCTATCCCGCGGTTACGTTTTTCTCCATTCCACCATGTTAGTGCCCTCTTCTGGAAGACACTAGTAGCATAACGAACTTTCAGATCCTCAGGACAGTCAGCATTGATGAAGGTTCCCTCAATGCTTTCAAACCATTGGAGGAGTCCAGTGGCTCCTTCGTTCCCGTAGAACTTGGTGGGATTGCAGGAGTTGAAGTGTTTGAATGTGCACGCGGGATTCCTTGGTGCAGCATTCTGGTTCAGTTGGTTGACCATAGTTGGAAGGATCGTAGCCATTTGCTGGATGATCCTATCGGTGAGGTTGTTCCTACGTTCATGACGGGGAGGCATTCTACAAACGGGTGAATAAAAAGTTCATAAGATGTGAATCATGTACAAGAGTTTGCAATTTAATCATGAGATGTTAGGTGAAACATAGATGATACCCTATTGGGCACATTGGCTTATCAAGGTATTTTAAGTCTTTCTAATGTTTGAGAAGTCATGCTTTAGCCTAAAAGTGGACACTCATCCCAAGAATTCCCAGGAAAGCATAACTGGTCCATCGGTTGATTTGGATTTATATGAAATGCTTTCCTAGACAGAACTCCCAGAATACAGGCATCCACCCTTCCGGATTGCACAAGTTCCCATTCATTAGTTAGAATTTACATACCTTTGACGAGAGTTTCATACGGATTAGACTCTTAAGTCCAAGTGTAAGTTTCATGTATTTCAAGTAGTTCCAAATAGTTTCATGTAGACTATTAAATGTTGTAGTTCATGGAGTTGTATCAGATAATCAAAAATAGATAGATGTAGGTAAGCATGCATAGTAAAGATAGAGTGGAGTTCCTAATAAGAGACACGAGTTAAACTCATGTTTGGGACTACTAGGTTATAGTCTAGGTCATGTGTCTAATAACCTAATTCCCTATAACCATGGCTCTGATACCAATCTGTCACACCCCGGCCGGCGGCGGATTATACGCCGGGGCTGACGTGGTTGTTCATAAGCACATGATCATCTATTAAATATGATAATATTTATTATTCAAATTAAAAGCATCCGTTACATAGGAAAACGAAACGTTCAAAACATAATTTAAATTAAACTAGGTCCAAGTCCTAGGTGAGCAAGTAGTCCTCAAACAGGTGCACCTGAAACATGTAAGTAACTGTCAACTATAAGTAGTTGGTGAGGAACATAGGTTTTGACACCAAAAGAAAATTAAGTATAGATTACAATTCAATATGTTCAAAGCATGTCTAAAGCACATATGTGAAAACACACAGGGTTCCAAGCGTACAATCAAGCCATGTTATATGTATGCACAATCCCCCGGATTGCGTGAAGTTCTCAATGTAACACTAACCCGCCAAGGTTCGTGTTAAGTAATGTATCGGATTCCCGTATAAATGATCATAAAAGGTACTACCTTAGGCTTACCACACAAGTTAATGATTGTACTGACATGAACACATGTAATGGCCACCAAGTAGTTTAAGACATAAGCATAAAGTCCATAGTATATGAACACAGGGTATTGAATTGTGTATGTAAATGTATTTGTAATCATGTTTCACCCCAAAAGTAAAAATAGTAAAAAGGGGCTAAGTAAACTCACTTGTATTAAAGTTGGGAATGGTACGAACTAGTAGAGATTGTTAGGTCTCGTGAGGAACTCTCACAACAAACCTATACATGTAATGATACTCTAAATTTAATATATGTTTAAATGGTACTTAGGAGATTTTGGGACATTTAGGGTTTCATGGGGGGTTTGAGACTTGGGCATAGGGTTTGAACAAGTTTGGCAAGCAAACATATGTATTTATTTAATAATCAAGTAACTCATAATGTGTGAAAAAGGTTTAAATAATTTTGTATAAGAATTGTTATATACACATAATGTGGTATGGAAAAATAATATACTTAGATTTATTTACATAACAATTTATAAATAAATTATAAGGTGGGAAAATGTTTAATACGCTTTATAAAATAAAGTGAGTAATAATTCGTTTAAATGAATCTTTTAAAGACTAAGAAATCTTTAAATAGAATTTATTTGTACTTTGTATAAAATAATTATTTAGGCATTTATAAATTTAAAGATATCTAAATAATCATCATTACCAATAACAATTATTTATAAATTAGAGAAGTTTAATAATGTTTAAAAAAATATATAAACAATATTTAAATACATAAGTAACAAAATTAAATTTGTCTAAACAATGATTTATATCATTTATCAAGAGATTTAATAAAATAAAATATTCAAAGTATTATTTATATATATTCTTTTGTATAAATATTATAGGATGTATTTGTATAGTTTATAAGAAGGTTAACTAGGAAGGTTAAGATGTTAAAAATGTATTAAAATGGTTTAAAGTAAAAAAGATAAAAAGAATAAGCCCAGGTCTCCCCCCCCCCCCCCCCCGAGACTCGAACCTGTGACCTTAGCCGGTCCACACACACGCAACACTTTAACCATCAGACCAGGGCTTATGCCTTGGTCTGAAACCAGTTCATTTAAATCAAAACCCTAAGTTCCCAGGTCATCTCCTTCCCTAATTGAAATCCGAAACCCTAACACCTCGGATCGTTCGATCGAGCAAACAATCGAAACCCATTTCATGGGGCTTTTGTTCCTTGGATCAAAACGAGTTAAATGGTACTAATTTTACCTGGAATAGGTGAGTGAGGAGGGAGAACGGAACCGAGATCGAGATCGGCGTTTCTTGAGCTTGTCGGAGTTCTCGAGACGATAAGCGAGTGATTTAAGGATGTAGGGAGTTCGTATTGAGTTTCGTCGATGGATTGGGGTACCTATTTATACACAATTTGTGCGAGAACGAATCGATCGATTAAATGAGCCTTCAATGGCTTTCGGTTACTAGTTCAACCACGATGGGTTCATTAAAACTCAATTACTCGAAGGAGATGGATCGATCGCGTGGTATGAACGTTTAGCCGGTTTTTTTTAAGCGTGATAATGCCTCAGGGATGAGTTCACGATTGTGGCTTCGGAACCGGTCTTGAGCGGGTTTCGAACCCATGACTGAAAAGAGGAAGGGGGAAATCCGGGTTTGGCAAAGCAGGCCCCTGGCCTTTCATAGCTTTATCATTTTATGTAGAAAACTTTATTTTTAATTGGAATTAAGTTTCAGGAATTTACATTATCAACCCTGTACTTTTATAAAGTATGGAATCATTAAATTTAGAACTTTTTTATAAAATCATTTGAATCATTTAGTTAAAATTAAAGGTTATAATAATAATAAAATGTAATTTACTAACTAAGATTAATTAAGACACATAAATCCAATTATTTATTTGTTATTAATGGATTTGAAATAATTGCATAAATATATTTATATAATTAAAATGGTTTTATTTCTACTAATTCCCATTTACTTAAAAGAAAAATATTAAGTAATTAATACAATCTTTCAATTATAATTTGGTATTTTTATAAATATGTGCGTTAATATATTTATGTAGGTTTTGAAATATATGTATATATATTTATTTAGTAGAGTAATAATAAATACTTATATAATTTCTTTAAGTAAGTATCTATCATTTTATAATAATGGTATTCAATGCATGCATGTATAAATACATTAGGTAATTTATTTTAATTGATAGATGTACCCATAAAATAAAGAAATTACAATGCCGGACAAGTTCAAATAAAGGTTGGAATTTCTTGGAGATTACAGAAGTGATCATAGTTGCTGAGCTCCTAATCCCTTTGTGAGCAGATCCGTGATTTGCAGCTTTGTGTCAATATGCATGGGTATAATCTCTTGCGAGTCAACTCTGTCAAACCCTCAAAATCCACCTGCAGGGTTTTTTACCGTGAGGCGCGTGACATACCAATATCTCAGTCATTAGTTACATTAAACGACTCTATATGAGTTTAAGAAAAACCATTAAATATTCAGAGTAAATGCGGAATGCGGAAGCGAAAAGGTTTATGAAAATCCATGCGCAAAACAAAGACGCCGAAAGCCATGCAATTCGAATAAATAAAGTAAGTTCAATGTTTGAAAATGGATGAGACTCCAATGCATGCCCTAATCTCGTGCTCATACCTTAGCGACCTGAGAAAACATGCTAAAATGTGTCAACACTAGGTTGGTGAGTTCACAGGTTTCAAATGTAAGTAATGTTACCACATAAAACAAATGCAATTATAAACATGTTACTAAAGCGTTTCGACACCGAAGCTGACTGTTTGTGTTTGTTTGCCTTCCACCATGTCTATCATGTGTAACACACCACTTTCAATAACAAAAGTTTAACGCGCGGAAGACTAAATCCCAGAAAAATTTTTTTTTTTTTTTTTTTTTTTTTTTTTTAAACTCCTCGCGTACCGCGAGACAAACTAGCCACCTCCCTCGCGTACCGCGAGGGAGTCTCAGAAATGCAAACCCGGAAACCCGGTCTCTCGCGTACCGCGAGAGAATCCTATAAGGGCTCTCGCGTACCGCGAGGGACTCAAAACTCAGAGAGTTTCAGTTTCCTGCAGGTTTTCATACTTAACCATTTTTCCAACTTTTTCACACCCAACAACACCAAAACTCTCCCAACACCTGGGTTTTGACCAAAGACATACATATCACATATATTAACATAAACAACATTGTTTGTGAACCAAAATACACGTCAAAAACGGTTTTCAAACAAAAACCCAATGATCACCATAACGCATACGAGAATCCTCTTTTGCCAATGGACTTGACCTTGACCTACTTCGGAGCTTTCCCTACATATCCACATTAACATAACACCATTAGTATTGAGATGACCAAAACAACAAGTATATATACTTGTTTTCACCACTTTCACCCATTTGACCCATTTGACCCATTTGCACACATTTGGTCAATTAAGGTTTCATTCCCTTACAATTCTCTAACATATTATCATAGCAATATGTTATACATAACATCAAGTATTCACAACTTGATTTCACACCTTTCACCCATTTTTGACCCTTTGACCCGTTTGCATACGATAAGTCAATTAAGGGTTTCATTATCACATTTTCATTTCCATTATGGCACGTAGGCCATAACTTCATATCCATTTAGGATACGAGATCATAACTCCATAACCGTTCTATCCATTATGGTACTTAGACCATAACTCCATTTCCATTCTATCCATTATGGTTCATAGACCATAACTCCATATCCATTCTATCCATTATGGTACTTAGACCATAACTCCATATTCACATATCCATTATAGTACACATACTATAACTACATACATTCTAACATTTACACACTTCCATCTACATTCATACCACATGTCAAATTATGCAACCATATACATCATATATACAGCATTGCATACAAACATCATATCATCAAAACTAAGTAAGTGCTAAAGCACTTACCTTTCGGGTTAGAAGGTCCCGCACCGGCTTCTAGCTTTGCAACTTGATTACCTAAACACATTCACCTAGTTTAGTAATCTAACATACACCAAAATCACATTACAATTGGGTTCACAACTAAATTCCCATTTCCAACCCAAATTGACCCGTTTGGGTTATACTCATAACCAAACACCCTCTTTCACCACAAACTCACCTACTTGAGTTTCATTATCTTAACCTTAACACTAATCTTTCTTTCAAAAATTATTATTAAGTTAATTTGGTGTTTGTTCAAGTGTCTAACATCCCAAAAACACTTAATCATCACTAGATCACCATTCTATCTTCATTTTACAAAAACCCCCAATTTTTCTCATATGAACCCTAACTTCTCATAATCAAAATCAAGGGTTCTAGGATGTTAATCATCACTCTTTAACTTTAGTTAAGTTAGATTATCAACAATCTAACACCAATTTACCACATGCATCCAAATTTTCGGATTTCACCCAACACCCACCAAGAACACATCAAAAGTGAAATCAAAAGGATGTTTAACACTTACTTGATGTTAGAAGGTTGATGTGCAAGCCAACACCTTCTCAAAACGAGCCTAAAACGCAAGATTTGGCTTCAAATTGGATTTTCTCCTTTTTCTCCTCTCTTGCTCAAGAACGACCCAAGCATGCAAAATGACCAATTTTGACTTCTCCAAGTCAATATGGCAGATTTTGCCCATTTACACAATTAGTCCTTCAACTTCCATTTCACCATTTCCTTTCCAAAACTAGTTGAAAACTAGTCTAACCCCATTACTAACTTGAAACCCGCTTGTTTCAATTTATTTCAAAATATTATTTTCAACATAATATTTATTTAGAAATATATTTATTTATAACGAGACCCGGATTTTGGTTCGTTACAAATCACCTCCCCTTATTTGGGTTTCGTCCCCGAAACCCGTCTTCACATAAAAAGGTTTGGGTAAAACTTGAGCATTTCTTCCTCGGTTTCCCAAGTCATTTCCGCTCCCTTTCTATGTTTCCACTTCACCAATACTTGGCTAATCTCTTTATTACGTAAACGCTTCACTTTTCTATCCAAGATTGCCACCGGTTCTTCAACATAATTCAACTTTTCATCCAATTCGATATCATCTAATGGAACAAAAGTAGACTCGTCCGCTAAACATTTTCGCAAATGCGACACGTGAAACGTGTTATGAAGTCTACTTAACTCCTCCGGTAGCTCCAAGCGATAAGCTACCGTACCCACCTTTGCTATCACCTCAAACGGCCCGATGAAACGAGGACTTAACTTCCCCCGTTTTCTAAACCGTATCACACCTTTCCAAGGAGAGACTTTCAAAAGTACAAAGTCCCCCACTTGAAACTCAATCGCCCGCTTCCTATTATCCGCATAGGACTTTTGGCGATCTTGAGCCGCCTTCAAGCGTGCTCTAATTTGGTCAATACTATCATTAGTTTCCAAGACCACCTCTTTACTACCTAGTTCCCGTTGACCGATTTCACCCCAACACACGGGTGTTCGACACTTTCTCCCGTACAATGCCTCAAAAGGCGGCATACCAATACTAGAATGATAACTATTGTTATACGAAAATTCCGCCAACGGTAAATGGTCATCCCAACTACCACCAAAATCTAAAGCACACGCTCGCAACATATCTTCGAGCGTTTGAATCGTTCGCTCGCTTTGACCATCCGTTTGTGGATGATAAGCAGTGCTAAGATTCAATCTAGTCCCCATATCCTCATGGAATTTCTTCCAAAATCGAGAAGTAAATCTCGTATCACGATCCGATATAATCGACACCGGCACACCATGACGTGACACAATTTCCTTCACATACATTTCCGCCAATCTATCCGAAGAGTATGTTTCCTTTGTAGGTAGGAAATGTGCACTCTTCGTCAACCGATCCACTACTACCCATATCGCATCATAACCCTTTCGAGTCTTTGGTAGTTTAGTGATCAAATCCATAGCTATATTCTCCCATTTCCAAAGCGGTATTTCAAGCGGTTGGAGCTTTCCATACGGCTTTTGGTGTTCCGCCTTCACCCTTAAGCATGTGAGACACCTCTCAACATACTTAACAACATCACGCCTCATACCCGGCCACCAAAAATGACACCTCAAATCGTAAAACATCTTTGTGGCCCCCGGATGGATAGAATATTTGGATTTATGCGCCTCATCTAAAATAGTTGTCAAAATACTTGACAACCTAGGAATCCAAATCCTACCAAAGCATGTCTTCAAGCCCATGCTATTTTCACCAAGTTTATCAACATAAGCAACCATCCGCTCTTTCTTCAAGTCACCATTAAGTGCTAACACTTGAGCCTCCCGGATTTCATCAATTAGGGATGATGAAATTGTCATCTTGAATGACTTCACCTTGATAGGTGCATGACTTGACTTCCTACTAAGCGCATCCGCCACAACATTCGCTTTACCCGGATGGTAAAGTATGTCACAATCATAATCCTTGACCAATTCAAGCCACCGCCTTTGCCTCATGTTGAGGTCCTTTTGGTCAAAGAAGTACTTGAGACTTTTGTGATCCGTGTAGATCGTACACTTAACCCCATACAAATAATGCCTCCAAATCTTGAGTGCGAAAACCACGGCCGCAAGCTCTAGATCATGGGTAGGGTAATTCACCTCGTGAACCTTCAATTGCCTAGACGCGTAGGCAATTACTTTCCCCCTTTGCATCAAAACACACCCCAACCCCGAATGCGAGGCATCCGAATACACAACAAAATCTTCGGTCCCGTCTGGCAAGGATAAAACAGGTGCCTTTGTCAACTTTTCTTTCAAGAGTTGAAAGGCAGATTCTTGCTCGGAACCCCAAACAAACTTAGTCTCTTTACGGGTCAACTTCGTCATCGGTAAGGCAATCCGAGAGAAGTTTTCAATAAACCGCCGGTAATAACCCGCCAACCCCAAGAAACTTCTAATCTCTGAAGGCGTCTTCGGTGGAAACCAATCTTTAACCGCCACTATCTTGGATGGGTCGACAGTAATCCCTTTATCATTAATCACATGACCCAAGAATTGAATTTCGCGTAACCAAAAGGCACACTTGGAGAATTTAGCATAAAGTTTCTCCTTTTGCAAGACTTCGAGAATTTCACGCAAATGGCAAGCGTGATCACCTTCGCTCCTTGAATAGATGAGAAGATCGTCGATGAAAACAATGACCGAGCGGTCGAGGAACGGTCTACACACCCGGTTCATAAGATCCATGAAAACCGCGGGTGCGTTGGTTAAGCCGAAAGGCATAACTGTAAATTCATAGTGACCGTAACGAGTGCGAAAAGCGGTTTTAGGAATGTCATCTTCTTTCACTTTCAGTTGATGGTACCCGGATTTCAAATCAATCTTAGAGAACCACGACGCCCCTTGTAATTGATCGAAAAGATCATCAATCCTAGGTAAAGGGTACCTATTCTTCACCGTCAACTTATTCAACTCCCGATAATCCATACACATCCTCATGCTCCCATCCTTCTTTTTAACGAAGAGAATGGGCGCACCCCAAGGTGAGACACTTGGGCGTATGAAACCTTTATCAAGCAATTCTTGTAATTGCTCCATCAACTCTTTCATTTCAGGCGGTGCCAATCTATAAGGCGCTTTAGCTACCGGTTTAGCACCCGGCATCAAGTCGATCCCAAACTCAATCTCCCTATCAGGCGGAACCCCCGGTAACTCGTCAGGAAACACATCCGCAAACTGATTCACGACCGGCACGTCGTGAATCTCCTTTACCTTTCCATCCACATCCGTAACACATGCCATGAACGCCTTGCACCCACGCGCCATGTACTTGGTTGCCTTCACAAAGGAGCACAACCTCACCTTACCTTTCTTATCACCTTCAATGTAGATGGACTCTCCCGACGGGGAATCAAGTTGGATCGCCTTTGGTCCACATAATATACTCGCCTTATTCTTTGACAACCAATCCATCCCCACAATAACATCAAAATCCCCCATAGACATAGGAATTAAATCAATATGGAACGTTTCACCCCCCGCCTTTAATTTGCAATTCCTATAAACATCAAACACTAGGAAGCTCTTATCGTTTGCCGCCTCAATTTCTAAGGGTTCGTCTAACTTGCTACTTATAAAAGAAGAATGCTTAACAAATTTCAAAGACACAAACGAACGACTAGCCCCCGAATCGAAAAGAACTAGTGCAGGTAAAGAGTTAATCCTGAATGTACCTGACACCACCTCCGAGTTGTTCTTTGCTTCCTCCGCAGATATGTGGAAGGCTCTACCCTTAGGCCTGGGTATCTCAACTTTTCTTTCGCTTCCACCTTGCTTCAAATCCGGGCAATCCGCCCTAAGGTGTCCTGGCTTGTAACAATTATAGCATATACGAATCTGGCTTGGACACTGATTTGCCATATGCCCCGGCTTCCCACACTTGTAGCAATTTGACGTTCCCTTCTTACAATCCCCATAGTGCTCCTTCCCACAAACTTTGCATCCTCGAGAAGAGAACTTGGTAAAAGGCTTCTTACTAGGGCTCCCGCCCTTTATCTTGCTCACCACTTGATCCACAATTTCCCTTTTCCTTTTCTCTCCCCTAGCCTCTTGCCTCTTCAACTCCACTTCCCTTTCCCGACACCTGTTTATTAAATCCACAAGTGTGGTGAAAGAAGATGGAGATATGCTATCTCTGAATTCCACAGTCAACATAGCATAAAATCTGTCAATCTTCGCCTTCTCGGTCGACACCACGTCCGGACAGAACTTGGCGCGATCAAAGAAAGCTCCAGCCAATTCATCTATTGACTCATTCTTTTGCCTCATGAGGAGAAACTCCTCAGTCATTCTATCAACTGCGGCTTGCGGGCAATGATACTTCAGAAAAGCCGCCTTAAACTCCTCCCAAGACATGGAGGTCACACCCAAATCACCTCTCTCCTTGCGGAGATTCAACAACCACTCCTTTGCCCTTCCAGTCAACAAAGGCACACTGAACATCACCCTATCCTCGGGCTTACATTTAGTAGTCTCAAAATTAGACTCCATATCCACAATCCACCTGTGGCTCAGAATCGGGTCCACCTGCCCATTATACTCCTTGGGCTTGATCACCATAAACTCTTTCAGAGTACAACCTTGAGGTTCCTTTTCTTTCTCCTTCAAGATCTCCTCGAGAGAGAGTTTAATAGTCCCCCTCATCTCTTCCATCAACAGATTTGTGGCTTGCTCAAAGGCCTTGGCCACCTCCTCTTTTATCAACTCTTGAATCCGTGGATCCAAAGGTTCATTACTTGCATCTTCTGCCATCTCTAAGCTGAGAAATGAACCACAAACACCTTAATACCCTTTCACTTTCAATACCCTAGGTATCCATTACACATTCACTATTATATGCATTAAGTATATATATACCTACCTATATACATACATACATATATAACCACCTTCACCTAATCCTTGCAAATGTTCATTGTTATATGGTTATCATAAAGTCTCTTGCACATTTCATCTTATTAAACATATTGGCCAGACATGTTTAATAGTACGCCATGCCCAATTGTAATTACCATCTCCATATAACAAGTCACAAAACAAGTTTCGGCACACATAACACCTTAACAACATTCATCATACATATATACATACACCATATATATATATATTATCATTTTATCAAATCATTACTAACCTTTCATTTCAGCAAGCTCCGAGTCTTAGTCAAGTCCTACTTGGATTCTCGTATCATCCCCCCATATCAAGAGCATCCGGTTTGAGTTTAGTGTCTCGCACACCAAATCCCTCAAACCATTGCTCTGATACCAAGTTGTAACACACCACTTTCAATAACAAAAGTTTAACGCGCGGAAGACTAAATCCCAGAAAAATTTTTTTTTTTTTTTTTTTTTTTTTTTAAACTCCTCGCGTACCGCGAGACAAACTAGCCACCTCCCTCGCGTACCGCGAGGGAGTCTCAGAAATGCAAACCCGGAAACCCGGTCTCTCGCGTACCGCGAGAGAATCCTATAAGGGCTCTCGCGTACCGCGAGGGACTCAAAACTCAGAGAGTTTCAGTTTCCTGCAGGTTTTCATACTTAACCATTTTTCCAACTTTTTCACACCCAACAACACCAAAACTCTCCCAACACCTGGGTTTTGACCAAAGACATACATATCACATATATTAACATAAACAACATTGTTTGTGAACCAAAATACACGTCAAAAACGGTTTTCAAACAAAAACCCAATGATCACCATAACGCATACGAGAATCCTCTTTTGCCAATGGACTTGACCTTGACCTACTTCGGAGCTTTCCCTACATATCCACATTAACATAACACCATTAGTATTGAGATGACCAAAACAACAAGTATATATACTTGTTTTCACCACTTTCACCCATTTGACCCATTTGACCCATTTGCACACATTTGGTCAATTAAGGTTTCATTCCCTTACAATTCTCTAACATATTATCATAGCAATATGTTATACATAACATCAAGTATTCACAACTTGATTTCACACCTTTCACCCATTTTTGACCCTTTGACCCGTTTGCATACGATAAGTCAATTAAGGGTTTCATTATCACATTTTCATTTCCATTATGGCACGTAGGCCATAACTTCATATCCATTTAGGATACGAGATCATAACTCCATAACCGTTCTATCCATTATGGTACTTAGACCATAACTCCATTTCCATTCTATCCATTATGGTTCATAGACCATAACTCCATATCCATTCTATCCATTATGGTACTTAGACCATAACTCCATATTCACATATCCATTATAGTACACATACTATAACTACATACATTCTAACATTTACACACTTCCATCTACATTCATACCACATGTCAAATTATGCAACCATATACATCATATATACAGCATTGCATACAAACATCATATCATCAAAACTAAGTAAGTGCTAAAGCACTTACCTTTCGGGTTAGAAGGTCCCGCACCGGCTTCTAGCTTTGCAACTTGATTACCTAAACACATTCACCTAGTTTAGTAATCTAACATACACCAAAATCACATTACAATTGGGTTCACAACTAAATTCCCATTTCCAACCCAAATTGACCCGTTTGGGTTATACTCATAACCAAACACCCTCTTTCACCACAAACTCACCTACTTGAGTTTCATTATCTTAACCTTAACACTAATCTTTCTTTCAAAAATTATTATTAAGTTAATTTGGTGTTTGTTCAAGTGTCTAACATCCCAAAAACACTTAATCATCACTAGATCACCATTCTATCTTCATTTTACAAAAACCCCCAATTTTTCTCATATGAACCCTAACTTCTCATAATCAAAATCAAGGGTTCTAGGATGTTAATCATCACTCTTTAACTTTAGTTAAGTTAGATTATCAACAATCTAACACCAATTTACCACATGCATCCAAATTTTCGGATTTCACCCAACACCCACCAAGAACACATCAAAAGTGAAATCAAAAGGATGTTTAACACTTACTTGATGTTAGAAGGTTGATGTGCAAGCCAACACCTTCTCAAAACGAGCCTAAAACGCAAGATTTGGCTTCAAATTGGATTTTCTCCTTTTTCTCCTCTCTTGCTCAAGAACGACCCAAGCATGCAAAATGACCAATTTTGACTTCTCCAAGTCAATATGGCAGATTTTGCCCATTTACACAATTAGTCCTTCAACTTCCATTTCACCATTTCCTTTCCAAAACTAGTTGAAAACTAGTCTAACCCCATTACTAACTTGAAACCCGCTTGTTTCAATTTATTTCAAAATATTATTTTCAACATAATATTTATTTAGAAATATATTTATTTATAACGAGACCCGGATTTTGGTTCGTTACATCATGAAACAATGGTGAGTTGTTTAGGTCAATTTTACACTCGTTCGACCTCCATTCGAGTTAGCGCGACTAACACGGGTGGGTCTTATCATGCCCAGTAGTACTACTCAAGATTACCTCGCTATTCTCTCATATTTAAGGGTTCGACATGTAAGGAATTGCATGATATGTTTGCGCTTTGTACGATAAGTGATATAAAAGAAATGTAAGATCGAACTGTTTGAGGTCATGTTTTCTCCCCCTAGTTTAAAACAGAAAAAAGGTCGTGAAACTCACCTTAGAATGCGTGCGGATAACAGCTAAGTAAAGACCGGTGAATCTCTAACTGCCACCTATTAACATAGGTCTATGTGTGTGTGTGTGTGTGTTCATGTAGGTTTATATGAACCCTAAGTATCCAAACAATCCCATTGTTTTAAGTGTTTTGAAAAATAGTTAATAGTTAACCAAGATTGACCAAGTTTGACCTGACGACCCGTTGGTGACCCATTTAGTGACTTATTATTTGTTTAGTATACTAATATACGTAATATACAAGTAGTTCATGTTTCACGATGCATACATGATTCACAAAACCTCATATCATGGCAAGCTATGAACCTTCAATTCATCTTTATCAATAAAGTTACTATTATTAGTAATGTATGAACATATGGTTTCTATAACACGTTTGCATGATCCTAACATGTTTATATAATCATACTAATGCATAAAAGATCATTACATCATGTAATTCAAGTCTAGGAACCAAGTTTCAAAATTTAAAAGTTTCCATTTTTAGTAAGTTATGAACAATCTATGTTATTTCTACAAAAAAAAACACTTTAGCATGCTTTAATACATCTTGTTTAGCACATTAGCATCATCTTACATCATCATGCACGTATAAATCTCATATAAGAATGAAAACCATTCAATAAAGTTTCCTCTTTAAGAAAGCCTATGATTTCTAGCTTCGTTAACGATATTAAATGCACCAAAACAATTACATACAACCTAACTAGCATAATTATTATCATAATCATCATCAACTACATCTAACATGCCATCCTATAACATCACATAATCAATAAAGTTTCCTCTTTAGGCAAGTTATGAACCATACGCAATTAGGGTTTCATCATTAACAATATAATCATCAAATAGATACAATAACATCAAATAAATAACAAAGTCGCCAACTTTATTACAAAAATTCATGTTTGGATGAACTAGGGCTTCACCATAAATCTTGAGATCATAAAAGTAACGAAATCGGATAGAAAAACTTACGTAGATGCGTTAGCAATGCCTAGGATAGACCAAATACAAGTTCAATTGCAAGAATCAAGATTGAATGGGTGGGTTTTTGGTGGTGTTCGATCGCGGGTTCAAGGGGGAAGGGGTTGGGATCGTGACGGCAATGAGAGCAAAAGGAGATTAGGGTTTTTTTTGTATATAAAATCTATATATATGCATGCATGGTTTAAAACATGGGTTATGGGTAATCCATGGGTAATCAAGGGAATCCATGGGTTATTTAAAATCAAGTTTCAATAATAACAATTAAAACCCTTAACTATTATTTTTATAAAACTCTATCATCTATAAAAATAATAAACGCAAATCATTTCCGATAAACATACGTGATTTTACGACACTTCACATAATTCACATAAAAGTCACGAAACATGTAAATTTACATAATTTACATTAATATAATTGTTCGCAATGATTTTTATTAATTCACCAATTTTCCGGGTTAGACTCGTGTGTGATTCGGTAATTCTCCGAATTACCGCTACGTAAGTGTTTGTGCAATAATTGACACCTTAATTAATCCTAATTAAACGTAATGTATGCATGACTAACTGAGATAACTGAGTTTGTATGAACAATTGTTTGAGATAATGATGTTTGTGTTAACGAAGTTAACCTGAAACTACTGGATGTCACAAACTCTTTCACGGACGAATCCATCTCGACGTGTTTAGTTCGTTCATGAAAGATGGGGTTGTTGGCGATGTGACGAGCTTCTTGATTGTAACAAAACAACGGTGTAGGGCCGGTATGGTTTACCTTAAGTTCCTTAAGCAACCATCGCATCCACAAGACTTCACTAACGGTAGTGGCCATGGCTCGATATTTCGCTTCAGCGGAGGAGCGAGAAACTACAGATTGTTTCTTGGTTTTCCATGATATAGGGGCACCTCCCAAAAGAAGAAGGTATCCCGTTCTGGACCGTCTGGTGTAGGGACATCCTAGCCAATCAGAGTCACAATATGCGGTGAGATTACTTCCTTCGTGTCGTGGGAGGAGACTACCTTGACCAAGAGTAGCCTTGAGGTAACGTAGGATTCTCATCGCTGCTTCCATGTGGCTTTGACGAGGGTTGGCTACAAATTGGCTCAAGACATTCACGGAATAGGCAATGTCGGGTCGAGTGGCTTGCAAATATAAGAGCCGTCCAACTAAACGTCTATATTGGTTAGCATCAACCTTCGGCTCTTTTTCGCTTCTATCAAGTCTTAAATTTTGTTCAATAGGAAAGGTGCTCGGACGACATTCTTGCATTCCGCTATCTTTCAAGATATCTATGGTGTACTTCCTTTGGCTTTGCACCAAACCCTCTGGTGTTTTTGCTACCTCAATTCCAAAGAAGTATTTCAAAGGTCCAAGATCCTTGATGCTGAATTTTTTGTCTAGATGCGTCTTGGTTTGTTGTATTTTTATCGGGTCGTTTCCCACAAGTATTACATCGTCTACGTAGATGAGGGCTGCCACAAAGATGTTTTCTCTTTTGTAGGTAAACAAGGAGTTATCTACCTTGGATTGATGAAACTGAAGGCTGAGAAGAGCATTGGTGAATTTTTTATACCAATTTCGTGACACTTGTTTCAAACCGTAGAGAGATTTGCGAAGGCGACAAACCCGAGTCTTATTTTCTTTAGAAAAACCTTGAGGTATTTTCATGTATACTTCCTCATCCAAATCTCCGTGTAAAAACGCATTATTGACGTCGAGTTGGTGAAGAATCCAATCCCTCTTGACGGCAACGACAAGTAGTGTTCTAACCGTAACTAGTTTGGCAACCGGAGCAAAAGTGTCATGAAAATCTACCCCTTCAGTTTGTGTGAAGCCCTTGGCTACGAGTCGTGCCTTATATCTCTCAACTTCTCCATTTGGCTTATACTTTATATTATAAACCCATTTGGAATCTATGGCTCGTTTCCCTTCTAGCAGAGTTTCTAGAGTCCAAGTTTCATTTTCTTCGAGAGCTCGTATTTCTTTCTGCATTGGCCTCTTGCCACTTCTCGTCCTGCATGTATTGCTTAAAACATTTCGGCTCATCTTTGGTGTCACACCCTCAAATTCCACCTGCGGGGTTATACCGCGAGGCGCGTGACAAGCCACGATCATTGTCATTAGTTATGTTGAACGACCACTATATGAGTTTGAAAATACCAGTGTTGCTCATAGTCACGAGACAATACCTTTAAGTTTGAAAATATTGCGTAAACGTAAATAAAACCAATTTCAAGAATGACTAAATGCGCAAAACAAGGCACCCAAAACCAAAGTAGTTAAAGTAAGAAAATCGTGTTTAATGAAAGCCATGCAAAGTTCGATGCATCCTATTCCTGATGTGTACCTTAGCGACGTGAGAAAGACATGCTTAAAGTGTCAACACAATGGTTGGTGAGTTTACAGGTTTGTATGTAAATAA
Organism: Smallanthus sonchifolius; assembly: GCA_023525975.1. NCBI lineage: Eukaryota > Viridiplantae > Streptophyta > Magnoliopsida > Asterales > Asteraceae > Smallanthus > Smallanthus sonchifolius. The sequence continues at coordinate 73,042,842 of CM042030.1, forward strand.
ATAAATGTTCGATGTTTAACAAATAATGTAACTAAAGTATATCAATAGATACCTAGTCTGTGTTCATGCTACTATATAGTGTTTCGCAACCGAAGCTGACTGTTTGGTTTGTTTGTTTGCCTTCTGCCATGTCTACCAAACAATGGCAATGTGTTTAGGTCAATATTACACCCGTTCGACCTCCAGACGTGTTAGCGCGACTAACGCGGGTGGGGTTTGGCAAACCCAGTAGTACTACTCAAGATTACCTTGCTATGTTCCAATACTAACGGTTTGAGATGTAAGGACTTTCATGGTATGTGTGCACTATAGTACGCAAGTGATAATACAATAATACAAGATCCAAAACAGTTTGTGTGCATGCTTTCTCCCCCAAAAAGGAAAGTAAGTAAAAGAGAGAGGCCGTGAAACTCACCTCAGAGTATGTGCTAGAATGACAAGTGAAAGACAGATGACCCGCTAACGACTGCCAATATTTCATAAGTTTATGAGTGTGTGTTCGTGTTGGTTCGTAAGACCCTTGCATCCAAACAATCCCATTGTTTATGTGTTTTGAAAAGAGTTAACAAGTTTTGTAACATCCATGATTTTCCGGCCTTATTATTATTATTTTATTATTTGTTTATTTATCTGTCTTATACAATGATAACACTACACCTAAACCCTGTGCTTGTCCAACATATTATGCCGCATTAATTATTCAATCTTTTTAACCTTGTATTACATATTATTTCTTTATCATATATATAACACGTGTAAGCATATTTACATATGTACTAGTTAGCGTGTACCCGCGTGATGCTGCGGGTGTTAAAATTTGTAACGTTCGGTTTCGACGACCTGTATCCTTGTATACACTCAATGTAAAAAGTTCACGTCGAAACGCTGATAAAAATAAGCACGCCGAAATGACAAATACACAATTTTATAAAGTATCATATTTTAAAAGTTGTAAGAGCAAGGAGAAAAAAGAAACTTTGAAGTAGATTATTACATTCGTGTATCGATAACTTGTACATATCACGAAAACTCGTTTTTAAATTAAATTTATATTAAAATGTAGATAAAAATAACAAAATATTTAATAAAAAATATAACCAAAATTAATTACAAATAATAAAAAATATAAAGTTTAAATTAATAAAAAAACAAACAAATTGAATGTGTCTGTGTGCGTGAAACAACTTTGGCGGCGAAAGGAAAACCAATATAGTGGGTTTCGAACCCACCTGCCTTGAAAAAAACAACCAAGGTATTAACCAACCCAACTAGAGTTATTTGTTCATTATATATCTCAAACAAAACTATATATTAAAGTAAATTATTAAAACATCTTTCATTTTCTTTTATCATATATATGTATGTATTTAATTATATATATATATATATATATAGGGAGAGGTTCATTACAGAACACTAAATTACTGCGAGAACAAACTTAAATCATTTAATTTCTTAATCCATGATTTATATTTTTAAAATTTTGTGCTTCATACATATAAATATGCATGTTTATATACATAAAAACCCATTAGTAAATTTTTTGAATTTGCAAATCGTGGATCAAGAAATTAAACGATTTAAGTTTGTTATTTTTGTTCTCGTCGTAATTTAGTGTTCTGTAATGAACCTCTCCCTATATAGGGGAAGGTTCAATTCAGAACACTAAATATTGTGAGAACATGGGGAACCAAATGAATCCTTCTTTTTTTCAATCTTAAAAAGTTTTGAAATATAAAAAATGATAGAAATGCAATGTTTATTCATCTCTCAAGAAATTTATAAAAAAAATATGAACAAATTTCGTTTATTTAAACAAGTTACACATGTGTAATTCATGTGTAGGATGTATAGGTTATTTTACCTACACATAATCTACACATGTGTAGGTAAACTTTTAAATGTATAAAATGAATCAATCATACAACTATTAATTTTATAGAAATAAAACTTATGAGATTAAAGCATGCAACTACATTTCTTTTATATACATACACATGCATCTATTTATAAATATATATGTAGTTATATGTATATATTTGCTGTTATTAAATAAAATCATTTATACAATTTGTAATTTCATAAAAATGGAGTTTTCCATACAAAATAATTTAAAATAAATAATGTTTAGATTTTACAAGTTTTTATAAAAACTATTTTATAACAAAATGTCATACTTAATTATAATTAATTTTGGCCTTGAATCTCTTCTAAAAACGTCCTTCAACCCCTCCCATTGCGTTGAACCCTAAACATTTTTTTAGAAACCAATTTTGACTTTTTAAAGTCAAAACCAAAAACCAATTCAATATCTACGAATTCAAGGGTCTCAACGCTTGTTAATCTCAGGGAGACGTTACTTGATCGATTACAAACACTTATGACGAATCAATTTGATCATAAACAAGGGTTTAAACCCATTTAAGTTCCTATTTCGGTTATAGCAAACAAACTACGATTTTAAACTTAAATTCCATAATTTCGATCGATTGGTATCCGTAACGTGTGTAGTAACCATGCCTCAAAGTTCCTAAACCATTTGACAATCGAAGTCCACTTGAAAAACACGTTTTTTTTCCCTCCTTTTCCTCACCAAATCGCGACCAGCCGCAGGAGCCAGAACTAAACCATTTCGCGAATTCGAGACCCATTACCAGGTAATTAACATTCTTTCCCACACGATTTAAACTTCGTATCCAAAAGCCCTTTGATCCGATTACGTCTGGAAGCGGATTTGGAAACTAGGGTTTCGTTTTGGGATGACTAATGAAGATGGGTGATAAGGTCTGTGTGTTAAAAGGAAAAAGCCTCTTAACCTTTACAAGACATGTGCTCAGGTCTGGTGGTTAAAGCACGTCCCTCAAAGGCAAGAGGTCACTTCGAACCCGCCTCTGCCTGTTTTCACCATTTTAATTTTTTTTGTTGGGTTTAGACCTTGTTACTCTCTCTCTCTCTCTCTCACACACACACACACACACATATATTATAAACGATTAATGTTATAAACGAATTCACTTATAGAATTGCCAAGAGTTTACGATTAAGATCCTTTTGAATAAATATAGAATGATTTACTTAAATAAAACTAATTATGTTGTTTTATTTATAAAATGATACTGTTTATAAAACTAATAATTATTTAAACATTATTAAAACATATAAATAATTATTTTTTTTGACAAACAATAATTATTTAAAAACATTTTAAAGTTTATAGTAATACTTAAATGATTATTTTAAATAAATAATTATACGAATTCAATTAATTTCTTTTAGGATTATTGGATTTTAATAATCTCACCTTTTACGAATTGGCCAATAATAACTCCAACTGAGAATATTCTTACCAACAATCCCTACTTTCAAACTATTTTCTTACATTGGATCTCCCGTTAAAAAAACTTAACGCCGTTAGATTTTATATGACGTGGACATCTGCAAACCGTCGGAAAGTCGAGCCAAGCTAGCGGTGGTCTCGTGGTGGGTTTTTAAATTGGCTCTGATGGTATTTAACTGGTCTCGTTAAACACGACCGTTGTCTCTGTTTGGACTTGCCGGACAAACTAGACTAGTTAAACACTTCCAGAGCCAATTTCAAAACCCACCACTAGACCACTGCTAGCTTGGCTCGACTTTTCGACGGTTTGCAGATGTCCACGTCATATAAAATCTAACGGCGTTAAGTTTTTTTAACGGGAGGTCCAATGTAAGAAAATAGTTTGAAAGTAGGGACTGGTGGTAAGAATATTCTCAGTTGAGATTATTATTGGACAATTGGTAAAATATATGATTATTAAAATCCAATAATCCTTTCTTTTAAAGCTTATATTTATCTAGTATTTCTTTTATTAACATTTAAGTAAAAGAAGATATTTAGATAATTTAAATAATTATTTTATTTAAATAGAATAATTTTCTAAATCTTTTCTAATCCACAATTTATTATTAATTATTTTTAGAATAATTAATTAAATAAATTCAAACATGTTATTATTATAAACACTATATAGTTAATTAGAGATTCTAATTAATTCTAATTAATTTTATAAATTATTTTATCATTATTATTTCAACACATGTGATAAACAAATACCTTCCTACAAACCCTATACCCAGTCCCAAATTCCAAGAATCCCTTGAAACCCAAATGAACTTAGAAATTCTTACTTTCATACATTGAGTCTATAATACAAATTAACTGTGTAGATTTATTGTGAGGAATCTTCACGAAGCCTGTCCATCATTTACAATTCATACAACCTACTTGTTTCATTACAGGTGAGTTTCATAGCCCCCCCTTTCATACTTTTTTTTTACAAATACTTGGGGTGGAACATGTTTACATACTTTACATACACAATTCAATTATCTATGTTCTTATACAAAGGTCTTTATGCTTTATGTCTTAAACTGCTTGGTGACCATATGTGTGTTCATGTTAGTACAATCATTAACTTGTGTGGCAAGCCTAAGGTAGTACCTTTTATGATCATTTATACGGGAATCCGACTCATTACTTAACACAAAACCTTGGCGGGTTTTGTGTATACATTTTTGAACTTCACGCAATCCGGGGGATTGTGCATACATATAAACATGGCTTGATTATACGCTTTGGAACCTTGCATGTTTTCACATTTATGCTTTAGACTTGCTTTGAACATATTGAATTGTAAACCTTATTAAACTTCGTTTGGTGTCAAAACTTATGCTACTCACCAACTACTTGTAGTTGACATTTACTTACATGTTTCAGGTGTACCCGGTTGAGGACCATGCTTGAACACTTGGGGCTACGGACCTAGTTAAAATCAATTAAAGTTACGTTTATTGTTATGTTTCATGTGAACAGTATGTTTCTATTTTCCTTGTAACATATATTTAATATGATGAAATAATATAGTAACGCATTTAATAGTTGATCATGTACTTTTGAACAATCGTGTCAGCCCGGCGTATAATCCGCCACCGGCCGGGGTGTGACAAGTTTGACTCATGTTTGACCCGACGACCCGTTGGTGGCTCATTGTATGAATTAGTGTTTGATTAGTATAATACTATCATACTATACACATAAGATCATGCAGGTAACACTTAACAACAATTCCTTATTGTTCTAGCATGTTAGCACAGTTACCACATATAACAAGTTTCTATATTTAACAGGTTTCTATATTTAGTAAGTTTCTATATTTAGCAGGTATGATCAAGATTCACGTTTCCCGAAAACTGTCATTACTAATATTACGTCCTAGATCATCACATTACATATCATATGCCTAGAACTCAACATGTGGTTCACATTCCAAGTTAAAGTTTCCTTTTATAGTAAGTTAGGCATACAACTACAATTTCCATGATTTAGAGTTCCTAGCATGTTTCTGTGTTCATCATAGCATATAAGAAATCATCACGTTGCATTAAACATGTTTGGCCGACGAGAATCTTCACATACCGCTTGACGAAGTCCACATTGATGAGACAATGCACTTCGTGGAGAGACCCGTGGAGATTATGGATCGAGAAGTTAAGCAACTCAAACGAAGTCGTATCCCAATCGTTAAGGTTCGGTGGGAATCCAAACGTGGCCCAGAATTCACTTGGGAACATGAGGATCAAATGAAGGCTAAATACCCTCATCTCTTTCCTGGACCCTCCTCCTAATCAATTCCGAGAGAAAATTTCCCAAAGTAGGGGAGACTGTAATCCCCAAAAATTTCTGACCTTTATTGTTACTATTCTGGCACTTGTAATTTCATTATTATATGACTTCCATCTTTCCATTTCAATAAAAGCTATCTTATTTATCCATTTCATTACATGAGCATACGTACATAAATACATTTGTACAATTTTTTAATTTCAAAATAACAAATATTTATATAAAGGATTATATGAATAATTGTATAAAGTTCAAGGAAATAAATACATATGTGTATTAAGTTATTTCGTTTATAAAAGTTATATTATTTAAATTAAAAAGAAAATGATTCTTAATGGAAATAAAATTATTTCTATTTTATAAACTATATTTTATATTTGAATTATTAATTATAATATTAAGATTTATTAATTTTCATAAAAACTTATAAAAGTTAAGGGTTTTATATTTTATAAAAGTTTAGGGTTGTTTGTGTAATTTCTAAAATTTTAATTTCAATTTAAAACAAAGTTTGTGAATGAAATAATAAAAGCCTGAAACCCTAGGGACGTTATTGCAAATTCCGGATAAACCTTTCCCTTCCAAACCAGTCGCCAGTTCTAGCCCCACAGTGACCGGTTTTAGAACAACAAATCACGAACTCGTCCTGAGGTATTTTCGTGCAGAAAACTCAACGGCCATACGTTGTAGACACCCAATCGTTTCACCTTTCGTGTTTATTTGAAGTATTATGAGCAATTCAGTGGCTAACTCATAACTGAAAACTCCGTTAACACCCATTTACTCGATCGATCCTTTCCCGCACAAATTGACTATAAATAGACGTCCCTGATCATTAACGAAACTCATTCCAAGCTTCATGTACCCTCAGTTTCATCGCAAAACACCTCTGTATCATCCAGATCAAGCCGACGAACACGAGGTTGCGCACCTCAGCCGTTCTCCCCCCTACGTATTCATTATAGGTAATTCTGGTGCCCAAAGTTTCATCTTGATACGAGGAACCAAAGCCACATGAATCGGACTTCAATCGTTTGAGAAATCAGGTCAATTTGGAGAAGTTAGGGTTAAAGGTTCGGTTAAGGAAGAAGATGGGTATGGGATTGTTGTATTTAGTTTAAACGCATCCATCTTAGACTAAGGCATAAGCCCTGGTCTGATGGTCTAAATGCGGGTGCATGGGTGGCCCGGGCTCGCCGCGGGTTCGAGTCTCGGTGGTCGGGTTTTTGGGATTTAATTCCTTTTTGTCAATCTTTAATACATAATTTTATATTTTAAAATTCTAATTTAATTTTCATAAATCTAATAAATATATTCTTTAAATTTTATAAAAAACAGAAAATATAAAATAATGTTTTATTTATTTTATTTTATTTAAAAACACATTACAAACATTATAAATTCCTAAATAAACAATATAAATGATTTATTTAGACAAATCTAACTATGTTGCTTTAGTTATAATATAGTAATGTTATTAAACAAATTATAATTAATTGTTTAAGCATTATTAATTCATTTTAAACACATAAATAATTATTTTGACAAGAATAATTATTTAAAACTTTTAAAAAGTTATATAAATACTTAAATAATTATTTTAGATAAATAATTATACAAGAATTTAACAAATTTCAATTAACACTTATATTTATGTGATAACTCTTTTATAAATTATTTAAGTAAATGAGATTATTAAATAGTTCAATCAACTATTTTATCTACATAAAATAACTGTTTAAACCTTTTCCATTCCATGATTTATGTATTAATTATTTTTTTAGAATAATTATATATATATAAATCTAAACGTATTATTATTTAAACCTCCTTCTATTTCATAATTTATTTATTAAATTATTTTAAGAATAATTATATAAATAAATTTAATCATATTATTATACTATATAATTAATTAGAGGTTTTAAATAATTCTAATTAGTATTACCTTATCATTATAAACATATATTTTCCTTTAAACTTGTACAAATCCCATATCCAATCCCAAACCCTATAAAAACCCTAAAATCTCATAATTGCCTTATTTCCATTAAACATACATTAAGTTGGAATACAATTATCCATGTAGGTTGATTGTGAGAAATCCTCACGGGGCCTATCCATCATTAACAATTCATATCATTTCTAGCTTCATTAATGTGAGTTTCATAGCCCTTTTTTACTTTACTTGTTTACAAATACTCGGGGTGGAACATGTCTACATACTTTACCTACGCAATTCAATTACCTATGTTCTTATGCTGAAGTCTTTGTGCTTCATGTCTTAAACTACTTGGTGACCATACGTGTGTTCATGTTTAGTACAATCATTAACTTGTGTGGCAAGCCTAAGGTAGTATCTTTTATGATCATTTATACGAGAATCCGATTCATTACTTAACACAAAACCTTGGCGGGTTTTGTGTATACATTTTGGAACTTCACGCAATCCGGGGGATTGTGCATACATTTACATGGCTTGATTGTACGCTTTGGAACCTTGTATGTTTTCACATTTATGCTTTATACTTGCTTTAAACATATTGAATTGTAAAATATATTCAACTTCGTTTGGTGTCAAAACCTATGTTACTCACCAACTACTTTTAGTTGACATTTACTTACATGTTTCAGGTGCACCTGTTTGAGGACCATGCTTGAACACTTAGGGCTATGGACCTAGCATTAATAAATTTAAATTATGTTTATGTTATGTGTCACACCCCAACCGACGGCGGATTATACGTCGGGGCGGACGCGGTTGTTCAATAACACAAGGTTGACTATTAAAGTTTCAATATTTCATTAATAAATAATTTAAGATTCAATACAAGGAAACATAACAAGAATACAACGTTTAATTGATAAGTAGTCTAGGTCCAAAGCATCCTATGTGATCACAAATAAGTCTCATGATGTAGAACCTGAAACATGTGAAAGAATCTGTCAACTACAAAATAGTTGGTGAGATACAAAGGTTTTGACACAGTTTAACAAGTATTTGAGAAGAATTACAATTCACTATGATATATGCATTCTATAATGTAAGTATGAGAAACAAGTATCTTAAACATTGTGCACATCAACCCTCCAACCAAGTTTAGGCATAACCCGCAGGTTACCCTTATAAGTCTCAAGTTTAAAGGTTAATTCAGTAACAATCACCAAGGGCTCCCCCCCGAAGGGGTCAATCAATGAAGGTGGATTGGTCAAATGCAATAGATCTATCATTGTTACCATAGGCTTAATCAAAGTTAATGAATGTGCTAGTTTTAAGTTTAATCTAAGCATACAAGTCTCAAGTTTAACATAAGAATAAGCATCTAGTCATAGTTGTACAAGAATTGTATAAGTTTAAAGTTTTGAACATGTTTCACCCCAAAAGTATAGAAAGAAAAAAGGGGCTAAGTATACTCACTTGGATTGAGGAAGAGGATCCGATAAGAGTAAGTGTGCAAGCCTTTGAGAGGGAGAATATCCTCTCAATAAGCCTAGGAATATAAGTCTAAAGTTTCAAGTATGATCTTATAAGACTAGGACAATAATTCTAAGATTTCAGGATTTGACTAGGGTTCCAATGAGAGATGGGATTGATTGTGTTTATGAAGTTTAAATCAAGTTTACAATAAAGGTTTTTGAACGAATGACACAAGACTTGAATATCAACGTTTAATAAGTTTATAGTTTATAATAACTATTAAAAAGTCTCACAATTATTAATTGCACAAACTCGGTAGTAATCAAGATAGTTTTCGAAGTATTTATAAATTAATAACTCAAGTGAGAGACTAAATAATTATTATGGATCAATAATTATTAAGGTCAAATAATTATCTATAAACATAATTATTTTAATTAATCCATATAAACCATTTAAGATTTATTTAAGTATTTAAGTGTCAAACGTTTATTTTACAATTTAACTTGTAAATGAACATTGTTTAAAATGTAGTTATAAGTTCAAATAAATAACACGAAATTATAAGTTTCTAAAAGGTTAAATAGAATTTCTTGTAAAGCCTATATTTTAAATTATAAGTTCATAGATGTTTTTAAAGTTTGAATGAAACATAAGTCTATAAAGCCTCAAATGATAAGTTTATAAAGTTTTATGTGTTAGATTATAAGTTTATAAATATCCTACAGTGTAAAGATTTCCATAAGTAATAAAGTCTTAAATTATAAGCTTATAAGTATTTTAAGTTTATATATAAGTTTATAAACGTTTTAATATTAAAACTTCTATTTAAGTCTTATAAAGTTTATAAATTTAGAAAACATTTGCTTTTAAATGAACACAAGTTTTCTGTTTTCTATAAGACATGGGTTTTATAAACTGTACAAGTGTATAACTTTTATGATTTTATAAAAGTTATTAAAGTTTATAATTTATTATTTAAAGTTTTAAAACAAAAGAATTCATTTACTAGAAATCAAATAATAAATTAGGTCTTCCGTTTTTATAAAATTTGTATAAATTTTATAAAGTTCTAAAAGTATCTTTTATAGATTTTTAGTATTTAAAACTATATTTAAAGATTTAACTTTTTATAAGTTTTTTTATCTAAATTAAATTAAATAAAATGGTTCCAGAATGTAAAAGTATAAATAAAATTCATATTTAAGTTTATAAAGATTTAACAGAATTTATAAAATTTATTAAAAGTATTAAAACTGATTAAAAGGCTAAAAAGATAAAAAGGGGCGAAAATCGGTTTACCTGGACTCGAACTCGGGTTGCTTCCCGGGTCACGAACACACACACAAGCCTAACCACCCGGCTACGGGCCTCGCTGGTTGTTTATACCCGGAAAAGAATAAGTTAAGCAAGATCTCAAATCATTCCCAATTTTTCATATGAACCCTAGATTTTCGATCCTCAAATACACATCGATTTTCCCTCTGTTAATGGAATTAAACAGAGGGCTTTCGATCTATGGACTGTGGCGAACAAAACGGGCACAAGAATTACCTTAAACGATGTTGAAACGAGTGAGAACGGGTCGGGCTTCACGAACGGTTGTCGCGAGGATCAATCGGGCAGTGCAGCTTCGAAATAGTGCGATTGATGGTTTAGATAGTTTGGGTGTGTTGTCGTTGAGGTTTAACCATCGATATTTATAGCGTTTTCAAGCATTAAGTGCTTGATTAGGTGGGGGGTTAACGGTTGAGTAAATGCCGAATTTGAATTCGAATTGCGCGGGTCTTGGGCCGTGTCCGAGTATTGATGGCATTGGGGTTGGGTCGCACGCGGGAGGCGAGTCTCGAGGTTCAACGAAACTAGTCGTTTACGCGTTTTTCGCATAAAGGGGGTGAAAACCGGTCTCAAAGGGATTCGAACCTGAGACCGTTTTCTGATCTGAGAGTTTGGATTAATTACAGAACAGGCCCCTGATGTTTCTAGGTTTTGCCATTTATGTATAAATTTAAGTTTAAGTTTTAAAATAAGTTTCCCTAATGACAGTTTCGGTCCCTGGGCTTTATTTATAAAAATAAATATGTTTTATTTTTTTATAAAAAAACCAAGTAAGTCTTATAAGTTTTGTCATCTTTTATTATCTTATAATTTTATAAAATGATTTATAGGATAAGTCTACATGTTTAAGTATTAGAAGTAAGTTTATAAATTATATTATTTATATAATTATAAATCTATAATGTTTTAAGAATTTAATACCTTTTATCCATAAGATACATATATATATATATATATATATATATATATATGTTAAAATAAGTCTCAATTATATATATATATATATATATATATAAGCATATAAATTAGGTAAATATATGTTCTAAATATTTGTATTTATATTGGATTTAGAAAAGAAATTTCGTCGGGAAAATCTTGGATATTACATTATGAACACTTTGTTTCTATTCCTCTTTGTGAGGGATATTTTAATATGATGAATAATTGTTGAAACGTATTTAATAGATGATCATGTGCTTATGAACAATCGCGTCAGCCCCAGCGTATAATCCGTTGCCGATCGAGGTGTGACACTATGTTCCAATACTAACGGTTCGAGATGTAAGAACTTTCATGGTATGTTTGCACTATAGTACGCAAGTGATAATACAATAATACAAGATCCAAAAGTTTTTGTGTGCATGCTTTCTCCCCCAAAAAGGAAAGTAAGTAAAAGAGAGGGGCCGTGAAACTCACCTCAGAGTCTGTGTTAGAATGACAAGTGAAAGACAGGATGATGTAATCATTGTCAATCTTGATACTCAAAAATAGAAAGATCTTAAAGAAAGGTATGAAATGCATATGGTCATGTTACCTTCCTAATGATCACGTTTATGTTGCTAATATGCCTTTTTGTACTTAATATAAAGTGGTTTAAATTTATGAACGGCGTATGCATATATGCCATTGCAATATCCTTTTTGTACCTTGAGTTGAAAGTTAATTTTGGGAGTTTTAATTAGCATTTTCTAGGGTTAATTTCGGATTTTTAGGTTTTGAATGATACAGGCCTGTTTTTTGTTTGAATATATATCGACTTCAGTTATCATAAGTTTTGAATCTACCAAGTAAAATGGCATTTCAGTTGCATTCAGGTATAGCATAAGTGGCTGCAGCAAAGGCTCATATGTTTGTTAACAAACCTGATGGAAGTATGATATCTATCTCTTGTTATGTTTTATTTCTAACTAATTTTTTGTGAATTCCATGTGTCTTACTGTCAATATTCCCCTCAAATTCTTCCTGACCTCATATGGGTTGGATAACGGGCTAACGGGTCAAAATGGACCACTTTGTATACAGGTTAGAAACCTGAAACACTTTTTATAGAATTTAAAAAAAATCAGTATCGTATTTGATTACAAAAAATTATATTAATCCACTAATTATACAATTTTTTGATGAAATGATTTAGGAGGTTTTATGAAAATAAGACATTGGTGCTTCATGTACCGACATTAAATGTGATAGATGGAGGTTCACAGGCAGGCATCAAGCTTGTGATGCAAGAGTTTATGATTCTCCTTGTTGGTGCTTTTTCTTCCAATCCTAACCTGGACAAGCTCAACCCCCATTTAACCTGGAAACGACTTATGTAACATGTTTATTGAAACGAGTCGACATGTTAACTGGTTTGTAAACGTGTTGTAATCAGGTTGGCAGGTTGTCTTTATACTTTATATTTATTTATAATTTTATGTGAGTTGGCGGGTCAACCTGTTTATCCATAACCCAACCCGAACACGACCCCTTTAGATTGTATTTTTTAAAGATTCATACCGTGTAATGCCTAAATTTGCTTGTGACCTTGTGATGCATGTGCAATCCTTCCTCAAACGAACATATGAATTTGGTGAAGGTCTCAACTTTTAAAGTACTTTCCAAAGAATTTCAACAAACCTGCAAATCAACAGGTTTAATGCTATTTGTATCGTATTGAGCTTATGTGATACAACATTCATACAAGTATTTAAGTCTTGCTTAGTTGCTGATAGGTCAGGAAAACATGTGGTTCACTTGGACCTTTTTCCTCTGATTTGTTGTCATCTTATTTGTGATTACCCCTTAACATGGGCTTGCTTATATATACAGGGGAGGTTCAAATAAAAAATATGTTTTGTTTAAGAATGCTAAGAAGTAATCTTGACCATTAAATTTGATAATCAAGGGTTGAAATCAAAATGCAGTAAAAAAAGGGTGAAAGAGTATTTAAGTAATAGCCACTTTTGTTGATTTTTTTCATCTTCCCTCACTTTTTTAAAATGTTAATAACTTTTTCATAGGACATTTTTTAAAAATTACACCATAAAATCGAGCGTTTTTTTATCTTTAAATTGAGTATGGTATTGCTGTATAAAAAAGTTTCAATTTAAAAAAGTTTTAAAAAATGTGCTGTGTTTTTCTGGGTATCATATTTGTGCTGTTTTTCTGTATTGTATTTTCCTATGCTGAAATTGTGTGCTTTATTTTTCTGTGCTGTATTTTTGTAACTGTGTTGAATTTGTGTGTTGTATTTCTATGCTATATTTTTGTAACTGTGCTAACTTGTGTGTTTTATTTCTATGTTGTACTATTATGTTGATTCTTTGTGTTGTATTTTCAATGTTAATTCATGTGTTGTTTTTTCAGTGTTGAATTTGAAAAAGTCACATGTGTTGTATTTTATCTAGCACAAATCTCTTTTCTCTTTAGTCAAAATTTAGCACATTAAAAAAAATTCAAGCACATTGAGAAATCATAAAAATCCACCACATTCAGAAGAACAAGAAATCTAATAGAAACTTTAGTCACATTGGTCTTTTAATTAAATTAAAGCATTGATAGACCAATATAAAAAGGTTAAGACTTAAGAGCTAAAAAAGGTTAAGAAGTATGCATAAAGCTTTTAGTCAATTAATATATGCCTAATTTGGTAGCATTCTTTAAAAATAAAAATTTAAAACATTCATAGACCAACAGAACGGTTCAGTGGTAGGCAACAAAAAGCTTATGCATCAAAATTTTGTTTTGTGCTGGTTTGATATACTAGTTTTGTTGTGCTGGTTTTGTTTGTGCCGGGTTAGCTAAGAAGAGCAAGTCACACAATTAACCGTTTTATTTTGGTATTTTTTATAGTAAAACAGCACAATTAATTGTTATGTTTGGTTTTGTTTTATGATAAAGCAGCACAGTTAATTGTGTTGTTTTACAATGCAACATAATTAATTGTGCTGTTTTACCAGAAACCAGCACATTTACGTAAAATAGACCAATTTCATTAAGTGTCGATTTTGTTTTTACAAAAAAATATAACAATACTATACTCGAATTAAAGGTAAAAAAACGTTCGATTTTATGGTTTATTTTTTTTTAAATAAGTTCATATGAAAAAGTTATGAACGTTTAAAAAGTGTGGGAGAATTTAAAAAAGTCAACAATTATGGGTTTTCTAAGAATGCCTCTTCACCCCTTATTTTTCCTACACTTGATCATCTAATTGAGTGAATGAGATTGCTTCTTAGGCTTATTAGCTAAATTATACTTCTTAGAGGAACCATCCCCTGTGTATATATATATAAAAAGAAATAAAAAATAAAAACATGGCAGGTTCTTTTTTGATCTTTGATTTTTTTTTATTTTTAGTTTTCTAAATTTAGATATATAAAAGGCTGAACAATAAATAAGAATGGAAGTTGGCGTAGTGGTTCCTGGGTTTGTTTCTTTTATGCGCAACCCCGATTCGAGACCTGTCACTCCCCTGCCCGGGCTCCTAACGTTTCCTTTTTTTGTATTTAAATAATTATTTATTGATTATAATATTTTCAATTTTTTATTTCTTTTATTATTTAGTTAAATCTTTTTGCTAGTTAACAAAGTAATTTTTTAAAATGGTTTAATATTTTAATTAATTATAATATTTAACAAAGTAATTTTTTAAATGGATTAATATTTTAACTAATTACAATATTTGAAAAAAAAAATTAAATGCTAAATTTGGGTCGGCGAACATTTTAGACATTATTTTTGGTTAAACAATTTTTTTATAGTTTTGAAAATGTTTAATTTGGATAGGTCACGGTTTCATAAATAAACTTTTTATTTTTGTAATATAAACCATTATAAATAACACTTTTTTCCTGACATGTTTTCCCTGCGGCAACTGCCCTTCATGAATTTTTTTTATACGCGTTATATATCGATAGTCAATTGACCCTAAAAAATTCCGACCCACATAAAAAAACTTTCTGGGTCCGTCACTAGGCATCGTATGGGTGGGTAAACCCATTAAACTTGAAATTATGTTAATTAAAAGATAGATTAATTGTGTATTTCATCATGTTGGTGTTTTAGTCATTTTTCATTTTGATTATATCTAGTAACTAATAAGAACTAAATTATTCATATAGGCTAAAATTATGAACGTGACCCTTTTCTAAAACAGAATAGAATGTACAGTACCTTTTCCTGAGTGGTGTGGTGTTTGTTTTTTTTTAATTTCCGTTTTCACCCCTTCTGCAATATATAATATATGATTTTAAGCCGTTTCATTTTCTATTAATATCATTTTCTTATACTACCTTTCGTTCGTTAGCTTAAAAAAAAGGAATGGCCGTCTTGTTTTTTTTTTTTTTTTGTTAATGTTCAGGTAAATTTTCTTTAAACAAAGTCGTATTGAAAACCAAGTATGTTTTTTTTGTATCCTACGCTCACGTTGCAGCGAACGACGTTAACGCTGCGTAGCTGTTACAAACGCAACCGCTTATGAGTAAACAACATCGTTGCTAGTGTTTTGGTATTATCATAACCGATATCAGTTGTTGCTTTTATGGTTTTCGACGAGCGGTACCGATAATGACCAAACTCCTGCCGCGTAATGCGGGGAAAAAACAACCATGTTCCCTCCGCAAAGTGCGTGTATTATCTCGTTTTCAGTCCTTATAATATATATAATCTACGTTTTTAACCCGTTTCATTTTCTAGTAATTTTGTTTTTCTGTGATAGCTTTCCTTCGTTAACTTTAAAAAAAAAATTGGAATGTGTTTTGGCTTTTTTTGTGAACATGCAGATATAATTTTTTTTTTAAAAAAACGTGTTTGTATTCAAAATCGAGTGTATTTTTTTGTGTTTTACGCTATAGCGAACGACCTTACCGTTGCGTTTCCGTGACAAACCTCAACCGCTTATAAGCGAACAACATCATTAGCGGTGTTGTGGTTTGGTCGTACTATCCGGTATCGGTGTTCGTTTTTATGGTTTTTACTGAGTCGAAACGACTATACGAAGAAAAACAACAGCGCTCCCCCGCGAAGAGCGGGGTAAAAATACTAGTTATGGTTAAACAATTGCTTAAGGACAAAAAGGTAATTTTTATACCCTATTCAATAGAAACCCTTTTCCCCACCCTCCCACCAGCTCCTGTCTAGGGGTGCAAATGAGCCGAGCCGAGCCCGAGCTTGACTAGGCTCGAGCTCGGCTCGTTTAAATTACTGTGAGCTCGGCTCGATTCGAGCTCTAATTTTGAAGCTCGGGCTCGGCTCGTTGGTAGCTTTACAAGCTCGAGCTCGGCTCGGGCTCGGCTCGTTTATTATATATTAATTAATTTATATATATTTATAATTATTTTTATATAAATTTTATTATAGTTTTTATATATAACATAATACATATTATTTAATTATATTTATCTTAATTTTATATATACTAATTATTATTATTATTTTATAAATATATATTAAATATATTAAAAACATTATATAAATAAAAGGCTCGTTAAGGCTCGCGAGCCGGCTCGAGCTCGATAAGTGAAGCTCGGGCTCGGGCTCGTTTAATAAACAAGCTTATTCTTAGGCTCGAGCTCGGCTCGAGCTCGTTTAAGCTCGGCTCGTTTCGAGCTTTTTAACGAGCCGATCTCGAGTAGCTCGCGAGCAGCTCGGCTCGTTTGCACCCCTACTCATGTCCTAACTGTACTTTGAAACTCCATTTCACAATTTCATCTAGAACCATATTGCATTTTTTATTCTCTATATAATCTCACATTTTTCCCTTTATTTTGTTCACAAAAGAAAAAGCCCCAAAATACCAACTCTCTTTCTAAACTTCTTTGGTGTCTTGCATGATGAGCTTGTAGCATATGCATACACTCTTTTTGCTATTACAACAAAAAGCTTCATTTGTTTGCCAAAAATTACACGGGTTTGATCCGCACGAGGCTATCTTTATTTATATCGATTCGGGTAGATTTGTCTTTCGGCTAGCGATAATGCCAAAGACTGCTCCTTTTTCTGCATGGCCATGGGAAAATCTTGGTATTTACAAGGTAATTGCATTCATTTCACTTTAAAGAAACAAAAACACCCTCTTGTGATCTTATTTAACTCAAAAGTTCTAATGACATATAGTATATGTTACTTGGACCGCTGATCGGGAAAGTTGTGTATTCAAAACTACAAAGAAACAATGACGTTGCACGCGATTGGTGTTTCCACCTTCTCTTGATAACCGTGCTTAGATGTTATCTATACACATGGTACACTAATATTTGTAACATGCTTTTCCTCACTCGAAACCGCCGGATTATCCCGCGAGGCGTTGACTTTGACCAAATCGACAGAGAATGGAACTGGTAACTTTTTTTTAACTAACCTCGTAAATTTCGTTAATGGGTTTGCGTTCTTCTTGATGAAATTTTATTTTCAGGGATAATTTCATAATTTTACAAGCTTTAATAGCTTCATTATCTATTTACATGTTCCCCCAAACATTTGCTAACTTGCCAGTCTGGGAGACCAAAGGACTTCTTGCCATTGTTGTGATACACGTGCTTGTTTCAGAGCCCCTTTACTATTGGGTGCATAGATTCTTGCATGGAAATTACCTTTTTACCCCTTACCATTCTCTCCACCATTCATCAACTGTACCTCAACCGGTCACAGGTAATTTCATTCATAGCCCCATCTTCCTCATTAATGATCAATTAGAGTGGTCACATACAAGAAAAGTTATGGCGTACTTCAATTATTTTTACTTGTTATTTTTATTAAACATTTGCCAAAAAAAAACATTTATTAAAAATCTTATATTGATGTTCTTGATTATGTAATGAACTAATGATCATTTATAGTATAGCACGTTTTCTTTATCGTTTATAACGTGATGAACTTGAACGGCTTTAAAGTTATTGTATCGATCGACATGCTTGTACTTCTAATAAAAGTTGCAAGTCGTGTCGACATGTAAAATGTGGGGATGAACATCATTCAATGCTCAAAAGATTACATGTACTAAATCCGTTTCCTAAGATGTTGAAACACGATTCTCATTTAACGTGTTGAGCACAATTCCATAACATGACAAGAACATAAAGTTAATAAAACGACAATGCCGGTCATTTACTAAAATTTCATTAAAGAAACATGCACGTTAGATGTAACCATGGACGCACTTATGATGTAAAACTGTTAGACGATTTTATTAATACTAGTTAGTTTTATTTTCAGCCGGAAGCACCACATTCTTGGAGGAGTTATTAGTCACCACGGTGATTGGACTACCGATACTTGGTTGTAGTTTGTCTGGATATGGATCTAAAACCGTGATATATGGCTATGTTCTTGTTTTTGATTTTTTACGATGTTTTGGCCATTCGAACGTTGAGATCATGCCTCATTGGATTTTCGACTACTTTCCTCTCTTCAAATTTATTCTCTACACCCCAACGTAAGTTACTTGATTATACACATCATATATCGTGATATTAATATGGTTAATACCATTAAAACAATATATTTTTGCATTTGTTTGATAAAGTAAATGTTGTTTATGTGCACAGTTATTACATAACTGGGGCTATGTACGTGGCTTTTTGTTGATGTGAATGTCATGCATGTAGACTCATTTATTCACATGATACAGTTGCTCATCAATTTTGATCGTTATAAATATAAATTCATAGTATCTTATATGATGTGTTTTAACACTTCTAAAGTTACTTTATTAAATCTTAATCCATTTTAGTAATAATAAATTTAAAAAAAATAGGCAAATTGGTTTTAATAATTCAAACTATAACTCATTGGCTATAATAATCCAAACTAACAGTTTGGCTGGTGATAATCTCAACTTTCACTTTTGTTGTCAATGACAGTCTTAGTAGCTTAATCATCATAGATTTACACTCGATTTACACTGATTTTCGCTTAAAATGACAACTTCAAATGAAATGGAGAAACGTACAAGCGAAATCGAGTATAAATATATGATGATTATACTACTGGGACTATCATTGTCAACAAAAATGAAAGTTGAGATTATCACCACCCAAACTGTTAGTTTGGATTATTATCAGCCAATGAGTCATAGTTTGGATTATTAAAAACCAATTTGCTAAAAAAATATTATAAGTGTGTATTTTAAAATCGTTCAAGATCGAACTTTAACATAGGTTGAGTGTATTTTTAATGTAAAATAAAAGAAAGTAAGTATTTATACTAATTATAATATAAAATTATTATTATTATTATTATTATTATTATTATTATTATTATTATATTTCTAATTTTTAATAACATGTGATTCACTTAAAAAAACAATATAGGTATACAGTGGTCAAAGTTGGACAGCCTTTTGTTTACGTACATATTTATGTGGTTTGTTGAGTAATTAAGTAACATTTGAAAATTCAACAGTTGTGTCTGTTATACTATTAATCACAATAATAATGTTTTTTTTTCGTAGATACTACAGCCTACACCACAGTGATATGAACTCTAATTACTGCCTGTTTATGCCCCTCTACGATGCCATATGGAACACTTTGAACACAAACTCTTGGGTTTTGCATAAGAAAATAAGTCTGGACGCAGGTAACGTCTGAATTTTATAGTTTTTTTTACTAAAATCTAGCTTTCTATTAAACTCGATTATGTGTATCTAAGTGTTGGGTGTCAAAATTTTTTTAGGTCGGTTAACTAGCGATGTATAACATTAAAAAATTATATGGGGGGTCGAGATTTTAACACGTGTATAAAACTAAAAAAAATTTCATGGAGCACGGCTTCTCTCATCTTTACAACATAGGTCCGCCAATGGTTGTGTTTATGTGATTTTCTTACTTGGTTATCTAAAATTAATTTATATCAAATAAATTTATCTATAAATAAGTAGGAGCATCTCCAACGCGGAGAGACATATGGCGCCGGATGCCAGGTGGAATGGAAGTGTTGGAAAAGCCGTTCGGCTCTCATCCGTTTGAAGCCATCCGGAATTCCGGATGAGTGCAAACGCATGTGTGTGTCTATGGATTAAACTCAATATTCCAACCACACGTATATATTTATGTTATTAAAAAAATATTAATTATCTGACTTTCATCTGATATATATTATAATATATTGAGTAAATTAATTTTAAACTAACTTAAATTAAAATACATTTAGATTTAAACTATATCTTTTTTTAAATTTGTAACGGCTAGTTTTGTAACGGTTAGTTTTCTAACGGCTATATTTGTAAGGTTTACGTAGCTTTTTTTAGTTTTTGTTTATGTGAGTTTGATTTTTTTAATATAACTTTTTATTTTAAATGTAATTTTTAATTTTTATTTATACGATTTTCAATATTTTTATTTTAAATTACATTGTCTTATTTTAAATAATACGAAATATAAAAAATAGGTTATTATAAAAATTAATTTGATATATAGAAAATAAATATAAAAATAGATGATGTGGAAATATATGGGTGTTTGAAAAAGTATGTAGTGTTAGAGTAAAAATGAAATGAATGCTTTTAAAGAATAAGTGGAAATCTGATATGGCAGCGTGGCGCGTTTGGTTGTGTTTTTCTCATCCACCATTGTGGGTGTTCTAACCGGTTACGCCACGTGTTACAATTCTGTGAGCATGATATTCTTTTTCCCGCTTATTTTTTCTTTATTGCTAACTATTTAATATTTTCTTACTAACAATTTGATATTTCCTTTGTTAATTTCTAAATCTTCATTATTATTTATATTTTCATTATAATTTTAAATCCTCATTACTAACTATTTAATATTTTCTTTTATTTAATCGGTGAAAAATACTATTTGTAATCTTTTTTTAATGGCTAACATCTAGACATGTGGAGGGTACTGCGAAAATTCTCTCTCGTCAGGACCCCTTATCAGAGTTCGAACCGATGATCTCCACATAAAGAAATCCTTTACAGAAAAAACTTCCTGACTATCAGACCAAAAGACTGATGTC
This sequence comes from Smallanthus sonchifolius, assembly GCA_023525975.1. Classification (NCBI taxonomy): domain Eukaryota; kingdom Viridiplantae; phylum Streptophyta; class Magnoliopsida; order Asterales; family Asteraceae; genus Smallanthus; species Smallanthus sonchifolius. The sequence goes on from CM042030.1 coordinate 73,064,204, forward strand.
GGTGTAAAATACGGTTCGTAATCTAATATACAACATATTTTAGATTAGCATAACCAGTGGTAGGTCTGAACTCATAATCAGTTTACATCTCTGGTACTGTTTTGACTTTTATAGGTGTCGGTTGTTGCATTAAATGTCAATCTTTAAGATAGAAATCAATCAAAACACGTCTTCATGGGAAAATATGTACTAATTTTTTAATCTGAAATCATAATATAAAGTTATACATGGTAAGTTTACATTAATAAGGGGTTTTCGCTAATAAACGTTAAGAAATGGGTCAAACAAACTTTGATTGAGTCCATTTCAGTCTAACCCGCCCCTAAAAACCTAAACCCCCTCCTACCCGCATCCCCAAAAACCTAAACCCCCTCTCCAACCCCACCCCACCCCAAAAAGCCTAAAACCACCACCCCCACCCCTAAAAACCTAAACCCCCCTCCCCCCAAAAAAAAACCTAAACCCTAAAAACTAAACCCTTAGGCTAAAACCCCAAAATTCAACCTAAAAGATAAAATGGTAGAGTTCGACGAGACGGTTCCAACGCCGCTAAAATGAGCTCAATCGGAGTTCGTTTGATATCGTTTCTTAAGATTTTTGTGATTTCTTAGGTTTCTTAGCGAAAAATCAGTTCTTATTTGAATTTCCCCCTATATATATATATATATTAATTTATCTTGAAAAAAGCTCTCCAATGTTTTTTCTATGATAGAAACTATAAACACATTGCTATGAGAGAAATATAATGTTTTCATGATTGACCGGGTCGGATACTTAAGAGGTTCACTGGTCGGGCCAGATTTAAGAACCGGGTGACCAGTGGCGGAACTTGAACAATTAAGTTAGATGGGCCAAAAAGATTACACACAAAAAGATCAAATTTTTTTCACCAAAGAATACCAAAAATCCCAAAAAAAAACCAGTTCTTACACATAAACGACAAAGAAAGAATAATTACAACTCAGCACGACGACCTTTATGGTCTTTAAATTCATAACTAGTGGGCTTAGTGAAAATAAGTTTGGGTTTTTATCTGGACCAGGAGGGGCTTAAACGCTATAGCTAATACGAAATAAATTTAGTGGGCCAAAATCAGTACTTCTGAGCAAAAAATTAGGAGGGAGGATGGGCCCCCTCTGGCCCCCACTATGTTTCACCCATGCGGATGACGTTATAATTAATTTAATATATACATATATATAATATATATACACGGCCCAACCGCTTAAACCGGCCCACTGGCCGAACGGCGGCCGCGTGAACCGGCAGACCCAAACGAGAACGACTCACATACCCAGCCGGACCGCCCCTCTCATGACTCCCGACCAAACCAGGCGGACCAGCCGGTCCGATCGGATTCAAAAACATTGGAGAAATATTTATTCTTTTTCCCTTAAATCATAGTCCATAACCATATTTTAGTTTGTATAAACTAATTGTCATTAATGTCTAAAATATACTAGTGTTAAATTTGAAAACATAGTTAACTAATACTAGATTAATGCGTGTTTACGGTTTTATAAAGTGATTTTAAGAATAGGTAATTTAAATTACAATTCTCCATTCACTAATCTAACGTGAAAAATAAATAAGCTCCTTAAAGTACTTGGTTGTAAATGTGCGTCTAAGGTGCGCTAGGCGCTAGGAGCACATTCTAACCAGTTTATTGAGAAATATGAAAAAGTTATATCCGGAGACTCTATCGCCTCGGTGTGCCTCGCACTTTTTAAAACCAACCTTAACAATAATTATTTCATGGATGTACATATGTAGGTAAGTCAACAAGGGTACCGGATTTTGTGTTCTTGGCACATGTGGTGGATATAACATCTTCATTGCACTCCCCCTTCGTGACTAGATCATTTTCATCAATGCCCTACAATGCTCGACTCTTCTTGCTTCCACAATGGCCATTTGCATTCCTTGTGATGCTAGTGATGTGGGCTAGATCCAAGACATTCCTTTTTTCATTTTACAATTTACGAGGCAGATTGCACCAAACATGGGTCGTTCCTCGTTTTGGATTCCAGGTAGGCAGGTTTCATTCCCGTATATACACAAATTTAAACTTTTAAGTTTACATTATTAATCCATTTTACAATAAATCTTATCTGTACAACAAATCATGACTAATATATTCTATTTAATATATATCGCTAACATTTGTGTACAGTATTTCTTACCCTTTGCCAGCAAAGGCATCAACAAACATATTGAAGAGGCGATTCTAAGGGCTGACAAATTGGGTGTAAAGGTCATTAGCCTCGCTGCTTTAAATAAGGTATGCTTTTATCGTTCATGAAAATAATATGCATAATATAACGTATTCTAGTCTTGTAGATATGTTTTTTTCATAGAAGAAATACTCGGTCATAAGATCATAACTCTAATTCAAATGTGTGACACCTTAGACAAATCTCATATCACTTCTCCTAAGTCATAAGGAATGTCGGACCACAAATATCATCAATGCATTTTGGGTGCATCAGTTGTGGATGAAATGATAACTTCATAGTCAAACGTGCTCGGTGGAAGCAATTCAAGAGGGTTATCATTTTGGAAAGTTTCCACTTAAGTAACCAAAAACAAATCCTATAGTCGAACTACTCGTAGGCAAAACAACGACAATATTAACATTAGTTGGTATAAGGGTTTGCATGTTACTGAATGTATCTTTGTTTGTAACATAAGCTATAATGTGTGATTAATCAATGATAAAACCTAGTCGATCGATAAGAGATAACGAGGGCAAAAGATACACGTGTAACATTCTATATCACCTATTTTGCAAAAACTAAGAAAAAAATAGGGTTTTGTGGGGTTACAAAGTGACCCTTCCATCTCATCCACACATCCCTTATGAAAATGATGTATCCTCAATACATACCATCACTCAATCAGTTGTGAGGTGTTCAAAATGATGAATACTACTTCAATTCTAGCTTGTTGAAGACCCTTTGCTATTACCTGTTAGGTCCACTTGTTTGGCCTATTTTGGGTGATTAAAGATTTTTTCTAAACACATTTTTAGTTTATTTAAATATGTGAAATGTAGAACGAAGCACTTAACGGAGGTGGAACATTGTTTGTGAAAAAGCATCCAAATTTGAAAGTACGAGTAGTCCATGGTAATACACTGACCGCTGCAGTTATCCTTAACGAGATAGATGTATCCGTGAAAGAAGTGTTTCTCACCGGAGCCACTTCAAAGCTTGGAAGGGCCATCGCTCTTTACCTCTGCCAACGAGGTGTTCGTGTTCTTGTAAGTCTTGCAATTACATGTGACGTTTGTAGTGAAATTATATAAATCCACCTTAGGTCCTATTACTTGTTGAAATATAACCTCCTCCACAAATTATATAAATCCACCTTAGGTCATATTATTTGAGGGCGAGCCTTGGAGCAACATGTAAGGTTGCTGCTTTGTGACCTTGAGGTCATGGGTTCAAGCCGTGGAAACAGCCTCCTGCACAAAGTGTAGGGTAAGACTGCGTACATCAGATCGCGAAGCGATCCGGCCCCTCCCCGACCCTGCGTAAATGCGGGAGCTAAATCAAGCATCGGGTACGCCATTTACTTGTTGAAATATAACATTATTCTAACAAATCTATAATATATAATAAATAAAGGTTTTTTCATGTCACGTGTCGTCTCCATGTTCATTCTCATCATTTTTTTCTCGTCTCTCTCTTCTTAAATACACCTCTATCTTTTAATAATAATATATTTTTAAAGAAAATACTAATTATATTAATAAAACACATTTATTTTAAATTACCTCTTATTATAAGAAACTTTGAAATCTAATTATGTAACTTTTATTTTCAATCAAATAGTAAATAAAAATCAAATTACATTAAATAGTAATTAATGTATTTCAAAACCCGGTTATATATTAATTTTTACATATTTTGAATTTTGTTTTCTATCCTTAGTATATGTAATACATTTTTACACATGTAAAATATATACATAAAAAATTTAAAAATTTTATATATTAATATTTTTTATCTCGTATATAAACACGGGTTATAAGCTACTATATACATGCTGTAACAGCTCATCAATAAGGTTACCTAAAATATGTCAGAATGGTGAATTAAGTGCCAACCACCCATCACGATTCAAATAAATGATTTAAATTTTGAACCAACACAATAATTTCCAAATTAAATATAATAATATGCTACTCTGAATAGGATCTACATGAATGCAGCTTTATGAAAATCCCCACAAGACGACGTTGTTTTGAGTTTATAGATAATAAACTACGTATGTTGCTTCCTGCATACGGTTTTGTAGCATGTATTCTTTAGTTATTAATAATTGTTTTGGCAATATTATTATATCTTTTTAAACAAATTTATAAATAATACAGATGTTGACTCTATCAACCGAGAGATTTAAAAATATCCAAGGAGAAGCACCAGCAAATTGCCGAAAGAATTTAGTTCAAGTCACCAAGTACCAAGCAGCAAAAAATTGCAAGGTATATATATAGAATGGTTGAACCCTTTTCTTCATTTTTTAGCCGTGCTGTTAACGGAAAACTCATGGGACCCACCAATACATTGCAAAGCAACGGGATTGTGTAAAACGTAGCTTACGCTGGAGAGGTGGCCTTCAAGAGGGTTAAAAACATAAAATAACGTGAAAGCTGGATTTAAATTTGAGACCTCTGCAAGAGGGACTCAAACGCTTACCACAGCTGGTCACCCCTTTGAAGGTTTTAACATACTTATCACCGGTGGAACCCTTTTTTTTATACAACGTACTTAGTAACTCATGACACGTCAGTTTTTAATATTAAAAACAAACTCTTTTAGTCAATTTTCATTACAATTATCCAAACATTTTACCCAAAATTATATTAATATAATTCATCGTGAGTAGTGGAATCACCTCTTATGTTTTCAACATCCTTGGGGAAGGATGAAACAAACTATAGACATCCTTGAGAGCCCACAAACATGTCGCGTCCTTGACACAACACCACGTGGGCGTCCATGGAGCATGCATTATGGGTGCTCTAAGTTACAACATAAATCGAATATTATTGTTACATGTTTACATAAATCTTCATTAAACCATATGTAATATGTTTAGTGTAATGAATGATTTAATGTGTTTAATGACAACAGACATGGGTGGTGGGAAAATGGATAACGCCTGGGCAGCAAAGATGGGCGCCACCAGGAACTCATTTTCATCAGTTCGTGGTGCCGCCCATCTTGGCTTTCAGAAGGGACTGCATTTACGGCGACCTTGCGGCCATGAAACTTCCCGACGATGTTGAAGGGCTTGGATCTTGCGAGGTATATACTTTTCCCGTCTAAAGAAAGAATACAAACTAGACGCGTATATATATATGAAGTTAGTTTATATAGTTAAAACTGATATTTGTGAGAATGCAGTATACAATGGGAAGAGGAATAGTGCATGCATGCCATGCAGGAGGGGTTGTACATAGCTTGGAAGGATGGACTCACCATGAAGTTGGTGCTCTTGATGTGGACCGGATCGATGTTGTTTGGAAAGCTGCTTTAAAACATGGTTTTCGACCGGTTTCTAGTATTCCCAAATGATCTCTCATTTTTAATCATTTTCCTTCAATTTCATAATTTAGTTTCTGAAAATGTTATTGTTACATACTTTAGTTTAATCTTATATCAATGGAAAAGTTTTTAATATGTTTATGGATTTACATTACACGATACATATTATGTAAACCTCGCTAGTCACCTCTGGTTTGCTAATTTTAACATGTAACGTGTGGGTTAGTCAACCTTGCACAAAGAAATGGAAGTGCACATGACAAGTGGTGTGTGATGGTGGTACTATTCAATATTCATCACCATCCATTTATAACTAGTTTTATACCCGTCCCAGTCCGGGTTTTGTAAATTATAAAAATTAAAACTTAACCAAAATGTTCAAAAAAAACTTACTAACTGACTGAAAGTTAATTAACGTAACACAATCCTTCAAAACATACCCCAAAGTTGATACGTTGGATTTGTGATGAACTATGCGGTATCTCTCCTGAAATTTGAATGTATTCATTTGAGGTAAAAAGTTTCAGCATCTTTCACATTTTGAACCCTCTGCTTGTGCCACCATGATCCATATTTTATGTTGTCCTTGAATTAAATATTCTTCGGACTATGTCATATTTTTTGTGGGTGCGTCCTTTAATGAAGAAAGAATCTCAACCTACAGTTTTATTAACTCAGCTTTCTAAAAAACAAATATCATCAAAAATTATATTCCTAATATGTCAAAACATGAAATGAAGGTTTTGGTTTTAATCCAGTGTTAATGCATAGTTCTGTTCAAAATCCAGATAGATATTTGCTTATAAATGGGTCGATTTCGGTCATATGGGTAAAATGTTCATCTAAAGAAAAATCAGGTCATATGGGTCCAAAGTACAATTTCAAATGCATAAAGCCTCCTAAATTATTGTTTTTTAAACTTTATAATATATATCTATACTACTTAATAAACAAGTAAAATTATACGACACATGATACCTTCTGCTGCATTCTTAGCATGATGTTCCCGCCTCTCTCTCCTATTAAATACTATATTAAAATAAATATATTTTTAAATATTTAATATCAATCTAATTATGGATACTTTTTATTTAATTACGGATTGTTATAATATCATTAAACAAATGAATTTAATATGGATTATCATTTATCAATTACATAAAAAAATTAATACCAAGTTAAAAATATTTTAAAAATTAACTTAATATAATTTAGGATTATTGGATTTTAATAATCCCATCTTTTACTAACTGGCCAATAATAATCCCAACTGAGAATATTCTTATCACAAGTCCCTACTTTCAAATTATTTTCTTAGATTGGACCCCCGTTAAAAAAACTTAACGCCGTTAGATTTTATATGACGTGGACATCTGCAAACCGTCGGAAAGTCGAGCCAAGCTAGCAGTGGTCTCGTGGTGGGTTTTGAAATTGACTCTGGTAGTGTTTAACTGGTCTCGTTTTTCTGGCAAGTCTAAACAGAGACAACGGTGGTGTTTAACGAGAGCAGTTAAACACCACCAGAGCCAATTTCAAAACCGACCACGAGACCACTGCTAGCTTGGCTGAATTTCTGGTGGTTTGCAGATGTCCACGTCATAAAAAATCTAACGGCGTTAAGTTTTTTTAACGCGGGGTCCAATGTAAAAAAATAGTTTGAAAGTAGGGACTGGTGGTAAGAATATTATCAGTTGGGATTATTATTGACCAATTTGTAAAAGATGGGATTATTAAAATCCAATAATCCTATAATATATAACTGTCACATTAAAGTAGACATATTTTGACGAGTATATGTGTTAAGAGACTACATTACATGAGTTTTTAAAAACGTAATTTTTTATTACTAATTATATAACATTATATTTATTTAACCCGTGTAATACACGGGATTCTAACCTAGTATATAATATAAAAAAAACTTTTATCAAGAAAGTAACTTTTTATCTAAAATATTTTGAAGAACTGCTAGCTTCCATAGTTTCTTTAATGTTTTCCACAACACTTTCAAGCTGAAACAAAGCATGCTGATCGATCTCACGAAGTTCATCATATGCAATAGCATTTTCAGCCTGGAAAATAAAATCACAATATAATATAAGGCATAAACTTTATTTAAACCAATAGCATATTAGAGGAATATTTTTAAACATAATCTCTAATCAACATACAAAGATTCACAAAGTTGCTGACTTTCTTCTTTATATTTCAAATCTACACCTTTAGGCTGGAATATGAAGAAGATAGAGCTTTGATGAACAATGTTGCTTGCAGTGTTCTTCATAGCTCGTTCCACCTTTCCACGTAAGAGCAGTTTATTCCAATTCCACCATTCAATTGTGAAATAAGCCCTCGGGTTCTTGCCAAAAGTACAATTCAACTTGGCCTCACCCCCCTCCACCATAAAACACCAGCCCAACCCAATAGCACCAAAAAAACTCCAAATGGAGTTGACTCAAGACACAAAAATGAAAATTGGACTGACTCAAATTGGTGAAAACAGAGGTTTTCATGCCATGTGGAGAATTCAGGAAAGTAGAGAATTTCGCCAAAATACCTATGGCAAGATCCAGCCATATAATCCTGGGTTCGAGCTGAACTCCAGCTTAGAATCAAATCCATATCGGGGCCGAAGATCAATCTTCCCACACATATGAATCTCTGAAAAATCAAAACATAAATGAAGATGCAATTTTTATCCCAACCCCTAGAAATATCCCACAATCAGCAGAACTTAATGGTAATCATCAATGTTTTAGGCAAAGTAAAAGCTTAAAATCATATAGAGAAAGTTCAACTTTGTTGCAAACTAACATCAACACATAAAGGATACCCAAATTTCATAAAGCACCCAGGATTCATTATATAGAACATTATAAAGCAAATTTGGTATGTCAAAATTGAAAATTAAACATAAATAGAGAACATCAGAACTGGTTGATAAAAATTACCATCTTTCGACACATCCTCACTTTTGGCATTAAATTGAGCTGTAAATGTGTTGAGGTTAAGGCAGTTGTGTAAAATTACAGCAAATGGAGGTCTGAGTTGCTGATAGTCTACTGGTGTATCAGGAATATGTTTCCTCCTAAATAAGAATAATGCCATTGATGTTGAATATGATCTTGATTTTCTATAAGTAGGATATATAATCTATATAAAAAATACCTTATCTTGATTCTTGAATAGACCAAGAATAATCTGATGAAATAAACAATCTCAACTTGTTATTGTAAACAACTTAGTTTCATCCTAAAATAAGCAAATAAGCGCTTTTTTCCATCCAAACACTGAAGTGGTTTCAGAATTAAAAAAAGGTAGATAAGTCATTTAAATAAGGAATCCCAAACACCCCCTAAATGACTTTTAGTAAATACATGTTTGATCCAGTGGGACTGCTGGATATTGAAAGTTTATCTATGTCATTTTGTTTTAATTTAGACTACTCCAAAGTTCGATTAGTCCAATTCACAGGCACCATGACTCTGAAAGTAAAGACTAGTTTATAATAATCTTATATTATGTATCTAAAACTGTAAATCTTGAAGTCCATTTTGATATGCACTTCTTAATGTAGAGAGAAGAATTAGAATAAAAGGACACTAGATGTGTGTTGAGCAAATTACCAGGCAGAGTTCATTTATGATCTCCTCCATGGACTTTTGAGTCTTTTGGTGTGATACCTGCATGAGCATTGTATTAGATCTATCTTTAATCGTTTAATTACTGGGTTACTTCATTAAATGTAACACTGCCGAACAACATACCCGTAATCCAACAACTTGTCTTATGTGTTGTAACTCACCCCATGATGATCCAACAAACTACATGAGCATTGTATTAAATGTATTAATGAACCGTATGATCCAGCAAATTGTGTGATTCTTGTGGTGGTAAAATGAACGGGTTGGGTAATGGATCAAAACAGTGAATATTTGTCCTTTTGGGATTGGTTGATCTGAAACGCTTTCTGTCCTATGTTTAATAAAAACCAGATTATTTCAATAATATTTTTTTGAATCAAATGATTTATAAGGGTTTATGCATTAAGAATAAACTGTAGGCAACTTTTGACCAGCTTGACCCATTTCCTTCTAAGCTACTTTTTATTTATTATATTTTCCCATCCCCCATTAGAGATAAGCACACTAAACTAAAAGTAACTGATCAGTTGCTTTCTTGCATCAATGTTCAAGTTCATGTCATCACCACCTTTTGTTTCATCACATAACTTCATTGCCTTAGAACATGATTGTCATCAAGTATCTCAAAAGGGTGCTGCAAATGTGTCAAATGGAAAATCAATATTAAAGATAATAAGGCTGAACTATAAGAGCCATGGGTTCAAGTCAAAGAAATAGGTCAGTAGCCATGGTGCACCAAGGTCACCCTTTGAGGTCATATAGACCAGGTGTAATATATATGTATGATTTGAATGAATGGTAAATAAGATCCCAATATAATTGCACCCTTTGTACTATTTTTTTTTCACTAATGAGAAGAGTAGTTAATATATTTCTGAGTACTTTTATGGGCATATAATTGAGTTCCTTATAAAGGATGTTCCTAATTCTGACCAAAAATCACAATTCAAAACAAATATCTAAAATAAGAAATTTTTCTAGCTAAGATTGCTTGCACTCAGTTGACAAAAATCCTTGATTTCATGCTATTTGTATTAAAAACAAAATAAAAGAAAACTGAAAAAGTCTATAAAGTTGGAAATGGAGCCCAAAACATTAATTTGAGCTCGATGACTCGGCCAAAATGGCTTAGCTTCCTCATGACTCATGATCTTTTCTTGCACTAGTTGTGGACCAGTGCATAATTGTTAAAAATTAGATTTTTTGGTTAATAATTACCTATTGAAGTCCAATGTATTTCCTATTTTTACTTTAGAAATAATACCCATAGCCATGACAAGATTAAGAATTAAGAAAGGAATTTAAAGCAAAAAAAGGGTCCATTTACTTACTGAGCTAGGACTCTTGAAGATAGGGGAAAATGCATAATGCAGTAAGGCCTAAAGATAAAAAAAACAATCTTTCTTACAAAGCCTTTCTTCTTGATCCGATCGGTATGATCCACACCTACAAGCACATATATTGAATCAATTTGTAACTATACCTCTGTGAAACTTTGATGTTATAGAAACAGAAATCATTAAACATCACAAGACATTTTGCAGGTTTAATGAAATTAGTGAATCAATTTGTAACTATACCTCCTAAAGCATTGGACCTATGAGGCCTTGGCTGACTTCTTGGCTTGTTAAAATTCAGCATTTGTAGAATAATTCCTCTGTGAAATTAACTATTGTTGATTAAACCTTTGCTGACCATTAAGACACATTATGGTTTAATTAGTAGCAGAATTATATCATGAACAGAAATAAATCTTATGAAAGTAAAAAATGAAATTGAAACAACATCAAATTCAAATGAAAAACTTAAAATCAAACTGAAATTGCTAAAAAAAATCAACAAATTGAAAGACATGGCAAGCTCGATCTTCAATCATATTCAAGCAATAATCATCATGATCAAAATGGCAAAATATAATCGAATCAAGAAAATCTATCATCTGCCTCAATGAGCTAGAAATCGAGTGAAATAAAACCATTTTCCCAACAATTAGACAAAAGGGTCACCTGAAGAAAGTAGCATCCGAACAACCTGCGTGTGGAAAAGAATGATCAGAGACGATCTGCAAAGAGGGCGAAAGGGGACAATCAAGTAACCCACTTTTTTTACACTGTGAATGAAATCATGATCGTATACAAATACCCATTTGATTGATTGCAAAATAAGAAAAGAGGTTTGATGATTATCATTAAGGAGCTAAATAATCAATCGATTACAATTACGAGAGTAAATCTTCATCTTAAGACTTCAAAAACTAATCGTAATAAGAACTTGAAATGCAGATTTCACAGTATTAATAAATATACCTTGATTATATCGATTGGTTGGCTTACACAGGTAGCAAGTATACCAGATGCTCCGTCGTTGACAAACTCTGGGCTTGAAGCGAGAACTTGAAGCACGAAAGCTTATTGAATGCAAAGAGAAGCTTGTAGGAAACCTAAATGCATAGGAATCAGAGAGGAGAGAGCGAGACGAAGATGGGTGGCAGAAGGTACCGAGCTTGGCGTTGATGGGCTTCACAATCTTGAGAGCTATCTATCTCTCTGTTCTCTTACACGACCATATAATGAGAAGATGTATGAGGAGGTTATCAGGGAAGAAGAGGGCGACGTGGGAGAATAGAACGAAACTGTAACATCCAGGTTTTTTTTTTTTTTTTTTTGATAAAAACGATTTTGTATTTTATGTTAATAAATGCAAAATATTACAGAGAGCGAGCCGGGAGTTACGAAGAATTTTATATACGTGAATAAAACAAAGGGTTATCGGGATTAGTGTATATGCTATATTGTATATAGTGGACGGAAGTTCAACGGAAAGTTATTGAGATATATCTGAAGACGTAAAAGACAAGCTTTTGTACATGCAAGTTTAAATGTAAATATTTAGCGGGTTTTATATAAAAATGATGAACGGGCCAAGCCCGGGAGACTACGAGGCGTGGGGGGGCCAAGCCCGGTCCGAGGGGAACACCCTTTAGGGTGTTACGCAAAGGGGGGGGGGGCCCATTTGTGCCTGTTGCGGCTGCCGAGAACAAGGAAGGAGGAGGGGAGAGCTGTTCGTCGCGTTTCACGTCTGGATCGAGGTATTTTCGTATCCATAATCCTCTGTTACGTGTTTGGATCATCAATCAACAATATAAAACGTTTATAATTCTAGGGTTTTTGCAAGGGTTGAGGCTTCGCGAGGAATCGAGCGAGAATGGGAATTTCCGGCGAAGATTCCGGCCACTGTTTGCATCTCCAGCGGCGGCGATGGTAGGGGGCTGAAGATCTTGGCGACACGGTCGCGTGGATATATTATTTGCCCAATCCGAGTTCGTTTGATAGGGGTTCGAGCAGCGCGAAGATAGACGCGTAAAATAAGCTTTCCGGCCACTGTTTCGCTTTCCGGCGACGGCGACCGGTGGGTTGGAAAGAGTTCGGTGATACGGTCGCGTGGACATACGCCTAAAATGGAGTTTATTTGGGTCGGTTTTAAGCTACTCGAATATTGGCGCGCAAAACCGAACACGCTGAAAGACGAATCTGCATTCTGGCGGCGGCAGCTGCCACCAATAATTTACTGAGGACCAGTGTGTCGATACGAACGCGTGGATAGGTGGATCACGCGAAACGAAGCTCGTATGGTCGAGATATGAGTAAAACAAGTTTTCTTCTCACGTGATGCTTAACAGTTTCGTACAAAATCGCTTAGAACGGCTTTGTACACAAAGGTATAACCCCATAGAACTTCATATTCATTGTTGGGACCATTTTGGGATGTGAGAAAATTGTAGGGGACGTCATTCGGGAACGTTTTTTGGTAACGTTACGGTTGTACGGTTTGGGACGATTTAGACTGAGCTTGTAGCCTGCTGGTCCAGAGTAGATGGGTTAGTGTTATTGCGGTAAGAGGGTTGATCTGGGTAATTCATTTTACGACAGGTTCGCATTGGACTACGCATTTGCGGATATGCGGCTTACGGAGGAAATGCTTTGCAACCAGTGAGTTTCTAATCCCCTTTTTAAATATTTTAAACGTTTTGGGGCTATCGTACATACTCACGCATTATGTGATATTAACTGAACGTGACGCGAGTCATGATGTGATTTAGAAGTGTATATGGGTTAATTATATAATAATTAAACTAAGGGTCTGTGTGGGGTCCTTAGGGTGTGTGGGCAAACGTGATTGTGAAACTAAACGTATTACGAGCTTTGGGTTTTAACTAAAGAGCTATGCATTGAAACATCTGAATACGAGACTAAGGATGTGGGTCATGTACCAAGAGTATGTGGGCTAGATGTGGAATGGTTGGTTGTGTGTCGTATAATGGTCTAGTAGGGGTTAGTCGGGAATGAATTTTTATGTCGTGTGGGTACGACTAGGAGGTGTTGTAGTGTGAGTACGTACGTGGTATATGCTTAGGTAACGAGTCATAGTCTTGCATATATGCTGCTATGTGTTACTTGTGTGTGCTGTGAGGGCTTAAGTCGTTGTTATGACACGACAAATCATGTTATGAAGGATATAATTTCTTCGGGTGTTGTCACCGTGAGGGTGGCTGGGAAGTCATCGTAAGATGACGAGTGTGTCGCTATAATTAGTGGCGGGGCCCTATAACAAAGGTAGAGCTGAGCTCAAGACGGGTATCTCAAAGGGGATAACCCTGACGAGGGTATTTGTGATGAGACTGGTAAATCCTTCAAAGGTAATTGTTGTGTGCTTTATATGTTATTAATTGCATGCGAGTGTTAGTCGATATTTCTTGTGAAATTATGTTGTACTTTGGTGATGAGTAGTAGATTAACCGCTGTGTCGGGACAATGTCGTATTATAACTGTTGAGTTAGCTTACCTCGTAAGAGTCTTGGTGAAGATTTGTCGGATTGTGCCTAGGGGTTGTTGGTACGTTAACTAGACCTCGGGTTAAGGCATGGGGTTATGTGAGAGTTAGTAGTGTAGTAAGCCCGATCCATATCGGTGAGACTTACTGGGTTATATATGTGGGATGAATCTTGGGTGGTGAATTCCTAAGGGAATGGGTCAGTAGGGTGGAATACATGGAGGTCATTTATTTGATAAACCATTTTTATAAAGGACTAGAACGTCCTGAGCCGATATCACTGATTTTGAAATGAGATGATTTTTGTTAAATCAAACTGTGAGAACTCACTCAGCGTAACTGACTTTGTATGTACGTTAGATTGTTTTGCATGTGATTCTGCTAGACGAGGTATCTTGGCTTGGGAGCGGTGCTACTCGTGTTGGTGCGCATGCATTCGTAAAGTAACGTTAAGATTTTTAACGAGTTTAAAAGATAATACCATTCTAAGAAAGACTTCTGTTGTTTGCTTAAACAAAAGTTAAGTGTTTTTAATGAATTTACCTAGTGATGAGAACCAACTGTAGGGTGCCCGGTTTGAGGCATTACAGAAACATGAGTTAGTGGGAGGTTATCAGGGAAGGAGGTTAAAGGATAGAAAACTGCTGGTAACTGTCCTTAAAAAGTGGAAATTCAGACTCTCTAGGGTCAATATTTGCTCCTGCCTTGATCTAATGGTGAGAAACTATTCAAAAAAACAATTACACTCACCTGGGTCATTATAATAGATAATAAGATATGTAATGTACACTAGGTATGTTGATACAAATGTACCAAAGTGTGAGATGTTGGTGTGGCGTCGGACCAACCATCAATAAAATACAATATAGTTTATCCTAGGACCAATCTATATGTCTCCTTTAATCCCATGTGGCAAGTACAATACTATTTAGATGTCGTAGCTTGATCACATCATCACTGATGGCGCCATGAGTGTCTAAGTGACGCGACTATGAAATCCCTCACGTGAGGCTTGCTCGGGTATCAAAGTCAAAATGAATCACAAGATCATGTTGCAAGAAATAGGTACACTACGATATGTTACAATCAAACATCTAAACAAAAGGTCTCGTAAATTATCTCATAAGCCACAATAAGAGAATATGCAATAATGAATGCTAATCCAAAATTTCCTTTTGCATGCCCAAAAAAGTCCCAATTAGGTTTCACAATAATTGCCATAAAGTTAATATGTAAACTAACAATTGAATCAAATAATTAAAGAAGCATAAGAGGGTTCAAAGGTTAAGAGGGCCAAAGGTGATTAGAAAAAGTCAAAGTCAAACTTACAATTAAAACTACAACATACATCACAATAAAACAACTAAGGGTGGAGCCTGAAAGGGGTCGTCCTTAACATCCCTAACACTTTCTCTCTTTCACATCAGCGCCACATCAGATTTCTCATTTCATCTCTAAACCATTGAAATTGTCATCTTTCTCTTCCCCGCATTTTTGGTTGTACATTGAGCTGAATATGTTGTACATCAAGCATGCAAAAATACGATTTGATCAACAAGATTGTACCTATGGAAACCACCCCACACCGAAACTACATGGGTAGGGGTGGTGTTTACTTGCGGCAAAGGCTGAGGTGGCCACCACACCCTTCAACCTAATACAGGATTAGAATGTGCACCTCAAATGATGATTAGAATTTGATTTGACTTGGTAGGTTGATAATTCAAAGGATAATAACAATACCTTGATATCTAGTATGGGGAAAGAAAAGATTTGATAAGAGTTTTTTGGTTTGATGTAAAGTTGATATGGATAAGAGTATTGATTCTTAGTATTGATGTAAAGTTGATATATGTAAAAGCATTGATTCTAATTCTTTAGATATAAAGTATTAAAAGTGTGTAGGTAGGTAAAAGACAAAGGTTAAAGGGGTATGGAGGAGAGAGAATGCTTGAAAATGGCTCAAAAATCCAGAGATGAGGACTGATGGACTCACGATCGCAACTTCGACCGTGAGTCGTGGCTTTACGTTTCTTGGATTTTGATTACCACGGTCATACGTTCGGCCCTGGCATCGACCATATGAGGGCCAGTTAACTATTTTGCTTTCATTTTGATCTAGATTTGGTTCTGGGATGGTTTAATTGATCCTAATAGGTTAATTCCCTAAATTCTTGATGAGATAGATTGATTTTTTTTATTTTATGTTTATTGGATTGTGTTCTAACATACCAAGACCCATTCTCATGAAACTTTCATGTTTTAAAGGTTTGGTAAATATATCCGTTATGTTCTCATCTGAGGGAACACTTTTCAAATATATATTCCCTTTTTTGCATAATATCTCTAAGGAAATGATATCTAAGGTCTATGTGCTGAATCCTAGAATGTAATACGGGATTCTTACTTAAATCTACTGCACTTTTATTATCACAAAATATAGGAATTTCATTAAAAACTTACCTCATAGTCGACAAACGTTTGTTTCATCCATATCACTTGAGCGCACATGCTCTACCGGCGGCCACATATTCCGCTTCAGTTGTTAATAGTGCCACGGATGCTTGTGTCTTTGAGAACCACAACGTGAGGGCTAGTCCAACGAAAGCACAAACACCACTAGTGCTTTTCCTATCGAGCATGCATCTTCCTAGATCCGAATCCGCAAAGCACATCACATCTACACCTTCACCTTTACGATACCATAATCCTAGATTAATGGTTCCCTTGATATATCTAAATATTCGTTTCACGGCTTCATAATGTGATTTCTTTGGATTTTCATGGAATCTTGCACAATAACAAACACTAAACATAATATCGGGGCGACTTGCCGTTAGATAAAGCGAGCTCCCAATCATGCCTCTATATTTCCTGTTATCAATAGACTCACCTTCCTCATCTTTTGTCAAGATGGTTGTTGTAGTCATTGGTGTATCCATAGGCTTAACATTTTCCAAATCATACTTCTTTAACATATGTCTAATATATTTAGATTGATTTATGAAAGTTCCATCTTCATATTGTTTAATTTGTAAACCAAGAAATAAGTGTAACTCACCCATCATACTATTTCAAATTCACTATGCATTTTGTTAGGAAATTCATCACATAAAGATGGACATGTAGAACCAAATATAATATCATCAACATATACTTGCACAAGTATCAAATGTTTATCTTTTTATCTTAATAAACAATGTATTATCTACTTTACCCATGTTATAACTGTTTTGGGTAAAAATTATGTAACCAAACTTAGTAAGTGAGGTAGCGTGCTTGTAAGATCAACGAAAATCGATAAAAGGAAGTAAAACTTGGCACAGTTGTTTACGAGGAAAACCCTTGATCTTTAGGGATCTCCGGCATAAAACCTCAGGGGGTGATAATCGACACCTGGCTCGTTTCTTGAATAAATGGTAAAAAGATTACAAGTGTGAGCAGCAAATGATCGAGATCTAAGTGTTACAGAGCTTGTTTGCGAGTATTCGATAATTCTAAGTGTTCGTGTGTCTTACTAATCGATCAAGCTGCTGATTAAATACAAAAAAATGATCCTAACTAACTTTCTGAGGATCCCGGAGCTTTACTCGGTCTTCAAATATGACCGTTATTGAACTTCTCTCGCAAGTTTTACACGTTCTCTTTGACTTCTCGCCCGATTCTTCAGGGATAAAATGAGTCAACACGTTTTACCTCATATAAAATAAATAGAAGACAAATAGTCATTAGTAGCATTAATATTTAGGATACCGAAGTTACCAGGATCTTGGATTCCGGATCATGTATCATTCAAGATCCTTCTTGAAATTTAACCCATAACAATTGTCCCCAAAATTTGACAGCCGTACGCACGAGTTACAGCTGTGAAATTTTCAAATTTCGAATTATAACCGACTTTTTGATAAGACGTGGTGCGAGAAACGAGGATTTG
This sequence comes from Smallanthus sonchifolius, assembly GCA_023525975.1. Taxonomy (NCBI): domain Eukaryota; kingdom Viridiplantae; phylum Streptophyta; class Magnoliopsida; order Asterales; family Asteraceae; genus Smallanthus; species Smallanthus sonchifolius. The sequence continues at coordinate 73,082,167 of CM042030.1, forward strand.
ATGCGTTGTCGTTCGAGGAGGTTATCATTACTCCTTTAAAATTATCTTTCTTCTTCATTATTCCCAACTTTATCTTCTCCAATATTCTCTCTGGGATCTCAGGTAACAACCTTGTTCCTATTCTTGTCTTTCTGGTTTTTGTTTAAAAAAATGGCTAAAAAGAATACCCGATCGTCTACATCTTCCGACAATCTTTAGAAAAACTGGTCTAAGTTATGCCCAAATCATGCCTATGATTTGGCGAACCCTATACACTCTGGAATTTCTGATTCGTCATCATGCTATTGATTTTTCTGCTTTGGAATTGGGGCACGTTTATAACCTAAGAAGCCATGGCTCTTCCCGCTTTCTATTTCAAATCAGACCTGGCATGACCCACTTGATCTTGAAAACAACTCAGAACGATTCCAACTGGAAAAATAACTTCTTCTTCATGAGAAGAGATTCAATTTCTGATAGGGATAAGTTGCTAGTCAAATGGATCATTAAGGGTAGGGTTTTGTCTTGTAGGATCCCGATAAATTTGATATCCGGGATACTAACTATTGATTTTTTTTTGTTTTGTAGCTCCCAAGTTCTCTAACCTAGCTCCTGCTTCCCCTGAGACTTCCAAGAAGGTTGCTGCCTTATACAGTATTGAGCCCATTAAGCGGACCTTCAAATTCAGGACCCCGTCGGTTGAAGTGAGTCCAGATGGTTCTTCCTCCGATTCAGAAATGTCTGGTAAGAAACACAATACCACATTATTTTATTAGTTAATAATATGATAAATATTTTGACCTGTTATTTCAAATTAGGTGAACGAAAGTCCAGCTCCAAATTTGCTTTGGATGACATTGACAACATGGTCTCCAAGGGTAAGGCCATCAAGAAGGAACCCAAGCAAGCTGCCATTCCATCACCCAAACCGGTTGCTCCTAAGCCTGAAGCCTCCATTGCTCACCCTAAGCCATCGTCTAGCAAGAAACTAAAGATCATGGATCCTACTGAACTGGCCACTCGAGAATGCACTGATTTTTTTGATGCTCACAAGAAGTTGCACAACTTCAGCCATCTGGTAAGAAATGTTCATTATCTTGGATCTTCAAGTTTAATCCTGCATTTATATTAACATATAGATTGTGTATGATAGGCTATGGAAAAAATGATTAATTTCCATGACCAATCGGTAAAAGAGGCCGAGGAGAGCAAACAGATGAACATATATCTGCAGAAGATTGCAGCCACCAAGAGCAAGAAGTTAGTTGAAGCAATTGATGATCTCAACAAGGCTAAAGTGGAGCTTCAGGATGCCTATGCTCAGCATGCTCAGGATCTTGATTCCATCTTCCAAGCCAGGATCAAAATGGCAGAAAAGGCTGCTGACGTGAACTTTCATTGAGCTAACTGGGACGTACAGGGCTGGAAGAAGTTGGTTGCCGACTTAGGTGGAGAGCTATTGCCGACTTAAGATGAAGGCAAAGTGGTGGCCGAAGGCGAGGTGGGAGGCTCTGCAAAGGCTATTGAGAAGGTGGTAGATCAAGACGATGCCGGTAAAGAAGAGAAGGCCCGAGTCTTGAATTTGATACTTTTGGTTCTTTATTCGTTTAACTTTAATTCTGTTGACCTGTTGAATAATTTCATTTTCCTTGTTTTGGGGATCCCTAACAGGGATGGACAATTTGATAATTCGTATCCTGGGTGGATGGTTCCTTTTTTGGATGAAACTCGGGACACACCTTAATTTCCTGCACTTAGAATGGTAATTAGTAGCTTTTGACTATCATGATTGTTGTTTGGTTTGTTTTGACATGTTTTAGAAAGTTAGCATCTCTATGTAGCAAAAATATACTTAGAAAAATAGGTTTGGATATATTTCAGGGATACTGGATCCTCAATAGTTATAAATAGTATCTTAGGTTTTTATCAAACTTTGACTTAGGAAAACATATCTTAATTTTAGCAAATGGTATGGAAGATTACCAATTACAAGCGAATCATGACTTAGTCATTCAAATCTTGGTTCCACTTTTAATTTAGAATTAACAAGTAGTCTCAAGAACATACCTTAATTGAAAATCAGAATGGATAGATGCACATACCAAATGTTTTATAAGTAGTCTAAAATGTTACAACCTTGAGTTGTCCCCTGTGTATAATCAATGAACACGTCTTAGATTTAGTAATCGTACTTCACGATCTTCATAAGTATTCAACCCGTTCAAGGATCTTGAGTCAGCATAGTGATGCTAAGTTCTTGAGTTAACACATAAGTGTTGAATAGTTGTGAAAAGTTAAAATCATGGGCCAAGACAGAATAACGTGGGCCAAGCCAGAATAACGTGGGCCAAGCAAGAATAATGTGAGCCAAGACAGAATAACGTGGGCCAAGACAGACTTAAGTTAGCATGAAAATGCTAAAAACCTTAGGAGTAACACGTCTGTTACTATCGTAGGATTCAAGATATAGCCAACAATGATGAAATTATCAGCCATTGTTACATGGACTGGTCGCACCACCTTAAACTATACTTGAATATCGTGCGCTACAGGCGGAGTGTTTAAACTCAATACTTAGAAAGGTGAAAACCTTTAAACCTTAGAAGGTATGCAGGATACATTAACTTGGGAGAGATGACCAATCTCTTTCTTCTGTCGGGATCCCTGGAGATACTTCCTGCAAAACAGGAAATCTTGGTGAAGGTGGGTGTTAGCCTAGCTAACACCCCTCCGACGCTCAAGTCAGTACTTTGATCAAGGGTAATAAGTATAAAATTAGTCAAGGATAGAAGACGTACAAGTTTCAGTTAGAACATAAGTTTTAAACTTACATAAAGTAGGTTTTGAGATGGATAGCATTCCAGGATCTTGGCAGGATATCCCCTTCCATAGTAGCCAACCAATAGGCACCCTTGCCTGCTTCAGAGTCAATCAAGTACGGGCCTTCCCACTTTGGTGCAAGCTTTCCATCACTAGGATTGGTAGTATTTTGAAACGTCTTTCCTAATACAAGATCACCCACTTGGAATCTTCTAATCCTTATGTTTTTGTCATAACATCTTGCTATCCTTTGTTGATAAGCTGCAATGCGAACTTTGGCAAGATCCCTGTGCTCATCCACGGTGTCGAGATCCTTAGCAAGAGCTTCGTCGTTGGTCTCTAGAGATTGGAAATTGGTTATGGCAGTAGGGATGACCATTTCTGTAGGGATCATGGCTTCAATACCAAATACCAATGATAACGGGATTTGCCCTATCGCGTTCTTCATGGTTGTCCTGTCTGCCCAAAGTACAAACGGTAACTTTTCAGCCCATCTTCCTTTCTTTGCTCCCAATCTCTTCTTGAGGTTGTTAATGATGATCTTGTTGCTAGATTTCGCTTGTCCGTTGGCTTGAGGATGTACTGGGGTGGAAGTTATCATTTTGATTCCCCAACTGGCACAGAAGTCAGTTTTTATCTTGCCAATTAACTGAGATCCATTATCACATATTATCTCTGCAGGGATCCCAAATCTTGTCAGGATGTTGCGCTTGATGAAGGAGATGACCTCTTTCTCTCTGACTTGGACAAATGCCTCAGCTTCAATCCATTTAAAGAAATAATTTTTCATTGCTAGCATAAAAGACCTTTCCTCCTGGTGCTTTGGGAAGTTTGCCGACGATATCCATTCCTCATTTCATGAATGGCCACAGAGAGATAACTGGATATAAAGGCTCTGCTGGTTGGTGAAGTATGTTGCTGTGTCTTTGAAAAGCGTCACATTTCTGGGAATAGGTCATAGCATCTTTCCTCATGGTAGGCCAGTAATACCATGTCTTTGAAAATAACGCTCTGCCCCCGGTGTGATTACCACAGTCGCATTCGTGTATATCTTTCATAACTTCATGTGCTTCCAGATCCTCCAAGCATCATAAGTATGGACCTGCAATAGATTTTCTATACAAAACATTCTGTAAAATTATAAAACGAGATACCCTCATGCGAAAAGCCTTGTGGTTCTTTTCATCACTCGAGATCTCACCATCCTGCAAGTATTTTTTGATGGGTAAAATCCAGGATCCTTGAATAGATTCAAGATCCCAAATATCTGCTTCTTCTTCAGTGTTGGATACTTCATTTATCTTCGCAATTGCTGGGCTCAGAATATGTATGATAGGTATCTTGATGTCTTTCGGTATTCTGAGAGCCGAAGCAAGGTTTGCTAGGGCATCAGCCTCAGTATTGTCTTCTCTGGGCACTTGTGTTATGTTAAAAGTTTGGAATTCCACGGATAATTTCTTAATTACTGCGAGGTATTTGGCAAAATTTTCTCCCTTTACTGCATACGAGCCATTGAAATGGTTAGCGATTAATAATGAGTCTACATATACCTGGAGATACCTGATCTTGATATCCCAAGCTAGTTGTAATCCTGCTATCAGCGCCTCATATTCCGCTTCGTTATTAGTTGCCTCAAACTCACAGCTTATGGATTGGGGTATTATGTCCCCTTGTGGCGATTTTAGTATGACTCCCAGACCTGTTCCTCTTACATTTGATGCACCATCAGTGAATAAGGTCCATTCATCCTTCGAATCTTCTAGTTGTTGGACTTCAAGGTCTGCCTCATGTTGAATGTCACTGCTGAAATCAGCCACAAAGTCCGCAAGTGCCTGAGACTTTATTGCTGTTCTAGGTTCATATATGAGGTCATAGGCGCTGAGCTTGACTAACCACTTAGCCATCCTTCCTGACATCTCTGGCTTTCTCAAGACACACTTAATGGGATAATTAGTCTTAACATGAATAGCATGAGTTTCAAAATAATGTCTAAGTTTAGTGGATGCCATTATTAAAGCTAAAATCATTTTTTCTAAATAAGAGTACCTGGTTTCCGCTGGTAGCAAACTTTTACTTACATGGTATACCGGATGCTGTTGTCACTCATGATCCTTGACTAGTACAACACTTATGGTGCTTCGGGATACTGCCAAGTATAGGGATAGTGGTTCACCGTCTTCTGGTTTCATTAATAGAGGAGCTGATGACAAGTATTCCTTTAGTGATTGGAGTGCTTGTTCATGCTTCTATTCCCATTCGAATCTCTTGTTCTTCTTCAGGATGTCGTAGAATTCCTTGCATTTTTCGAAGGATCTTGATATAAATCTGTTGAGCGCTGCTACTCTGCCGGTCAGTCTCTGGACATCCTTGGTGTTTGCCGGGGATTTCAGATTAATGATAGCTTTGATTTGTTCTGGACTGGCCTCTATTCCTCTCTTGGTTACCATGTAACCCAAGAACTTTCCTGTCCCCACTCCGAAGTGGCATTTTGAAGGGTTCAACTTCATGTTATATTGGTCCAGGATATCAAATGCTTCTCTGAGATCCCTAAGATGATCCTCAGCTTTCTTCGATTTTACCACCATATCATCTATGTAGACTTCCATAGTGTCCCCAATCTTGTCTTTGAACATCATGTTTACCAGTCTCTGTTACATGGCACCTGCATTTTTAAGACCAAACGGCATAGCTATGTAACAATAAATACCTGTCAGAGTCACGAAGGCCGTATCTTCCTGATCTGATGGTTCCATTTAGATCTGTTGAAATCCCGAAGAGCCATCCATAAAAGTCAGGATCTCGTGGCAAGCTGTAGCGTCCACCATTGAGCCTATGTGCGGTAATGGGAAGGGATCTTTATGACACACCTTGTTGAGGTCCGTGTAGTATACACAAACTCTCCACTTCTCGTTTTTCTTCTAGACCACCACCACTATGACAACCCTTAATTTAGAGACAAAGTTCTCGCAAATTAATTTACCATAAACAGGCTCGGCCCATTGGCGGCCCCCAAAATATTTCTCATTAATATATTATAATGAATTAAATATTCGAGAGATATTTTCTAATAATTATAAAATTTTATGAACGAAAAATATTTATTGGGAACAAGAACATACGACGATATTTCAGGTATAACACCCAAAACTGGTGGGAGGTCTACCCACAAAAAAATCTCATATATATATATACTATTCTTTTCTTTTTCTTCATTTTGCAACAACAAACACACACACATGTGTGTGTTTCTAGAGAGAGAATCGAGAGGAAGAAGGGGAAGGGAGGAGGCCGGTCAGCCTCCAGCGGCCCCCCATTCTGCTATAGACGGCGGAACCCTGCAACACACGGCAGTGAGCGACGACGGCACACGGCGGTGGAGCATGGTGGCGCACGGGTTCTGAAGAGTGGTGGCAAGTGCACCACCTCATCCGATAGATCTCGACGTCCTGAGTCCGATGGTGGTGGTGGTTTGCACTAGATCGCTACGGTGGTGGAGATTCCGGCCAAAAACACTTTTTCCGGCGACCTCAACAATTGGGGCTTTTGCTAGAAAAGAGTTCCTAAAACTCCGATCTACGCATACGAAGAAGTTTGGGTCGAAAAAGTGAAGTTTTCCAGCAAAAATCACTAAATCCGGCCACTGCCCAGCTTTTCGTACAAAATCACTAAATCCGGCCACTGCCCAGCTTTTCGTCGAAGAAGTTTGGCGGCGGTCGGCGGCAGAGACTGTGGATCTGGTGGAGCCCGACGAGATGGTTCTGTGGCCGCTTGAATCACCTCAATCGGAGTTCGTATGATCAAATTATGAGCAAAACAAGTTTTCTTCTCGCGTCGTGCTCAGCTTTTCGTACAAAACCGCTTAGAACGGCTTGCACGCTAAGGTATAACCCGAAACACTTATAGATCTATTGTCGGGTAGTAGCACGGGACCTAAAAATATTGTCGCTGACGTCATTTGAGAACGTTTTTCGGACACATTAAAATGTGTTATAATTATATATTTTTTTATATAGTTATCAAGTAATTGACGAATTTAAGTATGGTTTAATTATTAGAATCTAAAGTGCGGTTTATTGGATTATTGGTGTAATTTAATGTTGGAATTGGAAAGTTGGATATTGTCGGGTTTAGCCAAAAACAAACGGGACTCTGCCCGATTTTCGTTAAAAATAAAGAGTTTTATTTCTACAACTTAGATGTCTTCAACATGGTTTGGGTTAGATTTGAAGCCTTAATGTTAGGGCATGATCCTATTTATATTGTTGTTGATGTTGACAACACTTGTTTGAACAATAGGAACCGTTTAGGAATGTTGCGCCCACATACTGTCAACTGAGTTTATGATATTATTAGCTGGACTTGAGGTGAGTTCACGACCCCCTTTTAGCTTTTTAATATTTTCTAAACATCGGGCTTGAAACATACTTACTCAACATATTTGCTTAAATATTTGAAAGCATGAAAAAAATAAATGTTTGATACATTTGAGAAACATGGTACACACTTACATATATTTTTATATGATAACAAGAAAACAAAACATGACCATTATGTTTGCATGAGGGAACAATTAAAGAGCTTGTAAAGTCCCGTGAACATCACCAACATTATAACCATTAACTTTAGGGCATGAGATTCTATGAATAGTACTATTGGGGGTGACGCCCCCGATCATGGTTAGTCGCGCTAACCGACGACTTGGAGGGTCGAATGGCCGCATATTATCTTAACACATACTCGTGGGGAGCGAGAGAGGGGCATTCAGCGATCATGGTTTGGTTATGGCTCATGTATAAATATATTATTTGTAAGGCTAGCTAGCTTGCGAATAGGTCAAACATTACTTGTTTTGTTTATCATATACATTGAATCGTTTTCGTGCAGATGGATCTACCAATCTTTTTAGTGCAAATTGGTTTTGTTTTTATTGGGAAAACTATCTGTTTTATCACCATGAGGTCATCACATGTTTTCATTGGGAAAACTACTCGTTTTATGACCATGAGGTCATCACATGTTTTCATTGGAAAATTACTCATTTTATGACCATGAGGTCATCACTTGTTTTCATTGGGAAAACGACTCACTTTATGACTACGAGGTCATCACATGTTTTCGAGGAAAACGGTTTTATAAAATGCCATGTATACGATATCAATGTTTCCAAGGAAACCTACTTTACACTGCAACAAAAAAACCTGTGAACTCACCAACATTTGTGTTGACATTTTTAAGTATGTTTTTCAGGTAACACTTAGCTATGGCTCGGTTGGAATAGGCTAGCTATTTGGATTAATCCCTAGATGCCGAATATGCATAATGGTCAAACCTCAAGTCTATTTTTGATCTAGAAGGATTTAGATCATTGTATTACTTTGTATTAGTAACTGTAAAAAGTACTCATTACTTTAGAAATCTTTTCTTTAGTTTCCGCTGTTGTGTAATGTTACCAATAGTTGCGACCCTTATTTATTTATTAAGTAAATAAATTTGGGGGTCTGACAAATTGGTATCAGAGCCAATGATTTTAGCGAATTAGGTTTCCTTAGTGACACCTAGGCTCTAACCAGACTCATATAAGGACCAAGATTTCTAAGACCAACATCACACTAAGAACACCAAAGACCTGAGTATATAAATTCCAACCATTGTCGAAAAACTTGGGTTGACCATTAGTGTATGTAGTTATGTAAACTTATGAGCTATATCAGGAGATAATGCCATAGTTAAAGAGGCCAGTACCTTTAAATCTCTTTTAACTATATCAAAGTCTTCATCAGTGTTGTTCTCTATCTGTCTTGGTGCCTTAGTGCCATCTTCCTTGTCATACATAGGGATTTGTGATCCCTTGAGTATGCTTCTCCACATTTTGGCTTCAAACAGCAAAACATGATTTTGAAACCTATACTTCCAGTCCACATAGTCTTCAGCACATGTAAGCCATGGTGGTTTGGTACTAGTACCAATTTGTAAATCTAACAAGCTATTTAGATTCATGGTGAGTTGCTGAGAAGTCATCCTATCAGAATGTAGGTCCAGAATCTTTTACCCATGAATAAGTAAAATACCGTGAACTAGAAACCAGCCGTGAACTACAAGTAAACCGTGAACTTCACCCACACCCACGGTGGGCGCCAAATTTTTTTTGGTAAAAATTATGTAAACTAATTTTGTAACCTGATGTCGCCCAGACGGTCTATTAAAATAATAACAAAACCTAACCTAGACTCCTAAGTAATAAAAGGAGTACCTTCAACTAAACCGCACTGACAGGCAAGTGTACCTATCGAGTGTAGCACAGCTGAATGGTAAACTGAGTTATCGAACCCTAGAGACACTGAATACTGATACTAGACTCTAACACGGACTAAAGATTGATTTGGTTTGGGGGGGGGGGGTTACTACACTACTATTAAACTAATGAATGCAGAAAACTAAGATCGACTCAACTATCAAGACAAAGGACAAAGGTAATATCAAGAATGGGAAGAATATCACCTAGGTCGTAATCCTACTTGCAAAGCACAACTTCTATCGGTTATGGAAACTATAATGGATCTGAGTTTCTAAAGAAACAACTCTAGACAGCCTAGTGGATCCCTAATCACTCTCAGGGTGTCACCAACTAAGGAACCTAAAAATGTACTAACTCACCAGATTGTTGGATCACTTCTCAGGTATTTCCAACTATGATAAAGTACCCTAATAGACAGATTACCTCTCAGCCTCTCCGTCCACCAATAAACTCAGAGAATGCATAGGGTAATCTCAAGATAACAACTATGACACGAATAGCAACAATCACTAAACACCTAATACCGGCTTCCTCTCAGACAATTGACACTCGGATTCCTAATGACGAAGACTAAACGACTAATTCTCACCTCTCGGGTATTGAACTAGGATACACATTCAATTCTAATCAATAATCAGTCACAGTCCCTAGGGTCACTACGTCTAGCAAACCACCCTAATCACAAACCCTAAGATCTATGACAAAGATATGCTAATCAAACAGGCAGACAACCACAATCAACGCAAGGAATTGAAATAAAAAACAAGATCAGATCTAAACATGCAATAACATCACAATTATCACTCAAGATCTTTTACAAAATCATAAACCCATTAATTAAATCCAAAAACAGATAAAAATCCAAACTTTAACAAGTATTCATCAATTGACCTAGGCAATATCAAAGTTCTAGCCTAGAATCATGTTCAAACAACCAAAACAGAAGTAATAAACAAGATTCATGGTTTCAAACAAGCAAATCAAAGATAAAAATCCAAATTTGTAAACCGAATACGTAAAACTACAAACCCGGGATCCAAAGATTCAAGCTTTAGCCTTCAATTAACCTCCAATCTCCTAAAATCGCCTCTGGTCTCTCTCTAGACGGATAAAAATCGAACTCCCTTCATAATGGGATTAAAATTCTATTTAAATTGGAAAATTAGGGTTTTGCGGAAATTACTTCCCTCGCGTACCACAAGAAAATATGCTAGGTTCCTCGCGTACCGCGAGGAACAAAATAGTCGGGTACGAATTCTGGGATCCTCGCGTACCGCGAGACATTGAGGCTAACCCTTCACGTACCACAAGGGACTTTTTTTCATCTTTTTTTCACTTTTGAACGCTGGACTTTCTTCTCTTGCTCGGTTCTTTCGTATATTCACTTGTAATTAACTCGAGCACCTAAAAACATAACAAACACTCAATAGTACATTAAAACGACTCAAAACAAAGATAAAACTAACTAAAAACACACAAAACACTAGGAATAAAGATGTGTGCTTTGCACTACATCAAACATCCCCACACTTAACCTTTTTTCATCCTCGAAAAAGATGCAAATGGAATCATAACTCAGATCTAACTTAACAAACATCAATTCCTAATTAGCAAAATATACTCACCCGTTAAAAAGCAATAATCAGTATTTCTATCCGATTAAACCCAAGCACCACTTTCTAGCCCACGTAATGTGTTCTAATGCCAATTTATACCAAGCATATCAATCAATCTATGGGACTCACACTTAACAGTTACAGCTCTACCTAATCCTGTCTCACGGTCATGTCTAGGCACAGATCAAACCTTATAGATTTACCCTACCACGTTAAACTAAAATTTACATGTTTCAGAAATCAGATGAAAAATGGATGAAGTATGAGCATTATTAAGCAAATTAACTTTCGTCTAGAGGCGTTTCAACCAAGTCACTATCCCGGAAGGTAATACATAGACTAAGTCACATCATGAAGCACATAAGAATCAACCCAGTGGTGTTTCAATCAGGCTGGAACCCGACATGTGACACGTAGGCGAAACTTAGATTTCAATTAAATAATCTCAAGAATTATGAAATTATGGATGTGGGCGCCACCAAAACTCGGATTTATTCTCATAAAAAGAGAGTGGTGTGCCATGAAATTTAAAAAACCTCTAAATTTTTTACTTAACGTGGTACCTATCACCTTATGTTGACAGTTTCAGTATAACCATTACCCTAAGATGAATACCCACAAGATATCATGAATTTAAATCCAATTAATTCCTAAACAACACAAACAGGATATTGAAGCTATCAAATCGGCTGGGTCTACCAAAACATCACTAATTAGACACGTTTTCTATTATTTATTCATTTAAACCCAACAAGCAGATCCAGTTGTACTATCATTTTCCAAGTATATGCAATTATTTCCAAGGATATTTTTTTCAAAATTTTTAATTTTTTTGTATTTTTGAGTTTTTATAAACAAGACAAACTAGACTCAACTAAACACTTACATCTCCACACTTCAAAGACGCATTGTCCTTAATGTGAAGCAAAACACAACTAAAAATTAAAATGCAAAAATAAACAGTAAGTGACTTAGCTAGTAATGTAGCATGAATGGTCCAACATTACTCTTCCACGTGTGCACCGTATAGCATTTCGGTCGCGGTTGCACAAACTGTCGGGTTGCCTTTATAAATTGTATACAAGAGATAATCAATCCTGCCCGAATGGAGATTGAGTACGGGCGGAATGACAAAACCTGCAAAATAAACCTCACACAAACTCGCAGCATTAAATTGACTCAAATTAAAAATAAAGACTCGACTGACTCACTAAGAATTAAAGACTAAAGATAGATAGATGCATAAAAACATACTTGATGGGTGGCAAACACACAGACATGAATGCCACAGCAAGGTAGGTCATCGGTCATGAACGGTTTCAAGTTTCATATGGTAGTGGTGATGGGATGGTATGGATGGTAGATGATCCATGGTAGATGAAGAGTGGTGGTGTAGTGGATGAGGTGGTGGTGGATGGTTAGTAGTGGTGAATGACGATGTGCGGTGAGGGATACCATGGAAAACAAGGAAGAAAGGCACTTCCAGGGGTGCCCCGCGTACCGCGAAGAATAGGCGGCCACTCCTCGCGTACCGCGAGGGAGTGGCATTTAAGCCGGCAATGTCTTTTGTCTCTCCCGTACCGCGAGAAACCTCAAACACACCCACGTCTGGTGACAGAAAGTTAAGGGGGTTTTTATACTTAGAAATTTTTTTACCCCTTAACTTCTTCTCACCCAATTTCTAATAGAACCATATTCCAAGCATAAAAACCAATGTAAAAATACTTGGAACTTCGTTCCTGATGATTTCCTTTTCCGAATCGAACATGAATCCCTGCATAAACTGACACAAACAAAACACATACCGAAAAACACCGAAAAAGACACGGACTCAGACCAAGTAAAGCACACAAACTCTACATCCCGGGCACTTGCCCGAGACTCAAACAAGCCTATCAGGAGGCTTCTCCTTGATCCTAACCGGCACCGCCTTCATCCTACGCGGCCTACCGATCCTCCAACTCTTCAACATCCTCATACTCCTATCAAATAGTGGACCTATATCACTCAGGTCCTTCCACCGCAGCTTATACCTACCCGGTCCGAAGATGATACACATCAAATATCCTACCAGCTTCTTACCCCTCGACGTCCCCACACTTGGGGTTTGCATTTCCCTAAACTCACATGGATCTTTCAACACACGGGTTCTCTTACGAGGTGGCCTAGACTTAGGGGTACTAGAATTATGCCTCAGCTCAGGAGTTCTACCCTCAGAATGAGCAACTATGTTGGGAAAAGGCTCGCATAAGGGTATTTCTAAGGATGTGACTTCTAAGCCTCCACCAGGATCTTCGGGATCCCATACAACCTCCACCAACTTCCCCACACTTGGGGTTTTACCTATGATTTCTTCGAATTCTGCCATCATCTCCAGCAGATCATCAGGCACCTCATCGCCGTAATCGTCCAGCTCATCTGACAATCCTTCTAACTCTACCGCCCACTCAGATGGTTCTTCTAAATTAGGGGCGGGTTCACCTACTTCTATCTCTGGATTAGAGTCCCAATGGTTATCCGTGAAGGCCTCAAGCATGCACTATGCTTGCCAACATCCCTCTCGGACTAGCAATATCGAATGTGATCATCTTATCCCCCACACGGAGTGTGAGTTTCCCTTCAAAGACATCGATCATGGCCTTAGAGGTACGTAGGAACGGGCGTCCTAGTATGCTCTATCATCCACTTCCATGTCCAGAATGACGAAATCCATGGAGAAGACAAACTTACCAACTTTCACTAACAGATTCTCCACAATTCCCCGTGGATACTTGACTGAGCGGTCAGCCAAGGAAATGCTCATGCTTGTCGGCTGCAGTTCACCTAGGTCCAACTGTTTATAGATAGAATATGGTATCAGATTGATGCTAGCATCTAGGTCGGCCAACGCGTGGTGCGAGGGCAAACTGCCTAGGAGACACGGGATCGTGAAACGACCTGAATCTCCTAATTTCTCGGGCAGCTTGTTCTGCACCACAACAGAGCATTTCTCACTAAGTGAGACTTCAGAGATCCCTCCTAGTTTCTTCTTGTTGGAAAGAAGATCTTTGAGGAACTTGCCATACTTAGGCATATGCTGGAGGACCTCTATGAATGGGAGATTGACCTTGAGTTGTCTAAACATATCAAGGAAAGTACCATATTCCCTAGCATTCTTATATGGCAGTACGCGCTCTGGGTAAGGAATACGACTCAAGTCAACCCCAGGGGACTTCATCTCCACCCCCTTCTTCTTTTCCACTGCCCTCTCGGCAGGCTTCTCCATCTCTATCTCTTCATCCACCAGCTCTAATTCTTCTACAACCGGTGGGATCTCCTTCTCTTCTGCCCTATGACTTCTTGTCGACACAGCTTTCAACTCGGGCTCCTCTACCATCCTAGCTTCGATCTCAGCAAATCGAGCTCTCTAGTCTACCTTGTTCACTTCCTCTACCGAATGTATGCCATACTCAATGGAGTGGGATTCATCCTCTACAACCTTTTTCTTCTCCACACTTCTAACTGACACGGCCATCACTGAAGCGTCGGGGCCTGAAGATTGACCTCCTTTTCTACCCTTCAGGCTCTGAGCGATGTCTCCAGCCATGCGCTGCAAGTCCTGGAATGTCGACTGCTGATCTTCAATAGAGTGTTGTGGCTATCCAGTCTTTGCCTCGTATCCTTATCTTGCTGGACTAGGTGGGCAAGCAGTTGTGTTTGATTCTCGAGCATCTCTTCGATCTTCCTTGTATTGACACTGCTTCCCGAGCTCGCTCCTCGTTCTCCTCCTTGCTGATGCTATTAAACCCAGGCGGGTTATTTCCAGATTTCCATCCCGAGCCAAATGAATTATTGTAGTTGTATCCTCGGTTCTGGTATTGGTTGCCAGCATAGCTCACATGCTCCTGATTATTTACGGGGTAATCTCGGGTGTCGTGGCCTCCTCTACACACTTGACACCGCTGAGCACTAAGCTTCAGCTCCTTAATCTCGTTAGCCATTGAGGCGAGTGCAGCAGCCACGCTAGTCTCAGGAGTGACCTGATGGACACATCTAGGAGAAGAGGCAGCTGCCCTAGCACTAGGAATGGAAGTCCTAGTAGATGGATACTGCTGTTCCACTTGATCGAAGCTCTCGAACATTTCCTCGCACTCATCAGGCTCGAGTCTCTCCATGATATGGCCTCCCGCAACTGTATTGAACATTTGCTGCTTCTCGAAGGTGAGACCATTGTAGAACTTCTCCACTAGCGCCCGGTCAAAAAAACCATTCTGGGGACATCGGCTCAACAACGTGTTGAACCGCTCCCAGGCCATGTGATAAGGTTCGTCAGGATCCATCCGGAACGAATGTATTTGATCCCGAAGGCGAGCGGCCCTGGAAGGTGGATAGTACTTCTTAAAGAATTTGGCTTGAAGATCCTCCCAGGTGGTGATAGAATTGTCAGGGAGGGTGTCAGGCCAAGTATATGCGCGACCAGAGAGAGAGAATTGGAAGAGACGCAGGTAGATAGCGTCCTTAGATACACCCGTGATATTGAAGGTATCACATATGCGCGCAAAGCGGGACAGGTGTCCGGGTGCATCCTCATCCTCAAGGCCATGAAATTGAGTGGCATGAGTGATCGTGCTCATGACTTGTGATGGGATCTACCAAGAATTGGTGTTTGAAATAGTGGGGCGAGTGATCGAAGATCTCGCGTCCATGACCCCATCACTAGCCCTCTGGTGTACTGTACGCCTCGCTCGTGGGTCAACGTCGCCCACTTGTGGAAAGGGGATTGGGATAGTAGGACGTACTTGGGTGCTGCACAATGCTTTCAAACGCTCCCGAAAGTCGCGGGTGCGCTCGTGTAGCTCTCGCTCGGGCTCTAGGGAAGCTGAATAAGGTGGTGACCCCTGTGAACGAGTATTGTGCATAAACTGACACAAGAACAAAAGAAACAAATAAAAACTCAAGACAGAAATACTCGATCCTAAATTAGACACTCAGATAGCACGTAGGACAAGCACAGAAGACACACAAGACACAAAAGCAAAACAAACCAAAAATCACTAAAAGAACAAGTCAAAGCTAATATTGATATTGCCAAGTGTCCCCGGCAACGGCGCCAAAAACTTGATGTCGCCCAGACGGTCTATTAAAATAATAAAAAAACCTAACCTAGACTCCTAAGTAATAAAAGGAGTACCTTCAACTAAACCGCACTGACAGGCAAGTGTACCTATCGAGTGTAGCACAGCTGAATGGTAAACTGAGTTATCGAACTCTAGAGACACTGAATACTAATACTAGACTCTAACACGGACTAAAGATTGATTTGGTTTGGGGGGGGGGTTACTACACTACTATTAAACTAATGAATGCAGAAAACTAAGATCGACTCAACTATCAAGACAAAGGACAAAGGTAATATCAAGAATGGGAAGAATATCACCTAGGTCGTAATCCTACTTGCAAAGCACAACTTCTATCGGTTATGGAAACTATAATGGATCTGAGTTTCTAAAGAAACAACTCTAGACAGCCTAGTAGATCCCTAATCACTCTCAGGGTGTCACCAACTAAGGAACCTAAAAATGTACTAACTCACCAGATTGTTGGATCACTTCTCAGGTATTTCCAACTATGATAAAGTACCCTAATAGACAGATTACCTCTCAGCCTCTCCGTCCACCAATAAACTCAGAGAATGCATAGGGTAATCTCAAGATAACAACTACGACACAAATAGCAACAATCACTAAACACCTAATACCGGCTTCCTCTCAGACAATTGATACTCGGATTCCTAATGACGAAGACTAAACGACTAATTCTCACCTCTCGGGTATTGAACTAGGATACACATTCAATTCTAATCAATAATCAGTCACAGTCCCTAGGGTCACTACGTCTAGCAAACCACCCTAATCACAAACCCTAAGATCTATGACAAAGATATGCTAATCAAACAGGCAGACAACCACAATCAACGCAAGGAATTGAAATAAAAAACAAGATCAGATCTAAACATGCAATAACATCACAATTATCACTCAAGATCTTTTACAAAATCATAAACCCATTAATTAAATCCAAAAACTGATAAAAATCCAAACTTTAACTTGTATTCATCAATTGACCTAGGCAATATCAAAGTTCTAGCCTAGAATCATGTTCAAACAACCAAAACATAAGTAATAAACAAGATTCATGATTTCAAACAAGCAAATCAAAGATAAAAATCAAATTTTGTAAACTGAATACGTAAAACTACAAACCCGGGATCCAAAGATTCAAGCTTTTGCCTTCAATTAACCTCTAATCTCCCAAAATCGCCTCTGGTTTCTCTCTAGACGGATAAAAATCGAACTCCCTTCATAATGGGATTAAACTTCTATTTAAATTGGAAAATTAGGGTTTTGCGGAAATTACTTCCCTCGCGTACCGCGAGAAAATATGCTAGGTTCCTTGCGTATCGCGAGGAACAAAATAGTCGGGTGCGAATTCTGGGATCCTCGCGTACCGCGAGACATTTAGGCTAACCCTTCGCGTACCGCGAGGTACTTGTTTTCACCATTTTTTCACTTTTGAACCCTGGACTTTCTTCTTTTGCTCGGTTCTTTCGTATATTCACTTGTAATTAACTCGAGCACCTACAAAAATAACAAAGACTCAATAGTACATTAAAACGACTCAAAACACAGATAAAACTAACTAAAAACGCACAAAACACTAGGAATAAAGATGTGTGCTTTGCACTACATCATAACCAAACTTAGTAAATGAGGTAGCGTGCTTGTAAGATCAACGAAAATCGATAAAAGGAAGTACAACTTGACACAGTTGTTTACGAGAAAAGCCCTTAATCTTTAGGGATCTCCGACATAAAACCTCGGGAGGTGACAATCGACACCTGCCTCGTTTCTTGAATAAATGGTAAAAATATTACAAGTGTGAGTAGCAAATGATTGGGATCTAAGTGTTACAGAGCTTGTTTGCGAGTATTCGATAATGCTAAGTGTTCGTGTGTCTTGCTAATCGATCAAGCTGCTGATTAAATACAAAAAATGATCCTAACTTTTCGAGGATCCCGGAGCTTTACTCGGTCTTCAAATATAACCGTTATTGAGATTCTCTAGCAAGTTTTACACGTTCTCTTTGACTTCTCGCCCGATTCTTAAGGGATAAGACGAGTCAACACGTTTTACCTGCACATATAAAAGAAATAGAGGACAAATAGACGTTAGTAGCATTAATATTCAGGATACCGAAGTTACCAGGATCTTGGATTTCAGATTATGCATCATTCAGGATCCTGCTTGAAATTTAACCCATAACAATAACCATTTTCAATCAAGAATGATTTTAATCTATCATACCAAGCTCTAAGAGCTTGTCTAAGTCCGTATAATGCCTTATGAAGCTTATAAACATAATGTGGTTTTTTAAAATATTCAAACCAGGAGGTTGAGCAACATATGCTTCCTCATTTATTATTCCATTTAGAAAGCACTTTTGACATCCATTTGATATAGTTTGAAATCTTTAGCACATGCAAAAGCAAGTAGAATCATTATGGATTCTAATGTAACAATCGAAGCAAAGGCTTCATCATAATCAATGCCTTCTTGTTGATTGAATCCTTGGACTACTAACCTAGCCTTGTTTCTAGTTACTATACCATTTTCATCCATTTTGTTTCTATATACCCACCTAGTTCTATGATGGTTTGACCACTAGGAGGAGGAACAAGTTCCCAAACCTTGCTCATAACGAGTTGATTTAATTATTCTTGCATGGCTACTATCCAATTTAGATCATTAAGGGCTTCTTTAACATTCTTGGGTTCTACGGATGATACAAAGGTAAAAGATGTATTGATGTTATGGGCTTTTGATCTAGTGGTTCTTTAGTTTAATACTCATATGACTTGGTCAATCGGGTGATCCTTAACTTCCTTGACATTCATGGTTTGTTCTACCTCTTTGGGAGGATAATCATCCAAGGGATTAGCTTCAATAGGAGGTCCACCTTCAATGTTTCTTATTGCTTCAACTTCACCCACATCATCATCAATTAACTTAGTTGACTTTGACTTAGGTGGAGTTTCATCAAAAGATACATTAAGATATTCTTCCACATCCATTGTAGTTTTGTTTAAGATTCTATAGGCTTTGCTATTTAGGGAGTATCCTAAAATACTCCTTCATAGGCTTTGGGATCAAATTTGGTTAAGTAATCTTTGGTGTTAGTCACAAAGAAATTGCTACCAAATACTCTAAGATGTCCTAAGGATGGTTTTCTTCCCTTAAAGATTTCATATGGGGTTTTATCTAACATTGGTCTAACTAGGACTCTATTTAGGATATAGGTTGCGGTTGCTACGACAACACACCAAAACTTTGTGGGATGGATTGCTCAATAAGCACTGTTCGAATCATCTCTTATAACGTTCGGTTCTTCCTCTCAACAACCCCGTTGGATTGAGGCGTTCGAGGAGCCGAGAAGTTATGGGTTATCCCATACTTGTCACAAAATGATCCAAATTGTAATTAATTGTCAAATTCTCTACCATGGTCGGTACGAATTGAAATAATCGTACAACCTTGTTGGTTTTGAATCTTTTTACTTAGAATTTTAAATCTTTCGAAAGCTTCATTTTTAGTTTTCAAAAATGATGTCCAGGTATATCATAAAAAATCATCAACAACTATCAAAGTGTAGTGGTTAGCCCCATAACTTTGGATTGATGATGGACGAACCATGTGAAATAGTTCTAAAACTCTTTTAGTTGACACTATGTTCTTAGATTTATGAGACACACGAACTTGTTTTCCTATTTTTACATGCATCATAAAAATGATTTTCAAATTTCAACTTAGGCATATCTCTAACAAGTTCTTTGTTATTTATTTTTTGTATCAATTTCGTGTTAGCATGTCCTAACCTTCTATGCCACAATGTTGTTGTAAGGCCCCAAACCCGGGAGGCCTCACTTATTAGATTTACTCACCAACACATAGCACTTAAACATAAGACATACAATATCACAGCGAAAACGATTTAAAATCTCAACATACGCAGCGGAAACATAACATGTCTAAACAACTGAAACTTGTCAAATACAATTGAAACTTGTCTTAATCAACTTAATCAAAAGAAACATGAACAGGATGTCAGATGATGATCTTCGGGTAACTCTTCTCGCCAAGCCAAGCATCCATATCCATCTACTGCCACCTACACTAAACTGATGTGCATACTAAAAATCAGCAACGCTGAGTGAGTTCTAACGTTTACTTTAAATCAATTATACAAAAGATTTACTAAAACATATATACTGCCATTAATGCTAAACTTAACACACTTTACTTTTCAAACAGTTTAAAACGTATAATAAACCTTCAATTCCTCTTTACTGTACTGCCCTCATGGCTTACATCCATGAACCGACAAGTACCTGGTCAATGCCCCCATGATCAACGACCATGAACCGACAATACCGCTTATCCGTCAATTCCTTGTCACTACTGTACCGCCCCCATGGTCAACGACCATGAACCGACGAGTACCTGGTCAGTGCCCCCGTGGTCAACGACCATGAACCGACAATACCCTGGTCAATGCCCCCATGATCAACGACCATGAACCGACAATACCGCTTAACACTACGGGGAGGTTGCGTGGATCTCCCGAGCAACCGCCGTCACTCATCCCAGTTGTACAACCGTTACCGAACTCAAAGGTTCTTACTAATGTGTAGAACCCATATCTGACATCTTGTACAAGTAACATCTGTCCCAAGGACCTTTATAGCTGGTACACATTCTCGAAGGAAAACTGTTCACTTTACAGTTCATAAAACTTTCTGTAAATCTTGTTCATAACTTAACATGTGTTATACCTTTGTTTATGTATATAAAAATATAGTAAGCGCTTGCCATAAATACCTTTGCTTTTACTTATATATATCTTAACACATATATCATGCCTTTGTTTATGTATAATAAATATAGTAAACGCTTGCCGAATGATATATCTTGCTTACTTGAAAATACTAACACATATATTATGCCTTTGTTTATGTATAATAAATATAGTAAACGCTTGCCAAATAATATATCTTGCTTTACTGAAAACGTACTTTTGCCTCTTTTAAACTTTTCACTAAAACATAGCTTTTCCCTTCAGTTTATAATATATAAAATATAATAAACGCTTTACACTAAGTATGCACACCACCCCTAAAGAAGGCAAAAAGGGGATTAGAACTCACCTGGTATCTTAACTGCAATGGTCTACTGGATCTCACACAATCTGGACAATCATAACAATTGACACATATCAGACTTAACTCAACGCTAAATGGTTTCACCATTTCTGGCTAGGCGAACATACTGACT
This sequence comes from Smallanthus sonchifolius, assembly GCA_023525975.1. Taxonomy (NCBI): domain Eukaryota; kingdom Viridiplantae; phylum Streptophyta; class Magnoliopsida; order Asterales; family Asteraceae; genus Smallanthus; species Smallanthus sonchifolius. Next base: position 73,103,244 of record CM042030.1, read on the forward strand.
TCACTAACCGGCTATATATATATACCCATAGACTTTATGCTTGCGCACTTGGTAAGTGCGCAAAGCCTTGCTCTTGCGTACTTGATAAGTACGCAGACTTTGCTTCTTGTGTACTTGATAACTACGCATGCTTTGCTTCTTGCGTACTTGATAACTACGCATGCTTTGCTTCTTGCGTACTTGATAAGTACGCAGGACCTTATTCATGCGTACTTGGTAAGTACGCAGGATCCTCTTCATGCGTACTTGGTAAGTACGCAGGATCTGCTTTCCCGCAAAAACCCTAACTTTCGCATTCGGGTCTGATCACGTCAAGATCCCGAACTTGTTTACATTCAAAACGTTTGCTTTTCATTAAGGAAATCAAATCTATGCTTTTCTTCCAGTTTCACCCGTAAAAACGTTACCTTTTCCTCCCAAACCCGAAAAACCCAAAAACGAACAAAAACTCAGATCTAGGAGAATCGGTTACCTGTAAACGCTTCTTCTTCATAGCTAATCGTTCCAGATACGTATGCCTACTGTCCTATGAGCTCAGATTCAAAAACCGGGACTTTCTCTCTCTAGACTCTCTCTCACTTTCTCTCTCTTGGAAGTGAGGGTTTTGGGCTGGTCTTGAGGCTTATAAGGGCCCAAACCCTTGCCTTTTCGGCCCGTATACCCCGGCCCAAGCCCGCTTCCCTTTTTCTTATTTAAGTTTTTAATTCTCGTGAATTCTTTCGCGCTCTAAAACTCGGGCTGTTACAAGTCTACCCTCCTTACAATATGTTTCGTCCTCGAAACCTGTCATAAGCTATACTGATAGCAAATCACAGAATGGGTGGCATTAACCGTAGCTATGCAAGGCAGCTTGGTCATGAAAGCCAATGTGATTTACTACCACTGGGAGCTTAACCTTGGGCGATCTCAAATTCTAAGGCATCTAGACTAATGGGGCTAACTAATTTAGTAAGGAAATAATAACATAAACTTGCCATATCACAAATAAGAGCTTTCAACGTACCTTACTGAGTCATCTGGTAGACCCTCGCCTTGGCTTTGTTCATGTAGGGTTCCTTTTCTTCACCCTTTCCCTTTCCAGATCCCCCCGCTTCCGTTTCCTTGGGTTTCCTACAATCTCGGCTCACGTGTCCATGTTCCCCACAATTGTGGCATCTTGGCCTTTCCGGGAAGTCCCGCGATTGGTGTCCAAACTTGCCACACCTGAAACATCCCACCTGACCCGCCTTACACTCACCTCCATGTCTCCTTCCACATTTTCCGCATAGACCCTCAACTTCTACCCTTGCCCTCCTATCGTTAGGACCATGGAGTTCCTCAGCAGTTCGCTTAGCTGCTTGTTTCTTGGGTGCTTCAGCAATGACTTCAGAGGCGATGTCATCGTACACAACCCCGCTCAGAACGACCACCGACTCAAAGGTACTGGGTGTGTTGGTCTTGACAAAGGTACGGATCTTTGGTGGCAATCCTTGGACATAGTAGTGAATTATCCTTTCCTCAGTCGTCACTAGATGGGGCACCAGACGTGCCAAATCGTTGTACTTTGAAGTATATTTCCGGTGAGTCATGAGTCCGGCTTGGAGAGTCAAGAATTCCCTTTCCACCTTATGGACCTCGTTCTTAGGACAAAACTTTTCAGTTACCAACGCTTTCAGGTCGCTCCACCTCATCAATCCGACCGCTTGGTCACCCTTAGCCTGTTTCACAGTTTCCCACCAGTGTGCTGCTTCTCCTTTCAATGACTTCACAGCAAACATAACTGCTTGTTTCGGTCGACATTCACTAAGACGAATGGTTGACTCCATGCCGTTAATCCAATCTAAGGTATCTGATGCTTCCTTCTCCCTAGTAAGCACGAGTGGATCACAACCCCGAAACGCCTTGTAGTCGCAGCCGCGAGCAGGCGGTGCAACATTCTCTACCAGATTTGGTCCCCCCATTGTTGGAAGCACCACAGGCTCTTCAGTTGTGTTAGGGCTCTCCTTGGCCTTCCTCAAGGCTTCGTCCAGTATGGCCAGTAAGGTTTTCTTCAGCAGTCGGGTAAACTCACGGCAAATAGCTACTTGCACGGCTGGTTCAAACTCAAACGGTTGGTCATCTCCTTCCACATGTTCAACATTGTGCTGACTAATCTCTGTCTCAGTATGGGTAGTGTGAACACTCCCCTCAATCACTTGGTTTGTGCTAGTTCCACCGTGGCGGCCTGTACGTCCACCACGTCTTCCTCCTACACCTCCTCTAGTTCATCCACGTCTAGCCATTTCTAACTGAAAGATAGAGAACAAAAGATTTAATTTCATCATGCTAGGGAATATGTAGAACACAATAAGTAAGGTAAGATGTTAATATACACTGGCCATCTGCAATTAACCATTACATCACATCTTGTTTTCTATTTATTCGCTTTCATGGTTCCACTAAAGCCTCTATTCTTATCTTGACACACTAAAAGGTAAACTTTACTTACTATACGCTTCTGATGCTTTGGCTCAAGTTACCCGTACTGGCATCCGCTACTTGGTCCCATTCTCAGTTTAAGTCTGGACATCGGGGATGTCCAAATCTCTCAAATTATGGCTCTGATACCAACTTGTAAGGCCCCAAACCCGGGAGGCCTCACTTATTGGATTTACTCACCAACACATAGCACTTAAACATAAGACATACAATATCACAGCAGAAACGATTTAAAATCTCAACATACGCAGCGGAAACATAACATATCTAAACAACTGAAACTTGTCAAATACAATTGAAACTTGTCTTAATCAACATAATCAAAAGAAACATGAACAGGATGCCAGATGCTGATCTTCGGGTAACTCTTCTCGCCAAGCCAAGCATCCATATCCATCTACTGCCACCTACACTTAACTAATGTGCATACTAAAAATCAGCAACGCTGAGTGAGTTCTAACGTTTACTTTAAATCAATTATACAAAATATTTACTAAAACATATATACTGCCATTAAGGCTAAACTTAACACACTTTACTTTTCAAACAGTTTAAAACGTATAATAAACCGTCAATTCCTCTTTACTGTACTGCCCTCATGGCTTACATCCATGAACCGACAAGTACCTGGTCAATGCCCCCATGATCAACGACCATGAACCGACAATACCCCTTATCCGTCAATTCCTTATGACTACTGTACCGCCCCCATGGTCAACGACCATGAACCAACGAGTACCTGGTCAATGCCCCCATGGTCAACGACCATGAACCGACATTACCCTGGTCAATGCCCCCATGATCAACGACCATGAACCGACAATACCGCTTAACACTACGGGGAGGTTGCGTGGACCTCCCGAGCAACCGCCGTCACTCATCCCAGTTGTACAACCGTTACCGAACTCAAAGGTTCTTACTAATGGGTAGAACCCATATCTGACATCTTGTACAAGTAACATCTGTCCCAATGACCTTTATAGCTGGTACACATTCCCGAAGGAAAACTGTTCACTTTACTGTTCATAAAACTTTCTGTAAATCTTGTTCATAACTTAACATGTGTTATGCCTTTGTTTATGTATATAAAAATATAGTAAGCGATTGCCATAAATACCTTTGCTTTTACTGAAATATATCTTAACACATATATCATGCCTTTGTTTATGTATAATAAATATATTAAACGCTTGCCAAATGATATATCTTGCTTACTTGAAAATACTAACACATATATTATGCCTTTGTTTATGTATAATAAATATAGTAAATGCTTGCCAAATAATATATCTTGCTTTACTGAAAACGTACTTTTGCCTCTTTTGAACTTTTCACTAAAACATAGCTTTTCCCTTCAGTTTATAATATATAAAATATAATAAACGCTTTACACTAAGTATGCACACCACCCCTAAAGAAGGAAAAAAGGGGATTAGAACTCACCTGGTATCTTAACTACAATGGTCTACTGGATCTCACACAATCTGGACAATCATAACAATTGACACATATCAGACTTAACTCAACGCTAAATGGTTTCACCATTTCTGGCTAGGCGAACATACTGACTTCACTAACCGGCTATATATATATACCCATAGACTTTATGCTTGCGCACTTGGTAAGTGCGCAAAGCCTTGCTCTTGCGTACTTGATAAGTACGCAGACTTTGCTTCTTGTGTACTTGATAACTACGCATGCTTTGCTTCTTGCGTACTTGATAACTACGCATGCTTTGCTTCTTGCGTACTTGATAAGTACGCAGGACCTTATTCATGCGTACTTCATGCGTACTTGGTAAGTACGCAGGATCTGCTTTCCCGTAAAAACCCTAACTTTCGCATTCGGGTCTGATCACGTCAAGATCCCGAACTTGTTTGCATTCAAAACGTTTGCTTTTCATTAAGGAAATCAAATCTATGCTTTTCTTCCAGTTTCACCCGTAAAAACGTTACCTTTTCCTCCCAAACCCGAAAAACCCAAAAACGAACAAAAACTCAGATCTAGGAGAGTCGGTTAGCTGTAAACGCTTCTTCTTCTCAGCTAATCGTTCTAGATACGTATGCCTACGGTCCTATGAGCTCAGATTCGAAAACCGGGACTTTCTCTCTCTAGACTCTCTCTCACTTTCTCTCTCTAGAAATCCGAAAATGGTGTTGGATTGGGCTGGTCTTGAGGCTTATAAGGGCCCAAACCCTTGCCCTTTCGGTCCGTATACCCCGGCCCAAGCCCGCTTCTCTTTTTCTTATTTAAGTTTTTAATTCTCGTGAATTCTTTTGTGCTCTAAAACTCAGGCTGTTACAGTTGTGTTGTCTAATATGGACGCAAGACGTATAATTTTATCATTATCCCTAAGTTGACATGCATATAAACCATTTCTCCTATGACCACTAACAAGTATCTCATTATCTTTCCATATTATGCATTTTCTCTTGTTAAATGTAACACTCAAGTCATTATCACATAATTGACCAACACTAAGCAAGTTAAAGTTCAAGATATCAACATGCTCAACATTAGTAAAAACTATGTTACTAAGAGAAACGTTACTTTGACCGATCACCTTTCCTTTTGAATTTCCACCAAATGTGACAATGCCACCATCATATGTTTCATATGCCTTAAAGATTCTTTCCGATCATATGTTTGGTGCATCCACTATCTACAATCCACTCATTTTATTGTATGTTGCTTTTGAGACACACCTATATGGTTGTCACAACATTCATACATTTGGTACCCAATGTTTCATGGGTCCAGGATTGTTAGCATTAAACATTCCAACTTTTACCCATTTAGGAACAACTCTTGTTTATCTATAAAAGTTTTGATTATAAAATCTTTCATTAGGGTAGTAATTAAAGTTTCTATATGAATGATCATTGTAATGTCTTTGATATCATTGAGAGTATCCATAGTTTATCCTAGGATGATAGTTGTAAAACATTTTGTTGTTCTTTATTGGATAAGAGTTGTAAGACCTTGAAACTTGTCTTGGATATTCATTCTTAACATATCTAAGTCCTTGTTTCGGGTTGTAAAATTGTGTTCACTACTTGAGGTTTCTCAATAAAAACCTTCCTAGTTTGAACTACTTTAGCTTTAGCCATTAACAATACATTTCTATCAACTTCCACATTCTTTGCTTTGACAAATGTGATTGGTTTGACTTTGTTAGTTGATGCTACATTTGTATCATTTGAAAATCTCACTACTTTTGTTGAAAGTAGAAAGTGTTTATTTATGATGTTGAAAAGTTATCATTTCATTCTTTAAAATCTCATTTTCCTTTCTCAAATCATTTTGAGTCTTTTATCAAAACATCATTAAAGTTTTTGATTTCTAAAACTTCTTTTTCAAGATCCATGATCTTGCATTTTAGTAAATCATTTTCTAAAAGCTCATTTTTAAGTTCTTTGATTTTTGCTTTCGAAGATCTATTTTTATCAATGACTTTAGAACTAAGATCACATAAGCCATCATATTGCATCTTCAAGTTATCATAGTTATCAATTAATTCATCACTATAATAAGTAGAGTAGGAATGTACCTCATTTGTGCCAAAAGCCATGAGACATTTTTCTTCTTTGGCTTCATCATTTTCATCGCCACTATCACTCCAAGCACCACCAACAAATGTGTTGTTCTTGTTGTTTTTTGCTTGGTGGTTTGAGAAAATCTTAGATGAAGTGATTTGGATCACCACATCTAAAACACCTTCTTTCATCTTTGGATTTTTCCTTCTTCTCATTGTGGGAGAACTTCTTGTTGAAAAATATTTTATCATTTCGAGGTTGCCTTACAAACTTCCCTTTTCTCCTACAGAACTTCTTGAATTCTTTTACCGCCATATCCTACTCTTCACCATCATCACTATTGGATTGTTCATTATCTTCTTCACTTGATGATTTGGAGTACTTAGCTTTAAGAGCAAGAGACTTAACTTTCTTTTTCTTAACTTTGGAAATTTCATCATCATTCTCCATGATGATTTCATGGAGTTTGAGGTTTCCAATTAACTCATCCATTTGGAGTGTGTTGAGATCCTTTGATCCTTTAATAGCCATCACTTTGGTTATCCATCTTGGATGTAATGCTCTCAATAATTTCCTTACATAACTTTTGTTAGTATATGTAGTACCAAGAGCTTTAAGACTAGTAACAATAATATTAAGTCTAGCATAACCCTCAATCAACCTTTTCATGTTCTTGAATATTGAATTGCTCATATTGTTGTACAAGTAATTCAATTTTGTTCTCCATAACTTGAGGGTTACCTTGGTGAGTTATGCCAAGTGTTTTCCATATTTCATTTGCACTTGTTCACATGAAAACCCTTTCATATTCACTCTTTGTCAAAGCATTATACAATGTAGATTTTGCTTCATAATTTTTGGATATTTGCATTTTCTCATCGCTTGTCCATTGATCTCTTTCAATGACAACAAACTTTTGTTCACTAACATCAAATCTTTTAGGCACAAGATCTCCATTTTTAATTATTTCCCAAAGGTCTATATCTTTTGCTTTAACATAGTTTCAAATCTTTGTTTCCAATAGCAAAAACCTTCATTTTCAAGAAGTGGTGGTATAGTCAAAGAGTTATCCTCTCTATAGTTTGTTAGAGCCATGGATCTAACTCAAAAGTTTTTAAAATAAGATTTTGTTTTAAATAACTAGAGCAACTTGATCTGATTCCAATTGTAGAACCTAGGGGGGATGAATAGGTTTTCTTTAAAAAAATTGATTAATTAAACTTGTAGGGTGAACATTTTTCAAGAACACAATAGATAATCAAACAAACAAGTAAGTAAAGAGTTAAGGGAAGGAACGATAAAACCGATTTATAGAGGTTCAAGTGGATGTTTACTAATCCACTCTACGTCCTCTCCCCGATTCTCCAATCTAGAGTTGCTCCACTAAACGTCTCTCTTGAACGGAAGAGATTACCGGTAAAAACGTCTCACTAATCAAAGGTAGTGATCACCTTTTTCAACCAACTATGTTAAGATAGTGGTCTTTACAATCTTATAACTCAAGCACTATGTCAAGATAGTGCAACACTCACAAACTCAAGCACTATATCAAGATAGTTTACAATCTCACAACTATCACTATAACAAGATAGTGATTCTCACAACTCACAATACACTATATCAAGATAGTGTTTCCTAAATCATTCATCTAATATATCAAGATAGTATAATAATGAACTCACACCAAGTGAGTGCCCTTTAAAAAGTTCTCTCTCCACTAAGTGGTAACAATCTACCACACAAATACAAGCACAAGACTAGAAAGAATAATAGTTGTAGAACAACTCTTCTATTTTGCTCTTTGATATTGAGTTTTGAATCTCTCACTTGCATTGATGTTAGAATATCAAGGGAACTAGAGAGATTATATTAGATATGTATTTCAAAGTGTTGTGAGAAAAATGGGTGATTTAGAATGAAAGAGAAGGGATCTATTTATAGGCTGAACAAGGAATCGAAAAAGTGGCATGTTGGCACATCCACGGTAGCGACCGTGCGACCTGCATTCCCACTTTTTGACTTTCTTTATTGTGAACGTTATGCATTGTCCCATCCATCCATTCTAACCCTTTCAAACACATTTTCTCCAAATTTTGAAGTCCAAGAAAGCTTTCTTTGTTTGTAGCAAAGTCTTGAAAGACTTTACACATAAATGTCAAGTTTACATTTGTGGTTTGAAAGTGTTTAAGATGTTTTCCCAAAGTGTTTGTCTTTAAACCATTTTAAGTAGCTTTGTGTCTTCAGGGTGGATGCAATTTGAATCCTTATCAAGCTTAGCAAGCTCCATCCATCATCTTTCAAATTCAAATTAATTCAAAAACTATTCTTTATATATTTGCAAGACTTTATAATTAATTTGATGTTTTATAAAAAATTCTTTAGGAAAACATCTTTGTTTTATAAAAACGATATTTTTATTAAGTTGTTTAAATTTTATTAAAACTATTTTATAATCTCTCTCTAAATTCCCAACATATTCATGTTGATGGTTTAAGCTTTTGACCTTCTTGTGTTGACCCGAGCATTATCATCATTGTTGAACGTTTAGCTTGTGATTTATAATTCACTAAGTGTATAGGGACATGTATGTGATATATGACCATCTTTAATCAACAACTAATAACACAAGTTACTAATTCCTTATCATTTTCAAAACAAGGGGTTAGCAATCTTGAAATAGCATTAAAACCATTGTTAGCCCAACATGCTTGATTCCAAGGGAGGAGCGACCGTGCCTGGAGGAGCACGGGCGTGCCTTTCCTCTGATTTCCATAGATAGTTGACTTTTCCTTTGACTTTCGTTCCTTTGTGCACGGAAGGCTAAATAATCTGTAGAAATCAAAAGGGAAGCAATTAAGTATGTTTTCTAATGTGATTGCTTCTAAATCAACCGGATATGATGATGATTAAGCGTGTAAAACATGTCTAGTTTGACGCATATCATAGAGCCACAATGAAAGATAGATACAAATGGTCCCTATCAATACCATAACAAACTATATATATATATATATATATATATATATATATAAAGACTAGGATACCTCTGTCCATTTGCTTAAATGTATAGAATGTCTAATATGCCCCCCTCAAGCGAAACGGGCGCAACAACGTGAAGCTTGGACCTAAAAGTGTCAAAATGAGTATATGAATACCTTTTGGTCAAAATATCAGCCAGCTGAGTGGTAATAGATACATATCTGATAGTGAGAGTCCATGCCAAAACCATATCTCGAATGAAGTGCAGATCAATCTCAAGGTGTTTCATGCGCCGATGAAACACCGGGTTGACTGCTAAATATGGGTGCCAAGATTGTCACACCAAAAAGTAGGGGTGAGAAAACCTTAACCGTTAACCGAAATTAACCGATAACCGAACCGCCACCGAACCAAATTAACCGATAACCGAAATTAACCGATGGTTATGGTCAAGGTTCTTTGGTTAACCTATCAATCGGTAATGGTTATGGTTAAAGGTGTCCCATAACCGAACGTTAACCGAACCGAACCGAACCAATACAACCCTATGCATAAGATATATGTACAAATAAATAAGTAAAACTAGAAACATATTATAAATAAGCACACTAATGCATTAGTTATGAATTTATTACTAGAAAAAAATAATATTACTAAGTACACTAATGCATTAGTTATGAATTTATTACTAGAAAAAAATAATATTACTAACATAATCTCATGTGTTTTACTAAAATGTTTAGGAGGTTTTACGATAAAAATAGATTTGTGATGACTTTATTCACTACATGTAGTTTTTTTATGTTATATATTTATTAAATGTGATTAGTGATTACGGAACGAAAGTGGTTAATTAACCGAAATTAACCAAAATCAACCCATAACCGACGGTTAACCGAAAAACGGTTAACCGACCAAGCGGTTATGGTTATGGAAGATGGCATAACCGACCAAGCGGTTATGGTTATGGAAGAGGCCAAAACCGACCCATAACCCACTTTGCACACCCCTACCAAAAAGTAGGTGGAAAAGGGACAGAGAGCTGTCATTCATTCATGGCAGATATAATCCAACGAATCTCGATTGTAGTGTATGCCAATGCTCGATACTCAGCCTCTGTACTGGAGCGTGCAACTGTGCACTGCTTCTTGGAACTGCAACTGATAAGGTTGGTCCAATAAAAAATAACCTGTGGTGGATCGACGATTACCAGGACATCCAACCCAGTCAGCATTAGAATAAGCATGTAAATTAAGTCCAGTAGACAGTCGAGTAAGCAAACCATGTGAGATAGTACCTTTACGATACCTCAAAATACGCTTGACTGCACCCCCGTGACGATCAATAGGTTTCTGTAGAAACTGAGAAACCTTGTTAACCACATAAGCAATCTCAGGGCGAGTCAAGACAAGATACTGTAAAGCACAGTCAATAGTCTGATATAATAATGGATCCTCCAGAGAAATGCAAGAATACCTAGAAAGCTGTTGTCTAGAGGATACTGGTGTAGATAAAGGTCGACAGTAAGTCTAGTGCGATGTAATAAGTCTCGTAAATATCATTGCTGAGATAAATGTAAGATATCATCAGAGAAAGTAGCCTGGACTCCCAGAAAATAAGATAATGTGCCCAAATCCTAAAGCGCAAACATGGAGTGTAAACGCCCAATTAAATCTATAACAAACTGAGAAGAACTGTCGGTAATTATGATGTCATAAACATATACCAACACATAGCAGACATCTGAACTACTGCTATAAACAAATAGAGAAGTGTCGGATATACACTGAGAAAATCGAGAAGTAAGTGTAGAAGATAGATTGGAAAAGCAAGCGCGAGGAGCCTGCTTGAATAGCCTTCTGTAGCAAACACACATGATGCGGTCGAGTTGAGTCAACAAAGCCCAAAGGCTAAGACATGTACACTGTTTCAGATAAATCATTATAAAGAAAGACACGGTTGAGATCCCATCCCTAAGAGAAAGCAAAAGAAAGAACAATTTGAATAATAAAAGGTTTAACCACACAAAAGTGAGGGACCATTTAGAAAGTAAATTTAATACTAACAAAAATGTAAGTTTGTTACATTTAGATTTCGTCACGTCAAGCGAGGGACCATTTTCCTTTATATTGATTGATACTCATTGAAGTCATCCTGTATACTTGCACTTCCGTGCTGCTTTTGTTTCTATCCAAGCTCGTCATCTTCCGTCCGATCAACTATGGCGTTGAAGGCTTTTGTTGAAGTTAAAACGGACTCGCACTTCTCCATACACAACCTTCCCTACGGTATTTTCAAGCATCGCGGAGGAGCTATTACCACTCCGAGGCCCGGAGTTGCAATCGGAGATTTCGTTCTCGATCTCTCAGCGATTCATTTTGCCGGTTTGTTTGACGGTCCATTGCTTTCCAATTCCGATTGTTTCCATCAGGTTTTAGTTTTCTATTTCTCTTAATTTCTTCTCTGTTACTTTTCAGCCTCAGTGTTCATATAAGTGATCTGTTTTTGAGGGGTTGAATACTTCTACTATTACTTCAGTGTAAGTGTGTGATCAAATTTGTGGAATGCTATTTGTCAGATTTTAAATAATAGGTGTTTTCATTTCCTATTAGAGGATTTTGGTAGTAACATTAGCAGAAAAGAGTTTGGAAATTGGAGTACTATGTTTGACAAGTGAAGTTCTTATGGAGTGAAATTTTGGAAGTTACAAAGTATAAATTAAATACTGAAATTAAGACTATAAACAGATGTGTAAATTATGTCAATCAAAGATATACACGTTTTAGGCTAAAAAAGGAAAGGATTGAAGATGACACAATTTGGGGAAAAAATCTTGTTTGACAAAATTGGGAACCTAATTGATGGAATTCGGGTCTGACGGCTAAGCCAAGCCGCCGTGGTATGTTTGCCGCATGATCCGGCTCGTCGAGATTTTTCCGTCCACTGGTTATGGCCCCGTAACTCCACTCCTAGCCCAAGTTATGCTCGTTTGAAGTTTGGGCCGTTTCTGCTATGTTTTTCCTTGCCTAACTAGTCCAAATAAGAGTCTGCCAACTCTTGGATCAGCTCCTTACCAAGTATTCTAGTTGCATTTACTTATTGGATCAAGTTGAACATTAGCTTCAGGTGAATAATGAAAGAAACGGAAAAAGAAGATAAAGAAATGAGATGAGCAGAACTTTCTTTCTAACTGGTGAGACCTAGCCAATAGTATGTGCTGAGTGTAATGTTTTTGGGACAAATTGTATAGGATGTAGATGTAATTATTCAGTATGAGTTAAACATTAAAATTGAGAGTGTAATATTTCCCCAGAATATGAGATGCATCTTGGAAATTTTGATGGTGAGTTGTAAAAATAAATTGTAAAAGGAGGATTGCGCTCCCAATCTCCTGCCCTTGAAAAAGAAAATTGCAAAAGAGGAAAACAAATGCAAAAAGGATACTGTCTACACATTCAGTTCAAGTAGAATGTGCATTTATATGTGTGATCAATGCATGTAGAGAATTTTAAAGTAGATATGGCCTTGAATTGGTCATAAATGGTTATTGTTTTATGTTTACTTCTATCAAGTGGCAACATTTGTTACATATTTTTCATACAATTTTGAGATTCAAAATCTTAACCGTCGTGACTTGTGTATGTTGCTGAAAAACCTTTTTGATATTCAGTTTCTTTTATTTGGAAATGATGTGGGCACTCCTGTAGAAAAATAATCCTTATAAGTTGACATAGCTTACCTAATATGCAGCCGGTGTCAGGCTGTCAGGGTGTCAGCTTCATGGATAGTGTTGCGCTTAATCTTATATTGATTGCAGTGGCAACAAACATTATGAACGCTTTGGATATGAAATATGAAGACTATTCTTAACGTGTTCTTCAAATGTTATTTGTTTTGAATGCAGTCAAACCTTAACAAGTTTCTGGAATTGGGAAGACCGGCATGGAAGGAAGCTCGTGCTACAGTACAAAAGCTATTATCATGTGTGATCATGAAGTCTATCTTTTTTACTGTTAACTTGCATATATAAGTCATTATCTCTATTATATGTAAAATGCAAAACGAGGTTACCTTGTTTGATAATATTCAAATCCCAAGTATTTTTTGTTAAAATTTACTTTGTTATTTCCTGATGTAGCTGCTGAACCAGCTTTACAAAACAATGCAAGTTTAAGGCAGAGGGCACTTCTACCTATGGTAAGAGATATACGGGGATGCAGATTTTGTAGCTTTGTGTTGTACTAGAGCAGTAGAGCTTATTTAATGCGTAAATCTACAGGATGAGGTAGAAATGCTTCTTCCTATTGCTATAGGGGACTACACAGACTTCTTTTCGTCCATGCATCATGCTAAGAATTGTGGGACCATATTCAGGGGTCCAGAGAACCCAATTAATCCCAACTGGTATGGCATTTCAGATGTCTTTTTATGAATATACATACTGTTTTTGGCTTATCCTCATTCAGTTTAATGTTCTGGAATGTGGAATCTATGGCTTTTCAGGTTCCATCTCCCCATTGCCTATCATGGAAGGGCATCATCTATTGTTATATCTGGCACTGATATCATTAGACCAAGGTAACACAAATCTATTCTACCCAGAAGATTTAGTTTTATATCGTGGGGTATTGTTGTGCGATATGTTAAAGCAGATAAAAGAAAAGGAAAATCTGAATCTTGTTGTTACCCATCTAACAATGGCCACGGCTATCAAGTCACTCTACCATTTACATCATGCACAAGGTCTATGGCTGTATGCTATAGCTTCTAAATAGTTTGTACCAGACATTAAAATAACCTATCTTTGAATCTTACAGAATTATTTTTTTAATTTCACTATATATAATTAACAACTAGAAAACACAAAAGTAGCAACTTACCTCTTCTAAGTCTCCCCTTATAAGATCTCCATGCTACCTACTCTCTTGATTTGATATTGGTTATACTCATCGATTTAAACTGGTTACACAGTTCAATGTGCAATTTTTACACACCTAATCTGATTCTTATATATATTATGCTGGTATTCGATGTTTGTTTTCATCTTCATACCTTAAAGGTCAAAGCTTATCTACTCGTCAACCCATGTAGGATAACTGTATACTCACTGTGATCTTTGGCAAAACATTGTTACTCCTATTCCTAATTCTAATGATATACATCACCCGCCATTAGTCTTCACGATTTTCATGATTCAAAAGGTACAAGTTAATTGACAGTCTCAACATTTAGCACTCTGATTTTTTAACATACATTTAGCACTCTGATTTTATAACATACATTTAGCACTCTGATTTTACCCCGGTACATTTTGTGCAATACATAGATAGCAGATACAAATGCAACTATGTTATACTCTTGAAGTTTAGTGATCAGTCATGAAATTGGAGATCCTTTGTTTATGCTTCTTTCCTATATATCTTTTCATTCTATATAGTAAACCTATCACCATTGGCTTATAATCATCATTTTACCAAGATTTAGGATGATCCATCATAAGGATTCAAGATCTCATCTTAAAACACAATTCTTTTTTCCTCCAGAGGTCAAGGTCATCCAAGTGGCAACTCTCCACCATACTTTGGACCTTCAAGAAAGCTGGACTTTGAGCTAGAAATGGTAATTCTTCCCACCCCACGCTTCTGCAATGCTTATCTATAACTAATCCTTTTGTCACCTTACTTTTTTTCTTTTTAATTTATCTATTGCATATTGCTTCAAGGCTGCTGTAGTTGGACCAGGAAATGATCTAGGAAAGCCAATAGATGTTAATGAGGCTGCTGACCACATTTTTGGAGTAGTACTAATGAATGACTGGAGCGGTATGCATTTTTTAACCTAACTTAATTGTTATTTGTTACCAGATTTGGTTGTTGATTAACATCAATTAAACAATGTTTTTACAGCAAGAGATATTCAGGCATGGGAGTATGTGCCTCTCGGTCCGTTTCTCGGCAAAAGTTTCGGTAAGAACATGGGTTTTGTTTTTGGAATAATATAATATTAGTGTTACATATTCAACTACCCGACTCTTTGTTGGTGTTTTTCAGGGACTACAATATCCCCATGGATTGTGACTCTAGATGCTCTAGAACCATTTGCTTGTGATGCTCCCAATCAGGTCAAAACAGAAAGCCACGAGACACTCAACTCTACTTCTCGATTTTGAGAGCCTTTGAATGCTAATTCACCATTTTTTAAAAATTTGCAGATCCCTCAGCCTTTGCCATATCTTGCAGAAAAAGTATCCAAGAACTATTATATTTCTTTGGAGGTGGTGTTTATATGCTTTAACTTTCTCTAATACTCAACTCCCAAGTCAGATCTAACGTATTTATAATTTATTACTTCAAGGTTCGGATTAAACCGGCTGGACAAGAAGAATCATTCATCGTCACAAGGAGCAATTTCAACCACTTGTAAGAAAATTGACACTACTTCAATATTATCGTTTTTGTTCTCTGAATCTAATTGATTTCATTTCAAGAATTCTGCAACATAAACACCGGACGTGTTTCTGTTCACCAAATAAGTAGAATGATGGTGTTTTTTTTTTAGTTTTTTGACTTGAAAGTCAAAATTATTATTTGTCTTAGGTACTGGACTCTAACTCAACAACTTGCACACCATACTGTCAACGGTTGTAATTTGAGGCCCGGAGATCTCCTTGGAACTGGAACAATAAGTGGACCTGTAAGATGTTAGCTTTGTTTGTACAGTTTTTTTGTGATAATTGTTCGGGTTTGTGGGTTGAATTGATGAACCCGAACTTGGCCCATATATTTATTCGTATAAAAGACATTAACCCTAACCCAGACACACTTAAAATCGTGTAACCCGAACCCGACTTGTGTAATCCATTTATATAAATGGGTTGTAATCAAGTTGTAAAAGGGTCCTAAATGGGTTCAATGGTTTGTAAACGTGTTGACCTTATAAAATATATTTTTTTATTCTAATTTTAAACTAGTTGATGGGTCGACTTGTTTAATTAAACGGGTTAAACATGTCAATCCAAACACAACCCATTAGTTAAATGGGTTAAACAGGTCAACCTAAACACGATCGGGAATTGCGTTAGACATGAATTTAACACTCTCCTGTCATCCAACTGCTTGATTTTTGCAGGAATCTGAATCTCATGGATGCTTGTTGGAGTTAACATGGAACGGAACAAAAGAGTTGTCTCTTGGTAAAACAACTCGTAAATTTTTGGAAGATGGAGATGAAGTTATCATCAGTGGTTGCAGCAAAGTAACTTATTTTTTCATTTCAACAACTCTCAATTTTCTTCACTGCGAACTTTGGAATGCTGATTAAATGACTTTGTTAACGCTTTATTGCAGGGTAACGGTTACAATGTTGGATTTGGTACATGCTCAGGGAAGATCATACCATCTTTGCCATAATTGCCCTGTTATTTCACATGTAAGTCTAAAAGTGGCAATTCTAACCATTTATCTATGAACAGTTTATTCGGGTTATGTTTAATCAGGTTAAAAGGGAAATGGGTCATCTAAGTTTAATTTGAATGCATACAACTTCTTAAATTATTTTATTCAGAAGATTAGATTGTAATTGAAAGTTTGAAATATTATAATCATATTTGAGTATTTGACCCATTAATTATTCAAAAATGAATAAAACTAAAAAAGTTTGGACAAATCATGTCGGTAAGATCAATATGACAACCTATTTTGAGGTGCATTAACGAATGTCTCATTGTGATCCGAATTCATATTGACCCGTCGCACAACCTGCTAGACCCGATCCATTTGGCCAGCTCTGGGTTTGGTACTAACAGCTATCATTGACTTCATAATGTCTTGATTAAGCAGGGAGCTAGTGCAAGTGAAGTATACTGCAAAGGACAGAATGGGTTCACATTAGCTCGGTAACTCATGGCATCTGTATGTAGGTATTATGAAACAATAAACCATGTTATTTTTCTGTAATCAAAATCCCATTTTACAATGTTATCGGGTAGAATTCTGCGTTGATCTCTCCATCTGTTTAGTTGAAGGAATATGTTCAAGATTCATAACCCCGAATCAACTTTTCAATCCCGTGCGGTTTGCCATTTAAGGCATAAAGTCTTGCGGGTTAGGTAACGAGTATTACTAATTTATAACTCATTCATATATTTGAGAGAGATCGTTATGTTTCGGTGATTTCTTACAGTTATCTAAATATATTAGAGGTCTTTAGAATCAAAAGACCAATTGTGTTCGTGGTTAGTTCGTAATGCATAGACAAACTGCTTTATGAGTGGTGGTGTGCAACATTTTCAACGTATCAAAAGGTGTTAGTGTGACCAGGAATGGACATAAAAGAGTGAGGTCTAGTTTAGTACTTGTTGGTTTGGAACTTTGAATTGGACCGGTTCTTTAATGATCGGTGTCCTCTATCCTAGAGGAAATGTTTACTCTCATCCCACAATTTTCAGACCTTATCAATAGCTTTGTTATTAGTGAGATTTTACTGGATATGGATATGTATGTTTTGTTTCTTTCTTTTATGTTCATTGGTCAAATATATTTTTAGCCCGCCTCCTATTAAGAGAATAAATTTGATGCACAAGTAAAAATAAATATATGTGATTTTTCTAATGTCTATAGAAAGACGAGTTTCGTGATTTTATATGGCTAGATTTTTTCTAATAAACTTTGGAGACCTGTTTAAGTCAAAAGCCCACGATTTATATATGTTTGAAAAGGTTAAAAAGAAAAGAGTAAACTTTAGTTTTCGTCCCTGGGGTTTGAACAAAACATCAGGTTTCGTCCCCCTGTAACACATTTGATCCCTGACGTTTAATGTTTTAACATTTTGCGTCCTGGTCCTTAACTCTGTTAAGTTTTATGTTAGTTTTTGTGCAAATTTACTAATATATCCTTCACCCCTTCTTCTTCTTCAACCATCATGCCCAAGAAGCAATTTGACTCCATTTTTTTACACTCCACATTTTTACACTCGTCAAACAACTGCATCTGATCGGAAACAACTTACAGACCGTTGTTAGCATTAAACTCTTCATTACCATCGTTAAATCCGCCGTAAAACGGACTGCCACCGTTCACCATGGCGGCATACGAAGCCTGCCGGTGGTGGTGCTGATCGGAGAACGACGACGATGACCACGGCGAACCAGGTGACAGGGGATTCATGTGGTGAAAACCGTTTCCATCGTCGGAACACCATCCTCGTTCCGTTTTCGCTGCCATCAGGTCTCACCTCAGCCTCCGCCACCGTTGCTACGACAGAACCCTAGATGGGGTGTCGCTGGAAAACTCATCCCGTCACCATCTCCGTCGTTTAACATCGTCACCGTGGCTATTTAGGCCACCCGATGCCGCCTACTACCTTGTCTCCACCTCTGTCTCTGCTTCCTGGAATCCCTAACCATCGCTGCCGCCATTTTTGTTGGAGCCACCAAGACACGTCGTCGGTCAGGGGGAGGTGGTGCCGGAGAGCCGGTGGCCGGAGGGGGTCGCGCCAGAGAAAAGTGTCATTCATGTTATTGAGTCTCATATACATTTTATTGAGTCTGATGAAGAAGAAGGGTAAGGGGTATATTAGTAAATTTGTACAAAAACTAACAGAAAACTTAACGGAGTTAAGGACCAGGGACGCAAAGTGTTAAAATATTAAACGTCGGGGATCAAATGTGTTACAGGGGGACGAAACCTGATGTTTTGTTCAAACCTCATGGACGAAAACTAAAGTTTACTCAAAAGAAAAACAGAGATATTGAATCACTATAAAAGCTTAATCAACAAAAGATTAAATTTGGTTGTTTTATTTCAATATTAACTCATGATTGTATAAAACTTTAGAGTTAAAAAAAGTAGCTATCAAAGGGTTACAACTTGTAACCCAATGGTATCTGGGTGTAACCATAGTGGTGTCATGCTATGAGCTTAAGGGTACGAATCTCATGGTGGACGATAACGAAGATCTGAGAGTGGGGTTAGATGGGTAGGTGTGGGTGTTTTCGCCGTTCTATAACCATGCTGATTTTCGCAACAAAATTACACGTAAACAATAACCAATATGGCATAGAAATCTATGGTATACAAACTTTATACACAAATAACTAAATATTATACATTTTTAAGTGAAAACTTATGCTTAAACATTATGGCTACAACAATGGCGATTTGAAGTTACCAATTGTAATTATTGGGAAGACTCATCCAGAGAAGTAGCCTTCGGGGACGATCAAGAAACCTTGCTTGCCATGCGGCTTCTTCACTCTCATAAACGAAACCACATTTCATGTACAGATTCTTCGCGGGCTCATTGTCAACAGCAACGTGCGCGTATAAATCACTAATCCCTGAAATTGACCCGCATACACTTATTTGTCTATTTTTATCAATAAAAATCTAAATTTTTTAACAAAAATGAATCAGAAGGTTGCATGTATTAAAAATACATTATGGTCACGTCCAACCCATTTTAGATAATTTTTTTTAATTGACCCGTTTGAAATAAAACACAACCTAATGAGTATTAAGAAATTTTACCCCAATCTTGAGCAACCGATTTTGATTTCTCGACAAGGAGAGAAGCAAGCCCGTTCCTTTGGCATTCGTTGGCAACGCATACATTACTTAGATAAGCTCTTGCAAAATCTCCTCCAATTCCCTGTGTAAAATAAACTGGATTGAATTAATTGAATGTTGTAATCAGAATGCAGGGGAACCCTCCGTATATACAAGTGATAAACGCTACTGAAACTTAGAAACCCTGGAGAGACCTATTTTGGGCCTGCGGGCTGAACACAAATAAACCCTACTTATAAATTACTAATAACTATATTTAACAATTTTTGCAATTTTAAAATCTGCTCAGAAACTTTGAATCAGTTTTAGGTACCTTTGGCTTCATTCCTGTTATTTCGTTTGGGAGGCTTAAACACTGATTAAGATCCAGGGTTCCTACAACAACTCGAGCCTCTCCATCGTGTGAAAACTGCACAAGATTTATAGTGAAAGAGTTGGACAATGGGTCAGGATTAATATACAACAAAATACCGGGACTATTAAACCATGAACTCAAAGACACAACATTGACATGAGCAGCATTGGTTAGGGGGGGGGGGGATCGATCACCCATATACCACTTAACTAACCTTGTCTAGTTTCATTGGTGGTTTGAAGATCGGTTCTGCACTAATATAAATATCAGGAAACTAACAGACTAGACCTAGTGCAGCGTTATGGTACCTTACATGAAGACCATAACTCCTCTGGAAAACTCTTTGTTTGTGATAATGGTAATGTGGCATTGATGCAAGAGACCTTTTCACCTTCCTTTGTACCCGCAACACGTTCTTTCAAAGCTTCAAACTCGCGTTCTGCCAAGTACTTTTTATGATCCTAAGAAAACTTAAAAAAGATAAAAGAACATCAGTATTGTTACATCAAAAACCAATAAAAGAAGATGCATATGTACTATAACCTCTG
Source organism: Smallanthus sonchifolius (assembly GCA_023525975.1). Lineage (NCBI taxonomy): Eukaryota > Viridiplantae > Streptophyta > Magnoliopsida > Asterales > Asteraceae > Smallanthus > Smallanthus sonchifolius. The sequence goes on from CM042030.1 coordinate 73,123,684, forward strand.
TAAAATCACCAAAAGGGTCCCAAATATCAGCATTACATATAGAGCAATGGAAAGACTCAGGAACAAGGATACACTAAGTTCATCACAAGTAGATATAGTTTAGAAGATGTGCATACTGTGTAGACTCACACAATTCATACATACACACTAGTATGCACATGCCACTTCAATGGGCTGAAACTTTGACTTTTGAGAAGATTCAACCAAACCCTGAGAACAACCATACATAACTCTATCCGATACGGATGTAGAGCTAGCGGACTCGTACTTTGACCAACTTAAATAAGCCCAAAAGTAATGGATGGAAACGTCTCAATGGGCTGTTGGTGATTTTAGTGTTATCATGGCCGTTCTAGTTTAGTTGGATTTACTTAAGACCAAATGAGGAATTGGAATAAACATTGATACGAGATATGAGGTGTGGGGTGTACACTTGTTTCGAGACTATTTTTATTTCGGACGCCATGAAACCTGTAAGGTTCTAAGGCGCGAAGCCCCTAGAGTCCTAGACCATGGGGTTTCCAAGGAGGCACCGGCCTTTTTCGGGGTTTGGAGCAGCGCCCTGATGGGGTCCAAAGGGAGAAAGCCCCTGGCTATTTAGTTACACACTTGAAGTTGCTTTGGATTTGCCTGACTGTTGAAAAGTTGCTTGGAAATAATGATTAGTAGGGCAACTTATCCGTCAGCAACAACTGTGCATCAATGGCAAGTGACAAGCAGTGGCAACTAAGTCATCAGTTCGGCAGCAACCGCTCAGCAGTAACTCAGTTCCTACTGATATAACTAAATAATTGTCCACGGTTATAACCCCAACTGAATAATTGTCAGCGGTTATAACCCCAACTGCCATACTCTTTCACGAAGAATTACAACGGTTTCATTAGAATTCTTTTGATCTTACCAGAATATTGATTTCGTACCCACAAAATACTTAAATCTGATTCTACACGATTCAGAAAGCTATAGGTGCCCCACTTGTAGATTGTAAATTTGACAACTCAATTTCAATTTCAGTACCGAAAAGTGGAAAAGCCAACTCACTTGGATGCCAAAAGTTGACTTGAAATCGTAGAACGATCGCACTCGAAGAATCGACGTGGCCCAAAGCTCCGAATCTGAGCATGCTTCTTCTATCTTCAAACCAGATTTATCAATTCTTATTCTCTCGAATTCCCTGCACACCTCTTGCTGCTGTTGCTGTGAGGCCACCCGAAGACCACCCCGTTTCCGGTTGCTCCGACCGTTGACCGATTGTAATGGAAAACAGTGTGGCAATGTTAGAACCGCCATTTTTCTATCTTCTCTAAGCGTCTGCGCCTTTGGTTGTTGGATGTTATCTTCAGAACAGCAAGTCAGCAACCAGTCAAATGGGCCTGTAAATCTATAATATGATTATGAAGCTAAGGCCCATTAACCCGATTTTAAAACCGGTTTGTTAAGAACTGGTTTGGAACCGACCCGGAAAGTAGGGTTGAAACCCGGTTAAGCCCAAACCGCACCAGTTAAAACCTGGTTTTTAAACCGGTCAAATCCCCCTCAAGAACCTGTTTTAAACTCAAACCGGTTAGACTAAAAACTGGTTTTGACTTTTGTTGACCGAACTCGGACCGGTTTGAGCCAAAAACCTGATTTGTGGACCTCTAATGGCATTGAAGCAATGCTTGGTTTAAAATGGGCGTTGAATTTCCATCGGTTACTAATCGTTTTTAAATGTTGATGTCATCTTCAATTGAATGTGTGAATTTGTTTATACTTTATAGATGTGATATCCACCTTAGGTTATGTTCTTAATTTGTTAAGTTTATACTAATAAATCCTAACTTTTAGTCAAATAGAAAATTAATACATTAATGTGTTAGTATGTTTTTCTAAATCATTTATCAAAATACACAAACACGTCTTTTATAACGTTAGTTTGACTTCTAAAACATTTCTTCAACAACATTCTTTTTCAGAGGTCTCTTGATAAAATTAATCTATACTATATATTAAATAAAGGTTTTTTCATGGCACGTGTCGCCTCCATATTCATTTTAATCATTTTTCCCGCCCTTCTCTTATTAAATACATATATATCTTTTAATAATAATAGATTTTTAAAGAAAATACTAATTATATTAATAAAACTCATTTATTTTAAATTATCCCTTATTATAACAAACTTTGAAATCTAATTATGTAACTTTTATTTTCAATTAAATAGTAAATGAAAGTCAAATTACATTAAATAGTAATTAACGTATTTTTGAAACCCAATTATATATTAATTTTTACATATTTTGAATTTTTTTTTTCTATCCTTAGTATATGTAATACATTTTTACACCTATATAATATATGCATAAAGATTTAAGAATTTTATGTAGTGATATTTTTCATCCCGTGTGTAGACACGGGTTCAAAGCTAGTATTTTTATATACTTTGAGGTGTTTTTTTAAAACCATGCTTTACTTTGTAAAATATGTTTTAATGTTATTTTTAAGTGATCTTAATGTCACATACTCGTCTTGCGAGCATCGTGTGGCATCCTTGGAATCTCAAGGACCAGCAATTCTGTCCCGCTTATGATTGTAGAACACCAGTTTCCTCTTGTCATGGACTCATCAGGGGAATGACGCTAACTTCATACAACTGGGGTATCGAGAAACGCAACCCGAAGGTCGAAGGATATGTAGGAGTGACTAGAAATTTACGTGTTTTCGAGTATATACAATTTTCAAATATTTGTCCTGTCATATGAAGTTGAACAAAAACACACATCACTTATTTTTAAATTGACATGTTTTATATATTCAATGACTAGGTTAGAATCTCGTGTATTACACGGGTTGAATAAATATAATGTTATATACTTAGTAATAAAAAGTTTATGTTTTTTAAACCCGTATACTACGCGTGTTGAATAAAATATAATGTAATCTATTAGCATATACACTCGCCAAAATGAAACAATGTAAATATGTAAATATATAATTAAACGTTTTCTATTTGAATCCTATCTGCCTATAAAGTTGTTTTTAGTTTGTAAATTCATGTATGATTGAACAAATTAATTGACGATAAAAACAATTTTAAATTAAAAAAATGTGTAGATAAAAATTGAAACAAATAATCAATTGACTAAAATAGTGAAGTTGATAATTAATAGGAGAGAGAGGCGGGAAAAAAAATATGAGAATGAATATTGGAATGACAAGTGTCCACCAAAAACCTTTATCTATACATACTAATAAATAAAGGTTTTGGGGTGCTACATGTCACTCCTTCATGCCTCCTCATATTGGTTTTCCCGCCTCTCTATCCTAATAAATGCATCACTATCTTATTAAATAATAATGATATTATAAATATATTATTAAAGAAGAATAATAATTATATTAAATAAGAATATATAATAAGAATTCAAAATATAACTAATTAAAGAAAAATACTAATTTGTTATATACACACACATTTCCACTTGATATATCTTGAGACTATCATAATATTCTGACAAGTTATGACGTATTTATAAATTTACAAGTTATATTTTTTTAATATACAATCTCGTGTAATACACGGGATTCTAACCTAGTTTATTATATAGTATAGATGTGTGGGCTCGTTGTCGAATTGAGAGATCGGATTCTAACTTTTTTTTTCATTTACCAGACATGGTATGGTTTATCCACACTTAAATCGTCCATTAACGCAGTTCTTCTATTGTCAATTCTCCAAAAACTATCAGCTTCTGGTGCGTTTAATAAGTTGTTGGACCGTGCATCAATCACATCTCGTCTATCTTCAAGTTCTTCTGAGATGAGCTGCTAATCTTACAGACATTCTTGAGATGATGTAAGAATGTCATAATCTTCTAGATGATGATGTAAGAATGTCATATGAATATTTTGTTTATCATTATATTGTTGTATATACTAATAGCCATTAGTTCAAAGACATCAAGTTTTACTGACAGCTAATAATTAAGTTAAGTATACCTCACAAGAGAAGGTTCAAAGAGTTACACCTACCTATTCTATGCAAGATTCATCTGTCGAGGTTTAATTGAGAATTTTTGTGTGTTTTGATCGATCTTCATTCATGTGAGAGATTGTTGGAAAAATTAGTGAAAAGGTGAGTTTTCGCTAACTTTGGTCACAAATAATTATATTTATATATATGTTATATAATGAATTATTTGTGGGTTTGCGTTCTATTGTGTGAGAACTTCGTAAAGAAATAAATCATGTCCAAAACAGTGTTAAGATGAATGAGATATCGTTACTCGAAGTTGAGTGGTTAGAATAAATATTGCTAGATTGTAGTAGGAATTTGTTACATGTTTTTTATTAGTCTAACAAATCTTTGTCATAAATCAAATGGTTGTTTTGGTTTTAACTCATAAAACCATATTATTAATCACATGGATGTTTTGTTTGACTCTTAAATCTTTTTCATGAATTATTATGGAGGTTTTGATTATGGCTCATGATTTTATTTAAATTAGCATTAACATGTTATGAATCAAATGAATGTTTTTTTTTACTCATAAAATTGTCATAATTGTGTTTAAATAAAATAAATACATAAAGAGTTTTGGTATGAGTATAAATAGAAGTATAGAACCTTACGATTCATTTTTCAAGAGAGAAAAACACCACGTAGAAATCCTATAAAGAATTAATCAGGAGTACTCTCTAATCCATTCCACCACCTTCTTCTTCTATTTTCCATACACAAGAAAACACCACTTTACTTGGTGCAACCTCGGGTGCAGGGCCTTCTCCGACAGCACATACCTGCTTAGGCTGTTATACCCTGAGAGACAGACGAGTTCTCTTAAGGGAGACTCGAAATCTGTTTACAGGACCCGTGTTAAACATGAATCCTTAGCCACAACCGTTCAACATTTAGATTGCTCATTGTTACAGTCAAGGACAAGTTGAAGACTCGTGCCTAGGTTATAAAAATAAGGCGTTCTTGAAGTTCTCGTTAAAGATACCGATTAGAATCAAGTTTTATAATATTGTATTTTTATATTCTTTTCCCCATTTGGTTTTGTAAACGATATTCCCACCGATAACGAGTGTATCGTTATGATTATTTTATTATTTTTAATAAAAAATGACTCACTTTTACTATAGAAAATCTGAAACCTAAAATATTCGGGACGGGTTATAGGATAGGTATTCGATCATGGATTAGTTTTAGAAATTTTTGTGGGTTTGCGAAGGGTATGAGTTTAGGTGACACCCACTCGATCACCCGAATATATTAATGTGTTTAATATGTCAAGTCAGTTTTTGATGTGAGTTTAATATCGGGTTTCCAGTAATGAGCATCCTAACAAATATTTTCTTTTTTAACCACAAAAGATTATAAACGGGTTACTCGCAAAAATACTCATGAACCCGGTAAGTTTTAAGTAACAACGTATCTCACCAGATATGGGACGAACATGAGACCTGCACATTTTCGAGGATATGATCAGTAATAGGAGTTTTTGGAGACGTCGGATAAATGTTAGGGATTTTTAGAGGGGCACATAGTTTTTTATATTCACCGGGGCCTCGTACTTCGATTGCACTTCACTTAGGCTACCTTTAGTCGTAGGTGAGCATGACTACTTAGTTTTAGGTTGCCTCTAGGCTTAGGTTTGTCGTTAGGCTTACAAGTGCTTTTTTAATGCCTAGGTGTGCCTCTACTTTCTAGGTGGGTCGGTAATCTTAACGGTGACTTAGTCTAAGCTACCTTAGTATTAACAATTTTTATGCATTGTTCGTATAATGTTTCGATTTCTAATAGTGGTTCTCTGTGAAGGTTACACTGACTTTCAAAAAAGGTTTGATTTTCTGAGACGAAGGTCTATCTAGGATTAGCCTCTCTATCCTTTCGAATAGAGGTAAGATTTGTTTTTTGTTATCTAACGAGACATAAAAAATGATTTTATAAAATATAACCGCTACAGAACTTACAAAACCAAAGATTGAAAACTAAATTATATAACCGCTAACGAAAAGGATTTGAATCTATTATTTACAAAAAAAACGTACCGAGTACGTGGTTATTAAAACTTTCCTATTGCCAATTTGCCATTGTTGAAGTTTGTAGTAGATAATCAGAGGTGGCTCAGTGGCATGTGTCGTCGGGCGGGGCATGTAATTTTGATTAATTTTGAGGGGCATAAAATTTTTAAAATTTATATATATTTATATATATATATATATATATACATATATATAAAATTATATTTTATAAAAAACTATAAAGTTTAAATCCATTAAAATTCATATTTATTTTGGCCCAAATTTAATTTAAACACAATGGTTTTTTAACCCAATTCAAAAAAATTTAAATATAAGTTCATATTCTATATGTTTTTCTCTATATTCGCGTTGGTCATTTAAAATCTCGGACACGTCTCTGTAGATAATGATTGACTTGGTTGAAAGATTTAAGTTTAAAGGGTGTAGGTATAGATGTAGCCACCCTGCAAAACATAACCTTTTTCTTTTCCTATCGACTGATAACTCAATGCAAACTGATTCTTATACTTAGGTGTTTTCAATCCTCTTTATTCAAGCTAATAATAGTAATAGTAATAATAATAGAAAATGTACCTTTTTTATTTTTACCACCTGCAAACCTTCAGACTAGGTTGAGTACAAAAACTGAATATTTAAATTGTAATATAAAACAGATTTAGGTCTCGTAGTGGTTTCACATTCACGCCCATCAAGTCACCGTCACATTAGATCTCGGAGAGGCTTCTTATGTTATAGGCATCGAAATACACCGAGATAGATCTAAGGGAATTTTGGGATTATCTCAAAGGGCCTACCTTGAACGGGTCCTCACACATTACAACATGCAACACTGTTCTGCTTCTGTAGCTCCAATAGTTAAGGGAGATGTTTTTGGTTCTTTCCAATGTCCGAAAACAAAGGTTGAAAATTAGCAAATGAGAATGATACATTATGCATCAGTAGTTGGGGGGTCTTATGTACGCTCAAGTCTATACTCGTCCGGATATCGCTTATATTGCTATGCCGTTATCAGACTAATCATGGCCTTGATCACTGGAAAGCAGCTAAGAAAGTACTTCGATATCTGCAAGGGACGAAAGACTATAAACTGATTTATAGAATAAGTGATAATTTAGAAGTGGTTGGTTATTCTGATTATGACTTTGCTAAATGCAAATATGACAAGAAATCCACTTCGGGGTATATCTTTATGTTAGCCGGCGGACCTATCTCATGGAAGAGTCATAAGCAACAGTTGACAACAACATCCATTATGATGGCAGAATACATTGCTGTTGTAACATCCCGAAATTTCAAAAGGTAATGGTTCGGGCCGGAGGTGACCCGAATCTCTTTTAAACAGGTGTGTTAGCATAGTTGGCGCGTGATTTGTATATCGGTGGGTTATAAAAAGGGTCCGGTTAGCCGGTTTATGTCTAAATTAAGATCGAAACGTGCAAGTGCGGAACCGCAGGGACCTGGATGTAAACCTAGAAGGTTTAAATAAGAATTAAAGGGAAAACCCTAGGCCATTCGGCCTAGGGGGTGCTCTACGGTAGGAAGGAGAAGGGGTCGGGTAAGGGGGTTCCATGGTGGTTCCACGGCGGCAACGAGCGGAAGAGGGACGCCACTACTCGAAAGGTAAACTTCTAACCCATTCTCTACCTTCTCGTATTCGTTTTGCATAAGGAACCCCACAAGGGTTTTCAGTGTGGTTGTGGTGAGCGACGGGAGAGACGGAGAAAGAGGTGGCCGACCAAGGTGATGATCAAGAATACGGGAGAAGGCAACACGAAGATGTTGATGGTAGGGCTGGGGTATGCGACTGAGAGCAAGACGGGGAGGAGGGTGGTCCGGCTGGAACCACCCGACGAGAAAGATGAGGCCATGTCGAAGGTAGCTAACCCGATGTACGTGGTGGTGGGGTGATGACGGAACCCGACGGCTGTGGTGATGGCGTACCGAGGTGACGAGCAAAGGAGGAGGACGAGGCTAAGCCGACATGGTACGGCTCGAGTGGAGTTCGTCGGGTGAGAAGAGGAGAAGTGGGCCGATTAGGGTTACGGCTAGACGAAGAAGACGATGACGAAACACGACGGGGCACACAGCAGGTGACTCCCGGTAGTGATGCTCAGTGGTGGTTCACGGTGGTGAACGGGGATGGAAATGAAGTCGGGTTACACCCGACTAGGGCCTTGGTGAACCTAGGACTTTCATGGCGTGGGTTGGACGTGCATGGGAATCCGGTCCGAGTATGTGTGTGCTCTTCGGACTAGGATTTGCATGATCACGTAATTGTATGCATGCATGTAACCTGTTTGGGTATTCGGTTTCTAAACGGGTCGAGGACAGTCCGGGTTATGTAAACGGTGGAGTTAGAATCTGTGGAAAGAAAGGGCGAGCCGTCGAGATGGCGTTGATATTTGTATATTTTAATTATTTTTCGACATACGTGTAGAACGTATTCTGATCATGTGATCATACGTTGACAGGTTTGGAGTTTGGGCAAGAGGACAGTTAAGGGACAAGGCTTGGACCTACACGACAGTGAGTTTCTAATCCCCTCTTTTAAATGTTTTTAACGTTTTGGGGCAATCGTACATACTTTTGAGACATGTTTTATTACATTAAATGTATATCAGGCTTTGGAGTCTAAACCGATGAGTTTACAAATTGAACCATTTAAGTACGGGGCTAAGGGACTATGTGTTTTCCTTGAGAGGTGTAAGTTAAAGGTGGGTATATGGTCGTGGGTTGTATGGTGACCTAATAGAGGTTAGACGGGATTGTATTTACAGGTCGTACGGGTATGACTAGGAGGTGTCACAGGGTATGCATGTACGTGGTATGTGCTTAGATAATGGGATATAGTATTTGTAAGAATGTTGATATATTAGAAGAGTATTGTGTTATGAGTTAGCCGGGGTTAGTCGGGGTATGAGCTAAACGCTTATGAATATGTGTAGGATACCTTGTCCTAGTGCTATGTGTGAAGTGCATGTGCAGTTAATGAGTTATCTACATAGAGTATAATGTTATGTGATTATACAAGTGTTTTGTGCATTGTGTCGTTGTCCTTGTGACACGGTGGGTATTGTGTTTGCATTGTTGTCTTTATGACACGGCAAACGATATTGTGGAGGACGAAGTCCTTCGGGAGGTCACCAAAGGTGACGATGTCCAACAGGACGGTGATGAGCTCATGGTGTGTCCAACGCCCTGACGAGGGTGTAGTAATGAGGTATGTGTTTGTATGTATTTATATGTGTTAAATTGCATGCAAGTGATGAGTTATATTAATTGTGTACGAGATGATATTGATGTGATAAATAGATAAAATCAATGTGGTGTGTCGAGTTAGATTGACCGTTGTGTCGAGACGAGTACATAGTGTACAGCTGATGTGCCAGTCGGTTTATGAGAGTCCTGGTTAGGACTGGTAAGTTGGTGTCTAGAGGTTGGTTGAGTTAACCAGTGTATGATTAATATGTATAGTGAATTGTGAGTTATCAGAGTAGTAAGCTCGTTCCATGTCGGAGAGACATACTGAGTTATAAGTGGGGGTTGAGTCAGGGGTGGTGAACCCTTTTGGGGCTAGTATAAGATAACAGGGTTATCTATGTCTTAATAATTTATAAAACTATTTTCTAAGGACCAGAGGGTCTTGGGTGGAGATAAGCAATAAATGAGACGAGTTGGCTTTTATTCAAATTAAACTATTAGAACTCACTCAGCGTAGCTGACTTTGTATGTACGTTAGATTGTTTTGCAGGTTAGTCTGCATGACGAGGTATCTTGGTTTGGAAGCGGAGCTACTCGGGTTGGTGTGCATGCATTCGTCAGGTAATGTTGTGCAAGTTAACGAGTTTAAAAGATAAAATTATTATTGAGAAAGACTTCCGCTGTTTATTTAAATGAACGTTAAAGTGTTTTTAACGAGTTTACATAGTGATGAGATCCAACTGTAGGGTTCATAGTTTGGGGCCTTACAACTGTGTATAATGCGACCTGTCATGGAATGTTCCTAAGGAATCTGATCACTGGACTCAAGGTAGTTAATTCCATTTCTAGACCATTGAAGCTTTATTGTGATAACTCAGCTGTCGTTAGTTTCTCGAACAGTAACAGTTCGACTAGAGCTGGATTATATCTTGATACAAAGTACTTGTTCGTGCGTGAGCGAGTTGAGTAAAATAATATTTGTATTGAGTATATAAGTACTAAATTTATGCTTGCAGATCCGATGACTAAAGGTCTCCCACCTAAAGTTTTTGAAGTACATGTTTCAAAGATGGGCTTTTCTAAAGACCTTATTTAGTAGCATAATTGTACTTACTTACGTTTAATAATAAAATTTCCTCACTTATTTGAATTTGTTTGTCTCTAAATACGTTTATGCATGCCTAAAGACGTATAGACAGTAACTATACAAATCAACGTTAAAGGGCTTATTTGTCAATTTGATCATAAGTTTACTTAAGTCTTAAATTTGGATTGTAGTGTGATTAATGGGGGTCTTAAGTTTGATGCTAATTCAATAACTTTATTTCCCTACTACAGTTTTGGTTTAAAACTAAAATGAGTATTAAATCTGCGCAGACTTACTAATGCTCATAATAAATGATTACTCGGCTAAGTGGGAGAATGTAAGACATGGTTTTATTATGTGGCTCTTATAATCATTTATCTAATTATTATATTGATCAATTGATTTATTTATTTATTATTAACCTATAACTAGTAATTAGTTAATGTACCTAATTACTCTTAATAGGCCATTAATAAGTTTCCTATTGAGTGTACATATAAATAGGAGATAATTAGAGGGAATCAACTAATCAATCAATTATCACCACTAAGAAATTTGTCCCTCTCTCTCCCATAACCGTGAGTTGTTACTAACTCACCTTAGCTATCCTAACCATACACCCTAAACGGGAACCCGGTCCTTATTAGAGATCATGTCGTCTTCACTCTCATCGGTTAGCTTAACAGGTATGCTTTACATTATTGTTTTTCCATTATCATGTTCAAGAATTGATTATCATCTCAATTTTATACACACCCTTTTGGCTATTATAATTATGAAAGGTGAGGAACCGAGTTCGTTTTCAGAAGTCTCCGTCTCTCGGGTGCAACAACAGTGGAAGACATCAAGACTCAATCGTTCTCATGGGTGAGGAATATGTCGGGGTTTCAGTCAATATCTTGGGATCAATAGGGAAGCAACCGTTGGCCATTTGGTGCAATGGTAGCCCCAAGACTTTCCATAGTGGAGGTCTTGGTTTCGAATCCTTGCAACAACAAAAAAGGGGTCTGTGGCCAGGTCATGGTGTTTACCCAGTTGGGGGGGGGTGTTCCTCTTGTGATGGGCTGCCCTAGATGTTCTAGGTGTTGCCCCGGGGAAACCCAATTATACTAGAATATCTAGGTGTTGCCGTTAAAAAAAAAGGGCAGCAACCCATGGTCTCATTTGTAATTTTTGGCTTTTAATTTTGTGGTGTGTCGTTGTCTGCTCCTTGGAAAGGAGTGTCCAATAATTGGTTTCAAAGCGATTAAAACGATAACCGAACCGAATTACATATTTGGTTTCCAGTTAGGTTCAAACTGAAAACCGAATATATAATTTGGTTTTTAGTTTGGTTTTCGGTTTCGAGATTTTGAATTCGCTTTGAACCGAAAATACCGAATTGGATTATACAATTATTTTAATTCATATTTTATAATTAGCTCAATTCATTTATATTAATAACAAATACCCATATACGGATTATATATGACGTAATTCATTTATATATACCAATAAGGCAATGACCCATAGTCCAATACGGATATAGGCATTCACAAATCACAAAGTAAACCTTGATTCCCAATCCTTACATTTGACTAGAAAAGTCAACATTAGCAAGAAGTAATATGAATTTGGTTTTTCGATTAAAACCGAACCGAATTCTAATTTGGTTTTTGGTTTGGTTAGGACAAATATGAATTTGGTTTGGTTTGGTTAGGTTTTTGGCCACAACTTGAAAATGTTCCTAAACGAAAAAACCGAATCTAGGTGTAACACCCTAATTTCTAAAGAAATACAAGTTGGAGGACTAAAATGGTCATTTGATAAAACCCTAGGGGGTTAGAATGACATTATATTAAAGTATAAAGGGTTAGAATGAAATTGACTTAAAGTTCAAGGGCTGAAAATGAAAAATTTTAAAAATTGGCAGATGTCGGACTGACATCAGATGGATAGCGGTCCGACATGTAGGGTACAAGGAATCTATCAGAAGGTGACACATGTTGGATGACTAACCATTGAGATCTGACGCGTGTAAAACAGATATCGGACCGACATGAAATCATAGCGGTCCGCTATATACACATAACGGTCCGTTATGTGCTCGCAAAGCCTATACACTGCCTCACCTAGATGTCAGACCGACATCACCTGGGATAGCGGTCCGACATGGATCCCAACTCATCCCTATAAATAGTTGGCCGTGGCCGTTCAATTGAAAACAAAAACAATCACCACCACTTACACACACCCGCATACCGAGGCAAGGCTAGTACGACGGTTATGAGCATACGAGTTTCGAGTGCGGTTCGAGTTCAGGCAAGCGTCTAGACGAGGAACGAACTTAGGAACTACCCGAGGATAAAGCACTGGACCCGTACCATAGACACGATTATGTGAATTACGTGTTTAAATGATATGTGTTATGTGATATGTATATGACGAGGGTACGAGGTAATGAAGGGTTAGTCTAAACACTAAACGGGAATAATGGAGTAGTCACGACGTATCCAAGGGGTGGTGGATATGTCGTTGGTACTTCCTATATATAAACTTCTTGGTACTTCGTGGTGAAACCATTATGAGTGTTTAGGGGTATAGACTAAAAGACAGTAATGAAAATATAGTAAACGCACGGGAGAACTTTCGACCGGTATGTAGTTATCTGACAAACGGAATGTTCCGTCTAAGGAAATAGTGGTGTATAAATCTCTCCTAGACCCGTAACTCTTTCCTGGGAACATCTCTATTGGATGTACTTTTCTGAAAGGATAATCACCCCAATTTACAATATATGACGAGTATGAATATATGATGAAATTGAATCCATGAATATATGGAATATGTGATGCATGATGAGTATGAATACGTGAATGCATGATGATACGTGCAAGTATGAATGAGTATGATGGAACGAGTCTAAACCCTAAAATGGAATAATGGAGTATTCACGAAGTGTTAAAGGGGTGGTGGATACGCTGTTGGTACTTCCTATATACAAACCCTTTTAATGTATCGTGGAGAAACCGTTACGAAATTTTAAGGTAAGGACTGGTTGAGAAAGAGAAATAAGTCAAGCATATATATGAAATGAAAACAAATGCTTAATACATTTGGGAGGCTGTGAGTCTAAGATACTTAAGGTCCCAAATGAATTGAGATACCTGGCCGGTAAGGTGGATCTCAATAATAAAGAGGAAAACTAAAAAGATTCCAAAGCCTACGGGGCTGAGGAAAAAGATTCCAAGCCTTCGGGGCTGAGGAAAAAGGAACTCCAAGCCTACGGGACTGAGGAGGAAAAGATTCCAGCCTACGGGGCTGAGGAATGAATAAGTCTTCGTGACAAATGCAAGGGGTCTATACTGACGAGTATAAGAATCTTGCCAATACTTGGACCGGAGGTACACCCATAAAATATACGAATGACGTGACCGGAGGTACATGGTCACGAAGGCACCAAGAAACTTGAACAATAATAAGAACCTAAAGTGTTAATAATGAAATGAAAATATGCAGTGTACTTACTTAGCGTAAGCTAATTCAAAAACGTTTTTCAAACACTACAGGAAAGAGACACATGGATTGAAGCTTCCTGAGAACGTAACGGTCGGAGTTGAAAGATCCCTATATAGTATGATGTAATTATATCATCTTATGTAAAACAATATTATAATAAAAAGTTACCTTAACCATTTAATGACAAGGTTTTGTTAAACTGAGACCAATTTCCGCATTATAAAACTCTGATAAAATAATAGATAAGTAGGGTGTTTCACTAGGAAACAAAAAAAACCATAAATCGAACCGATGAACACCCCTATCGTTGAATAAGTATTTTCGTTCTTTGTTCCTCGTGGTCAAGCATCCCGCTAGCCTTTTAATGAATTATCTTTTTTGCCGGTGAAAAAAAAATAACCAAGCTTAATACTTTTTGCTTGAATGTAATTGTTGATGTTAAAAAGTATTTGGTAAAGTTCAAGATTCAGATATAAATATATATCAGATTTATTGAAATCTTATTATTTTGTCATGACCGAATCTATATTAAATCAAACACAACTAACACAATTCGTTTCATTCGAGCTTTTAACAAGTTGATCTTTAGTAGCTTCACAAACGGCTTGATTCGTTTACATTCTAACATTGAAAATGTCACTATATTTGTAGTTTAAAATAGTGTCTTAATTTTGGAGAAGTTTTCCGTTACATAATTTTCTTTTAGATTATATATCAAATGTAATTTATGCTACTTTTTAAACAAAATTAAGGATTAATATTTAAGATATATAATTAATCTTTAATCTAATTATATAATTTTTTTTTGAAAGGCGAACATTAAATGTTGTGACGTCGCACCCCCATCACATGAGAGAGCCTCGTCCAACTCCGGTAATATGTTGTCTTAACCGGGCCCACTTGGCGTTAGAGTTGAAGAGCTTTTAAGGGAAAACCCCACATAATACGGCCCCTTCCGGGCTTGAAGGAGAGCCGAGGCTCGAACCCTGGATCGTCGTGGGTAAAACCCTAGTGCATCAGCCTAAGAGCTAGGCCTCATTTGTGATGCCGTGGAAATTAACGGTGGTGGCAGGGATCGAACCCAGGTCACTTGGGACTTCGGGCCTTACCTCAACCACTACATCATATCCTCTTTGGCATCTAATGATATAAATAAAAATATTAAAGACATTTTTTTTTGAACGACAAATTTTTATTCTATATTTTTCTTTTTGTGTGTTGGATGAGGTTAGAACCTATAAACTTTTGATTCCGAAACTCTTCAATTAGCACTACACCCTAACCCAAAGCTAAAGCATTCTTTGATAGACGTATCTCAGAAGTAAAAGATGTGTGAGCAGTGATAGGTTTTTGTTCGGTCACATTAGACCTTTCTCTCTCTCTGTACTTTTCATTCTGCCACCATTTGTTTTCTTCTATTACACTTTCAGTCCTTCAACAATCTACCACTTCATGCACCATCTTTTATGGATGTTTGGAAGCTAATATCGGCTTTGCGGTAACACCGCCGCTGACCAATCGGTTAAGGGATCGTTGGAGCTCGGTTTGTGTTAGCCGAGAGAGGAGAACCGTTATGGCAATGGTCATGAGATCGTTTCAGATATAAAAAAAGTTAATTAATTTATTTTAAACACTATAAATTAACCTACTTTTCATCAAAAATTTTACACCAAATATACTCTCATTTTCTATAGAGTAAACTGTAATTTGCACTCCTGTGGTTTAGGCCCGCTGACACTTTGTAACCATATTTTAAACAAAGTACAATTTGCACCCCTATGATAAAATTTCTTTCTTTTTGCGTTCCTCCGTCAAAAATCCGTCAATTCCTCCTTCCATTTATGTGATAAAAGTCTATTTTACCCTTATTTCATCTCCATCAAAAGTCAGACCACATCATCTTCATCTTCCTCCGCACAAAAAGTTTAGATTTCCTAAAAAAAATCCATCAGAAACAAGAACCCACCCATTGCCCAGAATCTTCAAACAATCACTGCCGGCGACCTCCTTGTGAACAGCAGTAACCACCACCACCCCTTCCTAGCCATGCCGGCCACATCGATTTGTCCCCCATTGAACCGGTCATCAAGTCCATTGCACCGATTTCAAAACCATGGCAGAATATTGTGCAAGGAAACCTCTCTCACACACACACACACACGCAAGAAGCACACCTGCGGCGGGGAGCGGCTGTCGTGGGTGACCATCAGGGCTCGACGCCCATTCCTCTCTGCGGCTGTTTGTTTTTCCTCTGAGTCAACTCAGCCTTTGACTTCCTTCTCCCGCCTCCTCCTCCTCCTCCTCCTCCTCCGCCATTGACGGTGCCGTTTTCACCTAGGTTCATATCCATCACCATGGAAGTTGTGGTATCTCGCAAACGATCTGTAAAAGGGTTTGTTTTTCTGTTTATTGTTACAGTTTTGAGTACCTTTCAAGATGTAAAAGTTTGTTTTCTTTTGTTTGTCTTTGGAGTCATTAGGGTCTTTGGATTCAAGGTCTGCCTGTGGTATGAATCTCTTTGGACCAGGATGATTCAATTGCAGCAATTGTTATTATTTTGCGAGTGCTGATGAGTACATTTCTAGTTTTTCCACTGTATGGGGATTGTTGATCAACGGGGTGTTTGGGGTTTAGGGTTGGATTTTGGGGAGGGAGGGATTAGGATGTATAAAATGGGTGTTTGGGGCAAATATACGATAATACCCTTCTCTTTAACCGCTTAATGGACGGATTTTTGACGGAGGGACGCAAAAAGAAAGAGAAACTTTACCACAGGGGTGCAAATTGTACTTTGTTTAAAACAGGGTTACAAAGTGACAGCGGATCTAAACCATAAAGATGCAAATTACATTACAGTTTACTCTTTTTTATATTTCTACTCCATACTCTACTATACAAACAATTCTACTCTCAAATTTTGCACGTCAAAATGGACAATAATGAAATTCTTCCACCTGATTCATCATACGAATTCGGCTTTACCAAGGGCGTCTCAAATAGTCTACAATTTCTCACGTATATTATCACGGAAGCCAAACTTGAAGAGTAGTTTAATTAATATTTATGTATTTATTTTAATAAAAAAAGTATTGTTTTTTTATTTTAATTAATGATTTTTTTAGTATTTTGAATTAAAGAAAGTTATTAATTTTATTTAGTATTTTTATGTTTTTTAAATATATATAATTTAGTTTTATATTAAAAAATGAAAAAAAATAATCTCCATGGGTGCCCCTGTTAAATCTTCATAATTTCCATGGATTTGTTTAAAAGATGACGTGACAATCTCTCATTGATTGGTTTCATTCTCTATTATCTCCATACACCCTTAATACCCTAAGGGTGGAGGGGGCACCCTCATCGCCGACGTGTGGCTTGAGGGGCTTCCACTTCGCCACCACCGCAACTCCCACTTCGGCGTATAGATTTGGCCTTTCACGGCTTTGGAACGATGCACGTCGTGAATGATTAAAACGGTAATATTACCGTTTAACGGTAATTTTTAAAATTGGTTTGTGGCTTCAAGGGTTTGGGTGCCGCCACTAACATGGCTTCATGGGGCTTCAAATGAAGTGTCACACTCTCATTGGAGGGTGTGAGGCTTCATAAGGCTTCAAGCCTTAGGTGTCCCCTCCACCCTAAGTAATATATTTGTGTGTGTATACATATGGTATGTTTCATGTACAACTTTTTTTAAAGCGTAGGAAGGTATAAGGAAGTAACATATGTGTATGTGCAAGTTCTATGGACGAGAAGTATGTGCGTCTATTTATTTATACAATTTTCTGATACATACATCCACATTATATAATAGGTATAGTCTATTTATTTATATAATTTTCTGATACATACATCCACATTATATAATAGGTATATACACCACGTAACGCGTAATTAAAACCTATTAGAGACCTAAACAAACATCCACACGGTATAAATGAGTTAAACATGTCGTATTCCTACACACCGTTTGTTACACATTGCTTTACATCTTTTGGAAAAGATGTCGATTTTTTTAAAAGCTAATAATCCTATACTAAATTTAAAGAGAATAAAACTCTTAATTTTAGGTTATAGTTTTTAAAAATAAAGAAATAAGGTATATAAAAATAATATGAGTTTAATAAATAGAAAGAGCTAATTTAAGTAAAATAGAGCCAACAAAAGTAATTACTTGCTACACTTTTTAAGAAAATAATATTTGTATTTAATCCATCTTGTATGACGACAGAAAGATAAAAATATTATATTTTTAAAATATTAATAATATCTAATTCATTAATATTATAAGTTTATAACGTTGGATTTCAAAATTTTATCTATAAAAAATGTCAAGTTTCAATGCATCATCAAATTCTATGTTTATATCAATAACACAATATAATTTTATAATCTTACTTTTTTTTTGTCTTATATTCTTGTGTGGAGACAAAATTATAAACTTAGATGATGTTAACTGTTAATAAATAACTACCTGGGTTTTTTTCACGTTTTTCGATGGGATGTATCCACGTAAAATAAAAAAAACTTAAATAAATTTGTATAAATGAATAATCGCACTCACCATGTGGCTTGAGTGTGGTTGTTATCGGTTCGGACCGTCGAAAATCATAAAAACGAACACTGATACCGGTTCCGATAATACCAATACCGGCAGTGATGTCCGCTCAAAATAGGTTCGGATCGTCACGGTACCATAACAGTAACGACACTTGCTATATGCTACGATATCAAAAAAATAATCGATTTTGAATACAACTTCGTTTTCAAAAAAATATATCAAAACGTTGACAAAAAAATAAAAGCAGCGACGAATTCCGTTTTTTTTTTAAAGTTAACGAACGAAAGTTATTATAGAAAAACGAAATACCCTATTAATCACTAGGGCAGAGATAAAGAGAAAACCATAAAGTTAGGTGAAAACCACTAAAACAATGTGTAATACTATGAGTTACGTATACGTAACCGCAATTTTTTTGAATTTTTTTGTTTTCTGTTTACGTATACGTAACACTATGGGTTACGTATACGTAAGCCAATATTTAAATGATTTTTTGGTAAAAATTTGTAATATTGCATTGAAACTCTTATATAAAAATAAAATAAAATAAAAAATAAATATTATTAATTTATTGGTTAAAATTGATTTTTTTAGTGATTTTTCTCGGTTTTCGCCTAACTATTGGTTTTCTCTGGAACCCACCGAAATTGTAAACCAAAGTCGTAAACCAATCAGAAATTCACAAGGGGTTAAGATGTCAAAACTTAAAGTACATGGACGGAAACTAAAATATCCGATTAATCACCAAATATATTCTATTGAATGCAGATACACTCATTGTAATGGTCTATTTATGAAGCCATCTTCTTATCAGTCTCTTCATTTGGCATCTCAATTTGCCACTTTCCATCACTTCACAATCACACCACCACCACCCACCGTGTCCAAACACCACTATTAAAAAATGCTTGTCATTTCATCCTCTCAACCTCCACCGCCGATGGAACCAACAACCATAAATCCATGTTGGCCCACCGCCGATCACCGCCGCCGCCGAACAATCCTTTCAATGTGGAACATCAAACTCTTCGCCGCGTAAAATGTCACTTGGTGCTACCCCGACTGAGCTTATTATTAGTTTACTAACTTTTTTTTTCTTGTCCTTGCAAGACTTTTTATTTATATTTAACCTATTATTCACACTTCTCAGCCTCCTTTTGTTTTTCTTTTTTCCTTTTGATTTTTTTAGATTTTTTTACCCTTTTTGTTTGACTATCCCTCGTGAGCTTGTTGTAATCATTTATGTAAATACGTATTTACTTTGTAATAGGTCTCTAGCACTGTATATAATTCTACTTTGCAATTGCGGTTTGATGCCCTTTTTGCTTTCTTATAGTTTTATCACTACTTGAAATGAAGCCCAATGGGCAACATGTTAATCAAATCATAACGAACTGATAGCTAAAAACCAAAATTAACCAAACCGATCGGTTATAACCAAAAGTTTCGGTTATAGTTTGGTTATGACATAACCGAATAGTAGACACCCTTACTAGAATAGTCAATAAAACGTCTAGGGGGACCGAGTGGAAGCGGCAAGGAGCGGGAGGGGAAGAGGGGTTTTTTGACGTGGCGCCTCTGGTACCGGAAGGAACACCGCAACAGGCAATCCGGTATAACACAGCGAAAGGAAGCAATAGCATGAGTTTTCTATGGATTGGTTTGTTATTTTTTTTAAAATGCGTATACGGCTTATAACCACCTTTAAACTATATAAACTTTTCCATCCTCTTTATATGCCCGTATAATACCACGTATGGAATGACTGATTTGACAAAGGGATACATTGAGTAAAACAATTAGACGGTACGTTTCGCACAACCCATTTCAAAAAGTATACCTGATGCTACGGTGAATTTGTTTTCCAAGCAAACAACACATGGATTGGTACAATTTGAAACTGAACCACCATTCCTGTCACATTCCCTGCTTATACAAAAAGAAATGTCAAGGTTGACTTTTGAAGTCAAAATAGGCAAGTTTAAGAACTGGATTAAGCTTCTTTTTGAAAGTAGTTCAGGAATTTGAGGGATCCCTTTTGTAATTTGTGTAAGATTAGGAAGAAAGTATATCCATATGGTCTTCCAATTCAAAAACACATAAAGGAAAAAGGAAGAACACAAATGTTGTGGTTGACTTTTGGTGAAAGAAAATTTCAAAATTGGTCTAGATTATTTATAAAAGTTTGATAATTTGATATAGCCATGAAGTTATGAACCCTTCTGCAAATTGGCGTAAAATTAGGAAGAAAACAACATTGTTATTTGATAGCAGTAGCCTAACCGATTCGAATATAGTAGCCGTTGGAGACTCCGGTGCGTTAATGGGTTGAGTTGGAGCACAAATGGGTCAAATCGATCCAAGAAAATACCCACTGAAGATCCGGAATCATGCATGCAAACATGCAACGCCTTTGCCGACCACGTTCTCCACAACTTTGCAGTTTACTTTCATGCAATTTTACTTTCTACATTATTTTATTTTCTTTGTCTTTGAAGTTAGTTTTTAATTACCTAAACATGGGCTACGTGGGAGGCTTTCTCACTCTGTGTAAAGTTTCGTAAACAATGAATTCGAGGTGATGAATTTTTGAATGAAATTTTTGTGGTTAATTTTCTCAATGGATTTTGAGGTGAATTAATTATTCCATTGCTAGTTCAAGCTTGGCATGCTTGGATGGTGTTCTTTGGACTCTAAGCTAGAATCGAGTGGTGATTTCTGTATCTCTATTCACGCTTAGGTTGCCCAACGGGTCTATTGCGTGGTGTTTTCTGTATCGCATTAAATTCGTTGCCTATCCGTTTTACCTTGAATTTCAATTTTTATCCGTTACCTTACTTGGATTGCCTATCATTATTCTATATCCAAGCAAAATAACCGTAGGCGTTGACTTTTAAAATTCAACTTGGTGAATTCCAAAAGTGGTCAAAATTGTATGTTTAACCAATAACTGAAAATTTAAATTAACCGAACCTATCGGTTATCTTTTGGTCCAAATCAAGAATCACACACCCCTACCATACTAGTGATAAAAACTTCTAACAATGTAACCTATAGTTTGATGAATAGAAGAACAAGATCATCACAATCCAAAATATCTTTTTGTTTCATTCCTTTGGTATCTACAAAACAATACATTGAAAAATTATACACAGAAGCACCATTAGTTGTTTAACTGAAAATCAAACCAAAAAGAAATCTAAAAGAAAAGAAAAAGAAAAACAACAAAGATCTTGAAGAGAACGCCAATTTCATTAATTCCTCTCAGTTTCATTTGAGTTAACCTGCAAATCTCCATACTGTTCTAAACATTCAGTTCAGTAAACATCAGGAGAGTCAACTGATCGATTCGAAGAGCATAACCAAGATCTTCTTCCTTTCAATTGTGCATTAGACCACCGAAAACTGGATCTCGAGTACTTGTGGAGATTAGATCGTCTAACTATTGATGCGATTGTGTCCGTACCTCGCGTGCATAAATTATTCTCAAGTTTCAATGATAAAAACTTTTGCGATCTCAAAGATTGTGAAGCAGGTTTTGGTTTGGATAAGGAAATTGTTTCTTGTGTAATTTGAGTGTCGATTCGGGGCATTGAAGAACACGAGCAGCATGAGAGGGATGAGTTCTGTTTCAATGGCGGTTGAAGGAGTGGTTTTGTGGTTGTGAGCTTCTTGAATGAGACAATGCCGTGGCGGCAGAGGGGACAGGGGATGGAACCCGATGGTGCGCTTGATGTGTTGCTATTGGAACAGAGGTATAATGCACATCGAGTGCATAATTCGTGTAAACAACCTGTTGTGAAGATGATGAGTTTGTGTTATCGTTTATGGAAGAATTTGTAGTTTTTGAAGTATAATCATGAAAACCCTCTAAAAGGGTTGGCTAAATGTACCCCGTATCACTAAATTTACCCCCATTTTTTTATAAAAATGCGTATATGGCCGTATAACCCACCTTTAAACACCCATATAAACTTTTTTATAAGACCACTAAAAGCATGTATACACTTTTTCGTCCTCTTACACGCCTGTGTAAGACCACGGACGAAATGATTGATTTGACAAGGGGGTATACCGAGTAAAAACATAAAGGGTACATTTAGCACAACCCATTTCAAAAGTATACCTGATGCTGCTACGGTGCATTGGTTTTCCAAGCAAACAGCACATGGATCGGTACAATTTGAAACTGGACCACTGGTCCATCCACATTCTCTGCTTATACAGAAACAAAAAAAAATGTGAAGGTTGACTTTTGAAGTCAAAATAGACAAGTTTTAGAGCTGGATTAATTTTTTTTGAAAGTAGTTCAAGAATTTGAGGGGACTCTTTTGTAGTTTGTGTAAAATTAGGAAGAAAGTCCATCCATATTGTCTTCCAATTCAAAAACATGTATAGATAAAAAGGAAGAACAAAACTGTAGATGTTGACTTTTGGTGACAGAAAATTTCAAAATTGGTCTAAGTTCTTAATAAAAGTTTATTAATTTGATAAAGCCACGAACCCTTCTGCATATTTGTGAAAAATTAGGAAGAAAACAACATTGATATTCTCTATTCAAGCAAAATAACTGCAGGCTTTGACTTTTAAAAGTCAATTTGCTAAATTCCAGAAGTGGTCAAAATTGTATAAGTTGAAGAATTGGATCAATTCATGAACCACTTTGCATATTGGTACGAAATTTGTAAGAAAAATCCATTGACATTCCCTGTCCATGCAAAAACGAAATAACCATAGAAGGTTGATTTCTAAAGTCAAATAGACAAATTTCAAAATTGGTCCAACTTCTTGCAATAAAAGGGTCAAGTTTAGACAAATTCATGAATACTTTGGCTATTTTTGTAAAAAAATGCAACAACTTTAAAATCTTGCTTGTCAATGATCTGAACCGAAAGACGTTTTCGATTAAAGAACTTTAAGTCAACACTTACCGTGCGATTTTGACTACACTCATAAGGGGGAGAGACAAGTATGGAGAAGGAAGAGTCCTTGTTTGTTCTTGTTGATGCGCACTTAGAACCTCCTCGAGCCATTCTCTATGCCATAAACGAGCAACCTCTAACGCACTCCATCTTTTACAGTATAAAAAAGTAAAAAATAGTACAAGTTAGTTCAAGAAAATGTAAATTCACATACTTCCCATTTTACACACTTCAAATTGTCAAGAAAATGATGACAAGAGGTTCTTCAGATTAAACAGAAAATTCAACTAAGAAAAGTCAACAAAACCGAGTTAGTTATAACTAGAAAAGATATTGATGATCAAGAAAACCCATACCCTTTGTCATTTTCTGCTGTTAGACTGGCACCCCGGGCTATCAGAATCTGTAACATACGGAAACAGACAGCAATACATCACCAAAGATAGTTTAACATAGAAAAAACTCGGTTAATTATAAACCGTACTTGACAACAATGTGGATTTCCACCATATGCTGCATAATGGAGGGGTGTGCTTCCAGCACCTGAAAGCAGAAACAATTTTAATCTTTCTTGATGTTTTTAGTTAGAAATAGCAAGATGGGCGGGTTGGGTTGCGAGTCAAAATGGGTCATTTTTGTATATATTAAAGATAAACTTTTGATGACTCTTGGCCCGCTTGACCCATTCCTCCTTTAAACCAGCGTTTTGTTTTGACCCGTTTGAGATAAAACACAACCTAATCAACTAACTTATAAGTAAATGAATCAAAACCTATTAAATCAATCGTAGTCCCGTCTTCCAGAGTAACCGCATTCATAGACGCCCCCAAATCAAGGAGTAAACCCAAACTATCAACATGCCCGTTTAGCGCAGCCATATGAAGAGCAGTCACGCCTCCATCAGCCGGTCTATTGATTATCTCATAAAGTGAGGTTCTGGAAATAAAGTTTTAATTTTTATCAAACGCCATATACAAAAATTTTAATATATCATAAATCAAGGTTTCTTGAAGCATACCCTTCATTGGATTCAGAGACAAGTTCTTCAATTCTTGATCTTTTCTTTAAAAGTTTATAAAATGTAGGAATACTAGGGATATAATCAGCCAGTAGGATCCGTATGCAACATGAATGTCCATTGAGAGCAGCCAAGTGCAATGCAGTACCTCCGTTTAGACAATCCGTTTTATGAATCTAACATTTTACAGTTAATCATTAACATAATTTTATCAGTCAAAACACACAACAGTCAACAGACCGCAGCATAGATAGTCATACGTTGGCTTTGAAAAGAACAAGGGTCAACACAACTTCCCAATGACCATATTGGCATGCTTGCATCAAAGCAGTCTGTTCACATGTAAACAAATAACACAATCTTAATATTTGCTAACATGGCAACATGTTTCAAATGTGAGATGAAATAAGTTCCTGACCTGCCCGCGATAATTCTTGAGATTAATATCAACGCCTAACTCGATCAAAAGGGAAACAATCTAAAACATATCATATTACATAAATAACTTACAATTTAAATAACTTTCAATCAAGATTGATGACACACTGATATGAACAATGAACAAGAGAGATGGTAATGGTATACCTCATGGTGACCTTGAGCTGCAGAGTGATGAAGGGGAGAATTTCGACCGCTGAAAGTGGTGTATTTAGCAAGCCTAGGATTGTATTCTAACAAAGCTTTGGTTTCTTGAATATCACCATCTCTAGCAGCCGAAACAAGCCGCTCTCCGGAGGCTGAGCAACCAAAGGTAGTCCCAACAAGACTCAAAGATCTCATGATTTTTCTTTTAGAAAAAGTATAAAAATCCCACAAAGAATGAATGAAAAGTGTTTAAGTTTTAATGTCTTATGTTTGGTGGAACAACAACAACAACCTGCATCAAATCAAGTTTCTTTGGTGAATTAATGAATTTTCTTGAACTAATACTGGTAAACCTAATTAAAATATGGATGATGATGTTTGTTGCTTCTAATTGCACACAACTTGTTTTTGTTTTTACTAAACTAATAACAAATTAACAACCAATGAGCCAATTGCTTTAATTAATATAAAACAAGAAAGACATGTTCAAAAAAGAAAAACAAAACTAAAAAAAAACATTAATTTCAAATGCTGATGAAACTGCCTGTATATTCATAAAACTATCTCCAAATAATCAAAATGTATCTCACTTTTGAACAAATTAACATAAACCCAACTCCAAAATTCCCTTCAAAATCCAAAAGATATAAACTTTTTCACAAATTGACACAACCCCACTTCGGAATTCACTCTAAACTTAGAAACATTCAACACCCAGATAAAAATTTCCCGGGAAACTAGGGTTCTTGAGTTAGAATTTCCAAATTCTACTGAAAAAACAAAGATTGATAGGTACTGAAATTCTGCTGCTGTATCGCCCAAATTGAGGTTGTGATCATAATCTTGTTTTTGGGATCGAAAATCCAGAAAGACCGATGACTGATGACCCACCACAAGATGTTTGATGAGGCTCCATAAAAATGGGTATGTGACTTGATAAATTAAACTTGATACAAAAACAGCCCCTCCATTATTTTATATGTTGCAGGTTTGGTCCTTTGACTATTTATTTGTAGTTAATTAATTCAAAGTAATAAACTATTTCTAGTCTATAAGGATTGAGGTCGACTAAGTATAATGATTAACTTAGTAGTTAGTAATATACAAAAGTCGTCCATGGACTCTTTCATACTTTGCTGGCCTAATTCTTTTGACTAGTTCTATAATAACTAAGCTCAAACCAATAATGCACTGTTTAAATAAAGAAATTATCTGTAATTTTATTTAAAGAAAGAATGAGTCGTAAACATTACCGATCATTGGGCTATTTCATTGTTTGTAGATTTTAATATTTTTCTATTAGTTTGGTATCAATCCAAATAATCAACTATTCAGGTTTATGAGGATCATGACATCTAAAGTATAAGGGAGGATAGAGCACCGAGCGATGAAATATGGGACGGTACCGTCAAATTGACATCATGATCGGGGTCTGCTCACTAAAACCATACCGTAACAAATGGTTTATGAGTATTGTACCTTGTGTTTCTGATCTTGTATCTTATTAAAAAAATAGTTTATGGATGGGAGTTAAGGATGTGAGGGGATGAGAAGGATGCATTGCAAGGGTTCAAGGATGGTTAGGGAAGAGAAGGAAAAAAAGGTGATGTGACGCTGATATGGAGGAGATAAGGCTTAGGGATGAGAGGGATGAGAAAAATGGACTCCCCCACCCTAACATTTAAAAAAGTTTCTCATTTCTTGCTGACCATTGCGTCTTCTACTCTTCTTTTAAAGCCCAAATACACACTACCTTCCTATCACTTTAAGGTCTAACCTTCAAAGTTGTTTGCTCTAACAATTACTATTGCATCCGTAAACCTCACTTGTTTCCTACACCACCTTCATAGCTACATAACATTGGTTATATATTTGTAACTTTGTCATCATTCTACTTGATGAGGGATGTTTAGTGTTTTCTTTAGGTTCAAGTGTAGATATAAAGGAAAGATATAGCCAATATCACTGATAACTTTGAGTTTAGCTTACCTTACTGTCACGGAGTTTTCTGGCTTCTTAAACAAAACGATTAGTGAAATCCTTAAGTTTGTTACACAAAGTAACTATTTTTTGATAAAGTGATTTATAAGAGATTGAGAGCATAATTAGATAACACATAATGCTAACAAATCCATTTTTACCTTAGGGTAAAAGATGAAACTATATGAAAGTTTAAGGTGATTAGGGTAATTATCTTAATTCAAAGGGGTCTAGTTGAGACATTTTCTTACTTTGGTGGTAACGTCAACCCAAGTCAAGCGTGGCTTCCATGATTGGTACTCATTATTAGCCGATCAAGTATTCTTCCTTTTCTCCTATTTTGGGGTTTATAATTTGATTGTTTTTGCTGGCATGCATGTTAGCAATGATTAAATCGCGACTGATCTGTTTCATTTTTATGTTCATTTTGAGAAATTATAAAAACAAAGATAAAGTGTTTTTTATAAAGCATATGAATATTCAAGCTCCACACCTAAAAAGAAGAATGATACACTCGATAATGCTATTGTCATGGTGGTGCATTTGGAAAACCCGCAACAAGGTGTTCTCTAACACGCAGGTGTCCATCCCAAGATTGCTCGAGGAAATAAAGACTATTGGTTTTTTTTGGATGAAAAATAGATCCAAAACACAAGCCTTAATTTGAATGGTTTAATTGATGTAATTTTAATTTCTAAAATAAACTTTTTGAAGTTGTCCTTAGGGATCCTTGTATAGATGTATCTAGCTCCGGACTAGAACTTGCTATATTATGTATATAAATATAAATGATGTCGCCGTAAAAAAAACTTTACAAAAGTTTGTTACAAAATTTTGGTTCAAAGCACTTTTAAAAGTTTTTTTTATTTTACACAACTTTCTTTTGTTAACAATGTAGGAAAGAGTAGCATGTTTTATACATACTTTGAAATCACTTTCTTCTTTTATTATTTTATTTATTAGAAAAGAAAAAAAATTACTATATATATGTAAATTAAATGAAATTAGAAATAGAAGAAAATATGAAATATGAATTGATGATTTAAAAAAGAACTGATTAGCACATTGTTATTTTTTTATTGTTTGACTAATAAACAATCTATTTATATTTATATAATTATAGCAGTAATATTGTGTTCAATAATATTGCTATTGAATGAGTTTCCTTCCTTAATTCTCAATTTTTACCTAAAATCATGGGATAGAGCAGCCGCAGCAGCAACCAGGTGGGGAGCAACAGTAGCAGCCGTAGTTTTTGGTTGCAGGGACGTTCGATGTGTTTTACTAATGACATTTTGATGTATTTCACTTTTGATGTACAAAATCTGTCTATGATATGTATCATGTATGGGTATTTACGTGGTTCTTTTGATGGTTTTATGATGTATTCGTCTTGATTGTGCTATATCGTGTTTGTCACACTTTACACTGTGATGCGTTATATGTTACTTGTTGAGTGTGATAGACATTGATAGAGGAGGAGATGATAAGCGGTTGTGGCTAACGACGCTATTCTGATTTGAGCCACGAATCATGGGAACCACTAAGAATATGGGGAGTTATCCTATTCCTTTCCTTGCATTATTTTCAATTTAAAACAGTACATTAGGAAAAATATATGATTTAAGTGTGAGGATGGATAACTTAGACAAGTAACTCAAAAACATGTTAAAATTAAAAATTTTTGAAAAAAAAACTCCTAGCATCAACCAAAACACTTTTTTTACATTAGAACATAAATTGTAGCTTAGATTCTTGCATGTGTAATGCCCTAGACTCGAGGAATAGCCGATTTTTAAGCATTTTGAAATACTTTTCTTGAACAAGTTGTTTTTAAAAGAAAAATGTTTTGGAATCCCTAGAAGAGTAAAATAACCTGGACAGTTTTCAAACGGGTTCAACTCACATCGGTAGCCCGAATCTACAGTTTTCTTTTTGACGTTTTAAGCATGTTTAGAGCATACATAATTATATAGCTCAGTTTCATTTGTTGATTGATAACCCAACATGACTGCATTTATTTTAGAACTTGTGCATGTTATATGATTTAAGATCAAGACTAAGACTATATGCAGAAATGATAGAGCCATTAGGAATTAACCACTTGTTTAGCCTTTTTCATTTGTTTTTCCTATCCGTAAACCATTAGTACACATGCAAATTTGAGCCTATGCCTTTTCGTTTGTTAAACCCACATTACAAGCCAATTAAGCCCTTTTGTTTTTAAACCCGTGTGTTAGTAATCCGGTTCAAGTTAGTGTTTAAGTTATGTTTGCGTTATCAGCCTAAAATAGCTGAATAAAAGAAAATGAAAAAAATGAAAAGAAACAGAAAACACGATTTTAAGTAGCACCAACATGTATGCTTTTTAGTGTATTCCACGCTTCTCTTGTAGTTTTGCAATCTGTCACTTGTAGCATCATTTCTTCAGGCAATGCTTGATACAAATAAGCAATTGCACACTTGTCTTTCTTGACATCTACTGTTGTTTCAGTAGTGGGTTCTATCATTTCCCATAGACCGTTTACATCTAAAATGATTTTCATTCGAATTATCTAAGTTGTATAATTTGTAGATTTCAAAGTAGGGCATTGAAAATTCGAAAGAAATGACCCGAACTCCATATGAGTCACAATGGCATTAGTATTTTTCGGAGTATCCGACATGATTATTGAATAAAATGTCAATTTCAAAATGAAAAAAGTAATAGAACCTGTAGGTTTCCTTGAACTTGTTTCTCCTTCTTTCGGTACTAGCTTATGTTCATTTTTCGAAAGAAGTTGGTATCAATAACACCAAGTGATAACCGGTTCTGGCTTCTTGCCGATTATGGTCAAGCCTTGATGACTAGCGGGTCAAAGAGAAAAGTCAAACTGAACACTTATGTTCTGTTTGATTAATGATCGTAAAAAATAAACAGATGGTTTGGCCTTATGCCAATTCCAAAATGCTTAATGCCAATTTGTTGCCCAGAGAATATGAACAAGATGAAATTAAATAAAGAAAACAATTTGAATTGCAAAAGTAAGTTGTTTTTCAATGAACATCGCACCGATTCAATATACATATGTTCACACATAGCCTTAAACGACAACACTTGATTATATCAAGTTTGATGTTTACAACTTTGACCCTTCTAATTATATAAATACTAAATACTAACTTAAACATAGTTTGACACTTTGACATATATAACCCTAAACTTTACATGGGAGGGATTTCTAAGTAGTGCAAGACCACATTAGAATGTCTTTGGATAATTACGCTTCCCCACCTCCCTTGATGGTTAATTACGCCCATAGAGGACACAGATCGTTCCCTAAGGAACCAGGATATAGGACAAGGCATCATACCCGAGGTTGCCTAGCAAAGAACAAGTCAAACCCTAGGATAAGAAGACAAAAAGAAATGGTCATGTGTCACCTAGGGAAGTGAAGTCAAATACTTTCCTTTTTCAGAAATGAACGGAATACCAAGGGAACATAGAAGGAAAGACTAGTGCATCCATGCTATTTATAGAGGGACACGTGTTCACCTCATGCATACGCATAGAAGGGAAAGGTGCAATAAATACCACTTGAAGGGAGCCAAATAGAACACCCCGGATATGAGAAAGCTCTCTCGTTTCCTCTCCTCTCATTCCCACTAATTTAGATAACGTATACTCATACATTGTAATATTAAGCTTGTCTTGGGTTCTCTTGGGCAAGCTTTGCTTGCTAATACACTAATTAACTTGCTTGCTCACCCTTTGCTTCAACATTATTGATTCTTAATATTGTTCTCGAATGGTTAACCTTTAGTACTTGCTTATATGCTAACAAATTTGCGTTGTTAATAAGTGCTACCAGGTTACAACAAGGAATTACTTGGTCTATATTAACGTGTTAGATAGTATAATCAGTAGTTATATAATAACATTTTTGTTGAACAATGAAAGCTCGACCGACACATTCATCAGTCCAGGAGGAAACCCATCACTGTGGGAAAACCCCCTAGAGTCGGGATCGAACACACAGTGGCGGACCCAGGAATTTTTTTTATCGGGGTCAGAGAATTTTTGGGGTCGATTGTCAATAACTAAATATTAGTTTTTTTCGGCTCGAGTCGAATCGGGTCGGGTCGGGTCGGGTCACACATTAATTAGGTAAGTCCTAATTTCGTCTCGTTGATTAGGGTGATAAGATGAAATTGGTGGACGTTCGGCTGGATACCATGGAATATTATCCAAATATATGAAAGTGGGAGTCTTAGAAGATGAAGACCTAACTTTTCTTTTAAGAAACCTTTCAATATTCATAATCCTAAAATTGAAAAGTTAAACCCAAATAAACAAACAAGTTTCACATTTTGACTAATCACTAATCAAATACACACATAATATATAAATTCAATTAACCTATAAATTAAAGTAAAACACATAAATTAAACTAAAACACAAATAGAGAGTGAAGAGATTGTGATAGATTCCCAAGGTGAGCAACAAAATGCAACTTATAGTGAGAACTGGCCTTTTCTAATTTCTGGATGGCTTATAGAATGCATCCATTATGCTTAAGGTATTCCCAGCATAAGATTCATAAGAAGAAGAGATTGTGATAATTGCACAATACAAAAATAAGCAACAGGAGGTGAATAGTATATGAAACTTTCTCATCAGTTGCTCATGAACGAATCTGGTAACATTTTTTCGCATGTTTACACTCCTGCTAATCGGTTCGTATGTAATCTGAATTGAGAAATCTTCAGGGAGAGGTTCCAAAAAGTATATTGTAGCATGTAACTGGATGTTTGTTAATATCACCAGGCATAAGATTACATAAAGAGGCATCCTGTTTCTGGCAATTGTGCTCATGGTTTCTCTAATAACTCCAAGCATACTCAAAGGTTGCCTGAGCTTCAAGATTAGGATTTATTGGTTGTCCATCTGTGATTTTAACTTTGATAATAAATGTCTTAGAGTTTCTATGGCTTAAGTTTAACACAATCAATATGGTGGATCACATTTGTTCTCTTTCAAATGGCCAAATGGGTCAGTCTGTCGGGCGATATCTACAAAAAAGGTTGATGATTACAATGTCATATGAGATAAAATCAAAGAGCTAGGCTTCTTACTCTTAGAAAATTTAAACTAATACTAGTTTTACTAATGAAAAATACTAGTGAAAATGTAATTAAAAACTGGAATCGGTGAATCAATTAAATAAATGTTCAACGACATCGTTGCATTGCTACATGATACGATAATATCTCAAATATCGCTAGTCGATGGGGTATTCGTTTTACCTTCAGATCCCGACTACTAAGTGGATTGAGTTAAAGTTCTCCCTATGATCTATAAATGAACTAAGGATACGAAACCCTCCTCCGAATAAATTAAGTCAATCCTAGAGGTTAACTTAAACTAAGTTTCGAGGACGAAACTTCTTTAACGAGGGGAGAATGTGACAATCCTAAAGTTAAGTTCAATAATCTTTAATAGTTAATTCAGCATAAATGGGCTCGGCCCACTAACGGCCAGTTGTAGGCCCAATATGCGAACTTATTATGTGACCTTACTTGACGTATCACTTAATGATTCGATATAACATATGATTAATACATAGTGTTTACCTAAGCTGTGCGACGTACAATTAAATAATTTAATGCGCGCACGGTTAGTAACGGATACCCGACACAACATCTATCAATTATTAAATATTAATAATAACTATTCATATTTATTCGGACGATTAAACCAAGAACATTTACGCGTGAGTTATACGACGTGGGACGCACGGCTACGACAAATACCGGCGTAAACGTAATCCGTTTATTTACTGCCTAGTATGATTAAATAGGGATAACTTTACACAATAGTAATCAAGTTTTCTCAAGTGTTTCATTTAAATAGCTCAAAGTTTTTTGTCCCTCTAAAGTCACTCAACTTTCGGTAGTTGTTCCAATCCTATGTAATATTTTTATAAATGTTTAAATTTTTGAATATTAAATGAGATATATGAAACATATATTAATCTTGTTCACTATTTAGCAATTATTTTTTTCTAATTCGACTTATATATAACAATTTTGAAACTTGTTTATTATTTGATGAACTTTTATTTCTTCACTATTACCTCCCATTTTAAGTTAATTGAATAAAAATTTTACTTATTGGTAACTAATATTCATATATATTTCATTTGCCTCATTCAATTTTAAAAAAATTAAACATTTATAAAAATATCACATAGGATTGGAACACTTAGTGAAAGTTGAGTGACTTAAAGAGACAAAAAAACTTTGAGATATTTAAACGAAACACTTGAGAAACTTGGTTACTATTTGGTGAAGTTTTCCCGATTAAATAATATAAGTGATTATTTATATCATCATTATTGATTGACTATTATTAGTAATTGGGAAATAATGATTTTATCAGAGCGTGAAATGTTTTAGAAGGAGCAAACGCTTGTGAGCACGCGGTACAAGAACAATACCGGCTATTTTATAAATAACATAATAAAATATATAATTATTATTATTATAGTTAATATTAATATTATTAATAAATAAATTATCGGAGCGCGAATCGATTGTTTAAGCATGCAAGTTTGAACACGCGGTGTTAGCACGTACCGGCTGGCTTGGACAGCAACTAAAATGGAGTTTATACAAAACCAACATTTAAATGGTATATAATGCCACGACATATAATTTTAGGAATTATAAAATAATAATTAATCTCGAGACGCGAAACGTTTAATCTGAGCATACGTAGTTAGACACGCGGTACATGAGCGTTATCCGACTATTCTAAAACTGCGTGATTAATTAAATTAAATTAAATTAAATCTCTATTTATATTTATTCTTTTTATATATTATTAATATTATTATTTAAACGGAGCGCGGAACCTTTACTTAGGTGAACGTGTATGAGACATGCAGTGTCAACGCATATCGTCTTGGACAGCAATCGAAACAGAAAACTTATGAAGTAAATATTTAAATTATATTTATTAGAACGTTTTATTATTATAAGAATTATGAAATTACAATACAAACTTTATGGACATTTCAGAGACTCGAAAAAAATACAGCAGTCAAAAAAATACATATTTTTTAGCCTATTCTTATTAATTATTTAATTTATTATTTCAATATCTTTTGAAATCTGTTAGAATTATAAAAATCTTTTAGAATCTCGTGAACATATTTACCCAAGATCTGTACACACCACCCAATAAGTTGACTTTGTTGTATCCCCTTTTGATTTTCGTTTTTTTTTCAAAGAAACTCAATCATATACTCCATCTCCATAAGAAAACACAAATATGTGTGTGCCCAGAGAGAATTCGTGAAAGAGAGAACAGGAGGAGGGTGCCAGCGACCATCTCCGGCGGCCCCTCCGCTGTCATTGCGGCTCAACAGCAGCCCATCACCTTCAGCTCCCCTCTTCTCCCTCTCCACTTCATCCCTACATCTCCATTTCTGTCACGAACCCTAAATCCTAGAGAGAGAGAACCTGATGAGAGAAAGGACGGCGGCGACCCCACTCCCGGTCGGTCCCAACGGCGGTGAGTGGCCGTTGTTGTCCCATCGAAGGCAGGGGTGGTCCGATGGTGTCATTTGGTGGTAGGTCAGTAGCGGTGACGAGCCTAGGTGAGAGATGGCATGGGTCCCGGTGGCTAGAGCGGAAGACGGCGACGGTGGTGGTTCACGGTGGTTAGGGTCGGCAGGATTTTCCGGCCAGGTCGTCTTTCCGGCGACTCTCCGACGAACTCCAAGTAAATGTTGTTCCGTTGCCCCAATCTACCGTTTTTGAGGTTAGTTCTGAAGTGTAGGTATAAACCGTTGATTTTCCCTAGTTTTCGGGTTAAACCCATCGAATTAAGTAGCCGGGTTTCATGCCCAGGTATTTCATACGGATTTTGGACAGGTTATGGTGAAGACGGGACATCACCCGGATACGCGGGACTACTCGGGTCGTTCTCGACAGTCCCGGGTTTCGGTCAACGAAGGTCAAACCTGGTCAAACGAGTCAAACTCAGTCAAGCTGTGGTCAACGGCGGTCAAACATGATCATATACGTGAACCGTAAGGTTTAGGACGTGTCGGTTCGTAAACGAGATTTACGAAAGGTATTAACGCGCGCTAAAAACTTATTTATATATTTACACTTGCATACCATTAACAAGATATTAAAATTAACACGCATGGGATGAAAACGAAACGAGAGTGAATAACGATACGCTAATATGAACGAGAAACTATACTAGATTTATTGAGTCTTCGACTAATAAAACGTGTATAAATATTTAGACAAACATCACGACATAATCAATAAAGTGACAAACGCGTATTCGGATGGATATACATACTTATCATATACGAACCGTGACTTTTAATTATGCGTATCTTTCACAACTAGTATACAAAGATCGATTTAAATATAATTATACAATTTCGATTATACTGTTCAACAATTATATCTGGGTGTTAAATATATATGTATAAATATATACATTTCGCACAATTAGTTTCTAAAGACATAAAATACATATACGAATGCCCTTATTTTTGGTATTGACTTATTAAGTCGCAATACGTTCGGTGATTTATTTAAGTGTATATGTAAATAAAATCTTACTATTATTTTGTTGGTAATATGAATACCTTTATATAAACATCATTTTTAGAAGTATCAAACCTTTTTAAATATATATCTTTTGACAATATTATTTGTACTAGCAATAATACTTTATGGTTTCATCATACAATATCGCCTTTACCGTTATATTGCTAATTACGACATCATTACTCATTTTACTAATATATTGATATTTTGAATACGACTAATTACACGAGTAATTTGATTTATTTGAAATAATTAATTCATAATTGATTATGTTAACTTAATGTGTGTGTATATATATATATATATATGTATACATCATGTGTTTGAAGAAAAATAAAGATATATTTTATGTACGAACCTACCATTATTCCATAGTGAATCAACCTTATATATTTTGTCACTACAAATATATATTATAGACATGAGCGTTAATAACTAGAACTTAAGAGACGTGTTGACGACATGGAACTAAACAAAGAGCATATAGAATTCGGACATAATTCTACTTATGCATTGGTAAATATATTGACCCATTTATAAATCTTCCACTGTCTACGTGTATAGGATGTATACCTAACATTGTCACTTAGTCGAGGAATACGGTTTTTACCGCAACATTATCAGGTGAGTTTCACGGCCCCTTTTTACTGTTTTCTATACTTGGGGGAAAAACATGTTAAATTCAAATGGTATAATAACTAGAAAACGAGAAACAAGCATCTGATTCACTTGTGTGCATGAGTTAACACATAAAGGTCCTCGGTATTTTGAACTATAACCATTAGTTATGGACTTAGCCGTAGATCGATATGAATAGTACTATTCGGGTTGACACCCCCAATCATGGTTAGTCGCGCTAACCACGACCAGCAGGGTCAAATGATTGCATATTAGGTCTTGTTGTTCTCATTGTTTAAAGGTACAATGGGTTGGGGCAAAACTCGAGAATTCGTTAAAGGTTTGGTTATAGGCTTGTGCATCACATAATTCGTTTGTGCTAGCTAGACAGCGATGAATCAACCTCTAACTTGTTTTCTTTATCATATGCATAAAGTAAATATCGAGCAAATGATTTCGCCAATGGTATACATACCAATGGTTTTGTCAGTCAATTTCGAGAAACGGGTTTTGCCAATGGTATACGTACCAATGGTTTTGCAAGTAATTTTTGAGCAAAGGATTTTGCCAATAGTACCCGTACTAATAGTTTTGTCAATCAATTTCGTGCAAATGGTTTTGCCGAAGGATTTCGTATAAATGGTTTTTGCCAAATGATTTCGTACAAATGGTTTTGCCAATTGTATTCATTTAAAACCTGTGAACTCAACAACATTGCGTTGACATTTTTAGCATGTTTTTCAGGTAATACATAGCTATGACACGGTTGGAATAGGTTAAGCATTTGGATTAAGACCTTAGAAGACGAAGACGCATGGTCG
The DNA here is from genome assembly GCA_023525975.1 of Smallanthus sonchifolius. Classification (NCBI taxonomy): domain Eukaryota; kingdom Viridiplantae; phylum Streptophyta; class Magnoliopsida; order Asterales; family Asteraceae; genus Smallanthus; species Smallanthus sonchifolius. The sequence continues at coordinate 73,160,621 of CM042030.1, forward strand.
TTTAACGTCAAGTCTATTTAGACTTGTATGCCTTTAGGTCTATCTATGATTTCCTTTAGTCCCTGTAATGGTGTTCGACACTTTAGAAGTCTTTATGTAGCTTCCCCTGTTGTGTAATGTTACCAATCGTTGCAACCCTAATTTATTTATTTATTAATTAAATAAATTTGGGGGTGTTACACATTAGATGTCCTACTAAAAGTCCAACAGATGTCACACACGATTTGAATTGATTAATTTAATAAACATTAGACCTATCCCGATTCTAACGGTTTACTATTTCTGTCTAGGCAAACTTAGGCTAAGTTCACCCCTTCAGGGCTTAGCGAACTTGGCCCCTGCAAACTTATCAAGTTCGTTGGGCTAGGTCCAAGCGAACATAATAGGTTCGCTACCTCAGCTCCTGACGATCTTAACAAGTTCGCCACCACAATACCCGACGAATCTAACAAGTTTGCCACATCAGTCCCCAAGTTTGCCCGCGGGGCTGTCATCTTCCCCAAGAACCCTAACTTGCATGGTCGTGGCGGCTGATGCTTAAAGCTGATCAAGTTCAAAACTTTCTATGTAAAAAACGTTTGTTTATCGTTAATGAAGCTAGATCTATGATTATCTCGAAGTTTCATACGTAAAAACATCGACTTTTTACCCAAAACCTGAAAACCCCAAAATGAACTAAAACACAGATTCAGAATGGATCGTTACCTGAATTAAGCTTCTGATTCGGAGGTTCTCCTCGCAAGCAATGGAGACACGAGTCGGTGCGACCTGGAGCCAAACCGACACACTCTCTCTACGGTTTCTCTCACTAGAAGTTGGTAAAATTGAGAGAAAGTAGAGTCTTTAAGGGAGAGGGTTCCCCCCCCCCCGAGCCCATGTGCGTGGCCCATCTTGCCCAATCCTTGGCCCACGTATCCTTGTTCATTTATTCCATTCATTCGCATTAAAAACCTGTGTATTATTTTGTCGTTATTTTCGGGATGTTACACCAGAACTCGCTTTTATCTATATTTCATCGACCAATACCTCTTCCATGTCTTCTACCACGGCCTTGATTACTTGAATTTGCCATCAGAAGTTTATTTTGATCATTTTCCTCCGGGTTATCTCGACTTTTGAGGCGTTCTTCAAATGCTATTATTCTTCCCACTGCTTCTTCAAATGGCATTTTATCAACCTCTGAGTATTGCTCGATAGTTTCCACGATTGGTAGAAAACTCTTTGGAACAGAGTGAAGTAGTTTCCTCACAATTATCTTATCTTTAAGGGTAGTACCGAGACTTTTAGATTTGGCTCTTATAATGCCCAACTTTCTTGAAAAGTCATTTACGCTTTCATTCATTTTCATCTTTAGAGTCTCTAACTCGCTCATCAAAGATTGCACGCGTGTTTTTTTAACTAGATCTACTCCTAGGCATCGAACTTTAATCGAGTCCCATACTTTGCAGTCGAGTATTGTGCAACTTGCATTAAAATATCTTCCGACAATGTTTGGAAGATTATTGCTTTTGTTGTATTTATCCTCTTCTCATCTACTGCGTCCTTAGCATTAATTGTTTCCCCAAGGCCATAAGCCTTCAAGATTGTTTCCATCAACAATGTCCATGAGGTGTAGTTTGACCCAGTCAATTTCAGGCACTGAAGTGATACATTCCCTTGCTACCGAGTTGGTGCTGATCCGCTTGACGTGTTTTCTTGTTTTTTGTTCATGCTCTCTTGCTTATTTCAGATCTTGCTAAGACTTGCTTTAATCTTGTTTTCTTGTAGTGATTTTATTGCTTATCTTCCTGTTGCGTTCTTGTTGACTTTCTTTTTGTTCTTACTAATCAGAACCAAAATGGTTTCTGAATTCTTGATCTTGCTTATGATCGGATGATTAGTTTCTTACTCTTGCTTTTGATAAAAGTCAGATACTTGCTTACTTTCTTTCTTGCTTTGACTGTAATTTGGTCTTTTTTACTTGCTTTGACTGTAATTTCTTCTTTCTTACTTGCTTTAACCGAAATTGGTATTTCTTGCTATTTGAAACACCATGGTTTCTCTAACTTGCTTGCTCTCTTGCTATTTTAACCAAGATTGATTATATGTGGCTTGCTGTATGAACCAAATGGGTTCAGTTTCTTGCTTGCCATATGAACCACATGGGTTTGGTATCTTGCTTGCTATATGTTTTTTTTTGCTTTCGTACTTTCTTTCTTATGGATTCAAAATTTTGGACCCGACTAAATCTTGTTCTCTTGTCAGGAACAATCAAACTTTTCTCGAATAAGGAAACGAAAATATTAGGGATAACAAAATTATCTGAGAATGATTCAAACGCAAATGCACTTTTGTTCTTGAATCTTTTGATTTGATTTGTCAAAATTGATGACACTATGTGCCTTTTCCATATATCTTTCTTTTCCTTGTCCGTGAGAGTCACTGGTATGTTTGCTTCACCACCAAGAGCATCTACCAATCCCTAATGCAAGAGTAGTGCCCTCATTTTCACCCTCCATAATCTAAAGTCGTTTTACCATCGAATTTCTGTAGATCTAATTTCATCAAACACCATTCTTCAATCTTAATCGATCAGATTAAGATCGCCTTCTTTAAATTGATCCAGACTAGCCTCTGATACCAATTGTTAAAAGTGATATAGCGTAACTCATTCACTTTAAACACCAAAGAACAAAACTCAAAGAACTGAAACAGAAATCAATGAACAATGGTTATGACTTTTTTGAATTATCCTTGAACTGTTACAAAAATTGGAAAACAAGAAAGAAATACAATAGAAGGTCTTTACCTAAAAGATCTAACCTCACCGCTTATATACACACGTCTAACAAACTAAAAACAGTTACAACAGTATAATCGGCAGAGAATCTTATAGTTACACTTTGATAGTAACTATTAGCTACTGAAGTCTTTATTCACCGTCAACAACTACGCTATGACTATCGACAGTAACTACAACCATCGGTAGTAATTACACGCCACTTTTATCAATAGTGACTTATGCATCTCAATTCCTACTGCTCAACCTTACTACCAATAGAACATTACTGCTGACACATCTTAGTAGTAACCTTGAACTTTATCTCTTTGACTTATGTTGACTTTAGCACTATATTTCAGCACATAGGATCCCATCTACCATATTGTCCATTTTGCATTCACGGTAAAGAACCGTGTAGAACACAAACAAAAAAACATCGAACCCAGTGACAAAAGGGATTTTTAAGTACCCCATTTCTTCAATTCCCCAATCTTCAAATATCAAGGAAAAAGCATCAACATTTTTTCGAACAAGTAGACATGCTCCATAATAAAGCATCATTAACAAAGAGGTTTGAATTCTTCTACCCTTCATTAGGTCTCTTGCTCTATATATAGCGTCATGCCCACTGATATTGTCCTCTAAAACTGTAACCACAAGACTCATCGTCCAAAGAGCACCCAGATGTGCATTGAAGATCCATTTTAGTGCCGCGATATAGAAAAGACATGATGAAACAACATGTGATCTTCCTGCCAAAGAGGAAATTATGGCAAAAGGATATATGCAAACTAGATATATTCCCGTGGTGAGTAACAAAATGCAACCACTAGTTAGAAGTGGTCTTTGCCTGTTTCTGGATGGTTTAAAGAAAGCATCCATAACGCTTAAGGTATTCCCTTCATAAGATTCATAAGAAGAAGAGACTGTAATAATTGAAATATACAAAAATAAGCAACACGGTATGATTAATATCTTAAACTCTGCCCTCGGTTGCTCATGGGTGTCTCGGATAACATCTTTTCGCATGTTTAGGCCCTTGCCACCCCTTCCGTATGCCGTCTGATATGAGCAATCTTTTAGTGGTTCCAAGTTAGATGGTGCTGCCACTTGTAAATAAATGTTTGTTAATATCACTAGGCATAAGATTACTTGAAGAGGCCTCCTGTTTCTGAATGTTGTGTTCATGGTTTCTCTAATAACTCCAAGCATACTCAAAGGTTGCCTGAGCTTTAAGATGAGGTTTTCTTGGTTCTCCATCTTTGATTTTAGCCTTGATGATGAATGTTTATATAGCTTAATTTTAATGCAATCAATTTGGTGGATCATGTTTGTCTTCTTTCAAATGGCTAAACGGGTTTGTCTCGAGGGAGATATCTACAAAAAAAATAAATAAAATAATGATGCTTACAATGTTATATGAGATAAAAATAAAGTCTTCTAATTCAAAGAAAAACTAATACTAAAATTTACTAATGAAATATCAAGATTTAACATCTTTCTTAACGAGCAAATGCCAGAAAGCAGCATGTTCATCTGGGTATTCCAAAATCATGCTAGATATATAAACTAAAAACTAAAATTGTGACCATTTATAAAAACTAAAAATTATTATTATTATATTATTGTTTTTTGCAAAATTAGCGACAAATTTAATTTGCATCGCTAGTTTTGCAATGTACAAACTCACCCACACACAACCATAATTGGTGAAACATAAACATAATTTTAAACAACACCATTATAAAAGTATTTCGGAACCCTTCTAACCAACAGAAGCTGAATCATTTGGATAAATTATTTAGTTTATTTAATTAGGTAGTATATTTTTATTTGTTTAAGAATTTGAGTTAAATATATGGGGGCCCATCAAAAAAGGAAGAGAAAACCTCCCATCAGATCCCCATCCCTCTCATCGAAATCTTCGTCCTCATCCAAATCCCCAAGAAAGAACATTAAGGCGAAGAAATTGAGGGCATCAACCACGTGGGATCAATACAATGGATTTAATATCAGTGTTAATTGTGAGGGAGGTGGTGGTGAACTTGGCTCCTGTGATCCTCTTGGGCCAGGTTCAGGCGAGCAAGCGTCAAAAAGGGAACATACTCTGCAGAATCGTGATAAGGAATTAGCGGGGGGGACCATCTCGAAGATTCTGGCCTTTTGGAAATAGAATCCGGCTCTATTCCTCAATTCTCCAAAGTTGACCTAAATGAGTTCCGAGCAGGTTCGGATTTCTCGAATAGGGTCGACAAAACAGACCTGGATCTCGAGATTCAAAATACAATTGAGGTCGGACTATGTATTGGTATTGATGTTTCTAAGCACAAGGATCAGGTTCGGGATATTATTCTGGGGGCAGGGGCTGCAAATCAGTTGTAATGGATTTTATGTCCATAATTCAAGGGGGCTTAGTGATCCAAGTAAAAGAAAGTGGATCATGGATTTCAAAGCGAAGCACAAGATTAGTTTCTGTTGTATTCAAGAATCTCACATAAACGCATCGGATAAACTCCAAGTTAATAGCATCTGGGGGGAAAAGACCTCTGGACTTCGATTGGGTGGAAGCTACTGGTAGGTCGGGAGGAATCATCAGTATTTGGGACCCTTGCGTTTTTGAAAAATCACAGGTTATCAAACATAGGCATGCGTTGATTATTATTGGCCGCTTCACGGGGTCTATTGATGGGCTATGTATTGCTAATGTCTATGCTCCCCAGGATCAGTCTTCTAAATTGGACATTTGGAACTATCTTAAGGAGGCTATTTCAAATCACCCTGGGCCCTGGATCCTTCTTGGGGACTTCAACGAGGTTCGCTCGGCCGACGAACGTCTGAATTCAGATTTCAATTCTAGCGGGGCGGGTAATTTCAATGATTTCATTTATGATGCAAATCTTCATGAATATAATATGGGTGGATATCTGTTCATTTACATGAGTGATAACGGCCTCAACGTCAGTAAATAGATCGTGTTTTGGTGTGCAACAATTTTGTGTCTAGGTGGCCAGTTGCCACTCTTACGGCCTGGCTCAAAGAATTTATGACCACATCCCCATCACATTAAAATGCTCTAAAGTGGATTTTGGTCCTAAGCCCTTTAGGTTTTTTAACTCTTGGATTGGCAGGGATGGCTTTCAGGAGAAAGTGGAAGGTGCCCTTAATTTGCCTGTTCAACCCGCTAGACCGGACGCTATGCTTGCAGCAAAATTAAAAAATACTAAAGCAGCCATGAAGAAATGGACCTTAGTGCTCAGCGCAAAAGAAGAGGAACATGCCGATACTCTTAGAGTGCAACTTAATACGTTGGATACTCTTGCGAAGTTAGTTGGGCTTAATTCGGTTGAAAGTAAAGAAAGGTTGGATGCCGAATGCAAGTTGCTTGAATTGGAAAATAGAAAAGCCAAGGACTTAAAACAAAAAGCAAGGGTTAAGTGGGCAGTGGACGGGGATGAGAACTCTTCCTTTTTTCATGGATTGTATAAGTCCAGACTTATGTCGAACAAAATAAATGGGGTATTCATGAATGGGGTGTGGACTACAAGTCCTAATGAGATAAAAGATGGTGCATGCCATTATTTCAGTATCAGGTACAGGGAAACATTGCCAAATAGGCCACGTCTGCTTTGTGCTGGGATTAAACAACTTTCTAAAGAAGAAGCCACTTCCATCATCTCCCCATTTTTTGCCGAAGAGATCAAAAGTGCAGCGTGGGATTGTGGGGGTGACAAAGCGTCGGGTCCAGATGGGTTTAACTTCAATTTTTTAAAGCACTTTTAGGAATCTCTAAAAGATGACTTTTTAAAAATTCTACAGTCCTTTCACTCTGATGGGGTAATAAGTGGGGCTTGCAGCTCTTCTTTCATTGCTTTGATACCTAAAGCTAAAGGCTCAGCTTCGTTTAACAATCAAAAGCCCATTTCCCTTATTGGGTGTTAGTAAAGTTATCTCTGAATCCCAATCAGCATTCCTAGCCAATCGAAATATTTTGGACGAGCCATTGGTGGTTAACGAAGTTATTTCTAGGGTTAAAAAGGCCAAGCTTAATGGGCTTGTCTTCAAAGTAGATTTCAATAAAGCCTTTGATTCTATATCATGGGGCTTCATTGATTCCATGCTTCAACAAATGAACTTCCCGCCAAAATGGAGAGTGTGGGTCAATGGGATCTTGGGCTCGGCCAAAGCCTCGGTCCTTGTCAAGATTACGTTCTCTTGAACATGGGGCTTCATTGATTCCATGCTTCAACAAATGAACATTACTTTATGCGTCTCAATTCCTACTGCTCAACCTCACGACTAACAGAACATTACTGCTGACACATCTTAGTAGTAACCTTGAACTTTATCTCTTTGACTTATGTTGACTTTAGCACTATATTTCAGCACATACGATCCCATCTACCATATTGTCCATTTTGCATTCATGGTAAAGAACCGTGTAGAACACAAACAAAAAAACATCAAACCCAGTGACGAAAGGGATTTTTAAGTACCCCATTTCTTCAATTCCCCAATCTTCAAATATCAAGGAAAAAGCATCAACATTTTTTTCGAACAAGTAGACATGCTCCATAATAAAGCATCATTAACAAAGAGGTTTGAATTCTTCTACCCTTCATTAGGTCTCTTGCTCTATATATAGCGTCAAGCCCACTGATATTGTCCTCTAAAACTGTAACCACAAGACTCATCATCCAAAGAGCACCCAGATGTGCATTGAAGATCCATTTTAGTGCCGCGATATAGAAAAGACATGATGAAACAACATGTGATCTTCCTGCCAAAGAGGAAATTATGGCAAAAGGATATATGCAAACTAGATATATTCCCGTGGTGAGTAACAAAATGCAACCACTAGTTAGAAGTGGTCTTTGCCAGTTTCTGGATGGTTTAAAGAAAGCATCCATAACGCTTAAGGTATTCCCTTCATAAGATTCATAAGAAGAAGAGACTGTAATAATTGAAATATACAAAAATAAGCAACACAGTATGATTAATATCTTAAACTCTGCCCTCGGTTGCTCATGGGTGGCTCGGATAACATCTTTTCGCATGTTTAGGCCCTTGCCACCCCTTCCGTATGCCGTCTGATATGAGCAATCTTTTAGTGGTTCCAAGTTAGATGGTGCTGCCACATGTAAATGAATGTTTGTTAATATCACTAGGCATAAGATTACTTGAAGAGGCCTCCTGTTTCTGAATGTTGTGTTCATGGTTTCTCTAATAACTCCAAGCATACTCAAAGGTTGCCTGAGCTTTAAGATGAGGTTTTCTTGGTTCCCCATCTTTGATTTTAGCCTTGATGATGAATGTTTATATAGCTTAATTTTAATGCAATCAATTTGGTGGATCATGTTTGTCTTCTTTCAAATGGCTAAACGGGTTTGTCTCGAGGGAGATATCTACAAAAAAAAAATAAAAAAATAACGATGCTTACAATGTTATATGAGATAAAAATAAACAGTCTTCTAATTCAAAGAAAAAGTAAACTAATACTAAAATTTACTAATGAAAAGATCGCTTTCACCATATATATAAAGATTTAACATCTTTCTTAACGAGCAAATGCCAGAAAGCAGCATGTTCATCTGGGTATTCCAAAATCATGCTAGATATATAAACTAAAAACTAAAAATTGTGACCATTTATTAAAACTAAAAATTATTATTATTATTATATTATTCTTTTTTGCAAAATTAGCGACAAATTTAAATTGCATCACTAGTTTTGCAATGTACAAACTCACCCACACACAACCATATATTGGTGAAACATAAACATAATTTTAAACAACACCATTATAAAAGTATTTCGGAACCTTCTAACCAACGGAAGCTGAATGCATTTGAATCATTTGGATAAATTATTTAGTTTATTTAATTAGGTAGTATATTTTTATTTGTTTAAGAATTTGAGTTAAATAGGTTAGCTTGTTTTCCAAGTTGTGTCTAATATAGATAGATTGATAGACTTAATATATTTAGTGCCGTTTTTTATTTAATATAAATATAAGAGTCGTGGTTGGAGTTAACCACAAAACTCCTTACGTTTCGGTTGTAGTGCTCGATCCAAGTTCCAACAATTATAAAAAAAAATTTGTACTGTAATTAAAACAAAGAAAAACAAAACATGGTTGAATTGACTTATGAAAGTGCATAGTCTATTAGGAAAAATACGAAAATGGATATTTGACCAGAAAAGTTATTAGAAATGGACATTCAAATTTAGCCTTCTAATTCATGGACATTACTCTCATTAGCCGGCTAAGGCGGCTAAGCTTAGCCGGCTCATATTTCCGTGCCAAATTCATTTTTACAGTATACGAACCAACCGGATTGCGACACGTGGCTGGCTAAGCTTTAAAAAAGCGGAGGCTAAGCTGGCTAATAGTTTGCTATAGCCGTCTGACGTTTTTTTAAGGCTTAGCCGACAAACTTATAAGGCTTAGCCGGTAAACTAAAACGACTTAGCCGACAAAAGTAAATGCTTACGCAGCAAAAACCATGGTTTTAAAAAACAATATTTTATGGTTTAGTCAGCAAACTTTGAAGGTGTCACAAAAGTTGGCACTGTTAGGAACAACGTGGCGCAGTGGAATCAACACACACACATGCACAAACGATAATCACGCGGACAGAAAAATAAACGACACAATAATTTTACGTGGTTCGGTCCCAGTGGGGGACCTACGTCCACGGGCTGCAACTAGGTTATTTCATTAAGCTCTAGGCACACAGATTACAATTACAACATAGGGTATTTATAGATTAAAACCTAGGGTTTCTAACTTGTTCTCCAAGTTAGGCCCAAATCATAGAGAAGAGGCCCATTAGGGCCGGCTCCTCTTAGTCGAGACTCCATAACCCTAACAATCTCCCACTTGGAGGCTCGAGCAATCCTCAATCAACCATCCAAGCAAAACCTTGTAATCAGTAACTCCAATAATCTTCAAAACAGAAATCCTCCAAGTCTCTAATTCCAAGAACAAGCTAAAACTTCAATATCAGAAGTTCTTAAGCCTCCAGCTCCTAAGAATAAGCTAAGATTTCAAATAACAGAAGTCCACCAAGCCTCCAATTCCCATAAACAAGCTAAGACTTCAATCTAATTCTCCTAGTTGCAGCAGCCCTCTTCTTAATTACTAGAAGAGCCGGTTGAAGCTCTCCCGAGCTCAACACAACAGTCATCACTGACCCAGCCATGGCAAAACCCACCATTGACTCATCCTCAATCTCAACCGGCTCCCACTGATTCAAACTACCGGCTCCAGAGACTTCCAGAGGAAACACCACTCTCCAAAACCTGCAAGAACCGAGGAGAGATTTTCCATTCGGAAATCCGGTCGTCAAAACCCAACGGTGTTTTGAACTGTACCCAGAACACGCCCCGTGCTCCCACTGTTCTCAAAACCCCTGACCTGGTTTAAACCTCCGAATGCACTCAGCTGACATCCCCGTGGCTCCAGGATTCACTCTTGCAAAATGAATCCACTTAGCTCTACCCGATGCAGCGAGCCAAGACTGTACTACTCGGAAGTTGGTTCCCTTCTTCCGGCGATACATAAACCTGTACCTTCCCAAAGTCTTCAGTTAGATTCACCAATACTTCACTACAGTGGGTAACATGAAATGAAGTACCAGAATCTCGAACCCAAGAGTCTTCACTGCCTTCACTGAGTCCTAATGCATCAACCCAGACACATTCTCAGAAGCAAAATTTACCATATTTGACATGGACTCTAAAGAATGTCCCACATACCTCCATGCAGCTCCACCAAGTCAACTATGCCCAGATCCCACTGTCCCTGTTATCCCAACCCATTACCAAAACCAACATTCCATGAGATTATCCCCGATCGTACTTTCCCGGCAAACGTCTTCACCCAGCACAAGATCCCGGATCCCCTCAAATGTCGAACCACTGATCACCACCGAACAAGAAATAGCTTCACAGTTCCAGACCAGCTAACCGACAAATGGTTATAACATCAGTAGAGCTTTCATGAAAGTAAACGGTACCAAGGATTCCACGACCGTACACCCGATCGGCTAACCCTAACCGAAAAATCTTTCAACCGAGAAATATCACCTTACTTCCTTTTTTTTTTTTCACTTATGTCGTCACCAGCACACCCGTTGGTTCCATTTTCTCCAGGTTTATCCAACACCAGTACCCCATTCAAGTTCCATTTTGACAAACCAACCAACCGAAATCCAAACCGCCAAACCTTCGATTACACCCATCCCGTCTTCAGCTATAAATAGCAAACAAGAAACAAATCGAAACAGTGAAACAAACACAGCAATGGCACGGGCCTGAACTTGACGGATCTTCTACCGAACATTGTCAAATGACCGATTTGCTCCTGCAATAAATCTCGCAGACAAATCTAAACCCGATACTGAATTTCACATAACCCGGTTCCCCAATTAATGGTTGATAATAAACAGTCAAAAAAACCCGAACTGAAACAAAAACTTTAACCTTTTACCCGGCGAATCCAAGAGTTTAAACCAAAAACTCTAATCAGCCGCTTCTAGAGTTTCAATCCGGTACTCAATCAAACCTTTTTATACCCGCGATACCAGAAAACCCGAGACTCCCGACCCAACGCTTCACCTGCAAACCCGAGTGAAACCAGCAACTCCAAGAGATCTAAAACAGGAACTCTAATTGCAAAATCACTCCAAAAACAGCCCTGTTTTTCTCCAAAACAACCCGGTTTTCTTTCCCCTTTTGCGCAACCTAAACCCTAATTCCAGCGGCCCAAAAACAAGAAACCAGGCTGCAAATCAGCCCTGGAACAGCAGCAGCAGAAAAAAAGAAAAAAATTTCTGTTGGTACTGTTTTCGCTGGAAAACACTGTTCATGCCTAATCGGAAAACACTGTTCATGCCGGAATCACTGTTCACCGCGGCGGAACTGTAGCGGCGGCGGTACTGTAGCAGTAGATCAGAATCAACCCTCGATCAGCCTCTACCCTTTTCTTGATCAAAAACCGTGTGTAAACAACGAGCCAAAGCTCTGATAGCACTTGTTAGGAACAACGTTGCGCAGCGGAATCAACACACACACATGCACAAACGATAATCACGCGGACAGAAAAATAAACGACACAAGAATTTTACGTGGTTCGGTCCCAGTGGGGGACATACGTCCACGGGCTGCAACTAGGTTATTTCATTAAGCTCTAGGCACACAGATTACAATTACAACATATGATATTTATAGATTAAAACCTAGGTTTCTAACTTGTTCTCCAAGTTAGGCCCAAATCATAGAGAAGAGGCTCATTAGGGCCGGCTCCTCTTATTCGAGACTCCATAACCCTAACAGGCACTCTCGACACACATATAAAATCCCTCTTCGTTCACATACGTTATCGAAATCGAAATCAAAAAGAGAAGAATCCTCTACTCGTTCTGAGCCTACATATGAGTCAACAAGTTTGCTGGCTAAAACTTCTAAGTTTTGTGGCATCTTCTAAGTTTGCCGGCTAAACCTTAAAATATTGTCTTTTAAGACCATGGTTTTTGCTCGGTAAACATTTACTTCTGTTGGCTAATTCTTTTTAGTTTGCCGGCTAAGTCTTTTTAGTTTATCGGCTAATCCTTTTAAGTTTGCCGGCTAAGCCGTAAAAAATCGCCAGACGGCTATAACAAGCTATTAGCCGGCTGCCTCCGCTTTTTTAAGGCTTAGCTGGCCACGTGTCGCAATCCGGTTGGTTCGTACACTGTAAAAAGGAATTTGGCATGGAAATATGAGCTGGCTAAGCTTAGCCGCCTTAGCCGGCTAAGCTTACCCGCCTTAGCCGGCTAATGAGAGTAATGTCCATGAATTAGGAGGCTAAATTTGGGTGTCCATTTTTGATAACTTTTCTGGTCAAATGTCTATTTTGGTATTTTTCCCTAGTCTATTTGCGTTAACAGATAATACTACAGAAAAACAGAGAAAATGCCATAAACGTCCCCAAAGAGACATTCTGGTGGTAATTAAAATGGTGTACTATTCAACCAAATAGCTGTGGGTTTAAATCCTGTGAAATGCATGTATGGTGATTTTAGGAATAGAGTAAGTGTAAACTAGAGAATGTATGTTCGCTTGTAAAAAAGATACCACAGTCACATGCATAAACGTACATATTTATTTTGTAGTAAAGATTCAAGACAACCCTAAACTTCACCACCAACAACAGGTAAATAAAGGATTTTAGTTGGTTTCTCGTCACAACTCTCTTTCTGGTCTTCGTAGAATATAGTAAATACCACAAACACAAAGTGTTTAAGGACACACAGCAGTCCATTACTCAAAACCATTGAGATCACCATTCGCGACCATTTTTCCATAATGTCGTTTACAACGAAACTTTTCATCAAATGAACAAGACCATAAGCAACACAAACAAGCATCACAACCAGTGAAGCTTTCACATTTTCACCTTTCATCAGCTCTCTACCTCTAATAATCGCGTCAAGACCACCAGCGTCTTCTAAAACCGAAACTACCAGACTCATCATCCAAAGGGCACTAACATAAATCCACAAAACTATGATCGACAAAAAACCAACTCCATAGAACAGATATGCCCATGAATCAAAAGCCAAGATAGAGATCACTCCGATAGAAAAGATAGACACAAAGATGCAGCCCATAGTGAGTAAAATCATGTAAAAACTAGTGAGAATTGGCTTTTTCCAAGATTGTTTTATTTTCATGATCATTTTTGTTAGATTTTGGACTTTGCCGGTGTAAGCTTCAGAAGAAGAAGAAACAGTGGCAACCAAGAAAACTAGGGAGATTATCGAAGAGAAGGTTAAGCTATAGAGTTTCACCAGGAGGACGCCACGGATAACGTTGAGTGCACCCATATATTCTGTTTGATAAATATTGTTGACGACATCTTGAAACAATTTTGGATGTTCCACAAGTTGCAATGCTAAATCTCTAGCCACTGGCTCGAGTAAGTCATTTTGAGAAAACTCTAACTGTGAGAAGAAAAGAAACACAAGAACTAGAATCGGAAGCATCAGCTTTCCATTTCTTTTTACGGTTTTGAACGACTCCCTGAGAAGTCCAAAGATCCCTAACCGAGGTTGGGGTTTCAGGTCGGAGTTCCATTGTTTTATATGTTCACTCTCCATATTTAGATGATTGAACTTGACTAAAATTGGAGGCCTTACATAGTTGATTTTATCTTCTCCAGTACGATACTTTGTCACTTTTGAAATGGTCTTCTCTAGAGGAATATTTATTTTCAAAGGGTTGATTATATTAGTCCAAAGATTTGACGTGACGTAAACAGCGGGTTGTAATAAATTTAGCACGGAAGAAAAAGCTTCAAGAGAGTAATGATATATATAGACTTCGTAAATTGACTTGATTCCTTGTAAGTTTCCAATAAATTTCGGAGTGTTTGTGGACCTTGAACATAATAATGTGAGGGTGAGTAAGTAATTTATTTACATTATTGTACATAACTAGTTTATTATAAGTAATTTTAGAATAATTCATCATTTAAAATAGCTGTTTTTGGCATTCATTAGTAAAGGGAAAATGTAAAATTTGATCTTAAACGAATGGTATGTTAAATTATATACAATCTAGACTTTACCTAAGTTATTATTATTAGTATTATTATAATTATTATACTAAGTTTATGTTTATTATATTAACAGTGGTGGAACCAAAACATCCTAGTCGGAGGGTCGTTATAAGATTTTCTTCTTTACTGACTACGACTAAAGGGTCAAACTCATATTTTTCATAATAAAAACTCCAATTTTGTATATAAAAATTGAACAATAGTGACTTATGCATCTCAATTCCTAGTGCTCAACCTTACTACCAATAGAACATTACTTTATGCGTCTCAATTCCTACTGCTCAACCTCACGACTAACAGAACATTACTGCTGACACATCTTAGTAGTAACCTTGAACTTTATCTCTTTGACTTATGTTGACTTTAGCACTATATTTCAGCACATACGATCCCATCTACCATATTGTCCATTTTGCATTCATGGTAAAGAACCGTGTAGAACACAAACAAAAAAACATCAAACCCAGTGACGAAAGGGATTTTTAAGTACCCCATTTCTTCAATTCCCCAATCTTCAAATATCAAGGAAAAAGCATCAACATTTTTTTCGAACAAGTAGACATGCTCCATAATAAAGCATCATTAACAAAGAGGTTTGAATTCTTCTACCCTTCATTAGGTCTCTTGCTCTATATATAGCGTCAAGCCCACTGATATTGTCCTCTAAAACTGTAACCACAAGACTCATCATCCAAAGAGCACCCAGATGTGCATTGAAGATCCATTTTAGTGCCCCGATATAGAAAAGACATGATGAAACAACATGTGATCTTCCTGCCAAAGAGGAAATTATGGCAAAAGGATATATGCAAACTAGATATATTCCCGTGGTGTGTAACAAAATGCAACCACTAGTTAGAAGTGGTCTTTGCCAGTTTCTGGATGGTTTAAAGAAAGCATCCATAACGCTTAAGGTATTCCCTTCATAAGATTCATAAGAAGAAGAGACTGTAATAATTGAAATATACAAAAATAAGCAACACCGTATGATTAATATCTTAAACTCTGCCCTTGGTTGCTCATGGGTGGCTCGGATAACATCTTTTCGCATGTTTAGGCCCTTGCCACCCCTTCCGTATGCCGTCTGATATGAGCAATCTTTTAGTGGTTCCAAGTTAGATGGTGCTGCCACATGTAAATGAATGTTTGTTAATATCACTAGGCATAAGATTACTTGAAGAGGCCTCCTGTTTCTGAATGTTGTGTTCATGGTTTCTCTAATAACTCCAAGCATACTCAAAGGTTGCCTGAGCTTTAAGATGAGGTTTTCTTGGTTCCCCATCTTTGATTTTAGCCTTGATGATGAATGTTTATATAGCTTAATTTTAATGCAATCAATTTGGTGGATCATGTTTGTCTTCTTTCAAATGGCTAAACGGGTTTGTCTCGAGGGAGATATCTACAAAAAAAAATAAAAAAATAACGATCCTTACAATGTTATATGAGATAAAAATAAACAGTCTTCTAATTCAAAGAAAAAGTAAACTAATACTAAAATTTACTAATGAAAAGATCGCTTTCACCATATATATCAAGATTTAACATCTTTCTTAACGAGCAAATGCCAGAAAGCAGCATGTTCATCTGGGTATTCCAAAATCATGCTAGATATATAAACTAAAAACTAAAAATTGTGACCATTTATTAAAACTAAAAATTATTATTATTATTATATTATTCTTTTTTGCAAAATTAGAGACAAATTTAAATTGCATCACTAGTTTTGCAATGTACAAACTCACCCACACACAACCATATATTGGTGAAACATAAACATAATTTTAAACAACACTATTATAAAAGTATTTCGGAACCCTTCTAACCAACGGAAGCTGAATGCATTTGAATCATTTGGATAAATTATTTAGTTTATTTAATTAGGTAGTATATTTTTATTTGTTTAAGAATTTGAGTTAAATAGGTTAGCTTGTTTTCCAAGTTGTGTCTAATATAGATAGATTGATAGACTTAATATATTTAGTGCCGTTTTTTATTTAATATAAATATAAGAGTCGTGGTTGGAGTTAACCACAAAACTCCTTACGTTTCGGTTGTAGTGCTCGATCCAAGTTCCAACAATTATAAAAAAAAATTTGTATCTGTAATTAAAACAAAGAAAAACAAAACATGGTTGAATTGACTTATGAAAGTGCATAGTCTATTGAGAAAAATACGAAAATGGATATTTGACCAGAAAAGTTATTAGAAATGGACATTCAAATTTAGCCTTTTAATTCATGGACATTACTCTCATTAGCCGGCTAAGGCGGCTAAGCTTAGCCGGCTCATATTTCCGTGCCAAATTCATTTTTACAGTATACGAACCAACCGGATTGCGACACGTGGCTGGCTAAGCTTTAAAAAAGCGGAGGCTAAGCTGGCTAATAGTTTGCTATAGCCGTCTGACGTTTTTTTAAGGCTTAGCCGACAAACTTATAAGGCTTAGCCGGCAAACTAAAACGACTTAGCTGGCAAAAGTAAATGCTTACGCAGCAAAAACCATGGTTTTAAAAAACAATATTTTAAGGTTTAGTCAGCAAACTTTGAAGGTGTCACAAAAGTTGGCACTGTTAGGAACAACGTGGCGCAGTGGAATCAACACACACATGCACAAACGATAATCACGCGGACAGAAAAATAAACGACACAAGAATTTTACGTGGTTTGGTCCCAGTGGGGGACCTACGTCCACGGGCTGCAACTAGGTTATTTCATTAAGCTCTAGGCACACAGATTACAATTACAACATAGGGTATTTATAGATTAAAACCTAGGGTTTCTAACTTGTTCTCCAAGTTAGGCCCAAATCATAGAGAAGAGGCCCATTAGGGCCGGCTCCTCTTATTCGAGACTCCATAACCCTAACAATCTCCCACTTGGAGGCTCGAGCAATCCTCAATCAACCATCCAAGCAAAACCTTGTAATCAGTAACTCCAATAATCTTCAAAACAGAAATCCTCCAAGTCTCTAATTCCAAGAACAAGCTAAAACTTCAATATCAGAAGTTCTTAAGCCTCCAGCTCCTAAGAATAAGCTAAGATTTCAAATAACAGAAGTCTACCAAGCCTCCAGTTCCCATAAACAAGCTAAGACTTCAATCTAATTCTCCTAGTTGCAGCAGCCCTCTTCTTAATTACTAGAAGAGCCGGTTGAAGCTCCCCCGAGCTCAACACAACAGTCATCACTGACCCAGCCATGGCAAAACCCACCATTGACTCATCCTCAATCTCAACCGGCTCCCACTGATTCAAACTACCGGCTCCAGAGACTTCCAGAGGAAACACCACTCTCCAAAACATGCAAGAACCGAGGAGAGATTTTCCATTCGGAAATCCGGTCGTCAAAACCCAACGGTGTTTTGAACTGTACCCAGAACACGCCTCGTGCTCCCACTGTTCTCAAAACCCCTGACCTGGTTTAAACCTCCGAATGCACTCAACTGACATCCCCGTGGCTCCAGGATTCACTCTTGCAAAATGAATTCACTTAGCTCTACCCGATGCAGCGAGCCAAGACTGTACTACTCGGAAGTTGGTTCCCTTCTTCCGGCGATACATAAACCTGTACCTTCCCAAAGTCTTCAGTTAGATTCACCAATACTTCACTACAGTGGGTAACATAAAATGAAGTACCAGAATCTCGAACCTAAGAGTCTTCACTGCCTTCACTGAGTCCTAATGCATCAACCCAGACACATTCTCAGAAGCAAAATTTACCATATTTGACATGGACTCTAAAGAATGTCCCACATACCTCCATGAAGCTCCACCAAGTCAACTATGCCCAAATCCCACTGTCCCTGTTATCCCAACCCATTACCAAAACCAACATTCCATGAGATTATCCCCGATCGTACTTTCCCGGCAAACGTCTTCACCCAGCACAAGATCCCGGATCCCCTCAAATGTCGAACCACTGATCACCACCGAACAAGAAATAGCTTCACAGTTCCAGACCAGCTAACCGACAAATGGTTATAACATCAGTAGAGCTTTCATGAAAGTAAACGGTACCAAGGATTCCACGACCGTACACCTGATCGGCTAACCCTAACCGAAAAATCTTTCAACCGAGCAATATCACCTTACTTCCATTTTTTTTTTCACTTATGTCGTCACCAGCACACCCGTTGGTTCCATTTTCTCCAGGTTTATCCAACACCAGTACCCCATTCAAGTTCCATTTTGACAAACCAACCAACCGAAATCCAAACCGCCAAACCTTCGATTACACCCATCCCGTCTTCAGCTATAAATAGCAAACAAGAAACAAATCAAAACAGTGAAACAAACACAGCAATGGCACGGGCCTGAACTTGACGGATCTTCTACCGAACATTGTCAAATGACCGATTTGCTCCTGCAATAAATCTCGCAGACAAATCTAAACCCGATACTGAATTTCACATAACCCGGTTCCCCAATTAATGGTTGATAATAAACAGTCAGAAAAACCCGAACTGAAACAAAAACTTTAACCTTTTACCCGGCGAATCCAAGAGTTTAAACCAAAAACTCTAATCAGCCGCTTCTAGAGTTTCAATCCGGTACTCAATCAAACCTTTTTATACCCGCGATACCAGAAAACCCGAGACTCCCAACTCAACGCTTCACCTGCAAACCCGAGTGAAACCAGCAACTCCAAGAGATCCAAAACAGGAACTCTAATTGCAAAATCACTCCAAAAACAGCCCCGAAACAGCCCTGTTTTTCTCCAAAACAACCCGGTTTTCTTTCCCCTTTTGCGCAACCTAAACCCTAATTCAAGCGGCCCAAAAACAAGAAACCAGGCTGCAAATCAGCCCTGGAACAGCAGCAGCAGAAAAAAAGAAAAAAATTTCTGTTGGTACTGTTCACGCTGGAAAACACTGTTCACGCCTAATCGAAAAACACTGTTCATGCCGGAATCACTGTTCACCGCGGCGGAACTGTAGCGGCGGCGGTACTGTAGCAGCAGATCAGAATCAACCCTCGATCAGCCTCTACCCTTTTCTTGATCGAAAACCGTGTGTAAACAACGAGCCAAAGCTCTGATACCACTTGTTAGGAATAACGTTGCGCAGCGGAATCAACACACACACATGCACAAACGATAATCACGCGGACAGAAAAATAAACGACACAAGAATTTTACGTGGTTCGGTCCCAGTGGGGGACATACGTCCACGGGCTGCAACTAGGTTATTTTATTAAGCTCTAGGCACACAGAATACAATTACAACATATGATATTTATAGATTAAAACCTAGGTTTCTAACTTGTTCTCCAAGTTAGGCCCAAATCATAGAGAAGAGGCCCATTAGGGCCGGCTCCTCTTATTCGAGATTCCATAACCCTAACAGGCACTCTCAACACACATATAAAATCCCTCTTCGTTCACATACGTTATCGAAATCGAAATCAAAAAGAGAAGAATCCTCTACTCGTTCTGAGCCTACATATGAGTCAACAAGTTTGCTGGCTAAAACTTTTAAGTTTTGTGGCACCTTCTAAGTTTGCCGGCTAAACCTTAAAATATTGTCTTTTAAGACCATGGTTTTTGCTCGGTAAACATTTACTTCTGTCGGCTAACTCTTTTTAGTTTGCCGGCTAAGTCTTTTTAGTTTATCGGCTAATCCTTTTAAGTTTGCCGGCTAAGCCTTAAAAAATCGCCAGACGGCTATAACAAGCTATTAGCCGGCTTAGCCTCCGCTTTTTTAAGGCTTAGCTGGCCACGTGTCGCAATCCGGTTGGTTCGTACACTGTAAAAAGGAATTTGGCATGGAAATATGAGCCGGCTAAGCTTAGCCGCCTTAGCCGGCTAAGCTTACCCGCCTTAGCCGGCTAAGCTTACCCGCCTTAGCCGGCTAATGAGAGTAATGTCCATGAATTAGGAGGCTAAATTTGGGTGTCCATTTTTGATAACTTTTCTGGTCAAATGTCTATTTTGGAATTTTTCCCTAGTCTATTTGCGTTAACAGATAATACTATAGAAAAACAGAGAAAATGCCATAAACGTCCCCAAAGAGACATTCTGGTGGTAATTAAAATGGTGTACTATTCAACCAAATAGCTGTGGGTTTAAATCCTGTGAAATGCATGTATGGTGATTTTAGGAATAGAGTAAGTGTAAACTAGAGAATGTATGTTCGCTTGTAAAAAAGATACCACAGTCACATGCATAAACGTACATATTTATTTTGTAGTAAAGATTCAAGACAACCCTAAACTTCACCACCAACAACAGGTAAATAAAGGATTTTAGTTGGTTTCTTGTCACAACTCTCTTTCTGGTCTTCGTAGAATATAGTAAATACCACAAATACAAAGTGTTTAAGGACACACAGCAGTCCATTACTCAAAACCATTGAGATCACCATTCGCGACCATTTTTCCATAATGTCGTTTACAACGACACTTTTCATCAAATGAACAAGACCATAAGCAACACAAACAAGCATCACAACCAGTGAAGCTTTCACATTTTCACCTTTCATCAGCTCTCTACCTCTAATAATCGCGTCAAGACCACCAGCGTCTTCTAAAACCGAAACTACCAGACTCATCATCCAAAGGGCACTAACATAAATCCACAAAACTATGATCGACAAAAAACCAACTCCATAGAACAGATATGCCCATGAATCAAAAGCCAAGATAGAGATCACTCCGATAGAAAAGATAGACACAAAGATGCAGCCCATAGTGAGTAAAATCATGTAAAAACTAGTGAGAATTGGCTTTTTCCAAGATTGTTTTATTTTCATGATCATTTTTGTTAGATTTTGGACTTTGCCGGTGTAAGCTTCAGAAGAAGAAGAAACAGTGGCAACCAAGAAAACTAGGGAGATTATCGAAGAGAAGGTTAAGCTATAGAGTTTCACCAGGAGGACGCCACGGATAACGTTGAGTGCACCCATATATTCTGTTTGATAAATATTGTTGACGACATCTTGAAACAATTTTGGATGTTCCACAAGTTGCAATGCTAAATCTCTAGCCACTGGCTCGAGTAAGTCATTTTGAGAAAACTCTAACTGTGAGAAGAAAAGAAACACAAGAACTAGAATCGGAAGCATCAGCTTTCCATTTCTTTTTACGGTTTTGAACGACTCCCTGAGAAGTCCAAAGATCCCTAACCGAGGTTGGGGTTTCAGGTCGGAGTTCCATTGTTTTATATGTTCACTCTCCATATTTAGATGATTGAACTTGACTAAAATTGGAGGCCTTACATAGTTGATTTTATCTTCTCCAGTACGATACTTTGTCACTTTTGAAATGGTCTTCTCTAGAGGAATATTTATTTTCAAAGGGTTGATTATATTAGTCCAAAGATTTGACGTGACGTAAACAGCGGGTTGTAATAAATTTAGCACGGAAGAAAAAGCTTCAAGAGAGTAATGATATATATAGACTTCGTAAATTGACTTGATTCCTTGTAAGTTTCCAATAAATTTCGGAGTGTTTGTGGACCTTGAACATAATAATGTGAGGGTGAGTAAGTAATTTATTTACATTATTGTACATAACTAGTTTATTATAAGTAATTTTAGAATAATTCATCATTTAAAATAGCTGTTTTTGGCATTCATTAGTAAAGGGAAAATGTAAAATTTGATCTTAAACGAATGGTATGTTAAATTATATACAATCTAGACTTTACCTAAGTTATTATTATTAGTATTATTATAATTATTATACTAAGTTTATGTTTATTATATTAACAGTGGTGGAACCAAAACATCCTAGTCGGAGGGTCGTTATAAGATTTTCTTCTTTACTGACTACGACTAAAGGGTCAAACTCATATTTTTCATAATAAAAACTCCAATTTTGTATATAAAAATTGAACAATAGTGACTTATGCATCTCAATTCCTAGTGCTCAACCTTACTACCAATAGAACATTACTTTATGCGTCTCAATTCCTACTGCTCAACCTCACGACTAACAGAACATTAGAATAATTCATCATTTAAAATAGCTGTTTTTGGCATTCATTAGTAAAGGGAAAATGTAAAATTTGATCTTAAACGAATGGTATGTTAAATTATATACAATCTAGACTTTACCTAAGTTATTATTATTAGTATTATTATAATTATTATACTAAGTTTATGTTTATTATATTAACAGTGGTGGAACCAAAACATCCTAGTCGGAGGGTCGTTATAAGATTTTCTTCTTTACTGACTACGACTAAAGGGTCAAACTCATATTTTTCATAATAAAAACTCCAATTTTGTATATAAAAATTGAACAATAGTGACTTATGCATCTCAATTCCTAGTGCTCAACCTTACTACCAATAGAACATTACTTTATGCGTCTCAATTCCTACTGCTCAACCTCACGACTAACAGAACATTACTGCTGACACATCTTAGTAGTAACCTTGAACTTTATCTCTTTGACTTATGTTGACTTTAGCACTATATTTCAGCACATACGATCCCATCTACCATATTGTCCATTTTGCATTCATGGTAAAGAACCGTGTAGAACACAAACAAAAAAACATCAAACCCAGTGACGAAAGGGATTTTTAAGTACCCCATTTCTTCAATTCCCCAATCTTCAAATATCAAGTAAAAAGCATCAACATTTTTTTCGAACAAGTAGACATGCTCCATAATAAAGCATCATTAACAAAGAGGTTTGAATTCTTCTACCCTTCATTAGGTCTCTTGCTCTATATATAGCGTCAAGCCCACTGATATTGTCCTCTAAAACTGTAACCACAAGACTCATCATCCAAAGAGCACCCAGATGTGCATTGAAGATCCATTTTAGTGCCGCGATATAGAAAAGACATGATGAAACAACATGTGATCTTCCTGCCAAAGAGGAAATTATGGCAAAAGGATATATGCAAACTAGATATATTCCCGTGGTGAGTAACAAAATGCAACCACTAGTTAGAAGTGGTCTTTGCCAGTTTCTGGATGGTTTAAAGAAAGCATCCATAACGCTTAAGGTATTCCCTTCATAAGATTCATAAGAAGAAGAGATTGTAATAATTGAAATATACAAAAATAAGCAACACAGTATGATTAATATCTTAAACTCTGCCCTCGGTTGCTCATGGGTGGCTCGGATAACATCTTTTCGCATGTTTAGGCCCTTGCCACCCCTTCCGTATGCCGTCTGATATGAGCAATCTTTTAGTGGTTCCAAGTTAGATGGTGCTGCCACATGTAAATGAATGTTTGTTAATATCACTAGGCATAAGATTACTTGAAGAGGCCTCCTGTTTCTGAATGTTGTGTTCATGGTTTCTCTAATAACTCCAAGCATACTCAAAGGTTGCCTGAGCTTTAAGATGAGGTTTTCTTGGTTCCCCATCTTTGATTTTAGCCTTGATGATGAATGTTTATATAGCTTAATTTTAATGCAATCAATTTGGTGGATCATGTTTGTCTTCTTTCAAATGGCTAAACGGGTTTGTCTCGAGGGAGATATCTACAAAAAAAAAAATAAAAAAATAACGATGCTTACAATGTTATATGAGATAAAAATAAACAGTCTTCTAATTCAAAGAAAAAGTAAACTAATACTAAAATTTACTAATGAAAAGATCGCTTTCACCATATATATCAAGATTTAACATCTTTCTTAACGAGCAAATGCCAGAAAGCAGCATGTTCATCTGGGTATTCCAAAATCATGCTAGATATATAAACTAAAAACTAAAAATTGTGACCATTTATTAAAACTAAAAGTTATTATTATTATTATATTATTCTTTTTTGCAAAATTAGCGACAAATTTAAATTGCATCACTAGTTTTGCAATGTACAAACTCACCCACACACAACCATATATTGGTGAAACATAAACATAATTTTAAACAACACCATTATAAAAGTATTTCGGAACCCTTCTAACCAACGGAAGCTGAATGCATTTGAATCATTTGGATAAATTATTTAGTTTATTTAATTAGGTAGTATATTTTTATTTGTTTAAGAATTTGAGTTAAATAGGTTAGCTTGTTTTCCAAGTTGTGTCTAATATAGATAGATTGATAGACTTAATATATTTAGTGCCGTTTTTTATTTAATATAAATATAAGAGTCGTGGTTGGAGTTAACCACAAAACTCCTTACGTTTCGGTTGTAGTGCTCGATCCAAGTTCCAACAATTATAAAAAAAAATTTGTACTGTAATTAAAACAAAGAAAAACAAAACATGGTTGAATTGACTTATGAAAGTGCATAGTCTATTGGGAAAAATACGAAAATGGATATTTGACCAGAAAAGTTATTAGAAATGGACATTCAAATTTAGCCTTCTAATTCATGGACATTACTCTCATTAGCCGGCTAAGGCGGCTAAGCTTAGCCGGCTCATATTTCCGTGCCAAATTCATTTTTACAGTATACGAACCAACCGGATTGCGACACGTGGCTGGCTAAGCTTTAAAAAAGCGGAGGCTAAGCTGGCTAATAGTTTGCTATAGCCGTCTGACGTTTTTTTAAGGCTTAGCCGACAAACTTATAAGGCTTAGCCGGCAAACTAAAACGACTTAGCTGGCAAAAGTAAATGCTTACGCAGCAAAAACCATGGTTTTAAAAAACAATATTTTAAGGTTTAGTCAGCAAACTTTGAAGGTGTCACAAAAGTTGGCACTGTTAGGAACAACGTGGCGCAGTGGAATCAACACACACACATGCACAAATGATAATCACGCGGACAGAAAAATAAACGACACAAGAATTTTACGTGGTTCGGTCCCAGTGTGTGACACCTGCAAAATTTCAGAATCCAAAACCCAGTTGTTGGGCTAAAACCCAACTAGGCCCAATAAGGCCCAATAGGAAGTCAAGTCCATTTGAGGCCCGGTAAGGATCCAAGCCCGTTAGAAATCCAAATTTACACAATCCGAATATCATATTAGTGTCACGATTTCATTTAATGACTCGTTACGCGATTCTGAGAATTTAAGAAAAGATATAAGAACGTGCGCGGTTCAGAAATTCTAAACGTTAAACGTGTTAAACAACGGTTTTTACCGGGTATTCGACAGAACGATTAAATGAATTAATGAATTATTAATATTAAGTATTAATATTCATTTGAAAAGACTGTTCGGATAAATACACGTGTAGTACGTGTATACGAATGTTAAACCACTTTAGATCCTCGCAAAACTAACGATAGCGGTACGGTTATTACCGATACGACAAATATTATAAATATTTGTTTATAATAAAAATGTTATTAATAACCGGAGAGTGAAACGATAAATCCGACGAACAGACTCACACACGCGTTGTCAGCTCATACCGACTCGAATATTCTCCGGTAATAAGCTAACAAAATAAATTATTTGAATATTTATTTTAGTATTAATATTTATATTAGGAACGACAAATATTAATCGGGAACTAAATACATGACGATATTTTGGGTTTGACACGCGTTACTGGTAGGTAGCCTACCCACTTAAAACTCTAGATATATATATATATAATCTTCTTATCTTTTTCCTCATTTGCACAACAATCACACACACTTGTGTGTGTTTCTAGAGAGAGAACCGAGAGGAAGAAGGGGAATGGAGGGGCCGGCCACCCTTCCGGCGGCCTCCTCCGGCGGACGAAGACGACAACACAGCGGCGAGCATGACGGAGGCGGAGTCCGGCCGAGCAGCCGGCGGCGCACAGCGGCGGATCACAGCGGACCGGCGAGTGGTGGCAAGTGCACCACCTCATCTGATAGATCTCGACGTCCTGAGTCCGATGGTGGTGGTGGTTTGCACTAGATCGCGACGATGGTGGAGATTCCGGCCAAAAACACTTTTCCGGCGACCTCGACAAATGGGGCTTTTGCTAGAAAAGGGTTCCTAAAGGTCCGATCTACGTATACGAAGAAGTTTGGGTCGAAAAAGTGAAGCTTTCCGGCCAAAACCACCAAATCCGGTCACTGTCCGGTTTTCCGGCAGCGGAGACCGGCGGCGCTGGTGGGGCTTGGCGAGACGAGTTCATGGCCGCTTGAATCACCTCAATCGGAGTTCGTATGATCAAGTTATGAGCGAAACAAGTTTCTTCTCGCGTCGTGCTCAGCTTTTCGTACAAAACCGCTTAGAACGGCTTGTAGGCTAAGGTATGACCCGAAACACTTATATATCTATTGTCAGGTAGTAGCACGGGACCTATAAATTTTGTCGGGGACATCCTTTGAGAACGTTTTTCGGGCACGTTAAATTGTATTATAATTATATAGTTTTTATATATTTATCAAATAATTGTCGAATTGAAGTATGACTTTAGTATTAGGATCTAAAGTGCGGTTTATTGGATTATTGGTGTAAGTTGATGTTGTGATTGGACAATTGGATATTGTCGGGTTTAGCCAAAAACAAACGGGACTCTGCCCAATTTTCGTTAAAAATAAAGAATTTGGTTTCTACAACTTAGATGTCCTCAACATGGGTTGGGTTTAGATTTGAAACCGTAATGTTAGGGCACGATCCTAGTTATATTGTTGTTGATATTGACAACACTTGTTTGAACAATAGGAACCGTTTAGGATCGTTGCGCTCACTTGTTGTCAGTTGAGCTTGTGATCGCATTTGCTGGACTTGAGGTGAGTTCACTGTCCCCTTTTAACTTTTAATGTTTTAGAAACATCGGGGGAGAAACATACTTCCATAACACGTTTGAAAACACGAAACATCATTACTTGATACATCTTAGAAAACATGGAACACATACTTATAAACATTTTCATATGGTAACAAGAAAACAAGACCCGACCTTTATGTTTGCATGAGTGAACACGTTTGGAGCTCGTAAAGCCCCCTGACCATCATATTTTATAAGCATTAGCTAAGGATAGCTTGGGATTCTATGGATAGTACTATTGGGATTGACACCCCCGGTCATGGTTAGTCGCGCTAACCATGGGTCCCTCTGGCCAAATGACCGCATAGTGTTCAAACATTGCTCGTGAGGTATGAGCGAGGGGCAAAACACCTGTGTCATGGTTTGGTTATGCCTCATGTATGTACATATTATTTGTATTCCTAGCTAGTCTACAAATGGGTCAACATTACTTGTTTTGTTTACCATATTCATTGAAACGTTTTCGTGCAGATGGATCTGCCAATCACTTATACACCAATGGTTTTGCCATTCGTTTACGTGAAAATGTTTTTATCAATGTTTTCAAGGAAAACAGTTTCATATTATGGCCATGTACACATTATCAATGTTTTAAGGAAAAACGACTTATTTTATGACTATGACGTCATCACATGTTTTCATTGGGAAAACTACTCGTTTTATGACTATGAAGTCATCACATGTTTTCATTGGGAAAACCACTCATTTTATGACTATGAAGTCATCACATGTTTTCATTGGGAAAACCACTCGTTTTATGACTATGAAGTCATCACATGTTTTCATTGGGAAAACCACTCGTTTTATGACTATGAAGTCATCACATGTTTTCATTGGGAAAACCACTCGTTTTATGACTATGAAGTCATCACATGTTTTCATTGGAAAAACTACTCGTTTTATGACTATGAAGTCATCACATGTTTTCATTGGGAAAACTACTCGTTTTATGACTATGAAGTCATCACATGTTTTCATTGTAAAAACCACTCGTTTTATGACTATGAAGTCATCACATGTTTTCATTGGGAAAACTACTTGTTTTATGACTATGAAGTCATCAAATGTTTTCATTGGAAAAACTACTCGTTTTATGACTATGAAGTCATCACATGTTTTCATTGGAAAAACTACTCGTTTTATGACTATGAAGTCATCACATGTTTTCATTGGAAAAACTACTCGTTTTATGACTATGAAGTCATCACATGTTTTCGAGGAAAACAACCTTACATTAAACCCGTGTACATATTTTAAATGTTTTCAAGGAAAACAGTTTCGTGTCATGGCCATGTACACAATATCATTGTTTTCAAGGAAAATCACTTTACATTGCAACAATCAAACCTGTGAACTTACCAACCTTTGTGTTGACATTTTTAAGTATGTTTTTCAGGTAATTCATAGTCATGGCATGGTTGGAATAGGTTAGCCTTTTGGATTAAACCCTAGAAGCCGAAGGAGTATGATCGTCAAACTTCAAGATGGCTTTCACCTATACATGGTTCTAGGACAATGTACAAGTTTATTATAGTATTTGTAATGGTGTTCAATATTCAGAAGTCTTTACTTTAACTTCCGCTGTTGTGTAATGTTACCAATCGTTGCGACCTTAATTTGTTTATTTATTCACTAAGTAAATGAATTTGGGGGTGTGACACATTGGTATCAGAGCCAATGGTTTTAGCGAATTAGGTTTCCTTAGGGTCACCTAGGCTCTAACCAGACTCATTTAGGGACCAAAAATTCAAAGATTTGCATCACACTAAGAACACCCAAGACTTGAGCATAGCAATTCCAACCGTTGCCGAGCAACTTGAGTAGATCATTAGTGTATGTAGTTACACTAGGGTAGCATTTGCTACACTAATATATAATACAATTACATAGCACAAGGAATAAACATTTAACACATACAACAACGTGTAAATAATACACATCTACAACATTACTCAACGAATTATCACTATTCAGATTACAAATCAAGCCACTCATGTATCTAGTTCAACTATGGAGTTAGTTTTCTTTTCCAACCTATGTTTTCTCCACTTGGTGTGATATGTATACCCTCCTTCATGATCTGCTGGGTTGGATGATTAAAACTTTCGCCATGAGATATGGCAAACGGGACTACCCAATCGGAAGAGAACCCGAGGTGGATATGTAGGACTAAACGGGAGAGAACTCCACGGGTCAGGAGACCCATAGACTCATTGGGATCATGTGGATCCACACATACAAACAAACTTGGAGCATGAGTTGCTAGACACTGATTTGAGGGTCTCTACCCTGACATAGTCCATGACTTCCACCTCACACGTCCTGATATTAGAAGACACCGGTTGTGTCTCTCTACCATTAACACCATCCAACAACAGCTTTAGTCGGCAGATCCATGGGTGCTGATACCATGACTATGAGTAATCCGATAGAACATAGACACTCTTACGCAAGAGTGCAGCACGATGACACAAACTAATGAACATTACAGATTCATTTTAGTTGAGAGCTTGAGATAGAGAAAACACTAGAGGGACCATGCGAAATAAATTATCATTACGGGTGCACACGTAATCATAATTTACGGCGCATGAGAAGTCTGGTGAGTCTTACTATCCGAGTTAATGTTCATGATTAATCTGTATTCCTAATCTCAATTCACAGTTACACGATTAATGATCGAAATTACCATAACCAAAGGGTTTAGCCTAAAGGCATAGGAGGATGCGATAGGCTATCACAAGTGATTGGAAGTATACATCATCTCCTTCATCTTCGAATCCTAATGGATCTAAAATTCTTATCGAGACTTCATGGGCATGTCGATCTTGACTGAGGCACTGAAGATGTCTATTCTCAGTTAATTTGACCTCAATACTCGGATCGAATTTAGAAATTCCTTGTAAAGAATTGTTTCACCTTTTGAGGTTCAGCTATAAAAATTTTCTCTTTTCGATCTCATTACTTATCTACCAATGCTTGTGGCTGATCTTCGGTCTAGCTTGAGTCAGACCTTAACATTTTTGAGTTCCCTATTGAATTTTCATGTAACATTCTCGCAGTTCTGGAAGAACGGGAGAAATTCAATTGGATCTAACCAACTCTTAGTGGATCTTGAGCGATGAAGATTTTCACTTATCCATTTTTACTTGCTAATTCATGTCCTTTGAGATCTTACTTGCCACGAAAACCCCATGTTGACCCTTACAACGATCAACACTTGCAGTAATTGCACAACTATTATCGGAAAACACGGCATAATCTCAGGGTCTGTCTTACAATTAAGTATCACACTTACTGAAATTTACATCGGAAGTGCTATGCACTAACTCCTGTAATGGGATGGAAATTTATTCTGACTCTCTTACGCGTGACACCTATAGGGTATTGTGGAAACCCGACTTGAGACTAATGGATAATCTTACAAACTTTTGTGCTTGTATTTTTCCAGGAATCATTTTGTTGGCTGAATCTCTGACTTCATACCGCAAGAGAGACGTATCCACATCTCTCACTCTCAGCCTTCTATAGTTAGAGAGCTCTAGAGCGCATACTCTTAGAAAACGACTTCTTAACACATATTGAGGGAAAATACAAAGCTTTGACATTTAACACTCATTACCTCAATTTTATAGCTTAAACCCTTGGACTAGGGACTTAAAGGCTATAACCGATATGAGTGAAATACGTACTGGTAAGTCGTGACAATACCATTCGAATGCTAGGGAAGTTGCAGACAAACTGTAGTATCAGTTGTTAGAAAATTCTGAAACTCCATGATCCATTCCGACCAACTTTGATAGGAAATAAAGAACCTAAGTCAAAATCCGAGGATTTAATTCTGTGTACGCTACCAGGAAGATGAACAAAGGACGAATCAATTCCGGAAGTTTTACTTGACTGTCGTCTATTTCCTAACATCCGCTTAATGAGAAGTCAAGCCTTTGATTAAACAAACCATGATTTCACATCGCAGTCTACCAATTTAGTGGGTTAGCAAGCGCTGAATCAGTTTCGGGGAAACACCATTCTTATGAGGCTACTTCCACGATGCGACTGTTTACCTTCTCATCTAGACGAACCGCGACTTTTCCAAGCAAACATAGAACTTCTTAAGACTTATCTATTTCGTGGACATGATAGTCAGGTCATGAGTTCACAAATCAAGATATTACAGCCTAAATACCAGACTACAGTAGAAGTGCAGTGCAAACGATGGTAATGAGGTATTAAACTAAAACTTCGCCAGTGAAACCATACGAGAAATCTTGAAACCTTTAATCCGTTGTGACCAATGTTGATGGAAAAATCTCATATGGCACAGAACCTAATATGAGAGTATAACTTTAAGTCCCAGAAAATGCCTTCGTGGAGTATAAGGGAACAATCATAACGTTTCGTTTATGAATTCTGTCACTACTATCCGAGTACAAGAAGGTGATGGATATGCAGTTAGAAAACGAATAAGTGAAACTATGTCACTAACACTTAGCAACTGTTTGAGAGCCATTCTCACTTTTCCTTGAACCCCATGAAGATTATTAATCTTTAGTATCTGTTGAGCCTAGCCAACTAAAATATTCTCAAATACTTTGATATTCTCTTTCTTCTTCATCTAGATTCACCTTCATCTTTAGATGAACCTTAAAAAAAAAATAAAAAAATCTAGATGATTCAATGAGACTACGAGAATTTATTGTGGCGAGTTTGTTAATCGATATTCGTTTCGTTTAGATTTCAATCTAAATCAAATTACGGATAACATACGTGATGATGTTATCAGTAATGGAATTTGATAAAAACTAGGATCAATCTCAGGAGATCATGTCTCCGTAAAATTTTATCCCATATCATAGTTGTTTAATTCGTTAACTAGACAACTACTGACGTTCCATTAAACCATTCCAGCTCCTTTGTGAGAAATTGTATACACTGACATTATTGTCTTGAACTCAATTGAATCAGTTTAACCTACATACTGATTAGACAGACAAAATGTCAAAATTAAAATCTTTCATTCTAGAAGATTGAATGCACCAAGATGTTGACCCGTCACGATGAACGGTCGATTACCTGATTTGGACTAACACATGGACATCTCATTAAAGAATCTGACCTATCTTTACCAAATGCTTGATAATTTTCTTTTAGATCCTAGCACGATTTGATTTTCTGGAGAGAAAACCCGAATATGAATAATGAAGTATGTACCTATATACTTTCGGAAATCCGTGTGCATGAACGCACTTTTGTCTTTCATTATGAATGATAATGATCATACAGTTCCACTCTGATGAGAATGATCACATAATGAAATGCTTCGTCATCTGATCCTTGATTGTTTATTTTGGTGTGTGAGTTGTTCACTTGGTTAGTGAAAACTCATTATTATAATTCACATTGACCAGGCAATTCTCTTGATGACTTACTCATTACATGAAAGTGACCCCACTGATTTTAATCCCTTTATTCATGGGACTCTAGTAACGAGTTTATCACTTCAGGGTATAGCCAACGCCGTTCCCTTGACGATATATTCAAAGAAAATTCCTAAATCTACTCATTCGATTTAAGGTATACTCAACAGTAACGTTATACTGTTACATTATAAGAGAATATCTCAAATCCGTACACATCCAATATCGTTAATTGGTGAGATATCCACCTTATCTTCGTATACCAACTGCTATTTGGAATGAGTCGACATTCTTCGTAAGAATCCAAAAATGGAAAAGGATACGAAATCCTAATCCATGTGTTAATATCAAATTTCGAGGACGAAATTTCTTTAAGGATGGGAGAATGTGACACCTGCAAAATTTCAGAATCCAAAACCCAGTTGTTGGGCTAAAACCCAACTAGGCCCAATAAGGCCCAATAGGAAGTCAAGTCCATTTGAGGCCCGGTAAGGATCCAAGCCCGTTAGAAATCCAAATTTACACAATCTGAATATCATATTAGTCACACGATTTCATTTAATGACTCGTTACGCGATTCTGAGAATTTAAGAAAAGATATAAGAACGTGCGCGGTTCAGAAATTCTAAACGTTAAACGTGTTAAACAACGGTTTTTACCGGGTATTCGACAGAACGATTAAATGAATTAATGAATTATTAATATTAAGTATTAATATTCATTTGAAAAGACTGTTCGGATAAATACACGTGTAGTACGTGTATACGAATGTTAAACCACTTTAGATCCTCGCAAAACTAACGATAGCGGTACGGTTATTACCGATACGACAAATATTATAAATATTTGTTTATAATAAAAATGTTATTAATAACCGGAGAGTGAAACGATAAATCCGACGAACAGACTCACACACGCGTTGTCAGCTCATAACGACTCGAATATTCTCCGGTAATAAGCTAACAAAATAAATTATTTGAATATTTATTTTAGTATTAATATTTATATTAGGAACGACAAATATTAATCGGGAACTAAATACATGACGATATTTTGGGTTTGACACGCGTTACTGGTAGGTAGCCTACCCACTTAAAACTCTAGATATATATATATATATAATCTTCTTATCTTTTTCCTCATTTGCACAACAATCACACACACTTGTGTGTGTTTCTAGAGAGAGAACCGAGAGGAAGAAGGGGAATGGAGGGGCCGGCCACCCTTCCGGCAGCCTCCTCCGGCGGACGAAGACGACAACACAGCGGCGAGCATGACGGAGGCGGAGTCCGGCCGAACAGCCGGCGGCGCGCAGCGGCGGATCACAGCGGACCGGCGAGTTGTGGCAAGTGCACCACCTCATCTGATAGATCTCGACGTCCTGAGTCCGATGGTGGTGGTGGTTTGCACTAGATCGCGACGATGGTGGAGATTCCGGCCAAAAACACTTTTCCGGCGACCTCGACAAATGGGGCTTTTGCTAGAAAAGGGTTCCTAAAGGTCCGATCTACGCATACGAAGAAGTTTGGGTCGAAAAAGTGAAGCTTTCCGGCCAAAACCACCAAATCCGGTCACTGTCCGGTTTTCCGGCGGCGGAGACCGGCAGCGCTGGTGGGGCTTGGCGAGACGAGTTCATGGCCGCTTGAATCACCTCAATCGGAGTTCGTATGATCAAGTTATGAGCGAAACAAGTTTCTTCTCGCGTCGTGCTCAGCTTTTCGTACAAAACCGCTTAGAACGGCTTGTAGTCTAAGGTATGACCCGAAACACTTATATATCTATTGTCAGGTAGTAGCACGGGACCTATAAATTTTGTCGGGGACATCCTTTGAGAACGTTTTTCGGGCACGTTAAATTGTATTATAATTATATAGTTTTTATATATTTATCAAATAATTGTCGAATTGAAGTATGACTTTAGTATTAGGATCTAAAGTGCGGTTTATTGGATTATTGGTGTAAGTTGATGTTGTGATTGGACAATTGGATATTGTCGGGTTTAGCCAAAAACAAACGGGACTCTGCCCAATTTTCGTTAAAAATAAAGAATTTGGTTTCTACAACTTAGATGTCCTCAACATGGGTTGGGTTTAGATTTGAAACCGTAATGTTAGGGCACGATCCTAGTTATATTGTTGTTGATATTGACAACACTTGTTTGAACAATAGGAACCGTTTAGGATCGTTGCGCTCACTTGTTGTCAGTTGAGCTTGTGATCGCATTTGCTGGACTTGAGGTGAGTTCACTGTCCCCTTTTAACTTTTAATGTTTTAGAAACATCGGGGGAGAAACATACTTCCATAACACGTTTGAAAACACGAAACATCATTACTTGATACATCTTAGAAAACATGGAACACATACTTATAAACATTTTCATATGGTAACAAGAAAACAAGACCCGACCTTTATGTTTGCATGAGTGAACACGTTTGGAGCTCGTAAAGCCCCCTGACCATCATATTTTATAAGCATTAGCTAAGGATAGCCTGGGATTCTATGGATAGTACTATTGGGATTGACACCCCCGGTCATGGTTAGTCGCGCTAACCATGGGTCCCTCTGGCCAAATGACCGCATAGTGTTCAAACATTGCTCGTGAGGTATGAGCGAGGGGCAAAACACCTGTGTCATGGTTTGGTTATGCCTCATGTATGTACATATTATTTGTATTCCTAGCTAGTCTACAAATGGGTCAACATTACTTGTTTTGTTTACCATATTCATTGAAACGTTTTCGTGCAGATGGATCTGCCAATCACTTATACACCAATGGTTTTGCCATTCGTTTACGTGAAAATGTTTTTATCAATGTTTTCAAGGAAAACAGTTTCATATTATGGCCATGTACACATTATCAATGTTTTAAGGAAAAACGACTTATTTTATGACTATGACGTCATCAAATGTTTTCATTGGGAAAACTACTCGTTTTATGACTATGAAGTCATCACATGTTTTCATTGGGAAAACTACTCATTTTATGACTATGAAGTCATCACATGTTTTCATTGGGAAAACCACTCGTTTTATGACTATGAAGTCATCACATGTTTTCATTGGGAAAACCACTCGTTTTATGACTATGAAGTCATCACATGTTTTCATTGGGAAAACCACTCGTTTTATGACTATGAAGTCATCACATGTTTTCATTGGAAAAACTACTCGTTTTATGACTATGAAGTCATCACATGTTTTCATTGGGAAAACTACTCGTTTTATGACTATGAAGTCATCACATGTTTTCATTGGAAAAACCACTCGTTTTATGACTATGAAGTCATCACATGTTTTCATTGGGAAAACTACTCGTTTTATGACTATGAAGTCATCACATGTTTTCATTGGGAAAACTACTCGTTTTATGACTATGAAGTCATCACATGTTTTCATTGGAAAAACTACTCGTTTTATGACTATGAAGTCATCACATGTTTTCATTGGAAAAACTACTCGTTTTATGACTATGAAGTCATCACATGTTTTCGAGGAAAACAACCTTACATTAAACCCGTGTACATATTTTAAATGTTTTCAAGGAAAACAGTTTCGTGTCATGGCCATGTACACAATATCATTGTTTTCAAGGAAAATCACTTTACATTGCAACAATCAAACCTGTGAACTCACCAACCTTTGTGTTGACATTTTTAAGTATGTTTTTCAGGTAATTCATAGTCATGGCATGGTTGGAATAGGTTAGCCTTTTGGATTAAACCCTAGAAGCCGAAGGAGTATGATCGTCAAACTTCAAGATGGCTTTCACCTATACATGGTTCTAGGACAATGTACAAGTTTATTATAGTATTTGTAATGGTGTTCAATATTCAGAAGTCTTTACTTTAACTTCCGCTGTTGTGTAATGTTACCAATCGTTGCGACCTTAATTTGTTTATTTATTCACTAAGTAAATGAATTTGGGGGTGTGACACATTGGTATCAGAGCCAATGGTTTTAGCGAATTAGGTTTCCTTAGGGTCACCTAGGCTCTAACCAGACTCATTTAGGGACCAAAAATTCAAAGATTTGCATCACACTAAGAACACCCAAGACTTGAGCATAGCAATTCCAACTGTTGCCGAGCAACTTGAGTAGATCATTAGTGTATGTAGTTACACTAGGGTAGCATTTGCTACACTAATATATAATACAATTACATAGCACAAGGAATAAACATTTAACACATACAACAACGTGTAAATAATACACATCTACAACATTACTCAACGAATTATCACTATTCAGATTACAAATCAAGCCACTCATGTATCTAGTTCAACTATGGAGTTAGTTTTCTTTTCCAACCTATGTTTTCTCCACTTGGTGTGATATGTATACCCTCCTTCATGATCTGCTGGGTTGGATGATTAAAACTTTCGCCATGAGATATGGCAAACGGGACTACCCAATCGGAAGAGAACCCGAGGTGGATATGTAGGACTAAACGGGAGAGAACTCCACGGGTTAGGAGACCCATAGACTCATTGGGATCATGTGGATCCACACATAAAAACAAACTTGGAGCATGAGTTGCTAGACACTGATTTGAGGGTCTCTACCCTGACATAGTCCATGACTTCCACCGCACACGTCCTGATATTAGAAGACACCGGTTGTGTCTCTCTACCATTAACACCATCCAACAACAGCTTTAGTCGGCAGATCCATGGGTGCTGATACCATGACTATGAGTAATCCGATAGAACATAGACACTCTTACGCAAGAGTGCAGCACGATGACAAAAACTAATGAACATTACAGATTCATTTTAGTTGAGAGCTTGAGATAGAGAAAACACTAGAGGGACCATGTGAAATAAATTATCATTACGGGTGCACACGTAATCATAATTTACGGCGCATGAGAAGTTTGGTGAGTCTTACTATCCGAGTTAATGTTCATGATTAATCTGTATTCCTAATCTCAATTCACAGTCACACGATTAATGATCGAAATTACCATAACCAAAGGGTTTAGCCTAAAGGCATAGGAGGATGCGATAGGCTATCACAAGTGATTGGAAGTATACATCATCTCCTTCATCTTCGAATCCTAATGGATCTAAAATTCTTATCGAGACTTCATGGGCATGTCGATCTTGACTGAGGCACTGAAGATGTCTATTCTCAGTTAATTTGACCTCAATACTCGGATCGAATTTAGAAATTCCTTGTAAAGAATTGTTTCACCTTTTGAGGTTCAGCTATAAAAATTTTCTCTTTTCGATCTCATTACTTATCTACCAACGCTTGTGGCTGATCGTCGGTCTAGCTTGAGTCAGACCTTAACATTTTTGAGTTCCCTATTGAATTTTCATGTAACATTCTCGCAGTTCTGGAAGAACGGGAGAAATTCAATTGGATCTAACCAACTCTTAGTGGATCTTGAGCGATGAAGATTTTCACTTATCCATTTTTACTTGCTAATTCATGTCCTTTGAGATCTTACTTGCCACGAAAACCCCATGTTGACCCTTACAACGATCAACACTTGCAGTAATTGCACAACTATTATCGAAAAACACGGCATAATCTCAGGGTCTGTCTTACAATTAAGTATCACACTTACTGAAATTTACATCGGAAGTGCTATGCACTAACTCCTGTAATGGGATGGAAATTTATTCTGACTCTCTTACGCGTGACACCTATAGGGTATTGTGGAAACCCGACTTGAGACTAATGGATAATCTTACAAACTTTTGTGCTTGTATTTTTCCAGGAATCATTTTGTTGGCTGAATCTCTGACTTCATACCGCAAGAGAGACGTATCCACATCTCTTACTCTCAGCCTTCTATAGTTAGAGAGCTCTAGAGCGCCTACTCTTAGAAAACGACTTCTTAACACATACTGAGGGAAAATACAAAGCTTTGACATTTAACACTCATTACCTCAATTTTATAGCTTAAACCCTTGGACTAGGGACTTAAAGGCTATAACCGATATGAGTGAAATACGTACTGGTAAGTCGTGACAATACCATTCGAATGCCAGGGTTGATTACTGAAAACACTGTTCACGCCTAATCGGAAAACACTGTTCATGCCGGAATCACTGTTCACCGCGGCGGAACTGTAGCGGCGGCGGTACTGTAGCAGCAGATCAGAATCAACCGTCGATCAGCCTCTACCCTTTTCTTGATCGAAAACCGTGTGTAAACAACGAGCCAAAGCTCTGATACCACTTGTTAGGAACAACGTTGCGCAGCGGAATCAACACACACACATGCACAAACGATAATCACGCGGACAGAAAAATAAACGACACAAGAATTTTACGTGGTTCGGTCCCAGTGGGGGACATACGTCCACGGGCTGCAACTAGGGTATTTCATTAAGCTCTAGGCACACAGATTATAATTACAACATATGGTATTTATAGATTAAAACCTAGGTTTCTAACTTGTTCTCCAAGTTAGGCCCAAATCATAGAGAAGAGGCCCAATAGGGCCGGCTCCTCTTATTCGAGACTCCATAACCCTAACAGGCACTCTCGACACACATATAAAATCCCTCTTCGTTCACATACGTTATCGAAATCGAAATCAAAAAGAGAAGAATCCTCTACTCGTTCTGAGCCTACATATGAGTCAACAAGTTTGCTGGCTAAAACTTCTATGTTTTGTGGCACCTTCTAAGTTTGTCGGCTAAACCTTAAAATATTGTCTTTTAAGACCATGGTTTTTGCTCGGTAAACATTTACTTATGTCGGCTAACTCTTTTTAGTTTGCCGGCTAAGTCTTTTTAGTTTATCGGCTAATCCTTTTAAGTTTGCCGGCTAAGCCTTAAAAAATCGCCAGACGGCTATAACAAGCTATTAGCCGGCTTAGCCTCCGCTTTTTTAAGGCTTAGCTGGCCACGTGTCGCAATTCGGTTGTTCGTACACTGTAAAAAGGAATTTGGCATGGAAATATGAGCAGGCTAAGCTTAGCCGCCTTAGCCGGCTAATGAGAGTAATGTCCATGAATTAGGAGGCTAAATTTGGGTGTCCATTTTTGATAACTTTTCTGGTCAAATGTCTATTTTGGTATTTTTCCCTAGTCTATTTGCGTTAACAGATAATACTACAGAAAAACAGAGAAAATGCCATAAACGTCCCCAAAGAGACATTTTGGTGGTAATTAAAATGGTGTACTATTCAACCAAATAGCTGTGGGTTTAAATCCTGTGAAATGCATGTATGGTGATTTTAGGAATAGAATAAGTGTAAACTAGAGAATGTATGTTCGCTTGTAAAAAAGATACCACAGTCACATGCATAAACGTACATATTTATTTTGTAGTAAAGATTCAAGACAACCCTAAACTTCACCACCAACAATAGGTAAATAAAGGATTTTAGTTGGTTTCTCGTCACAACTCTCTTTCTGGTCTTCGTAGAATATAGTAAATACCACAAACACAAAGTGTTTAAGGACACACAGCAGTCCATTACTCAAAACCATTGAGATCACCATTCGCGACCATTTTTCCATAATGTCGTTTACAACGACACTTTTCATCAAATGAACAAGACCATAAGCAACACAAACAAGCATCACAACCAGTGAAGCTTTCACATTTTCACCTTTCATCAGCTCTCTACCTCTAATAATAGCGTCAAGACCACCAGCGTCTTCTAAAACCGAAACTACCAGACTCATCATCCAAAGGGCACTAACATAAATCCACAAAACTATGATCGACAAAAAACCAACTCCATAGAACAGATATGCCCATGAATCAAAAGCCAAGATAGAGATCACTCCGATAGAAAAGATAGACACAAAGATGCAGCCCATAGTGAGTAAAATCATGTAAAAACTAGTGAGAATTGGCTTTTTCCAAGATTGTTTTATTTTCATGATCATTTTTGTTAGATTTTGGACTTTGCCGGTGTAAGCTTCAGAAGAAGAAGAAACAGTGGCAACCAAGAAAACTAGGGAGATTATCGAAGAAGGTTAAGCTATAGAGTTTCACCAGGAGGACGCCACGGATAACGTTGAGTGCACCCATATATTCTGTTTGATAAATATTGTTGACGACATCTTGAAACAATTTTGGATGTTCCACAAGTTGCAATGCTAAATCTCTAGCCACTGGCTCGAGTAAGTCATTTTGAGAAAACTCTAACTGTGAGAAGAAAAGAAACACAAGAACTAGAATCGGAAGCATCAGCTTTCCATTTCTTTTTACGGTTTTGAACGACTCCCTGAGAAGTCCAAAGATCCCTAACCGAGGCTGGGGTTTCAGGTCGGAGTTCCATTGTTTTATATGTTCACTCTCCATATTTAGATGATTGAACTTGACTAAAATTGGAGGCCTTACATAGTTGATTTTATCTTCTCCAGTACGATACTTTGTCACTTTTGAAATGGTCTTCTCTAGAGGAATATTTATTTTTAAAGGGTTGATTATATTAGTCCAAAGATTTGACGTGACGTAAACAGCGGGTTGTAATAAATTTAGCACGGAAGAAAAAGCTTCAAGAGAGTAATGATATATA
This sequence comes from Smallanthus sonchifolius, assembly GCA_023525975.1. Lineage (NCBI taxonomy): Eukaryota > Viridiplantae > Streptophyta > Magnoliopsida > Asterales > Asteraceae > Smallanthus > Smallanthus sonchifolius. The sequence continues at coordinate 73,201,499 of CM042030.1, forward strand.
TAGACTTCGTAAATTGACTTGATTCCTTGTAAGTTTCCAATAAATTTCGGAGTGTTTGTGGACCTTGAACATAATAATGTGAGGGTGAGTAAGTAATTTATTTACATTATTGTACATAACTAGTTTATTATAAGTAATTTTAGAATAATTCATCATTTAAAATAGCTGTTTTTGGCATTCATTAGTAAAGGGAAAATGTAAAATTTGATCTTAAACGAATGGTATGTTAAATTATATACAATCTAGACTTTACCTAAGTTATTATTATTAGTATTATTATAATTATTATACTAAGTTTATGTTTATTATATTAACAATGGTGGAACCAAAACATCCTAGTCGGAGGGTCGTTATAAGATTTTCTTCTTTACTGACTACAACTAAGGGGTCAAACTCATATTTTTCATAATAAAAACTCAAATTTTGTATATAAAAATTGAACAAATTCAGGTGACTGGAGATCAATAAACCCTTTTGACCCTTCTCTGGTTTCGCCCCTTATTATATAGTTAGTATTAGTATTTTGAGGGAAGATTTCGATTTTCATGAACCATTGCATTGGTTCATGAAAGCACCGTTTCATTTGGTATATGTAGGGCTTATGTACCTTTGGTCATTTGGTACAATGGTAGTCCCAAGACTTCCCATAGTGGAGGTCTTGGGTTCGAATCCTTACCACAGCAAAAAAGAGGTCTGTGACCAGGTCAGGGGTTTACCCAGTTGGGGGTTCCTTCCGTGGTGGGCTGCCCTGGATATTCTAGATGTTGCCCCTGGGAAACCCAATTATTCTACAATATATAGGTGTTGCCGTTCAGAAAAAAAATATGTAGGGCTTATGTTTGACTTTGTAAACAATGATCTTAATCTTTATTTGGTTTATATTAACAATATATTTTTCTTTAATCATTCATTTTTTTGTTTATTTTGCATTTACGTACACAAATTGCAAACACACTCATACATATTCAAGATCAAGCCTATCGGTTTCTATCACAGCCACGTACGGTTATCAAGAACAATCAAAATTGAATCAAGAACAAACCGAGATCAAGAAATCATTGCATACATTCTTCTGGTGGTTACTAACAATTCAAGAACCCATCTAGATTTTCTATTAATTTTTTATAAAAAGACAAAATACCCCTCGTAGTAAAATTTAAAAAAAAATATAAATTACATATAACTAATAATAATAATAATCCTGTTTGCTAAAATCAAAGTTTTTGACGTCGTATTCAAGCTTTAAAAGGTTTGAATCATCAAACCAACAGCATAACAGTCACCGAGAATAATTAGACCATACAAAGATCCAGTTGTTTTTTTAAAGTGGGGTGAAAAATAAAAGAGGATTTTGATATGTGGCTCTTGGGTCTTAGCCAAGATTTAGAGCAGAAATTGACAGAAGATAGAGGAGGAAGTAGGAGTTTCAAACAATATTCATTTCATGCATTCAAAGGAAATCCTATGGCCTTTAATAGGCTTACACGAGTCCTAGAAAAAAGGAAAATGGAAACATGTTAATAAGAACAAGCAGGAAAGGGGGTCTTTGAGAAATAAGGTCAGGGAGTATGAGAGTAATGTATTGCGAGAATAGTTGAGAGTGAATGAATGCATACCTGCTGGTGATCTCTTATTTATAGTGTGGCTCCTTGAAATAACGAGGGTGATTCTTGAAATATCCTTACGTTCCTTTTTAAGCCTTCCTGAGCTCCTTCGGCCGAGGTGCAGTTTCTCAATATTATAAGGGACACCCGAAATGGTGTAACTTCTTGACTTCTGCCTTTTCCCATGCCTGCTTCGCCGAAACCTACCTTAGGGTTTGACCTGCTTTATCCCTGAATCGTAATGTGAGGAGGTTACTGTTCTAGCTCTGAGCTCTCTGCACTTTCCTCATTTAGGTGACGTTGGGAAGTGTTGCGCCGTTTAGAGGCTTCAGGGGTTCACTTCCCAACCTGGCACTGTTCATGTGTGTAGTCTTGTCAATTCAGGTCTCCTCTTATTGTCTAATGATTTCTTGGCTAACCCTTGGTTTAACCTGCTGCCTGGCCTTCGTAGGTTCACGACCTTGCCTTGCTTTCGTACCTGCTGGTGTCCTTGCATGGTTAGCTTCCTAGGGCTACCCCGTCATCAGCCCCCCAATCAGGGATATCCTTGGCTTACTGTGACGAGGATTTTCCTGACTCAGCTTCTCTCCTTTATCTTGTTTCTGACTGATTTGACCTGTACTCATTTCTTTTCATTATGACTGTCAGGCGGCGCTAGGCTCCCTAGGCCAATGATTCGCCTCTTTAAACGTTCCTTCTTTTTATTTCATTTATCCTCCTTTTTGAATTTCAAAACCCTTTCGTTTTCTTCTCACTCTTCCTTCTTTTTTCTTCAGAATCTCTCACGTTCTTCAACGAATCTTAGGTTAATTTTCTTTTCATTTTCTTCGGTATGGGTGATCGGTGCGATATGGCTCGTCGGTTTCGCATGCTAGATCAGGGCAAGCTTGATGAACTCTGTACGCTTTATTCTATCGGTCCGGAATTTCAACCGACACTTCCTTCTTCCAATCAGGCTGTTACCGATTGTCCTTCCGGGTTCGTTGCTTTGTACACTAGGTTTTTTCGAGTTCTCTAATCTCCGATTGCCTTTGTCTGTTTTTTGTCTCAATGTTTTGGAGTATTACGGTCTTGATCTTGCTCAGCTTGCCCCTTTTGGTGTTAGTAAGATCACCCATTTTGAGATCCAGTGTAGGGCATTAGGTTTGCTCCTTGTATTGACCTTTTTCAGCATTTTTTTCATTTGGCTAAGAATGGAGATTTGTTTACTATCCAACTCCGCAAGGAACCGTCTCCTCAGTGTGTTCATCATTTGAGTCCGACTATAAAGGATTGGAAAAACTACTTTTTCTGGGTTTCATCAAGTATCCTTCCTTTTCCCCCTTTTAGGAGGGACCCCAAGGGGTCTATTGCTGCTATTAATCTTCCTTGTTCCCCTTTTAACCCCCGTCACTTTGAATTTCTTGAGTCGAACCGTACCTGGGTTCGTACTTTTGTTGAGGAGGTGTTGGTTTTGGCTGGTCTAAGTCGTATCTGGAAATCTCCTGGGTTTCTCCCTTCTTTTACTAAACCTTGGCATGGTATGTGCTTTTCTTTTATTTTGCTTTACCTTCTTGCTTTTTTTTTCTAATGTTAGTGTTTGCTACTTGTAGTTATGGGTTGGCTGGATTTGTTGAGTTTGGATAATGATTCTGGTGTTGAGGTTGTTCCTCGTCCCCTTGCTGCTGGTGAAAAAGATGTCCCTGTCCTTCATGGTCAGGTTACCTATTCTGGTGGAGAGTATGCTAGTATTTTGCCTGTTGATCCTCCTACCAAGCCTGAGGTTGAGCGAGTTGTTGTCCCTCTGCCTTCTTCGTCTAAGAGGAAAAAGAAAGTTTCTGCTTCTGTTGATGTGAAGCCAAAGCGTGCCAGAACTCGAGCTTCTAAACTTGAGCTTGCCAAGTCTTCTGGCGTTCTCGTTGACGTAGAGGACACCGATGTACTCCTGATGCTTCTGTGAAAACCCCACCAGCTTCTAAGGTTCCTTCTGCTGACTTTGATGAGGGTTCTTCCACTAACCCCTTGATTTATGAAATTGGTCCTGGGCTTGATACTGATTTTGGGGATACCCCTCATTCTCCTAAGTGGGGTGTTATGAGTAGTGAGCTTATTACCGATCTACTCGTGAGCAGGAAACTGATTTCCCATTTTGCAAATCCTGCTTAGAGGTTGAAGGATCATCAGTTAACTAATTCTGATCTTGTCGACCATATGTTTAGTATTTGGGCTCATCTTGGTAGCTTGTTGCCTGAAGCTGGTTCTCGTTTTAATTCTGCTTTTGCTCATCGTGACACTGCTCGCAAGAAGATGTCTATTGTGAATAACAAGTGTAAGGAGCAACAGGCTCGTTTGTCTGAGTTGGAACAACAGGTTGCCCATTTGAGTGGAGAGTTGAGCAAGAGTGCCAGTGCTTTGACTAAGATGGATCTTAAGTTTCATGAGAAAGAGCGTGTTCCGAGTGACCAATTAGCCTCTCTTCGAGTTAAAGTTGAATTTGAGCGTGTTGTGCTGGAACGTGAGAAGGTTGCTCTTTTGGATGAGAGGAGAGCTTTGAAGGAAGATGAAGGAAAGATGAAAGAAGCCATGGGTTGTTTGATCACCACTAACCAGGAGTTGAGGCACAGTCTTTCCGTTTTGGTTGATGAGAAGACTTGGTTGATCCGGAAAGGGTTTACCCATTTTTTCGGCCTCCTTCGCTCTAGCTGCGAATTCCTTGGTCCCCTTGCTTCTTTGCAGAAGGCTGCCTATGAACATGGTGCTCATGTTGGTTTGGCCCAAGGTTATGAACTGGCTTCTGTTAAGCCTATTTAAGATGCTCCTTTGTACCGCCCTGATTCTAAGGCTGTACTTAAAGATGAGGCCAAGGCGTTCCAAACTGTGGCTTTTCTTTTCTTGCAATCTCTTGCAGCTTGTTTTGACAAGCCTTTGTCTATCTTGCAGTCTTTGAAGCCCGATGTTCGATTAAAGAAATATATGTTGCAGAAGGTGCATCTTAGGACCGGTAGTGGGCAGACCAGTCAAATGAGCCCTGGTGTTTCTTCGGTGAACATGCTCTCCCCAGCACAGGTTACCTCTGGCGTTGCTCCTTCCGAGGCTCTTCCTACCTCTTTTTCCAAGATCGTTACTGATGACCAAGCTCCGGACTCCCTTGACTTTGGTGTTTCCTTTGTTGATGGGTCGTCCTTGGGTGCTATTGATGGTGGTGTTGGTGAGAGTTAATTTATTCGTTCTTTTGGTGGTTATGTCTTTGAACCTTTGTTTGTGGTTGTTGTCTCAAGACTTTTGATGCTTTTATGTTTGTTTTTGCTTTGTAATGTTGGGCCGTAGACCATGTATGACATGTTGGCCTTGTGCCATTTATCTTTTATGCATCTCTATTTTGTCATGCTCTTTGTTTGGCATTTGGCGAAGGATTTGTTGCCTTGTTTTTTAGGGCTTTATTATTGCTGCCTCTTTAGTGACGGCTTTTTGCTGCTGCCTCATTAGTGAGGGATTTTATGGTTATACCGATCGGTTTTATGCATAGGTAGGTCAAGGCCGGATCCCATGGAGCATATGAGAAGGTCAAGGTCGGAACTCATGGAGTTTATTTGTTCTGAGGGTTCTCCACCCTGTTGTGCCTTTTGTTTTATGGCGTTTGCTGTGCGTGTTAGAACTTATTATTCATTTTTCTTCTATTAGAGCTTGATGCTGCTAATATCTTAGGCCTCTGATGCTTGCTAGTCGTTTCTACAAACCTTTGGTTGTAGTCTATCTTTCTTTTGTAACTAAGTGTCTGTTCAAAAGAAAAGATTTATTTAATTGCAAGTTTCCATCTTTCATTGATGATTTGGAAAAGGAGTGTGGTTTTTTTTAGCCCAAAAACAATCTTCACAAAAAGAAAAAGAAAACACAAAAGATAGCACTCCAGGTTACACGTTATATTCTTTTCTTGCGACTTCCTTGTCTTCTACGCGTAAAAGCGTCAGAGGTTCATAGCATTCCAGTGTCTCGGTACCGGCTTGCCATCCATGTAGGCCAACTTGTAAAATCCTCCTTTGTGAGCTTCTTATATTTGATAAGGGCCCTCCCATTTGGGTCCCATTTTTCCGGTGTTTTGTTGTCTGCTGGCCTCGTTCTTTCTTAATACCAAGTCTCCTGGGTGAAAAGTCTCGTGTCTCACCCTTGCATTATAGTACCTTTCCAAATGTTTCTTATACTTGGCTTCTTTCATCCTTGCGTTCTCTCTTCTTCCTTCTGTTAGTTCTAAGTTCAGCATTAGGTCTTCATTGTTACTTAGGTTTCTGAAGCCTGCCCTTCTTGGTGAGTGTACTCCGATTTCTGCCGGAATCATGGCCTCTGTTCCGAACACAAGGCTGAATGGTGTTCTGCCATGGCTAGTCTTCTCAGTTGTCCTGATTGCCCAGAGGACACTTGGTAGCTCTTCTACCCAGTTCTTCCCGTGTCTTCCTAGCCTTGTCTTCAGTCCCTGGACTATACTTCTGTTCATTCGTTCTACTTGGCCATTGGCCTGAGGATAGGCCACCGATGTATATGTTTGTTTGATGCGGAAACCTTGGTACCATCCTTTGAAGGGTTCCTCTGCGAATTGCTTTCCGTTATCAGTCACTATCTCGCCTGTCAACCCAAACCTACAGACTATGTTTTCCCAGAAGAATTTTATGACTTGCTTTCCGGTGATGGTTGTCACTGGCTTCACCTCAGGCCACTTGGTGAAGTAATCCACTGCTACTAACAAAAACTTGACTTTGCAACTGCTTTCATGGAAGGGACCCACAATGTCCATTCCCCACTTGTGAAACGGCCAGGCAGAGTTTACCGGTACCAGATCGTGCTTGGAAACATGTCTTATTGGTGCGTGGAGTTGGCATGATTCACATTTTCTTATCTCTTCCTTTGTATCTTTGTGCATGGTTGGCTAGAAGTACCCATGTTCATTATTTTTGAGACTATCATTCTTAGGCTTGCGTGTGCTCCGCGTACTCCCCTGTGCATCTCTCTTACAATGTAGTTGGCTTGTGTCGGACCTGCACACCTAAGCAGAGGGACCAAGTATCCTTTTTTGAACAACTCCCCTTCTACTAGGGTGTATTGAAGCGCTTTCAGCCTCACCCTCCTGGCTTCGTCTTCATCCTCCGGTATCAACCCTGTTGCCAAGTATTCTTTAATTGGAGTCATCCAACTTTCTTCATCCTCTGTGATCACATCTGTTACCACCTTCCCATTTACTGAACTTTCTTCGAGCACTTCTACTAAAACTTTCTTTGTCAAATGAGCGAAAGCTAGAGACGCTATCTTGCTGAGGGCATCCGCTCGTTTGTTCTGTGTCCTGGAGATCTGGGTTATGGTACATTTTTTGAAAATTTTCACCATCTGCTTTACCAGGCTTTTATATATCTTCATCACCTCTTCTTTAGCTTCATATTCCCCATTAACCTGGTTTGCCACTAAGAGTGAGTCGACACGTACTTGTAAAGTCTTGACTCCGATTTTTTGGGCCAGCCTCAACCCGGCTAGGAGAGCTTCGTACTCGGCTTCATTGTTTGTGCTTGGGAAGTTCAGGTGAAGAGCATATGTGAGTTCCGCGGCTTCTGGGTCTATAAGTATAAGGCTGGCTCCTGAGCCTTCTGCGCTTGACGCTCCATCTGTGTATAACAACCATTCTCCTTTTCTTCTTTGCAATTCCTCCTTGCTTTCCTCCATTTTTTCACCTACGTCTCCCACTTCCTTCTCTTCTTCACCTTCGATTGATGATTCTAGAACAAAATCTTCCAAGACTTGCCCCTTGACTGCAGACCTAGGGACATATGAAGCTTCGTGTTCCCCCATTTCTACCGCCCATTTTGCCAGTCTCCCGACGACTTCAGGTTTTGTTAAGATGTTTTTGATAGAATAATTGGTTAGTACTTTTACTAGGTGTGCCTGGAAATACCTCCTCAGCCGCCGGACAGCGTGCACCACCGCTAGAGCCACCTTTTCAAGGGTTGGGTAGTTTACCTCTACCTCTTTAAGAGCTCTGCTTACAAAATATACTGGTGATTGGGTTCCTTCTCTGTCTATCACCAACACCCCGCTTATTGCTTCTTTTGCTGCTGCTATGTATAGTGACAGTGTCTCTCCAGTTTTCGGGGCTACCATCGGTGGTATGTTGGCTATATGGTCTTTCAATTATCCGAATGCTTTCTCTGCTTCTTCGGTCCAAAGGAAATTCTTCTTGGCCTTCAGCGTTTTGAAGAAAGGTAGGGAGCGTTCCGCCAGTTTCGATAAGAACCTGTGCAGTGTAGCCAATTTGCCATTTAGGCTTTCCACCTCCTTTCTTGTTTCAGGTGACCTCATGTCACGCACTGCCTTTACCTTGTCCGGGTTTACCCTTATCTCCCTCTTGCTTACCACATGACCCAAGAACTTTCCTTCTTTTAACCCAAAGGAACATTTTCCAGGGTTCAGCTTCATATTTATTGTCCTGAGGCTCTTAAACATCTGCTCAATGTCTTTGATCATTCCTTCTTCACTTTGACTCTTTATTACCAGGTCGTCAACATACGCCTCCATATTTTCCCTATTTGTTCTTCGAAAGCCTTATCGATCAAGCGTTGGTACGTTGCTCATGCGTTCTTTAGGCTAAACAGCATCTTTTTGTAGAAAAAATTCCTCTTGGTGTGTAAAAGGTTGTCTTTTCTTCATCTTTACGCTTCATCTTGATCTGGTGATACCCTTTATAGGCATCCAAAAAGCACTTCCAATCGAAACATGTTAAGGAATCAACCTTGTGGTCAATTTCCAGAAGCGGGTAGCAGTCTTTGGGGCAGGCTTTATTCAGATCCTTGAAATCAATACACATTCGCCACCTTCCGTCTGCTTTCTTGACCATCACAGGGTTTGCCACCCAAGTGTGATATTTGACCTCCCTGAGGATACCTGCAGACACCAACTTGTTAATTTCAATGCATATGGCCTGGCACCGGTCTGGTGCTAGGCTCCTCTTCTTTTGAGTGACCGGGACGTGTTCAGTAGATATGTTCAAAGAGTGCTCGGCCAAATCCCTGGTACCCCGGTCATGTCTCTCGGGGTCCATGCGAAAATATCCACGTTACTCCTTAGGATCTGCAGGAGTCTTCGCCTTCCTTCCTTCCTTGGAGAGATCATTTTCGACTTGTATTGTTTGCTCCGGGTATACTTTGTTTATGCTGACTCTTTCTCCCACATCGTCTTCTATTTCATTTTCTATAGCTGCTACGAACAATGATCCTTGGGTTGACCTGATCGTGCAAACTCCTCCCTTTGTTGGGAATTTCATCATAGCATGAGCTGTCGAGAGTACTGCCTCGAAGGCACAAATGCCTGGCCTTCTAATGATGACATTATATCTAGAGGCTGACCGGATTATCAGGAAAAGCATGTCTTCGGTTCTCTCCAGGCTGCAGTCTCTAATCCGTACCCTTAGCTTTATCTCCCCCAGGGGCCATGCCTTTTCTCCTGAGAATCCCACGAGCGGGGCCTTAGAGGGTGTTAGCTTCTCACGTGTTTCCTCGTTCAATTGCAGGAAACAATGTTCATACATGACCTCAGAGCCGCTGCCTCCATCCAGGTACACTCGGCTTATCTGTCTACCCCCTATGTTCGCCTTTATTACCATGGGGGAGTACCTGGACTCTCCCGGACCTGAGGGTGGAAAAGATATTTCTCTTCTTGGCCACTTTCTTTCTCTATCAAAACCTCCTTCTCTTCGGACCTTTTGCTTTACACCATACGACACCATCATGATTTCTCTTCTTTTACCTTTGTCTTTCTCTGACTTCGAATCTTCCATCGCTTTTCCTTTAATATCTTTTATCATATGGGCTAACTCCCCAGACCAGACGGCTGCTTCGATTCTCTTCTTTAGTTGGAAACACTCGTTTGTGTGATGCCCTGCGTCGCCATGGAATTCACAGTATCTGAGGGCTGTCTTGGCGTCCGAGGGCTTTGCACCAGGTTTTGGTGGTCTGAAGCAAAATCTTGCCTCCTCAGTTTCCAAGATTTCCTTGGGCGTCTTAGTCAAGGCAGTGAACTGTACCTGTCTGTGCTTTTCTTCATTTCGGTCTTGGTGTCTCGGGTAGGAGTGAGGCTGGGCTTGCCTTTCATAAGAATGAGGTTGTCTTTCGTAGGGCTTCCTTGGCATACTGCTTTAACTTGGGATCCTTTTTTCTACAAATGGTTGAAATGGTCGGCCTCGTCCCCCTGGTGCAGGATGTCCCCATCCTGGAGTCCTCACCTTCCTAGGTATCTCCGGGACCTGCGCGGCTTCCTTCCCTCAGAGGAATGCTTCAACTCTATCCATGGCTTCCTCCATGGTCTTGGGGAAATTTATGTTTAGCTCTTCTATGAGTTGCCTGGGGCGAACCCCATGGATGAAACCCGAGATACGTATCTGTTACGCGGCCCCACGGATGCTGAGCCCTTCCAACTTATATCTTCCTATGAAGGCTTGGAGGTCTTCGTCTTCCTTTTGTTTGATGTTGTGTAACACAACCGGGTCTTTAGTGTATCTCTTTTGTTGCATGGAACGGGCCAGGAAACTTCGGCTTAGGTCCTCAAAAGAGACTATGCTCCCATGCGGTAAGCTGTTGAACTATAACCTGGCCGGTCCAATAAGGGTCTGTGTGAACATATGGCACCATACCGGCATAGGCCATTGTTCTATTTTCGCTGCCCCCGAGAAGAGCTCGAGGTGATCCTCAGGGTCTCCCAACCGTCATACACCTTAACGTTGGGCGGAATTTTGGTTTTAGGCGGGAAACTAAAGTTTATGATTCGTGGGGAGGACTTTGTTTGGACATTAGGGGTGTATGGTAAGGACAGATCTACGCCCAGGCTGTAAGCTGCGGCGAGCGGCTGGGTATAAGTTAATAGTGGAGGGTTAAAAAGGTTCTGGAAATATCCGGGTTGAAAACCCGGAGTCGGTAGGGGAAAAAGTGTCTTAAAACTCAGGAAACTCTGGTCCAGCCCAGGTCCCGTGGGTGGGGGTAAAGGCTGAGAAAGTCCTCCTTGGAAGAGTGTCTGACTTTGGGAGTGAGTATAAGGATACCTGACATCATGGGTGAGCTGGGTCGGGCCGGAATGTCCATGAGGGACTTGTCCCCTCACGGCTAGGTTTGTCATGATCATTTGCATAAGTGAAGCTGCTAGGACTTCCAGGTTAGTCCCCCCAGTGCCGACTGCTTCTCCCAGGGCTCCTGATGTGGGACGAAGGACCGGATTCTCCGCCTCTTCTTCATATGACAGTTGTACCCTTAGGCCCCTCGTCGTCCGCTCCTCCTGGACATACTCGTGCATCAGTTTCTGGACATACTCGTGCATCAGTTTCTGGAGGGAAGTTCTCTCTAACTCCTTTAGGAGTCAATTCGATCATATCGTTAATTTCCACAGAGTTTTTGAAAGAGTCAGAGTGTACATCGTCGGCTGGTTCCTTGCCTTTGGACGTCATGGTATCTAGGGCAACAAAAAGAAAAGGAATGAAGTTGAGGAGCTCAACTTGTGGTTCACACGAAGTCGGGCCCCACGCTGGGGGCCACTTGTTGCTGCACTGGATACCCGACGTCGATCTTTGGGATCCTGCTAAGAAAAACAAACCGTTAGTCTCACTGTAGGGGAAGGTCCCCTGCGATCCACCTCTGGCTTGAGAATCAGGAAAGGGGGTCTTTGAGAAATAAGGTCAGGGAGTATGAGAGTAATGTATTGTGAGAATAGTTGGGAGTGAATGAGTGCATACCTGCTGGTGATCTCTTATTTATAGTGTGGCTCCTTGAAATAATGGGGGTGATTCTTGAAAGATTCTTACCTTCCCTTTTAAGCCTTCCCCAGCTACTTCGCCCGAGGTGCAGTTTCTCGATATTATAAGGGACACCCGAGATGGTGTAACTTCTTGACTTCTGCCTTTTCCCATGCCTGCTTCGCCGAAACCTACCTTAGGGTTTGCCCTGTTTTATCCCTGAATCGTAATGTGAGGAGGTTACTGTTCTAGCTCTGAGCTCTCTGCACTTTCCTCATTCAGGTGACGTTGGGAAGTGTTGCGCCGTCTGGAGGATTCAGGGGTTCACTTCCCAACCTGGCACTGTTCATGTGTGTAGTCTTGTCAATTCAGGTCTCCTCTTATTGTCTAATGGTTTCTTAGCTTACCCTTGGGTTGACCTGCTGCCTGGCCTTCTTAGGTTCACGACCTTGCCTTGCTTTCGTACCTGCTGGTGTCCTTGCATGGTTAGCTTCCTAGGGCTACCCCCGTCATCATAGGGCTTTGCAATTGATTAAAATGCTGAGGTGAGGAAGATGAAATGGGGTGAAGAAGATGAAAATGTTGTCAGGGATTTGTAATGGTGGGGTGAGGAAGAAGAAGAAGAAACGGCGAGGATGGTGGGTGGGTGGGTGGGTCAGGGTTGCAAAAGTGAAAATGGGGATGAAATGAATCATTACTTACTGTTTTTTGTTAGGAGGGAAAAGACGAAGGAATGAAATACAATTCATGAAAAGATAAATAAATACCCTAGGATAATAAGGTCATGGGTCGGGTTGGGTCATGGGTCGTCTCATGGGACGAGGCATGAGTCGGGTCATGAAACAGAGCATGGGAGAGGCCATGGGTCATGGCATGGGTTGGGTCATGGGTGGGTCGTGGATCGGGTCATGGTCCGGACATGGGTCGGGTCACGGGTCTAGTTATGGGTCGGGGCATGGGACGGGTCATGGGTCGGGTCGGGTCATGGTTCGGGTCGTGGGTCGGGTCATAGGACGAGGCATGAGTCGGGTAATGAAATAGAGCATGGGAGGGGCCAGGGTCATGGCATGGATCAATTAATGGGTCGGGTCATTGGTGGGTCATGGTCCGGGCATAAGTCGGGTCATGGATCTAGTCATGGGTCGAGGCATGGGACGAGTCATGGATCGGGTCATGGGCTGAGTTATGTCGGGTCGTGGGTCGGGTCATGAGACAGAGCATGGGACGATCCATGGGTCGCGTCATGGGCGCTCATGGGTCAGATCATGGTTTGCGTCATGGGCCGGGTATGGGACGGGGCATGGGTCGGGTCATGGTTCATGTCATAGGCCGGGTGATGGATCGGATCATGGGTTAGTGTTTGGGTCGGGCCATGGTTCGGGTAATTAATTAAACAAATCCATTCCATTCCTTGAAGGAATTAAAAAAAACATCCATCCCCCCCCCCCAAGTAATAAAAATTATTAAAAGAGAAGAAATCACATTCCTTATATAATTGTATATTTCATTCCTATATGGTTACCAAACATGTTTTTCTTCATTCCATTCCATCGTCCATTCATGCATACCAAACACTACCTAAGGGTATTTTCATCTTTTCATAAAAACTTAACAGAAAAAATGGATGGCATTTGAGACGCGTAATTGACTAGGACAATTGACAAACCACAAGGACTCAAAAAGTAAAATCGAAAATCTTCAAACAATTTCAGATGTTTAGCGAGTTGCATTACTAAATCGTTAGCCATTGGCTCGAGTAAGAAACACAAGAAGTAGAACTGAATGCATCAGCTTCCCGTTTATTTTTATTGTTTTGAACGACTCCCTGAGAAGTCCAAAGATCCCTAACAGAGGTTGGGAGTTCCATTGTTTGATCAGTTCACTCTCCATTTCTTTTAGATGATTCGACTTATATGACGAATATCGATTTCCTCTCTACACATCGTACGTTGATAAGAACTTTGGTGATATGTGCTTTGTCCTATCACCCACACACATTCTCGACTGGCGTCATATAGTGCTATTAGTTCAGCCTCATTTGATGATGTTACTACAACTGTTTGCTTTATTGATCTCTAAGAAATTGATATATCGTCGTATGTGAATACGTAACCTGTTTGAGATCGTGGTTTATGTGGATGTGATCGTGCTTTTGATAATTTCATTCTTGTATATTTGAATTCATAAGAGTTTCCACACCTTTTTAATATGAATTCACGTTCATTCATGAGTTTTTGTTTGTGAGTTTAGTTTCCAATAATTAACTTATATTTATGTAACGTTTAAGACAACATGTTTGTTTTGTTTTGTTAGGATTTTAACACTTCGGTTGTTACACTAAGGTTCTGATTGTTTTAAGGGCGGCTCAATATATTTTGAAGCCTAAAGCGAACTTTGAAATTGTGGCTTTTTTTGGAAGTTCTCAAAATATATGAAAGTTTTTAAAATATATAATTTTATAGAGCGTCAAAACGTATAATATTAATGTTTAGGTCGAATGTTATTATAATAACCCAATAAATAAACTCTCAATCATTTTATTTTCGTTTCTCATTTCTATCTAAAAACATAAAATTTGACAGATTATCACATATATTTTCAACTTAGAATATAATTTAAAATAATTTTTTCAATTTTTTGAGGCCCTTAAAATTTAGGGTCTAAAGCGTTTGATTTAGTTGCTTGTACAATCGAGGCGCCCCTGGATTGTTTTAAGATTTCGATAATCTAACATTCTATAGTTTTAAAATTACGAAAATTCGTTATTTTGTTTTTCTATCATAGTGTCCGGTTTGTTGGTTGACATTATTCTCACGCGTATTATGATTGTTTATTTTAAAACATTAATATCCAAATAATTTGTTCATGGTAAACTTCGTGAGCGTTCTAAGAGTATGTGTGGTATACCCTCACCAGGGGCGAAGGATAGTGAGGGCCCGCCCCCCTGATTTTTCGCTCAGTAGTGTTAATTTATACGTATTCGACCCCCTGATAGGAAAAAAAAATCCCGACCCCCTGCGTTTTTTTCAAGCTCTGCCACTGACCCTCACGGGTACCCCAAGTGTGGGGGCTCACATAAGAAGAGAAATGGTGTTTCATCCAAGTAAGTGGGCTCACATTCCCTCTAGCCAATCACAACTCTTCTTCCCCTCTTTTTTCTCTCTTCACCATGAAAAAACTCACGAAGATTGCCTCACGCACCCCTTCACTCAAGAGGGAGGTGGTGTTCTTCTCATGTGAGCCCACTAACTTGAGTGAAACACCATTTCCCTTCTTATATGAGCCCCCTCACTTGGGTACCCGTGAGGGTATACGACATACCCTAAGAAGTAAACCATCTTATTTTCTACATGGTAAACGTACTAGAGTTTAACATGAGTTTCATATGGTAACTCTAAATACCCGGATGGTTCATATATATGCCAACTCTAATTATTCATTTGATCATTTCTATTTAGAAAATAAAGATTTATTCTCAACTATTTGTTTTTATTTTGTTGTAATAGCAAATCATTTTACAATTTACAAATATTTATTAAGTATCTATGAAATTATTATTTAGATTAAAATTGAAAAGGAAATAAATTACCTAATCTCACAGAACGCGTAAGTTAGAGCTAGCATAGGTGAAGATGACAGTATCCTTTAGTTTTCCGGTAAAGGATTCTCTCATTGTTAAAAAGAGCTCCGTTTATTAAATTTTAAATGTAACCTTTTATTCTTATTATTATCAGTTTAAAAATGATCGATAAAACTTTAAGGGTATTGTTTTTCCATAAAAAAAATCTTTATATCATTATTAAAACAAAGAAAAAAAGTCATGGTTGAATTGACTAATGAAAGTGCATAGTCTGTTTCCATAAAAATAGAGAGAGCATTAAAGGAAAGGAGAGAATATATCAGTATATCACAACCACATAATACATAAACCGATAAACGTACACGTCCTTAAAGAGGACATTCTAGTGGTCAATAATGTAATTTTCTCATAAACCAGTGAAAGTTCTAATCGTGACATTTAGTGGTGTTATTTTAGGAGTAGATGAGTAAATTAGATTGTTGTTAAAAAAAACATATAACGACACATTTATTTGATACATAATCGTAGACTTTACACATTTATTAACTAACTTCCCATAACTGTGAAGCAGAGAAAATACACCCACCACAACAACATACATATATTTTGTAGGAAAGATTAACACCACACTAAACTTCACCAACAACAGGTAGATAAAGGCTTCTAGCTGCTTTCTCGTCATAAACCTCTTTCTGTTCATGGTAGAATATAGTAAATACCACAAACACAAAGAGTTTAAAGGCACACAGCAGCCCGTTACTCGAAACTATTGAGGTCACCAATCGCGACCATTTTGCCGTAGTAGTTTGGCTTATAACGACATCAGTCATCAAATGAACAAGACCGTAAACAACACAAACAACCACCAAAACCAGTGAAGCTTTTACCTTTTCACCTTTCATCAGCTCTCTAGCTCTTTTAATCGCGTCAAGACCACCAGCGTCTTCTAAAATCGAAACTACCAGACTCATCATCCAAAGGGCACTTACGTAAATCCACAAAACTGCGATCGACAAAAAACCAACTCCATAGAACAGATATGCCCATGAATCAACAGCCAAGATAGAGACTACTCCAATAGAAAAGATAGACACAAAGATGCAGCCCATGGTGAATAAAATCATGTAAAAACTAGTGAGAATTGGCTTCTTCCAAGATTTTTTTATTTTCATGATCATTTCAGACATGTTTTGAACTTTTGCTGTGTAAGCTTCAGATGAAGAAGAAACAGTGGCAACCAAGAAAACAAGGGAGATTATCGAAGATAAGGTTAAGATAAAGAGTTTCACCAAGAGGGCCTCACGGATATCGCTGAGTGCACGACTGTATTTAGTTTTATGCATATGGTTGCCAAAATCTTCAAACAATTTTGGATGTTTCGCGAGTTGCGATTCTAAATCGTTAACCACTGGCTCAAGTAAGTAAACCTGAGCAAACTCCAACTGTGAGAAGAAAAGAAACACAAGAAGTAGAACTGGATGCATCAACTTCCCGTTTCTTTTTATGGTTTTGAATGACTCCCTGAGAAGTCCAAAGATCCCTAACCGAGGTTGGGAGTTCCATTGTTTGATGAGTAATTCACTCTCCATGGTTTTTAGATGATTCAACTTGAATAATACTGGAGGCTTTACATATAGAGTTGGTTTATCCCCTCGATTACGGTATTTTTCCACCGTTGAACATTTCTTTTAAAAGGGTTGATTTGTCTAAAGATTTGACGTGACACGCGGTTTATAATAAATAAATTTAATACAGAAGGAAAATATAAAAAGCTTTGATGAGAGTATTGATCGAGACTTTGTAAATTGACTTGATTCCAGGTAACTTTCAAAGAAATTTCGGATGTCTATGGGGCCTGGACCTTGAACATAATAATGTATTTGTATTATTTGTAAGTAACTAATTTATTAAAGTTATTTTAGAATAATTCATCATTTAAAATAGATGTTTGAATTTGAAGGTCATTAGTATTCGCAGAGTGTTAAAATTTGCTCTTAGATGAGTAGCTGATCACGGTCATCCCAAGCCGAGATTTATTAAAATATGCAATCATACCAAATATATAGCAAAGTCAAAAAAAATTTGAGAAATGATGCGGTTAGCAAATTCCATTTGGCTTCTCGATGATTTTTGAGAGCATAATGGTTTATGGGTAGTCCACTGTCACTTACAAGCAGACTTAGACTTTCTCGGTTGAATCTGTTGCAGACTACAGTGACAAGCGGACTTGGCCAAACTGTTGTAACTATTGGTCAAGTCCACTTGTGATGGCAGCAGACTACCCATAAACCATCATGCTTTCGAAAAACACGTAGAGATCAAATAAGATTTTCTAAACCCGCCATTTATCCACAAAATTCAGCAAAGTCTAGTAAAAAACTTTCACATTATGATCATTAGTTGCATGCCTCTAGATAGATCGAAGCTCACAACATTTGGATAAATAACATGCATATAATTTTTTGGTGATTTTAGTGTTGTCCAGGCCATTTTAGTTTAGCTGGATTTATTTAAGATCAAATGAGAAGTTAGAATATATATTGATACAAGTTTGGAGATGCAGAGTGCATACTTGATTAAAACTATGCTAACTTCAGTACGTAAGAACCTTTAAGGTTGTTAGGGGTGAAATCCTTATACTATGGTTCCAAGGGGGCAGTGTGTTGGAACGTTACCACTCAAGAACAAGATTTTGTAACCAATTTATGCGACGGAATCACACAAATTGATAATCAAATCAACACGAAACAGATATGAACACAAAGTAAATCAAAGGCCAAATTGTATTGATTGAAGGTTATTTCGTACAAGAGATAATTAACAAAGACAGTTTTAAAATAACAAACTCAACTAGCTATTTGTAAAATACATATAATTTGGCCTATACATTAATTTATAGACTCTTCTAGAATGCCAAGCTAGCATAACTAACTAACTAACTTCTTCGTAGTCAGTTGTTCTCAGGAGTAGTCTGCTGATAAAGAAACACAACTTGGTATGGAGGAGTTAACTTCTAGTCAGGATGAACAAAGTGTTCATCCGAAGTAAATGAACTCTCCGGAGTACATGCCTTATACTTTTGGTATTTTGTTCTTCTTTAATCCGGAGCATGTAAACCAACTCAGGACTAAGTTTTCCTCCGGAGTAACTCTTTCTCTAGAGTAGGACTTCATCCGGAGTAGTCCTTGGGCATTTCAGCATAATAAGTTATCCAAATTACTCAACATCCGGAGTAACTTCTTCATTCGGAGTAGACTTCCTTCCTTCGGAATAGATACTTCGAGATTTCTGATAACATTAACCTTTGTGTTTGACTCAATAATCTCCCCATAGGTTGATGCTTATCAAACTCTCTTATCTCCTTCTTTGATCAGCAAAACTTCTGATACAATGGTAGGAAAAGTCCACTTCAGATTGATCTTGAGGTTTATACATGATCTTCATACCCTCAAGAGCTAGTATATCCTCTGTGCTTAGCAATTTCAATTCAACATGATCATACGCCTTGATAGGCTCAAGACCACCTCTCTCAAAAACCAATTCTTCATTTTCTAAATCATAGTACATCCTTGTAAATGGCTGTAAGGATCCTGTATTTCTTTCAAGGTTGTTAGGTTCCATATATTGTGGAAGAACTGTTGTTGGATTATTTGGTACATGACTTTTTCTGAATCTAGTCATTTTTTTATTACCCACATTGTAGGTAGCTCTCTTCTTTTGTACATGCTTGTTAATAGACTTTAATTTTCTCTGGCTTGCTTTCTGAGAAAACTTTCTAAGTCATATCCTCTAGGAAAAGAACCATGATTAATCATATTCATCCTTGATAAGACTCTAATATTAGCTTGCGGGAGTCTCGTATGGTTATGACCATTTCTAAAAAACTGATTATTTCCCCCGGTCTTCTCTCTCAAGGTATCTCTTGTAAAGTTTTTGTCACACCCCCAAATTTCAACTAACGGAGTTTTACCGTTTTGGGAAGTGACTAACCAGGATCTCAGACATTAGTTACTTTGAACGACTCTACATGGGACTCAAATGAAAATACCATTAAAATCAAAGTTCAATGCGGAAGCGTAACGAAAAGTAAATGCGCAAAATACACGCGCCCAAAACCAAAGTCCAAAATGTCCAACCAAGCAAAATACAATACAAGGAAGTCATAAAATATATCATAAGTAAAATAGTTGAATCCCATGCATGTCCTAACGTGCACCTTGTGTCTTAGCTTAGCGACCTGAGAAAACATGTAAGAAAAAGTGTCAACACAAGGTTGGTGAGTTCACAGGTTTCAAATAAATACGTAAGCGTTTACCAGATTTATGATCATTCAATATGTATCTATAGGTAGATAACCTATGTTCATGTTTAGCTCAAGTGCTCGCAACCGAAACTGACTGTTTGTTTATTGCCTCCTGCCAGGTCTATCAATACTGGCGATGTGAGTAGGCTAACATTTCACCCGTTCGATATCCAATCGAGTTAGCGCGACTAACGCGGGTGGGATTTGTCAAACCCAGTAGTACTACTAAACATTACCTCACTACGATCCATATTAACGGTTCGAGATAAGATGAGGACTTTCTGTGATAGCGTGTTACACTTAGCTTTAACATTGATAGCATATGAAATACAAAATCTCAAAAGCAGTTTAAGCATGTTTTCTCCCTCAAGTTAAAACAGTAAAAAGGGGCCGTGAAAACTCACCTGCTTGGCGTTGAAGGTAGTTTCACACTAGAAGTAAGTTGGAACCACGAGTGTAAGTCTCAAAAGACATACGAATGTCCTAAAATTATAAACATATAAATTAGGAACGATAATGGGAATTGTGACTGTGACATGGAAGGAACGTCTTAAAGAACCGCTCCAATAAACGAGAATGGCGAACGTGTCCACGGGTTTAGGAATTACTTTACGCGACGAACGACATAAATAATAATATATATATACAAGTGGATAATATAATTAGTTATATTATTATTTAGTCTCGATTGATTTACGGCGTTATAAAATGATTTGAAATAATATATATTATTTAATAATACGTGTCACAATTTGAGAATAATATAAACATATTATTTTACATGAGTTTACGGCTTAAAAATAATATAAATATATTATTTTTAATTATTAATAATAATAATGTATAAATTATAAATGTGGGTATAATTTATAAAAAATAAACTAATATTTCAAACCCGAGCCTACGGGTTGTTTTCCGGGTTAAAACCCATTTACATAGTATTATAATATTATAAGGTTTGGTTTTTATTAAATTAATATACCAGAAACTGCTCAAAAAATAAATGTGGGAGCCCGGCCTCGAACCCGGGTCTCTCCCACACACGCACAAGCCATTTACCAGTCCCGCCCGCTAGGGATTCGCAACAGAACATGGTTCTGTTTGGTTTTATCAATTACGTCCGGCGTATTCCCTTCCCAGTACAAGTACGCGATCGAATCCCGCCCAGAACCTATTGATTTCGAATACGGATCGAAACAGAAGCAAAGGGAATTTGTTTATCGAAGATTTGCGAACTTGAAGTTGGTTTTAATTTGAAAATTATCAACTTTTAAATCGTTTAGTTGTAGAAATAAGGGCCGAAAGTCTAGATTAAGAACAAGGGATCGCTTTGATCAAAATCGGTGATAAAACTGGTTGTAAATAGAGGGCTTTCAATGATTTGGTCTAAGCGAAACTGTTGATGAAGTTTAATTTCACTTAAAATAAGTATAATTAGGAATACGATTAAGCAAGAACACTTATAAACCCTAGAATCAATTCTGTTGAATTCTATATTAAAAATGGTTAGATTCATGTGGCTAATACGTATTGGGAGATTGCGAATCCATTGGTATAGTTTAATTTGATTAACATAGCGATTAAGATTGAAACCCCTAAATTGAACAAGAACAAACCCTAGGTTACGGGTGGAGTTCAATTCGGTGTTATAAGCCCTGGGTATGATAGGGCTTTCGTTATAGAGATGAAGGCGAGTCTGAGGGTATGATTAGCTACCTGAATTAACACGATCCAGATGGTGCTCGGCTAGAATTCAACCGCGATTCCGACGAGAGGTCCCCGGCGTCTTCGACTGCTATTCCGGCCAATTAAGTTTGTGCAAAAGCTTCAGAGAGGATCGTCGAGTGTGTACAGCGTATCAATTCGTGAAGACAATACAGGAATTTGCAGGATTTGGTGACAATGGAAAGTGAAGTCGACGGTTACAAAACGAATGGCCATATTTTTATTAATTCGCATGTAATGCAGGTGATTAAGGCTCAATGATGGCCGAGAATGTTAATAATGTCTGTAGTAATTAAGAATTCCAACGAATTTCGGTTATAATTCACGAATTGGAAAATCAAAGAGTCGAATTTTGACTTCTAAAAGTCAACTGAAGACAAATTGGTCAATTTTGACTTTGGGGAGTCAATTTATTCAGTTTGGTATAATTACACAATTAGTCCTTGCAGTTTTGAGTTGATATTGTGACCGAATTAGTCCTTGGGGTTAGATTTGATTAACGGGGTTATGTTTTTAATAAGAAACTTAACGGAATAGTTAACGGGGTTAACCTAAAAAATCTGATTGTCACATCATTCCCTAGTTGAAAGAATTTTCGTCCCGAAAATTAAAATAAAAAAAATTTCTGGGGTTTCACATCATTCCCTAGTTGAAAGAATTTTCGTTCCGAAAATTAAATAGTACCATAAGAATTTGACACGGAGTGCTTGAACAGATTAGGATATTTGTGCATCATTTGATCTTCGCGCTCACACGTGAATTCCGGTCCGCTTTTCGAGTTCCAACGAACTCTGACAATAGGGATCTTACTGTGCTTTAACGTTTTAACTTCCCTATCCATAATTTCCACAGGTTCTTCGATGAAACGTAACTGTTCATCAACGTGTAGTTCCTCAAGAGGAACCGCGAGAGATTCGTCAGCTAGACATTTCTTCAAATTTGAGATGTGAAAGACGTTGTGTACACCACTCAGTTCTTCAGGTAAGTCCAGTTGATACGCTACTGGTCCAATTCTCTTTAAAATTTTGAAAGGTCCAACATAACGAGGATTCAGTTTACCTCGTTTCCCGAAACGAATGACACCCTTCCAAGGTGAGACTTTGAGTAAGACCATGTCACCTACTTGAAACTCCAAAGGTTTACGACGCTTGTCGGCATAGCTCTTTTGACG
Organism: Smallanthus sonchifolius; assembly: GCA_023525975.1. Lineage (NCBI taxonomy): Eukaryota > Viridiplantae > Streptophyta > Magnoliopsida > Asterales > Asteraceae > Smallanthus > Smallanthus sonchifolius. The sequence goes on from CM042030.1 coordinate 73,223,612, forward strand.
ATCACGAGCTGCCGCCATACGGTTTCTAATTTGAACGATCTTTTCGGAAGTTTCAAATACAAGTTCAGGACCTGTGAGTTGGCTATCTCCAACCTCGGTCCAACAAATGGGAGAACGGCATTTCCGTCCATAAAGTGCTTCAAATGGAGCTGCCTTGATGCTAGTGTGATAGCTGTTGTTGTAGGAGAACTCCACCGACGGTGTCACACCCCGGCCGGCGGCGGATTAAACGCCGGGGCTGACACGGTTGTTCAAAAGCTCATGATCATCTAATTAATGCGAAGATATTTATTATTCCAAATTAAATAACCCGTTAAAAACAATGAAACGACAAAAGTTAACATGACATATATTTTCAGTTTAATTTCTAGGTCCAAGTCCTACGTGAGCAGCAAGGACCTTAAGCAGGAGCACCTGAAACATGCGAGTAAAAGTCAACTACAAGTAGTTGGTGAGCAACATAGGTTTTGACACCAATACCAAAGTTTAGATAAAGTTTACGATTCAAAAGATTCTAATACAGATCTAAAGCATATCTAATAACACATAAGGCTCCAAGCGTACAGTTCAACCCTGGTAAATGAAATATAGCTGCCACAATCCCACGGATTGCCGTTTTGATAAAAGGGTTAGATAACACCCGAAGTTTTATAGTTCACATGGGGAGATACACCCATGACAATAGTTCACATCCAACATGGGGAGATACACCCATGATGATGGTTCACACCAACAACAACCCGCCAAGGTTATGTGGTAAGTTTAGTTTAGTTTCGGTTTCCCCTATAAATGATCATGTTAGGTACTGCCTTAGGCTTGCAACACAAGTTAATGAACGTACTGGCATGCATTCATGCAATGGTCACCAAATAGTTAAAGATATAAAGCATGTAGATCATAGCAAAGAATCAAGTTAAAGAATCGTGTAGATAAGATAGTTAATGCATGTTTCACCCCAAAACAAAAGCAGTAAAAAGGGGCTATGAATACTCACCTGGATGAAGTCAAAGATGATTGAGTATTGGAGGAACTGGGTAGGTAATGTGAGAATTGTTCACAATAAACCTACAAGATAGATTGGGATTCTAGGATTGAGATAGACTGTACTAGATAGTAAGATCTGGGATTTGAAGATAAATTTGTTTAAGTTTTGAAATTAAAAGATTGTTTAAGGTTTGCTAAACTTTAATATATATATAGTAGTTGGGGTATTTGAGATGCCATAATTTATATATTAGATTTAGGTATTTTTACAGGAGTTTAAAGATAATAACTAGATAATCCTATCCAAGAATTTATAAGATAATTAGGCTTTAATTTAGATAAAAGAGGTTTTTGTATAATTATCTATTTTAAACATAATTGTTTAAGTATTTAAATAAACATCCTTTGTTGAATTATTTATTTTTATGTTTAAGAGATTTTTAATAATGCTTGCCAATTAATTTATGAGATAAATTCGTCTAAATAAAATATTTATTTAGGAGTAATAACACAAAGTTTCAAGATTTCAAATACAAAAAGTGGTTAGTATAAAATTGAAGATTTATTAAATGTTTATATATAAAAGTAACAATAAATAAAAAGTTATTCTAAAAATTTCAGATTTTATTGTTTTCTAGTTTTATAATTTTTGTAAAATTTATTTAAGATTTTTCTGGAATTTTTTAAAAGTAAAAAGGAATGCAAAAAAAATAAAACAGGTAAAACGCCCTCCCTCGGGCTCGAACCTGTGACCTCGACCGAGTCACACACACGCACACACTTTAACCGTTAGACCAGGGCATGATGCCTTGGTCTAAGCCGGTTCCCTTTTGACTTAACCCGCTTTTTTGAATCGTCTTCTTCCCCAAGGACCGGCCGAAACCCTAGCCACCCAAATCGTCCAATCCGGCTAATAGCCGGCCGTGATTTCATGGGGCTTTCATCCCCTGGGTCAGCACGATTCGTTTGATATATTTCTTACCTTAGTTCGTTACGTATGTCGTGAGATCGATTGAGCAAATGTCGCGACGGCTTTCTTCGACTGGTCTGAGTTTCCGGCAACGGCTAGCGACGGTTTGAGGTTGTAGAAGGTTCAAAGTGTTTGTCGTCGATGGTTTTTGGCCGTTATTTATAGGCAATTTGGCCGTAAACGAAACGATTCGGGAGATGACTTTTAATGGGGGTTACGGTTACCAGTTGCCTGTCTTCACGACCATAATCGTTCGATTAATGGGGGAAAGTGAATCGCTTAGCTTCCACGAAAACGTTGCCGATCTCCAGAACGCTTGGCATTATCTCGTTTACGAGATCAAAGAAAGTCAGCCAAAACCGGCCTCTCCAAGTTTCGAACTTGAGGTCGGTTTGGAGAAGAAACAAAGTTTCGGATTTACAGATTGGACCCTGAAGTTTTAAAGGTTTTCACTTCAAGCTTAAGTTAGTTTTTAAGTTAAGTTTAAAGTTTCAGAATTTGCAAATTAGGTCCTCAAACTTTCAAGTTTTATTATTTTATGCATTAAGTTGTGTTTTAAGTTTCAAGGTTTTATAAAATAAACTCTAACTTTTTATAAAGTTTAATTTAGACTTAAATTTTATAAATCTTTAAAAATTTATATAAGTTTTTTAATAAAGTAATAAATTCATTTATAAATTATAACTCAGATTAATTATTTAAGTTAATTACATTTTCATTATAAATTTCTTATTCATTAATAATTATACTCTAATATTTTTTTGTAATAAGTTGTATCATTATAATTATAAATGTATATATTCATTTATTAAGATAATCATAAATTTAAATCATGAAATTAAATATGAGTGTATAAAAGAATTCAAGAAATTTATTGAACGGTATAAATGTATTCTCTACATTAGATAAGTTACAATGCCGGACAAGCTAAGATAAAGCCGAAAATTTCTCAGGGATTACAGTCTCCCCTACTTTAGGAGATTTCGTCCCGAAATTTCGCTACGAGGAGGATTCTGGGAATAGATGAGGGTACTTGGCCTTCATTTGATCCTCACGTTCTCTAGTAAACTCAGGACCACGTTTGGATTCCCATCGAACCTTCACGATTGGAATTCGGCTCCGCTTGAGCTGTTTAACCTCCCGATCCATGATTTCCACAGGCTTCTCTACGAAGTGCATTGATTCGTCAACGTGCACCTCGTCGAGCGGTATCTGGAGATTCTCGTCAGCCAAGCATTTCTTCAAGTTAGAGATATGGAAGGTAGGATGAATGTTACTAAGCTCTTCTGATAGATCCAACTTGTAGGCTACTTTTCCAATCCGTTCCAGGATTTTAAAAGGACCTACAAATCTTGGTGCAAGCTTCCCTTTCTTTCCAAAACGGACTACTCCTTTCCAAGGGGATACCTTGAGAAGGACTAGGTCACCGACTTGAAACTCTAAGGGTTTTCGACGTTTATCAGCGTAGCACTTTTGTCGACTCCTTTCAGCCAGAAGGTTGTCTCGGATTTGAAAGATTTTGTCAGAAGTTTCTTGGATGAGTTCGGGGCCAGTAATCTGTGATTCCCCAATCTCCGTCCAACATATAGGAGAGCGGCACTTGCGGCCATAAAGCGCTTCAAAAGGAGCCATGTCAATGCTCGTGTGATAGCTGTTATTATACGAGAACTCGACTAAGGGTAGGTGCAAGTCCCAATTACCCTTGAAGTCAATGACACAAGCTCTCAGCATGTCTTCGAGAGTTTGAATCGTTCGTTCGGACTGACCATCAGTTTGCGGATGGTAAGCCGTACTAAGATTCAACTGAGTTCCCAAAGCTGATTGCAAATACTGCCAAAAACGGGAAGTAAATCGCCCATCACGATCAGAAATGATGTTGAGAGGTACACCGTGTCGACTAACGATCTCATCAATGTAGATTCGAGCCAATTTCTCGACTCGGTAGTCTTCACGGATAGGCAGAAAATAGGCAGATTTTGTTAAACGGTCGATAATCACCCATATGCTATCATGACCACGAGACGTGTGCGGGAGTTTGGTTATGAAGTCCATGGCAATACACTCCCACTTCCACACAGGTATCTCGGGGTGTTCAAGCAAGCCAGATGGACGCTGGTGCTCGGCCTTAACCTTCGAACAAGTAAGGCATTTGGATACGCACAGAGCGATATCCTTTTTCATACCAGGCCACCAGTATTGGGTACGAAGGTCCTTGTACATTTTGTCTGCACCCGGATGGATAGAATAACGAGTTTTGTGGGCCTCGTTCATGACAAAAGTGCGGAGATTATCACGGTCAGGAATCCAAATGCGGTTTAGAAAGTAAAGCAACCCATTGGGTTTAGTTTCAAGCTGGAGTTCTGCACCGCAAGACATTTCGTTGTACCTATTCCCTTCCGTGACCGAAAGATGTTGTGCTTCCAGTATACGGGTTTGAATATCATTTTGGATACGAATACTATGGATCTTGATAGGTTCTTTACGACTGAGAGCATCGGCCACGACATTCGCCTTACCAGGATGGTAACGGATGTTGCAGTCGTAGTCGTTTAATAGTTCAACCCAACGCCTTTGCCTCATGTTGAGTTCTTTCTGATTGAAGATATGCTGGAGACTCTTATGGTCGGTGAAAATTTCACACTTAGTGCCATATAAGTAGTGTCTCCAAATTTTGAGAGCGAATACGACCGCACCCAGCTCAAGATCGTGCGTCGTATAATTCTTCTCATGGATTTTGAGTTGTCGAGACGCGTAAGCAATCACTTTGCCCCGTTGCATAAGAACACAACCAAGACCTAAGTGAGAGGCGTCGCAGTAGACGACAAAGTCTTCAGTTCCGTCAGGAAGAGTTAAGATAGGGGCTTCGCACAATTTTTGTTTTAGGGTCTGGAAGGCTTCCTCTTGCTTTGGTCCCCACTCGTAGGGCTTGCCTTTGTGTGTTAAGGCAGTGAGTGGCACCGCAATTTTGGAAAAGTTGGCTATGAAACGACGATAATAGCCAGCTAAGCCAAGAAAAGAGCGGACTTCGGTAGGGGTCTTTGGAGTTTGCCAGTTCTTCACTGCTTCAATCTTAGCAGGATCCACGTGAATACCCTTCTCGTTGACTATGTGTCCCAAGAATTGGACCTCTTTAAGCCAAAATTCACACTTGGAGAACTTAGCGTATAGTTGCTCCTTCTTCAAGAGATCCAAAACCAAACGCAGGTGTTTCTCGTGCTCTGCTTTTGATTTGGAATAGATTAAGATATCGTCAATGAAGACGATCACGAACTTGTCCAAATACGGCTTACACACGCGGTTCATAAGATCCATGAATACCGCGGGTGCGTTGGTTAGACCAAAGGGCATAACCATGAATTCATAATGGCCGTATCTTGTACGAAAAGCTGTCTTTGGGATATCAGATTCGAGGACTCGTAACTGGTGGTAACCAGAATGAAGATCAATCTTCGAGAAATAAGTCGAGCCTTGAAGCTGATTAAACAAATCATCAATCCTTGGGAGCGGATAACGGTTCTTCACAGTAAGCTTGTTGAGCTCCCGGTAGTCGATGCACATCCGGAACGAACCATCCTTCTTTTTGACAAATAATACAGGTGCTCCCCAAGGAGAAACACTAGGGCGGATAAACCCTTTGTCAGAAAGTTCCCGGAGTTGGCTTGCGAGTTCTTGCATTTCTGACGGCGCAAGACGATAAGGAGACTTTGCTACAGGATTTGCTCCAGGCACTAAATCAATGCGAAATTCGACTTGACGTACCGGAGGAAGACCAGGTAAGTCCTCGGGAAATACTTCCGGAAAGTCTTTGATCACGGGGATATCTTGAGGACTCTTGTCTTTGCTCTTCTTATCCACAATATGGGCCAAGAACGCCACGCATTTCTTTCGGAGGTACTTCTGCGCGGTGGTGCAAGACATAAGTTTTAGCCCGTTCGACGGCTTCTCTCCGTAGACTTCCAGAATGTCACCTGAGCCGAGAGGAATACGAATATACTTGTCAAAGCAGATAACTTCAGCATGGTGCTCAGTCAGCTAATCCATGCCTACTATGATGTCAAAACCTCCAAGCGCCATAGGAATAAGATTGATAGAGAAGTCATGCTCGTTCAAATTTAGAGTACAGTTTCTAATGATAGAATCACACGAGACAGAATAACCGTCCGCTACTAAGTTGTCAAATGGTTTGTCTAGTTTAGCTCGATTCATGGCAAGTTGTGGTTCAAATTCAAAAGATACAAAGCTTCTATCTGAACCAGTATCAAATAGGATAGAGGCATATTGCTGGTTAATTAGGTACGTACCGTTCACCACCTCGTTGTTGGCTTGAGCCTCATTAGCATTAATGTTGAAGGCACGTCCACGAGCTGCGGGGTTTGCATTCCCTTTGTTCACGTTTCCCCGGTTCATGTTTCCTTGATTCATGTTCCCTTGGATCATATTACCATGGTTCATGTTGGCCTGGTTTACAATGACCAACCTAGGGCATCGGTTTCTGAAATGGTTCGGGTCACCGCACTCATAACAGACACGACCCTGGTTGATAGCAGCAGGAACCGGGACAGCAGGAACGGGAACGGCTGGCTGATAGACTTGTGGTGCTGGAGGGATACGGCAGGTAGCTGCCCAGTGCCCATAACGTCCGCATAGGGTGCACACACGGCATGGAGATTGGGCAGGGTGGTGTAGTCTGCAAGTGTTGCACAGCGGTGAGTTTCCCACATATTGTTTCTTGTTGGGGTTGGAGGTAGTTGGGGCTACTTGGGCCAAAGGAACAGCTGGAGTAACAATGGCAAAGTTCTTGCCCTTCCTCTTTTTGTTGTTGAAAGAAGACACAGGTCGGGTCTCCTTGGAAGATTCAGCAGTGACCTTCTCAGGCACTTTCTTGGCACCCTTTTTGAATAGGGTTCCAGCCTTGATATGGTTATCAGATAAGGTGGCAGCAAGGCGAATGGCCTCCTCAAGGGTTACCGGTTTGCTACCCAGGACAGTGTCCTGAATCTGCATCGGCAGGCCATTGATGTACTTCTCGATTTCTCGAGAGAGAGGAGTGACCATGTGGGGCACCAGTAGGCTGAGCTCGTGAAAACGAGTGGTGTAAGCAAGACTTTCACCACTGTCTTGCTTTAAGTCCCAAAACTCAGCTTCCAGTTTCTGAACTTCATTCCGGGGGCAAAACTCTTCTGTCATAAGAGCCTTGACCTCAGCCCAAGATAGGGCTAGTGCAGTTTCCATTCCCCGGTTTCTTTTCTCCCCATTCCACCAGGTAAGTGCCCTTTTTTGGAAGACACTGGTAGCATAGCGAACCTATAGGTTCTCAGGGCAGTCCGCATTGATGAATGTTCCTTCAATGCTCTCGAACCATTAGAGAAGTCCAGTGGCTCCTTCATTCCCGAAGAACTTTGTGGGGTTGCAGGAGTTAAAATGCTTGAATGTGCACACCGGATTTATGGGTGCAGCATTCTGGTTCAGCTGGTTCACCATGGTGGGCAGGATAGTAGCCATTTGCTGGATAATCCTGTTGGTAAGGTTGTTTCTGCGGTCACGACGGGGAGGCATTCTACAAAGGGATGAGTAGAGAGTTCATAAGATACGAATTATGTTCAAGAGTCTGTAAATAAGCTGCAAGTTAATAGTTAAACATGGATGGTACCCTAGTGGGCACATTGACTTAGCAAGGCTCTGTAGGCTCATCTTAATGTTTGAGGAGTCATGCTTTAGCCTATAAGTGGACACTCATCCTAAGAATTCCCAGGAAAGCATAACTGGTCCATCGGTTGATTTGGATTTATACGAAATGCTTTCCTAGACAGAATTCTCAGAATACAGGCACCCACCCTTCCGGATTGCACAAGTCCCCATTCATTAGTTAGAACCCACATACCTTTGAGAGTTTCTGTTTGGATTAGACTTCTCAGTCTAAGAGTATAGTTCACTTGTAGTTCACGTAGTTACATCAAGTAGCTAGAAGTAGATAGTTGTAGATAAGCATGGCATAGAGGAGTTCCTAATGATATACACGAGTTAAACTCATATTTGGGACTCCTAGGTTATAGTCTAGGTCATGTGTCTAATAACCTAATTCCCTATAACCATGGCTCTAATACCAATCTGTCACACCCCGGCCGGCGGCGGATTAAACGCCGGGGCTGACACGGTTGTTCAAAAGCTCATGATCATCTAATTAATGCCAAGATATTTATTATTCCATATTAAATAACCCGTTACAAAACAATGAAACGACAAAAGTTAACATGACATATATTTTCAGTTTAATTTCTAGGTCCAAGTCCTACGTGAGCAGCAAGGACCTTAAGCAGGAGCACCTGAAACATGCGAGTAAAAGTCAACTACAAGTAGTTGGTGAGCAACATAGGTTTTGACACCAATACCAAAGTTTAGATAAAGTTTATGATTCAAAAGATTCTAATACAGATCTAAAGCATATCTAATAACACATAAGGCTCCAAGCATACAGTTCAACCCTGGTAAATGAAATATAGCTGCCACAATCCCACGGATTGCCGTTTTGATAAAAGGGTTAGATAACACCCGAATTTTTATAGTTCACATGGGGAGATACACCCATGACAATAGTTCACATCCAACATGGGGAGATACACCCATGATGATGGTTCACACCAACAACAACCCGCCAAGGTTATGTGGTAAGTTTAGTTTAGTTTCGGTTTCCCCTATAAATGATCATGTTAGGTACTGCCTTAGGCTTGCAACACAAGTTAATGAACGTACTGGCATGCATTCATGCAATGGTCACCAAATAGTTAAAGATATAAAGCATGTAGATCATAGCAAAGAATCAAGTTAAAGAATCGTGTAGATAAGATAGTTAATGCATGTTTCACCCCAAAACAAAAGCAGTAAAAAGGGGCTATGAATACTCACCTGGATGAAGTCAAAGATGATTGAGTATTGGAGGAACTGGGTAGGTAATGTGAGAATTGTTCACAATAAACCTACAAGATAGATTGGGATTCTAGGATTGAGATAGACTGTACTAGATAGTAAGATCTGGGATTTGAAGATAAATTTGTTTAAGTTTTGAAATTAAAAGATTGTTTAAGGTTTGCTAAACTTTAATATATATATAGTAGTTGGGGTATTTGAGATGCCATAATTTATACATTAGATTTAGGTATTTTTACAGGAGTTTAAAGATAATAACTAGATAATCCTATCCAAGAATTTATAAGATAATTAGGCTTTAATTTGGATAAAAGAGGTTTTTGTATAATTATCTATTTTAAACATAATTGTTTAAGTATTTAAATAAACATCCTTTGTTGAATTATTTATTTTTATGTTTAAGAGATTTTTAATAATGCTTGCCAATTAATTTATGAGATAAATTCGTCTAAATAAAATATTTATTTAGGAGTAATAACACAAAGTTTCAAGATTTCAAATACAAAAAGAGGTTAGTATAAAATTGAAGATTTATTAAATGTTTATATATAAAAGTAACAATAAATAAAAAGTTATTCTAAAAATTTCAGATTTTATTGTTTTCTGGTTTTATAATTTTTGTAAAATTTATTTAAGATTTTTCTGGAATTTTTAAAAAGTAAAAAGGAATGCAAAAAAAATAAAACAGGTAAAACGCCCTCCCCCGGGCTCGAACCTGTGACCTCGACCGAGTCACACACACGCACACACTTTAACCGTTAGACCAGGGCATGATGCCTTGGTCTAAGCCGGTTCCCTTTTGACTTAACCCGCTTTTCCGAATCGTCTTCTTCCCCAAGGACCGGCCGAAACCCTAGCCACCCAAATCGTCCAATCCGGCTAATAGCCGGCCGTGATTTCATGGGGCTTTCATCCCCTGGGTCAGCACGATTCGTTTGATATATTTCTTACCTTAGTTCGTTACGTATGTCGTGAGATCGATTGAGCAAATGTCGCGACGGCTTTCTTCGACTGGTCTGGGTTTCCGGCAACGGCTAGCGACGGTTTGAGGTTGTAGAAGGTTCAAGGTGTTTGTCGTCGATGGTTTTTGGCCGTTATTTATAGGCAATTTGGCTGTAAACGAAACGATTCGGGAGATGACTTTTAATGGGGGTTACGGTTACCAGTTGCCTGTCTTCACGACCATAATCGTTCGATTAATGGGGAAAGTGAATCGCTTAGCTTCCACGAAAACGTTGCCGGTCTCCAGAACGCTTGGCATTATCTCGTTTACGAGATCAAAGAAAGTCAGCCAAAACCGGCCTCTCCAAGTTTCGAACTTGAGGTCGGTTTGGAGAAGAAACAAAGTTTCGGATTTACAGATTGGACCCTGAAGTTTTAAAGGTTTTCACTTCAAGCTTAAGTTAGTTTTTAAGTTAAGTTTAAAGTTTCAGAATTTGCAAATTAGGTCCTCAAACTTTCAAGTTTTATTATTTTATGCATTAAGTTGTGTTTTAAGTTTCAAGGTTTTATAAAATAAACTCTAACTTTTTATAAAGTTTAATTTAGACTTAAATTTTATAAATCTTTAAAAATTTATATAAGTTTTTTTATAAAGTAATAAATTCATTTATAAATTATAACTCAGATTAATTATTTAAGTTAATTACATTTTCATTATAAATTTCTTATTCATTAACAATTATACTCTAATATTTTTTTGTAATAAGTTGTATCATTATAATTATAAATGTATATATTCATTTATTAAGATAATCATAAATTTAAATCATGAAATTAAATATGAGTGTATAAAAGAATTCAAGAAATTTATTGAACGGTATAAATGTATTCTCTACATTAGATAAGTTACAATGCCGGACAAGCTAAGATAAAGCCGGAAATTTCTCGGGGATTACAGACGGTAGGTGAGACTCCCAAGTGTTACCGAAATCAATCACACAAGCTCGTAGCATGTCCTACAGAGTTTGGATAGTACGTTCTGTTTGGCCATCGGTTTGAGGATGGTATGCTGTGCTCATATCTCGAAACGAGAAGTGAATCGTGCATCACGATCCGAAATAATGGATATTGGCACCCCGTGCCGAGAGACTATTTCTTTCAAGTATGTACGAGTAAGCTTATCCATTTTTTCGGTTTCCTTGATTGCTAGGAAATGAGCAGATTTTGTTAATCGATCAACAATTACCCATATAGTAGCACATCCAGTAGGGGTTCGTGGTAATTTGGTGATGAAATCCATGGATATTTGTTCCCATTTCCACATGGGAATTTCTGGTTGTTGCAGAAGACCAGAAGGCTTTTGGTATTCCACTTTAACTTTTGCGCATGTCAGACATTTACTCACATAAATAGCTATATCGGCCTTCATCTTTGGCCACCAATATAGTATCTTTAAATCATGGTACATCTTATCGGAACCCGGATGAATGGAGTAACGAGATTTATGAGCTTCATCCATGATTAGTTCCCTTAAATTTTCGAACACTGGAATCCATATTCGTTCGACAAAGTAACGAATTCTGTCAGATTTTACTTCAAGTTGTGCTTCCATGCCGCGTGTACCTTCTAACGGTAGGTTATCTTCTTTCAAGGCTTCAAGTTGAGCACTACGGATTCTGTCAGGCAATCCAAGGTGAATAGTGAGTTGTAACGCTCGAACTCGTTTGGGTTTCGTTTCCTTTCGGTTTAGTGCATCAGCCACAACGTTAGCTTTACCCGGATGATACCGGATCGCACAGTCGTAATCATTTAAAAGTTCAACTCAACGACGTTGTCGCATGTTCAACTCCTTCTGCTCGAAGATATGCTGGAGGCTCTTGTGATCGGTGTAGATGGTGCATTTGGTACTATACAAGTAATGTCTCCATATCTTAAGTGCAAAAACTACTGCTCCCAACTCTAGATCATGAGTGGTGTAGTTTTTCTCGTGAATCTTTAACTGACGTGAAGCATATGCGATTACCTTTTCGCGTTGCATTAAGACACAACCCAGGCCTTGAATGGATGCATCACAATACACCACAAAATCATCGGTTCCTTCTGGAAGAGCTAAAATAGGTGCACTGCAAAGTTTCTGTTTGAGGTGCTGGAAAGCTGGCTCTTGGTTATCGCCCCAATTATAGGCTTTTCCTTTTTGAGTTAAAGCGGTGAGAGGTTGAGCAATTTTGGAAAATCCTTCGATGAATCGACGGTAATATCCAGCCAATCCCATAAATTGTCGCACCTCAGTCGAAGTCGTCGGTGCTGCCCAATTCTTGATGGCTTCTATTTTGGATGGGTCGACATGTATCCCTTTCTCATTAACCACATGCCCTAGAAACTGAACTTCCCGGATCCAAAATTCACACTTGGAAAACTTAGCATACAGTTGTTCTCGCTTAAGTAGTTCCAAAATTAGGCGTAGATGTTCCTCATGTTCCTCCTTGTTCTTGGAATAAATGAGGATGTCGTCGATGAAAACGATAACGAACTGGTCAAGGTAAGGCTTACACACACGGTTCATGAGATCCATGAATATCGCGGGTGCGTTGGTTAACCCGAAAGGCATGACCATAAATTCGTAATGGCCGTACCTCGTTCTGAATGCAGTCTTAGAGATATCTTCTTCTCGGACTCTTAACTGATGATAGCCGGATCTAAGATCTATTTTGGAATAGTAACTTGATCCTTGGAGTTGATCGAAAAGGTCATCTTTGCGAGGTAAAGGGTAGCGGTTCTTGATTGTGACTTTATTCAGCTCCCGGTAGTCAATACACATACGGAAAGTTCTGTCCTTCTTCTTGACAAATAGTACTGGAGCTCCCCATGGTGATGAACTAGGTCGGATGAAACCTTTATCCAATAAATCTTGCAATTGAGTGGACAGTTCCTGCAATTCACCAGGTGCCAGTCTGTAAGGTGCCCGAGCAATCGGTACTGCTCCGGGTGCTAAATCAATTTGGAATTCAACTTGACGGTGCGGTGGCAGACCGGGCAGATCCTCGGGAAACACTTCCAAAAACTCACGCACAACGGGAATATCTTCGATCTTCTTCTCTTCTGAAGGCTGCTCAGTAACAAGGGCCAAAATAGTTGTATGCCCCTTTCGAAGACATTTTTGTGCTTTCATGAAAGATATAATGCCCATGACTGCACCAACTCTTTCGCCTTGGATGGAAAGGGTTTCTCCATTCGGGAGAGGTATACGTACAATCTTCTCATGACAGATAATTTCGGCTTGGTTTTTAGATAACCAATCCATGCTGACAATTATATCAAAACTACCAAGTATGACTGGCATAAGGTCGATATCAAATGTAAGTGTAGCTAGCTCAAGTTTACATCCTTTAAGTATGTGAGTTGCCTCAATTATTTGGCCGTCGGCTATCTCTATTGTATACTTATCTTCTAATAGAGATGAAGTTCCTTTTATCATATTACTAAATTTCTTAGATATAAAACTTCTATCAGCATCGGTGTCAAAAAGGACAGAAGCAAAGTAATTATTTACAAGGAACTTACCGGTGACCACATTATGGTCGTAACGGGCTTCTCCAGATCCTAGTACGAAGGCTCGTCCCTTCGCACCATTTCCTCCCCCATTGCCATTGTTACCACCATTACCATTGTTATTCTGGTTAGGGTTGTGATTTCCATTACCCCCTTTCTTCAACTGAGGACAGTTCTTTCGGATATGCCCTTCCTTTTCGCACTCAAAGCAAGCCCTAGTAGATCCCGGTTGTTGAAAAGTTTGTTTAGTTTGTAATTCACCTCTGCAGTCCATATCAGCATGACCTATTTTTCCGCACCTCTAGCAACGATTGCAGAATCCAAAGTGGTGCAAGTTACACTTGTTACACTTCGGGGAGTTCCCCGCATAACCACCCTGGTTTTGGCCAGAAGAGGTCGACTGATTGAAGTTCTTGGTAGGCTCAAACCTACGCTGTTGCTACTGCTGCGGTTGATTAAACTGGGGTTGGTTGGGTTGGGGTCCTTTGGAGTGGGAGTTGGAGTGGTTGTGAGTGTTGGAATGGTGATCGAACTTGCGTTTGTGACTGTCGATGGGTTTAGCAACTGAACCTCTCGAAGGTAGGGTTCCTTGTGTCACCGCCTGGTCGGTTAACTTATGCGCAAGTCGAATGGTTTGTTGGATAGTGGCAGGATTGGATGAAGTAACCATGCTTTGTATTTGAGGCACTAGGCCTCCAATGTAAAGTTCGATTCTTTTGTAGTCAGGAGTTACCATATGCGGGCACATAGTAGCCAGTTCGTGTGAACGAGTGGTGTAGAGTTAAATTTCCGAACCCTCCATCTTAAGGTTCCAGAACTCTCCCTCTAACTTTTGGATCTCATCGCGTGGGCAGTATTCTTCCTTCATCATTGTTTTAAATTCCTCCCACTGGAGTCCATTTGCCATTGCCAGTCCCAACATTTGAACTTGGGCATTCCACCATGTTAGGGTCGGGCCTTCTAAAGTTCCAGCAGCAAACTTCACTTGGTTAGCCACGGGGCAGTTGCACATGGCTATTACTGATTCAACCTTCTCAAACCAGCGAAGTAATCCAACGGCTCCTTCAGCTCCACTAAAGGTGTGGGGCTTGCAATCCATGAATGCTTTGAAAGTGCAGGCTGGTTATTGGTTTTGCTGATTTTGCTGGCCTGGATTTAGAAATACAAATTGAATTGGGATTATAGAGTTTAGAAAGGTGTTTTTAGGAGAAGGATTGACACTATTAGTCAATAGTTAGGGCATTTACCTGCAGCATTCTGTGCTGCTAAGGCCTCTGCCACACTATCATTTATCAATGCTGCTAGCTCTGCTGCCGTCATGTTAATGGTACCACGACCACCGGCACAGCCTCCGCGTCCTCTCCCAGACATGATTCTTCACAATCACAAATGAAAAATAATGAGAAATATATCACATATTAAACATTATTCAGGTACGAGTAAGGAGATACAAAATCTAATATTTTGAAAATTAAATAAATTGTAAGGCTACAAAATTAATAACTCAAATATTAAACTTCTCATGCTTTTATTGGATGGGAACAACCTTACCCATCTAGGTTTGGAAAGAGAAATAACATAGGCAAACGCAAACATGAAAAGGAAGATAGAATAGGAAGATCATCAGGCATCTTCGTCATCGGAAGAAACATACGATTGTGCATCGTCTATCTCAACCGGTTCCTCTTCCACGGGCTCCTCCTCGAAAAGCTCTTCTTCAAAAGGTTCCTCCTCATCGTCAGATACTCCGGAAATAGGGTCGCTTGTAGTTGGGCTTCCAAGTGAGTCACCCTCTCTTGAAGACCTTCAGCAGTGTGGTTTGCCACATGTAGCTGATCTTCCATAGCGGCTAATCTCTCCAATACTCCTTCCATATCATCATCCATAGTGTCGGCCCTTGTCTCTAGATGTGCCACACGATCAACTAAAAGGTTATGAACATGGTCCGTTGCAGCTAGTTCGGTAGTCAAATGTTCTATTCCTATCTTGTTCTCTTCTATTTGGGGTCCATTCTTCAGAAGTTTAGGTATCTCCTCGGTGGCATCTTGTACAATACTCAATTCCTTCGACATATAAGATACGAATGCTACGAAAGCTTGTTCCATGGTGCATGGTAAGCTAGGTAGTGTAGATGATGAAGATGCGGATCCGAAGTAAGGTGATGGAACATCTCCCATTTCGATCCATCTTTGGATCATATGTGGGTATACGTCCCAATTGAGAGTATAATCCAATGCTCGTGCGTTACTCGGTTCGCCTTGGTCAACTGAATGGTTACCCGAAGTAGGTCGGAGCCTTTTGGGTTCCAGGGATGAGAGTACAGGTGCCTTATGCCCTGATGCTTTAGGTGATGGAGGTGGGGTTGACGACATGATCCTGCAACATTATGTATAAGTGCCAAACATCCAAATGACATGTAACTAATGTGTAAGGCTATAGTCTAGTATGCAATCCTAGTTCTCTATAACCAATGGCTCTGATACCAATCTGTTACACCCCCAAATTTCAACTAACGGAGTTTTACCGTTTTGGGAAGTGACTAACCAGGATCTTAGACATTAGTTACTTTGAACGAATCTACATAGGACTCAAATGAAAATACCATTAAAATCAAAGTTCAATGCGGAAGCGTAACGAAAAGTAAATGCGCAAAATACACGCGCCCAAAACCAAAGTCCAAAATGTCCAACCAAGCAAAATACAATACAAGGAAGTCATAAAATATATCATAAGTAAAATAGTTGAATCCCATGCATGTCCTAACGTGCACCTTGTGTCTTAGCTTAGCGACCTGAGAAAACATGTAAGAA
The DNA here is from genome assembly GCA_023525975.1 of Smallanthus sonchifolius. Classification (NCBI taxonomy): domain Eukaryota; kingdom Viridiplantae; phylum Streptophyta; class Magnoliopsida; order Asterales; family Asteraceae; genus Smallanthus; species Smallanthus sonchifolius. The sequence continues at coordinate 73,239,791 of CM042030.1, forward strand.
AAAGTGTCAACACAAGGTTGGTGAGTTCACAGGTTTCAAATAAATACGTAAGCGTTTACCAGATTTATGATCATTCAATATGTATCTATAGGTAGCTAACCTATGTTCATATTTAGCTCAAGTGCTCGCAACCGAAACTGACTGTTTGTTTATTGCCTCCTGCCAGGTCTATCAATACTGGCGATGTGAGTAGGCTAACATTTCACCCGTTCGATATCCAATCGAGTTAGCGCGACTAACGCGGGTGGGATTTGTCAAACCCAGTAGTACTACTAAACATTACCTCACTAAGATCCATATTAACGGTTCGAGATAAGATGAGGACTTTCTGTGATAGCGTGTTACACTTAGCTTTAACATTGATAGCATATGAAATACAAAATCTCAAAAGCAGTTTAAGCATGTTTTCTCCCTCAAGTTAAAACAGTAAAATAGGGCCGTGAAAACTCACCTGCTTGGCGTTGAAGGTAGTTTCACACTAGAAGTAAGTTGGAACCACGAGTGTAAGTCTCAAAAGACCTACGAATGTCCTAAAATTAACATATAAATTAGGAACGATAATGGGAATTGTGACTGTGACATGGAAGGAACGTCTTAAAGAACCGCTCCAATAAACGAAAGTGGACGAACGTGTCCACGGGTTTAGGAATTACTTTACGCGACGAACGACATAAATAATAATATATATATACGAGTGGATAATATAATTAGTTATATTATTATTTAGTCTCGATTGATTTACGGCGTTATAAAATGATTTGAAATAATATATATTATTTAATAATACGTGTCACAATTTGAGAATAAAATAAACATATTATTTTACATGAGTTTACGGCTTAAAAATAATATAAATATATTATTTTTACTTATTAATAATAATAATGTATAAATTATAAATGTGGGTATAATTTATAAAAAATAAACTAATATTTCAAACCCGAGCCTACGGGTTGTTTTCCGGGTTAAAACCCATTTACATAGTATTATAATATTATAAGGTTTGGTTTTTATTAAATTAATATACCAGAAACTGCTCAAAAAATAAATGTGGGAGCCCGGCCTCGAACCCGGGTCTCTCCCACACACGCACAAGCCATTTACCAGTCCCGCCCGCTAGGGATTCGCAACAGAACATGGTTCTGTTTGGTTTTATCAATTACGTCCGGCGTATTCCCTTCCCAGTACAAGTACGCGATCGAATCCCGCCCAGAACCTATTGATTTCGAATACGGATCGAAACAGAAGCAAAGGGAATTTGTTTATCGAAGATTTGCGAACTTGAAGTTGGTTTTAATTTGAAAATTATCAACTTTTAAATCGTTTAGTTGTAGAAATAAGGGCTGAAAGTCTAGATTAAGAACAAGGGATCGCTTTGATCAAAATCGGTGATAAAACTGGTTGTAAATAGAGGGCTTTCAATGATTTGGTCTAAGCGAAACTGTTGATGAAGTTTAATTTCACTTAAAATAAGTATAATTAGGAATACGATTAAGCAAGAACACTTATGAACCCTAGAATCAATTCTGTTGAATTCTATATTAAAAATGGTTAGATTCATGTGGCTAATACGTATTGGGAGATTGCGAATCCATTGGTATAGTTTAATTTGATTAACATAGCGATTAAGATTGAAACCCCCAAATTGAACAAGAACAAACCCTAGGTTACGGGTGGAGTTCAATTCGGTGTTATAAGCCCTGGTTATGATAGGGCTTTCGTTATAGAGATGAAGGCGAGTCTGAGGGTATGATTAGCTACCTGAATTAACACGATCCAGATGGTGCTCGGCTAGAATTCAACCGCGATTCCGACGAGAGGTCCCCCGGCGTCTTCGACTGCTATTCCGGCCAATTAAGTTTGTGCAAAAGCTTCAGAGAGGATCGTTGAGTGTGTGCAGCGTATCAATTCGTGAAGACAATACAGGAATTTACAGGATTTGGTGACAATGGAAAGTGAAGTCGACGGTTACAAAACGAATGGCCATGTTATTATTAATTTGCATGTAATGCAGGTGATTAAGGCTCAATGATGGCCGAGAATGTTAATAATGTCTGTAGTAATTAAGAATTCCAACGAATTTCGGTTATAATTCGCGAATTGGAAAATCAAAGAGTGGAATTTTGACTTCTAAAAGTCAACTGAAGACAAATTGGTCAATTTTGACTTTGGGGAGTCAATTTATTCAGTTTGGTATAATTACACAATTAGTCCTTGCAGTTTTGAGTTGATATTGTAACCGAATTAGTCCTTGGGGTTAGATTTGATTAACGGGGTTAAGTTTTTAATAAGAAACTTAACGGAATAGTTAACGGGGTTAACCTAAAAAGTCGGATTGTCACAGTTTTCAAGCTCAAGATTGTTTCAAACCAAGTTTTAAAGGTGGATGTAAAATAAATGAAATGAAAGTTGAGGTTTTCACTTCCATTTGTGTATTTTTTACATTTGGAAAAATGGGAAATTATGAAAGTGTAGGGGGCAGACTTGTAAAATTTATAAAACAGATTGGTTTAGTGGGGGTGGGGTCATGCAAACACACTCTGTTGTGTGTTTTTGGCATGAAATAGCAGGGAGAAGAAAGGGAGAGAAGCCAAGATCAATTCTTGAGAATTTGCATGCTAAATCTGTGATTTTAGGATTGTTCATCATCTTTCAAGCTTCAAGTAAGTTCATTTTCTTCTCTTGATCCTCCATTGATGTGTTCTTGGTGGTTTTTGGGTGAGAAACCCTAATTTTATGGAATTGGGGGTTTTGAAAGGTTAATTCCTTCAAAAGGTGGCCGGGATGAGGATGGTGAGGTGGATTTGTAGGTACACAAGGCTGGATCGGATAAGAAATGAGTTTTTTTATGGAAAGATTAGGGGTGGCTAGTATAACAGACAAGATAAAGGAGGGGAGATTGAGATGGTTTGAGCATGTGTAGAGGAGACCGATGACGGCGCCGATTAGAACAGTGGAAAACCTCAATGTAGAGGGGACGAGGGGTACAGGTAGACCCAAACTGACTTGCGATGAGCGGATTAGCCATGATTTACTAGACTTGAACACCTCTAAGGACATGGCCGAGGGTAGGACTTCGTGGAGGCGCAAGATTAAGTTTAAGGACTTTTAGTATGGGGGAGGACAGCTTCATATTAGCTTTATCTTTGTCTTAGGGGCTTAGTTTTTTCTATACATGTGGTGATTCTATGCATGTTACCTTCTTGACTAAGTGTACCTATGATGTTATCTGTACTATTTTCACTTTCACTACTTACACTCTTTCACCTCTTTTTTAGTTATTGATAGCTGACTACTAATTTATTATTAGATTCTTTTGTTGTTTGTTGTTTAGTTTTTATGGGTAGAACTCTTTGGTTCTATTATACTTGTCATGTCTTGTTATGGTATTGAGCTGAGGGTCTCTCTAGAAGCAGCCTCTTTATCCTCTGAGATAGAGGTATAGTTTGCCTACATCCTCAGACCTTACCAATAGCTCTCCTAATAGTGAGATTTTTACTGTGTATGGTTGTTGTTTTTGTTGAAAGGTTACTTTTTGATGAAAAGTGATAACCTAGCTTTTCTAAAGCTAAAGGTTGTAGATTATGATTTTAACATCCAAATTTTAGGTTTCTATAATTTGAGTGTTTTTTATTTTGGATGTTAAAATGGGGGTATTAAGGATTTGGAAGTGTTTATGATGTTCATAGACACAAAACCAAAGGAAATTCTTAAAAAATTTTATGAATTAAGAAATTAGGGATTTGGGTGAAAGATGGAATAAACTTAACAGGTCAAATGGCTTGTGTGGGATCGAATTCATCAATTATAATCGTTTTGATTGAAGAATCAATAGCAATAGAGATGAACAATCAAGATGTATAATCAATATATTAAATTGTGTGTGTTTATACAATGAATTTTGACAAATGGAACTCCTACAAAACTTTGGGATTTTTGGGTGAAAATTTATGATTGAAAACAAGACTTATTTATAGCCCTAAAACTTTCACCAAAACTTTCTTCCAAAACTTTCACCCGAAATAAAACTATCGTCTGAAACTTGAATGCTTGCACGAAACTTTTATTCGAACTTTTGCGTTGACTTTGATATGTTAAATTTGACTTTTACGCAAAACTTGAACTTTTGCATTTTGGTATGTGTCAGAGCATCCCCATCAGCTTCTCTATCCCTATCTCTATAATTACACTAAAAATTATTACCTTTTCTCTCTTCTTTCAATTAAATAATACCTTTTTATACATTTATCATTACCTTTTCTCTCTCCTAAACTCACAACCACTTTCAAAAAGTATTAAAGATTTAATCAAGGTGAACAGTGTTTTCATAAATATACAGATGAACAGTAACATTTTCTGTCTCCTACACTCACAACCACTTTAAACCACTCCCTAAAATATACAGAACCCACTCACAAACATATACAGACGCTGCGGTGAATGCTCTCAGCCTATATAATTCCTTATAATCTCCCCCTAGGCTGATGCTATCAAAATCTATTAATAATGTCAGAAATTGTCTTGGCTTTAGACTTTCATCTGAAAGTTTGACTTGATTAATTTTAATATGCATTAGCCTACAATTTAACCCATCAATCTTCCTCAAGGCTAATAATATCGAAATGTTGTATTGTAAGGCCCCAAACTATGCACCCTACAGTTGGATCTGATCACTAGGTAAACTCATTAAAAACACTTAACTTTCATTTAACTAAACAGCGAAAGTCTTTCTCAAATTAATATTATCTTTTAAACTCGTTAATATCCTTAATGTTACCTTACGAATGCATGCGCACCAACCCGAGTAGCACCGTTCCCAAGCCAATATACCTCGTCCTGCAGACTCGCCTGCAAAACAATCTAACGTACATACAAAGTCAGCTACGCTGAGTGAGTTCTAATAGTTTGATTTAACAAAAGCCAACTCGTCTCATTTATTGTTTATCTTCACTCATGACCCTCTAGTCTTTAGAAAATAATTTAATAGATTTTCATCACATAAATAACCTATGTTATCTTATAATATCCCAAAGGATTCACCACCCCAGACTCTACCCACTATTTTAACTCAGTAAGTCTCTCTGACATAGAACGAACTTACTATTCTGATAACTCATAATTTACCATATATATTAACCATACACTGGTTAACTCATCCAACCTCTAGACACCGACTTACCCATCCTAACCAGGACTTTCATAAACCAATTGACTCAACAGTTGTACACAATGTACTCAGCCCGATGCAACGGTCAATCTAACTCGACACACCACATTGATTCCATCTAGCTATCACATCAAGACCATCTCATACACAATTAATATAACTCATCACTTGCATGCAATTTAACACATATATAAGCACACAAATACATACCTCATCACAGCACCCTCGTCAGGGTTATCCCCGTCGGGATACTCGTCCTAAGCTCAGCTCCACCCTTGTTATAGGGCCCCGCCGCTAAACATAGTTGCACACTCGTCATCTATGATGACTAACAAGCCACCACATGGTGACTATATCATCTACCATACGGTGATTGACACATCACACGTACAATGATGACCCCGAAGGACTCCGTCCTCCACATCACTATTAGTCGTATACACGGACAACAATGCAAGCACACAAAGTAACACATATATACACATGACACTACATGGACATGTACTATGACTCACCACCATTTACGGATCACTCACGTGTGTAATCCAACGCTTACTTAGACGTATCCTCATAACGTCTAGACATATTACTCGACTCTTTCCGAATAGGAAGTTATACGACACACAAACACCATACTGACTTCTAGCCCATACATACTATGGACACCACATAGACTCATGCAAACACGATACCCGTCGTGTCACGAGGACAATGACATAATACACACATCATCAAGCACACGACGCATGACAGCATACTAGCACCTACTTGACTCGTTAATGAACCACGTACGGGTTCCCATGCTAACTCTCCTTATATAACCATCACAGGTTCAATTAAATTCTCGACTCATCCCGACTAACTCATACGATCTCATACACACAGATCATCACAACTCTTGTTCTCCCATCCTAAGGACCCCATAACGACCCTTAGCTTCATTATTACATAACGACCTCATAAAACACTTCAAGCTTAACTCATAACTCATAATATGATCGTTTAATAAAACATGTGAGTTTGTACGATAGCCCCAAAACAGTAAAACGTTTAAAAGATGGGAATTAGAAACTCACCGGATATGAAGACCCAATTCCTGAACTGCAATGGTCTCCTCGTACAAACCTAAACCTGTCAACGTATGATCACATGGTCAGAGTACGTCCCAACATGTGTCAATCGTACATAAATATAAGCATTCCCGACACTCGTCTTCTCCGCACACCCCTTTCCTCCATGCAAAACCCTAGCTCCACGTGCTTGCTAGAACCGGATTATCCTAGACTTGTTTGTATCCCGCATGCATGCACGTTCACGTGCCATGCAACACCTAAATCTCCTAGGTCACGCGTACCCGAGCCAGGATCCCCACACACGTCCGACTACTTCCATGCAAACCCTAATCCGGTGGAACCCGACTCCGTTCTCCTCCTCATTCCTCACCGTGAACCACCACCGTGTCCTTCATACTACCATCACAATCCCATCATCTCTCTTGCCACGAGAAATCCATAACCGGGTTTCTCTTCATGTCGGAACGCAACTACCACTACCACCCCGTTGTCCGCCGCCGTGAATCACCACCATAGTCAACTCTGGCAGCCGTCGGGCACCACCACTGACGCCTCATCGTCCATCCGGCTCATCACTCTCCAGCTCGCTCGCTCTCTCTCTCTCTCTTCCTCCCGGCAATCGGCCTTTACACCACCTAGGCACCATGCTACGGTTCACCACCGTGCTCCGCCATGCACCTCCACTCATGGCTAACACCCCGTCACCGGCCACCACCATCTCAGCCCCTCCTCTTCTCCAACGCTCACGGCCAATCAATCCAACCGAAACCATAATCGAGTTTTCAAGCTAAAACACAAGCAAATAAACACGTATAAGGAACAATGGAGGATTACCTTTCAAGATGTGAGGTTCCTACTCAAACCGACGTGGATATCGCCGTCTCCGATCGTCCCTTTGCGGCTTTGAATCCTCCTGTTGCCGTCGAACACTCCTAGGCCTCATATGGCCTAGGGTTTGCGATTAAAAGGTTTATAAACCCTTTTATATTTCATTTCGAGTCCCTCTGAATACGTTTAACACAGTTCCACCTCGAATTCTTGAATTAACGGCAGTCCGAGTCCTCTGACTGTGATGACCCCGTTTTACGTGAAACTTTTATAATCCAAGTTGTTTAAAAGAGACCCCGATCCCTTACTAACTCGACCCTTTCGTTAAATAAATTTTTGGGATGTTACATGTATCAACATTCCAAGCAAACTCCCCCACTTCGGGTTGGGTGTATCTCAATGAAAGACAAGAACAACTTTTCCAACTCTCATTTTCTTGAGTGATTCAAAAGATGTAGGAGAAGGATTCCTAACTTGATATCTTCAACAAACTTGAGGAAACATGTGTTTTGGTCTAGTAACTTGTTCAACTGATGATCGACTTTCATTGTAGCAAATACTTGAAGTAACATGTTCACAATCACAAACTCCAAATTCTCTTTAGACAATTAAAGACAAAACCGTATTTATCTGTAATTTGCAAACAAATGAGTATCTCAAAAGTTTTAAGACAAAACCAATGTAATATGGAAGAGTTCAAAAATAACTTGAAACAAAATAAAGAAGTAACAAACTGTACAAGATTCTAAGAAACAAAGAGAAAATATTTTTGGAATTTTCAACAACTTCTAATCTTCTTAGAGAAAAGATCAAACATGATATCATACTAGGCTAACATCCTAAGTCACACTGCAATTTTGAACTCTGAACATGTAGGTCAAAAGAGATTGCCAATATTTTGTGCCCATTTTAAACTTAAGCACAATTGTTTCTTTCAATGTTTTGTGATACATTATCATGTTTGGGTAATCTTAGAATGAAGATAGTGGTTCCCACACTCAAGAAGCCACAGCAAGAACCAATGCATCCTCAAAATGTTTTGAAATTTTGAGTCATCATAACTTGACTTGGCCACCAACCGTTGATCATAAAATACCATTGCCCTAAGATATAACTAATAGAGCATAACTAGCACGGGTATTTTTGTCACTATAAACCAGTCAGAGAAACTTTAAAAATTTTGAAATAAGGACTTAAATGCACGTCGTTCTTACAAGTCTTAATTTTAATAAAATACTTAGACTTACAAGCATGTCGGACCTACATGCCAGTTTTTGTTAAATTTTGGACTTACATGCACATCGGACGTACATGCCAACTTTTTGAAAATAATCCCTTAACTAGACACATATACCCAAAAAGAGAAAAATATGTTTGTATATATATATATATATATGTATGCACATTGCATACCTTTTTTGGTGTATGACATTGCATATCTTTTTCATTTATTCCTATTGTATGACATTGCATGTCTTTTTGCTCTTTTTCACCTATTGCATGCCATTGCATATCTTTTAGTTTTAGATATATATATATATATATAGGGGAGGGTTCAATTCAGAACATTAAATATTGCGAGAACACGCAGAACAAAACGAATCATTCACTTTTTCAATGTTAAAATTTTTTAAAATATAAGAAAATTATATAAATGTAATGTTTATTTTTTTTTCATGAAATTCAAATAAAAAAATATGAAAAAATTTTGTTTATATACATACCTACACATGTGTAATTCATGTGTTGGTTTTTTAACTACACATAACCTACACATGTGTAGGAAACTTTTAAATATATAAAAATATATGAAAAAAATAGTTTGATTGTTTTTTATGTACATAAACATACATATTTGTATGTAAGAAGTATAAACTTTCAAAAATTTTTACCATGGATCAAAAAAATAAACGATTTAGGTTTGTTCCCCTTATTCTTGTAATAAGTGTTCTGAAATGAACTTCACCCTATATATATATATATATATATATATATATATATATATATATATATATATACATATAAAGCTATAAATGGAAAGATTATAGATGGATAGTTGCTCGTGTGTGTATGACAAGAATGTAGCTCTCAATCTACTGTTGGATAAGAGTCAGCTTTAAACCACAAAATTTGAGATGGTAATCCACTCACTCATAATTCTTTATATTTTGTCACTTAGCAAGGCTTTCAAATTGGATGCTAAGCCTACTGACACATCACATATTGAGCCTACCTTTCATTGTCCTATTTTATTCTTGTACTAGAACTACCAGTCTAGTTCCTATTATCTCTCATATAGGTCAAATTAATCTTTCATTTTTTTTTCTTAAACTCTACAACCACTTTTTGACATTTTCTTTTGTTATACTTCTCCCCCTAAATTTTTACTTTTGTACAACCAATATTCTAAGAATAACACAAAAATAAAATTTACCAAAGCAAAGTCCTCCACACTAAGCACACAAAGTAAATGAAACGTCAACAAGAGAAATTATGGTGTCGTGGCAATGTTGATTGTGTAAAAATATATGAAATCATACCCAACCTGTGAATTTACCTCATCAAATTTTTATATGGAACAACCACTATCAATAACCGTTGTTACTAACAGGCCTCCTAAGTTGTTCCTACACTCACAAGCAAATCAGTTAGAGAGTGGAACCCAAGCCATCATAGTCTTGGGTGTTCCTTGAGCATCAAAATAAGTAATCTCCTGATGTACTAAGTGTTTTTCCTGATCAGTTAAAGTTTCACTTGGTTTGATTCGCCAAACCTGTTTTGTTTCAAAATTTTGGTTTTGAAATATTTAAATTTTGAAACAATTTCTGTTTTAGTTCAGAAGCAAAATGACTTTGGCACATAAGTCTGCTTGACCTTTGAAGGTTTTGGAGATTTTGGAACAATAACATGAGTATACCTAGGTGAATCTTTCTTTATCCTTATCTTTGAGTTATGTGATATCGGCTTCACATATGGTGATCCGGATGAGACATTCTTCTTCTGATCATTCAATGAGTTTTTCCTTTGTGACTTTAATTTAGAGAAGCAACTCTTGTTGCCTTTACCATCTGAACAGTGTCTTTTTGAACTGGTCTCATCAAATTGCTTGCAATGTTTGATCGCATGTCCTTCTTGGCCACATTTGAACCATGCTTTGATTGGTTTCTTGGACTTTGTAGCTTTTGTAGTCACTTCAACCCCTTTGTTCTTCTATATTTCAGCTACTTTATCCATATTCCAAGAACTTGGTAATTTTTCAATTGTTCAAATATGGATGGCAGCTTCTTTTTCAATCTCTAATTCATCAGAACTATTATCATCTTGCAAGATTTCTCCTTGCTTGTCAAGAATGTTGTTGACTTCTTCATTTGACAGGTTAGCAGGATATAGCACAAACCTTAAAGAAGTATCCCTTGAAACCACAGAATCATCATCCTTTGAAGCTTTTGGTGTTTCTTCAGGATTATCAAAACATTGCTGTTGTATCTTACCTTCTTTCACGAATTTGATGGGAATAAAATCTTTTTCAACATGTATAATTTTATTAAAACAATTTTGTGAAAGAGAAGGAATAGCTTTTGAAACAACAAAAGTAGAACATTTAAAACCAAGACACTCAGTAGGATCCAAATCATCAAATTAATTTTCATTAACCTTTTCTTTTGCCTTCTTATCTGCACCAGAAGTAACATCTTCTGAATTATTCTCATATGTGTAAATCAACTCATTTAAAAGATGAGGTTCTGGCACAGGTACATAGTTACCTGGTGTTGGTGGAGGAACATTTTTAAAACCAATACCATCTTTTACTTTCAAAGATCTTTGTTTATCAATACACTCTTCTAAATGAGTTCTTGGCGTATTCCATTTGTCAAATAGTACCTGGTTTCTTGCAAGTTCACAACATTCTTCACTTAATTTTTGAGTTAAATTCTTTTAGTTTCTGTGCCTCTACCCGTGTTAGTTCAAACTTTTGCTTGTAAGCAAGCTCATTCTTTTTAAACTCTTTGTTTACCAGTTTTATCGTTTCGCTCGCATCAAGAATAAATTGATTGGTTTCTCTATACCTTTTTACCTTTTCAATGCATGCATTTGAACAAAGATATTCAAGTACCTGAGTTGGTAAGTTTGAATCTTGAACCTGAATGACCTGTGATGATGAATCTTCATATGCATTTGTCTTAGAATCTTCCTTTCCCAATGAATCTTCCATACACTAATGTAGACTATCATTGTTTAGTACGAGGAACACCAATGTCGTATTTCGTTAACTAAATTGGTAAATCACCATAACTTGTTAAGATAGATGACGTACAAGGTGTCAATGGGGTAACCTCAGACAAAGGATTACCTTGTGTTAATTGGTAAACCACATACAAAGACGAGGATTTCAAGACCACTTCAACATTTCATCTTCATTATCCAAGGTGACCTACCGTGCATAAACGACAATACTACATACAAAGAAGCAATACTTAATTCAGAATCCATCATTTCCAACACTTTAATCACCCCCAAACAAACACCGAGGGTATAAAATGAAGAGGTTGGGATAGGGGAGGAAACAATGATGAAATCGAACAAACATTACTACTTCTAGTTTGATAGATCTACGGTTGCCACTAAGGGTCGGATTTTGGACGATTATAGATATTATTACCGATGAGTTTACGACCGAATTTCCATCGGTAATGGGCTCCATTCCGACAGTCGTCTGAAAAGCTTGGGTGTGAATTTTATCGGAAATCCGGCTAATCCTCGATTACCGACGGAATAGCAACGTAATCTTGGGCCACACCCACAATTGCCTCAAAATCCTATGCTGATTTTTTATCGGAAATCTAATCAAATAGTACCGACTGATTAGCGAGGGATGGTCCATCATTAACGTTTTTCCACCAAACCAATGACCCTTTGAATTATAGCGTTATTTTTAAAAATATTTAAAAGAAATTACGTTTTCTGTCGGTAACGACCCTCTTTTCCATTTCAATTACCGAGTAATTTAAGAGCTAAATGTTTTTATTATAAACAGTATACTGCTACACAGAGAAGTCCATGTACAATTTAAGAAGCAACAGTGACAAATCTAGGTGGAAAATGAGTGAATAATTTAGAGGGGTCAAGAGCCGGTGAGGGAGATGTGTCCCACGTGAGTTTTGATTGAACGATAAAGAAGAAACAATGGGCCGATGCTAGGGCTGTTTTTATTTCATTTTAAGTAAAAAGGTATGATGGTTAACCATAACCGGAGTTGGTGGCCCAGTGATAGTAAAAAATCCTCTAAAAACATCAAAGTTTAAAAAAGTCATGAGTTCAAGTCGTGCTATCAAAGGAATAAACAAATTTGCCTTAAAAAAAAACCATAGTTAGTGTAAAGTAATAATGAATAAAGACGGTTTGACAAACAACAATAGAGATCAAATCCCTAATATTCAAAACTAAATTATTAAACTAAGAAAACGTGAATTACACGGGACTTTATTGGAAGTAAATTTACTATTAAAATACCGATAAGAGTAGTTACAACTTACAATATCCGATGATTCTAAAATAAATTATACTCCTATGGCTATAGGATGGCCGGCAAAGCATAAAAAAAGATTAAGAACTTTATTGGAAGTAAATTTTATTAACTTACAATTACATGAAAGCAGAGATGACACCACAACCGCATACTTAGATTTTTTTTGAAAGGCAAACTTCTTTATTCCTTTTAGATGTACAAAACTTTTACAACTTTACACAAAAAACAGATACCACCACCAACAACAGGTCTAAAGGCTCTTCGCTGATTTCTGGTCGCAACTCGCTTTCTGTTCATGGTAGAATATAGTAAACACCACAAACACAAAGAGTTTCAACCCACATAGCAGCCCGTTAGTCCAAAGGATTGAAATCACGGTTCGTGACCATTTGTCCAGATTCCGGATTAAAACGACATCCGTCATCCAATCAACAAGCCAATAAGCAACAGCAAAAAGCCCCATAAGCAGTGAGGCTTTTATCTTTTTACCTTTCATCAGCTCTCTACCTCTAATAATCGAATCAAGACCACCCGCGTCTTCTATAACCGAAACTACTAGACTCATCATCCAAAGGGCAATAGCATGAATCCATAAAACTGCTAACAAAAAAACAACTCCATAGAACAGATATGCCCATGAATAAATAGCCAAGATTGAGCCCACTCCAATAGAAAAGAAACTTAAAAAGATAGACCCCAGATTGATTAAAATCATGTAAAAGCTAGTGAGGATTGGCCTTTTCCAAGATCTTTTTATTTTCATCATCATTTCTTTGAGGTTTTGGACTTCTGCGGTGTAAGCTTCAGACGAAGAAGAAACCGTGGCAACCAAGAAAACTAGGGTGATTATCGAAGAGAAGGTTAAGATAAAGAGTTTCATGATGAGGAACTCGAAAACTTCATTGAATACATCACCCCTAAAATCGTTTTGATCATGTTGGGTATTGTTGGCAAAATCTTCAATGAATTTGAGATAATTTTCTGCAAGTGTGGATGCCAAATCTTTAGCCACAGGCTGGAGTAAGTAAATCTTAGCAAACTCTAACAGTAAGAAGGAAAGAAAGACAAGAAGAAGAACTGGAAGCATTAGCTTCCTGTTTCTTTTTATGGTTTTGAACGACACCCTGAGAAGTCCAAAGAACCCCAATGGAGGTTGGGGTTTCAGGTCGGAGTTCCATCTGGCCAGTTCGATCCCCATATTTCGATGATTCAACTTGACTAATATTGGAGGCTTTATGTAGTTGATTTAACTTATCCCCTCGATTACTTTCGATACTTTGCAAGAGTTGAAATGGTCTTCTGTAGATGAACATTTATTTCCAAAGGGTTGACTAACTATTCCAAAGACTTAACTCTTTAGTTGACGAAGACTTCCTTTCATAATGATCTTAACATTGACGAAAATTATAAAAAAGAAAATTAGATAAGAGTATTTATTGATGTAAACTTTGTATAAATACGTGCCGAGTATTTTTTAAAAAGAGAAGTTAAAAGAAGTAAAAGAAAACTAGAAAAAATTTGTGTTCCCGAGTTTTTAATGGAATGAAGTGGAAAAACTAAAAAAAATTGTGATCCCGAGTTTTTTAATGAAAAGAAATGAAAAGAAAAGAAAGGAAGATTTTTAATAATTTTCTCTCATAACTTTCCTTCCAAATTGGAAGGAACCGGAAAGAAATAAAAGAACATATAAAATCTCTATTTTCTTGTTCTTTCTTTCGAACTCTAGAACATGAAATTACATTATATCTTTCACTTCCCCTTATTTTCTTTTCTCTCCTTAATTCTCTTCTTTTCTTTCCTCTTTATTTCTTTTCTCTCCTTAGTGTTATCGAGCCATTTTAATATAACTGAATTTACTCGAGACCAAAGTTAAACACTACATAACTAATGACTTTCACCCAAGGTCATATCCGTCGGGAAGGTGGTTACCAACGGAAGGTGATGCTAGGTCAGAAATCCAGTCGTTGATAATGTGGTTTCCAACGAATCACCGATGAGATTTATCAAGTGATCACCGACGGCACTATTAGCGATGGATTTTCGATGAATTATGGGGATTGTTGTCATGGCAGTTTCACAGACGGATTACTGACGGACCGTACACACAGTTTACCGACGGAATTTGTCGTAGCCCGTAGGTAATTAATTTTATTGTAATAAAATATTTACATTTTTTAAATATTATTTTATTTTAATATTTCATTTAACTTTATGTAAATGTAAATAAACTTACAAATAATTAAAAATACACTGTAAACCAAAAAATATATAATTTGAATAAACTTAAATACAAAATACTTTTACACAATATATAAATGAAAGGAAAAAAAAATCTAGCTAGCTAAGTAAGGGAGGGGGTCCATTAGCAAGTGGTATTGATCCTTACGGTTGTCGACGATACAGATCGTCCATAGATCTCCACGTCTTGTGTCATCACGTCCATGTTTTGAGCTTTCATCGCTTTCAATTCATTTGTTAAGGTGGCAATCTATAAACATTAAGCAAATGATTATTAGTTTGTTGACGATATAATAATTACGTGGGTTGAGTCTGTTTAGGGCAGATTAGGGTTGCTCTCTAAATATATAGAGAGTTCTCGTTTTCTTTTGTTTTTCCCTGTAATCATTGCTTTGCTTAAGAAATATACAACAGAAAATCGTCCCAAAATTATGATCTTGTTTTGCTTTAAACTCTGATTAACCTACATTTGGTATTTAAGCGATTCGAAAGGGAGGTTGACTTCTGGTTTAGATCGAAGAATCAAAAAGGGGTTCTGATTAGCGCAAGGGAAAGAGGGGAGTTTGGTCTCGGGCTAGCAGCGATTGCAAGGGGTTGTTCTAGCACATTCAAAGGGGTAGCGACACGTTACTTGTCACTCCAAATCAAAGAACAACAGTACCTAACAGAGAAGGAATCGATCAACATGTGTGAAACAGCGGGCGAAAGGTTGCAAAAGGGGTTTGCAGGTAATACTTTCAGCATGGTTTTTTTGTTGTTGTTGATTATCATTCCATGGTACTGTTGTACATCGCAACAATAACTCCACCGAAAAATCAAGTACAGCGGTCACCGACAAGGAGAACAACTCCATATCTCTTTAATGTCCGGTGTTGTCTTCCACAAATTACACTGTATGGGCCATGAGGATGCAAGCTATCTTCAATGTTCACGGGGTGTGGGAAACAGTTGAACAACACCATATCTCTTCAATGTTTCAATTTCTCTCTTGTTTCAAATTATACCCAAGGAGCAGACATTGCAAGTAGGAAATCTCGAAACCGCAAAGAAGATGTGGGGTGTTCTCAAAACTCGTCATTTGGGTGCGGATCGAATCCAGGAGACAAGACTTCAAACTCTAACGGGAGAGTTTGAAAGTCTCAAGATGAAGGACCAAGGTTTTATAGATGATTTTGCTAACAAGTTGTCCGAGTATGCTTCTCGATCCACCTCACTTGGCTCGGTTATAGAAGAATTGAAATTGGTTAAGAAATTTCTTAATGGGTTGCCTAAACATTTTATTAATATAGTGGCCTCAATAGAGCAGGTTGTAGATTTGAAGACCATCGGCTACGATGATGTTGTGGGCCGGCTTAAAGCTTATGAAGAAAGAATCAAGGATGATGAGACCCAAACCGAGTATCAAAACCAACTTTTGTTTGTATATTCGTATGAAAAGGCAAAGGAAAAGGAGCATAGGTGTGAGCTTTGTGGTTGTAGATGTTCGATATATGATGTCCGATCGTCAATTAAGTCAACGTTACTATTAAGGTACGATCCAAAAAGTTACACATTTAAATATTAGATTTTACTAATTATATTTTGATTAGTAAATAGAAGGGTTATACTAATTAATGGTTAATTATTACTGGGGTATTAAGTGTTAATATCATAGGGGACCAGTGTGTAAATATAATGGTTATAAATATACCATTATAATCAAAACCCTAACATAATCTCCACCACTACCAAATCGGCGCCCCCCCCCCCCCCCTCTCCCTTGGTTCGGCCGACGCCACCACACCACCACCCCACGCCGTCGTGTGCTGCCGCTGAGCCGGCTTCCCCCCGTCGCTAACCACCACCGTGATCGGCTCCCTCTTGCGCAATCGTGTGACATTTTGCTGTCCTTATTCTGTGTACGAGTCAACTAGCGTGACGTTCGTTGAACTAAGGTGTTTCAGATCTTGTTATTGTCAAAGTTATAAATCTGAACATCCTATGGTTGGTTATTTAATATTGTTTATATGCATATAATCGGATCACTGAAAGGAATCCAGGTCTGATCTGGTAAAGGTGCTATTTAATCGCTTCCGCAAAATATATCTGATTTATTTATTTAAAAGATTTAAATAATTATTGTTTTAAAAGTTAAAACCGGTACCATGATTCCCAACAGTGGTATCAGAGCCAGGTTTACGCGCGTTTAGACATATTTGTTTTTTATCGATCTATTGTTTTATTTGTCAAAAACTTTTGTTTGACAAAAGAACGAGCCTTTTTCGTTTGTTGTGATTGTGTTGAATGAATCGAGCACTAGAGACCTGTGGTTGTATTGTTTGTTGATTGGTTGTTTATCTTTGTATTTTTATGGGTTATTTGAAACCCCGATGTAATAGTTAGGGTTTTATTTATTTATTTATTTTTAACGTATTTGTAAATAAATATTGTAATCCTAAAGAGACGAAGACCATAAGACCAAGGCGGACAATGACAGGATTAAAGATGAAGATCTTGGACTAATTGGGAGATAGTAGATTTGTTATTTTGCAGTCCAGTTTATCGTTTGATGGCTCGAACGAAACCGGACATTTTTTCCTAGTTGCTCGATTGTATGTTTTATTTATTTTTGTGGTTGTGATAAAATTATATAGGATAATAATTAAACCGCAAAATTTTTATAAAACTTTTGACATAATTTAAAACGACGAGATTATTAAATTGTTTATTTTTCTCGGAAAGGTAATTAAATAAAAAGGTGTTTTATTTAAAAATAAAAAAGAGTTTTAAATTTAATAGTTTTATTTAAAACAATTTTAAATTAATTAAACAATTTATTAGTTTAAAATCAGTTCGCGACAAATGACCAATTTAGATTAATAGGGTATTTTTAAATTGGATCGTGTCGAGTGTTGAAAGTGTTTAACGAACTAATAATTAGTAAAATCGGCTTACTAAAATTGCGCGACTTGTATCATTTTACTCGTCGACCAAAATGTTTTTTGACCCGAAACTGTAATATTTAAAAATATTAAAGAAATCCCAATATATATATAATCGATATTTCTGCGCCACCCTTAATTGTAACACTTCAACTAATTTATCCGAACCCCCGGTGTTAGTGAACTACCCTGCATCCGGCCCTACGGTTTTGGTTGAAGGTAGAACCGCGTTTCCTTAGTCACTTAGGCCGGGTCTACAGTTTTAATTGAAGGACAAATATCACTTAAGTCGTTTTAAGTGGGCGTAGTTGAGGGAAACGTATCTAAAGCTTGACATTACTCGTCATACCCCTCAAACCTAGAGTTGTAAAGTTGATACAATCGGTAATCGTTACCTACCTATCTAGCTATGCCATTGAAGAGTGATCAGCCATTCACTGAGAAATGGGGAACCGGGATCTCATTCCTAATTATATTTTTGCAATTGGGTCATAAAAATTCTATTAGGAATTGTACATGAAAATACTAAAACTTGTATTTTGAATTTTGTAGATGTCTAACGAATCTAATACAAATTCCTCATTCTCCCTGAAATCTATCCTTGAGAGGGATAAACTTGACAACTCCAACTTCATGGACTGGTACCGAAACTTGACAATTGTTATCAAGGCTGAGAACAAACTGTATGTTCTCGAGGAACCAACCTCGGAAGAACCAGCTGCTGCTATGGGCCAAGCCCGTAAGACCTGGGATAAGCATGTTGATGACTCTATCAAGGTCTCTTGCTTGATGATGGCGTCCATGATACCAGAACTTCAAAAGAATCCGGTGGACATGCCGGCATACGATATGATTAGGCAGCTACAGGAAATGTTCCAGTAGCAGTCCCGTCATGAATGCTTCGAAGTGATAAGATCACTAATAAGCTGCCGTATGCAAGAAGGTTCTTCAGTCAGCACACATGTGTTGAAGATGAAGGCGTACATTAATCATCTAGCACGTCTTGACTCCTCTTTAAGCAATGAATTGGCTGAGGGATATTATCCTCAACTCACTGCCAAAGTCATATGATCAGTTCACTTTGAACTACAATATGAATGCTTGGGACAAGACCATCCCAGAGTTGCATATGATGCTGAAAGCTGCTGAGATGAACATACCAGCTCCTGCTAAGTCTGGTCCAGTGCTAATGATTAAAGAGGGTCGGGTCAAGAAATCTGAAGCCAAGGGAAAAGACAAGAAAAGCTTCAAGAGCAAGGGCAAAGGCAAAGTTGTTGCCAAGAAACCTCTAAAGAATGTCAAGTGTTTTCATTGTGATGAAGTCGGACACTAGAAAAGGAACTGCCCAAAGTATCTGGCTGAGTTGAAGCAGAAGACGTCTGCTGGAGGACAGTGTTCAGGATGTTCGTTATTGAAATCTTCTATTTGTCTAGCAAATCTTGAGTGTTTGACACTAGATGTGGTTACCACATTTGTAATGATTTACAGGGACTAAAGAAGGTTAGGAGACTGAAGCAAGGCGACCTGGAGCTCCATGTGGGAAATGGACAAAAGGTTGCTGTTAAGGTTGTAGGAGAATACACTCTTTTACTTCCTTCTGGTTTAGAACTTGTTTTGAATAATGTTTATTTCATTCCTATTTTGACTAGGAATATTGTTTCAGTATCCGCTTTGCGGGAACAAGGATTTAATTATGCTTTTGATAATGATTTCATTTCTGCATATTTGAATGGTTTGTTTTATTTTTCTGCAAACCCTCATAATGGAATCTATGAGATAGAAGTCCATGATAATAACGTTATATTTAATATCTCCTCTAAACGTATGAAATATGATTTCAATGATACGTACCTATGGCATTGTAGACTTGGACACATAAACAAGAATCGTATGAAGAAACTCCAGACCGCCGGAATTCTGAATTCTACTGGTCAAGAGTCAATTGATAATTTCGAATCATGTTTAAGTGGAAAGCTAACCAAGGCTACTTTTACCGGTATCGGTCAAAGGGCTAAGGATCTGCTAGGACTTGTACATACTGATGTATGTGGTCCGTTCAGAACAATGACTAGATGTGGAGAGAGATACTTCATGACATTTACTGATGACTTCAGTAGATATGGTTATGTTTATCTTATGAAGTATAAACATGAAACGTTTTAAATGTTTAAACAATACCAAAATGAAGTACAAAATCAGCTTGGTAAGACGATTAAGATGCTTCGATCTGATCGAGGTGGTGAATATCTTAGTCAAGAGTTTGACGAACATCTAAAGAAATGTGGGATCATTTCTCAGCTTACTCCACCAGGAACACCTCAACTTAACGGTGTATCCGAAAGGAGAAATCGAACTCTATTAGATATGGTTCGGTCCATGATGTGTCGTACAAACCTCCCACACTCCTTCTGGAGTTTTTCTCTTGAGACTGCCACGAGAATCATAAATCTAGCTCCTACTAAGAAGGTGGACAAAACGCCTTATGAGATTTGGCATGGGGAGAAACCCAAAGTGTCCTACCTTAGGGTTTGGGGATGTAACGCATATGTTACAAGTGAATCTACGGATAAACTAAATCCCCGTGGCAATAAAGTTGTTTTCGTCGGATATCCTAAAACAATCGGTTACTACTTCTATAATCCTGCTAAAAATCGAGTTTTCATTAAACGCAGAGCTACTTTCTTGGAGAAAGAACTTCTTGAGAGAGGGATTGGAGAGAAAACCGTGTGGATATGGATGAGATCCAAGAACCACAACCTGAACCTGACGTTCAGCATGAGACTGCTGAAACTGAATCTAGAAATGTTTAAGATTCAACCGTGACACAAACTATTCGCAGAAGTACTAGGGACCGTCATGAACCCGACCGGTATATCAGGATTCACCAAATTGATGACATCCTGATAGTTGATCAGGCAGAGCCCACTACTTACAAATCTGCAATCTTAGATTCTTAATATAAGAAATGGCTTGAAGCCATGGATGCTGAAATCCAATCCATGTACGACAACCATGTATGGGACTTGGTTGATCTTCCTCTCGAAATTCGGACAGTAGGAAGCAAATGGATTTTCAATAAGAAAATCGACATGGATGGGAATGTGCAAACCTTCAAAGCAAGGCTGGTAGCGAAAGGCTTTACTCAAACTCAAGGAATTGATTATAATGAAACCTTCTCGCCAGTAGCCATGCTTAAGTCTATTAGGATCTTGCTTGCCATTGTCGCGTATTATGACAACGAGACTTGGCAAATGGATGTCAAAACCGCATTCCTTAATGGGCATCTTATAGAAAATGTCTATATGTTTCAACCGGAAGGTTTTGAAGATCCAGATAATCCTAATAAGTTATACAAGTTAAACAAATCCATTTATAGATTAAAACAGGCATCCAGAAGCTGAAATCTTCGCTTTGACCAGAAAATCAAAGAGTTTGGTTTTGTTAAGAACGAAGATGAACCGTGTGCTTACAAGAAGGCAAGTGGGAGCCATGTGATTTTTCTGATTCTGTATGTAGATGACATACTGCTCATTTGAAACCATATTCCTATGCTAAGAGACGTAAAGTCTTGGTTAGGAAAATGTTTCTCAATGAAAGATCTTGGTGATGCTGCTTATATTTTGGGAATAAAGATCTATAGAGATAGATCAAATCGTCTTATAAGTTTAAGTCAAAGTACATACATTGATAACGTCATTCGACGCTTTTTCATGCAAGACTCTAAGAGAGGGTCTTTGTCTATGACGCATGGAACCATACTGAATAATAATCAGTGCCCTCAGTCTGACGAGGACAAGAAGAAAATAGAAAAGGTTCCATATGCTTCTACAATCGGTTCCATCATATATGCCATGCTATGTACTAGACCTGATGTATCGTACGCTTTAAGCATAACAAGCAGATATCAACAGAATCCTGGTGAGAGTCACTGGAGAGCTGTAAAGAACATCCTAAAGTACTTGGGAAGAACTAAGGACAAGTTCCTGATATACGGAGGACTGGAAGGAGAACTAGTTGTTAAGTGTTACACCGATGCTAACTTCCAGGCGGATCGAGATGATTCTCGATCACAAACGGGATTTTTTTTGTTCTGAATGGTGGTGCGATCACTTGAAAAAGTATTAAGCAAAGTGTCGTTGCACAATCCACCACCGAGTCAGAATATATTGCGGCTTCGGAAGCTGCAAAGGAGGCTGCTTGGATGAAGAAGTTCATTGCTGATCTCGGAGTAATGCCTAGCATTCAGAAACCGATCGAGATACTGTATGACAATACCGGTGCCATTGCTCAAGCTAAAGAACCAAGGTCACACCACAGCACTAAGCAAATACTCAGAAGATTTCATTATATCCGGGATATAATTGAACGGGGAGTGTTAAACAAAGTTCACGCAGATCAGAATCTAGCCGACCCGTTCACTAAGTCTATGCCTCATTCTAAACATGAGGAGCATGCTGACAAGATAGGCCTTAGATTTGCTAGACAGTGGGTTTGATTTGTATTTAGTATTTGGTATTTCGAACAATACAGTTACATTATTTTTAATATTTGATTTAAATGTTAAATGCATTATTATTAGATGTTACTGTGTTCGATAGTTTGTATGTTTTAGAAATCCTTGAATATATAGATTATTCTAAATGTCCGTAGTCGATCAGATTCATGGAAATCAATCTGAACGTAAGACTATTGTGAATCGGATGGTTGGTTCATTATGAATGAAAGACCAAGAAGTTAGAAACCATATTCACATATAATTATTAGAGAATAATTGTTGGACGTAACTCGTTTCAAAACTATCTTAATGGATCTATGTCTTGAGATGTTTTATTGTAGTTTTGTAATTTAATTTTAACCTCTAGAATTTAAAATTTATTTTTTATTATAAGAAAAATCAAACATATTCAATTTTGTTCTTTAGAAAAATTTAGAAAGCAGATATATTTAATGTTATTTTATAACAATAAAATTATTTTATCTAATTTTAATTGGTTTCTGTTTATTGGGTTTCTTTAACACAATTTAAATTACTGGGCTCGAGAGTGGGTTGGATCAAGAGCACCGACCCACTAAAGGAAACTAGTTGTGAGAGCCGAGAGACAAAGGCACCAAAAATATAACAGAGGACGAGGATTAAGGTTCGAACCCTCACCCACTGTCTCGTTAGCTGTAGCTAACCAAGTTAGTTGAGTTCCGTGCCCAAATAGACACGAAGACTTAAACGAATATAATTTTCTGTTCGATTTTCTTTATTATGTATATTTAATTGTTGTTACTTTTAATTGATGTCGCAGAGAGGCAAAGGTAACAAAAATATAAGAGAGGACAAGGATAAGGTTCGAACCCACGCCCCCTTCCTCGTGAGCTGTAGCTAACCAAGTTAAGTTAGTTGAGTTCAGTGCTTGAATAGACACGAAGACTTAAACGAATATAATTTTCTGTTCGATTTTCTTCGTCAAGGAAATGTACATTTAATTGTTGTTACTTTTAATATGTATATTTAATTGTTGTTACTTTTAATTGATATATGTATGTATATTTAATTGTTGTAACTTTTAATTGATATATGTGTATATTTAATTGTTGTAACTTTTAATTGATATATGTATATGTTCGTTTATCTTCATTTTTTCTTTTGTTTTTGTTTAAAATATTATTGAACGAGCAAAAAAGATTAATTAATATTACTAATAATATCAAACAAATTTAAATGAACATATAAACCAACATAAACAAACGAACAAAAGGAACCTTCATAAACAAACGAACAGTCATAAAAGAACATTCACAAACAAACGTACATGAGCTTATTCATGATCATTCCTCAAACAGTTAACTAAACGTTACGTTCCTGCTTCTTTATTAGACTAACTTCCAATCAAAAGTTTAACAGAAGATGATCTCTGAGTTGTCTTCAACAATCATACATGTAAAAAACTACGAATTCAACCATTGGCATCAAACATCTGATTTCAATGTCACAATAACTTCTCAAATTGAACTAATATTAATTTCAAAAATGTCAAAAACTATCTACCCATTAAATCTATGATTGATCATATCACATTATCACCTACTTACATCAAATCAATATCCAACAACTAGAAAACTAAAAACTATATTTTAATTTCATTAAAAACATGCACCAAGATACTTGAATCCCTAATCCAAGAACACACGTTTTAAATCTAGGATCCACATCTACCTACCAACCTACACCAATTGCCCACAAAAACTTATTCTCATCATCACCGTCCACCAAATCAGACACCCCACCGGCGTCCAACCGGACCCGGGTCCTGCAAATCGGGCAATTGGGTACCTTCATCAACCACTTATCCACACATCGCGCGTGAAAGACATGGTCGCAAACCGGAAGAACCCGACAGATCTCCCCTTGATTGAACAACTCCAAGCAAATCGAACAATCATCGGATGCGGGTTTGGCGGGGTATTGGAAGGGTGGGAGGTGGTTGTGTATGTCT
Source organism: Smallanthus sonchifolius (assembly GCA_023525975.1). Lineage (NCBI taxonomy): Eukaryota > Viridiplantae > Streptophyta > Magnoliopsida > Asterales > Asteraceae > Smallanthus > Smallanthus sonchifolius. The sequence goes on from CM042030.1 coordinate 73,264,030, forward strand.
TGGAGGGAAAGGGTGGTGGGTGGTGTGATGGGGTGAGAGAGGAGGCGGCGGCGGTGGAGGAAAGAGCCGGCGAAGAGGAGGTGGATGAGGATGATGGCGGCTAGGCCGATGAAGAGGAGGAAGAGGGATAGAATAAGGGACATGACGATGAATTTGAGGAAGATGGAGAGGAGTTTGGGGCTGGGTTTGGGTGAGGGGTGGCATGGCAATTGTTCTAGGGTTGGAATTGGTGGAGAGAGAGAGAGAGAGAGAGAGAGAAGAGGATAAGGGTTGTATGTTTAGAGAGAGACATTAAAACATAACATGATGTCATATTCTTCAACGGTCGGGTAACTCTTAATCGTTAGCCAAGCAATACATGCATCCGTCTAATCTCTACTTAACTTGATGTGTATACTAAAAGTCAGTTACGCTGAGTGAGTTATAGATTTACATAAAAACATAACATTTAACAAAAGAAGAAGGACTTGACACATACATCAAAAGCCGGTAAAAGCATAACTTTCACAAACTTCACTTTCAAGTTATACATTATTTGTCTAATCTGTTTCTTTACCTTAACCATCAAATCACATTTGGTACTATACTTCACGTCTCGTTGACCATAAAATACATTTACCTTGACCGTCAAGTAGGAATAAAGAAGATCTAAAACTCACCTGGTCGTCAGAAATTTATCTGAACTGGAAAGTTTAGGCTAAGTCACGTACTAGACGATCTGCATGAGTTCAACACGCGAAATCTATCAACTTTGGCTAGTGTCGCCTGACAGGGACATCACTGTAGTGTCGCCTAACGGTGTCGGCTGTTAGTGACGCCACTACAGTGTCGTCATAACTTTCGTTATGGACTTTAGTGTCATTTGTCTTAGTTTCGCCACTCATCAGTGTCGCCACCAATGAGTGTCGCCCTCCAAAATTCAAACCCTCGATTAGTGTCATGTGGGGAGTTAGTGTCGCATGAATAACAAACTCAGATCTAACGGCGATTTGCTCCAAGATCGAAACTTTTTACATTTAAATCGTTTGTTTAGCTCTCATGTAGCTAGATCCATGGTTTTTAGGCCATTTCATATGTAAAAACCCAAGCTTTTGGATCAAACATTGGTTTACCAACTTTTACCCAAAAACCCATTTTCAATCTTAAAAACAGAGAGTGTTAGATGTCGATCTTATCTCAAATCACACTCAGATGATGATGATGATGTTTCCTCTTTTGCTAGAGCTCGTTGGTTGATACAAGAATCCCACCTAAGGTCGGTTTCTCTCTCTACAACTCTCTATCTTTCTCTCTTTGATGAAGGTGATGACGATGAGAATGAGGGAGATGGGGGTGGTGGCTAGGGTTTAAGCGCCCCCCCTTTATAGACCTTTTGCGCAAGCCCAAACCGACCCTTGATCCATAATCCTTTTCGTTTTTTTCCCAAATACAAAGATGATGTATCGAGATTTTAGGGTGTTACACATGCTGATCATTCCCGTATGTTCTCACCTTTTGCTATGTTGATATCGTCTAGATTTTGTTTTTACCTTGTTAATTGAGTGACTAATATTAACAATACAATGCAACACTAGCACCATATGGTGCTTGTTTCTAATGCATTTTTTTTCTAGTAGCGAGATGATAGGAGAGAAGACATGAAATAATAATTTTATCAGGAGTTCATACATTGTCAATATAGGTTGGTATAAACACATAGTAAAATGTTTATTTCGGTGTTCTCCCTAACACCTTTTCCTTTATGTTAAAATGTAATATATTTTACCCATATTTTGGTATCATGATCACAATATTTTATTGAAAGTGATCGGTAAACTAATAGACAAGGACAATTGTAAATGCTATCAACCTAACATAATACAAACATCATAAGAGCATGTTGAACTTAAATTGTTGTTAGTATCAGCTTCTGCTCGGATGGGATTAAAGCCGAAAGTGTAGTTATACCAAAACTAGCTTTTGACGAATAAAATGTTCTCTCAACATTATATCACCGTTATACACGATAGTTTTTATACTTTAAAGAATATATTATATAGTGTTAACGATTATTATTTATCATGGTATTATTAAAAACTAAATAGATTTTCGTTACTTCATCGCCTAAAATTTATAATATGCAAGTGAAATATCAAATATGATAATACAAATTTTGTTTTGTGTAGAAAAGTAATTCTAGTACAACACAAAAAAGAGGGGATATAGGTTGGGCCAATGGTTTTATCACTTATGGTGGGTTTCCTTCTGAGGATGATGGAGATGATCGAACACGCAGTGGTCCGTCAGTGATCCAAATTACCGTTAAAAAAAATTACAACACAATGGATTTAAGCGGGATCCAAGGGCCAACTCAAAACATGAAACATGACAATGACACATAGCTATAAGTGACTATATAAGTACATCAAAGACATATTTTCTTAATTTTATCTTTTAAAAAGAAAATTCAGTAAACAATAAAATATCTTGTACCGCGGTGATTATTCCGGTTCACAGACGGGAATATTCCCCGACATTGAATGCCACTTCAACTGTTTAAGACAATGTTTCTTTTGGTTGTTAAGAAGAAGTTTGTAATCCGAATGATTTTCCGCTGCTTGATATGACATTTTATGTTTAAGAACTATGTGTTGATGAGTAATCCAATACGTGAAGTCTCCCGGGTTTGAGGCCTTACTACTCTTGGGAATGCCCGAACGAATGGAGGTGCTACAAATATGGTGAGACTGGCATGTGTGCAGATATTGTAGGAAGACAAGGGTTGTCAGGGAAAGACACCAAGAAGAAGGATGAGAGACCTCGAACAAGAGCTAGGGCATATGCCCTAACACAAGCAGAAGCCAAAGGGAACCCTAACGTTGTGTCAGGTATGTTCCTAGCTAAACCCTAGCTCCTTGCCACACCACAACCTGCTCCATCGCCGTTGCCACTATAAACCCTAGCTCACAGCTGCCGTTGTCACCGTCACCAACCCTATATTTGCCGCCTCCAGCCGCGGCACTCACGAAATGCTAACTATGCCTCCTCCAAGCTACTGCTGCCACCATAGGTAAGCCACCGCAGCTGCTCCCCGTGTCTAGGGTTAGTAGATACAACCTGCCTTCGTGACCCTAGACGTCGTCGCCGCTACCATACAAGAGTGGTCGTTTTCTTTTTCGACGACTTGCACTTCGCGAAAGCCACAAAGCTTTCGGTCCTTGTTCTTGCGAGGGCCACTTCGATCTAGTCACAATGGGGGAGAAGAAGAAAGCACATGGGAACAAAACCCCTAAGAGTTAGGGGTGAGCAAATAACCGAACTAACCGAACCGTAACTGAATTAACCGACTTAACCGAACCGAACAAATAACCGATGGTTCGGTTAACCAATAACCGATTAACCGAAATTTGCGATTCGGTTTTGGTGTTTGACATAACCGAACTGAACCGATTATATATATATATATATATATACACACACACGTACACATATATATATAGGGAATGGATCATTTGAGAACTCCTAAATATTTTGAGAACTCGCGAGAACTCGTCAAAAAACCAATCAAAACCATTTTTTTTTGTTTTTACTACCTTTATTACTAGAATACAACATAAAAAAAATTATACTTAAATTTACATGTATTCATATTTTAAAAAAAATATACACATGTGTAAGTGTTTACCATTTGCACATGTGTATAAAATTATTTTAAAATAATTTAGAGGGAAGAGATGTATTAATTGGAGAGATAAAACATGTTTTATGTTGTATTTTAATAATAAAGGTAGTGAAAACAAAAAAAATGGTTTTCATTGGTTTTTTGTACGAATTCTCACGAGTTCTTAAAATATTAAGAGTTATCATTTGAACCTAACCCTATACACACACACAGACACACACGTATAACTATTTAAATTATTAGACACGTGATGCACTTCATACATAATATTTTGTGTTAGAATCCTATTAATTCTATAAAAAAAATATTCTATTTAGCCAGTTTAGTTATAATATTCATTTGGGTTTGATTTCTAGTCAAATTCTTAACAAAAGTTTAAATTTTTTAGCTTATGTCAAAAGTTTTTGTTTAGCGGTTAACCGAACCGAATAACTAACAATAACCGATTAACCGAAACCAAATTAACTGAAACCGGTCGGTTTTCAAAACCGTTAACCGAAAATTTCGGTTTCGGTTCGGTGGGGGCTCAAAACCGAACCGAGCACACTCCTACTAGGAGTGGTTGTTTTCTTTTCCGGTGACTTGCACCCCGCGAAAACCACAAAGCTTTCAGTCCTTGTTCTTGCAAGGGCTGCATAGATCCAGTCACAATGGGGGAGAAGAAGAAAGCAAAGGGGAACAAAACCCCTCTTCTGTGCGAACTATAGGTTCCAAGGCTTTGGTTCCCACATTATGGTGTGATAATCTTAGCGCTACATATCTATTGGCAAACCACGTGTTTAACGCATGTACCAAGCATGTGGAGGTTGACTTTCACTTCGTTAGAGAAAAGGTTGCTCATAAGAAATTTTCAGTTTAGTTTATTTCTACAGATGATCAGATCGCTGATGTGTTCACTAAGCCTCTACCCTCACAACGATTTCTCTTCTTACGGTCCAAGCTACAGGTTGTTTCCCGGCCTTAACTTGAGGAGGAATATTAGTCAAGATTGTTTGTCATAAGATTTCTCATCTTTCATAACCTCTCATTTACTACTTGGTTTTATGTCTCAAAATGTATTGTTTAACGTAGGTCTTTTTATATTTCTATTGTCTCTTGACTTCTCTTCAAGATGACTATATATTGTAATCTATTTCAAGTCTTTTACATACAATATAATTACCAAGCTCAACTATTCCCTGTTAGACTCCATACAACATGGTTAGTTTTTAGAAAATTATTTCCTAATCAATATATAATCTTTTAAACACAAATATTAGTGTGTTCATTTATAACTAGAAAATTATCTTTATTCTAGGATCGTCTAAGTAACCACTGGCTCGTAACTCACTTAACATTGGCTCGAATAATTTTTCAAGCCAAGTTAGAGTAGATGTGAGCACGATTGTTAGCTCACACGAGCCCACATAAAAATAGCTTGGATATAATTAGCCCATATAACATCTAACAAAAAAAACCGAATAAAAGAAATTAGAAAGTCCACTTCCTAGCCATCAACTCTCGGTATTTTTAGCTCTCCTTTTTTTTTACCACAGTTTCCTTATATCGCTATATCAAATAAGATAATTTTATAATAAGAATCAAGGGGATGAATAAAATTATGGAAACGGAGGTGATGGATGAAGAATCAAGACGATGCACTTGATTATGCTTATGGTTAACCACTTCTCCTATAACAACGAAGGACGGTTGCCACAATGGCACCGTCGTCAACCTCTTGGTCAGGCCTATCTACAACATCCTACAAAACTTGAAACTCGTCATTCGTCACCCCAACGCGTGTTGTGGCCGGGACATGGCATACATAAGGCCCGCCCAATAACCGTGCCTTTCTACCAAATCATCTAGAGAGCATTTGTACCTTCTATTTAAAAAAAATGAGTCAATTAGTCAAGCCATGAGATAGTTTCAGTTGTAAACAAGTCGAATACAACTCAATTTTCATCTCGTTGGGGAGTTTATAAGCAGAGTTGAGCCGACTCGTTTAGTTTTAAGCTCGAGTCTGAGTTGGCAGGCTTTGTTAGCTTTCTCGTTGAACAGTCCCTAGTTCACCCCCTCTATGCATATATTGAACATAAAAGTTATTAAACCAAGACCAATAAATAGTTTGTATCTTTTCATGTAATGCGCACTTGTTAAAATACTTCACTTGTTAGATGTGGAGTTACAAAGATGGAATTATAAGGGTTACTTTTTAACGCGTTCAACTAATTTTGAAATCAATTCTTAACAAGTTATTATATGTGATTTATAGAATAAACCAAATACAAAATACCCAGAATATAGGGGAAAAAAAAGAAAAACTAAAGACAATGGAGTCAAAATGGATGTTTCTAAGTACAGGAACAAAAGTGTAAATTTACTCTGCAAAGTGCAAACCCCAACCTGCAGTTCCACATCTTCTTTTAGGTTTTTCTTTTTGCAATTTTAGATGATGAAGATATATCAATCAGCAAATACAAACCCCCTTCTGTGGATCTTAGAGAGAGAAAGAAAGCTGAAACTATGATTTCTTGTTCATCACCGTCAATGGCGACTCCAAATGGTAGTCTCTTACTCCAACAACCATCGTCTTCATCTTTCTCAAGCAATCGACATTCTGCAAAAGCAATTAGGTACATTTGAACATGACCCAGCTTCCCATTTTGTCAAAATTTGTGCTTTATTAGTTGATTTATGTTTTCTTGACTCTGTGTGGTTCACTTTCATGAAAACAGTTCAGAACAGTACCGGGTGTTCTTGAAATAAATTTAGGGGACTACTAACAAGACACGGGAATTACTAACAAGACCGGGCCCTATACGCATCGTATAGGCCAATACGATGCGTATTGCCCTTCACAATTTCCCAAGCCCGACAACATCGTACAACTCTGTCATTCCAACCCATATACGCATCGTATAGGGCAATACGATGCGGTTAGGGTACGAGATACCTTCTGCAACTAGTCAACCATCACATCACTAGTATACGCGGCGTATAGTGATGGTTGACTAGTTGCAGAAGATACCTCGTACCCTAAACTGCATCGTATTGCCCTATACGAAGCGTATAGGGCCCAAAATTTTGCTATTTAACCATGGTGTTTCTCATTTGAACGTATCATTCAAAATTTTTTCAAACAATTTCCTCAAAAAACTATAACAATGTCTTGGTGGTGGGATGGTAACTACGGTTTTCAGGTATATTCTAACAAGTCGTTGCCTCAAATTTATGTCGTTCAAGGTGTGAACCAGGAGGAGGTCTCGTCCGACGTTTATTCTAATCACTGGGTAAGGCTTCCAGATTTGAACAAGCCACTAAGCAATCTCGAGTTCGTATACGGTGAACCCTCTTACCTTACACAACCCACGGATGACTTCGTATACGGTGAAGTCTCTTACCCGACACAACACACCGACGACTTCGTATACGCGGGCAGTGGCGGATCTAGGAAAAAAATCCAGGGGTATCTAAAATTTCGTTCAGGGGTATCTGGATACATAAAACGGTAAAAAAAAAAATTCCCGCTACACGTCGAAAGTTGAGGGGTACCATCAGGTACCCCTCGCCTCTTCATAGATCCGCCCCTGACGCAGGTGAACTGTCTTACCCGACACAACACACCGACGACTTCGTATACACGGGTGAACTATCTTACCCGACACAACACACCGACAACTTCGTATACGCGAGTGAACTATCTTACCCGACACAACCGGCTAACGAGTCCGAAGACGAGGAACAAACCAATTCAACCGTGTCGTATAAAACTGACCAGGTAAAACATTCCTACATATATATACCTACATATAGTTTGTTGTTTATTAACTTTAAACGTGCCATTGTTTTGCAGAATTTTCAGTCTCGTGAACAGTTGGTGGATTGGGCTGTCCGCAGAGGACGTGAGAATGGTTACGTCATTGTCACCCGACGATCGAGGAGAAAAGGCGACGACTCATCGGCACCGGTTATCAAGGTGTGGCTTGTGTGTGACCGTCACGTCGTATGTCTACAGCCACGGTTAGACATGCCGGTAGCAAGAAAATAGGTTGTCCCTTTAAATTGGAAGGAGACTACCAAGAAAATACTGGTGATTGAAAGTTAACGGTGAAGGATGGCAGTCATAACCACGATCCTACTCAACATCTTGAGGCGCACTCGTTTGCGAGGAGACTGTCTCAGTCGGAACAACTTTTGGTGGTGAATCTGTATTCGCAAAACATGTTGCCATGTAACATTCTGGCAACCATAAGGGAACAAAACCTAGAGAGTAGGTGTATTAAAAAGGACATTTATAATGCGATACAAAAGATAAAAAACGAAACGAGAGTCGGTGAAACTTCAATGCAGGTTCTGGAGCACCTGCTTTCTTCTAAAGAGTACGTCTACTATACTGGGAGGATCCCACCACAAATGTCGTGGAAGATATATTCTTTGTTCATCCGAAATCGTATAAGATGTGGAGTGCGTTCCCGCACGTGTTGATGATCGACGCAACATACAAAACAAACATGTATAGACTTCCATTTGTATTGATGAGTAAATTCAATAAGTGGGGTCTCTCGGGTTTGAGGCCTTACATCTGATTACATAAACCCTATGACTATTTATAAACTCAATAACTTGGAAATAAAGCTAAACGTATTTGACCTAAATTCTAGCTAGACTCCTAATCCCTCTAAAGAGATTATCCTAATCCGATTGGGTTTTGAATTCCCAAACTTATCCTACAAGTTTCTTTGAATTAACACAAGGATTAATACTTCACATATTTATACTGTTTAAAGGTTAAACATGTACTGACCGATTTTTAAATCACTAACCATTTCGTCTAAAAGTCTAGTGTGAACTATAATTATTTTCTTACTTTCGTTTACCAGTGAACATACACTCTCTGCTCTACATCTACTCTATTTCTAAAATCAAATCACCACACCGGAGGATTTGAAATATTACAAAAATTATACTGAATGAACACTTAAATCACATAGCGACGATTCCAGCATAGTGTGGATTGGAACAAAGTCACAGAAATTTCCCTTGAATAATATATACTTTAATCTGGTATGGTTTCATAAAACAAAGTCCAAAACATTTTGTTTTCAGGATAATGTTCAATGTATGCATGTTTCATCCATTTATCATAAACAAAATAAACAAGAGTCTATGAACCGGTCTAGATCCCTGCAGACTAACCGTTGTGTGTTATCTTACAAAAAAATTGACCACCACTACCCAGTATCCAGCCAACTGCACGAACCAAAACAGAGGTTAACTGAACCATGTCACACAAACCGAATGACTAAATGGTTAGACCTGACATGACCTCACCTGAGCCAATATACCGTTTCCAGTTTGGCCTTCTATGACCAAGCCAGCTGTAAGGCCAAGCATAGCCCATGCCCCGTTAATAGCTTCTATTTGGCATCTTCTCTGCAACAACATTTTATTAAATACGTGATCCCGACATGGATTCCACCTTGCGAATTGTGATCACTCAAATACTCGAAAAACGACTACAGAAAAATAAAATAATAATTTCATGAAACTTGCCTTAAAAGTCTGTTTCTTTTTAATAGCTTCCATTTGTTTAGCAGCTAAACGCTTTGCTTCAGCCGGGTCAACCATAATCACCTCTTTCTTTGCCTTTCATTTGCTATCGTGACCTGCGTAATATAATTGTATAAATAAGCTCTTATAACTATAAAATAATTTGAGAGAAACGTAGACTGTGATACAAAAAGCCAATTTTAAGCAGTGAACTACGAGAATCACATAAACACTTGTATCTATTGTTTTAACTGTGATACAAAAGGTAGTTATGTAACCAAGTAATACACTCTCTTTCTCTCTCGTGTTACATCTAGTCACCACTAGATACAAGTGTTCATGCGGTTCTCTACTTATAACTGGTTTTGTACTAAACACGCACCTATATAGATATATGTTTTGATTAATTCATGCTACAAACAATGGGAATATAATAATGTTCTAGTCATGTAAAAACTAACATAATTCGAATATAGCATGAATGTTATCATGTCTTTTTATGATGTTATACAATCATTAATCACATAACTAAAAAAACATATTCAAACCAGATATATACATGAGGGAGGGAGCCTCGGTTACGCATACATTAGCATTAGCTACACGTAATGCTTGACCCTTGGTTCCACAAATGCGCGATCCTAAATCTATATCTCTTCTCGAACCCCGTCTGAAATCAATTAAAGAGAAAACGGATAAAATCTGGAAATTTGATGTACCTTCAAACATCAAAGACCATATGTGTAACGAACCATTTTTTGGGTTCGCAATATAATATGTTTAACATATTATAATGGGGTTTAAATAAATAGAATGATAAATGGAAGTTTATTGTAAACAATGGTTTTAACTAGTTAATTACTAGTTTGAGATGAAGGAGTCAAAAAACCAAAGTGCAGGGGGCTGAAAGTAACTATTAAAAATCAGATTTTTAGTTAATAAAAATCAATCTACACACTGTGTGGTGTGTGTCGTGGATGAGAGAAAGAAGAGAGGGAGAAGATGGTGATGATTAAACAAGCTCAAGATCATAGATTGATGAGTTGCATGTGAAATCAATAGGATTAGGAGCATCCATCTTCATCAAGGAAACAAGTAAGTAGTTCTTCATCTCTAAAACTCCATTGTTTTATGTTCTTGGTGGGTTTTACGATGAAAACGAAAATGGGAGTTTAATTGATGAAATTGAGGCTAGTAAGTGTTAATCTAGCTTGAATAAAGGTAAAGGGAGGTAAATAACATCATCTAAACATTTAATTCAACGATTCGAGAATTGGTGTTCTTGAGGATGTTAAGAAGTTTTTATTTTTAAAAGTTATCTAAATGTTAAATGGGAGAAAGTGTCTAAAGATGAGAGAAGACAAAATAATTGGAAGAAAACTCATTTGTTTTGATGAATGATGAAAATGGTTAAATTGGAGATTTCATATGGGTATGATAGTGGTGAGATTTAATTGTGCCCATAAGGTGTTCAATGAAATGTCTAAGTGAATAAAAAGATGGTAAATTGGATATTTGAGGTTTGGCCAAGGGTGTAACAACCAAACCAAGATAGAATGTTGATCTTTAAGATCATAAAGGCATGTTGGGTGTCAACTGGTAATCAACGGATTACTAATTCTAAATGAGTTGTATAGGTGATCAAAGTGGAAAAGAGGCTAGCTTGGAGGATCAAGCGGGATGCTCTCTAGCTAAAAGGTAAGTGTGTTGCACTTACTTAGTAATATTAGATGACGATAGTCATACATGTAAGTTATGCATATGGATAGGTAGTTTATCTTATGTGAAATTATACGTATATGTTGATAAGGTTGATTAGCATATGTCGTATATGTGGAAAAAGGGTGGAAATAGGAGTTGGGATTCTTGAATCCCAAATATGTGGAAGTAACCAATAGGTTACAAAGATGTCCGTAGTTAATTATGAAAATATTAATTGCATAATAATAAGGGTGATAGTAAGTAAGGGCGTTGCGTTTACTTGGTAATGTTAGGCAATGGTTGTTAATTGAATATATGCATATTGAATAAGTCGATAAATTATGTTTATATGTGTGAATGATATTATGTTTAAGAATGAATGATATGTTGAAAAGTGGAGATGGTCTAAGAACCATAAATTGGGTGGAAAATTGTGTATATGGTCTAAGAACCATAAAATGATGGAAAGTTGTGGATATGGTCTAAGAACCATAAATTGGTATAAAATTTTGGAATGGTCTAAGAACCATAAATAATGTGGTATGATTGTTGTATTAATGTGGTATGAATACGTGTATGAATGTAGTTATAATTAAAATAGTATAATGGAAATGTGGTAAAGTTATGGTCTAAGTATCAATGGAAATGTGGTGAAGTTATAGTCTAAGTACCATGATGGAAATGTAATGAAGTTATGGTCTAAGTATCATAATAGAAACGTGGTGAATTTATGGTCTAAGTATCATAATGGAAATGTGGTGAAGTTATGGTTTAAGTACCATGATGGAAATGTAAAGAAGTTATGGTCTTGCGCCATAAGGAAAATGAAATTTGACCAAATATGGGACGATTATTAAAGAAAGAAAGAAACTTGCATAGTGTTATGCAAGTATTAAATTGATTAAGGAGTAATTGGGTGGAAACGGGTGAAAGGGTGAAAATGGGAATGTTTTACCTTGTTGTCATGATTTGTCTTCATTACTAATGGTGAATAATTATGTGGTGTTATGTAGGAAAAGCTCTGGGGAAGTCAAGTCTATGGTAATGTTGGATTCTCGTACGCAATTTTTGGTGATTTCGGGTGTAATTAGAAGTCCAACGAATGGTTGTGAAACGATGCATGAAATTGTAGTTTTGGTACAAAAGTATGTTGTTTTGAGTGTTAGAACCCAAATCTAAGTGTTGAGAAAAGTTTATGGCAAAATGGGTTAATGTTGGAAAAAATGGCTAAGTGTTGAAAGCTGCAGAAATATTGAAACTTTCTGTCATCTGGGGGCCTTCGCGCCACGAGAAAAACCGGAGGAGGGTATTTTACGACACGCGAAAGACCTGGTTCTCGGGCAAGCATTTTGGACTCTCTCACGACACGCGAAGGGAGGGGCCCTGGTCCTCGCGCCACGCGAGGATAATAATAAAAAAATATATTTTCTTGGGACGAATGCTTCCGCGTATTTTTATTGACTAAATAATCTGTTTTTGAAATTAGAGTGTTATAAGTTGTTATCAGAGCAATGGTTTGAGAGATTTGGTGTACGGGACACCAAACTCAAACCGGATGCTCTTGATATGGGGGAATGATACGAGAATCCAAGAAGGACTTAACCGAGGCTCGGAGCTTTTGAAAGTGAAAGGTTAGTAATATTATGAATAACGTGGTGTGTATGTATATATATGAATGACAAGGTGTTATGTGTGCCGAAACTTGTCTTGTGATTTGTTGTATGGATATGATAATTACAATTGGGCATATTGAATTATTAAACATGTCTGACTAATATGATTAATAAGACAATATGTGTAAGGGTCTTTATGATAATCATATAACAATGAACATTTGCAAGGAGTAGGTAAAGGTGGTTATATGTGTATGTATGTATATGGATGATTAGATGGGGGTAATACATATATACATAGATATGATATAGTGCCTTAATAAGTGGGTATATTAAAGACCTATAAGTAGGTAGAACATCTACGACTTAGTTAAAATTCGATCGAGTGTGACTGAGGGGCACATGTGTAAGTAGTGGATGAAAGTCGTCTTAAGGACTCAGGTGTGATAGAGTCTAGATGACGTATTACTCACGATGAGTCGACTCCGGGACGTGACGGAGGATTGGTGGATTATTCTTCGTGAGGAGAAAGGCATAAGGACGTGAAGGCACATGCATCGAGGGGATTCAAGAGATGACGTTGAAATACCATCAATTGCAAGCCATGGTGAGTGGCATAGTGGAAGAGTTCCTTCATGTACAGTGTACAGTAGAGGTGATAAACAAGATTTCGGGCAAGTTTTTATGACTAGTCGTGGTCTCGCTCAAATCTTGGAATCATGGAAGAGATGTAGATAGATCGGGTTCATCTGGTGGCGTTATACAGTGGATCCTTGCATATGGGAGTATAACTCGGGTGGAGTTGATCAATAAATGCGTAGGGGAAGGTCGACCACAAGAGATAAGTGGAAACCAAGGAGCAAATGAGAAGTGGCTTCATGAAAGCCGAAACATTCTAGCCGAGTTAGAAACCCTTTACGGGAAGCAATGTCGGATATTGTTGAATGTGTGGAGGATCATACAAATGGGAAGAAAGTAGAAATTTGATGGGCCTAGGGGTCGTGCATTTCTAATCAACATAGGCGTGACTGAAGCTTTTCGGTCGTTATGATGGATGAAAGGCTAAGCAGATCAGTGGAGATGGACCATCAACATTAAGGGTGTTATAATGTTGATGTTTATATGATTTAAATACAGGAGGTTGTGGTCGAAACAATCGCATGGATCTTAATCCGACGATTGTGAAAGAGGTGTTCGGTTACTTAGTAACCATATTGATGTCAAGTGTGATAAAGGGGTGGCGTGTTGATTTATGCTCATTAGAGACAGCGAAGCACGAGGTATACGAATTGGTGTATACATGGCTTGTGCCATCGACATCAACCGGGGATGTAAAGGGATACTTAGTATTCCGGTTGAGAAAGAGGGTTTGATAAGGGTCATTGCACCCGTGTGCTTGTTCTAAAGCACGTAAACTTTTCGGTGGAATAGAAAATTGGAAGAGTGCGTTTTGGCACTGACAGCCGGTGGTAGGATAAAACTGATTAAAGGTCTCGCGGTTTGTGGACTTTATGGTTCAGGTGTGTAGGGCATTAACTGCTCACAGGTGGTCGATTAATCGAAAATAGTCATTTATATCTCCGAACTAATGTTGTTATACTCAATGTCGTCGTGAACTTATTGAGAAGTCCCAGAAAGAAGAGGTCTTTCTTTGGAACGGTTGGGTATGCCATTTTGACTTTGGTGAAATACAATTTTTGGATGGAGTGGTGAATTCGGAAGAAATCCTTGTGAACCCGTTAAAGATTGAATGGTCAAATGGTAAATGTTAAAATGTACATTGTATGCAAACGGTGATATACATAGGTGAAATATGTATATAAAGGGGTGAAATGTATATAGGTGGAATGTGTACATAAATGGTGGTTGAAGTCTTAGAACTTCATAAATGATGTTGGAAGTCTTTTGGACTTCACAAACGGTGTTTGAAAACGAAGTCTTCAAACTTCAAAGGTGGATACGGTGATTGAGATCCTTGAATCTCAAAGGATGACTTATGATTAAGTCAATGGAGATACTTAGGGTGTTTGGGTCGTGGATAGGGACCTTCCTTCCAGTGTTGTAAAAGAGGATTCAAGTAAGGAAGTTGTCGTATCCTTACTTGAGGAGGTCGCATGCTTTATCGGTTAAGAATGGTTGGGTTGAAGACTCGAGCCTCAAGGGGTGTTATGTATGGGTGTTGGAATCCTCGAATCCCAAGCAATATGAACTTGAGACCTTGAGTCTCAATGGGTGGATTGGTGAGGTAGTTTTGAAACTTCCAATTAAGAGATGGGTGATGTGGGATTAGAACTTGGATTCCTTAGTTGTCAAACGTGTTGACTACTCTTATAAAGTGGTTCAAAAATCCAAGTATCCGATGGTTAGGAGTGTTGAAATTCAAGTGGGAAACTTGACGTTATAAAAGTCTTCCTTTGAAAAGTGGTGATTCGGGTTTGAGATCATGGGAGGATAAGTCCACGTTTCGTTGAGTTGTCTAACAAAGGGACTTTATTGGTGAGTAGATTAATGTTTGGAGCTATTTAGATGAAATGAGTGGACTCTATAATATATTTCGCGTGACCATACACGAAAACGTTAGGAGGGTGGAATTGTTGTTATTTCATATGGTGAAGATGAGATAAATGATAAACGTTTCGTCTAAATGAAACAGTGACTATCTTAGATAGTGGGCGAACTATTTGGTGCAAAAGTAGACAAATTGTGTATCGTTGTCGAAGGAACCATTAAATACGGAGATAACCTTGGGGGAGTAACGAGGGCGGATAGAGTTACTACATTAAGTTAAGTATGCGGTGACGGGTTTCGGGGACGAAACCCAAATAAGGTGGACAGATTTGTAACGAACCATTTTTTGGGTTCGCAATATAATATGTTTAATATATTATGATGGGGTTTAAATAAATAGAATGATAAATGGAAGTTTATTGTAAACAATGGTTTTAACTAGTTAATTACTAGTTTGAGATGAAGGAGTTAAAAAACCAAAGTGCAGGGGGCTGAAAGTAACTATTAAAAATCAGATTTTTAGTTAATAAAAATCAACCTACACACACAATGTGTGTGGTGTGTGTCGTGGATGAGAGAAAGAAGAGAGGGAGAAGATGGTGATGCTTAAACAAGCTCAAGATCATAGATTGATGAGTTGCATGTGAAATCAATGGGATTAGGAGCATCCATTTTCTTCAAGGCAACAAGTAAGTAGTTCTTCATCTCTAAAACTCCATGGTTTTATGTTCTTGGTGGGTTTTATGATGAAAACGAAAATGGGAGTTTAATTGATGAAATTGAGGCTAGTAAGTGTTAATCTAGCTTGAATAAAGGTAAAGGGAGGTAAATAACATCATCTAAACATTTAATTCAACTATTCGAGAATTGGTGTTCTTGAGGATGTTAAGGAGTTTTTATTTTTAAAAGTTGTCTAAATGTTAAATGGGAGAATTATAAGTGTCTAAAGATAAGAGAAAACAAAATAATTGGAAGAAAACTCATTTGTTTTGATGAATGATAAAAATGGTTAAATTGGAGATTTCATATGGGTATGATAGTGGTGAGATTTAATTGTGCCCATAAGGTGTTCGATGAAATGCCTAAGTGAATAAAAAGATGGTAAATGGAGTGTTTGAGGTTTGGCCAAGGGTGTAACAACCAAACCAAGATAGAATGTTGATCTTTAAGATCATAAAGGCATGTTGGGTGTCAATTGTTAATCAACGGATTACTAATTCTAAATGATTTGTATGGGTGATCAAAGTGGAAAAGAGGCTAGCTTGGAGGATCAATTGGGATGCTCTCTAGCTAAAAAGTAAGTGTGTTGCACTTACTTAGTAATATTAGATGACGATAGTTATACATGTAAGTTATGCATATGGATAGGTAGTTTATCTTATGTGAAATTATACGTGTATGTTGGTAAGGTTGATTAGCATATGTCGTATACGTGGAAAAAAGGGTGGAAATAGGATTTGGGATTCTTGAATCCCAAATATGTGGAAGTAACCAATAGGTTACAAAGATGTCCATAGGTAATTATGAAAATATTAATTGCATAATAATAAGGGTGATAGTAAGTAAGGGCGTTGCGTTTACTTGGTAATGTTAGGCAATGGTTATTAATTGAATATATGCATATTGAATAAGTCGATAAATTATGTTTATATGTGTGAATGATATTATGTTTAAGAATGAATGATATGTTGAAAAGTGGATATGGTCTAAGAACCATAAATTGGGTGGAAAATTATGGATATGGTCTAAGAACCATAAAATGATGGAAAGTTGTGGATATGGTCTAAGAACCATAAATTGGTAGAAAATTTTGGAATGGTCTAAGAACCATAAATAATGTGGTATGATTGTTGTATGAATGTGGTATGAATACGTGTATGAATGTAGTTATAGTTAAAATAGTATAACGGAAACGTGGTGAAGTTATGGTCTAAGTATCATAATGGAAATGTGGTGAAGTTATGGTCTAAGTACCATGATGGAAATGTAATGAAGTTATGGTCTAAATATCATAATAGAAACGTGGTGAATTTATGGTCTAAGTATCATAATGGAAATGTGGTGAAGTTATGGTTTAAGTACCATGATGGAAATGTAAAGAAGTTATGGTCTTGCGCCATAAGGGAAATGAAATTTGACCAAATATGGGACGATTATTAAAGAAAGAAAGAAACTTGCATAGTGTTATGCAAGTATTAAATTGATTAAGGAGTAATTGGGTGGAAACGGGTGAACTGGTGAAAATGGGAATGTTTTACCTTGTTGTCATGATTTGTTTTCATTACTAATGGTGAATAATTATGTGGTGTTATGTAGGAAAAGCTCTGGGGAAGTCAAGCTAATGGTAATGTTGGATTCTCGTACGCAATTTTTGGTGATTTCGGGTGTAATTAAAAGTCCAACGAATGGTTGTGAAACGATGCATGAAATTGTAGTTTTGGTGCAAAAGTATGTTGTTTTGAGTGTTAGAACCCAAATCTAAGTGTTGGGAAAATTTTATGGCAAAATGGGTTAATGTTGAAAAAATGACTAAGTGTTGAAAGCTGCAGAAATATTGAAACTTTTTGTCATCTGGGGGCCTTCTCGCCACGCGAAAAACCGGAGGAGGGTCTTTCGCGACACGCGAAAGGCATGGTTCTTGGGCAGGCATTTTGGACTCCCTCGCGACACGCGAAGGGAGGGCCCTGGTCCTCGCGCCACGCGAGGATAATAATAAAAAAAATCTTTTCTTAGGACGAATGCTCACGCGTGTTTTTATTGACTAAATAATCGGTGTTTGAAATTATAGTGTTACAATATGCATATAAGCATATACATAATATTAATTCTACATGTTGTGATGTTTTAGGTTAAATTTCTTTCAAAATTAGGGTTTGAGAAATTTATCTATTTTTAGCAAATCCAACAGAAGGAGCTGAGTTGGCCCTAAAATAGAAAAAATGTAACATCAATCATCAAGACCTCAAAATTTCTATTTATTTATACAAAATCATCAAAGCCCTAAAATAGCAAAAATGAATCACACTAAATTTAGGAAAATTCTATTCAGACACGGAATATTGCTATTTGCACACGCCAAAACCCTATACGCATGCGTATAGGCTAATACGCAGCGTATAGGGTTTAGTCTCTAACAAAATAATGCCATGTGTAATTTCCTGTCACCTACGTTTTTTTATCTAAACAAGTAATCAAGGTACGGATGAAGGGGTTGGGTTAAGCTTTTCATTTTTCAATTTTCAAATAGTAGTAGTAGTAATAATAATAATAATAATTCTAATAATAAAATAAATAGAATAAAATAAAAAATAAAATGCAAGGCCCCAAACTCGGGAGGCCTCACTTATTGGATTTACTTATCAACACATAGCACTTAAACATAAAACATTCATCACTTAGCAGCGAAAACGATTTAAACTTTCAACATAGCAGCGGAAGCATAACATGTCTTTCACAACTTGTCAAATTTAGACTGAAACTTGTCTTAAACAACAAAAACATAAATCAGGCAAAAAGGGGATTAGAATTAACCTGTGATGAACACGGTCAAGGGTCTCTAAGAGATCTTCTAACCTATACGTACGCAGCCTAGTCTTAGCTTACATACATCTCGTTACATTTTGACCCCCACTATACCGAGAACCTAGGGGTACATGGTTCTTTATCGTGACTTTTAGGAGTTCACGGCTTAATCTCGTGAACATGAAAGTATACGGCTTAAGGAAAGTTCTCAAGATTTTACCCGCGAACTAGTCCCGAGAACTCTAACCGTGAACTTTACCTAGACCGCAAACTTTACCTAGACCGCAAACTTTACCCAGACCGCAAACTTTACCCCAACCGCAAACTTTACCCCATACCGCAAACTTTACCCAGACCGCAAACTTTACCCCAATCGTGAACTTTACCCCATACCACAAACTTTACCCAGACCACAAACTTTACCCCAACCGTGAACTTCATCCCAAACCACAAACTTGCATGGATTCAGATCTGGATCGATTGATTCGTCAAGTTTGAAACTTTTTATGTTCAAAACGCGTATTTTCCTCTCGTGATTCCAGATCTATAATCATTTTCTCATTTGGTTCATAAATACCCGTTCTTTTTACGAAAATACCCGAAAACTCAAAAAAAATAATAAAAACTCGGATTTGGTTCGGGTCGTTACCTGTTTCGAGATTCCGAATCGGAGAACTTACTCACGAGTAGTAGAGGAACGAGATGCTAGCTCTTCGGGTCGATCCGTCAACTTTCTATCTCTACGGTTTCTCTCTCTGAAAAGTGGGGAAGTTGAAGTGTGAAAATGAGGTGGTTGGAGTGAGGGTTAGGGTCTTAAGGCCCATCCTCATCCTCATCCTCAGCTCAGCCCACCTAACGGTCCGATCCATCTCACTTCATCTTCCGTAATTTCATGTAAATCCCGTGCTCGTTCTATCGCTTCGAAATACGGGATGTTACATAAAAAGATTAAATACCACATAATATATTATTACCTAATTTTAGAGGATTAAAAGAACGCAAATGTTATTGTCAAATAAAAAAATAGTTAAACTTATTTAAAACTAGCCTAGGCCTGTGTTTTCTATAAAAATTTATAGAACTTAATTCAACAATAGCATCTTAAAACTTAATTTGTTGCGGAGAATTTACTTAAATTACAAATAATCAGACTTTTTATTAATGGTCACGTTTAGTTAGTTTACCCTTTGACACATTTATACTTAGTTTACCTATTTGTTTCTTTGTATACCTTTGAAACATTTATAATCGTTTTGACAATAAGGCGATGGGGTATAACATTGTGGAGAGAGCTCGTGCAGCTATGGTGGCTAGCATGGCCCGTGGAACACTAGGAGGCGTAGGCACGTGGCGGTTTCTACGTAAGTGGAAATTTGAACACCATGCCTTTCATATGTTGAAACCAAGTGGGGATAATGTGGCGTCTACGTAACAGTTTTCACACCAATTTTTCACTTGACCATAACCTATGGCCTAAATTACCAAAAAGACCATTTGACTCAAAAATTACCGAGACCAAATGACAAATGTATATCTGGATTTGCATAAGTTACTATTAAACCTTTGATTTTTCAACGTATCTTTTACTTCTCTCATGTGTGTGCGTGTTTTTTTTATTATTTTTTGATAACCATCCAGATATACAACTCATAACCCACTTTATTCCTCCCTTGTTTCCTCTTTCCCTCCCTTTCTTTCTCACTAACACTCTTTTGCCGCTGACCTCTCGCCTCCTTCCCTCTCTCCTCGAGAGCAGTGTTGTGCAATCAAGCACTACTTCAGCCTATTGGTAACTTTTGCACCAATAACATCAAAGAAGGAAAATCTAACCTTTTGCGCGTTTGTAGCATAAAACACACCATTTCTCTTTTTAGACATACATGTCATTTCGGGGTTGAACCAGTGTCATTTTTTACTTTTGATTTTTTGAGGCTAAAATCATGTTACAGATGATTTTAAGGCTAAAATCGTGCCAACAGCGACATTTATCCACTTGACATCTTATAAGTAAGTTATATTTTCATATAATCGTTGAAACAATTTGTAACAACTACATAGTTATATTTTTATAAATTTATTCAAATAATTATTTACATAAATACCATTTCCATGATTTTTCCGTAAGAAAAACAAAGTGCAAGAAGTGAATATGACAGGCAATGTGCCAAGTAGCAAAGTCCAACACGGTCTCCACACAAGTTGGGATTCTAATTTCTAGCCACTCCTACCATGTGTCAGCATATTATCCAATCTACTAATGACATGTAACATACAAGAAAAAGTGATGATGTGACATTTTAATATTGAACTATCCTTTCGCTTTAAAGTATCTTTTTAAACTCATCAATCACAAGATGTCATTTCATTTTAAAAAATTATCCTTCCAAACTACTATTTTAGGTGGGAATGGTACCTTACAACCCTCTTATTTAAAAAAAAATTAAAACAAATCAAATTAATAAACTAATACTTTAATTAATTAATTAAAAATACATAATAAATAAAAATATATAACAATAAATAAAAATTCATATAGTCTTCGTCTTCGTCTAAATACGGGGTGTTTCTCGTAATATGTTTCACGAGATCAAATCGAAGACTAATATGTGTAGCTACATCGTGCAACTCCGAAAGGACGTTATCGCCAATAACTGGTTCGACTGGAGGATCCCGTATGTAGACAGGTGATATTGCATTCTCGTCATCCTTTAAAGTCATATTGTGCAATATCATGCACGTATATACCTCGTTTCTAATATTCGCCAATTTTAAATGCCGGTTTGGTCGACGAAGTATACCCCATTTCCCTTTTAACACACCGAAAGATCTCTCGACATCTTTTCTTGCCGACTCTGGCACCTTCTTGAATGCTTTTTCTTTACGGATTGTTGGATACGGAAACGATTTAACAAACGTAGACCAAGTAGGGTATATCTCATCCGTAAGATAGTATCCACGTTTGTATTGTAACATCCCAAAACTAGTAATAAAAAGTCCAAGTATATAAGGGCAAGGGCTGCCCCAAAACCCTCATTTGTCTTTCAATTCACAAATTCTAGAAAGAGAAGGGAGCACGGGTTTAGAGAGAGAAGGTGACGGATCGACTCGAGAATTCAGGAGAACGTTGTTGCTGTGCTTGTGATCATCTTCTCCAAATCAGAAATCCAAACCAGGTAACCATTCGAGCTAAATCTGAGATTTTTGCTTAGGTTGGGTTTCCGGGTTTTCGGGTAAAAATAGGACGTTTTTACGGATGTAACTTGAGAATAAGCTTAGGTTTAGTATCTGCAATGAAAACCGGTTGTTTTGAGCAAAGAAAGTTGAAGTTTTGACATAATCGAACCCAAATCCGAGAATTTCGGACTGTTTGGGGAAGATGACTGCTGGAGCAGGCGAACTTAGCAAGTTCGCCTGTTAAGTTCGCTTGATTAAGTTCGCTTGGCCAAGGGTAAGCGAACTTATTAAGTTCGCCTAGGTCAGAGGAAGCGAACTTAGGCATTAAGTTCGCCTATAAGTTCGCCTAGGCCAGTGGAAGCGAAGTTAGGCATTAAGTTCGCCTATGTCAGCTGTGTTAGGAATGTAACTTGGTTTAGATCTGATACGTGTATGATTAATTAATCCAGATCGTGTGCAACGCTCATCGGACCACAGTTAGGACAGAACAGGACTAGCCGATCGGGTGAGTTCTATGTGCCCCCTCTATGCTATGTGCAAATGATTTATAAATATTTTTGGGGCTGAAGTGTATACACTAAATGAATAAATGTTATGAATGCCAATGTGAACATACGTGATATATAAATATATGAAAATGAATTATGAACAAAGATTGAAACGTATGTTTACAAAGTATGAGTGAAATCTTGCCTTATATTATATATATACTGCATGTTATGAATATACGTGAATGTTATGGACGCTTCGATGCTAACGGCTACTACGGTAGACGGACGACCACGTGTCTATCTTGCAACCGGGACAAAAACGTTCCTTCATCAGCAAGGAAATAAAAAGGGGCATAAATGGGCGGTCGAAGCAAATGCCAAATCATATGTAGAACGGTTGCAAACATGGTAGCACGTGGGAAACGGATACCTTCGGGTAGACGGGCGAAAAGGACGGCCTACGACGGTAGGACGGTATGACGGACGGCCGAAGGTTGGCCGGACGGTTTTTATGGCGGACGGTTTCTAGGACCGGACGAGTCAAAGGGCTACGACGGTAGCTTCATGGCGTATGTCTTTGTGACATACGTAGTAAAAGACGGGTTGATCACCCTTATGTGTATGACCAAATGAATGTTTAGGAAAGTTAAAGGTGAATGCACATCAGTGTAGTCACTAAAGAATGATGAAAGAAAAGAAAAAGTTAAGAATACGTAATTATGTTCTTATATAAAAACTTATGAATACTTTTAAGGAAATAATATTTATATCTAATCATTTTAAACTAGAACTCACCAGCGTTAGCTGACTTTTAGTATACATTTCAGGTAATAAAGAAAAGGGGCGTGCGAAGGCGTGAAGGTTACCCGGCTAGAGACTGACATCCCGATTTATGTTTTTGTTAAACAATGGTGTATGTGTTAAATGTTAAGACTTCCGCTGTAATGTACTGAAACGTGAATGTTTTTGGCTGTTAATAGAATATGTTAAATTTAAAGTTCAGTATTTATGACTTTGTTTATGAGTAAATCCAATAAGTGAGGTGACCGGAAATAGGGGCCTTACAAGTTGGTATCAGAGCAATAGTTTGAGAGATTCAAACATCCCTAAATGTCTGAACTCAAACTGATTACGGGACCAACGCATGGGTGTCAGTCTGGGTAGCCAACGACGACGCCATCACTGTAAGTAAGCACTAAAGTTCATGTTTGTAGATAGGAATAGATGCCTTAACTTAGAACCAATAGATGTCAATGTCTTGACCAATTTGAAGAGTTTGGAACCTAAAAAGCAATGTAAATTTCTAATCACAAACCGGTCACTGTAATTAAAAATTTACCTTGTTCGTACTGTTCTAAAACTATGATCTGAAGAAATGGCATTGATGTATTCCCTTTATAACTATCAGGAAACTAGGAATTATGCCTGGTGGAGGAAGGACAGGACGCCGAGGCGGTCGTACTGGCCGAGTAGGTAGACCTCCACTGAATCCAAGACATCAAGAAGAAGAGGATGTGCACATAGAAAACACTGAGAGCGTGCACCAAACTAATGTCACCCCAACTGGGGGCGACCATCAAGGGTCTCTACAGTTGGAACCCGAGGTCAGAGATGCTATTGCCCGTGAGGTCGTGCTCACTTTGTAGAATGTATTGCCTGACCTACTATCGGAGGCATTAAAGAAAATCAAGGAAGATGATGAAGGGAACAATGAGGAAAAGGTATATGACAGCGATGGGGATGAAATAAAGGTGGGATCAAGTAAACGGGGGTGCACTTATAAAGGTTTCATGGACGGAGACCCACCCAAGTTTGATGGGAACAAGGACTCGGTGGCCACCCTCGAGTGGATCGAGAGGATGAACGCTATCATCAACATCAGCGAGTGTCGATCCGACCAAGCTGTTAAGTACGTTGCCCATTCTTTCACTAACGAAGCACTAAGTTGGTGGAGGAATGTTCAAAGAACTAAGTCACCCAATGTTATCAACAGAATGACGTGGGAAGACTTGAAAAAGCTTATAATCCAAAAGTTCTGCCCACAGAATGAGATCGATCGTGTAGAGAACGAGTTCTTGAACTTCAAAGCTGGCAACAAGACTCATCGCCAGTATACTTCAAGATTCAATGAACTATCTCAACTGGTACCCCACCTGGTAGAGACGGAAGAAAGACTGATTAAGTATTATGTGAAGGGCCTACCTCAAAGGGTCCGTGTTCATGTGAAAGCCAACCTACCCACGACCTTCGAGTCGACAATGAATCTGAGCGGAATCGTCTACGACGACTACGCCAATGAGGACCCGACACCTGAGACACAAAAGAGAAAGTGGGAGAACCCGTCTAGGGGCACCGGGAAAGGGAATATGGTAGCTGAATTAAAGAAACCAAGGTTAGAGGAATATGAAACTTGCAAAAAGTGTGGAAAACGCCATTTTGGCGAGTGCCGAATCGGCACCACCATGTGTTATAAGTGCGGGAAGCCGGGGCACTTCTCTCGAGAGTGTTTAAAGGATGTCAAGTGCCAAAGCTGTGGAAAATATGGACACCATACTAAGGATTGCTGGAAAACCGGGCAGTCCAGTTCGGGAAAGGGAAAGGAAGTTGCAAAGGAACAACCGAAGGCTAGGACTCGAGCCTACGCCCTGACTGAGGAGGAAGCAAGGGGAAACCCTGATGTCGTATCAGGTACGTTTCCAGTAAATGATGAACCTGCTGCTATCTTATTCGACTCTAGTGCTAGTAAAAGCTTTATATCCAATGCATTTAGTCGTAAACTAGATTGCACTATCAACACCATAGTAAAGGCCTTTAGCGTACAAACTGCCGTTGGTAAAAATTCGACAGTATTCCAAGTAACCGATGATTGTATCATAGAAATAGAGGGCCATAAGTTCCCCTCTAGATTATTCCTTCTCACCTTAGGAGGATTCGATGTAGTACTGGGTATGGATTGGTTAGCTGCCAACGAAGCTCAGATCATATGTAAACGCAAGAGGATACACCTCAAGGCTCCAAGCGGCACTCCAATTACAGTTTATGGGGATTGGAATTGCACGATGCCTAACATCATCTCGATGATCAAGGCCGAAAGTTATATGAGGCGCGGTTGCGAAGCTTATCTGGCGTACGTTATTGACGAAAGGATGAAAACAAAGGAACTCAAGGATGTACCCGTGGTGTGCAACTTTCCTGAGGTATTCCCTGAGGATCTACCTGGATTGCCACCCGATCGGGAAATAGAATTTCAGATTGACTTACTGCCAGGAGCTGAGCCCGTTGCCAAAGCCCCCTACCGATTGGCCCCGTCAGAAATGAAAGAATTGATGTCTCAACTACAGGAATTAACAGAAAAAGGATTTATTAGACCAAGCATTTCGCCATGGGGCGCTCCGGTACTGTTTGTAAAGAAGAAGGACGGCAGCATGCGCATGTGCATTGACTACCGAGAACTGAACAAGAAGACAGTAAAGAACAAATACCCACCGCCTAGAATAGACGACCTCTTTGATCAACTACAAGGTGCGAGTTGGTTCTCAAAGATCGATCTTAGGTCGGGTTATCATCAGTTAAAGGTGAGAGAAGAAGATGTACCAAAGACCGCGTTTCGTACGCGTTACGGGCATTACGAGTTTCTGGTAATGTCATTCGGGTTAACCAACGCACCAGCAGCGTTTATAGACTTGATGAATAGAATATGCCGACCGATGTTGGATCGCTCAGTGATAGTTTTCATTGACGACATACTAGTTTATTCGAAGAACGAGGGTGATCACCACTGTCACCTAAGAGAAGTATTGGAAGTGTTAAAGCAGGAAAAGTTGTACGCAAAATTCTCCAAATGCGCTTTCTGGCTTAGGGAAGTCCAATTCCTAGGTCATGTGATAAACGCGAAAGGCATCATGGTAGATCCTGCGAAGATTGAGACAGTAAAGGAATGGAACATCCCGAAGACACCAACAGATATACGAAGTTTTCTGGGATTGGCAGGCTACTATCGCAGGTTCATTCAAGATTTCTCAAGAATTGCCTCGCCACTAACCAAACTGACACGGAAGGAAGTAAAGTATGAATGGGGTCCAACCCAAAACAACGCGTTTGAGGAACTTAAGACACGATTAACTCAAGCTCCAGTCTTGACACTACCTGAGGAAAATGAAGACTTGGTAGTCTACTCTGACGCGTCGAGCCAAGGTCTAGGATGCGTACTTATGCAACGAGGAAAGGTAATTGCTTACGCCTCACGACAACTAAGAATTCACGAGGTTAACTACCCAACCCACGATCTAGAGTTAGCAGCAGTAGTCTTCGCCCTGAAAATATGGAGACACTACCTATATGGAGTTAAGTGCACCATTTACTCCGATCATAAAAGCTTGAAGTATTTTTTCGAGCAAAAGGAATTAAACATGAGGCAAAGGAGGTGGCGAGAACTACTAAAGGACTACGATTGTGAGATACTGTACCATCCAGGCAAGGCAAACGTAGTAGCTGACGCCTTAAGCAGAAAGGAGCAATCTGATCCTATCCGGATCAAGGCGTGTCAGCTAATATTAACGCCAGATTTGATGAGTGAAATATCAAAGGCACAAGATGAAGCACTGTTAGAAAGAAATATAAAACGGGAAAGAATAATAGGACAACAAGGGAATTTGGATACAAATGCATACGGTGTACGAACTAGGTTTGGCCGGATGTGGATACCTAAGATTGGCGAGCTTAGAGCCAAAATACTCGATGAGGCCCATAAGTCTCGCTATTCTATCCACCCCGGGACAAACAAAATGTATCAAGACTTGAAGAAAGAGTACTGGTGGCCTGGCATGAAGAATGATGTAACTGAGTACGTGAACAAGTGCCTAACGTGTTCACTAGTTAAGGCCGAGCACCAGAAACCATGCGGTAAAATGCAACCTCTACCAATACCGGAATGGAAGTGGGAGGAGATCACGATGGACTTCATTACCAAGCTACCGCGAACAGCTAAGGGCAATGATACCATTTGGGTGATCGTTGACCGCTTAACGAAGAGTGCTCACTTCTTGCCAATACGTGAGACTTCTTCATCAGAAAGACTAGCAGAAATATTTATTAATGAAATTGTGAGCAGGCATGGTATGCCGCTGTCGATTGTGTCCGACAGGGATACTAGATTCACGTCAAGGTTTTGGAAGAAATTCAATGAAGCGATGGGCACTAGACTGAACATAAGCACCGCTTACCATCCTCAAACCGATGGTCAAACTGAAAGGACCATACAGACCTTGGAGGATATGCTCCGGGCCTGTATCATTGACTTCGGTGGGAGCTGGGACAGCCATCTACCACTGGCAGAATTTTCATATAACAACAGCTATCACTCGACTATTGGCATGCCGCCATTTGAAATGTTGTATGGAAGGAGATGTAGAACCCCGGTCTGTTGGGGGGAAATTGGGCAGAAGGATTTTGCAAGTCTCAAAGTGGTCAAAGCTACTTCCGAGAAATTTGATCAAATCAAGGCTCGAATGAAAGCCGCAAAGGACAGACAAAAATCATACGCGGATAAGAGAAGAAGGGATTTGGAGTTTCAAGTGGGGGACATGGTACTGTTAAAGGTATCACCATGGAAAGGAATCATTCGATTCAGAAAACGTGGCAAACTAAGTCTAAGGTTTGTCGGACCTTTCAAGATTTTAGCGAGGGTGGGTCAAGTTGCTTACAGGCTCGACCTACCCGTTGAGCTTAGTGGAATACACCCTACGTTCCACATGTCGCACTTACGCAAGTGCCTAGCTGACGACACAGCGCACATACCTTACGATGAAATCGAGGTGGATAACAGTCTGAATTATGTCGAGGAACCAATAGCCCTCCTTGAACGATCTGAGAAGCAACTACGCAACAAGTCAATCCCATTGGTCAAAGTTCAATGGAAGCACAGAAAGGGATCAGAAGCTACCTGGGAGAAAAAAGACGAGATGCGGGAACTATACCCTCAGTTGTTTAACGTGTAACTGGTTTCGAGGACGAAACCTTTTTAAGGGGGTTAGACTTGTAACATCCCAAAACTAGTAATAAAAAGTCCAAGCATATAAGGGCAAGGGCTGCCCCAAAACCCTCATTTGTCTTTCAATTCACAAATTCTAGAGAGAGAAGGGAGCACGGGTTTAGAGAGAGAAAGTGACGGATCGACTCGGGAATTCAGGAGAACGTTGCTGCTGTGCTTGTGATCATCTTCTCCAAATCAGAAATCCAAACCAGGTAACCATTCGAGCTAAATCTGAGATTTTTGCTTAGGTTGGGTTTCCGGGTTTTCGGGTAAAAATATGACGTTTTTTACGGATGTAACTTGAGAATAAGCTTAGGTTTAGTATCTGCAATGAAAACCGGTTGTTTTGAGCAAAGAAAGTTGAAGTTTTGACATAATCGAACCCAAATCCGAGAATTTCGGACTGTTTGGGGAAGATGACTGCTGGAGCAGGCGAACTTAGCAAGTCCGCCTGTTAAGTTCGCTTGGTGGAGGCGAACTTATCAAGTTCGCCTGATTAAGTTCGCTTGGCAAGTTCGCTTGTCCAAGGGTAAGCGAACTTATTAAGTTCGCCTAGGTCAGAGGAAGCGAACTTAGGCATTAAGTTCGCCTATAAGTTCGCCTAGGCCAGTGGAAGCGAAGTTAGGCATTAAGTTCGCCTATGTCAGCTGTGTTAGGAATGTAACTTGGTTTAGATCTGATACGTGTATGATTAATTAATCCAAATCGTGTGCAACGCTCATCGGACCACAGTTAGGACAGAACAGGACTAGCCGATCGGGTGAGTTCTATGTGCCCCCTCTATGTTATGTGCAAATGATTTATAAATATTTTTGGGGCTGAAGTGTATACACTAAATGAATAAATGTTATGAATGCCAATGTGAACATACGTGATATATACATATATGAAAATGAATTATGAACAAAGATTGAAACGTATGTTTACAAAGTATGAGTGAAATCTTGCCTTATATTATATATATACTGCATGTTATGAATATACGTGAATGTTATGGACGCTTCGATGCTAACGGCTACTACGGTAGACGGACGACCACGTGTCTATCTTGCAACCGGGACAAAAACGTTCCTTCATCAGCAAGGAAATAAAAAGGGGCATAAATGGGCGGTCGAAGCAAATGCCAAATCATATGTAGAACGGTTGCAAACATGGTAGCACGTGGGAAACGGATACCTTCGGGTAGACGGGCGAAAAGGACGGCCTACGACGGTAGGACGGTATGACGGACGGCCGAAGGTTGGCCGGACGGTTTTTATGGCGGACGGTTTCTAGGACCGGACGAGTCAAAGGGCTACGACGGTAGCTTCATGGCGTATGTCTTTGTGACATACGTAGTAAAAGACGGGTTGATCACCCTTATGTGTATGACCAAATGAATATTTAGGAAAGTTAAAGGTGAATGCACATCAGTGTAGTCACTAAAGAATGATGAAAGAAAAGAAAAAGTTAAGAATACGTAATTATGTTCTTATATAAAAACTTATAAATACTTTTAAGGAAATAATGTTTATATCTAATCATTTTAAACTAGAACTCACCAGCGTTAGCTGACTTTTAGTATACATTTCAGGTAACAAAGAAAAGGGGCGTGCGAAGGCGTGAAGGTTACCCGGCTAGAGACTGACATCCCGATTTATGTTTTTGTTAAACAATGGTGTATGTGTTAAATGTTAAGACTTCCGCTGTAATGTACTGAAACGTGAATGTTTTTGGCTGTTAATAGAATATGTTAAATTTAAAGTTCAGTATTGATGACTTTGTTTATGAGTAAATCCAATAAGTGAGGTGACCCGAAAATAGGGGCCTTACATGTATAGTCGACCATTAACTACAAATGGACACTTAGGTGCGGTTCCAAGCTCCTCGTTGGTAAAAAGTGATGATTGTTGGAGAACATTTATGTCGTTGTTAGAGTCGGGTGTACCACAATATGCCAAAACCACAAATCATTTGAAGCCGCCGCTTCTAACATGATCGTCGGGTATTGGTGATCGCCTCTCATATATTGTCCGCTCAAACTTGTCGGACAATTTTGCCAAACAAAATGTGTACAATCGATGCTACCGACCATACTCGGAATACCATGTTTTACATCATGCGCGTTGTACAAAAGTGCAATGTCGTGGCTTGTCGGTCTGCGTAAGAACTCTTTGCCGTATATTTGAATTATGGCATTACAAAAATACTCTAGACATTCACTTGAGGTTCTCCTAGCCATACTTAAATAGTCGTTGAATTCGTCGGGAGGATTACCGGTTGCGAGTTGTTTAATCGTCGATATGCATTTTTGTAGCGCCGTGAAACTCTTCTTGTTCCTAGCGTCTTCACCATCTTGAAAATATTCAAACCTAGCCTCTACGCCGCCAACTATTTTTAAAAATAACCCCTTCGACATCCGAAATCTATCTCGAAACGTCGCTTCCCCGTGTGTTGGGTTTTCGTCGAAATAATCTCTTTTTAGAATCTGTAGAGCCTGTTCACGATCACGGCGTACATACGTCCTTGATGATGTAGATGTGTCTTCCTCTTCGGCTTGGGCGGCAATATCACATAGAAATTGCATACTATCGCCGCCGAACACGAAGTCGAGCGATTTTTCCGATGATTTGGGTGGGAAGTATAACGTACGATTCATATTTTGGTTAAGTGGATACAATAGAAATGGTTTATATTTAGAAAGAATGTATTTTTTGTGTAGTGAATAAAATGATTGGGTATGTATTTATAGGGGTAAATTAAAAATATTTTTTTTTAAACGGCTACATATAGCCGTTCAAAGGCTATATTTCTTCCATTTTCAACGGCTTCAAAACATTGTTTCAGCGGGTATAAGTAGCCGCTAACCCAACCCACTACCCGTCGAACCCGCTTGGGTTGCGACGGTGTACCCTCGAACCCGCCTTCTACCCTCCCTCTACCCGCTTACCGCTTACCACTCCCACCTCCCTAAGAGATTTACCAACGCTACACGCCGTGGATGAAATAAAACCTCAGCTCTCACCAAAAGAATAAACGTTAGAAGTGATATTAACGTTAATGTGAGTCTATTTTACTTGCTAGAGGCACATGTCTTTTAGAGAAGATGTCTCAGGTTCAAACCCGGAAATAAAGTAGTTTAGAATTATTAGTGTAAATTAGAGTAAGAGTAACATTTGCCGTTAAAAAAAAGTTGCATTAATAAATGTTGAAGTTGTGTTGACTTTCGATGATTTATAAAAGAGAGAAAAAGTGTTGGGGAGAGACTCAAACCTATGACGTCCCCTATAAAAATGTGGGAAACAAACTAACTTTAAATTAAATTTATATCAAAACGTAGATACAAATTAGAACGTTGCAACACTATATTTAAAATTAAAAAAAAACAAAGATGCTTTTAGGATCTATACTTCCATGACTTATATATTACTATTTATCAAAGTTCTTTTTTTAATATATATAATTATATCCTGTTTCAAGATCCAAATTTAAAATTTCCAAGTGTTGTTTGTAGATAAAACAAGGTATCTAGAAACTTTACTAATTACACTAATATAATTTTCACCCCCTTAAGTCTCTTGATGTTTTTGAACTGACGTGGAAAAGAGACGGACACGGAGGACGTGACGAGGAGAGAGAAGATGATAAATACTTCTTCACGAACGGGGTTGGACGAGGAATACGAGAGGGTATGAGAGAGTGTCGGATCTGTAGGGAGAGGAAGGGAAGAAGCCGGACAGGCCGACATGAAGGACGGTTAATGGCGCCCGTATCCCCCTCACGTTCGGGATCGTTCTTGAGATTTCGAATGCCCTGTGCGACTAGTAAAATCGGGCTCCTAAAATATAAACTTATATGTATATAAGGCATTAAAACGACGATAATTGTTATAACAATAAACAAAACAAAATTATTATAGCAAATGATCAAGTTTGCATAGTTAAACGAATCGTGAAGCTCTCATAACATTTTTGGAAGCAAAGTTGTTGATCAACTCTTTATAATCCATATTCTCCAAATAATCATTTTCAATAGCTATCATGTCAATCCACTAAGTCTTTCTTGGGAGATTATGGATCGTAAGTAACTTTAACAACTTCAATTTTGAAAAAGTTCTTTCTGCAGATGACACCGTTACTAGAATAGTCAACAAAACTCTATATGCAATTAATGCATTAGGAAAACAATCGACTTGTTTCAAATATTTTAAAACATCAGTATGGTTTTTTTTATATATTGAACAATCTTCAATCACATATCTCAAACAGACCAAGTTTTTTTTATTTATCCACAGTCTGCAATCATGGTATTTTTTAGGTATCGAGTATTGACTATCGCTAGACGCCAATCACAATCGACAATCATGTAGTCTATCTCATTTTTATTTTGTTTTTAAATAAATAAAGAATATATATACTTTATCCTAATTAGTAAACAACTTGACTTATTGGGCCCCTCTAAAATACTCTTTCAGCAAAACACTTTTTTAGCGAAAAAACTAGACTTATTGGACCCCCTCTATAACATTTAATTACTAATAAGATTATAATTATTTTATATATGTTAATCAACATACAGTAAATAAACGAAGAAAAAATATTAGGCCCCTCTAGAACATGGGTCATATGCGATCGCACACCATTCACATCCATAAAGCCCCCTTGCTCACGTTAAAGATGGTCTAATAATATCTATTATATGAATGTGTTCTTCATCTTTATTCTCTTCTTATCAAGCTCTTTTAAGAATACTAAGATCAAATACACAACTTTTATAAATTTAAAATCATAAAAATTTCTTATCGAAGATTAAATTTTTTTTAACGGCGAATTTTTTACTCATGTTGGACTTAAACCCAAGACCTTTAAAACTAGGTGTTGTATGCTACTGGGCCACCAACCCCAATGATATCGGAGATTAATCTTGATATTAATTAAAATCAAACCAAAACACTAATAACTTCATCTTTATTCCAAATTTATAACAGCAAATGTGTAATCTAATTCTAGGTTCCTCCAAATATTCAAAACCTAAAATTTTAATTTATAATTACACATATACACACAAGATATAAAGTAACAATATTAGTTTTATTTTTGAGTTAAGTGCTTTTTTCATCCCTGTGGTTTACAAAAAATTACCATTTGAATCCAAAGGTTTAAATATTGTCATTTGAATCCAAATGTTTCATAAAAATTGTCATTTGAATCCATTTGACTACACCTAATTAACACCGTTAAAATTTTCCGTTAAACGTTCCCAACTTGAGGGGTATTTTAGTCAAAATAATTACAAAATAAAGAACCAGCCCCACGTAAAGGGTTTTGTGTGTTCAATCTATTTAGCAAGCCATATGGGGACTAGGGCTGTTCAAAAAACTCGTAGGCTCGGCTTATGGCTCGCTCGATAACTGGCTCGTTGGATCGATCGTGGCTCGCTCGTTTAGCTCGTTTAAAATAAGATTATTAATAACAATCATAATAATAAATACTATATAACAGAATTGGAAAAAAACAAAAATAATACATATAATATTTTGAATCTGCCTCATTGTCTCTCGATCTTAAAAAAATACCTAAAGAGATTGAACATATAACACATATAATATTTCGATCTTAAAGAAATTGCGATTGCGATTACGACGTTTGTTGTTGATTATGAGGACGAAAGAGATTGATTTTGGGGTTAGGAATTCGTTTTTTGCGATTACCTAAAGAGATTGAATGTATAAAACCCTCATGTGGGGTTGGTTCTTTATTTTATAATTGTTTTGACTAAAATACCTCTCAAGTGGGGAAGTTTTAACGAAAAATGTTAACGGTGTTAATTAGGTGTAGTCAAATGGATTTAAATGACAATTTTTCTAAAACTTTTGGATTCAAATGACAAAATTTAAACATTTGAACTTAAATAACAATTTTTAGCAAACCACATGAATGAAAAAAGCAGTTAACTCTTTATTTTTAGATATACCAGTAATAATATCCCTATCACCACATTAATAATGACCTCCCATCACCTCCTTGTAGGTTTGATGTTTTTAATTCCCTTGATAACTTTGTGATGCATGTATGGGTTTTACTTTTAGATTAAAGATTTTTTTGTTATACGGAATCAATAGTTGTATAAAACAGAAAGCATCTCAAGAACGATTATAAAATTCTTTGTGAAATTTTATATATCAGATGTGTAAAAATCATACCAAATGAATCATTTATGTAAAAGTTAAACGGACACAAAGAATCATTGCAACTTTTCATATAAATGCAAGAAAGTTGACTGTTATAACCGTCAGCAGTTATATAGTTACAAGGAACTCCATCTGTAGTAACTATGTTGTTACCAAAGATCACTTGTCCATCAGTAGTAGCGTAGTTACTACATATAATATTTACCGTTGACCAAGTTGTTACCGATGCTTAGTTGCTATCGAATATCAGATGATACAAATGCTCATGGTTCTTATTGATCATGAATAGAGGTGCACAAAACGGTTTTTTAACCCGAACCGGTTCAAAACCGAACCGAACCGAACCGGTTTGGTCAACAAAAAGTCAAAACCGGTTTGAAACCGGTTTGAGATGGTCCGTTGACCGGGTTTGACCGGTTTAAAAAACGGTTTGAAACCAGTTTTTAATCGGTTCGGTTCGGGTTAAACCGGTTTCAAACCGGTTTAAATGTATAGGTTTCAAACCGGTTTTAAACCGACGGTTTGAACCAGTTTGAAACCGGTTTGGTATAAACCGGTTCACGACCGGTTCGGTTTTCGGTTTTAAACCGGTTTGGTTTTTCAAACCGGTTTTTTTGTGCTTCTCTAATCATGAATTCCAAGCAATATTTCACCCAACATGTGAATCTGAAGCAACTACCGGCTCGACCACCACCAATTGTTCTTACTGCCATCATGGGCCAAGCCCACCTCTCAAAGCCCATGTCCATCCTTTATTTTCTTTATATTTGGCCCAACCTAAAGTGTCGGGCTTTTCAGATGTTACTATTTTTTTCTTTTTTTCACTAAAATCACTCACACCTTTTTTTCAACTAAGAATAATTAAGTTTTATATATGTTTTTACTAGGTTAGAAACCACGTGTATTACACGGGTTGAATAAATGCAATGTTATATACTTAATAATAAAAATTTATAAAAAAACAATTAAAGAAAAAATTTGTATAATTAATAGGATAGAGAGGCGAAAAAAAAGAATGAGGAAGCATAGGAGAGTGACAAGTGTCACTCCAATGTATATTATAGATTAGGTCACAACCGGTGAATGTTCCACTATCATAACATATAATTGTAAAATTATGTTTATTAATACTCTTACAATTACCAAAATGCCAAGACCTAAAGCACATATTACAAGTGTCTAATGCATAAGATTTTAACTCTCTCTCTTATCATTTTTAATTTATTTAATGATAAGTATATAAAAAAGTCGACGAAAATCAAAACTACTAGATTTAAGTTGGTTAAAGAAAGAACTTAAGAATTAAGATTAAAAGCTTATAAAGACAATTAATTTAGTTTCTAAAGCCTAAAATGAAAAATAATATAATTTAAGGAATATTATTAGTTTTTATTATCGTTTATAAAAAAAATCATTCAATATTGTTTTGGTTTTTGTTGTTGATTTCCAGTGTCTAGCATCATGCTAGTCCATGATTGAATAAAATTGCTCCATCGCGGTTCAAAACAAATTTGTTTTGGTTTCTCCACAATAAATATGCAAACATTTATTTTTGTCCGAAGAAATACTAGCGTTTACATTCACATTATTTCATAATTAAATATTCTCTAATATTGGGCCATTTGTTTTGTGGTATTAAAAAGCTAAAATAAAGAAGAGTAAACTGTCATTTTCGTCCCTGTGGTTTGGTCAAAATTGCCACTTTCATCCAATAGTTTGTTTTTTTGTATCTGGGTCCTCGTGGTTTTAAAATATTGCCATTTTCATCCTCGTGGTTTTAAAATATTGCCACTTTCATCCAGTCAGCTAACACCGTCCGTTTTTCTCAATTAAATGAGGGGTATTTCAGTCCTTTTACATATTTGTTTTATTTCTTCATCATTTTTACTCTCACTTTTTAATCATAGAAACAAGCGACGGAGGTGTTCCAGTGGTGCTCGTCGGAAACTGGTCAGGAAAAGAGGAAGAAGGCCAGCAGGTGGATGATTAAATTAGAGGTTAAATTGGGGATGATTAAAAAGTGAGAGTAAAAAAGATGAAAAAATAAAACAAATAAGTAAAAGGACTGAAATACCCCTCATTTAACTGAGAAAAACGGACGGTGTTAGCTGACTGGATGAAAGTGGCAATATTTTAAAACCACGAGGATGAAAATGGCAATATTTTAAAACCATGAGGACCCAGATACAAAAAAACAAACTATTGGATGAAAGTGACAATTTTGACCAAACCACAGGGACGAAAATGGCAGTTTACTCTTGAATGTTTATTCTTGTAGCATGGTGTTTTCTATTTAATTACACGGATGGTTCCTCTGCTATGCTCTTGCATCCATGTCTCTAAGTTTCAGAAATTACATAGGTGGTTCAATAGTTTGTGAAAACTTAACAGGGGTGGTCCCAGGAGTGGAGGTGCACAAACCGGTTTTTTTTCGGAACCGGATCAGGTTTGGATCCGGACCGGTTCTGTCAACGTTGGTCAAGAACCGGATCCATTAGAACCGGTTCCGGATCGGATCCGGTTCCGGGTGTGGAGACTTGGAACCTATTGGGACCGGATCGGATATTTAGAACCGGACCGGATAAAAAAGAACCGGTTCCACCGGTTCCGGAAAAAAAAAATTTAAAAATTAACAAAGATACACTATAAAATACATGTTTTATTTATTTTATAGATTTTTTTAAGTTATTTAACAATAGTTCGTACAAAAAAAATACAAAAAACATAATTGAATCACAAAGCATTAATTATTTATTATGTTTTCAATATTCTTCGTCGTAGTCTTTGTGACATCGGTTTTCATTCTTCTTCGCTTGAGATACGTTGGGCTTCATCGTAAGCTTGTTCTTCGTCCGAAAGTGGAGTCGCCGCCCCATGTTCTACTTCGAATTCATGTATTTCTTGTTCAACGTCAAGCTCGCCTTCTAGTTTTGCAACATGTTGTACACGTTCGGCGGTATCTAAATGGTCCTTCAAGCAAATACACATCTCCATAGATTCCGGTGTAAGCCTCGTTCTTCGAATAGATAAAACTCTGCCACTAAGAGAAAAAGCGGATTCCGAAGCTACCGTGGAAGCTTGGACGGTTAGTAGGTCACGGACCATTGCGGCTAGAACGGGATATTGGGATTCCCTTCCTTGCCACCAACTCAAGATATCAAAGTTTTCAAACTCTTCGGATCTTAGAGTAGAAATAAAGTCGGTTGCTTGATATCTCCCAAGCTCGCTACTTGGTGTGGTTCCACGAGCTCGTTTAGTATTTTCGTTTCTTAAAGTGTTAAATAAATTTAGCATCGGGTTCCTTGAACTACTAGAAGTTGAACCCGAACCCATTGATTCACGTATGTTTGATGGATCACCACTTCCACCATATTTGCGTAAATAATAATCAAACATATTATTAAAAGCCGAATTGAAATCCCTTATTGCATTTGATTCAAAATTTGGGTCTTCCTCGAACATATTTAAATCATCCGATATTGATCCAATTAATGTTTCAACACCGGTTACATTAATCGTTGGGTTTAAGGTGGCCGAACATGTAACAACGGGCGGCATTTCTGAAAAATATTTTTTAAATTTAGCTTTCATATGTTTTACCATTTTTTTCAAAAATATGGCCGTGATATTCAAACTCTTTTAATTTATTACATATTAAGTATAATTGTTGAAGTATTAGCGAAGACGTGGGATAATAAACTCCCGATAAACATGTAGTTGCATTTTTAAAAACCTCAAGCAAATTAGTTAGTTTCTCGATCATATCCCAACTTATATTATCAAATTTTTGTAAACAACGTTTCTTTTGTACAAGTTCATCATGGAAATGTTTTAAAGTAATTCTTTGCCTTAAGGCCGATTCAAACATTTTCCAAGTCGAGTTCCATCTAGTAGGTGCGTCCCAATTCGGACCTAAAAAGATGGAATCCGTTTGTTGGCACAAGTTTCTATAGTTTATATATCTTTTTTTGCTTGTGCTAAAAACTTCACGTAACATCACTTTAAAATTTTCTTTTACGTCTCTTATTTCTTGGACGTTTAGACCGTCTTGCA
The DNA here is from genome assembly GCA_023525975.1 of Smallanthus sonchifolius. Taxonomy (NCBI): domain Eukaryota; kingdom Viridiplantae; phylum Streptophyta; class Magnoliopsida; order Asterales; family Asteraceae; genus Smallanthus; species Smallanthus sonchifolius. The sequence goes on from CM042030.1 coordinate 73,302,485, forward strand.
CAACCAAGTTAATAATGTGTGCAACACATCGACTATGAAAAAAAACACTGTTACAAGGCGGTTCATATTTTATTTTTAATTTTTCGACCGCGTTTGTGTTATTTGAAGCGTTATAAAAAGATATTGAAAATATTTTTGGTTGAATTTTATAAGTTTGAATTACCGAGTCTAAAATATAAAATAAGTTTTCACCGGTATGTGGATATCCAAAATAATCAAACGCAATCGTACGCTTCATCATTTGCCACGACTCCGGTTGAACCCAATGTGCGGTAACACAAAGGTACGATTCGGGTAAACCATGTGGAGCGGACCAAACGTCCGTTGTTAAGTTAATGCCGGTATTTAAATTTTCAAAACCTAAAATTAATTCTTTTTTAGCTCTTTTCCACATTTTTAAACAATCTCTTCTCAAAGTAGAACGACTTACATTTGTGTAACTCGGTTGAAGCGTCTCTTGTATCATCCTCGTCAAGTGCGGATTATCAAAATGATCAAAAGGCAAGCCTTCTTGAATGACGAAATGTGTCATTCTCTCACGAACCCTCTCGACATTGTATTGTCAAACTCCTCCATCCCTACCAATTTGAGTTTGATATTCACCTTCTTGAGTGTGTCTTGCGTGACTAGCAATATGTTTCCTCAAACTGCTATTTCCCGCCGCACCTAAAAGTCTACCACAACGTTTGCAACGAGCCTTTTGCGAACCGTTCGACATTTCGCATAAATTGAAATAAGCCCATATTTCTTGGTTTCGGGAGCAAGGAAGTATTGACACAACCGTAACATCGCTAGTAGAACCACCAACCGAATTTTGAGTGCTTGCGGAAGCCATGAGAGCGTTTTTTTTTGCTTAAAGTGAGCGTTTTTTTGCGTTTTGAGAGCGTTTTTGAGTTTTGAAAGCTAGAATGTTGTGGTGAACTAACCCATACACCCAATACATATTTATACTAAATTTCAATACTTAAAAACAAAAAAAAACAAAAAAAACGGGCATAAAACGGCTATATAGCCGTTTTTTTTTTAACCCCAACGGCTAGAACCGGTTCGGAACCGGTTCCAAAATGTCCGAAAAAACCGGTTCCAAAATATCCGATTTTTATCCGGTCCGTCAAAAAACCCAGAACCGGTCCCGGAACCGACGGTTCTCAAAATATCCGGACCGGTTCTAAAAAAACCGGTTCTAGCCGGATCCGATTTCGGATAATCCATCGGATCGATTCCGGTTCTTTTATGCACCTCTACCCTGGAGTAGAAGAAAGCTAAACTTTTTTGTTAATTGAGTCTTAAATGACTAGAATACCTTTTAACAATAAAAAAACCCCTAAATACCCATGGGCCCTTCATTTATTATTTATAACTAATAAATAAGTAAATAGTTTTCTAATACCGATGATGTTTAATATTTTGTATTAGAAAGGGTGAGAGCATTCACAGTAGCTTCCATATCCTCATCCCCATAATTACACTAAAATCGCTATCTTTTTTCTCTACTTTTCAATTAAATAATAATTTTTTATACTTTTATCATTATCTTTTCTCTCTTCTCCACTCACAACCATTTTAAAAAAATATTAAAAAATTATGCGGGTGAACAGTGTTTCCCCAAATATACAAAAAATTTATACATTTTCTCTCTCCTCCACTCACAACCATTTTAAACCACCCTTTAAAATATAGGAAACTCACTCACATAAATATAGGGAACCTACTGTGAATGCTCTGAGACCCATAAATAATTACGTTTCTTAATTTTTTGTTTTTAATAATAAAGGGTATTTTATTTATTTTTTAAAATGTCAATAGAAAACTTAACGTTCATCTACTTTAGAGACTTTATATGTGTTACATTTAAGTAAAGAATAAATTACACGGATGACCCATGTAGTTTATACGGATTTCACTTTTCGCCTATAGAAATGATAAATTATATGTTTGGTCCAATAGTTTGCTCATTTGTAACAGAGATGACCCCTGAGTTGAATAAAGGTTAAGTTTTATTTATTAAGTGGCTGTAAAATAACCTAAATACCCCTTAGTTTTAAAAATAAAAAAAAGTAGACCCCACCATTCACCTACCCACTCACTTCATCTTCTTCGATCCACATCCAACACTTGGTGGTGTAGATCTGGCCGGAAAAACTGGTTCCGAAAATAACTAAGGGGGCCCCATCACCCACCTACCCACATATATTACCGGCGGCCTTGACATCTCACCCAAACCCTAACCATTTCCTGTCGATCCAATCGATCATCCTACAATCGAATTCTTCACCATACAATCATCACACTCACTTTCTTATGAATCTGAACTGCGGATTGAGAACCAGATCCTGCCGTGTCATCCAAGACACTTCTATGGCGGTTGCTGCGTTGGAGCTTGAAGACGATGACGACGATGAAATCGATGACGGTTTGAAGCAGAGCTGTTGGGCGGATATGCCTCCGGAGCGGTTGAGCGAGGTGTTGATCCAGATTGAATCGTCTGAGAGTAAGTGGCCGTCGAGGAAGAATGTTGTTGGATGTGCTACTGTGTGTCGGACTGGAGAGAGATCACGAAGGAGATTGTTAAAAGACCCGCGATCTCCGGGATGTTGACTTTCCAATTTTCAGTCAAACAGATGAGAGTTTAATCATTTTATTGTATGATCTGTTATTTTTTTGATCGGCAATATGAAATGTTATTAGGTTAGATTTTATGTGGTGGTGGGTTGATGAAGTGTGTAGGTAGGTGAATGGTGGGGTCTACTCTTTTTATTTTTAAAATTAAGAGCCATTTAGGTCATTTTACAGTCACTTAACAGATAAACTTAACCCTTATCCAACTCAGGGGTCATCTCTATTACAAATGAGCAAACTATTGGACCAAACATGTAATTTAGTATTTCTAAGGGTAAAAAGTGAAATCTGTGTAAACCACAGAAGCCATCCGTGTAACTAATTCTTAAGTAAACTATTAGATGACTTATGTAATTTCTGAAATTTAAGGACCATGGATGCAATTTGAGCATTTCATATGGACTATCCATGTAATTAATTTTAAAATGAATTAAGAATTATGTATTTAATTTATTCCCATGACCTGGAGTATGATGATTGTCCCCTACAAAAGTCATGTTGGTTTAATTTTTTGTAAAGATAAAATTATGTCGTATTTAGGTGTACAAATTTTTTGTTAAAAAAATGTATTATTATCTTATTTAAAAGGCAAAACCTTAGTAAAAGTAACATTCCACATCTTTTTCACCCTTGTATATTTGTTTGGTTTAACACTCAATGTAAAAGCTAGACAAAGTGGTTACGCAACCTTTCTTTCACAGGGTATTGCAAATTGTTTCTCATACTAGCCTCTCCTTTTGATCTTTTTTTTTCTTAGCTATTGAAATATTTATAATTAATTTTAGGTTATAACATTTTTAATACTTTACGCGTTTTGACTTTTAAAGAAAACCGAACCGCGCTAACTTTCTCTTCCTACGTTTCAATATGAACGGACAAAACCCACGTGTCAAATATGATATGTCTTGAATTCTTTTTTTCAAAACAATGTAATGTTTTTTTTAAAATACAGTATACACCATTGCAACTTGATTACGAACTTTATTCAAAACCGAGCAACACACAGGTTAAATATGATATGTTTTTTAATTTTTTTTTTCAAAACAAGTAATATTTTAAAAAATTTAGAATATACCGTTGTAACATGATTGTTTTACTTACGGTACGGCTTGATGCTCACAACCGGGTCGTCCCAACGCGCTCCCGACGTAACGCGGAAGTGAAACACTAGTTTAATTTATAGTCTGAGGTCTTCCCTGAAGCCGATAAGCACCAAGGATTGCACGTGACCTGTTGTCGGCACCTGATCGGCTAACATGTTCTAATGTTGGTTGGGCTAATATTATGTTGGAACTTGAAAATGAAGGAAATGTTTGTTTGATTCTGTAGTTGGTTTTAGAGAACAATAAAATCATTTTTGAGGTTGATTTATATTAGAAAAAAAATATAAATTAATAACTAAATTTTATTCAATGTAAAATTACTTAAACTTTTTTTCTAATTAATAAAACTCATGATTCTGTATTAATAATGTTATATCACTTGCGTACTATAGTGTAAACATACCATGAAAGTCCTTACATCTCTTTTTAATCTTATGCAATTCTTTTATAAATGTTAATTTAAAAAAATGACTTAAATAAAAGATATATGAACCATGGTTAATATTTTATGATTATTTTTATCAATTGACTTAAGTAAAACAATTATGAAATTTGATTATAATTTAGTAAATTTTTTTTCTTATAATTGCCTCATATTTTAGCTTGATCTAGAAAAAAAGCCCTTATTATAATAAATGAATAATTTTATTCGTCACGTGTCGACTTCTGGTAAAGTCTAGATTTTTGTTTCCCGCCCCTCTCTTCTATTAAATTACTCTCTCGCCCGTTAAATCTTTATTATAATAAATGAATAATTTTATCTGTCACGTGTCGACTTTTGGTGAAGTCTAGATTTTTGTTTCTCGTCTCTCTCTCCTATTAAATAATAATGATTTTAAATAATCAAATATCTAAAATTTATTCTAATATTTTATTAAAACTTACTAAATCATAAGAAGATTTATTATATCTTATCTTAAAATATAATTTTATAATTTCTTAAATCTTCACGGGTTGAATAATGAAAATGATATAATTTTATAATTCTTAAATTGTAACATCTTAGGCAAATCTCATATCGTTCTGTTCTGTTTTGTCCACGGGAGAGATGCTGGGTTCATAAGGAATGCCCCGCCTCAAATACCACAACGCGTTTTGGGGCTTAATGTAGTGGATGAGAGGAGAACTCTACAGTAAAGCGTGCTCGACTGGGAGTAATCCAGGGATGGGGACCCCCTGAGAAGTTTTCACCCGGGCAACCAAAAACAAATCCGTGAGCTCTTAGGGGCAAAACGGACAATATTGTTGGTACGAGAGGCCGGATGTTACATAAATCTTCATTATTTTTTATTTTACCAGTAGCTG